>OY288241.1:78779577-81228952 GCA_958450325.1 Agrostemma githago | reverse complement strand
ACCCTAAACCCTAAACCCTAAACCCTAAACCCTAAACCCTAAACCCTAAACCCTAAACCCTAAACCCTAAACCCTAAACCCTAAACCCTAAACCCTAAACCCTAAACCCTAAACCCTAAACCCTAAACCCTAAACCCTAAACCCTAAACCCTAAACCCTAAACCCTAAACCCTAAACCCTAAACCCTAAACCCTAAACCCTAAACCCTAAACCCTAAACCCTAAACCCTAAACCCTAAACCCTAAACCCTAAACCCTAAACCCTAAAACCCTAAAACCCTAAACCCTAAACCCTAAACCCTAAACCCTAAACCCTAAACCCTAAACCCTAAAACCCTAAACCCTAACCCCTAAAACCCTAACCCCTAAAACCCTAACCCCTAAACCCTAACCCCTAAACCCAAAACCCAAAACCCTAAACCCAAAACCCTAAACCCTAAACCCTAAACCCTAAACCCTAAACCCTAAACCCTAAACACATTATATTCAAGTAAACTGAATTACATGTCAAAATTTATAGTAGAAAAAACTTATGTAAAAGGAGATTAGTACGAGTGTATGACAAATAAAATTTTGTGCCAATAAATTAGGAAAAAGAGGTATGTCTTCAAAGGGGGTATAATTTTACGGGAGGTATGACTAAATAAACTTTTAAGTGAGGAAAGTCTTCAAGGACGGAATGCATACCACCCAAAATGTGAAAAGCAAACTTGAAACGGGAAACCTGATACTCAAAATTCGAAATGTGAAACGCAAAGCGCAAAAGTATTCATCTTTATAAGTTCATCAATCAAAACAAAAAAAAAATAGACGGTTTCCCCAAAAAGTCAGATGAAAACAATAAATACAAATCAGGCAAATACAAGATGAAATGATCTGGGTAAAAATCAAAATAATACAATATGAAATCATGGAAAATTAAAAAATCAGGCAAATACAGTATGAAATCAGGTGGGCAAATATAAAAAAAATCTGAAAAATACCTGACATTCCAACATTCAAAAGAAAATCTTCAAAAAAAAAAAAAAAAGTATTCAATTTAGGGATTTAGAGTTTTTCAAATTTGGGTGTAGAAGTGGGATAGAGGATGGGGGATTTTCTGGGGAAGTTAAAGGAGGGCATGAATATTAATGGAGATTGAGGGATTGAAAATTACCCAGCAACAACACCAATAACTCCAGAAAAATTGTAAAAATAATTAATAAAATTATAAATCTAAAAACAGAAAATTTCAACCTCAACCGGCCCCGAAATCAAACAAATCCTGTGGGTTGAAAAAATCCAACACAAGGTGGCAATACTCAAATTGAAAAACGTAAAACCCGTAAATCGAAAAAACAATAAGTTTCGAAACGCAAAGTTAAGTTTCGAAACGCGAAACGCGAAATCTAGTTTCCAAACGCAAAAGTCAATTTCGAAACGCAAAAGTCAATTTTGAAACGCGTAATGTAAAGCTAAGTTTCGAAACGCAAAAGTCGAATGCGAAACGCGAAACTCTAAGGGCAGCAGCGCTCTCTCACTGTAATTAATCTCCATGTCAATCTCCGACCGATTTCCCCCTTTCCCACTTGAAAAAACCCTAAATCGAAAAACCCCTAAATTGAAAAACCCCTAGATCGAAATCCAAAAAATTGGTACAAACAGACAATTAATTACAACTAATCAAAATTAATAAAAATGAAAAGCAATCTAGAAATGCAATAGATAGATAGAAGAAAAATGGACCTTATCAATCAAAATCATTGAACCTCGCCACAATCATCTACTTCTCATCCCCATCTATTTCACTTCATTTTTCCACCATTCTTTTTCCATTTCTTTCTTTGAGTCAAAAAAAAAATGGTTGGAAAAATAAAGGGGAAGAGATTAGAGACACCATTTTCGCTATAAAGAAGCACCAACATGGGGGTAGTTATTATAGGTGAAGGGTTGAGTGCAGGGGAATTGAGAAACGGAAGTATTGCAAAACTCATTTCTCAGATGATTGTTATTGAAGGATGTAAAAGAAGCATAAAATGGAAAGAAACGACAAGATCTTGTGAATTTTTTTTATTTTTTTTGGTTTGATAGATCTTGAGAATATAGATAGACCAATGTCGGGAGAATGGTGGGATGTAGATATATTGTAGAAACTAATACTGCAGCACTTGCTTTATGGAGAAATGGAGAATCTAATGGTTCTCATTGAAACTTTAAAACCAGGCGGTAGATGGAGGGTGATTTGGTCAGCAATCC
This sequence comes from Agrostemma githago, assembly GCA_958450325.1. Lineage (NCBI taxonomy): Eukaryota > Viridiplantae > Streptophyta > Magnoliopsida > Caryophyllales > Caryophyllaceae > Agrostemma > Agrostemma githago. Next base: position 81,226,718 of record OY288241.1, on the reverse strand, counting down.
GTGTGACTTTAACAAGTTACAAATGGGGCCGTGGATTTATCATCAATCCGTGTGATGATAAATGGAGCTTTTTTATTGGTTGTTTTCTTAAAATATTGGACATCTAGATGTCTACTTTAAGTTGATTAGTGGTAAAAAAGGGAGTAATTGTCAATAAAGTTTGAATTTTATTTTACCACTACAAAAATTGTAGTTTAGTCTAATGTGAGATTGTCTCACACAAAGTTATTGTGAGACTCAACTATAACACACTAATAACAAACGAGACTTAATTTGTGATGCATTTATAACTTAAATCAATACCAAATATTTAAGTAGAATGTAAACTACTACCAATCATCCAAAGTTATCATGTACAGTAGATATCATGATGCGAGTATTAATCGATTTCATTTCGGGATCCGATACAAAGGCAAAGTACTATTGTACTATTATAGTACTTCCTCCATTTTTTTATATCTTCCCATCCCCTTAATATATGGGTGGGGTATTATATTAGGATGGGAAAAGAAAATGGAGGAAGTAGTTCATTTGAGTAATATGAGTATATATATTTTCCCTATTATTATCTGCTTACCTATTTTTTAGGTCCACATTATACTAGTATGTTATTATATTGGTTTTTTAATATTTGTCCACTGGACACACGTTAATAATTTAATTACGTAAAGATTCACATAAATATTGTTTAGGTGCTCCGTATATGGTAAATATAAATTAATATATCAATTACTCATGATAATATTGTTGTTAAACTTGCCGAAATTAGTTAGTCTGTCCAATGGACACATGCATGACAGAAAAGTCGTTATTATATATACTCTATGTACGTAGCATGCAGAGTTTTCCAAACTAAAACTAGTAATAATACGAAGGACATGACAAAATCTTGGAGGATTATGGAGGACAAAAAGATAATATTGATCATAAACTAAACGTCGTCTGATAAGTTTTACCACGACGACCACAAAGACTGAGGATTTGGATGATTCAAGCTTGCATCCTCTTGCTCATACTCACCCTCCCCTCGTTGTTGGTTCCTGTCATGGATTGCTCTGCCTTTGTGACACTGGCAGTGACCTTCTAGCTGCAGTTCCACCCTATAGGTAACTCATGATAGGATTTTTTTGGATTTTGTTCCATGAATTCAATATCAAGGAAATTATCGAATACCCATCATCGGTATATTTTATTTTACATTAGTAAAAATCGTAAAAATTTGATATTCTTAATGTACGTGTAGAGACAAAGCAAACAGGATCTCACATGATTATAGATATTTTGTTGATGGAGTCATCGATGTTAGTTCAAAATGTCTGATGATGAAGTTTGGAACAAACATGTGACTTGACCCAATTCTAAATTAGTGGTGCATGGGTATCAAATTACCAATCACATGTGCTACAATGACAATTACAATGAAAAGGAAGGCTGAGCTCGTCAAAACGAGGAGGAATCGAATAAAAGGAATACTCTCGTGAAAGATTGTGAAAGAACCACTATCTTTAGATGAACGTTCATTGATTTACGTCATCTATCTGTTACTGGAGATTTGGTTTGATAGACTCCGTATCCACAAAATCTCAAAACTTTAAGCCAACTTTACCCAATTCTATTCTTTAGGTCATATATCGACTCCTTCTAGATTTATAGGACTAATGGTGAAGAAATGAGGATACCTGAAGAGGTAAACTTGCGTTGAGTAAACGTTAAAAGCTCGCGTAAAGGACGTGTATTTTGAATTTGAGGCTAAAATTGTAATTGAGCTATTATGTCCACGGTCACCATTGACAACCACCTTCTCCCCCTACAACCTACATCACGCACGCCCTCCACCTCTTTCGTTTCCCGCTCAGTCGGTCATCATCATAGTCTACCACCACCATAATATATTATCAACAATTCGATCAAACCACATATTCTTCTTTTCTAAAATTGTGTATCCCAATGCACCAAGAAGATCATAGCGAAAAGAATGAAGTATTTCTTAAAATAATGGTACAAGTAAATCACCCGTTTAATACCCGAACTATCCATTTCACCCATTAATGACGGGTGGATCGCATTAGGATGAGACCTTTAACGAATGATGGATGGATCGGGTGAACGAATTAAGACTTAACGAATGATGGATGGATCGGGTGAACGAATTAAGACTTCACCCAATCCATTGTCTCATGAAGGAGGGTGGGGGGTGTGAAAAGGAAATGCGGCGCAAATGAGGTAAGTTGAGTAGTGTAGTTAACTAGACTGAGATGTTTGAGTGAGGCAAGTAACATAGTAGATGAAGCAGGAAGGGGCCCATCTTACGCTAATCCGAGTCAGATAGATAGATAGATACATTGATAGACGACGGGAATAGATAGATAGCAGTCATACATATATATATAGCTCTAGACTCTTTTCTTCACCTTGCTTCTTCAATTCCATCCTAGCTCCTTTCTTCACCTTCTTCAATTCAATTCAATTCCACGGACATACATACATACATACATACTACTTTTAATTCATTTTTATCATCCTTATTAGCTTCTTCACTTCCCCTCATCATATCATATGTACGTATATGTATGTCTTCCTTCACCCTCATCATCATCTTAATTTCATTTTTGTCTAATTAATATGATTACTTTACTTGATTATTACCCTTCCTTAATCAAAGGGGTGAGTATGGAGTAAATGTTTGCAGCAATAAGAATCTGGTCTCACAATAATCCTACATACAGTACATGATACTCCGTACATACATATACAGATATACTCCATCAGTTCATCCTACACCTTGCATATATACTTCAGTACTTGGTGTTGCCTTTGGGCCGCCTTTCACTTTCTTTTTCCTCCTCCTCCTCCTTCTTCTTCTTCTCATGGGCCGGGCCTTGCCTTTCTTTTTCTACTCTTTCCACGTTGGGCCTTAACCAAATGTAGAAACATTTCTTCTACCTTCCATCCTCCTAGTATTATATTGGGCTTTCTCTTCATTTCCCTACATACATTTCTCTCCATCCATTCTATCCATCCTTGCATTATGTATGTATTACCGTCTTAGCCAACTGGCCCACCTCCCATCCAATCTATCAACTCCGATCTATGGAGTACTCCTGTGTATGACATTTTTTGAAGTGATCGAGTGAGCAAAACCATCCGCGTCCCAGCCACGTTATATACACTTAATTTGGTTAATTATACTGAGTATGTTGCCATGTTGGTACCATATTGGTGTATATAATTGTCCTTTTGAACTCTCCGTAAATTCTCTCTAATCTCTAATCTCTAATCTCTAATCTGTACTCTCTATTCTTACAAACAAGCCATTGCTCCTCCTCCTCCTCCTCCTCCTCCTCCATAATTCCACGTTATAGAATTGAAATGTGTCAGTAAAATGAAGAATAATACTCTACGGAGTAATGAGCTAGCTAGGTAAAATATCACATCAATCACTGACAAAAGCGGGATGGGTTAAATAAGTAGTAGGCCTACACATGTGGTTAAGTGACATTTGGTTAGCCACACATCGCATAGTTTCAACTTTGAAGTGATAAATAAAAGAAAACGGAAATAAAAACCAAACAAAGACAAGACGGTCGACGTGATTTTGTCCCGCTAACCAACCATATCATTCCACCACGCAATAGACAAGCATTCCTTTAATAACTGAACCTTGCTTACTCTACTACTCAATCACAATCCACCACGTACTATACTACCACCCAAAACTTCAATTTTAAAGTTGTTCCACTATACATGCAATAATCAACTTTCCGTCTGTAGCCTCCCCTACGACGGACTATCCATCCTATTATGTGTAATAACACGTTTAATATTGTAGTACTCCGTAGTACTTTATACTTAATGACATCTAAAACATTATTTATAATGATTGTTTCTTTCTATCCAAATGGGAAATATTGGACCATTACGATGTCTCCGTCATAAATACGAATTTGTGTAAGTTTTCACCTATCTAGGTCTTTCCTTCTTTTGTCGTTTATTACTATTCTCTTTCCAACTATTCCTCACGTTTTGTTTCTAAAGTGAGAGACCTTGCATTGGTTACACTTGATTTGATATCGAGTTTTACTAGTGTCTTTTCTCCCTTCCTTTTAATAGGGAGGACAAAGTGATCGATCAAAACAATCAAACCTCTAATCTTATACTATCTCACTTCTTGAATTATTCTCATTTCTCAATTTTTGTGAGGAAAAAAGTAACTCCATGTGGATAATTCAAGAAGATCAAGGAAGTAATCGTATATAGTTTCAATAATTGATAATCAGGTCTTTAAAAGTTTTAAAGCGACCCTAGTTGACCGTTATAATCATCTTAGGTCATATATATGTGCCCGAGTGGTACTAATTTAACGTTTTGTTCATATTTTACGGTATTCCCTGAATATTAGTTAGTTGATGACAAGTATTTTCAATGGTGATTAACTAAAGGTTAGTTGTAGGGAGGTATTATTGAATTGGATTGAATTTTCAATGATTTTCTCTTTAAATTTATTAATAATAAAAAAAAAACATGTATGGAGTCCAAACGAAACGGGTATGAAATTTACAATTGTAATTCGTAATTGCTTCAAGATGATGGGAATTATATATGGTTAAATTGCGACCTAAATCCAGAAAGCTGAGCAATAATGAAAGCATGTTGAAATATAATAGAGTAATACAAAGTACGAAGTAATAAAAAAGGGCGTAGCTTGGTTGGATATATTGGAGTCGATACACATGCACTACATACTGATCAACTTTGCAGGTAGGTGCAAAGAAAGCAGTAGTATGATGGAGAAATACAAGTGGCCTGGCTTATTCATTCAACAATACAATGGAAAATTAAAAGGAAGCAATAATAATAAGGATTAATGCAAGCCCATAGAGGAAGCATAGCAAGCCCTAAAAGTGCTGCTATCCTTAGCTTAGCTAGCTTGATAGATAGATAGATAGATAGATAGATAGGGGGAACATAATGCACACAATCACAAATAACAATAATACGAGTAATTATTAAGAAGATGATCGATTATGCTGCTGCAGGATGGGATGGAGCGATTATTAATTACTTCTTGAAGAGCTCCATGACCCAAGTGTCATAGGCGCAGCAAAAGACTTTGACACCGTCGAAGCCAGTGTTGAGAGCCAAATACTCAAAGTCTTCCTTGGATCGCTCCTTGCCGCCCTGGTTATGGACCAGTGTGTGGGAGTCAAGGCTGAAGACCATGTGGTTCTCCAAGTTGTCTTCTGGGATGACCGGAATCAGCGACTCCACCAGGATCAGCTTACCCCCCTTTGGCAGGGCCTTGCAGCAGTTGCTCAGTATCTTCAGGCAGTGCTCGTCACTCCAGTCGTGCAATACCCACTGATGCAAATACATACATACATACATAAATTAATACAGAATTTAATTGAATTAATTAAGCAAAAGATATAGATAGATAGATAGATTATTGAGTAACCTTCATGAAAATTGTATCCGCATTGGGAACACTCTCAAACATGTCTCCCCCAACATGTTGGACACCAGGGTAGGAAGGAGCATCTGCGATGACATGGGGCAGATCATAGTTGATGCCCTTGATGTGAGGATGCTTGGCTACGATGAGGCTGACATTCACCCCGATGCTGCCACCCACATCCACCAGCACCTTCACATCATCAAACCCGTGGTACTCCGCAAGGAGCTTCTTCATCACCAGGATAGTGTGGTGGGCCATCCCCTGGTTGAACACATGGTTGAACCTTGCATCCGTCGCTGTGTAGTCGAATTGGATCAGTCCATGCGCTCTCTTGAATGGAACTTCCCCGCCTTCTTTTACATACTCTGTCAAGTGATACCTACAGTACGCCAACATATATTAATTACTTTTTCTTCAAGTCCAGTCCATTATTTGTCTGTTAGATGGTTATTTATCAGTCCGTTATATTTATATTCTATTACTGTCAACTTTTAAAGTTAGGCCTTCAGGGGAGGTGCATTTATTGATTTACTGTATACATTTTAAGGTAGTTGCTTATAATAACTGAATTTGAGTAAAGTACTCGTAATTAATAATGTGCGTGTTTGGGACTGGGGGCGTACCAACTTTCCATCATGACTTTGTCATGGTGCAAAGCGAGCAAAGGGCCAAGAGAGCCTTGGTTGTCAGTGTTAGCAAGGTATTTGCAAAGAGGTGCAGGGGCATAAACCCTTTGAGCACCAGAGTCGTGAAGCTTGCAGTTTAGCACCGAGTAGCTGGCCAGTAGGCGCAGCATCCGATCCAGCAAGACGGGAGCATTTGGGTTCTTGGACCCAATCTTGGACGCGATCTCAGTGGTGGAGAGATACACGCCCTCCCCTGCATCACACAGAACGTCAAGCACTTTCAGCTCAAAAGCTGATTTCAGTATCATTGGCAGAGCTGCAGCATTTGCCAAACTCACTGCAAACCCTGCCAATTTTTCATCCTCCGTTACCCTCATTTTCGGGCTTGTTTTCGCACCGTTACTGTTACCGTTCAATACAGAGTTCATTTTCACTTTCTTTTTTCTTATTTTTTTTACTTACTATACTTTTTATTATGTGTTTATCTTTACCCAATTATTAGTAACGTTTTTCTTCCAAGGAAAACAGAAAATATGAAAAAGATGGTGGGATGGGATGGGAAGGGAACTCGGGGCGGGGGTCAGGAAGTTGGTATTGGTAGTTATAGTAACTAGCAATGTAGCAACTGCCTGTGGTTTTTTGGGCAGCTCAATCGCTCCTTTTATAATGGGTTTTGGACAAATTTTATCTCCTTTTTACCCCTTGGAAATACCCCCCGCAAACCCCACAAAATTAAAGGAAAACAACGAAATTATTGAAATAGTATGGCAGAGTTGATTTACAGCCTTGTAAATAAAGGTCTACATATAAATGTAATCCCTTCCTTGGAAGTATATAGGCAAATCTCTATCCTACGTACTCGTCGGCTCTTTCTCTCTCTTTATTGCCCAAACAAACACCCACTCTTTATTCATCAATCATAAATTCTTACTCCATTTTGGGGGAGATTTAATGTTGCGTCTTTATCTATCTAAATCAAATATTTGATCCGTTATATGTCATATCCCATTGCAACTAACATTTCCTTCAAATTATTATACACCAACTCCACATTCTCTAACTTCATTTTCATACAACCGAGATATTGAAAAGAAGAAATTATTATTATTATTATTATTTGAAATAGTGCAAGGACTCCCTTCAATTGCAAGAAAATTGATTACTCCCTCCTATTAGGAATAATCTTCCCAGTTCTTTTGGACACGAAAATTAAAAAAATAATAAAGAATTAAATAAAGCAAGAAAAAGTAAGATATAAAGTAGAAATATAATGAAATTTGTGAGTAAAGATAATAATAAATAATTGATTAAAAGTACAATCCAAAAAGAAAAAAGAGAAATAATCAAACAAGACCAAAAAGAAAAGAGTAGAGATTACTCTTAATAGGGGGAGTATTATTTATTCATTCAGCCGAGGGACGAGGAGTCAATACTGGTCTTACTCTTTACTTGCACTCTCCACAAGTGATTGGGCTAACCCAGGCAAATAAAATCTGGCATCCTTGCAGCCCGTTAAAATTGCCTTTATTAAGTCGGCATCTCTATTCTCTAGTCTCTACAGACCACACCGAGGCTGAAGTGGGTATTGGGTAAAGACTTCAAAGCAACACAATGAGTATTATTGAGTAGCATACTAGCATTACATCTGATAGATAACCGGGAAGAATAAATATAGTCCGTAGTAAGCATAAGCATAATAATAATAATAATACTCCATAATTCCTCCTCATCTCTTCTCGCCACATAAGCATTTTGCAGCTTGTAACGCAAAGTATGTTAAAATGATGTCGGCACCAGCTCTCCGCAGACACATAAGTGATTCCATCATGACTTTCTCTTCGTCGATCATTTTAAGAACACCTCCTGCCTTTATCATCGAGTACTCCCCAGAAACCTAGTTCCCAATTGATGATGATGATGATGATATTCAGAGAAATGTAAACATTAGGCGCCGTCTCTATTGTAAACATATTTTGTTTCCAAAAAATAAACTTATAAAGCATCAAACTACAATTTTTTTTATTTCCTTTATGGCACCATCTGCAAACACAGAGTACTCCTTATGCATTTGGTCATATCATAAGGGAATTAGCATGCCAGATTGCCAGATTAAATATTTGAAACTATCCAACAGGTAATGGGGCATGAGAGAAGAAGTGATGGAACCGAGAAGGGGGAAACGAGGGATCGAGGAGAGGAGGGGGTAAATTGAGGTTGTGATTGGAGTCAAGCAGGATGGAAGAGAGGATTTCATGAGGTCCGAGAAGCAGGAAGTTAGGGCGTGCAACACCGGAAGATGAAGGTCATGAGGGAGGAGAAATAGGTGCAACTGGGTTAATGACCTTATGAATTTAGTACGTTGTGTCTAATGTTTGTTTAAGTAAAGCTTGCCACGAGCTCATATGGCTAGGCTAGGTAAATGAAAACATGAGTGAATTTTGCAATGAGAATCTGATATTATGCCTTGCTGCTTTTACACTGGTGAAAAGGGTGGCCAGATATGCATGGTTTTTTAGGCCCTGTTTTACCCAATGAGCAGTTGGTTAAAATGACAACAGCTAAGGGTATTTATCCAGGAAAAAGATTGAAAAAAGAGAAGTGGACAGAGAAAAATAAAAGGAAACTGGGAACAAACTAGGACAAGGGAGTAGAGCATTCACTTCGCAACGGCTGTAGTGTCAGGTTTTGAGGCACCAAAGCATGTGATTTTTGAAACCTTATAAAAAAAATGTGGCCGGTCGCTGCTACAGCCAGGTTCAACCTAGAATTTACCTGATATGCCGCAATTGGTAGGGATGAGTTATCTCGGAGGAGCCTGATAATATCTAAGTAAGGAAGCCCTGGTTTTACCTACAACTCAAACAGGAAACTACAGTGAGGGGGTAGAGCACCAAACATATATTTCAATCTGCCATATAAGACACTATACTGACCAGTAGGATGTCAGCTCCTTCCGACTCGTCTTCCTGAGTTTCAATTAAAGCTTCTCTATAATTTGCTGGATTCATCTGATAGCTTTTGCATTAAATCACCAGATAAAAAGGGTTGATCAGCAATCAAAAATATCTAAGCCTGAATTAAAGATTAAAGCAATCATGCTAATAAAAGTGAAATACAAAATCGAAAGTTCACATACGTTTTCTTATCTCCAAAGCGTGGATTTGAGTCGAGTGCTTCTCGGAATGGACCATAAAAAGCACTTGCATACCTGATTTTCAGACAGTAGTTTCATCAAACAAATATTCACCAGTAATGTGAACCACTGTTTGAGGTGTTCTAATTTGACACTACAACAATAAGAACCTATACAAGGAAATAATAATATTACTTTGCCGTGTATGACATAATGGAAACATGATCAAATCCTTCTCCATCAAGAGCTGCACGTATTGCTCCTACACGGCCATCCATCATGTCACTAGGACTGACAACATCCGCTCCTGCTCGGGCCTAGGCACAACATTTGAAGTCACAAGTGAGCCAAAGTCAGCATTAGACATAAGGTACGAATTTATGATGCAACCATTGCTTATCAAAAAAACATAAAGCTAAAAAAGACAGCACCGTGTCCCATGCTCCCAGTGAGTAGCAAGGGAAACAAAATTTTTCAAATTAGAAAATGATCCGAAAAAGTACGGCAACCCGATTTGCTTATATAGCATTTGAAGGCTTAAAAACATAACATGAAGAGAATCGGATAGCAACAACAATGGTGTTGAAAACTGCCACACAAGGCTTTGTTTATCTGATTATTCCCAAAGGCCGTGTACCTAAATCCTAATAAAGCATGGAATGGCTAATACCCAGCAAATATCATGGAGCAAGATCACACTAAATAGCAGAACGGTCATTTTTCACAGTAGGAGACACAAAACGAAAGTAGCTCTGCACTTTAACTGATGGGCAATGAAAGATGAGAAGCTAACTTTTGAAATGCAGGTTTTAAAAAGTAGTGTAACCTGGGCTACAGCTTGTTTGCACAATTGGTGCACCGTCTCATCATTCAGAATGACACCTGCAAAGGAAAGGGAACATAAGAAGAATGAAGTAATGTTAGGTAAAGGTGTATAACAAATTAAAGTGAGCTGAGAAATATACCATCTTCTCTAACAATCCCATCGTGGCCATCGGAAGAGTAGGGGTCTAAGGCAACATCTGTGTAGATAATCTGCCAAAAAAACAAAAATAGCAGCAGTGAGGAAAGCTAAAGAATGAGAATGAGGGATAATAATTAAGGGAGGGAAGGAGGGAGGAAGGAAGGACGGAAGGTTGACATACAAGGTCAGGAAATTTGTCTTTGAGCAAGCGAATAGAACGGGGCACCAAACCATTGTCATTATAAGCCTCATCACCTGTGGGCGACTGAAGAAAAACAAAGATGATGGATAATTGGATGCAAGTGGGAGGGGTAGTTGAGTTGATTAGCAAGAGAAGATAACAACTACCTTTAAAGCATCAGGAACCTTGGGGAAGAGAACAACACTGTTGACACCAACGTCGCGGGCTTTAGCCACCTGGAATCAATCAGTCAAGTAAACTGGGTGGTATCAATAATAATCAACGATATTTTGGAGGGTGTGCAGAAACATTTCATTTTCGTGGGATAATTCATCGGAATAATCCAAATTATTAGGTGTTTTCTTATATTAATCCAATCTACACTTTAACTCGTATCAAACCTTACTTTCCATGTCACTTTCTGAGCCTAAACTTGGCCAATTTTGAATGCCAAAAACCGGTGAAAGAGTGTTTTGGGTCCCATTGCTAAAATCTTTAACTACTATTAAGCTTCATCTCTTTCCTCTTATTTCTTCACTTCTTATCACTCTTCCCCATCTCTCCTAGTTTAATGTCGACTGATAATTCGATCTACATGCTTCACATACATATACTCGATTCTTCATCGGTTTACATTGGCTGACAGGTAACTAAACTTGTGAAGTTGAGTTAGTAACCAAAATATTGAGTAGCGGAAGGCATGGAATGGAAGAGAAAATACTGTGTCCGGTGTGATACCAAATTTGTAGGGTTTAGGTGGTTGACAATTTTGTAGGGGTTATCTGTCAGCAGGAATGTTATCATCAGTAGTTTTCAAGAGAGTTAGAAGCAGTAAGATTATGGTGCAAATAAATGTGTGCATATCTAAAGCTGGCTCTCCTGGTTGGATTTAGCTGATCTTAATTTGAAGTGTGCAATATAAAAAGTGCAACAACATCATGGTCATAACTAGTGAATGAAAGCAATGTTAAGGTAATAGAGAAGGAACCTGGGTAAGAAGGCCGTGGCGCCAACCGAGGCGGTAACAACCAGGCATGGCACCAATAGGAACATCCTCCTGGCCCTCGTGGATGAAGAGAGGGTAAACTAGATTGGCAGGGGAGATGGAGGTCTCCTGGAAGGCGGCTCTGTAATGAGGGGAACGACGGTTGCGGCGGGGGCGGCGGGGGAGGGAAAGAGGGCTAATCGCAGGGGTGTTGACTGGAGATTTCGGCTTAGGAGGGGCGGCAGGTGCGGCCGGAGGATTCCCGCCAACCACTGCAGCTTCGCACTCTTCGTTGCTAATACTAATAATGCTGTCGTTGGATGCCCGAACCACCGCCACCGCCACCTGATTATTACTATTACTATTACTATGCTTATTCCTCCCAAACCCAATGCCTGACCACCTCCTCTCATCTTTCGCATTGCTCCACCCTCTTCCTATCACCCATCCACATCCAATGCTGCTGCTGCTGCTGCTCCCCACTGTTGATGCCGCCATCTCTGATCAACCCCCTTTTCTTTTCTTTGATGATAAAAGAAGATGGAGGATAGATGATGATATTTTTCAATTTTATCTTTTCTTTCTTTAAAATGATACGGAGTACTGTACATGAGATTAATATCATTGGAATATTGGATCCAGTCCAGCCCATAATCTGACTGGATCCGAGCCACACTCTTGGCCCAGGCCCTACTAAATAAATAATAAATAATAAATAAATAAAGGCTTAGTGATCAGTGCCACCCGCCTGGTCCAACCGCGGCTGAGTCCACACCTCCTTCCTAGTTTTACTTTCTTTTGATTCAAGATTTTATTTTTATTTTTGTGAAAAGGATCAATATTCTAATGGAATAAAGACAAAATAAATTTAAACACGTCATTAATTGGTGAGATGCATAATGTCTAATCGAATGTATCACAACAAGGGAGGATGGAGGCCACCCGAGGGAGGGACGGTAAAAGTCAACGTGGATGTGGGATCGAAGGAAGGCGTGGGGGTGGGCCTGGGTGGGGTTTGTAGGGATAGGTGGGAAGCGGTTTTATGGGGTTTCACCATACGCCGGTAGAGGTTTGGAGTGCCCAAGTTGCTGAAGCAGTTGCTATTCTGGAGGGTAGGAAGGAAGCACGAAGACAGGGTCATAGCGACATTATTGTGGAGAGTGACTCTCAAATTGTGGTGGACGCACTCAAGTCTCGCAGAAAAGGAAGAAGCGTTATATTTTTAGTATTAGATGACATTTATGCTTTTAGCGAATTTTTCCGTTCTATTAGTTGGTGTTTCGTAAAACGGTCGTGTAATGTTGTTGCGCATGAGCTTGCACATACCACTCCGATAGGATCGTCAAACATTGTGTGGGGTAGTAGACTTCCACCAATAGCTTGTTGTATCGCGGATGCTGATTTGATTAAGTAATACCCGATTGGGAGTTTCAAAAAAAAAAAAACCTTATTACCAAGTAACAATGGCGCATCAACTCAACCTGAGTGTCTTTTGAGTTAGGACGCTTCGTGGGAATATTGACTATAAATCGATTGCTTCAAAATTTATAAATTCGGAAGCAGCATTTCGAATTTGTTACAAGCACTCCAATCTCAAAATGATGGAGTATAGATGCCAGCTAATCACGCGAGGCAAGGCGAGGCGACGCATATGTTCCAAGTCCTTCTAACAGTGGAACAAGGGAAGCAGAATTAATTTTTTTCCTACAGTCTCAGAAAAGTGCAGACAGGAAAGTCGCGTGAATATACTGAGAACAATCTGCACTGATGAAGCTGGCGACACCTACTCAACCGGCTTTTCTACTATACTGGAGCCAGTGAGGTAATCTGCTTCAACGACGCTCAACAGCTTGAATTCTGGAAGTACTCTGCAGGTATCGACGATGGACAGCACTTCTTTGCCACAGACTTATACTGATCAAAAGGAACATTACATTTATTAGCAAGGTATCAATATCAAATGTCACAACTCGCAAGGCATTGAGTGACTTCGTTATTCTCCATGACAGTTTATTTTGGAGAACGAAAAGAGCATATCCCTTTGAGATGAAGGGCAGTTACTATCTATCATCTACACTGTTACAGAGGTACTTTAATTGGTAGCAAGTAAATCAATTTCTTGTGACAGCATTACTGCACAGATTTCTGTATTCTGAAATGAACCTCTTCATCTATACCCAAAATGGCAATGATATCTTATATCGGAGTACTACAGACTTACAGAGTATAAATAAAACATAGAGTGTTAGAAGTCTTGTGAGTTATACCTTATGATGGCTATACTTCTCTCTGATTGCCGGCAAACTAGAGTTATGACTGTTCAAGCACAGCTGATGAAGAGTTTTCACACATTCCTCTAAGTCAGAAGGCTCATAAAGTGTATAATGCCGCAAAGTAGGGCTCTGCATAATATCAATGGGGAAAACAGATACATTTATGATACTTTGTCAAGCAACCAGAAGCCAACAATTGAAACTAGACTGTCACAGGCACATACCCAAGGTTTACAAGAAGAAGAAAGCATGTATTTGGCTAAGAAGACAGCTGAAGCAGCAATGAGTGACGGGGCATATTTAAGCATGCTGTACTCCAAAAGAGATAGTTCTGCCACGTAGTTTGCGAAGCACTCGAGCTGGAATGATGGAATCTACACAATAAAGCAGCATGAGCATGTAAAACGCTATTGCACTGAAAACATGTAAGCACCAATGTAAAACGAAAGAAGCACATAATAGCCAGGTACACACCTCGTTCATCACTTGAGCAGCACGGACAAATCGCCTGATTAGCAGACATGAGATGAACTAAAAGTCAGTACAAATATTGCTAACTGATCAGCTTATTACAGAAACGAGACAATTTAAAGCTACGTACTGTTCGAAAATCACTATATGGGTGGGAAAGTGGTATACCTTAAAAAGCTTTTGGTCGTGGGGGCAGTCATTTCGAACTTCAGGAAGTTCAGAACTGCAGATTCCATTTGCAAAACCTTCATAGACAAGGTTATTTCAACCAATGTTGCGAGGTACTCACCTTTGAGAGAAAGCTGAAAAAAACATCGTGGGAAAATACATACCTCTTCCTTGAAGTACGTGTTGTCCGTAATATAACAGAATTCCTCCACCTGAGGTGCACATATCTCTTCGTATTTACTACAAAACCCCATCATTTTAGAGGTTCAGCGAGTAATTTTACCCAACAGAAAATTACGAAAGAGAAAATATAGAGTATATGGCTTACGCTGCAACCATCATGCAAGCTACGCCTAGTAGCTGTAAACGCTGTCTGTTCATTGCATTGCCAGAGAGATATCTATCTATGTAATTAACAGTAAGATATAATGTGTCAGGGACGAGCCTGTACTCTTCAGCAACCTGAAATGTTTAATAAAAAGAATAAAGCTTACTTAAGAGGATGACCACGGCAAGAATGTGGATACCATTACCAAAACCTCATTCACAACATTTTGAAAGCAAAAGGGATCCAAAAATTAACTCTGGTTGATGTTGGAGGCAAAAGGCGAAATTCAACAGAAGAAAAAGCCTAAGCAAATGAATTTGGTATTACAAAATCATGAATGAGCACTTAGCTACCTCAACAAGCCAATCAACAAGTATGGCACGCATACTGGCGTTTATATCTTTTTGAATCTGCTCCATAAAGTCTGTTGACGGTCTTTTCTGTGTCTGAAAAAAGAAGGGTGAGTTGGTTAAACGGAAAGAAAGGCGTGAAAGTAGTGAATTCTGAAGAAGTAATAGTACCTCCGATGCTCGTAAATGCTTATAGATATCACAAGCTATTGTGGAACAAAACTGAGGATCCATGTAATTGTCATCAACGTCAACAACTTTATCGATTTCCATTGCTGAAACTATATCTCTTTTGCAGAAACTCCCTACAAAGGTGAGATTATGAGAGGAGGAGTAAGTTAGTAGATGATGTTGGAGAGGGTTTGGGGTGGTGGCGTGAGTGAGTAAACAATGAACCTGTAGTAGTTTCCAAGGGGTCAGAAATGTGGAGATTTATGGAAGTTATTCTCTGAATGGAGGCAAGTGCAGGTACATCATTGACATCCATGTATTCAACATCTGGACTGTTGAAAGAATCGCAAGTAGAGATGGAGTCGTCATCCATGGAAACAGAATGTGCATCGGGTGGAGATGGAGATGAATGATGAGATTGTTGTTCTATTCTTCCCTTTAGTAAACGGGGCTTGGATGAGACCAGAAGATGAGTTGTTTTGACAGAATGTGCGTCGGGTTTTGAGTTTTCTGCAGTTTCCCTTTTGGGCTTGGTACTTTTGGAGATGGTACATGCTACCTGAATGTAGAAACATTACTCAACAGTCAACACAAAACACTTTGTTTGAAATTCACAAGTATTGTATATTTAACAATTTCTTTTGTTCAAGATATAAAAACTGGTAATTCTCCATGGTTGCTGCTTAATTCATTCATACTCCATATTAGAAGCTCCACTTACTTTAAAATTAATCATCTAAATCTAAACAGAAAAGTAGTGTAATGTGGCAATTATTCAGAATCAGGATAAAGAGGCAAAGCAAGAATCCCCCAATACATACAGGATAGCAATTCACAATCAAAGACAAAGCAATGAAAAGTAGATTTGATAAATTATAAAAAAAAAAAAAAATAAAAAAAAAAAAAAATAAAAACAAGAAAGAAGAAGAAGAAAAAGAGCGGACCAAAGAGGGGCGAGGGTGATTGGTGAGGTTGGAGAGAGGAGGACGTTTCTTGGTCAACTTAGCGGTTCCAGGAGCCGACGACGACGACGATCTCCGAGTAGCCTGCGTCGCCATTGATTTCTGGAGGCGATTTTCTAAATTGAATATTTTCTCAGGTTTTCAAACTCAAACAACCAACCAAGAAATTGCGCTCTCTCTTTCTCGCTCCTTTTCTACTCCACTCCACTCCAGTATGTGAATGTATATTTATACTCCGTATGTTGTTGCTGTGCACTGTTGGAGCGTCGTACCTGCTTTTGGTCCTTTTGCAGTTAAATGCCCTACGTCGTCTTCCCCTGCTTTTAAATTTTGAATTTGAACTCCGCCTTGGTTTTCTCACTCTTTCTTTTTTCTTTTCTTTATTTACCACCACCACCCCCTCCCCCTCCCCCTCAATTGCTTTCCTGTGTTTCACCCCCATCATCATTCTCATGTAGTCATGTCCTTGTCACCAAAGATGCAAATAACATCAAAATCAAATCGAAAGTTATCTTTTTTGACATGGAGTAACATCCTTTCACCACAATTATTTACCTCTACTTAACAATTGGCATACTAACTCTCAATTTGTTAATTCAGTTGTCCCATGATTGCAGATATACGCTGAATTATGATGTACTACTATCTCTCATTCATGGAAAACAAAGATAAACACGTTCTTACATCACCAAATACAGAGTATATGGATTCACAACCCTACATTTTACATACCACATTTGCTAAACTCCCAAACTTTCCTAATCCTGGGCCGCTTCTATCCTCCTCATCTCTCCACTACCTACTTTAAAACGGAACAACCGATGCTATGACGAAAAAAAGCGACAAGGAAAAGGAAAATGGGCAACAAGAATGGCTTTACCACTTGAATACAGCAGCAAGACCTGCCCCCCCATACACATATTTTCAAACAAATACTCCATATATTTTACAATCCCCAATTTGTCTAATCTGACGGATTTATAACTTAATTAATTAATTAATTACGCCACATTAAAAAAAAAAAACAAGAATACAAAGAAAATGATGAAACTAGGAACGAGCCCTGAACTGACTCTAGAGTTCAAGATTCCAACCCTTTCATCTAACCAATCTAAAGCAGAACCAGTCTCGCTCATCCTACTTGAAACATCTTCACAACCTTTCAAGAGCACCTCAGCTCGCCCAGTCCAAATTCTCCAACCAAATATAAATCAACCAAATCGCACAATAGCTCTCATCTCAACCCATGCTTGAGCTTGTTCCTGATACAGGTCGCAACATAGGATGATTAAGAGAAGACTGACTGGTCCCTTGAGTACCGAACATGATACTTGATGAGCCTGAGGAAGAAGGATGTATGGCTGAAAGTGGTAGACGAGGACCAAATGAAAACATTTGCTGCCGTGGCAAGAATGGCATCTGCGGATGGCTCATTTGGCTACCACCATAGCCAGAAACGCCAGGTTGTGAGGCTGATGCTGACATTGCAGGCGGCCTGTTATTGATGTTATTATTCATAACCTGAGGCACCACACCACCCAAGTTCAAAGGCGAAGTAACTCCACTAGCCCCAAATCTTCCTGCTAAAGCACGACTCCTCTCCCCAGCAAGTGTTTGCCTTGTTTTCTCCACTTGTTCACATTCTTTCATTAACAACGTCTCCACTTCAGCAAATTGCTTCAGCTTCAATTCCAACCTTTTCAACTGTTCAGGCATAAATTTCTATTAAATTTTGGATATATATAAACATTCATGAAATTTAAGTCATCAAGCCTATGTAATCTTAAGCAAGATATATCAGAGTCAGAAAAAGTAACTCCAACTATAAAGAAGACTTGTTAAAACCTAAGAACCGAAAACCACACCCGTACTAACCCACAACCACAAGACTTAATTATTTTGATGTGTATTGCTTGGACACTGTTATTATTTTTATTTTTTTGCCAGCTTGATAAAACATGGAAATTCAGTTATTCCTCAACTTACAATTGCCAAATCCATCCTGTACAAAGGCAGAACAGTTAATCATCACATATCATATACAGTGTTCAACACTCAGACGGAGCACGGTGAGCTAAAAGTACTAAGACTAATGGTAACCTGACTAAGAGGAGGCCTGGAAAGGAAAACCCTTAATTTCTAAAGAAAGCTGGGATTGTTTTACACTTTTACAGAGGTACTGAAGTGGGAGAAGAAAGAGACCACATACATACCCTACAATAAGAGCTAAGCGTCAACAAAATCTCCACATTTGAATTATAATCCAATCCTTTTTTTGGAACATAAGGAACATTTATTACAAATTAAAAGTTTCTAAATTCTAATACTCCAGAGTACAAAACATTTCACGAGAAAAATACTGAAGGTGGTGAGGTCTCTAGTTGTTGTAGCAAAGGTAATAACAAAAAGAGGAAGGGCAGGATGCTAAATTACAAAAACCGTCCTAAATAGCGGTTTACACTTAATACCTCAGATTTTGATAAATCTGTATTTTCAATTTTTATTTAAAGTAATTATATCTACTAATAAGTACGGAGTATATAATATATGTATCCCGTGCATTATTGCACGGGTCTATACTAGTGGGATAACAATTACCTATCTTGACCTCAGCCTAGTGTTAGGTCACAAGATTGAGAAAGCAGTTACATCATGCACACATATCTACGGAGTAACAAAAAATCAATAAAATACACCAACATACTCCGTACTTCACTGATCCATATAATATTTTGCCTCGAAGAAGGCATACTATTTGTATATGGGTGTTACTCATGTTGTGTATTTTTTAACAAGACAATCACTCTTGACGTCCCTTAATATTCTCTCTTACTCGAAAAAAAAATTATAGTATAAATAACGCCATAATATCCAAAGACTTTGAAGATGTAGGGAAAGATTAATACGAACTAGGATACATTTACATGCATAGAGCTAGAAAATGCAAGAAAAAAAATACTTCCGCCGTTCCATTCGATTCTTTGCATTTGCTTTTTGGGCACTACTCACCTGGGCACTATTCATAGGTGAGTGAAATCGTCAATGTAACTTCTAATATGCGAGTATAAGATAAGATATAGTCACGTGGGATCTTGTTTAAATTGTCTAATCGAGTACGTTATAAATATCAAATTTTTATAAATTTTAGAAATACGTAACTAAAGACATAGACAAGAAAACGTACAGTGACAAATGTGAAAAAAAGTAAATGCAAAGAATCAAATAGAACAGAGGGAGCATATTGTTAGGGATTAGAGCACGTGTACATAGAGAAGAGGATCATAGTTGTAGTAACACGGCAGAAGATTAAACAAAACAAAAGAACATGTAGCTTTTTGAGGGCAGTAACAGAGGTTACCTAAATTTTTTGAACAGGCTGACAAGTATATATTTTTCAGGTTTATCTATGGCTTTTAAGTCGTAACTGCTGATTCAAGTGCATCCAGCGTGAAACAACACAATATTGACAGAAGGATGTTCATTCTCCAATATTAATACCTGATGATTTACAATAACGGCAGACAAGCGCTGAATCTCCCTCTCTTCATGATCTGCAAATAACTTTGCCTTTACTGCAGCAGCAGCAAGACCAGCTTTTGCCGCAGAACTAACTCTGTCAGAAGGTAAAGGGGAAGCTTCTTGATTGGCATTGTTTGGAGCCTGAGAACCCAGTGTACCTATGTTCTCCCAATTGTGAAAGATAAATTGTTTAACATCAAGAGAAAGTACACTTTGCACTTGTATAGTTGTAAAGAAGCAAAAAATATTCAATAGCATAAACATAAAGAGGATAAAAGAGAGCTTAACAAAATAAATATCTCACCTTTCTGCTGACTATAGTTTCTGGTTTCCAATGGTTTCTCATCTGAATCGACCCTTCAAAATACAAATAAACATAAAGAAAATATAAAAAGCATTCAAAATTGCTCTCACGCTTTTTATATCATCTGACAACAACATTTACCACCCTTCAGAAAAACCACAGATAAACATTTTGCTGGTTTACATTATGCCTTCAAACCTTAAAAATCTAACCATATGAAATGAAGATTGACAAGAGTTTGAAACAAAACGCCAACAAATAACAACTTAACGGAAAGGAGGCAAATGATAAGAGGCAAAATATTACAATATCTAAATCAATAGTAAATGAGAACAATGAAAATAGAACAAAGGAACAAAATATAGAGACACTATAAGAAAATTAGTGAGAGCGTGCCTAAATTGTGTTTGTACACTACTAACAAAAGTACATGTGCCATCCATTTTTAAACTTCATATTTTATTGAGCATAACAATAAAAGAAAATGCATAAAAATTAATGTGGTGGAACATGCGTGATCGATACGACCTTTAGGTTTTGGTTCAGGATAATGTGATAACATAATACAGGATAGTTGGAGGTCATACATTGACACTTTATTCTACGGTAAATGAGTAGGATATTGGGGAAGAGCAAGGTGTTGGGGATGTATTAGGATGTACTGATGTAAACATCCTTCTCAACCATGGTTAATAGGAAATTATGCAAACTTATAAGCGCGAAGTCAAATTGCAATAAACATGGGTGGTACGAAGAAAGCAGAAGTACTGCATGGTATACCTATTGAAATATGGAGTTTTTGGGGGAGAAGTATAGAATGGGACACCAATTATTCAACAAAATTGGAGCAATGAGATTTCGTCAACATGGAGGAAAAGTAATATTGTACCTTTGTATTTATTAAAGGCGATGTTCAAGATCGTTGCTCCAGGTAACATGGAATTAAATTAATAAAGCATATGATGAAATTATGAAAACAAGTGATTGAACAAAGGCTTAGAAACTGTGTAAGCTTAAGCATGTCGGATAGCCAATATGGATTTATGCCTTGGAGATAGACCATGAAAACAATTTATCTTATAGAGCACTTGCTTGAACACTATCGACATAAGAAGAAAAGACATGTATATGATTTCTATTGATTTAGAGAAAACCAGGATACCAACAGAGTACTTTGGTGGGCTTTGGTGAAAAGAAGGTGTACAAAAACATATTGACCTCGTAAAGGACATGTACGAGAGGGCTAGTACATGTGAACGAGATAACGTTGGAAGGACATGTTCCCGATTATGAATGGGGTGCATGAAGATTTAGCTCTTAGCCCTTTCGCCTTTGCTATAGTCATTGGATAAATTGACAAAGGCAATACAAGACAATATTCCTTCCTTTGGGTATTAAGTTTGTTGAAGAGATTGTGTTAATTGAAGAAACGAAAGGAGTGGAAAAGAAGTTTAGCCTAAACCCTAAAGAGGCATATTTTGGAGAGTTGGGGGTTTAGGTTGGGTAGAAGTAAGACGAGGTATTTGGGGTATAAGTTCAGTGAAGTCGGAGCTAGAGAAGCGAAGACAATCACTTTTGATGGTTGTTAAGCATGAAACCGTATTTTTATTGGTATTATTTTATTGTATTGTTCACCTTCCTTTTTTTTTGGATGACGATTTGACGACTTCAAATATTGATTCATGCTAGCCGGCCACAAATCTTTTTGGGACCAAGGCTATGATGTTGTTGTTTGTGACCCATATGCTGAAATCAAGAGTACACCAATGCAACAACCCTTTTTGGATGCACCGTAAAAAAATGCCAGGATTAGGAGGCTCGGAAACTGGGGAACAAAGAGGATTGTTAGGCATGGAGGAAGACAAAAAAACTTAGGTGAAAATGGTTGAGAATGATACGAGATTCTATGCAGTGAAAGAATGTATAGTGATACAAGGGAAATGATGGAGCTGGACGATGGGGTCTGAACTTTACTTATATTATTATTTTTAAATGTGTTTTCACCATCTAGATCACTTGTTGAAATACGGAGTACTTATTTATTCTTAAAAATGTGTATTTGTTTACTTTAAGATTTTAAATCATTTTTTCTTAAAACGCCTTATTTAATAATGCGTTGTTACTCTTGAAATTGTTCAAACATTAGCCCATTTATTTACATATATTTGTACGTAAATCATATACGGAGTATTATATTAAAACGGAAACAAGCTTATTTGAATGCCACATGTCACCTCCACAAACCCTTAATTTTCTATTTCTTATATACCACAACCACTTCATATGGTTAATTATATTACGGAGTATTAATAATTAAAAAGGATTATAGAAAAAGTGAATTAAGATAGTAAATCAAATGTAAATTTCTAAATGATTCACTGCAATCATGAACATTTTAAATAAAATAGGATACACGCATAACCAAATTGAAAACTATTGATGTGCTTTATAGTATGATAAACTGAAAACACCCGAAAAACAATATGGGTTATAATGTACACATGTTATTGTTATAGTGCATAATAAATAGAAATATGAACAGCATGTTGTCCGGATAAATTTTAAAAAAACTACTCCCTCCGAGTTCCTATGTTCTTCCCTTTTTTTTTGGGTGGAAACTAAGGAAGGGAAAATGACGGGCTCAAAAAAGGAGGAAGAGAGAGAGAGAGATGGGAGGCTAAATGTGAACCGCACATTGATAGCCTAAAAAGGAAATAGAGAAGAATATCAAACTCAGCTTAAAAAGGAAATAGTAAAGATCATAGGAACTCGGAGGGAGTATTAAATAAAATGAACCGTCTTTTAACAAATTTTGATGAAAACAATTGATGCATTATTGAACATGTCAAATAGGTCAAGCGATCGAGTTACAGATTCGGTTATTTACGTTTGAAATATTTTTGAGGTAAAATATGGGTTAGGCATATCTGGAGGTTGGAAAATAAGGGTTCGGACATACATTCAGTTGACGAATCACCACAAAAAAATGCCAAATAACCCTATCACTTTTCAAACACATTAGAGGAATGAAGAGGAACCTACTTATTATTATATAATGAACCTTCATCCTCAGAGAGTGCAGCCAAACAAGCATGGGCACACGCAGCAGCAATTCTTGGACCAACAGAAGAAGCCAGAAAAGCAACCTGTAAAGCGTACATATGTCAGAACAATAAGAGCGAGCAAAAAAATACTCCGTACAAAACTAATGCTTCTGTTTTCCTTCCAAATTTTCCATCTTTTGTAAAAAAATTAAAAAAAACTGGTCCACCCAATTCTTCCCATTGTTTGCCTTTCCACTCAACACGCTCGTGTGCATTGTGAATCCCATTTTTATTTGACATACACGTGTTTATTTTCCCCCTCGCTCACTTGCTTTGATTTTGCCTATAAATAATTAAACTTAAAAAGGTAAGGGGGAGTGGAGTAACAATTAGCGGATAGCAAATATTTTAAATGCTGGGCACAGGAAATTTATTTATTTATTTATTTTGGAAAGGGGCTTATATATTATATTATATTATATTATATTGATTTCCGCTGCCATTAAGACGACGACTTTTTTTTTGGAAAGGGGCTTTAATCTTATATGGGGTTCAGGACCTCCACATTCCAACATAAGTGCTAACAGACCATGAGAGACATTAATAAAAGCACATCTACGGCTAAAGTAAAAGACCTATCACTCCGATCGAGACAAGTGAAGCAGGGTTACATGATCCGAAATACGCTCGATTCAAATCCGTAATTCAAATTTGTGATTCGCTCTATTTAGTGAATCCGATTCATTGAGCATATTACAAATATCACAAGTCAGTCACTAATCCGTACCGATTCGCTTAATGTACAAAACGCATAGAATACAAAAATAGCAAAATACTTACTTAATTAGCTAATCCCCCATTTCACATTATTATTAGAACTTCCATCATCATCCTTCATCACAATTTATCTTTCTACTATCATATTGCATGTCAAAAATCAATCTGAAATTAAAGCTAAATCTACTAACCTCATATCAAAATGAGTACAGTAACTTATATCGATTCGCGATTCGGAGGGTAGGTGAGTAAATCCGGTAACCCTAAAGTGAAGAGACAAGACTTAATAATTCCAAAATTAAGTGTTCCAATCAATTCGTTACCATATTGTAGATCCTAAACTAGAAATCCTCAAACCAGTAAGTGAACATTACGACACCAGGAAATGAAAGAGAAGGGAGTTGCTCTTTCTAGCTTAGCTGCTTTATATGCTTATGGTCTCATATACAACATCTTCAAACATCTTAGAAGCAAAGTAAAGTAGAGAAGGCATATTATAACACATTCTACAGAACTTCAAACAGTGTTAATACACAAGAATAACTTATGTTAAAAAGCAAGTGAAACGAAAAGCATTCACTCACTTACCAGTGACATGACGGGGTTTTCAGAAGTTGCAAATGGAAACCTATTCTCAGAATCAGAATCAGAATCTTGAACATGAAAACCTGCGCGAGAAAGTGATGGCACCATATGACAGCACAAACATTGGAACGGCTAGAACAGATGCCCAACAGAAAATATCATGGGAACAGAAAACAAGAATGTAAACCAGATAAGATACCATTAGCATTTACACGCGGCCTGCCATTATCATTCGTGACTGAGCCATTGGATTGAGTAGGGCCGCACGGTACTTCTACATCCTCCATTAACCCATCCTCCACGGGCAAACGGAGAAAATGAAGAATGCATTGTGACTTTGACTTAGTCCCAATATGATCTGCTATGTCATTCCAGCTATCATTATATATTTCAAGTGCCTCGAGAAGGAGCAGTGTCTCTTGATCAGTCCAACTATCCCCATCTTGATCTCCACAATCAGCTGCCGTATCTACCTTAATGAAATCCATGCTTGAATGACCAACGACCAGTCTGCTCTCATGATAACAATCTGGACACAGCAATGTATCCACCTGCTAGAAATAGCATATTAGGCAAAAGTGCAAAAAGGACATATTAACACAACTAGCCAAGCAAAGATAGCGGCTGACAGACCAACAGTTCAGTCCTTAAAAATTCTCGGAGGAATTGATCACGTCAATGACAACCAAAAAGTTTATCCACATACTGCGAACTGAAACTATTTTTTACCATGTACTTTGCCTCTACGGAAAGTGTTGAACAGGGAAAATAAATTGTGACAATTTCATGGTTCGGTGTAAAATGAAATTATCTTGTCATATAGTCAAACAAGTGACACACTAAGACAATGGAGTGTCAAAGTAACGCCAGTTTTTTTAGCTAAGAGAGTACCAATCGAAAGACGCCCTATACACATTGCAGTATGAGTAATTTTATCAACTATAGAGAGAAGTTACCGCTTGTCTGTGCAACATTTAGAATTGAATCAATAGTTTATCAAAATAAAAGATTCCTCCATCCCATTTTTATTGTTCCTTTTATATTACACTACGGTAGTTAATTATTTAGGGGGTAATTGGTTACCTAAGCATTTTCCCTATTACTCCCTCCTTTTTCTTGAATAAGCCTCATATTCCTCTTTGGGTTTTTTTTGGATTAGCCCCATTTCCTAATAAGGTAAAGTTCTAACTTTTTTTTTACTATTTTCCCCTCATATAATTTCTCATATTTCTCTCTCCTTCACTCATTTAATACACTTAATCTACCCCACCCCATTTCTTAAAAAGACAACAAATACCCCTACTTCACCCCCTCTTCCTTGGTATCCGTGCCCACCCCTAAGGGGGCTTATTCAAAAAAAAGGAGGGAGTATTTAGAAAGGAAATAATTGTTTTTTGGGGAGACGGAACTATAAAATTGGGATGAAAGACTTAGACCATCCCCAAGCAAGGTGGATAGGGGAGGTCATGACCCCAAGATCATCTTAAACATTAATTAACTTAAGAATTAGCATGACCCAAGTCATGATCCAAGTGGGAAAAGATCATGGGATGACCCAAGGTCATGACCCTCTTCCATGATCTCATGTGTACCATTCTCATAGGTGGTCCACAAAAATAATTGCATAAAAGAGGATAGGATTGAAATAAATAATATAGAATATGAATTAATTAATGAAAAAGTGCTAAATAATGAGGTGATGACCTAAGGTCATGACCTTTTGGATGGGAGGGTGTAGGAGGGTCAAGGTAAACAAGGTGGAATTAAGAGGAAAAATGGGTCACGACCCAATTAACTTGACCCTTGCTTGGGGATGGTCTTATGAGAAGTTGATTTCACAATAGGTAGAAATGCAACTGACCTCCTTTATAGACTGATAGTACACGACTAACAGTGGATGAGAGCAATAAATACAATGGTTTTCTGATAATCTCTCACGTATTTTATTATCCAAGGCCTCGAGTTCATCATGACTGGACGACAATGATGAATGCAAATCACCAGTCTTTAACCTGCGTTTTGGCTTGTCAAACTGAATAAGACTATCGATAGACTTCAACGATGCTGATGGCACATGAACTTCACCAGTGGGTTCCTCTCTCAAGTATGAATCAACGCTCCACAGATCATGGGGAGATAAAGGGGCAGAGAAATTGATGATGCCCCAGTGATCAAGGAAACGGAAAATTCGACTTAGATCTTCACTGTCAAGAGCAATAGGCATGTGTTGGCAATCTGGCAGAGATAACCTCTTGTTAGGGCATTCCAAATATTGGGCGATAATAGAATTACGGGAATTCAAGTATTTTTCGGGTGTGTGCTGAGGTGATTTGCCAGTGAAAAAATGGGGAACAACTTGTCTCTCCAATCTGTGCACGGCGGTGGGCTGAAACCAGTCTGGCAATGAGAATAAACGAGCAAGATCAGTGAACAAATTTATTTATGGTGATCTTTTATTAATCAGAGGTAAAGGAATGATAGGGTACCTGAGTGGAGAGGAAGAGGAAGCTGCCTATTCCACAAGATCTTAACAACACCCTTGCCCTCCAAAATGGAAGGCGGGGTGACAAGGAAGGAGCACTCCTGGTCAGGGCCGGCCAGAGCCGAGCAATCTGAAGGTACCGCAGACAGCACCTGGAGCTGCCCGTGGGATATATTTTCTAAAACAACACCATTAGCCATCGCAGACGAATGATGCAGGCTCACGGCGTATTTAACCGCCGGAGGAAAATTGGATACGCGAATCCCGCTTCCAGAGAGCACCTCTCTGGTTAGGGAATTAGGTTTAGGGTAAGGGTTAGGGTTAGGGCTAGGGTTAGGGTTAGGATTTGGGTGGAGGTCCTCATCTTCCTCCACCTCCTCAACATCGTCGTCCTCATCCTCGTCTTCCTCATCCTCTGCCTGGTGCCGTTTGCTGGTCTTTGGAACCCTACTTCTCCTCCACTTGTGCCGAGGACCTTCTGCCCACCATTATTCAAGGATATGGCAAACAAAAGTAGAGATTTGATTAAGAAGAAGAAGAAGAAGAAGAGAAGAGAGAGAGAGAGAGAGAGAGAGAGAGAGAGAGAGAGAGAGAGAGATTAGAACCTGAAGGAGATGCTGGCATTGTCGCAGGAAATTTGGTGAAAGGGAGACAAACTTGTGTCTCGAGTCTTTGATGATCGTCAGAAAGAACTGGGGTCTAGTACCTCCGGTGCCACATGTGTAAGGTCCAAATCCCTATTCTGATAAAATTATAAGTATCATTTTAGAAGATTGACATAGTACAATTTATCTGAACTTGAAATTTTCAATACTCACCACTAACATTCGATGTGAAATTTTTAACATAGCATATAAAATGATAAATAAATTCTACATACTAAAAACATAAATAATTTTTTTACAAATAATAAAGTTCTGAGTCTTTACTTTAGCCAACGACATTCATTATGTATAACTATTGTGTAGACCTGTGGACCCAACCCGCAAGCCCGACCAGTTTTTGGAGGTTCGGGAGCATTTTTTCCGAAACCCAAATTCACCCGTTAATTAGGGTCGAAATTGTTCTTTCTAACTACAATATTGCTACCATAATGCCTATAATGTTAAGCGGTCTCAAATTTGGGACCGACTATAGAGTTAAGCGGTCCCAAATTTGATGCCTCGCCACGACCCCTCCCGCCGCTCGAGGCATCACTACGTCCTGACCTATTGTTTGATTTCGTACATTCATTTTCGTTCAAATCTCTTCATTCTAAATTTATATGAATTCATATAAAGTAAGTCATTTAAAAAAATTAGATAAAAGGGTCTCATCTAACAATTTTTTATAACTCAAACTTGCATAACAACCACAAACAGAACAACCGTAAAGCAATGACGAACGGATTAATCCAGTGCAGGAAAGAACAGAAACAAAGCCTTATGCTGTATCATACGCAGAGATATAATGTCAAAATCCTCACATGTTACTTTTAACATACCAAGTAGTAAAAACTAGGAGTAATGTGAACTAGGGTGGCAAATTTGTTAGGTTGGTAATAATGAATGAAACCTTTCACGAGGGATACAACAAATGTAGAGCTAAGTTCAATTCCAATCTAATCAAAGTATCAAGCATGTTGATATCACTCACTTCTTTTACTCTCTCATATGAATAGCGAAGTGACCTTAACTTCCACTACTTTCAATGTATATTGAACTAATCTTACGTCTTATATCTTAACAATAAAACAATCACAATAATAAACTATATGGACCAACTTGAAGTACTACATATTTAGAGTAATGCGACATTTAGATACTTCAACTAATTGTGGGCTGTACAATTTAATGCTTCAGTTACAATTTAATGCTTGAAAGTAGTAGAAACTGCTATTGAACTACAACATACATAGACCCTTGTGACCCAAAGGGTAAAGTTCTATATGATATACAGTAGTAGTATAAAACTTGGGAGATAACCAAACCAGTACACTGATTTTCCAAATTATAGACGGGCAGAAGCAATGTAAAAACCGCAATCAACCTAATTTTCCACATCGTAGTTTACAGAGATTTCGATAAACCACAGTTTATGCAACAAACATCATATTTTACACCTTCCATTAATGCAACCCTTTGTGACACAAACTTCATGAAATCAAATGATCAAAACATCGTTTTTGTCGCAATATTCGGCCAGAAACGGGAGGAGAAACGTGCAAGAAGCCGTCGAGATTCACCTAAATTCATGGCTTAATTGTTACTCATCGCACCTAATGACTAACTATCACCACAAGTTAGCTTACAAAAGTAAACTTAATCTCCAATTACTCTGTCAGAGTTCATACTACACGCATAAATCAGCCAAGAAAAAATAGTTTATACAACAAACACACGCAATCAATAAACTAATTTCCAAACATCATAATCAAACCCTAGAATAATCGAATCACAACAATCAATCAATCAATCAATCGGTAATGAACGCAGCAGGCAATGCTTAACTAATTGAGAAATCAGTAATCAACTAATGAAGGAGGAATTAACAATAAATTGAGAAACAGTACCTGATTTAATCAACAATGAAGGAGCAATTAAGATGATGAAGGAGAAGAACAAGATGATAAACGCAACAATGGAGAAGGAATTAAACGAAAGAGAAAACGCAACAATTATAAACGCAACACACGTCGTCGGATCTTCAACAAAAGAGAAGAGCAACACACAACGTCAGATATTCATCGGAGTATCATGCTTAGGGTTTAAGAAACGGATCTTCATCGGAGTTTCATGTTTAGGGCTATTGCGTTTCATCGGAGTTTCACACTTAGGGTTATGAAAATGTTAGAGAAAGGGGGTAAAATCTGACAAAGACCCGGCCTCAAAATAAATCAAAATAAAAGTGTTGGGTTCGATATCGGTCCCAATTTACCAATTACTAAACGCAATCCCAAATTTGTAACCGGTGAGTTAAATTTGAACTCCCAAATTTGCAACAATGTCACTTCGGAACTGTGAGTAGAGGTGGCAATCGGATGGGGCGAGTCGGTTCGAGCCGAGCGGTTTGGGTTACCAAAGTATAGAAGTTCTTCGACTCATGTGAACTAGCGGGTCGAATAAAATCAAGTCGTTTTGCCACTAAGGTATTTTGATATTGTCGAATGTCGAACGAGTTTGATATTGGGTGAGTGGGATCGAGTTCTGCCAAGTCTAATAGTGAGCATACTCAAAATAAATTTTGGGACCATTTTACTCGTAATAGATTTAAAAATTACTCTAGATTACTCCCTCCCCTTCTTTATGATCTTCCATGTTGCATTTTTGAATTTTTTTTAAAGGGAAAATATGTGGAAAAGCATAAATATGAATAAAGTGAAGTGGGGTCACAAACCATAGGAACCAAAAAATATATGCCCCGTACTAAAAAAAAGAGTGAAACATCTCAGTGAATTTTCTTAAAAATAAAATGTAGAACATCTTAGTAAAGGGGTGGAGTATATTTTATTTAGTCTCCCCATCCCACATTGTTGTTCCACTTTCTAAATGACATATGGATTAATAAAATCACAGTGTCTAAGGAGAGATGGTTTCCTCATAAGTTATTGAGAGATTACTTGTTAGTACAACTTTATATCTTTTATTCGCACATATTTTATGATTAAATATATCTCTAAATGACGTTTGTACCGTTTTCTATAACAAGCGTACCTCTATAATTTTGTACAAATTAATATGGTACAAGTATTACTTATACTACAATTACATAGCCTCACTATTCCCACTTGTACGAGTATTATTTAAGGTAAATTATCTAAAAGTCTTTAAGAGAAAATATATTTTTAATACTCGTATTAATTTCTAATTTCGGAGTATCACATTTGGAAGGCATTAACGGTTAAATAGAACCCTAAGAGTAGTATTTAAATAACCCATTTAAATGACTTTTATATTCACTGTGATAAATATTTTAATCAAATTCAAGCAAATGAATGGAATAGAGAGAGTAATAAAAGTCATTTAATTTAAATAATGAGTTAGGTTAAATACAACTCTTAAGATTGTATTTAACTATCAATACCTACCAAGTGTGGTACTCCAAAATTATAAATTAATACGATTAATACAAGTATTAAAAATATATTTTCTCTTGAAGGCTTCTAGGTAATTGACCTTAAACAATACAAGTGAGAATACTGGGCTATGTAATTGTATTAAATAACACTCCGTACCATATTAATTTGTACAAAATTATAGTATCCTCTATTTATTAAAAGAACAACCATCTTAGTATGGATGACATCAGCAATTAGAGTAAAATTTGTATGGAATGATGTCATGATGACATCATCTTGAAACAACTACTCTTCAATTCGTTTATTTTGCTTAATACTAACAACACTTTCACATATAAAATTTACAAATAATTTTATATCTAAATTAAGTAATTAAGTAATATACCCAATTTTCTTATACATTACAAATTTACAAACAACATAATTTTTTCTTGTACATTAAAAACTACAAATGTAAATATAAATATGGCAATAAAAATAAATAAATATTAAAGATAAAATGTACACGTACAATGTGATACGTCGGCAACTATTATGGCTGCTACATTCTCCGCTTTATTAGGGTTGCAACACGTAAGCTACCGGACATTTTAACTTAACAATTTTTTTCGATTACGAGCTGCCGCCGTTCCGAATTTATTAGGGTGACATAAAGGTAACTCATCTATTATTTATAGACGATTACACTAAATGCCGCCAAACCAATAACGTCGGGTGACAAAACGTAACTACAAAGTAATTCTTAGTCAAACAGTATAAACTAATATTCATCATCGTCA
Source organism: Agrostemma githago (assembly GCA_958450325.1). NCBI lineage: Eukaryota > Viridiplantae > Streptophyta > Magnoliopsida > Caryophyllales > Caryophyllaceae > Agrostemma > Agrostemma githago. The sequence continues at coordinate 81,195,104 of OY288241.1, read as the reverse complement.
ATCTCAATCTGCATAAAAATAACAGATTAATAAAGATCAATAAAGATTAATAAAGAGTAATAACTACAAAGTAATTCTTAGTTAAACAGTATAAATTAATAAAAATTAATAACATATTAACAGCTAAATTAGTTAACTTCTGAAGTTAACTACCCATGACCCTCACTAATATTATTTAACTTCTGCAAAACTAACATCGTTTAGTACCCATGACCCCACCAAAAAAACCACTTATCTTAAGTTATAAGTTCCCCATTTAACGGCATTAATTGTCATTCAAAACACCAAGAAAAATAATATCAAAATGTTACATGCAACCGAAAAAATACTAATTTGTAAACTAAAAAGAGAAGTATTTGGCGTCCATTTGAAAGGAGGAATTGTTCGAAAATGGAAAAAGGAGAATTTGAAAAACAAAGGAGTAGAAGACTATGTATCTCTGGAGATATTATTGGTTGATGAAGAGGTAATTACATGAATTGACAAAAAAAAAATTAATTACATGTTATTCATTTTACTATATATCACACCATAGATAAAATGCAATTAATTACCTTAAAAACTTTTGAAGGAAGACATTATTCAAATGACAGCAACAAAGGATTTGATTCAAGTCTTCAATGGAAAAACTACAAGATCGACAGATTTCTGATCATGCTCAACAATGGATACAATATAGCAACACCACATCCATGCATGTCGTTTGAGATAAGGATCAACATCAATTGTTGAAGAGAAAAAGGATGACTTCCCAATCAATTAGACGAAATGCAAAAATTACATGATTGTCGTTATATATCAGCGTTTGAGGCCGTGTGGAGAATTTTTGGATTTCCAATTCATTTTAGGACACCTCCTGTTGAAAGGCTGCGTTTTCACCTTTTCGATGAACAAAACGTCATTTTTAATGACGAAGACCCCATTGACGCAGTAATTGACAATCCTACAGATGGTATGTCATTAGCTTGGATGGATTGTAACAGCTCAAACGAAGTCGCTAAAAATTTTTTGTACACTCAGTTTCCAACCAAGTTTGTTTGGAAACATCCCAATCGAGCTTGGTCTCCAAGACAACGTGGGTTTGCTATTGGGAGAATGCATCATGTCTCACCAAGTTGTGGTGACTTATATTACATGAGGACATTGCTCAATTTTGTTAAAGGACCCAAAGATTACGTACGATGATATAAGGATAGTTGACGGGGTTGTGTATGCCACTTTTAGAGAAGCGTGTTATGCTCTTGGTTTGCTTGGAGATGACAATGAGTACATAGATGCTATACGAGAAGCAAGTGAATGGGGATCTATGTTTTACGTGCGAAATCTATTCGTAACATTGTTGTTATCAAACACCATTTCGATGCCAACTAGGGTGTGGAATGAAACATGGATGCTGCTTAGAGATGACATCCTGTATAAACAACGGAGATTATTAAGAAACCAAGGTAAGTGCATACTCTACATATTTTGTTACAATGTTATATACCGAATCATATTTTGTAATATAGCTCATGGTAATCTGAAATGGCCTATACGAACAATAATTTTAGTTTAAATCTTGCAGACTTGAAACTCACTAACGATGAACTTAAGAACTACACACTATTAGAAATTGAAGCATCTCTTCAGCGTGATGGTAAGCAGTTTAAGAAAGTTTGAAGGTATGCCTCAAACGAATTCCTCCACATCTTATAATTCTAATACCTTACTGTTAGATGAGTTATCCTATGATAAAGCTTCTTTACGGGAGGAACATCTCCGATTGTTAGCCACAATGACTCAACAACAACTATTAGTGTACAATGCGATAATGGAGGCTGTTAATGAATGTCGTGGAGGTGTTTCTTTGTAAATGGATATGAAGACACAGGTAAGACATTCATTTGGAGGAACTTAAGTGCTGCCATATGAAGCGTTGGAGACATTGTCCTTTTTGTGGCATCTAGCAGCATTGCGTCCATATCTTCCTGGTGGTCGAACAACGCACTCGAGATTTGGTATTCCACTGAATGTTTCAGAGAACTCCACATGCCCTAGGATTAAACCAGGTACTGATTTAACAGAGTTTTTGATTTACACTAAACTAATCATATGGGATGAAGAACCAGTGACGCGCAACCATGCCTCTGAGGCCCTTGATAAGAGTTTAAGAGACGTCATTTGTGGTTCGAACGCAAACCACGCCATTCGGTGATAAGGTAGTTGTTTTCGGTGGTGATTTCCAATAAATTCTTCCCGTTGTCCCAAAAGGTTGATCGGACATTGTGCATGCGTCTTTGTGTTCATCATATCTTTGGTCTTCATGCAAGGTACATTGCATGTCTGTTACTTAATTTTTTACAAAGACCATGATATATAACTATTACCGTTGAAATACCATATTTAACTGAACATTACACACTTATGTCATTACTAGGTGCTAATGTTGACAAAAAATATGTGTCTACAAGTTGGGAGCTCACTTTCTGTTATGGTAGAGGTTCGTGAATTCTGAAAATTGGAGACGGTTTAGCTGGAGACCGAAATGATGGGAAAGTTGACGTTGAGTTGCCACCTGATGTATAAATTGACCATGGGATGAATCCTATTGTTTCCATTGTTGAGAGCACATACCCATTTCTTCAAACCGAATTACGAAACCCCAATTATCTTCAAGAGAGGGTCGCCCTTGCACCAACCCACAAGATTGTTGAATTGGTTAATGAATATGTTTCCTAGGGCAGAAAAAAGTTACTTTAGCTTTGATGAGGTCTGCAAAGATGAGAGGAATTTTACGGGACACAATCTATACTCCACAGAATTTTTAATTGGTATTAAGTGTTCCGGCCTTCCAAATCACGAGCTTAAGTTGAAGGTTGGTACAATGGTTATGCTCCTGAGAAACATTGATTAATCGCAAGGATTATGTAATGACACAAGATTATTGGTAACTTATTTAGGTACTCGAGTGATTGGGGCCATGGTGTTGTCAAGTAGTAACAAGGATGATAAGGTTCATATTGCCTGTTTAACACTTACCCCATCAGACACTACCAAATTTCCGGTTCATTTCAATAGAAGACAGTTTTCGATAACAGTATGTTTTACGATGACTATCAATAAGAGCCAAGGGCAGTCCTTATTAGCCCACGTGGGCTTATATCTTCCACGCCCTGTATTTACGCACGGACAACTTTATGTGGCTTTATCGAGGGTTACTAGCAAAAAGGGGTTGAAGATACTCATATATGACAAAGATAAATTGTTATCTAATAGTACAAAAAATGTAGGCTATAAAGAAGTTTTTGAGTATTAAGACAATTAAATTGGAGTCGAAGTCCTAATTATTTCCTCCTACTGTATAATATATTTCTACTAATGTTTATTATATTAGTTGCTTTGTAACATTTCAATTTGTTCCAATTAAGTAGAGTTATACAAGGTATTCCATCTCAATCATATTAAACATAAACCAATTCGATGTTACAAAATATTGTTCTGTCAGTATAAACTCAACTTAGAAATATTCCGTGCAAACGTGCACGGGGTAACACTAGTTATCATATATACTACTCCATGTACTCATATACCAAATTACCATACGTATGTAATACGAGTACCATATTACTCTTCAGTACAACTTTATGTTATATTTGTACCCTTAAATGACAACTTTGTTTTGTACCTGTTTTTGTAAGAAGTGTACCCTCTTTATATTTGTATACTTTGGTACCACTGTTATTTTCATTTGTACTTAGTCTCTCAGTAAAATTAATGAGAGACCATGTCTCATGAGACCTACCCATTTGATGATAACTAGACAAGAAAACTAATGATGTTTGATGAGCTTATTGGTAATTCATTAATTTTCACAATGACAAATAAAAAACCGCTCCACAAACTGATGTAATTGTAAAATATACGGAGTATCACTTAAAAAGTTGTAAAAATTATACCTTTAAAATTTCAAATTATTCTCTCAAATCAAAATATAAATATGAATAAAATAATGAATTGCTAAATCAACATTTATTTTGTATTAACAATCAACTAAAAATTAAATTTCTAGAATTCAAAAAAAAATAAAAAAATTAAATTTTTATATACACCATATTACACGGGATCTATACTAACTTTGAGTATGGGTTGAATTAACCACATAATTCTGCTGGGTGAATGATTGTTTGTTAGCTGCATTTACTATATTCATCTAGATTAGTGTTGTATACAGTATACTCCATGTGTTACTTTATGGGGCCGGCTGAGGAATTCATAAACCGAGGTCTGTTATGTTAGCAACACAGAGAGATGTTAATTTGGAGTATAGATAGAGTGGGTTGGGCCGTTGGTCATTGAGGTCACAATATCTGTAGTGTTGACCCACTTTATCTCATTCATTTCTGTTTGGTAAAAGAAACCCAAGTTGCTGCTGCTGCTGCTGCTGCTGCTGCTGCTGCTGCTGAGTATCCTCCACTAACATCCTCGACTACTCCGACACCTGCGTTGTGTAGTTTGTGAAGTCGCATCCAACACAACAACTCGATCTAAGAAGAAGAAGAAGAAGCAGCAGCAAGTATGTCTGCTTTCAATTCAATTCTCCTCTCAATACCGGCAAGTAGTACTGTAGTAGTAGTAGTAGTAGTCGTATGCATGCAATCACTCGTATATGTATATCTAGATTTCTACACTTGAATGTTTTCTGTAATTCATCTTTTATACAGTAAGTAATAATGTCACCAACCTGACAACAGCAACATCCATGAATCATGATTCATCATCCCTTAGCTTGCTGCTTCACATTACTCCCTACCGCCTACTTTCTTTCTTTCTCTTATCGGAATTACAGTTCCCACCTGGGCCCGGCCTTCTAATTTAGCCACCCTCTTCCTTCATTTACTCATCTTAATAGTTTTAGGCCAGGACTCTAGGAGTAGGGTGATGGAAACCCCATGATTTAACACTCGGCCTTCTAATAGTTTTAGCCCTTTTGGGATTCAATTCAACTCACTCAACTCAACTCAGGTTAGCCAAATATTTCACAGGGTTGAGATTCCAACTCTGGTAGCCTGCTTCTGGTACGTACTATGCCAACTACTAATATACTTTGATCCTGTTAATTAGATATCACAGCCGTTTTTCCAGGCGATGAATTCATATGTAGTCGGACTCCTAGCCCCCCTCGTGCTTTCCTTCATTATCCGCCATACCAAGCAAGCCAAAAAGCGAGGGTCCCTGGTCGATGGAGAAGGAGAAGGAGAACCTGCCCACACCATTCGGAACACCCATTTTGCTTCTCCAATAACAACAGCATGGCAAGACATTTCCACGCTTGCTCACCTTTTTGCTTGGGCTTGTCAACAACACACCCACAAGCCCCTTCTTGGTACCAGAAAACTGATTTCCAAGGAGACTCAAGTCTCAGAAGACGGCAGCAGGTCATTTGAGAAACTTCACTTGGGTCAATATGAATGGCTTTCCTATGCCAAAACTTTTCAAGCCGTTTGCGATTTTGCTTCTGGTTTATCACACCTTGGTCATTTGAAAACCGAACGTGCTGCCATATTTGCTGATACGCGACAAGAATGGTTCATTGCGTTGCAGGTAACTAGTTAGTTACTTAACCAACCTGCTCTTTCAGATTGCTGTACGTTTTCCCACATTTGTTTTAGTGTACATAAGAATAAAATAGGACGTGCTAAGCCCCTGTTCGTTCGTTTACGCTTACTTCGGTTTACTTCAGTTAGGGGTGTTGCAACTTGCAAGCCATGTGAAGAATTTTATGTTTGTTATGCTTTTCCTCATTGCATCTCATGGATATGCTGATCCTTTTTCATAAAAAAATCACATTATATCTATGAATTCTTATTGACGATACAACAACAACAACAAATTCCTCGTACTTTAGGGTCCCGTAACATGAATTCTTGTTTGGCACTATCAATTTGATGATAAAGTGTGGTGGACTGATGTGATAACCGACTATACCATGATACTTTCAACCTGATTCTTGTTAGGGCTGTATTCGCATATCATCAATCTTTATGTTTCCTTGGTTGTGAATTGTGATTATAAGGTTGTTTTTTCTTGTCTAAGGCTTGTTTCAGGCGCAACATCACTGTTGTGACGATATATGCTTCTCTTGGGGAGGAGGCGGTATCACACTCATTGAATGAGGTCCTCTCTTTCTCTCTCATATTAGTCATAATATTACACAGCTTTCTAAAATTGATGAGATGTACCTGCACAGATTAGATTGACAGAGAGTAGAAACTGTTCTGTTTAAATATCTCATGCTTTATATTTTTGTGTATTAGACTTTGGTTCTCTATTAATCTCTGATTTTTAATTTTCTTTTTTCAGACCGAAGTCACTACAGTAATTTGTGGGCAGAAGGAAATGAAAAAGCTTGTGGACATAAGTGGACAGCTTGATACAGTTAAACGCATTATTTGTATGGATGATGAGTTCTCTTCTAATGTGTCTTTGGTGGAACGAGGTTGGACTGTTACTTCATTTTCTGCTGTAGAAAAGCTTGGACAGGAAAATCCTACCGGTGCTGACTTACCACTATCAGCTGATATTGCGGTTATAATGTACACCAGTGGGAGTACGGGCCTGCCAAAAGTGAGTAAGCAATTAGAGTCAATATTTTGTGTTTATGAATTGTCATTTGTTCCTTTTTTCGTAATCACTAGTTTGTTTCATTCATCTTCAAGGACGAGAGATATGAAAAACACTAAACTTACAAGATCAAACATCTGAGATAATCTAAGTCTTATAGGGGAGTAAATCACAATCATCCCACAATTGATAGTAAAGGAGTGCTCTAACACTCCAGAAGGCATGTATTTGACAAAGAACTATGGCCATGAAGCCATCCCATCCCTACTGTCATGATAATTGCACCAATAAATGATTGGGCCCGAGTCCTGAGGTGCCCCCAACTCGAACGTGATCCCACTTTAAAGATGAAGCACGGGAAATGCCTTTCCATTATTTTTATTTTTTTTGTTATCCTTTGTTAATATGTATGTAAGTGTGATTAAATGTGTAGGGGGTGATGATGACACATGGTAATGTGCTTGCCACAGTTTCTGCTGTGATGACAATTGTTCCCGGTCTCGGTGGCAAAGATGTTTATTTAGCGTATTTACCTTTAGCACACATTCTGGAACTAGCTGCAGAGGTGATTTAATGAATTCGTGATCCTTGTCTCTAAACTGACATTTGCTTCGCTAAAATGATTAACACACACCTAACTACCTTAATTTTTGGTCCCTAGAACTTATTTCCTGCAATTGGCAGTAAAATAGGATATGGTTCCCCGCTTACACTTACAGATACGTCAAACAAGATATTAAGAGGTACAAAGGGTGATGCGTCAGTATTGGCGCCAACGCTGATGGCAGCTGTGCCAGCAATTCTGGACCGTGTCCGGGTTGGTGTACGCAATAAGGTTAGTGAATTTATGCCATTACTAGTGTCTAAATGTTTTATTGGTGAAAGGGCACTAATATAAACACACACACATGTCCCTTAGAAACAAATGTGTGAATCTGTAAACTTCAACTTGGTAAAGGGCATACTATTCTTTCTTTAAGTGAATTTAATAGGAATATGTAGACGGTAACTCTAAGTCTATATAAGTATTACTGTATTAACGCGGGCGCCTCTTTGGAGGGCGTTGGAGTTTGATAATGAGTCTATGATTCCATCAAACGGAGGAAATTTGAAATTTCTCACTGTTATAATTCAGGTTGATGCAAAGGGTGGACTATCTAAAAGATTATTTGATTTTGCGTATAACCGCCGCTTATCGGCTATGAACGGTAGCTGGTTTGGTGCAAGAGGACCCGAGAAATTTTTATGGGATCTACTAGTATTTAGGAAGGTTAGGGCTGTGTTGGGAGGTCATATTCGATTTATTCTATCAGGAGGTGCTCCTCTTTCTGGCGATACTCAAAGATTCATCAATATTTGTATTGGGTTAGTATTTCATATTCTCTCCAACTCTCCGTATCCCTTCATTAGTTTTAGTTTGTTGCTTTGCTGCTGTGTCCTGGCCATGCTTACATAAGACCAACTCGGTTTTGACAGTTAATTTTCCTTAAATCTTGTGAACATTGTCTGTTTCTTTGGTAGTGTCTTGCATGTCTAGTCTCTAGCCATAGGCCCATAGCATTTTCTATTTCAGTTGCTTTTTGTCTGACTATAGCCATAGCGTTTTCCTGAATCTATAATTCATGCCCAAGTTCGGAGTTGCTGTATATAGTGCATGACTTGCATTTTTTATTGCCTACCATGTTATACTATGATTTTTTTTAACATTTGTGCTATCATCATATTTAGGGCTCCAATAGGCCAAGGCTATGGGCTTACTGAGACTTGTGCTGGTGGGACATTTACTGAGTATGATGATACATCCGTTGGTCGAGTTGGTCCCCCTCTTCCTTGTTCATTCATAAAGGTGAGAGTAGCTAAAAACTGTATTTTCTAAAACTTCTAGATATGTAATCATGGTATACCATGAGTGCGATATTAAATTTTCAATAGGTTAACAATGCTGTTGATAATAGCTCATCTTATCTTTTGTGCGTCCATTGATGCTGCTGTAGTTTTGTATAATACATTTGGTGTTTTGCATGCGATCATAATCAGTTTGTGAATTAAATCCGACATCCAATGTTTCAGTTGGTTGATTGGCCAGAAGGGGGCTACCTTATAAGTGATAAACCGATGCCACGGGGGGAGATTGTAATAGGCGGTCCCAATGTTACAGTTGGGTATTTCAAAAATGAAGACAAAACAAGTGAAGTGTACAAGGTATTTCTAGTTCCGTGCTAGCTATAGTTTGAAAGCTGTGACGATATGGGCTGTCATACTGATGTGTCAATCGTTTCTTGTGAAATGTGAAGGTTGATGAGAAAGGGATGAGGTGGTTCTACACAGGTGACATAGGGCAGTTTCACGGAGATGGTTGCCTTGAGATAATTGACCGTAGAAAGGACATTGTCAAGCTTCAGCATGGGGAGTACGTTTCACTGGGAAAGGTACGACTGTATTAGTAGATACCTGGTACCCGTACACATCTAATTTATTTTATTTTAATCCAATTTATCCCTGCAGGTTGAGGCAGCTCTTATATCTAGCCCCTACGCCGACAATATTATGCTGCATGCTGATCCTTTCCACAGCTACTGTGTTGCACTTGTGGTGGCTTGTGAGCATGCAGTTCAAGAGTGGGCGGTAAAGCAAGGAATTAGTTTCAGCGATTTCCCGGACTTGTGCCAAAAGGAAGAAACGACAAGGGAGATTCTTGGATCGCTTGTAAAGGTAAGATTGTTGATGTAATTAACTGACCACAGGATGTTGTTTGCCTGTGTTGTGAATCCTGTGACGGAGGCAACTTAGAGAAGAATAGCTAGAAATAATCAGAAAGCAGTTAAGTAAGAATGTAGGGTAAATAAGGAATTGAAGATGGCGTCATTTACCTTAAAATCTGTAAATGGTAATGACATAGGAGAAAAGATGGTAATGGTAAATGGTGAATATGGGTAGATGTGTGATGTGATGCTAAATAATTGATGTTAATGAAATATACTCATACTCGTATGTAGGAAGGTAAAAAGGCAAGACTGGAGAAGTTTGAGGTGCCAGCAAGAATGAAACTGTTGTGGGAACCGTGGACTCCCGAATCAGGCCTGGTAACAGCAGCACTGAAGCTTAAGAGGGAGGTTGTTAAGAAGACGTTCTCGAATGAGCTTGCCATGTTATACTCTTGAGAATGCGCCTAGATGATTTGTGCAATTTGCCATGTTCTTGTTGTATAGTACGTCACCTTTCAACCTTGTGTAACATTTGGGGATGCTGAGACAATGTGCGAAATTGGGATTTTGAAGTAGTAATTATGTTGGGTATTTTTTTAGACGACGTTGGTTCTGAGAAAGATGTCGCCAAGGATACAAAATGTGTATGTGAATGTAAATGTAAATGTAAATGATAAAATCATAGAGGGAATGACATTCATATGTTTGTCTGTTGGAGTAGTGTTTGACTGACTAAGCAAGTTGGAGTTGGAATGGACAAGACAGAATATGTGATTGGAAAAGGATGTAACAAACATGTTTGATGCGAAATTGTGAACGTGGGTGGGTAAGCTGCAAGGCAGTAGAGAGTAGACCAGAGTAGACCAACCAGCTGCCTTTTTATACCATGCCATGCCATGCCATGTGAGAACTTATGCTTCTCTTTTGGTTACTTGTGCTTCTCTTTTCTCCCTGTCATTACTCGTCAGAACTTATCCTCCTACTAGTACTACCGCTACGTTATTTCATTATACGGAATACTACATGGTCAATCGATCAATCAATCTAGTCCGTAATTTCTACGGTTCTGAGATATTGATTAAATGAAATCTGAAACGGACTAGCTGTGCTTTGTTGTCCGTAAAACGTAAGTATCCCCTATGCATCCTAAATTGACAATGAGAAGGTAGTATTAGTTGGGATGGAAGGAAAGTAAGAAGAGAAGGGATGTACATGTTCATGTTGAGATGCTTTTATGGATGGAATGCCCATGCTGGTAAGTGACAAAAAAACAAAAGTAGACAAGTCTTAGTATTATTAGAGTAGAAAGCAAACATTAGTAGTCATATTAGTGATCATATAAAGACGTATGCATGTCAGCATGTAGATGTGGTATGTATAAAGGGAGAAGATTGATTGATTAAGAAGGAATGGAATGGAATTGAAGGTGTGGTAAAGATGAAGTACTCCTACTCCCACTCCTACTGCGCAGAGCACCCAAAGCAAGAGCTGGTGGGAGTCTGCCCTCTCTGCCTAAATCACCGTCTCCGCCTCTTACTTGCTTCCTCTTCCTCTTCCTCTTCTAAATTCAGATTCTTTGCTTTCACTTCCTCCCTTTTCTACCGCCCTGCTCCTCATCTCCTCTCCACTTCTACCTCTACCTCTACCTTCTCCACCCTTGCTGCTTCAGGTACGTATCATATATACATACTCCATTATTTGTAGTATGTATTATCCTTCCTTGAATGCTATATACAGCATGTGAAGAAGAAGATGATGGATCATATATAATTCATAACTTAAGTAGAGTTGGTTCTTCATTTTGGATGCGTTTATTCATACAGATGATTCATATATTTCGATGAAATTGGGGGACAATGGAGAGGCGTCATGGGACAGCAAGAGTAGTGGGAGCAAACAGAAACAAAAACAAAAGGTTAGCAGGAAAAGCGTAGTGGTGGAGGAGCACGCCAAGCCCCGCCCTGCTGTGTCGGTTAGGTGGCGTCGCCGTGTTGCTCAACTTTTGCAGCTCATCAGATGGAACAAGCCTGCTGGTAACACTACTGCCAGTGCCCAGGTCCAGGCTGTGAAGAAGAAGAAGAGGAGGAGGAGTCACAAAGCCGCCCGTGTACGCACTCTCAACATGGCCACCATCCATTCACATTCACTCACTACTGCCCTTCACCGGCCTAACCTAGCTAGCTAATTAGCCACGCAATTCCAAACATATTATTGCACATTTGAGAAACACGTGCGCGATGGCCAAGGCTGAATACACTGTATATTTGGCTTGAATTCATAATTTATTACTCACTAGTCACTACTATTACTATTTACTAGCAAGGTCTTCTGGTTTTCACCAACAGTCATATTTTAAGTGTGGGTGAAAGGGATGGGCAGTAAGTCATTAGCTTGTCTTGTAGGGATTGGTTTTGGAGTGATCTTAAAGTAGAGTGACAAGGTTGAGGCCAGCTGGGTGATAACTGATAACAAGCATAAATGTGTTTGTTGCTGGTTATTGTGGTTGATGAGAGCTTTAGCAAGTAAGTACAAAAATCCAAAGGAAAAAGAGACGTTGTATGTAATGGGTACCCAGGCTGAGTTTACAATGAACATACATGGATTACAAGATTTACAACCAATCATCGTACGTTAAAGGTTTGTTTAGCGACGTTCCAGCTAACTTATCGAACAAAGGTAACTTATTTGACCATATATGTATATATAGAGGGACTGAGGGAGTGATATACTGTATTAATTCTAATAAACATGGATAATATTAGTTCAAAAATGAGAAAATATATAATACTCCGTGGAAGGTGGCATATATAAAATATATTGTATCCATGAGTATGGGGGGGGGGGGGGGGGGGAACTGGGAATGCACGAGGCAGAATGCGAGGGCATTAATGAGTACGAGAACACATTGACTGATTCAGAGGGGTCACAAGTAGAAGTAGAAGCAACCCAACGTCGTCTTGTTTGCTGGCTCCTATTTTTAAAGTAAGGCAGTCACATGGTTGATGAGTTGAGTCCCAGTCCCAGTCCCAGTCCCAGTCCCAGTTGATGCTTTTCACTTTATTTTTTCAAAATACCCCAACTTGTCTAATACTCCGTAGGTACTATTGTACTAATACTCCTTTCTCCTTTAATCCTTTATCCTTTCTCCTTTCTTCTTCTTCTTCTTCTTCTTCTATCTCCTTGTATTACTTGCAGTTGCTCCCTACAATACTTACTTCTGCTCCCAACATTCCTCGCTTCTTTTCCTTACTTCTTCGGGTCTCATTCTCAATCTTCAAAGGTACTTCCTTCCTTGCTTGCTTGTCTCCATCTCATTTTTCTGTCTTAACTGTCTTCTTTCCTTTTTCTCTATAAACATCTAATGCTAATGCTAATGCCTAGGGTTTTTCTCTTACCAAAGCAACTCCCTTTCTTCTTCTTCTTCTTCTTCTTCTTTTTCTTTTTCTTGCTCTTTCTCTTACTTTCAGACCACTCTGCTTTCCGTGCGTTGGAATGAATCTGTATGTGTTTTTCGTAAGCCTCACACTCACACTCACACTCACACTCACACTGCCTTCCTTTAATATAATCATAATCATAATGCCACCCACTGCTCCTCTTCCTATTCGCTTCAATTAATATTATACGGAGTGTTTATTAATGATAAGATACCCAGTTGTGTCACTTGTGTGTTCAACCAGACAAAGTATGTAGCTTTGATTTTGCTGCTGTTGTTCTTGTGCTTGCTTCTCTAATCAATCATCAAATACTCCATACCTGTTGATGCATGACAATGTTACTGCATTCTGCAGCTACCTCTGCCAGTACAGTGCCGATGCAATTAATGGCCCACCATGGAATTTGCTCTTACTGAAATAATGGTAATACAGATACTTCTAATTCTAGATTCTACACCCCTAAAAAAAATCTAGATTCTACATCCTCTGTCCACCCCATTCTTCTACTATTTCACTAATAAGTACAGTAATAATAATACAGTAGTAACAACACGGTTCTATTTTATTTCACCTCATTTTACTTAATTTGACTCAAACAGGGAGCCTCCAAGGAATGTCCATCTCATATTCACTCACCAGAAGTGATTTCTAAAACCAACGACGGCATACACAGTTTATCAATTGTTGTTAGTGGAAATGATGGACCCAAGGAGACAGCAGCTACTATTGACACTCAGGAACAACTATCCCATTCCCATGAAGCTGTGAATGATAAGCCTGCTTTTGAAACCGATGCAAGTCTCAATTTTCTGAGAGAAAAGCTGTCTGCTGCTCTCCTAAATGTTAGCATCAAAGATGATTTAGTTAAGCAGCATTCCAAAGTAGCTGAGGAAGCCGTCTTAGGTATTTTAACTTAAACACTGACTTGTCACACCCTCATGTATGCTCGATACTGAGTAAATTACATTGTCATCTTAGGATGGGAAAAGGCTGAAAAAGAAGCGGTTGCCTTGAAGCAGCAGTTGGATGCAGCAGTTCAGAGCAAGTCAGCCCTGGAAGCCCACGTTAGCCATCTCGATGAAGCTCTAAAAGAATGTGTCAGGCAACTGAGACTCGGACGGGACGAGCAAGAGACGAGTATAACTCAAGCTGTAGCTGAGAGAACTGCTAATTTGGAAGCTGCCAAAAGCAAGCTTGAGGACCGGCTTCTTGAGCTTCAAGGAGGAAGGGAAGAAACTCGTACCGTCAGCAGTCCTGACGATCTGGTGCTTCAGGACAAGGTGGAATCTTTGGAGAGAGAAAACATCTCTCTTAGGAAGCAGCTTCAGACACTATGTGAGGAGCTGGAGGTCAGGAGTATTGAGAGGGATCTGAGTACTAAAGCCGCAGAAACAGCAAGCAAGCAACATCTAGAGAGCATAAACAAGTTAGCTAGGCTTGAGGCCGAATGCCGAAAGCTCAAATCACTACCTCGAATTTCATTCAGCGGAGACCATGCTGCTTCGTCCTATGTTGACTCTCTCACAGAGGGCCAATCAGGCTCATGGGATTCTTCATTTTTAAGTAATGAACTTGATCACTTCAATACTGAGAAGCCCTCTGACAAAAGCTCTCATCCATCCAAGGAAATCAATCTTATGGATGACTTCCTTGAAATGGAGCGGCTTGCTGGCTTGCCTGATACCAGGCCCCGGGTCCGTGCTCCTTGCAATCAGATCTCTGAGGATCCATTCCCAATCACAGAAAATAAACTAAAAGGTGACCTCAACTCACTGGAAGAGAGTTTAAGCAGAGCGGAAGTGGACAAGGCTGAACTAGAACGGGCTTTATCCGAAACTCAGAGTTGCTTGGATATCTCAGAAGCTCAGCTAATAGAAGCACAAATTAATTTGGAGCAAGTGGAGACAGAGCTACGTGGGGTCATCAAAGGAGGGCAGTTCTTTAAGACGATGGCTGATAATCTTGAGGAAGAAGCAAAGTTGATGTCATCTCAAATAATGTCTCTGCGTGGTGAAATGGCTAGAGAGCGGGCTTTAACAGAAGAAAAAGCATCCAGGATTGACCAGTTGGAGAGAGAGCTGAAAAAGAAGGAAGAGGAAGTGAATTTGAAAGATGTAGCTTTAGCTGAATCACGGGCTTGGTTGGAAATGTCACAAGCTCAGCTGAGGGAGACTGAAGTGAAGATTAAGAAGCTTGAAAAGGACCTATATGAGGCAATTGAAGAAAAGAAATCCCTGAATTCAGAACTTGATGATGTGCGAGCACAAGTCGATTCCACGTCTACTCAGATTGATTCCTTGACTCAGCAAGCGAGTGAAAAACAGTGCCTGGAAGTACAATTGTCCACCAAAGTTAAGGAACTGGAAAGGATATGCATTGAAAATGAATCGTTGAATCGGAAAATCCAAAAAGAAGAGGCATTGGTAGCAGAAGTTTCCACTCAAGTCAAAGAACTAGAGCGAGCGCTGCAGGAAAAGAGGGTGGAACTTAACGCTCAGCAAAGGGCACACTCTAATCCGGAAAGGAAGATAAAACAGGTATATAGCATGACATTACTTAGTTGCTTGTAATAATCCAATCGTCCAGTGTTGGATATTTTGAGGTCAGCTTTTCAATGCAGGAGGAACTTGCAGCGGCAGCAGCTGGGAAGTTGGCTGATTGTCAGAAAACAATTGCATCTCTTGGAAGCCAGCTGAAATCTCTAGCAACATTGGAAGACTTTCTGATTGATACAACATGTATACCACCTGACCCATTGATGGCGGCTAGACGTAGTAGTGGTGGTGGTGGTAGTGGTGACCCATGGAAGCTTCATTCAAATGATACATACTTACTCGAGAAGAGGTCAGAGGAGGCCTTTGCAAGTCACAGCAGCACTGGGGAGCCACAAGCATCGTCTTTGTCACCTACATTCTTCTTGAATCATTGTGATCCTGACAAAGTTGAGAATGGTTTTGCTAGGTACTTCTCAATTAGCAGGAACTGACTATGTCATATTTTACCCCTACGCTAAGCCATACTTAGAAGAGAAGATTATGTTAGTGCATGAAATGATTTAGGAACGTAGGTTTGAGTGAGTTGCATGGTCCAATCAGTCTTGTGTGCTGAGTAGTATGATTTAGGACAGACAGATGTAGGTTTTGAGTTGCATTCTCCATGTATTTTTGTGAGCTGTGAAGCTGTCATCTGTATGTGGTGTGATTTGTGGTTGTGGGTACTTGGGGTTAATCATTCGGTTGGATGCTTACAGTATGTTGACTTAAGTAAATGCATGTGTAAACAAATCTTAACTTAGTAAGCGCATCTATAAATAAATGAGTTGAAGCGAAGTTGTAGGTGAATGATTCGATTCCTAGATATCTGACTACATAAACAAACAGATTCCTAAAATGAAGGGGCCAAACAACAAGCTATGAAGTAATAGAGTTGAGTGGGGGTCTGTCAGTGAGTGGTCTCCCTCTTGTAAGCAGCGAAGAGATCGATTCCTAGGCCAATGTTGAGAGCATTCATGGCAAGCATCCCAAAGAAAGCGAGTGGGAGTTGTATACCCTTGTCGAACTTGGAGGCGTCTGTTACAAGTTTGATGAGTATGAGAGCATGGGGTATTAGTCGAGCCAAAATGAAGGTGGCCCAGTTCAGAACCCATTCCACCTTCACTATTCTACTCTCCGCATTTCGAACCCCAGCCATTCGTCTTAGTTTTCTCAGGTGCAGAAACACGGAATGCAACTGTTGGCGAATACATTAGAAATACTGTAGTTATTAAGTAGAGAGGGAGTGATTAGACATGTAGAGTAGAAACTAGAAAGGTAGGGTAGGGTAGGGTAGGGTACCTCGCAGATGAGAGTAAGGATGAGATAGTTGATGGTGATATTACGGTAGAGGGCGAGGGAGAAGCAGAGTAGGAGGAGGAAATGATGAGCGAGGATAGAAGGGGAGTAGAGGCGGTGGTGCAGCATATCCCACTGATCATATGCGAAATAACCAGAAGAGAAAGAGAGGGCGGTGTATGCGGAGGGCCAGGCATTTGCAACAAGCTGGTGATGCTGAAAGAGCGACAAGGCAGAGGCGCGCCACTGGGTTACCAAAATGAAGACAACGGAGGAAGAGGAGAGGGCGGAGTGGAGGAGGGAGACGGCGGTGTTGACGAAGAGAGGATGGGGGTGTGGGGAGGCGGAGAAGCGGATGAGGAGGTTTGCAGTTTGGAAGAAGATGAAAGCGGAGACAAGTGCGATGAAGTGCGGAATGTGAAACAATATCCAGATCCCCCAGAGCAGCAGCGCCCCCATATACAGCCCCCAAATCACATCCACAGTATTCCCTTCGTTGCCCTCATCCTCTTCTTTTCTTCCCATCCCCCTTGTCAGGTCTCAGTTCAGTTCCTGGAAATGATAGATATGGAGTAGTCTGTATTAGTTGAGTTGAGTTGAGTTTAGTTGAAGTGGGGAATTGTAGATGGATCCTTCAATTTTAAACTGCAATCAGCTGAGTGCTGAGTGGGTGGGGAGTATGAAATATGAATGGGCCGTACGTCTTCTCATCTGTATGGTATTACATCTGTATGGTACTACTGTCTGTACTAGTGAGTAGTGACTAGTGAGATTGTGATATCAAGAAGCAGTAGCAGTAGAAGTAGTAGTAGTAAAGGGTTTAGGGTTTATAGTAAGTAATGGTGGGAAAATGAAAGAAGATGAGAATAGAAGGATAGAGAGATAAGAGGGGAAATCTGGAAAGATAGAAAGGGAGGGCCCAGTGGACAGCGTGGAAGGGAATTCATGTGGAGGAAGTGGCATATCAGAAATCCAGGAGGCCATCTCAGATCGCGCCCAACACCAACCACTTACTTGCACATTTCACACACACAGACTTACCAGATTACCAGTCACTCCATTTATTATTCATTCATTCATTCAATTCTACATACATACTAACTGGAGTAGTAGTAGTTAAAACTACTCTCTTTCATGATCATGAACATGAACATGAACGCTGTCGCTGCTGCCTCCGCTTCTGCCTCCGCTTTGTTTCTTCCTTACTCTCTTTCCCGCCCTTCTAAACTACTTTTCCACAGAAAGGTACTCTACTCTACTTCTTCTTCTTCTATTATCATCTCTTTCTTTCATTTCACATACATATATTATTGATTCATAGATACTTAGATAGATAGATAGATAGATAGACGACTTGTATTCGCCATTGCTAATATTTGGACTACAAAGCATGAGGATGCTGTAATGTAACCTTAATTATATTGATTCTTACTTACTTCCTTACAGGTGAGAACAAGTATTGGTGTGTTTGCTGTGTTTGGAGAGGATAAAAAAACATGGGGTGCTCTCTTCGATGTTGAGGATCCCAGACCCAAAGCCCCCGGCCCCCTCTCCAAAGGCAAGATTTTGGATGTTAACCAAGCCCTCGAGGTTGCTAGGTTCGATATCCAATACTTGGATTGGCGAGCTCGCCAAGATCTTCTTACTATTATGATCCTCCATGAAAAGGTCTTTTCTTTCCTATACCTCCTTGCATCTACGGACTACTAATCTTTACTTCCTACTCACACTCTATATTATTTCAATTTAGGTTGTTGACGTTCTAAACCCTCTCGCCCGTGACTACAAGTCTATTGGCACTTTGAAAAAGGACCTAGCAGGATTACAACAAGAGCTTTCACAAGCTCATAAACAGGTATAACTACTCCACTCCTGCCTAGCTTCAGTACAGTTATAATGTAATCCAAACCTGAATCTCAGCTGGATTATGTGTCTCCATAACATCAGGTTCATATTTCGGAAGCAAGGGTCTCCACTGCTCTAGATAAACTAGCTTATATGGAACAACTGGTTCATGATCGCTTGTTACAAGAGAGAACACCCGACACTGATCAAACGCAGACTTCAGCTAGCACATCCGCACAGCAATCTCTTCAGAAAAAGGCCCCTCGCAAAGGTTTAAATGTATCTGGTCCAGTCAAGTCCTACCATCCCAAATTGAAGAATTTCTGGTATCCTGTTGCCTTTACTACAGATTTGAAGGATGATACCATGGTAATTAATTAATTAATTAATTTTACTTATACTTTGATTTTAGCATGCCTTTTCTCTTCATCCAGAATCATGGTTGTTTTCTCCTTTCAGATCCCGATAGATTGCTTTGACGAATCGTGGGTCATTTTCCGTGGGAAAGATGGCAGACCGGGGTGTGTAAAGAATACTTGTGCACATAGGGCATGCCCTCTCGACCTAGGTTCTGTCAATGAAGGTCGCATCCAATGTCCTTACCATGGTAAGATCTTTATACCAAGTGATTAGGCCTCCCGTAGTTCTCAGGAGTGTTGAGGCATGAGTCTGACAGAAAATTCACTGCATTCTGGAATGCTGAATGTTACTACAGGGTGGGAGTACTCGACAGATGGAAAATGTGAGAAGATGCCATCTACAAGGTTAGTGGATGTCAGAATAAAAGCACTGCCTTGCTTTGAGCAGGAAGGAATGATCTGGATTTGGCCAGGAAGTGAACCCCCAGCTGCCACCCTTCCGTCTCTGCAGCCTCCTGAAGGCTTTGTTATTCACGCAGAGGTACATTATATTTGAAGTGGTTGTATAATACTACTATTACACAGCAGTAAAAATATATGCGTAGAGCAAAGATAAGGGGACATCTGAGTCGAGCTTGTTGGAAAATGCAGATAGTGATGGAACTTCCAATAGAACACGGGCTCCTACTGGATAACCTACTGGACCTAGCACATGCTCCATTCACCCATACTTCCACATTTGCCAAAGGCTGGAGTGTCCCAAGGTTGGTGTCAATTATGTTTGCACTTTTATTTGTAGCTTCTCTCATTTGTATCATACTACATGAATGAATATAACTTAAACTCATTAAATAATCATTGATGACATGGATAGATGTGGAGTAGAGAAGAGACAAGTAGTAATGTTTTGTTTTGAATTGGTGATGCAGCTTAGTGAAATTCCTGACTCCAGTATCTGGATTAGAAGGATATTGGGACCCCTATCCGATTGATATGGAGTTCAAACCACCGTGTATGGTGCTGTCTACGATAGGAATCTCAAAGCCGGGAAAACTAGAGGGACAAAGTACAAAGCAATGCTCTACCCATCTTCACCAGCTTCATGTTTGTTTACCTTCATCAAAAAACAAAACAAGGCTGCTTTACAGAATGTCATTGGATTTCGCTCCAATACTGAAGCACGTTCCCTTCATGCACTACTTGTGGAGGCATTTTGCTGAAAAGGTAAGTAGAGTTGTTTGAATTTGAAGTATGGGAGTGGCGAAGTGATGATGACTAATCTCATTGCAATTCACAGGTGCTAAACGAGGACCTGAGACTAGTCCTGGGGCAACAGGAACGGATGCTTAAAGGGGAAAATGTGTGGAACTGGCCCGTGGCGTATGACAAACTAGGGGTCAGGTATAGGCAATGGAGGGAGGCAGTGGATCGAGGTGACAAACGCATTCCATTTACGAAATGAAGGAAGGGGAATAATGAGTAACCTACTGACAGCCTTGACTCTGGATTCTGGAAGCAGCTAAGCCATAGGCGAATCTTTGTGAAACCTGGTTTCTTTGACAGGGTACAGTGGACACCCGTTTTTGGGAGCATGCATACATACAAACATACTGTGAGAGCATTAGGATGAGTGAGTGGTTTTGATAGATTGTGTATGTATGATTGGTTAGCCTCCTTGTGAAGTTATGGTGGGCTGGCTGATATGCAAAACTGAATGCATGTTGGTTCTGGTGTACAGTTATGATTTTTTTCCCCGTATGTACATTTTGCAAGCTCTTGCATTCTCCTCACTTGTCTCTTGTTTGTTTCGGCGTATTGCATTGATGCCATGGACCTCTACTACGGCTAGATACATTATTATTATTATTATTATTATTATTATTATTATTATTATTATTATTATTAAGAAAGTTGGTTGGTTATAAGAGGGATTATGTCGAGTGTTGAGGAGGGAGTTAAAATTGGAAAACAACTGAATGGGTGGAGAACTGGAGACAGAGTGAGAGCATGATGGATCCGATCCCTATAGACAGAGTGGGCTATGGAGTTAGTGATTTGGAGTTGGGGCCCAAAGGCAAGCCCAGAATAGAATAGAATAGAATAGAAGTAGGCCCACATAATTTGAATTTCTGGTTTTGAGCCATTTTCCCGCTGTTCAAGTTTAAACACTACGTATCCGTTAATCCATAGTATAATATACTCCATGGGTAGGGTAGGGTAGGGTAGGTACGTACAAAAATGAAAAGAAATTAAAGGAGGAGCAGCGTCTCGTCTCTACATTCGGAGTACATAATAATTAGATAGGGGTTCCTTCCATCTTTGTCTCTTTCAATTTTTCAATTTCAAACCAACCTCCCTCCCAGGCACATTCATATCCACCGTTTCATTCTCTCTCTCTCTCTCTCTCTCTCTCTTCCAACGTTTCTCACAGGCACAGGCACAGGCACAGGTTCCTCCTTCATTTCTCTTCTGATAGATAATTAATTATTGATCGAGGATGGTGGAGAACGGCGAGGGCTGCAAGCCCGGATCTTCTTCTTCTTCTTCTTCAAACGACAGAGAAAGCGTTCGTGTCGCTGTCAATGTCCGCCCCCTCATCACCCCTGAGCTCCTTCTCGGCTGCACCCATTGTATTACGCTTCCCCCTGCCGAACCTCAGGTCCCTTACCCTACCCTTACCCTTACTTCTCTCTTTTTTTCCTCCTTTCCCCTTTTCTATTCCTCTCATCTCTTCATTTTCAGGTCCAAATCGGCTCACATGCCTTCACCTTTGATTATGTTTTCGGAAATGGCGCATTGCCCTCTTCTCGAATCTTCCATGACTGCGTCTCCCCCTTGATTGATGCCCTCTTTAAAGGCTATAACGGCACCGTTCTCGCTTATGGCCAGGTTTGTTTATTCACTCTTAATCCAATCCAATCCACTCCAATTCATTCCCTCACTTTCTTTTATCTGCTTCATTCAAGACGGGTTCCGGTAAGACGTACACCATGGGAACCAACTACAATGGCCAAGGAGACACCAGCGGAATCATTCCCCAAGTCATGCACACCATTTTCTCCAGGGTTGACGCCATGAAGGCCTCCACCGAGTTTCTTATTCGAGTTTCCTTCATTGAGGTTCTCTTTTTATTACCCCCTTTTCTCTTATTCCTTATTCCTAATTCCTTTCCTATATTTTCTCATACCATTGCCATATGCTATTCTTTAGATTTTTAAAGAGGAGGTGTTTGATCTGCTTGATCCAACTCCTCCACCCCCGTCTAAGGGCGAAGGCATGCCTCCCGCAAAGGCCTCTGGACTCGCTAGGGTTCCCATTCATATACGAGAAACTGCCAACGGAGGTATAACCTTGGCTGGTGTCACAGAGCCCGAGGTTTGCTCTCAAGAAGAGATGGCCTCCTTTTTGACGCGAGGATCCGAAGCCCGTGCCACTGGCAGCACTAACATGAATGCTCAATCAAGGTACATTCTTCTTTATACAAGTACAAATTGATTCTTCTCTTAAATGTTGATCACACATTTCCTTTCAGTAGCTTCTCATCTCTTTCTCCCAATTTTAATGCTCTTCTGCCGTGCCTCAGTCGATCACATGCCATTTTTACTATATCCATGGAGCAAAAGAAGAAGGTTCGATGTGCAACAGGCTCAAGCGATGATGATCTTGGTGATGACATATTAAGTGCCAAGCTTCACCTTGTTGATCTTGCTGGTTCTGAACGAGCCAAACGAACAGGAGCTGATGGAATGCGTTTGAAAGAAGGTTTGAATGATGTCTCATAAATCTATTCTGAAAGGAATAGGATTGATTATGTATTTGTTCTTACCACTTGACCAATACTTGGATCTTGTATAGCTGTAGAAGAATTGAATCCTCTTAATAATCCACTCTTTCACTATAACAGATTTCAATGGTTGTTTAAGTACACTCGATGTTGGTTTAGTATATTGTATATTGCAAGTTCTACTACTGAAATACTCCGTAGCATTTAGTTTAGCATCTCTGTCTTCCTGCAGTGGTGAAGTCATCGAGAGTTTTCATGTATGGCCAAATTTTGTTTACTGTTTGGTAACAAGATGACCTACCTGTTCTTTGACTCATTCAGTTGCTTATTTTCAGGAATTCATATCAACAAAGGATTATTAGCTCTTGGCAATGTAATTAGTGCACTAGGAGATGAAAAGAAAAGGAAAGAAGGAGGTCATGTTCCCTACCGAGATAGCAAGCTCACTCGCTTACTACAGGTAAATCTTTGTGTTGCTCTGGCAATTTTCTATAAATTAGATTACCAAACTCGTAAATAGAAAGAACTATTATAATGTCACTATGTTACCTATATCATCGTACTTACATTCTGGGTGGAAGGAATATGCTTTGAGGCTGTCAGAAACAGCATAATTTTTTCTCATTATCACCCTTGCAGCCTTCGTACGAAGATAATGCCATGTTGTTTATCTGGCCGTGTTTATCTTTCATTTCTCAAATTACTAGTTTTGATTTAAACATGTCTATTGCTAGGATTCACTGGGAGGCAACTGCAAAACTGTGATGATAGGTATGTCTACTCCCCTGATAATATTTTTGTTGCAATATATGGGGCCTATTATATTTACTTTGAACCCAGAAATGGTTCCTAACATTTTATTCACGCGCTTGTCATAGCTTGTGTTAGCCCAGCAGATACAAATGCAGAGGAAACTCTCAACACTCTGAAGTACGCAAATCGTGCTCGTAATATTCAAAACAAGGCTGTTGTAAGCTCACGTTGTGTTATTTCTGCCATAATATGCTAGTTGCCTCATCCATGTATCTTTTACCCTGGTGCTATCACTGCTATACATGTTTTATTAGCTTATAATGCTGACGTTGTCTCAAAATCTGTCACTCTGTAGATCAATCGGGATCCTGTTGCTGCTCAGATGCAACAAATGCGTGGCCAGATAGAGCAACTTCAGGCAGAGCTTCTGTATTACCGTGGTGACTCGAGTGTATCTTTTGAAGAACTTCAGGTATCTTGCATTAACGCAAAGAATCAGTCTGCCATTTTGAAAATTGAGCTGATGGCTTTAGTATAATCTGGTCAACAACAGATTCTTAAGCACAAGATATCTTTGCTTGAAGCAAGTAATGCAGAGCTGCAGCGAGAACTCCGAGACCGTAACATTAATTGTGAGCAGTTGTCCCATCGTGCTCTGGATGCCCAGGTATGTCTTTTCTGTGTTATTCACATAAAGCTCTCTCTCTCTCAGTGTTGCTATAATGTCCTGTAAACCCCACTTTCAGGTTGAAAAAGACAAATTAATATTGAAACTTGAAGCTGCCAAAAATGGCAAATCCTGGGACGAGATTGAATCTGAGGGCGACCAGGCATGGCAATTTGGCTTTACCTTATCTGATTCACAAGGTTATTATTGTCAGTAATATGGCTTTTCTAAAGGAAATGTACATTACTTTACAGGGATTCGGATTGATTCAATCTTATGTGTCAAAAATCCAAGAATTAGAAGGGGAGTTGGTACGGCTACAAAATTTAAATACCATGAAGCACAATGGTTCGCCTGAATCTTTTGATTCAGATGATGAAGTTCTGCCGTCCAAAAATGCTTACTTTGCAAGTCTAAGTGGGCTTTCTTCCGCTTCTGATGAGAAAGAGACAACAGGTTAGTGCAAAACTGCATCTGTGTATTGATAATGATCACTAGATCACTATGCCTGCCTGCTACATGTAATTGGATCACTGTGTTGTCTTAGAGACTCATATACGAAGAACACATTTCAGGTGATGAAAATGAGCTTGAAGAGAAGGAGCTTGAGCATTCGTCTCTGCAAGAAACATTAGACAGGGAACTTAAAGAATTAGATAAGAAGCTTCAGCAGAAGGAGGTAAGTGAACTGTTTGTTGTCTTTATCTATGAAACATCACTACACAAGTTTATGCTTCTACCCAGGCTTCTGGTCTCTTCTAATGGTAGATCTTGTCTATAATAATAGGCTGAAATGAAGCGGTTTGCTGGTGGTGAAACCACTGTCCTGAAACAACATTATGAAAAAAAGGTTCTGGAATTGGAACATGAAAAAAAGGTCTTGCAGGTGAGAAGTTGATATCAAATGTACTTTGGCCTTGGGTCCAAACTTTGTTTTGTCTTAGCCTGGGTTGGAAAAACTGACTTGATTATGTCTCACCAAATGACAGAAAGAAATTGAGGATCTAAGGCATAAGCTTGGTAGTATTTCATCAACTTCTGATGATGGAGCTCAAAAACTCAAAGAAGACTACCTACAAAAACTGAATCTTCTTGAATCACAGGTCTAAATTCTAAACAAAATCTTGTTGAGTTAAACATTTCTGTTTTACTAAAGTCCATTGTTTTGCAGGTTTCAGCTTTGAAAAAGAAACAAGAAGCTCAAGCTCAGCTTTTGAAACAAAAACAAAAAAGTGACGATGCAGCAAAAAGGTTGCAGGATGAGATACAACGTATCAAGTCCCAAAAGGTTTGATGAGGCCTCTATTGCTTCACGCAGTTATATGCAGATAAGAATATTCTTGCTTAACAAGGTAATTGTAATAGGTTCAACTGCAAAACAAGATTAAGCAAGAGTCTGAACAATTTAGGATGTGGAAGGCTTCCAGGGAAAAGGAAGTGCTGCAGGTAGATGAATAACGTTTCTTGGATTATATTTTGCCATTAAGCATTTGCTATGGAATTTCAAAATGCATGTGAGAGTGTGCGATGTTTATACCCTGATGAATGCTACTGTGTCATGCTTCTTATTTTGCAAGCACGCTTTAGTAGTTTGTTACATTTTATTGCCTTGTGGGTGACAAGATGCAAGATTCAGGTTTTCCATACTAAAATATTGATGATGTTGCGTGAACTTGTTTGACTAACAGCTAAAGAAAGAGGGACGCAGGAATGAGTATGAGATGCATAAACTATTGGCATTAAATCAGAGGCAAAAAATGGTAAACTGACCCTGTCTCACTCTTTAAAATTTAGAGAACTGCGATACTTAAGCTCACATTGTGTCAGGTCCTACAACGGAAAACCGAAGAGGCAGCTAATGCTACTAAAAGACTAAAAGAGCTCCTTGAATCCCGAAAAACTGCATCTCGTGATTCATGTAAGCTTTGATGCATTACAGCATGAGCTATGATTGTGAATTGCAAGAAATAATATTTATATGTAACTGCTTCATCTAATTTATATTTTTCTCTTTGCCTTTCTTCCCCCTCTCTTAGCTGCTGGAACTGCAAATGGTGCTGGAGCACAAGTAAGCTTTATAGTGATATTGATGAAACATTATCATCATAACCATTCATTCGCTGACTTGTCCTTTGTTGTTAAGAGGGCATTAATGCAAGGAATTGAGCATGAGCTTGAAGTTACTGTACATGTACATGAAGTTCGCTCCCAGTATGAACGGCAAATGGAAGAGTGAGTAGTCTTTCATCAGTTAGTAGTTTAGTACTTACTACTTGCTTATATAGTATGAATAAGTACTACGAGTATTAACAGCAGGATGCCCACTTCTATGTGATCCCATAAATGCCACCTCTGAACGTCATTCATTTGTATAACCTATTGATGTGGCCATATGCTAGCTTAGCAGCTTAGTTAGTTGGGTCTTTTAATGGTATATTTGGTGAATATCGGCTGCCTGAAGATTGAACATACTCCTTATATCAAAAATTGAAAATAAAAGGCCCTTTAAATTGATCTTCAACTCCTCGTTGCATGCATCCTTCTCACTTTCAAGAGATTTTGGTTAGTTGATGAAAGAGAACAAAACTTTGCCAGTTGTCTTTCTAACAACCTGGACGTTGCTGCAGGAGAACCAAGATGGCACAAGAGATAGCAAAACTGAAGGAAGAAGCAGAGATGCTAAAGCAGAATAATATGAGGTGCGTAATAGTATTGTTTGTCATTGAAAATAGTTATACTCGTCAGTTTCCTTTTCTAAAAATATTGAATGATTTGGGTTGCAGTGCATGCCCTGAAACAATGTCCCCCGGTGCAAGAAACTCAAGAATTTTTGCACTTGAAAATATGCTTGCTACTTCTTCTAGCGCTCTAGTCTCTATGGCTTCGCAACTATCTGAAGCAGAAGAACGTGAACGTGTCTTTAATGGCCGGGGACGTTGGAACCAAGTTCGATCTCTTGCAGAATTAAAAACTATGATGAACTATTTATTCAATATTGCTTCTTCCTCCAGGTACTAATTTCTTCTAACTTAATTAATTGTTGGTTTTTTTTCAGTTGAATGGATGAAGTTCGGAAAGTTTTTTCTATTTTAAACTCATACATGACAAGTAAATTTTGGGAGACTTTCGGGTGAATTTATCAGATGGATTTAACACTCAAAATGAAAAATGATCGAGTTAACTTTGTTAAAAAAGCTAATCTTTTGTGGTTTGATAATAAGGTGCATGGTGCGGGATAGAGAAATTGACTGTAGGGAGAAGGACTTGGAAATAAAAGAGTTGAAAGAGAAAGTAGTTAAGCTGAACAGCTTTGTTAGACAGTTGGAAAAGCAAAATTCTGAACTAGTGCAGCAAATGCATCAGGTATGATTCATGACCATTCTTTTTACATACGATGATACGAGTAGTTCTTTTCAAAAAGCTAAATGATGCAGCTGTTGAGGTAACTATATTTTCAATCATTTGTTGATTTAGGTACAAAATAATGCTGGGCGTATATATGACTTGCGGCAGGTATGGTTTACTCCGGTGTCATTCTTTTGTTCATATTTTATCAGTAAATCCATCTACCAGTAAAGAATATTCTCACTGCTCACCATGCTTTTGTCTACTGATACGAGTGAATGTAGAACCCCAGAGCCTCCGGACTATTTAAGTTTGGCGGCAATACAGCTGAGCTTTTGGAGGATATGGATACCTCTGAATCTGACCATGATGCTGATGAAGACTCGGGTGATGAAGACTGGGTGAACTCTGTGTTTGTAATGAAGAAAAGGAGTTCAAGGTTGGGTGGTGGTAGGCCAGGGTCTAATTCCCGGTCATTGGAGAATGATAGTGGGGAAAGTCTGAAAACAGAAGATCCAACAACTGACACTTCAGCAACGGCAACGACAACGGCAACAGCAACAGCAACTGCAACAGCAAAAGAGAAACCAATATCTGGCATGTGTTGCTCGTGCAGTAAACAATCATTCTGCAAGACCATGAAATGTGAATGTCGTGCTTCTGGAGGAAGCTGCTCTGGATCTTGTGGCTGCTCTTCGAAGAAATGCAGCAATCGAGAGGGAGACCGAGTTAAAGAGGTTGACGATGCAGACCTTGCTGCTCAAGGGGCGGCCCTGCTTCAAAGTGCACTTGTGGACCAAACTGAAGAGAATGCAAGCTGCCGGAAGCCTTTGGCTGACATTGGGAATACACAAGTACGTGTCCTTCCGGAGTACAATTATTTAATTTTATTGATTGATATGTAATCCATCCCACTTAACTATTTATGTTTGGTGCAGACAAAATCAAATGCCAATAAGCGGAAAAAGTGGAGGAAATCTGTGATTCAGCTTGTTCCTGCAGCCCCGCCTACAACAACAACAACAGCAACAGCAACAGTAACAGCTGAGAACGTAGAAGAAACAATAAGGCCAGAGAACAATAACATTCCATTGAGGTTGCCGAGGGCAATGCGTTCGGCATCTTCTAATATGAATCTTTTGAGAGACAGGAACTCAGAACAAGGAGAAGAATGTGGTGTTCAAAAGGAGTCTGGTGAACCTGCCAGGAATAGGAATAGGACTAGTCCAGCGCGAAGACCGAACAAGTCAGAGGAAAAGGAGAATTTTGGTCTATAAGCAAACCCACTTACCCAAGCATCGTCCTCGACAACCTTGCTTCGAGGTTAGAGTTTGACAAAGGATTAATGATTAATCCGACCTCTGATGATGGCTTACCTCAGTTCAGTATCACAATTACTTTTAATTCATTGGATTATATTTATCGGTGTGACCGAATTGAAAAATATGGGTGTAGTAAGTTGGTTGTAATTTAGTCTGTTATGGAGTTGAATTGTTGTAACCGATAGTGGTCGTAACAAGAAAGTTATCAGTTTAGTTTTGTCAATATCTTCAAGGCATCAACTCTACTCTTTGTGTTTTTGTGACTAGTATTCAGCCACTAAAGCGAGTCAAAGGGATTAGTCTCGAGATTTAAAATTTTAATAATTGACCCATCACTAAGAAATTTGTTGATATTTAGCATTAGATAATGTATAAAAACTTATTTCGATCAAAAAATTCATAACATATCCAACCATCTTACCAAATGAGAACTCACTAAAAACGAACACATGTTGTGTTCTCGTTAAAAAAAAATCATCTAAATATTTAGGCTAACAAAAATCTCATGAATCCAGCTGACCAAATGAGCCACAATGCCTCAACTCAGGCGAAGCCTGCAACCCTTGACGATACAACCCGTCTCAACTCTCACATTATCTGGGTCGTCCGCTTTAGACCCCAGCCCGGCACAAGCAGACAATACCATACTCAGTGCCATGTCATAGAAAAAAAGGTGGGACATTTAGTGCATTTGGTTGTAATTCTGTTTGAAAATAACTAACTAACTAACTAACTAGTCATTTTATTATCTGTTGTGTTGGTAGATGTCATAATAAGAGTCATAGCATTGTGTGATAAGAAAGTAACCGAATATAGGAATTGTATCATCTGTCCAAATATAGGATACTATTATAAATGAACCAAGTTTGTGCCTCATAAAGAAATCTTGTGGCTTCTAGATAAGTTAATTCCCTATACATGGGGCGCCATCTTCTCCCTTCCATGTTTCCCTTTAACTTACCAAACACCCAAACAAAACATTTTGTTTCTTTTGAATCCATAATTGTACTTACAATTCAAATTCAATTTGATTGCCTAGAATAATAATAATAATCACCATAAAACAACATAACCATACAAAACACAACATATTCTATATCTTCCATCCCTTTTGCTTCATGTATCTCATTCATTCATTGTGTATATATATGAACAAGCCCAGGAATTGAAAACAAAGAAAAATGTTGCAGAGGGCGGCAACAACTGCCTATTCATGGTGGTGGGCAAGCCATATCCGTACCAAGCAGTCGAAATGGCTGGAACAAAACCTTCAAGGTAGCTGCCCTGCATCTTTTTTATTTTATTTTATTTTGGATCATGCAATTTACGAGCATTTTATAAAAGATAGGACCCATTTATTCAAATGTGGCTAAAAAGAAATATTTCCACATCTTGACGCGTTTGTTTTACCAGTAAAAGAAATTTAGGATTGAAACATATAAGATATTTTATGGTAAAAAAGGTGCGTGAAATGTGATAACAGAAATGGAAGAGAAGGTACAATTCATGCTGAAGATAATCGAGCAAGAAGGAGACTCATTTGCAAAAAGGGCGGAGATGTACTACAAGAAGCGACCAGAGCTAATCACCTCGGTAGAAGAGTCGTACAAGGCTTACCGAGCGTTGGCAGAAAGATTTGATCACATTTCTAAAGATCTGCAGTCTGCTAACAGAACAATTGCCACAGTATTTCCGGAGCAAGTTCATTTAGGGTTGGAAAGTGACGATGACGACATGAGCTCCATGGGGGGTTCAAATGCTGCTTCCCCCGATAGGTTACCACCAAATAGAAGTATGTCACCTGCTCCTAAAAACTTACCAAAGCCTCCAAAGCTCCCAAAGCAAACTTCGAAAGGGCAAACGCAACCTCAATCTCAATCTACGTTGGCCCCAAGAAGAGACCATCTTCGGAGAAATCTGACTTCGCCCCCTATAGCTTCAAGTTCAGGGCTAAGCAAGGAAGAAGCTGCTAAAGAAGTGGATTCCCTTGAGAAAGACATTCTGAGCATGCAGACTGAAAAGGAGTTTTTGAAGAGCGCGTATGAGAGCGCCTTGGCCAAGTTCTTAGACCTAGAAAGCAAGATCACCGAGTCTCAAACTAGAGTTTGTAGTTTGCAGGATGAGTTTGACATTGGCACCAGTATGGAAGATCACGAGGCTCGCAATCTCATGGTTGCCTCCGCCCTTAAATCATGTGCCCAGTCCCTGTCCAAGTTACAAGATGAACAGCAAAGGTCCATGGACGAGGTGAAAGACGAGTATGAAAGAATCAAAGAAGCTCACGAGCGACTTTACGCACTTAAGAAACTCGGAGGGCAACATGATGAGGAATCTGATCCAGCAAAAAGCTTTGAAGAAACCCTTGTTAACATTGAACTCAAGGAAGGGGAAAATGCGGATGCCATTAGGGAAATGATTAGGGAGCAACTACAACTCAACTCTGGCGCTGTTTTCACCGAGCCAGAAATGGCTGAAAAGATTGATGATTTGGTTGAGAAGATAGTTAGGCTGGAAACTACAGTTTGTTCCCAGAATGCCTTGGTAAAGAGATTAAGGCAAGAGATAGATGACCTTTTGAAGCATATTAAAGATTTGGAGGACCAAAAACAACCATTAGCTGGCAATTCTGCCATGAGCATCAGGTTGAAGGAGCTAGAAGAGGAGCTTCGAAGAGTCAAGGGCCTGAATAAAGTCGTCTTGGAGAAGAAGAAGAGCATTGACGCAGAGATTGTAGAGGCTAGCTGCAACCTTGATCATCTTACAGAGAAATTGCAGGATGTGAAGCCTTACGAAGGACTTGAGTTCTCAGACTTGATCAAGGAAGTGAAAGCAGAACTAGAAGATGCAGAGGAACAAAAAGAGGATACTCAAAAGGACACGGAAAAGGAGAGATTAGTAACAATATCACAATCACAAAACGAAAACAAAGAGGTTGAAGAGGAGGAAGATGAAGAGAAGCCAGACATATTTACGACAACGGAAAGCGCAACGGACAACAATGACGTGCGAGTAGAAGATAGAGATGGCCTCAACTGGCGGCAGCTGTACATGAATAATTTGGAGGATAGAGAGAAGATTTTGGTCGAGGAGTACACAATAATCCTCAGAGATTACAAGGGTATGAAGATGAAGCTTAACGAGATGGAGAAACAGCACAGGGATAATATTTTCGAACTGGCATCCCATGTGAAGGAACTAAGAGATATTATAGCAGCTAAAGATGAGGAAATTCGAATGCTGCGCAAGCAATTAAGCGATCTTCAAGCTAGTGGGCAAGCATCACTATCGGAAGAAGTTGGAGGCCTGAAGGAGGGAGAGCAAAGCAATAAAAGAAAGGTGGATGAACAAGACTCCAACAATGACCCAGAAAGAAAACCGCTGTTCCATCATCTGTATGATCGTGATGCTATCATCAAACAAGCGGCAGATGACAATGATAAGAAACATAGTATTATAAAGGAAGCTGGTGAGAAGAGAGTAAAACTAAACCTTGTTGCTAAAACTATGCCAGGTTCAAGGACCGAGGGTAGATTTCGAGCACAGCTTGATAATTTGCTTGAGGCCAATCTTGACTTTTGGTTAAGGTTTAGCACTGCATTTCATCAGATTCAAAAGTTTCAGACTTCAATTAGAGATTTGCAAGAAGAGTTGGTCAAACTGAAAGCATCGCAGAAAAAACAAGGAAGCGAGGCACCCCAGCAGTTTGGAAAATCAGATGCAGTTGCTTTATACAAGCATTTTAGAGAAATACAAACAGAGCTTACATTGTGGTTAGAGCATAGTGCCGTCTTTCAGGAGGAACTGAAAAGCAGATTCTCCTCTTTGAACAACATTCAAGGCGAAATCAATCAAGTATCAAGTGCAAACCGCAAAGAAGAGGATGAACTGAGCGATTACCAGTCAGCCAAATTTCAAGGAGAGATTCTTAACATGAAACAGGAGAACAGCAAAGTTGCTGAGGAACTACAAGCCGGCATTCACCGTGTTAAATCCCTCAAGCTTGATGTAGAAAAGGCGCTCGGTAGGCTGGACAAAGAATTTGGCTTTTCAGAATCCAAGAGCCGTCATTCCTTGAAGAACCCATCAAGCAAGCCTAGAATTCCATTACACTCTTTCCTCTTTGGAGTGAGGCTAAAAAAGCAGAAGCCAAAACCGCAACCGCAACCTTTGTTTGCTTGTGTCAATCCCACAGTAACGAAAGAGCAAAGTAAATTACCAGAATCTCTAGAGTAGTTCATTTTATGTAACTTCAACAGAAGGCCATTAAATATGTTTACTTTTATTTTTCTTTTCTAATGCAATTGATGAGTTACACGTTCGATGTTATGCTTAAATTTTCTGTTGTCAAAGAGACCAAACAATGATGGCCAAAGTTCAAACATCACCATCAATTCACAGAGGACAGTGACCTAGAAGAGATTAGAACCCATTTGAACTGACAAACATAGATAAATACGGTTAAAAAGGGAGGAAAAACAAGTACTCCGGAATACAATAAAAGGCGGTGTAATCAGGATTAAAAGCTTTAGAAACAAAGA
Organism: Agrostemma githago; assembly: GCA_958450325.1. NCBI lineage: Eukaryota > Viridiplantae > Streptophyta > Magnoliopsida > Caryophyllales > Caryophyllaceae > Agrostemma > Agrostemma githago. The sequence goes on along the minus strand of OY288241.1, from coordinate 81,161,919 downwards.
AGAAGAGAAATACAAGTATTAAGTGCATCATAGCTGCTATGTATGAGCAGGGTTAATCTATCCGCGTGCTTAGACTATTCAGTTTGGGCCGTCCACCTTTTCAGTGGTTCCATCAGCAACTGAGCCGGAGAAAGACTCGGGCTTTCCATCCAGGTGAGGGGGACATCTGGACCCCTTGTCAGCCACATCCACCAGAACAGGGTTGGCGAGCACCTGCTTGAATGCTTCATCAGTACCTTGAATTGGGGGGTTAGCCTGAGAAATGGCAAAAACAGGAGTTAATTTGTTTCCTCAGTAAAAGTGAGAAGGGTATTGAGAGAGGGGGGGGAAAAGTGCAACCTTTAGTGGGGTGTCAGTAGTAGTAGGAGTCTTGTGTGAGGAAGTAGGCTTTGGAAGGTGGGAGGGTTGAGGGGTGGTGGCAGAGCGAAAGAAATGGACGGTGGAGTAATTGCGGAGGGCATCGGGATGAGAAGGGGAGAGTACTCGAGCACCAGCAGCAACAGCAGTGCGTTGAAGGGAGACGGGGTTAGGAGGGGGCGGCTTCTTAAAGGGAGGACGCGGCTTGATGGGGGCAGCTGCAGGTGGTTTAGGAGTAGGAGTAGGAGTGGGAGTGGATGGGGTGGCTACCTTGGGTTGAGCAGCATTAGCAGGAGTAATAGATGGGGTGGAGTTGTGGCTGAGTGCGAGATGAATAGCACGGCGGGTGGCAAGCTGAGCCTCGGAAAGGAGGGGCTGGGGCTGGGGCTGGGGGGCGGGAGTAGCAGCAGCAGCAGCAGCAGCGTGGTGCTTCTTGCGGAGAAGAGACCAGCGCATGGAAAGCTGGGTGGGAGTGCGATAGAAGGGGAGGTCAGTTAAGACGGAAGACCAATTACCCTCCCCCCATTTGTGAACAGCAGCCAGGAGTTTGGAGTCATCCTCCTCCGTCCACTTGCGTTTCTTCTTCAAGTTGTTGTTGTTGTTGTTGTTGGGATTGGGATCCACCAATCCCCCCGTATCAGCAGGAGGAGGAGGAGGAATGGTGTTAACCTCATGCTCAGCATAGTCAGCAGCAGCAGCAGCAGCAGCAGCAGCAGGAGGAGGAGGAGGATGAGCAGCGGTATTATTATTATTAATATTAGAATTATGATTATGAATGATGTTAAAATCGGATGAAGGGGAACCAGAGGCAAGGAGGCGGACGCAAGCGGCGGCTTCAGAGGAGGAGGAAGAGTCAGGGGGATAAGGCTCCACCTCATACTCATACTCATACTCATACTCCAGGTCACTCTCACTCTCCTCGTCGTCCTCCGATGAATTATTATTAATAATAAGGGGATGACCGTAGGCGAGATGACGCCAGAGAGCTTGGAGCTCAGCCGCCGTCTTAATGCCGCTCTTGGTCTTCTTCACCAGCCTCTCCCAATCCAACTTCACCGCCGGAGACTGCGCCACCTCTCCCAGCACTGCTAATATCGCCGCCGCCGGGTACCTACATCACATCACATCACATACGCTTTTTCCTTATTTAATTATTATTAAAATCATCAATCTAACCTAATTCAATTCAATTCAATGAAACACAGACAGACACAGACCTCTGGAGGAGAGAGCAGACATGTTGTTCGGTGAAATGGAGGATTTTCTTGCCATTTTGATTTTGATTTTGATTTTGATTGCCCCCCCTTTCGGTTTCAACCATCTCTTCTCTATGCAACTGCAACTGCAACCGCAACGGTATGCCGTATTCCCATTTAATTATAAATAAATAAATCCCTTTATTATACAGTAACTACTCAACACACTGACACTGACACTGACACTGACACTGACACACACGCACTCCTCTTCACTCTTCACTCTTCACTCTTCACTCTTCACTCTTCTCTTCTCTTCTCTTCCCTTCGCTTATTTCATTTCCTTTTTCTTTGTCTTCACTATAGACTATAGTTCGTAGTGTGAGTGTGAGAGTCTGGACCTGGGAAGTGGGAATCAGTCTCCGATATGATCCTGCCGCAATCAGTCGGGTCATGTAATCGGGCTTTGTCTCACTGGGTATCCAAGTTACGTAATCGGGCTTTGTCTCACTGGGGATCCAGTAATGTAATCGGGCTTGCTTTGTCTCACTGGGGATCCAAGTAATGTAATCGGGCGGGCTTTGTCTCACTGGGTATCCAAGTAATGTAATCGGGCGGGCTTTGTCTCACTGGGGGTCCAAGTAATGTAATCGGGCGGGCTTTGTCTCACTGGGTATCCAAATGGGGCTTTGTCTCACTGGGTCATGTTACGGAGTAGTGTAGTATTTATGGGCTTGCTGGGATAGTTAGTTCAGACATGACCCCTGACATCAGTTGACCCAAAAACCGTATGACCCAACCCAACCTGTCCGATATCAAAACTCAAAAGGACGGAGCGGGAGTTGATGGCGCCAACATTTTTCCGATATCAACAATTCCCTTCTCCCACCTCCACCTACTCTTCTTTAACTCATTCGCTTCTTTTTCACACTCAATTTTTACTGCAATTTTGTTTTTGTTTTTGTTTTTGTTTTTTACAGGATGCAGCATGGCTTCAACCTCAACCTACCTCATTCATTCTCAGTCCTCAGCCACTTGATCACTTCAGGTTTTCCCCCAATTTCACCTTTGTTTGATTTTGATGCCTGCATTGTTAAACCTAATTTTGTGACCTTGTGAATGTGTCTGTGAATTACATACTCTACTTGCTAATTTCCTCGCCCATTATGAATCAACATTCAACATTAACACTAACACCCATCTAATCTTAATTCTCCAGTAATTATGATTATGATTATGATGCCTCCCTAGCTAGCTACTCCGTACTAGTAATACCCTATTTCTCATTTCATTCCCAATCAATTCTATACGTAGTACTCCGTAATACCCTTTGAGTATAAAAAGTGCAAGTGGAACTACTACTACTAGTAGTAGTAGTAGTAGTAGTAGTAGTGTTGTTTTGATCGTAATACAAGAAACATACATGATACATGGATTGGATTGGATAGAGCAATAACATAAACTAGCTAAGGAGTAGAGAACAACGAAAACCAAAGCAGCGGGAGGGCACGCTCATGGAAGAGGGCAATAATGCTTGAGTTGCACTTTCAGCTGCTCAATCTCACACTCAGGAAGCGTCACTACGATAAGCTTGGATCCATGGCTAGGCCCAGGCTGCACAACCACCACCCCTTCTTCCCCGCTTCCACCCACTGCATACGCTGCAAACACAGGATGCCGCCCTTTGATCTCAAATCCATACATAGGGGCTTCCTCCATGTCTACCAACGTCAGGTTGCTGCCTCCATACACCACAAAGTCGCTGCTACCCCCCTCCTTCTCCACCCTTGCCGCAACCATCTCTGTCTCATCTTCTGTGCTCTCACCTATTAAACCTGCCAGCTCTCCCACATCTGCTGTCGCTACGCATACCCTCCCAGCCTTCACTGTGCCTATCCGCTGACCGTTGTATGGCACCACTCCTTCCCTCTCCACTGTCTTCGGCCTGCATACTGTCACCACTTTCGGCTCCTTCTCTTTCCTGCCCTTTGCTATGCACTTCCACATCAACCCTGCTATCACCTCGAAACTCTTTCCACCCCCTATGCCTTTCAGCCTTGGTTCCACCCCAACTAGCTGCTCTCGGCTGATCTTGAATGAATGACTCCTCATCTTCTGATTTGTTGGTGGGGCCACCCAACAGTCCCCCACTGGGTCCACTCGTTTTAGGGAGAGGGGGGTTGCAGCTGCAGCTACGTTGTTGGCCTTTTCCGAGTTTGGTAAGCTAAGAACCTTGGGCTGAAACTGGCCTTGGAGGTAGGAGCCCAACATATTCATAAAGGTGGAAGCTGCAAATGCGTCCCCTAATATGTGAGCCCAACTCAGTCCCACCGACACCCCACCGCATTTGAACCATGTCACCTACATACAACACACAGTATAGTATTTGACCAATTACATACACTCAGCTTTAAATTGAACACTGACTACTGCTGTATTATATGTTGAGTTTTTGGTTGGGAGTTGGAGATAATGACTCCTTTTATTATTCTTATCTTTTGGCCACTTGTACTGATTTCCAACTGGCTGTTGATCATACAATTATTGATCATGATGATGATGCTGAAAGTCTGAAACTAATTGAAGAAATGTGGCCGGTATAAACAGAAATGAGAAAATGATTAAGGTGTGCTAATTAGACGATTGCAATTACGGAGTATAAAAGTAAGGTAAACAAATGAGTGAGACGGAAAGATTAAGAAAGAGAGAGAGGGATAAGGAAGGAAGGGCGAACCTGGAGGAAAACGAGAGGGGAAAAGAGCAAGTCAGGACCAAGGACATGAGTGGAAGGAAGAAGATGAGTGGTGAGGGAGTGGAAGTGGTCAGGGTGAGAGAGGCAGTGGTGAAGGGTGGTGGGGGAGTGGGCCTCCAGCACGCGAATACCAGCATCGTTGAGCTTGATGACGGGGGGTGCGCCTTCAGCAGCAAAGGCGCGAACCCTGCCGCAGGTCATGAAGTAGGTCTCCAGCCACTCAAACATATGACGGCTCTTCAGCTCACCCAGGCTCAGAAATGAAGTAGTATCAGACCTATCAGCAGGATTCTGGAAGAAATAGAGGGATCTTATGTAGTGCAGCTTCATGGCCAAGTCCCCGCCTTTGAGCTCCCCTGTCCTGCCTTCTCCGCTCACCCTTCCCGGCACCACTGTTGATATCCGTATCCCATCCACCAACGACTCCATTTTTACTTACTATGGAGTACTGGAATTATTGCCAATATAATTAACCTCACCTCTCCTCTCTAAGCTGCTGCTGCAGCTGCAGCTATTATACATATAGTAGTACATAGTACATAGTAATAAATAAAGGTTTGGTTGCAGCTGCAGGTAGGTCCAAATCTGTATTACACATTTATACACTGTACTGTACGGTACTGGTGAAGTTAGGTCGCATTTATACGCCTCACATTATTACTCTTCTCAAACCTACATTCGTACCCATTGTATTTATGGACTTCACGCTCCTTTTCTCCACTCCTGTTGCTCTTATTTCGCCATCGGGCAGGCCTGCAGTTGCATGTCGCCCTTTCCAATAAATTCCCCAATCCAAATCTTTGTTAAACTATACAACTTGACTCAATGGCTTCAAGCTATGATCTCCTATCCTAAACGGACCCACGTCTCAACCATCTTTCCAATTAATAATTTTTTGTACATTCAAACCGATAGCTTCAACCAAGCTAATCCTGAATTAATGTTATTGTTAACTTCATGGTCCCACAAACTTTGCAAGCATGGACTAGATCAAATTAGCATTTATTATAGTGTTTGGTGATGCTTAGTTACTGTCAACTGGATCTTTGATTAGAGAACAGCGATGATGGAAGGGATTCCGCATGCATCAGATTAATGTAAAAATAAGTTACACTGTCATATTACACATTTCAGAGGAGATTTGCATTCTTCAGGAGCCAATTCGCCTCATTCATACGAGGTATACCCCTGCTGCTTATTCAAACTCCAAAAGAGAGTAATGTACTCTACTCGAATTAGCCAAGCATCACGTTAGTCGCCAACTTTAAAAGCGGAATCTGAAAAGCTTCATTATTAGTCCTGATAGATAAGCCAGCCTTTGGTTTGGGAGGCTGTTTCCATTCATGGTGCACCCATTTTAATAAGCTGCGCCGGAGACTTGAGCAACTTCTTCAGCGTCTCAACAATGCTCCTGAAAGATGGTCTCTGTGATGCCTCGCTGCACAAAACAGAGGGGTCGATTAGTTCCACAGTAATTTTCCATCTGATTTTTTCACGGATTTCAAAGTCTACACTAGTTCATTACTGATTGCTTCATTTGCATCCGTATTTCCAAAAAAAAAATGTTTGGATAAGGCTTCCGTAATTGTTGTGGAAATGACAGTAAGATATGGAAATAAATCTTACTCTGCCCAGCAAGCTTCTATGAGGGAAGCCAGCACAGGAGATGTGTTGGCAGGAATAGTGAGCCTCCTATTCTGGAAAGCAACAGCTCCAACAACCTGAAAGAATATTATACGAGGGAGTTAGCAAGACCGCTTTCATTATAGAGAGGAAAATTGGTCAGGAGATGATAAAAGAAACTGATCATACCTGAGCTGGGCTAAGTCCGCTCCATGGTTGTTGCATGGTCACAAGCTCCCATAATATGACCCCAAAACTGTAGACATCTGATTTCTCATTTGAGGGTTCTCCTCGTAAAAACTCAGGGGCCATCCATTCAGGCTGAAATAGAAGAAAGCAAAGTTTTGTACATGGGACTTGCTCAGGCTAACTGTCTGGGTGTTCACTGATAAAATGTGAAAACCAAAAACTGATTGTTTAAAGAGTTTAGAGAAGCTAACCGTTCCAGCTACAGACTTCGATGACAAGAAAGTATGTGCTTTGAATCTGGACAAGCCAAAATCACATACCTGAGAGAAGGCAGGATTAATCATGTGTACAATAGAAATATTTTCCCAAACAAACAGATCCCCACCTATTAGAATAAATACAAACCTTCACTGTCCAATTTTTGTCAACCAACAGGTTGGGAGATTTTAGATCCCAGTGCACTACAGGCGGGCTGAGACAGTGAAGATAATTGATCCCCTTGGCCTATAGCAAATACAAAAAGCAGTGATTAAACATTGCGTCAGAAACAGCAATCTCAAAAAGAAATCGCATAAGCACACGACATTAAGTAGGACAGACCACATCCAATGCCATTCGTAATCGCCTTCGCTGATCCAAGACTTCTCCAGATGCGGGCCTGTGCAAAAGACGGAATAGACTCCCTCTGCCGCCAAAAGAAATAAAGAGTACTCAGTAGCAATCATCCAGCTTAGTTATGCAAGTACAGAAAGATAGATAGCTTTGATTTAAATGTCTCACCTTGGCAGATATTCTGTCACAATAGATAGGTGTGGACGCTTAGTTACAGCACCCATGAAGAGAACCACGTTTGGGTGCCGAACACGTTTCATTATGGCGACCTTTTAACAGGAAAAAGGTAGCATCATTGCCAAGTTGGTCACAAAAGGAAAATTGACACTTCTTCAAGTTCATCAATGAATCATAAGATGTCGAACAACTGATTTGTTTTCTTACAAAATACTCTGTACTTTGTAACAAGAACATTCAAACATGAAATGACCTAAGGTAAAAGGAACGGTTGTTCTTCAAATATATGAAGCTGACTTTTCCCCTTCTTAGATAGAAGCATCTTTAATTCTAGGCATAGAAGTAACATTAAGTGAAAACCCAGCTTGACGATGCATGATTGTTTTTAATGTCTATTACAGACGAAGTGACATCACTACTCTGTATTTCAGAAGTTATGCTTTCATATGCCCATACGACCCATACCTCACGAAGGAACTCCTTCAACTGATCATCATCAAAATCTTGTACAGTCAAGACCTTCACTGCAACATCCTGCAATACAAAGATTGATAGTGGATTAGAGAAACAAAAAAGGCATCTAGCTGTCATTTGCTTCAAATGCAAGTACTAAGAAACCCGAAACAATTCGCCAAAAGAAAGTTGAAAAGGATAGCAAGAGCAAGACAGACAATAGCAAGTAGAACTATCAGGTTGTTTAGTACCATACTCCGTATTTACTATTTATAAATCAAGCACGGGATTATGGGAATTGGAGGCACTAACCGATCCATGCCATTCAGCCCTGTGCACTGTTCCAAAAGAACCTGATGGATGTTGATTCAGAGGATCATATCAGAGTTGGATGGCTAAATTATACGAGTATGTTGTTAATAATATCAATCTTCCTGCAAATACAAATAAAATAGCAATGGCGAGAACTTACCAGCACCTACACGCTCTTTGAGGTGCAAATCATCCCAACAGATTTCTAGCCAATCCATAGCAAGCGATGGTTCAAGGTCCAAGTATCTGGGAATATTTGAAGTGGGAAATGTGCATTGCTTCTTGTCAGTCTCTCCAACAGGTGGACTTATGTCCATTGTGGGGAGCTGCCCAACATTTCCAATCACTGGACAGGAAACATTCCTTTCTTTCATGTAATTATGTTGAATATACTCTCCCACACTTTGACCAACTGCTACTACCTCTGGAACAGCCACTACCTCAGAAACTGTTGCTTGTATGGCAAGCACATCAGGCCTCTGAATAACCTGTGCGCTATTCGCACCCTCAAGTAAACTATTTTCATTATGCCAATCTCCTTCGCAGCTTCCTGCTTTACACAAGTCAATACCATACAATATCCCAAGCAAAACCTTGAGGAAAATATCACTCAAAACCTTATTTTCACGTAGTTTTTGCAGCTATGTTCAAGTTCAACATACAATATCCCAAAAAAAATCAATCATGAAAACAGCTTTAATTGTTATCATACCCGGGTTTAGAAGACCAGGGGAGGAACATGCTTGTTTTGATATTGGCATTTGACCCCGTGATGCATTGTGAACATAAGACTGCTTGAAGTCTTTGATGCAAGAAACTTGAAATGGCAAAGGCATGGGAGCTAGTAAACTTCCATTTATTGAGGAATCTGGACGGTGGACGTTTCCCGGCTCACAAACTAGATCAACAACAAATTCCCTATTAACGAATAAGAGGATTAGGAAGATGGATAAACTACACTGGTAGAAAGAAACCATTATAGCACATACCATAGTCTATAGGCAGAAACAGGTCCCAGAATGCATATGGATGGTCACTTAGAAAAGATACTATTGAATTTTAATATTTCACTTAGTCCGACTCCTTTGTCCTCGCTATATCTATACCATCCTATCATTGACACTGAACACCATTAACACATCCAAATTCCGTTGCTAGCAGATGTCACTTTAGTTCAGTCTCCTCCTTTCCTCCTCTCTTCCTCTCACAACTTTAACTGGTTTCTTAACTGATCTAAAAATAAATAAGTTTATAGATAACAGGATGAAAAACAAAGATGGAGGGAGACTTTTTTTCTTTTTTCTTTTTTTGCAAAAGCCAGAAACTACTATACTCCTATACCTTGGCAACTGCCTATCATCTTCAATAATAACAAGGCACGATGACTTGTGATCAGCTGCACAATACTTACAACCTTGAGCTATCCTGCATGGCAATCCAACATAGTCTGCAAGTTTCTGCAGAGCAAAGATGGCCATAGTAAGATAAGCGACAAATGATATCGTGTGCCAACTGTTAGATTGAAAGAGCGCAAGAAAAGATCCTCAAAAACGCGGACTGAAGACAGAACATAACCCATAAACATGCTCAAATCCGGAAATACAACCGTACTGGCAGAAGAATGGAAATTGTGCAGTCACCTTAAACAGTATAGCACGATGTCTACAAAGCCCTGAAGTGAGACTTCCAATGGGAAGAACGATACACTTGTGAAGATTCTTCAACCTCTTACTAACCACTTTCCAGCGCGTATAGAGATCACCTTGTTCCACCGGAAAGTTACCCCTTGATACCAGAACAATTGTAAAAATTATAAAGTAGAAGGGATATGAAGGAAGATTGGCACAAGAGCAAGATAGGCGCTTAGATTAGGTGATTATTATTGGTACCTACCCCATATGATTAGAAACAAGTTTACCAAGCTGCTCGACAAGTAGAAGTGTACTCTGTGTAGTGCTTGATAACTCTTGGGCTTTATCCTGAAGCTTTCTCAATCTGGAATCAACATGTTTGTCAACAAGTACTACCTCGATTGATGAATCATGAGGCGAGAGAGCTTCCAAAGACATCAAAGATGGAATAGTGTTGGCTTCTCCAGAGTCGTTGCACATTAACCAAACATGAGGGTTTATTCCCAGTATGTTGTAAAAGCCATCAGATATCTTGTCAGTATATGATAAACAGCCATTAACCTGCCACGCAAATAACAATTAGATAAAGTTATATACGGAGTATATTCAGTAGTATTTTGGTCTCTATGCTAGATGCTTTTCTCTGATGCTGATAGTCAGAAGATTAAGTCTATCATTGCAGATGCATTAGAATTGATCCACAAATAACTCCTACTGATCCCATCCCTATCAGATAAGTAGTGAATGGATGATGGGGGGTAGGGACTAGGGAGAGTGGAGCCCAGGGAACACATTGTGAAGTGAGAATGATAGGAGTATAAAGTAAATGAAATGATTTGGGAAGCAAAAATAAAGGTGGGGGCACAGCTAGAAGAGATGCAATAAAGGCAGGCAGGGATGATGGGTCCGTATGTACTAAAATTGGGTATAATTAGCAGTGGGAAATGCATCGAATTCATTCATAACGCTACTGTAATTTGTTCGACTTTGATTAATACTAGGAAAAGGAGGTACATACCCATAAGCGAAAGGAGAGGGTGTGAGCGTCAGAGGAAAGGGTATGACTGTGAAGGCCGCTCTCAAACAAAAGCATAGCAGGCTGTTCATTCCTTATGTTAGCAAAGCCAGGCAGGGTCTTAGTCAATGTGAGATGCAAGTAATAAGCCTCCCTTGCTTTGTGGGCCAAGCTTGGAGTCCCACTTGACAGTTTGACCTCCTCCTCCTCCTCGTCATCCACCTCTTGCTCCATCACGGAGCTGGGAAATGTGGACCTGGACTCATGGACGACCTCACTGGAGAAGAAACTGGCGGGGCCATAGCTGCTGGCAAAGCTGGGAAGGGAAGAGAGCTGCCTCCTGAGGCCGCTGTCATGATTGTCAGGCAGCAGAGGAAGTAGTGTCTCCTGCTCCTCGTCCCCGTTCTCATAATTCAACTTACTAGCTGGGGCCTTGTCATGAGCTTTGTTTTTGTTTTTGTTTCTGTCGACTGCAAGCCAGCCATAAAAAGCGGCCAGCTTCTTGTTATTGAACTTGACAATGTTGTTGTTGGTGGTGTTGTGGTTGAGACCTGTGAGTGTGATATTATCATGGTTGTTGTTGCACGTGAAGTTGTCCAAGTAGAGGTCAGTGGGATTGCAATAATCGTCCCTTTGGTAAAGGGAGGTGGTTTTGAGGGGGTGGATTCTCCTCTTCTCGTGATCATATGGGTGTGTGGGTGAAGAAGCAGAAGCAGAAGCAGTTGAAGTTGAGGTTGATGTTGAGGAAGTGGGCCTGTTAATGTTATTAGTGTCAGGAAATTGCCGTGGGATATGACCCCAAAACTGTAGACATCTGATTTCTCATTTGAGGGTTCTCCTCGTAAAAACTCAGGGGCCATCCATTCAGGCTGAAATAGAAGAAAGCAAAGTTTTGTACATGGGACTTGCTCAGGCTAACTGTCTGGGTGTTCACTGATAAAATGTGAAAACCAAAAACTGATTGTTTAAAGAGTTTAGAGAAGCTAACCGTTCCAGCTACAGACTTCGATGACAAGAAAGTATGTGCTTTGAATCTGGACAAGCCAAAATCACATACCTGAGAGAAGGCAGGATTAATCATGTGTACAATAGAAATATTTTCCCAAACAAACAGATCCCCACCTATTAGAATAAATACAAACCTTCACTGTCCAATTTTTGTCAACCAACAGGTTGGGAGATTTTAGATCCCAGTGCACTACAGGCGGGCTGAGACAGTGAAGATAATTGATCCCCTTGGCCTATAGCAAATACAAAAAGCAGTGATTAAACATTGCGTCAGAAACAGCAATCTCAAAAAGAAATCGCATAAGCACACGACATTAAGTAGGACAGACCACATCCAATGCCATTCGTAATCGCCTTCGCTGATCCAAGACTTCTCCAGATGCGGGCCTGTGCAAAAGACGGAATAGACTCCCTCTGCCGCCAAAAGAAATAAAGAGTACTCAGTAGCAATCATCCAGCTTAGTTATGCAAGTACAGAAAGATAGATAGCTTTGATTTAAATGTCTCACCTTGGCAGATATTCTGTCACAATAGATAGGTGTGGACGCTTAGTTACAGCACCCATGAAGAGAACCACGTTTGGGTGCCGAACACGTTTCATTATGGCGACCTTTTAACAGGAAAAAGGTAGCATCATTGCCAAGTTGGTCACAAAAGGAAAATTGACACTTCTTCAAGTTCATCAATGAATCATAAGATGTCGAACAACTGATTTGTTTTCTTACAAAATACTCTGTACTTTGTAACAAGAACATTCAAACATGAAATGACCTAAGGTAAAAGGAACGGTTGTTCTTCAAATATATGAAGCTGACTTTTCCCCTTCTTAGATAGAAGCATCTTTAATTCTAGGCATAGAAGTAACATTAAGTGAAAACCCAGCTTGACGATGCATGATTGTTTTTAATGTCTATTACAGACGAAGTGACATCACTACTCTGTATTTCAGAAGTTATGCTTTCATATGCCCATACGACCCATACCTCACGAAGGAACTCCTTCAACTGATCATCATCAAAATCTTGTACAGTCAAGACCTTCACTGCAACATCCTGCAATACAAAGATTGATAGTGGATTAGAGAAACAAAAAAGGCATCTAGCTGTCATTTGCTTCAAATGCAAGTACTAAGAAACCCGAAACAATTCGCCAAAAGAAAGTTGAAAAGGATAGCAAGAGCAAGACAGACAATAGCAAGTAGAACTATCAGGTTGTTTAGTACCATACTCCGTATTTACTATTTATAAATCAAGCACGGGATTATGGGAATTGGAGGCACTAACCGATCCATGCCATTCAGCCCTGTGCACTGTTCCAAAAGAACCTGATGGATGTTGATTCAGAGGATCATATCAGAGTTGGATGGCTAAATTATACGAGTATGTTGTTAATAATATCAATCTTCCTGCAAATACAAATAAAATAGCAATGGCGAGAACTTACCAGCACCTACACGCTCTTTGAGGTGCAAATCATCCCAACAGATTTCTAGCCAATCCATAGCAAGCGATGGTTCAAGGTCCAAGTATCTGGGAATATTTGAAGTGGGAAATGTGCATTGCTTCTTGTCAGTCTCTCCAACAGGTGGACTTATGTCCATTGTGGGGAGCTGCCCAACATTTCCAATCACTGGACAGGAAACATTCCTTTCTTTCATGTAATTATGTTGAATATACTCTCCCACACTTTGACCAACTGCTACTACCTCTGGAACAGCCACTACCTCAGAAACTGTTGCTTGTATGGCAAGCACATCAGGCCTCTGAATAACCTGTGCGCTATTCGCACCCTCAAGTAAACTATTTTCATTATGCCAATCTCCTTCGCAGCTTCCTGCTTTACACAAGTCAATACCATACAATATCCCAAGCAAAACCTTGAGGAAAATATCACTCAAAACCTTATTTTCACGTAGTTTTTGCAGCTATGTTCAAGTTCAACATACAATATCCCAAAAAAAATCAATCATGAAAACAGCTTTAATTGTTATCATACCCGGGTTTAGAAGACCAGGGGAGGAACATGCTTGTTTTGATATTGGCATTTGACCCCGTGATGCATTGTGAACATAAGACTGCTTGAAGTCTTTGATGCAAGAAACTTGAAATGGCAAAGGCATGGGAGCTAGTAAACTTCCATTTATTGAGGAATCTGGACGGTGGACGTTTCCCGGCTCACAAACTAGATCAACAACAAATTCCCTATTAACGAATAAGAGGATTAGGAAGATGGATAAACTACACTGGTAGAAAGAAACCATTATAGCACATACCATAGTCTATAGGCAGAAACAGGTCCCAGAATGCATATGGATGGTCACTTAGAAAAGATACTATTGAATTTTAATATTTCACTTAGTCCGACTCCTTTGTCCTCGCTATATCTATACCATCCTATCATTGACACTGAACACCATTAACACATCCAAATTCCGTTGCTAGCAGATGTCACTTTAGTTCAGTCTCCTCCTTTCCTCCTCTCTTCCTCTCACAACTTTAACTGGTTTCTTAACTGATCTAAAAATAAATAAGTTTATAGATAACAGGATGAAAAACAAAGATGGAGGGAGACTTTTTTTCTTTTTTCTTTTTTTGCAAAAGCCAGAAACTACTATACTCCTATACCTTGGCAACTGCCTATCATCTTCAATAATAACAAGGCACGATGACTTGTGATCAGCTGCACAATACTTACAACCTTGAGCTATCCTGCATGGCAATCCAACATAGTCTGCAAGTTTCTGCAGAGCAAAGATGGCCATAGTAAGATAAGCGACAAATGATATCGTGTGCCAACTGTTAGATTGAAAGAGCGCAAGAAAAGATCCTCAAAAACGCGGACTGAAGACAGAACATAACCCATAAACATGCTCAAATCCGGAAATACAACCGTACTGGCAGAAGAATGGAAATTGTGCAGTCACCTTAAACAGTATAGCACGATGTCTACAAAGCCCTGAAGTGAGACTTCCAATGGGAAGAACGATACACTTGTGAAGATTCTTCAACCTCTTACTAACCACTTTCCAGCGCGTATAGAGATCACCTTGTTCCACCGGAAAGTTACCCCTTGATACCAGAACAATTGTAAAAATTATAAAGTAGAAGGGATATGAAGGAAGATTGGCACAAGAGCAAGATAGGCGCTTAGATTAGGTGATTATTATTGGTACCTACCCCATATGATTAGAAACAAGTTTACCAAGCTGCTCGACAAGTAGAAGTGTACTCTGTGTAGTGCTTGATAACTCTTGGGCTTTATCCTGAAGCTTTCTCAATCTGGAATCAACATGTTTGTCAACAAGTACTACCTCGATTGATGAATCATGAGGCGAGAGAGCTTCCAAAGACATCAAAGATGGAATAGTGTTGGCTTCTCCAGAGTCGTTGCACATTAACCAAACATGAGGGTTTATTCCCAGTATGTTGTAAAAGCCATCAGATATCTTGTCAGTATATGATAAACAGCCATTAACCTGCCACGCAAATAACAATTAGATAAAGTTATATACGGAGTATATTCAGTAGTATTTTGGTCTCTATGCTAGATGCTTTTCTCTGATGCTGATAGTCAGAAGATTAAGTCTATCATTGCAGATGCATTAGAATTGATCCACAAATAACTCCTACTGATCCCATCCCTATCAGATAAGTAGTGAATGGATGATGGGGGGTAGGGACTAGGGAGAGTGGAGCCCAGGGAACACATTGTGAAGTGAGAATGATAGGAGTATAAAGTAAATGAAATGATTTGGGAAGCAAAAATAAAGGTGGGGGCACAGCTAGAAGAGATGCAATAAAGGCAGGCAGGGATGATGGGTCCGTATGTACTAAAATTGGGTATAATTAGCAGTGGGAAATGCATCGAATTCATTCATAACGCTACTGTAATTTGTTCGACTTTGATTAATACTAGGAAAAGGAGGTACATACCCATAAGCGAAAGGAGAGGGTGTGAGCGTCAGAGGAAAGGGTATGACTGTGAAGGCCGCTCTCAAACAAAAGCATAGCAGGCTGTTCATTCCTTATGTTAGCAAAGCCAGGCAGGGTCTTAGTCAATGTGAGATGCAAGTAATAAGCCTCCCTTGCTTTGTGGGCCAAGCTTGGAGTCCCACTTGACAGTTTGACCTCCTCCTCCTCCTCGTCATCCACCTCTTGCTCCATCACGGAGCTGGGAAATGTGGACCTGGACTCATGGACGACCTCACTGGAGAAGAAACTGGCGGGGCCATAGCTGCTGGCAAAGCTGGGAAGGGAAGAGAGCTGCCTCCTGAGGCCGCTGTCATGATTGTCAGGCAGCAGAGGAAGTAGTGTCTCCTGCTCCTCGTCCCCGTTCTCATAATTCAACTTACTAGCTGGGGCCTTGTCATGAGCTTTGTTTTTGTTTTTGTTTCTGTCGACTGCAAGCCAGCCATAAAAAGCGGCCAGCTTCTTGTTATTGAACTTGACAATGTTGTTGTTGGTGGTGTTGTGGTTGAGACCTGTGAGTGTGATATTATCATGGTTGTTGTTGCACGTGAAGTTGTCCAAGTAGAGGTCAGTGGGATTGCAATAATCGTCCCTTTGGTAAAGGGAGGTGGTTTTGAGGGGGTGGATTCTCCTCTTCTCGTGATCATATGGGTGTGTGGGTGAAGAAGCAGAAGCAGAAGCAGTTGAAGTTGAGGTTGATGTTGAGGAAGTGGGCCTGTTAATGTTATTAGTGTCAGGAAATTGCCGTGGGAAAAAGTAGGTCCCTCTGTGTGGCATCTTTACTTTTTGCTTTTCTTCAATTCACGGGTGAATAAGCAAGCAGATAGAGTATTGGAGGTGGCGGCCTGGGAGCTAGGAAATTGAGGTGGTTGTTGATGGAGTTGGTGAATGGTGCTTAGATAATCTGCACGCCCCATTTAAATAAAATAATGTTAGGAAGTAGTCGTATGTATGTAGTCCAGTGGTATTAATCATCATCCCTGCTAATTCATACTGTAGTAGATAGTAGAAGTAGAATGAATGAAAGCGATTGAATTAGGTAGCTAGCTAGATATAGAGTAAAACAAATGAATGAGTGGTAGTGGTAGTGGTAGTGGTAGTGGTAGTGGGGCGGGGGCAATGGAGTAATGGAGAAATGGAAGAAAGCTATAAGGGTGGATACTACTGCTACTACTACTTGATATATAGAAGAGAGGAATTGAAGCAGATACATACATACACGTAGCTGGTAGCTGGTCGCTGGTCGCTGGTCGCTGGTCGCTGGTCGCTGGTGAAGGAGGGAATTGAGGAAGAGAGAAAGCACGTTTACGTCTTTGATAACACCGCCCGGATCATCTTGATTAACGACACACACACAGACACAGACACAGACACATGCACCTCACTCACTCACACCTTATGTATGTATGTATGTATGTATGTTGCCGAGGCAGAAGGAAGGAAGGAAGCAGTATTATTACTACTATTATCCAGAGTAGTCGAATTAGCAACTAACACAACCACGGCTCTTCTTCAACCTCCATCACCAATACACATCATCATCATCATCATCATCATCATCATCATCAACACTATATATGCATGTATGTATGTATTCAAAAGAGCACTAGATAGATCAATATATATATATATAGAGAGAGAGAGAGATGTGGAAGAGGGGATGGATGGTGTTGTGGTTTGGTGACTTTGGGGAGATCCACAGACAGACAAGTTTAGAGAGAGACAGAGAGAGAGAGAGTGGGAAGATTAATATAATATTAACAACAATGGCGCTACGTATTCATTTCTTAAACAGAGCGGAGTGGATGGAGTAGTATATAACTATATACTCATATGCACTGCACAATAAGCGGATCACCCTGACCCAGTCACTGCCAGGCCTTCTTATTATTTATGTAAAGCTGGCCTTTTCTTCTATGTATGGGCCTATGCCCCCCAATTGGACAACCACCAACCTCACACTCACACCGCTTCCTCTTCCTCTTCCCCCTTCACCTTAGAGCAATCACAATGAAAAAATTCATAAAATTCTTCCTATGTCATCTCATCTCATCTCTTATGTTTAAGAACTTTATGTCCCAATGGAAGAACTTTAAATAAACTTCTTAGATAATTTTTCTTATACTAAATTTAATTGATTGGTCCTACTTTCTTGTTTTTAACAAGAACTTGGTTCTTAAAATTAACCAAATTTGTCAAAATAAGAACAAACTTTATCCTACAATGGACAAACTTTTTAAAATAGAGTTCTTTTGACAAACTCTAGGGTAAGAACTACCCATTGTGAATGCTCTTAGTGATGCGAGTTCATTTTTGCAGCGTTGTTTTGATCAGTCTATATCTCGAGTTATACTTGGAATTTCGTAGTCATTCAAAATGGAGGAGATAGATTTTGAGCTTATCTTTCCAATGACTGCTCATGAAGGTTCATTGAACAAGTATTGACGAAGTTATGCCCGAAACAAGTCAACTGTGCATTGAAAAATGTTGCTGTTAAATTCTTTGACGGAATTGTTTCTTTTGCCTCGATTTTATTTAAAGCTTTCAATAAATTCCCGAGGAGAAGAGCTGCTATTTTCAAGTCCGTTTAATCAAGACTACTCGAGCAAACAAGGGCCTTGCATATGATTTGGAGCGTGGAAAGTAGGCTGATTGTGTTCTCACTTATTCATTTGTATCTAGCTATTTAGTTCTAGCCTAGTTCATTTCCCTTTCTTTGTTTTTGTCACCCACCTTATGAGGCTTGACTTTGCTGGTTAGCCTCATCCTTGGGTTGAGTTGTAGGCTATGAATAGCCAAGTACTTGATGAATAAAACATTCAACTTTCATCAAACAAATCTAAGTTAAGTTTTGCTTTCCTTTTCGTCTTTGTAGTTCACAAGACAAAGTATTAGAGTAAGTCGCGTTACAAGCTCTATACTCGCTATTTCAATCGAGTGTTTGAATTAGCACCCGCTTTGTTGAGGTATAGGTCTATCTCACTTAGCACACTATCCTTGGTTACGTTCTATCATCCCTTACAACAACTATTCCAATCTGATTTTCATTGCTTGTTTTTCGTTTATCTCAAATTACTATCAATCTCCAAATAACTTGTTCAAGGTTCATTCCAAATCACATCACTTAGAGCAACATCACTTAGAGCAACCACAATGGGTAGTTCTTACCCTTGAGGTTGTCAAACAAACTTTATTTGATAAAGTTTGTCCATTGTGGACAAAAGTTCTCACTATTTTTAAGAAATTGAGTTCTTATTTAAGGATTTGGTTTTTCCTCAAAACAAGGTAAGGAGACCAATCAAATAATTTTTCTTAATTTAAATTAATGAAAAAATATTATTTAAGAACTTTATTTAAAGTTCTTCCATTGAGATATAAAGTTCTTACAATTAAAATATGGTGTAAAATGAGGTGACCATAAGAAGAACTTTATATGAGTTCTTCCATTGTAGTTGCTCTTAGGATAATTACTCCTATATCATAACTTTATTACCTCTCAATAACATATATATTTGCTTTAGTCATTTACTCCTAACATTTTCCGAGGTAATATTTAGACATGCCAATGATTTTAAGTATCGTCTCAACTTTGTTAAACTTAAATGATTTCACTGATTTTTGTCACCTCTTTCATTCACTATCCCTTTTATTGGTGTCAATAGTTATCAATTGATAGGAACAATAAATCCATTCAAGTCGTAGTAGCTCTCTTGCTCCAACCTAAAGGTAAGAAGTTTGTTTCTTACCTGCAACGTAATGCACTCAATTGAACCCAATAAATTATTTATAAATCAAAATCTCTTAATGAAATGTTTGGGAACTTGGATTTGGATTTGAATTCCGGATTTGAAATATTTCGAGCGTTTGGAAACCTTGGGATTTGGACATTTACTTTTCTCAAATTTCTAGTATACAGTAGTCATTTCAATTCCGTCACTTGTCGTTTCTTTGTTTTTTCGCATAATCTTGTCGTATTATTTTTTTTTTCTTTATTTTTTTTCCCGTATTTGAACATTTACATTTTTCTAATGAAAAATTTTTAAAAACAAAAATTGGTGACCTTGACCCGGCTCCACCCATCCGAAATCCAAATCCAAATCCAAGGGCACCCAAACACTATTTTGAATTTAAATTTAGATTTGAATTCTAGAAATTCAAATACAGGAATTGAATTCTTGGTATTCAAATCAATTCCAAGTACCCAAACGTAACCTAAACTTAATTGTATTTTCTATAATTTGCGCAAAAAATCGTGGAATCAGTAACCGATCTAAGCCGAACATTCCACCACTTCTTGATACTTAATTAAAAATCGTAATTTAGACTCAAAAATCATCTATTGTAATATCGCATCTCCACCACCGTATATATATACTCCCTCCATCCCAAACAGATTTACCATTTGATTATTATATATTAAAAAAAAGAAAAGACAAGACCTAAGGAATGAGTCAAACCAAATGAGCTTCCAAATTGAAAATCCTTCTCCTCCGCTTCAAGTGGTCACATTACACATACACAATCCCAATCCCCTGCCGGGCTCTATTTATGTTTGTCCCCCCCCAAACAAGACGGAGTACGGAGTTGTGGTTGGTTATCCCCAAAATCTAGGGTTAGGGTTTAACGGATCGAATTGAATTCAGGGAAAAATAATTAAAATCGAGCGCAATGTACGGCGACGAAAGGCAACATCCACACCAGCCAATACCATTGAATATCGTGCAACAACCACAAGTAGAGGAGGACGAAAACAACGAGATTGAAGAGGAAGAAGAAGAAGAGCAGCAACAGTATGAATCATCGCATCATCATCATCATCAAGCTTGTTTCGATGACGGCCTCACTATCGAGGCCGATTCTGGGTACGGCATCGCCGCTGATTACGGTGTCACCCGATTCGCCGTCGTCGATGATAACCAGCTTACCTTGTCTTTTCAAGGACAAGTCTTTGTCTTTGATTCCGTCACTCCTGATAAGGTTGGTTTCTTTTCTTTTTCATTGTAACCCTAGATTAACAGCAATACTCCAGTCCTGTTAGTCGTCTGTAAGAAATCGCCAAAGTGGTTGCTTCATCTTTATGCCCCCTTTACTTTCCTCTCTAATCAATCGTCTGATTCAAAAAATATGGGAAATTCATTTTCATTTCCTCATAGTCCAAGGGCAAAATCCTACGTGGGATGGAAGGAGGGAGTAACTGATAGAGATGCGTAATATAGCTTAATAATTGGTGTAGGTTCAAGCAGTGCTATTGCTCCTGGGTGGCAACACGCCCTCTCCCACCACTACATTTTCTCCAGCAGCACCGCAGACTCCGCAAGTACCCCATCTCAATCAGCGGGTATTTCTTTTTTTTACTCTTCTTCATGTCAAGTATCTATCGAAAACTGGTTATGTATTGCATACTGATTAGTGACGCTGCAGGGTGTCATGGAATATGCCAAACGCTGTAATCAGCCTCAGAGAGAGGCTTCCTTAAATAGATTCCGTCAGAAAAGGAAAGAACGCTGCTTTGAGAAGAAAATTAGATATGATGTTCGACAAGAAGTTGCACTTAGGTATCGTCACCCTTTCCAAGTTTTATAATGCTTTAGGCCTAAGCTTCTATTTCTCTCTGGATATTGTTTCTATTTTCACTTCCTAATCATCCTTAAACTATACCTTCTGGCATCTCTCTTCACGTCTAAACTCTAAAGCAATCAGCTATGAGACGATAGCTGTAAAACCTTTATTTCAGTCTCCCTCCCTCACCTAATCTATTTGATGGCTGTACAATAAATAGTTTATTTATCTATGATACTGTTTTGCCTTTTTCCAGGATGCAGCGCAAAAAGGGTCAGTTTACTTCGAGGAAATCAGATGAATCCACTGGCTGTAATGGTCAAGATTTAGGCCTTGATGAGATACAGTTAGAAACGTCGTACGTCTCAGGCCCTATTCCCTTATATTGCTGTTGCACATACATACGTTGAAAACGGAAGCAGAAACACATAGTTCATCAGTTTGATGGCATTCCATCTCTTTAGTTTTACTTATGTTGTCACACAAATACACTGCCTGGTGCACTCTTCAATATGTGGTCTTATCTATACTGACAGATGCATATATGTGCTGCTTTTTTCAGATGTACCCATTGCGGAACTAGTTCAAAATCAACACCTATGATGCGGCGTGGACCACATGGGCCTAGGACACTATGCAATGCTTGTGGACTTTTCTGGGCAAACAAGGTGACCTTAACCCTGTAGACTTGTAGTGAATATTTGATTAGTTCACTTCTTCATTCCTTAAATTCAATTGCTGGGAAGTCTACCTGCTCAAACTGGAGTTTGGTCCCTCTCCATTTACTTATCAATGATTGTGATCTTGAGCAATTTCATCGATAAGTAATGGAATGGAGAGATGGAGAGGATAGTGGCACATATTCATTCAATAGTACCCCCTCCGAGTTCCAGTGTTGTTCTCTATTTCCCTTTTAGGCGATCAATATGTAGTTTACATTTAGCCTTCCATTTCTCTCTCTTCATTTTTGAGTCACTCATTTTTCCTTACTTATTTTTCACCCAAAAGCAAAGGGGAACAACATAGGAACTCGGAGGGGACACTTTATTTACAATTTTGCTTAACCATTGTGGTTAATCTTTGGCTTACTGATCTGAATTGTTGTCTATGGTTTGTTGAAGATTTGCTTCATATCCGTAAGAGTTATGTCTCTTTCAGGGCAACCTTCATCTTACATGTTCAATGCTATTTAGTTTTTTTACTTGAGCATATTATGTTCTTTGACATAGAACAAAGATTATTTTGGGAAAAAAAAGTGGGATTTCAATCTCCACTGTAAATTGTCAAATAGGCGTCCTTAAGCTTTACCAAGTTTTCGTCGGTGAAGGGCAAAAATAAACTTCTGATAAGTGATTGCTGCGCTGGTCTTTAGACACATGGTTTGATGGCTGAATATGATTGTATGCAGGGTGTTTTGAGGGATCTTTCGAAGAGACATGATCCCTCTCAATTGTCAAGTGAACAGGTATTGTTGCTTCTGTTCTTCGACCTTGCCATTTTTATTTTTATTTGTTCTTTAATCCTTAACCATATCAAATTGCGATGATGCTGTAATCTTTATTTGGTGTAGAATGGTGCTTCCCCGTATAGTGCGACTGATATTATTGCAGAACCAAAGTCTGTCAATTTAGGAGAAGGTGAACATTCAAAATTAATAGCGCAACACTAATTTCCATGACTGGGTTGGGTTGGGTTGGAGTATAAATGCTGTTGGTGTAATGACAGAGGGGCATAATGGTTTAAAATACCTAAGGCGATTGTACAGGTAAAAACACGCTTTATTATTCTAAATTCTTGATGCCTTTACCTTATTAAGACAATATGTATGGAATTATGAGACTATAACATTTAGTTTGAAAATGCGATTTATCGTGTCTCGAGTCTCACAACTCACAACAGGGATCATGTACCCACCCTAGCAAATTGCATTTATGTATTGTTGAAATGTCTTGGTGTAACAAAATGCACGTTGGGTTTCAAATAAACACGTTTAAAAGACATTTGACTATCATTCGACGTCCGTCGATTGAAGGCGAAATCTTTGATATATGTACTCGAAATTGAACAATTTTAGAGAGTTTTTTAACAATCGTCAGTCATTTTAGGCGTTTTTCGAAAAATCATCCGAAACGGTCGAATTTGAAGTTATTATCCACGTTTTTCGAGCTGATTTGGTCCCGAAATTAAATGTCTCCAAATTCACCAAGTAACTACGTATATATATATATACTCCAATCATTGTTGAAATGTCTCGGTGTAACTAAAGGCATGTTGAGTTTCAAATAAACACATTTAAAAGACATTCGACGATCTTTTGAATAACGTCGAATTAAGGCGAAATTTTCGATATATATACTCGAAATTGAATAATTTTACAGTGTTTTTTAGCAACCGTCAATCATTTTAAGTTATACGGGTCTTATTTAGATGGTCAGCAAAATATCTCACGTTTTTCGAAAAATCATCCAAAATGGTCGAATTTGAAGATTATATTATCCACGTTTTTCGGGCCGATTTGGTCCCGAAATTAAATGTCTCCAAATTCACCAAGTACCTTCTCCATTCATCGTAGAAATGTCTCGGTGTAACTAAAGGCACGTTGGGTTTCAAATAAACACGTTTAAAAGACATTCGACTATCATTCGAATAACGTCGAACGAAGGCGAAATCTTTGATATATATACTCGAAACTGAATAATTTTAGAGTGTTTTTTAACAACCGTCAATCATTTTATGTTATACGGGTCCTATTTAGATGCTCAGAAAAATATTTTACGTTTTTCAAAAATCCGAAACGGTCGAATTTGAAGGTTATTATTCACGTTTTTCGGGTTGATTTGGTCTTGAAATTAAATGTTTCCAAATTCACAAAGTAACTACTCCATTCATTGTAGAAATGTCTCGATTTAACAAAAGGCACGTTGGGTTTCAAATAAACAAATTTAAAAGACATTCGACTATCTTTTGAATAACGTCGAATTAAGGCGAAATTTTCGATATATATAATCAAAACTGAACAATTTTAGAGTGTTTTTTAACAACCGTGACTCATTTTATGTTATACGGGTCCTATTTGGATGCTCAGCAAAATATCTCACATTTTTTGAAAAATCATCCGAAACGGTCGAATTTGAAGGTCATTATCCATGTTTTTCGGGCCGATTTGGTTCCGAAATTAAACGTCGCCAAATTCACCAAGTAACTACGTATATATACTCCAATCATTTTAGAAATGTCTCAGTGTAACTAAAGGTACGTTGTGTTTCAAATAAACACATTTAAAAGACATTCGACTATCTTTCGAATAACGTCGAATTAAGGCAAAATCTTTGATATATATACTCGAAACTGAACAATTTTAGCTCGTTTTTTAACAACAGTGACTCATTTTATGTTATACGGGTACTATTTAGATGCTCAGCAAAATATCTCACATTTTTCGAAAAATCATCCGAAACGGTCGAATTTGAAGGTTATTATCCACGTTTTTCGAGCGAATTTGGTTCCGAAATTAAACGTCGCCAAATTCACCAAGTAACTACGTATATATAATCCAATCATTTTAGAAATGTCTCAGTATGACTAAATGTACGTTGGGTTTCAAATAAACACATTTAAAAGACATTCAACTATCTTTCGAATAACGTCGAATTAAGGCGAAATTTTCGATATATATAATCAAAACTGAACAATTTTAGAGTGTTTTTTAACAACCGTGACTCATTTTATGTTATACGGGTCCTATTTAGATGCTCAGCAAAATATCTCACATTTTTCGAAAAATCATCCGAAACGGTCGAATTTGAAGGTTATTATCCACGTTTTTCGGGCCGATTTGGTCTCGAAATTAAATTTCTCCAAATTCACCAAGTAACTAGGTATATATACTCCAATCATTGTAGAAATGTCTCGGTGTAACTAAAGGCACGCTGGGTTTCAAATAAACACATTTAAAAGACATTCGAATTTCTTTCGAATAACGTCGAATTTTGGCGAAATCTTCGATATATATACTCGAAACCGAACAATATTTGAGTGTTTTTTAACAGCCGTGACTCATTTTATGTTATACGGGTCCTATTTTGATGCTCAGCAGAATATCTCACATTTTTTCGAAAAATCATCCGAAACGGTCGAATTTGAAGGTTATTATCCACGTTTTTCGGGCCGATTTGGTTTCGAAATTAAACATCGCCAAATTCACCAAGTAACTACATATATATACTCCAATCATTTTAGAAATGTCTCAGTGTAACTAAAGGTACGTTGGGTTTCAAATAAACACATTTAAAAGACATTCGACTATCTTTTGAATAACCTCGAATTAAGGCGAAATTTTCGATATATATAATCAAAACTGAACAATTTTAGAGTGTTCTTTAACAACCGTGACTCATTTTATGTTATACGGGTCCTATTTGGATACTCAGCAAAATATCTCACATTTTTTGAAAAATCATCCGAAACGGTCGAATTTGAAGGTTATTATCCACATTTTTCGGGACGATTTGGTCCCGAAATTAAATGTCTCCAAATTCGCCAAGTAACTATGTATATATACTCTAATCATTGTAGAAATGTCTCGGTGTAACTAAAAGCACGTTGGGTTTCAAATAAACACATTTAAAAGACATTCGAATATATTTCTAATAACGTCGAATTTTGGCGAAATTTTCGATATATATAATCGAAACCGAACAATTTTAGAGTGTTTTTTAACAGCCGTGACTCATTTTATGTTATACGGGTCCTATTTAGATGCTCAGCAGAATATCTCACATTTTTCGAAATATCATCCTCGTTTTTTGGGCCGATTTGGTCCCGAAATTAAATGTCTCAAAATTCACCAAGTACCTACGTATATATATACTCCAATCATTGTTGAAATGTCTCGGTGTAACTAAAGGCACGTTGGGTTTCAAATAAACACATTTAAAAGACATTCGACTATCTTTTGAATAACGTCGAATTAAGGCAAAATTTTCGATATATATAATCAAAACTGAACAATTTTTGTGTGTTTTTTAACAACCGTGACTCATTTTATGTTATACGGGTCCTATTTAGATGCTCAGCAAAATATCTCACATTTTTCGAAAAATCATCCGAAACGGTCGAATTTGAAGGTTATTATCCACGTTTTTCGGGCCGATTTGGTCTCGAAATTAAATGTCTCCAAATTCACCAAGTAACTAGGTATATATACTCCAATCATTGTAGAAATGTCTCGGTGTAACTAAAGGCACGCTGGGTTTCAAATAAACACATTTAAAAGACATTCGAATATCTTTCGAATAACGTCGAATTTTGGCGAAATCTTCGATATATATACTCGAAACCGAACAATATTAGAGTGTTTTTTAACAGCCGTGATTCATTTTATGTTATACGGGTCCTATTTAGATGCTCAGCAGAATATCTCACGTTTTTCAAAAAATCATCCGAAACGGTCGAATTTGAAGGTTTTTTTTTTGGTAAAGGGTAAGTATATATAAAAGGGAACAACAAGAACAAAAGAGAAATGACTACATCAAATTATGTAGCCATTTAGCATCCTTAGCAGTTACAGGGTATTTAATCTTACACAAAATCCTATTCTTAACATCCGACACGATCAATTTGACTATCTCCCTTGGATGCCGCACTACTTCATCAATTCTGCAAGAATTCCTCTGTCTCCAAATATGGTAAATAGTCGCATTGATCATCGCTCGAAGCACATTACACTGCAACTTCGAACCCCGCAATTTCGTAGCCCAAACCATCCCCGTGATGCACGGGAGTGGTTTCCGCACCCAATTGCTCAACAGACCCATCACCCGAGAACTCCAACTGCAACCAAAGAAAAGATGTTCTAAACTCTCTTCTTCCAGTTCACAGATAAAGCAACGATCCGAATCTGCAACCCCGATCCTAAACAGCTTCTTCCTCGTATTAAGGGCCCCACGAAACACTAGCCACGAGATGAAGCTATGCCTCGGTACACTCCACGCGCTCCACACTAGTCTCGCCCAAGGAACCTGCGAATCGTGAGATCTCAAATCCTGATAGGCCCTCGCAATCGAGAAACATGATTCCGCTCCATGCCAAGTACCATTGGCGAACATATTCTTAATTTTCTCCTTAGCTTGACAAATTTTTCTCCACGCCCATGTAACATCTGAATGGGGCTGATAATCATACCACTCCACCCCCTTCAGATAGATGCTATTGACTCACCGAACCCACAACCGGTCCGGCTGATCAAACACCCACGAAGCAAGCTTCGCCACAGCTGCTTCATTCCAGATATACAGATCCCTAATTCCCAAACCTCCTTCATCTTTAGGCCGACAAATTTTTTCCCAACTAACCAAAGCTCGATTATTTCCTTCTACACCTCCTTCCCATAAAAAATTACGGCATAGTGAAATAATTCTAGCCATGACAAATTTAGGAATGATAAAAATCATTGCCCAATAATTATGCAGTTGAGACAGAACAAACTGAACCAGAGTCAGTCTCCCAGCATAAGACAGCTTACGGGCTCCAATACCAGAGATCCTTGAAATAATACGGGCTATCAAATTTTCACAATCAAGCTTACCTAAACGAGTACTTTGGATAGGTAACCCAAGATACCGAAAAGGAAACGTACCTTCGACACAACCCGAGAGCTGAAGAATCGCAGCCTTCCTGTCCTCATCCACCCCTGCAAAAAAAGCATGAGACTTCCCCACACTTAAGCTCAATCCCGAGGCCCTACTAAATGTAGCAAAAGCACTCCACAAGAATTCCATCGATTCCCGATCCCCCTTACAAAAAAGGAGGAGATCATCCGCAAAGAGCAAGTGAGTCAGCTTCAAAGGACCACATTTCGGATGGAATTTAAAATTCCTATCCACTCTTCCAAAATTCATGATTCGAGAGAAATAGTCCATGCAAATCGTGAATAACAAAGGCGACATGGGATCCCCTTGTCTCAACCCTCTTCTCCCTCGAAAAAACCCGAAATTGTCACCATTAGCACAAAGAGAGTAAGAAACGGTCTCTACACATTCCATAACCAATCTACGAAAGTGGTCAGGAAAGTCCAAAGCTCTCAACATCTGGTCAACAAATTTCCACTCAACACTATCATATGCCTTATGAATATCAACTTTAAACAGGCATCTTGGCGAAATTCGCCTTCTCTTATACATACGCACCAAGTCCTGACAAATCAGCACATTCTCCACTATACTCCGACCTTCAATAAAACCTCCTTGAGTAGGAGATATTATCTGGGGCAAAACCTTAGCCATCCTCGCACAAATAATTTTAGCAATACACTTGTACAAGACATTACAGCAAGCAATCGGTCTGAATTCTTTCACATTTTGTGGCCTATTCACCTTAGGTATCAGAACGTTATTATCCACGTTTTTTGGGCCGATTTGGTCCCGAAATTAAACGTCGCCAAATTCACCAAGTAACTACGTATATATATACTCCAAACATTTTTGAAATGTCTCAGTGTAACTAAAGGCACGTTGGGTTTCAAATAAACACATTTAAAAGACATTAGATTATCTTTTGAATAACGTCGAATTAAGGCGAAATTTTCGATATATATAATCAAAACTGAACAATTTTAGAGTGTTTTTTAACAACCGTGACTCA
This sequence comes from Agrostemma githago, assembly GCA_958450325.1. Classification (NCBI taxonomy): domain Eukaryota; kingdom Viridiplantae; phylum Streptophyta; class Magnoliopsida; order Caryophyllales; family Caryophyllaceae; genus Agrostemma; species Agrostemma githago. The sequence goes on along the minus strand of OY288241.1, from coordinate 81,133,426 downwards.
TTTTATGTTATACGGGTCCTAATTAGATGCTCAGCAAAATATCTCAAATTTTTTGAAAAATCATCCGAAACGGTCGAAGTTGAAGGTTATTATCCACGTTTTTCGGGCCGATTTGGTTTCGAAATTAAACGTCGCCAAATTCACCAAGTAACTACGTATATATACTCCAATCATTTTAGAAATGTCTCAGTGTAACTAAAGGTACGTTGGGTTTCAAATAAACACATTTAAAAGACATTCGACTATCTTTTGAATAACGTCGAATTAAGGCGAAATTTTCGATATATATAATCAAAATTGAACAATTTTAGAGTATTTTTTAACAACCGTGACTCATTTTATGTTATACGGGTCCTATTTGTATGCTCAGCAGAATATCTCACTTTTTTCGAAAAATCATCCGAAACGGTCGAATTTGAAGGTTATTATCCACGTTTTTTGGGCCGATTTGGTCCCGAAATTAAATGTCTCCAAATTCACCAAGTAACTACGTATATATATACTCCAATCATTGTTGAAATGTCTCGGTGTAACTAAAGGCACATTGGGTTTCAAATAAACACATTTAAAAGACATTCGACTATCTTTTGAATAACGTCGAATTAAGGCGAAATTTTCGATATATATAATCAAAACTGAACAATTTTAGAGTGTTTTTTAACAACCGTGACTCATTTTATGTTATACGGGTCCTATTTGGATGCTCAGCAAAATATCTCACATTTTTTGAAAAATCATCCGAAACGGTCGAATTTGAAGGTTATTATCCACATTTTTCGGGCCGATTTGGTCCCGAAATTAAATGTCTCCAAATTCACCAAGTAACTATGTATATATACTCCAATCATTGTAGAAATGTCTCGGTGTAACTAAAGGTACGTTGGGTTTCAAATAAACACATTTAAAAGACATTCGACTATCTTTCGAATAACGTCGAGTTAAGGCAAAATCTTTGATATATATACTCGAAACTGAACAATTTTAGATCGTTTTTTAACAACAGTGACTCATTTTATGTTATACGGGTCCTATTTAGATGCTCAGCAAAATATCTCACATTTTTCGAAAAATCATCCGAAACGGTCGAATTTGAAGGTTATTATCCACGTTTTTCGGGCGGATTTGGTTCCGAAATTAAACGTTGCCAAATTCACCAAGTAACTACGTATATATAATCCAATCATTTTAGAAATGTCTCAGTGTGACTAAAGGTACGTTGGGTTTCAAATAAACACATTTAAAAGACATTCAACTATCTTTCGAATAACGTCGAATTAAGGCGAAATTTTCGATATATATAATCAAAACTGAACAATTTTAGAGTGTTTTTTAACAACCGTGACTCATTTTATGTTATACGGGTCCTATTTAGATGCTCAAAAAAATATCTCACATTTTTCGAAAAATCATCCGAAACGGTCGAATTTGAAGGTTATTATCCACGTTTTTTGGGCCGATTTGGTCCCGAAATTAAATGCCTCCAAATTCACCAAGTACCTACGTATATATATATACTCCAATCATTGTTGAAATGTCTCGGTGTAACTAAAGGCACGTTGGGTTTCAAATAACATTTAAAAGACATTCGACTATCTTTTGAATAACATCGAATGAAGGCGAAATTTTCGATATATATAATCCAAACTGAACAATTTTAGAGTGTTTTTTAACACCCGTGACTCATTTTATGTTATACGGGTCCTATTTGGATGCTCAGCAAAATATCTCACATTTTTTGAAAAATCATCCGAAACGGTCGAATTTGAAGGTTATTATCCACATTTTTCGGGCCGATTTGGTCCCGAAATTAAATGTCTCCAAATTCACCAAGTAACTATGTATATATACTCCAATCATTGTTGAAATGTCTCGGTGTAACTAAATGCACGTTGGGTTTCAAATAAACACATTTAAAAGACATTCGACTTTCTTTTGAATAACGTCGAATTAAGGCGAAATTTTCGATATATATAATCAAAACTGAACAATTTTAGAGTGTTTTTTAACAACCGTGACTCATTTTATGTTATACGGGTCCTATTTGGATGCTCAGCAAAATATCTCACATTTTTTGAAAAATCATCCGAAACGGTCGAATTCGAAGGTTACTATCCACATTTTTCGGGCCGATTTGGTCCCGAAATTAAATGTCTCCAAATTCACCAAGTAACTATGTATATATACTCCAATCATTGTAGAAATATCTCGGTGTAACTAAAGGCACGTTGGGTTTCAAATAAACACATTTAAAAGACATTCGAATAACGTCGAATTTTGGCGAAATCTTCGTTATATATACTCGAAACCGAACAATTTTAGAGTGTTTTTTAACAGCCGTGACTCATTTTATGTTATACGGGTCCTATTTAGATGCTCAGCAGAATATCTCACATTTTTCGAAAAATCATCCGAAACGGTTGAATTTGAAGGTTATTATCCACGTTTTTTGGGCCGATTTGGTCCCGAAATTAAATGTCTCCAAATTCACCAAGTAACTACGTATATATATATACTCCAATCATTGTTGAAATGTCTCAGTGTAACTAAAGGCACGTTGGGTTTCAAATAAACACATTTAAAAGACATTCGACTATCTTTCGAATAACGTCGAATTAAGGCGAAATTTTCGATATATATAATCAAAACTGAACAATTTTAGTGTGTTTTTTAACAACCGTGACTCATTTTATGTTATACGGGTCCCATTTAGATGTTCATCAAAATATCTTACATTTTTCGAAAAATCATCCGAAACGGACGAATTTGAAGGTTATTATCCACGTTTTTCGGGCCGATTTTGTTCCGAAATTTAATGTCGCCAAATTCACCAAGTAACTACGTATATATACTCCAATCATTTTAGAAATGTCTCAGTGTAACTAAAGGTACGTTGGGTTTCAAATAAACACATTTAAAAGACATTCGACTATCTTTCGAATATCGTCGAATTAAGGCAAAATCTTTGATATATATACTCGAAACTGAACAATTTTAGATCGTTTTTTAACAACCGTGACTCATTTTATGTTATACGGGTCCTATTTGGATGCTCAGCAAAATATCTCACATTTTTTAAAAAATCATCCGAACCGGTCGAATTTGAAGGTTATTATCCACATTTTTCGGGCCGATTTGGTCCCGAAATTAAATGTCTCCAAATTCACCAAGTAACTATGTATATATACTCTAATCATTGTAGAAATGTCTCGGTGTAACTAAAGGTACGTTGGGTTTCAAATAAACACATTTAAAAGACATTCGACTATCTTTCGAATAACGTCGAGTTAAGGCAAAATCTTTGATATATATACTCGAAACTGAACAATTTTTGATCGTTTTTTAACAACAGTGACTCATTTTATGTTATACGGGTCCTATTTAGATGTTCAGCAAAATATCTCACATTTTTCGAAAAATCATCCGAAACGGTCGAATTTGAAGGTTAATCCACGTTTTTCGGGCGGATTTGGTTCCGAAATTAAACGTCGCCAAATTCACCAAGTAACTACGTATATATAATCCAATCATTTTAGAAATGTCTCAGTGTGACTAAAGGTACGTTGGGTTTCAAATAAACATATTTAAAAGACATTCAACTATCTTTCGAATAACGTCGAATTAAGGCGAAATTTTCGATATATATAATCAAAACTGAACAATTTTTGAGTGTTTTTTAACAACCGTGACTCACTTTATGTTATACGGGTCCTATTTCGATGCGCAGCAAAATATCTCACATTTTTCGAAAAATCATCCGAAACGGTCGAATTTGAAGGTTATTATCCACGTTTTTCGGGCCGATTTTGTCTCGAAATTAAATGTCTCCAAATTCACCAAGTAACTAGGTATATATACTCCAATCATTGTAGAAATGTCTCGGTGTAACTAAAGGCATGCTGGGTTTCAAATAAACACATTTAAAAGACATTCGAATATCTTTCGAATAACGTCGAATTTTGGCGAAATTTTCGATATATATACTCGAAACCGAACAATATTAGAGTGTTTTTTAACAGCCGTGATTCATTTTATGTTATGCGGGTCCTATTTAGATGCTCAGCAGAATATCTCACATTTTTCGAAAAATCATCCGAAACTGTCGAATTTGAAGGTTATTATCCACGTTTTTTGGGCCGATTTGGTCCCGAAATTAAACGTCTCCAAATTCACCAAGTACCTACGTATATATATACTCCAATCATTGTTGAAATGTCTCGGCGTAACTAAAGGCACGTTGGGTTTCAAATAAACACATTTAAAAGACATTCGACTATATTTTGAATAACGTCGAATTAAGGCAAAATCTTTGATATATATACTCGAAACTGAACAATTTTAGATCGTTTTTTTAACAACCGTGACTCATTTTATGTTATACGGGTCCTATTTAGATGCTCAGCAAAATATCTCACATTTTTCGAAAAATCATCCGAAACGGTCGAATTTGAAGGTTATTATTCACGTTTTTCGGGCGGATTTAGTTCCGAAATTAAACGTCGCCAAATTCACCACGTAACTACGTATATATATATATATATACTCCAATCATTGTTGAAATGTCTCGATGTAACTAAAGGCACGTTGGGTTTCAAATAAACACATTTAAAAGACATTCGACTATCTTTTGAATAACGTCGAATTTTGGCGAAATCTTCGATATATATACTCGAAACCGAACAATTTTAGAGTGTTTTTAACAGCCGTGACTCATTTTATGTTATACGGGTCCTATTTAGATGCTCAGTGGAATATCTCACATTTTTCGAAAAATCATCCGAAACGGTCGAATTTGAAGGTTATTATCCACGTTTTTCGGGCCGATTTGGTCACAAAATTAAATGTCTAAAAATTCACCAAGTAGCTAGGTATATATACTCCAATCATTGTAGAAATGTCTCGGTGTAAATAAAGGCACGCTGGGTTTCAAATAAACACATTTAAAAGACATTCGAATATCTTTTGAATAACGTCGAATTAAGGCGAAATTTTCGATATATATAATCAAAACTGAACAATTTTTGAGTGTTTTTTAACAACCGTGACTCATTTTATGTTATACGGGTCCTATTTGGATGCTCCGCAAAATATCTCACATTTTTTGAAAAATCATCCGAAACGGTCGAATTTGAAGGTTATTATCCACATTTTTCGTGCCGATTTGGTCCCGAAATTAAATGTCTCCAAATTCACCGAGTAACTATGTATATATACTCCAATAATTGTAGAAATGTCTCGGTGTAACTAAAGGCACGTTGGGTTTCAAATAAACACATTTAAAAGACATTCGACTATCTTTCGAATAACGTCGAGTTAAGGCAAAATCTTTGATATATATACTCGAAACTGAACAATTTTAGATCGTTTTTTAACAACAGTGACTCATTTTATGTTATACGGGTCCTATTTAGATGCTCAGCAGAATATCTCACATTTTTTGAAAAATCAGCCGAAACGGTCGAATTTGAAGGTTATTATCCACGTTTTTCGGGTGGATTTGGTTCCGAAATTAAAGGTCGCCAAATTCACCAAGTAACTACGTATATATAATCCAATCATTTTAGAAATGTCTCAGTGTGACTAAAGGTACGTTGGGTTTCAAATAAACACATTTAAAAGACATTCAACTATCTTTCGAATAACGTCGAATTAAGGCGAAATTTTCGATATATATAATCAAATCTGAACAATTTTAGAGTGTTTTTTAACAACCTTGACTCATTTTATGTTATACGGGTCCTATTTAGATGCTCAGCAAAATATCTCACATTTTTGGAAAAATCATCCGAAACGGTCGAATTTGAAGGTTATTATCCACGTTTTTCGGACCGATTTGGTCCCGAAATTAAATGTCTCCAAATTCGCCAAGTAGCTATGTATAGATACTCCAATCATTTTAGAAATTTCTCGGTGTAACTAAAGGCACGCTGGGTTTCAAATAAACACATTTAAAAGACATTCGAATATCTTTCGAATAACGTCGAATTTTGGCGAAATCTTCGATATATATACTCGAAACAGAACAATTTTAGAGTATTTTTTAACAGCCGTGACTCATTTTATGTTATACGGGTCCTATTTAGATGCTCAGCAAAATATCTCACATTTTTGGAAAAATCATCCGAAACGGTCGAATTTGAAGGTTATTATCCACGTTTTTCGGGCGGATTTGGTTCCGAAATTAAACGTCGCCAAATTCACCAAGTAACTACGTATATATAATCCAATCATTTTAGAAATGTCTCAGTGTGACTAAAGGTACGTTGGGTTTCAAATAAACACATTTGAAAGACATTCGACTATCTTTCGAATATCGTCGAATTAAGGCAAAATCTTTGATATATATATACTCGAAACTGAACAATTTTTGAGTGTTTTTTAACAACCGTGACTCATTTTATGTTATACGGGTCCTATTTAGATGCTCAGCAAAATATCTCACATTTTTCAAAAAATCATCCGAAACGGTCGAATTTGAAGGTTATTATTCACGTTTTTCGGGCGGATTTGGTTCTGAAATTAAACGTCGCCAAATTCACCAAGTAACTACTAACTACGTATATATAATCCAATCATTTTAGAAATGTCTCAGTGTAACTAAAGGTACGTTGGGTTTCAAATAAATACACTTAAAAGACATTCGACTATCTTTTGAATAACGTCGAATTAAGGCGAAATTTTCGATATATATAATCAAAACTGAACAATTTTAGAGTATTTTTTAACAACCGTGACTCATTTTATGTTATACGGGTCCTATTTGGATGCTCAGCAAAATATCTCACATTTTTTGAAAAATCATCCGAAATGGTCGAATTTGAAGGTTATTATCCACATTTTTCTTGCCGATTTAGTCCCGAAATTAAATGTCTCCAAATTCACCAAGTAACTATGTATATATACTCCAATCATTGTAGAAATGTCTCGGTGTAACTAAAAGCACGCTGGGTTTCAAATAAACACATATAAAAGACATTCGAATATCTTTCGAATAACGTCGAATTTTGGCGAAATCTTCGATATATATACTCGAAACCGAACAATTTTAGAGTGTTTTTTAACAGCCGTGACTCATTTTTTGTTATACGGTTCCTATTTAGATGCTCAGCAGAATATCTCACATTTTTCGAAAAATCATCCGAAACGGTCGAATTTGAAGGTTATTATCCACGTTTTTTGGGCCGATTTAGTCCCGAAATTAAACGTCGCCAAATTCACCAAGTAACTACGTATATATATATACTCCAATCATTGTTGAAATGTCTCGATGTAACTAAAGGCACGTTGGGTTTCAAATAAACACATTTAAAAGATATTCGACTATCTTTTGAATAACGTCGAATTAAGGCGAAATTTTCGATATATATAATCAAAATTGAACAATTTTAGAGTGTTTTTTAACAACCGTGACTCATATTATGTTATACGGGTCCTATTTAGATGCTCAGCAAAATATCTCACATTTTTCGAAAAATCATCCGAAATTGTCGAATTTGAAGGTTATATCCACGTTTTTCGGGCCGATTTGGTTTCGAAATTAAACGTCACAAAATTCACCAAGTAACTACGTATATATACTCCAATCATTTTAGAAATGTCTCAGTATAACTAAAGGTACGTTGGGTTTCAAATAAACACATTTAAAAGACATTCGACTATCTTTTGAATAACGTCGAATTAAAGCGAAATTTTCGATATATATAATCAAAACTGAACAATTTTAGAGTGTTTTTTAACAGCCGTGACTCATTTTTTGTTATACGGGTCCTATTTAGATGCTCAGCAGAATATCTCACATTTTTCGAAAAATCATCCGAAACGGTCGAATTTGAAGGTTATTATCCACGTTTTTTGGGCCGATTTGGTCCCGAAATTAAACGTCGCCAAATTCACTAAGTACCTACGTATATATATATACTCCAATCATTGTTGAAATGTCTCGATGTAACTAAAGGCACGTTGGGTTTCAAATAAACACATTTAAAAGATATTCGACTATCTTTTGAATAACGTCGAATTAAGGCGAAATTTTCGATATATATAATCAAAATTGAACAATTTTAGAGTGTTTTTTAACAACCGTGACTCATATTATGTTATACGGGTCCTATTTAGATGCTCAGCAAAATATCTCACATTTTTCGAAAAATCATCCGAAATTGTCGAATTTGAAGGTTATATCCACGTTTTTCGGGCCAATTTGGTTTCGAAATTAAACGTCACAAAATTCACCAAGTAACTACGTATATATACTCCAATCATTTTAGAAATGTCTCAGTGTAACTAAAGGTACGTTGGGTTTCAAATAAATACATTTAAAAGACATTCGACTATCTTTTGAATAACGTCGAATTAAAGCGAAATTTTCGATATATAATCAAAACTGAACAATTTTAGAGTGTTTTTTAACAACCGTGACTCATTTTATGTTATACGGGTCCTATTTGGATGCTCAGCAAAATATCTCACATTTTTTGAAAAATCATCCGAAACGGTCGAATTTTAAGGTTATTATCCACATTTTTCGGGCCGATTTGGTCCCGAAATTAAATGTCTCCAAATTCACCAAGTAACTATGTATATATACTCCAATCATTGTAGAAATGTCTCGGTGTAACTAAAAGCACGTTGGGTTTCAAATAAACACATATAAAAGACATTCGAATATCTTTCGAATAACGTCGAATTTTGGCGAAATCTTCGATATATATACTCGAAACCGAACAATTTTAGAGTGTTTTTTAACAGCCGTGACTCATTTTATGTTATACGGGTCCTATTTAGATGCTCAGCAGAATATCTCACATTTTTCGAAAAATCATCCGAAACGGTCGAATTTGAAGGTTATTATCCACGTTTTTTGGACCGATTTGGTCCCGAAATTAAATGTCTCCAAATTCACCAAGTAACTATGTATATATACTCCAATCATTGTAGAAATGTCTCGGTGTAACTAAACGCACGTTGGGTTTCAAATAAACACATTTAAAAGACATTCGAATATCTTTCGAATAACGTCGAATTTTGGCGAAATCTTCGATATATATACTCGAAACAGAACAATTTTAGAGTGTTTTTTAACAGTCGTGACTCATTTTATGTTATACGGGTCCTATTTGATGCTCAGCAGAATATCTCACATTTTTCGAAAAATAATCTGAAACGGTCGAATTTGAAGATTATTATCCACGTTTTTCGAGCGGATTTGGTTTCGAAATTAAACGTCGCCAAATTTACCAAGTAACTACGTATATATACTCCAATCATTTTAGAAATGTCTCAGTGTGACTAAAGGTACGTTGGGTTTCAAATAAACATATTTAAAAGACATTCAACTATCTTTCGAATAACGTCGAATTAAGGCGAAATTTTCGATATATATAATCAAAACTGAACAATTTTTGAGTGTTTTTTAACAACCGTGACTCATTTTATGTTATACGGGTCCTTTTTAGATGCTTAGCAAAATATCTCACATTTTTCGAAAAATCATCCGAAATTGTCTAATTTGAAGGTTATTATCCACGTTTTTCGAGCCGATTTGGTTTCGAAATTAAACGTCACAAAATTCACCAAGTAACTACGTATATATACTCCAATCATTTTAGAAATGTCTCCGTGTAACTAAAGGTGCGTTAGGTTTCAAATAAACACATTTAAAAGACATTCGACTATCTTTTGAATAACGTCGAATTAAAGCGAAATTTTCGATATATATAATCAAAACTGAACAATTTTAGAGTGTTTTTTAACAACCGTAACTCATTTTATGTTATACGGGTCCTATTTAGATGCTCAGCAGAATATCTCACATTTTTCGAAAAATCATCCGAAACGGTCGAATTTGAAGGTTATTATCTACGTTTTTTGGGCCAATTTTGTCCCGATATTAAATGTCTCCAAATTCACCAAGTAACTACGTATATATATACTCCAATCATTGTTGAAAAGTCTCGGTGTAACTAAAGGCACGTTGGGTTTCAAATAAACACATTTAAAAGACATTCGACTACCTTTTGAATAACGTCGAATTAAGGCGAAATTTTCGATATATATAATCAAAACTGGACAATTTTAAAGTTTTTTTTAACAACCGTGACTCATTTTATGTTATACGGGTCCTATTTGGATGCTCAACAAAATATCTCGCATTTTTTGAAAAATCATCCGAAACGGTCGAATTTGAAGGTTATTATCCACGTTTTTTGGGCCGATTTGGTCCCGAAATTAAATGTCTCCAAATTCACCAAGTACCTACGTGTGTATATATATATATACTCCAATCATTGTAGAAATGTCTCGGTGTAACTAAAGGCACGTTGGGTTTCAAATAAAAACATTTAAAAGACATTCGAATATTTTTCGAATAACGTCGAATTTTGGCGAAATCTTCGATATATATACTCGAAACCGAATAATTTTAGAGTGTTTTTAACAGCCGTGACTCATTTTATGTTATACGGGTCCTATTTAGATCCTCATCAGAATATCTCACATTTTTCGAAAAATCATCCGAAACGGTCGAATTTGAAGGTTATATCCACGTTTTTTGGGCCGATTTGGTCCCAAAATTAAATGTCTCCAAATTCACCAAGTAACTATGTATATATACTCCAATCATTGTAGAAATGTCTCGGTGTAACTAAAGGCACGTTGGGTTTCAAATAAACACATTTAAAAGACATTCGAATATCTTTCGAATAACGTCGAATTTTGGCGAAATCTTCGATATATATACTCGAAACAGAATAATTTTAGAGTGTTTTTAACAGCCGTGACTCATTTTATGTTATACGGGTCCTATTTAGATGCTCAGCAGAATATCTCACATTTTTCGAAAAATCATCCGAAACGGTCGAATTTGAAGGTTATTATCCACGTTTTTTGGGCCGATTTGGTCCCGAGATTAAATGTCTCCAAATTCACCAAGTAACTATGTATATATACTCCAATCATTGTAGAAATGTCTCGGTGTAACTAAAGGCACGTTGGGTTTCAAATAAACACATTTAAAAGACATTCGAATATCTTTCGAATAACGTCGAATTTTGGCGAAATCTTCGATATATATACTCGAAACAGAACAATTTTAGAGTGTTTTTTAACAGTCGTGACTCATTTTATGTTATACGGGTCCTATTTGATGCTCAGCAGAATATCTCACATTTTTCGAAAAATGATCTGAAACGGTCGAATTTGAAGATTATTATCCACGTTTTTCGGGCGGATTTGGTTTCGAAATTAAACGTCGCCAAATTTACCAAGTAACTACGTATATATACTCCAATAATTTTAGAAATGTCTCTGTGTGACTAAAGGTACGTTGGGTTTCAAATAAACATATTTAAAAGACATTCAACTATCTTTCGAATAACGTCGAATTAAGGCGAAATTTTCGATATATATAATCAAAACTGAACAATTTTTGAGTGTTTTTTAACAACCGTGACTCATTTTATGTTATACGGGTCCTTTTTAGATGCTCAGCAAAATATCTCACATTTTTCGAAAAATCATCCGAAATTGTCGAATTTGAAGTTTATTATCCACGTTTTTCGAGCCGATTTGGCTTCGAAATTAAACGTCACAAAATTCACCAAGTAACTACGTATATAAACTCCAATCATTTTTCGAAAAATAATCTGAAACGGTCGAATTTGAAGGTTATTATCCACGTTTTTCGGGCGGATTTGGTTCCGAAATTAAACGTCGCCAAATTCACCAAGTAACTACGTATATATAATCCAATCATTTTAGAAATGTCTCAGTGTGACTAAAGGTACGTTGGGTTTCAAATAAACACATTTGAAAGACATTCGACAATCTTTCGAATATCGTCGAATTAAGGCAAAATCTTTGATATATATATACTCGAAACTGAACAATTTTTGAGTGTTTTTTAACAACCGTGACTCATTTTATGTTATACGGGTCCTATTTGGATGCTCAGCAAAATATCTCACATTTTTTGAAAAATCATCCGAAACGGTCGAATTTGAAGGTTATTATCCACGTTTTTCGGGCCGATTTGGTCTCAAAATTAAATGTCTACAAATTCACCAAGTAACTAGGTATATATACTCCAATCATTGTAGAAATGTCTCGGTGTAAATAAAGGCACGCTGGGTTTCAAATAAACACATTTAAAAGACATTCGAATATCTTTCGAATAACGTCGAATTTTGGCGAAATCTTCGATATATATACTCGAAACCGAACAATTTTAGAGTGTTTTTTAACAGCCGTGACTCATTTTTTTGTTATACAGGTCCTATTTAGATGCTCAGCAGAATATCTCACATTTTTCGAAAAATCACCCGAAACGGTCGAATTTGAAGGTTATTATCCACGTTTTTTGGGCCGATTTGGTCCCGAAATTAAACGTCGCCAAATTCACTAAGTACCTACGTATATATATACTCCAATCATTGTTGAAATGTCTCGATGTAACTAAAGGCACGTTGGGTTTCAAATAAACACATTTAAAAGATATTCGACAATCTTTTGAATAACGTCGAATTAAGGCGAAATTTTCGATATATATAATCAAAATTGAACAATTTTAGAGTGTTTTTTAACAACCGTGACTCATATTATGTTATACGGTTCCTATTTAGATGCTCAGCAAAATATCTCACATTTTTCGAAAAATCATCCGAAATTGTCGAATTTGAAGGTTATATCCACGTTTTTCGGGCCGATTTGGTTTCGAAATTAAACGTCACAAAATTCACCAAGTAACTACGTATATATACTCCAATCATTTTAGAAATGTCTCAGTGTAACTAAAGGTACGTTGGGTTTCAAATAAATACATTTAAAAGACATTCGACTATCTTTTGAATAACGTCGAATTAAGGCGAAATTTTCGATATATATAATCAAAACTGAACAATTTTAGAGTGTTTTTTAACAACCGTGACTCATTTTATGTTATACGGGTCCTATTTGGATGCTCAGCAAAATATCTCACATTTTTTGAAAAATCATCCGAAACGGTCGAATTTGAAGGTTATTATCCACATTTTTCGGGCCGATTTGGTCCCGAAATTAAATATCTCCAAATTCACCAAGTAACTATGTATATATACTCCAATCATTGTTGAAAAGTCTCGGTGTAACTAAAGGCACGCTGGGTTTCAAATAAACACATATAAAAGACATTCGAATATCTTTCGAATAACGTCGAATTTTGGCGAAATCTTCGATATATATACTCGAAACCGAACAATTTTAGAGTGTTTTTTAACAGCCGTGACTCATTTTATGTTATACGGGTCCTATTTAGATGCTCAGCAGAATATCTCACATTTTTCGAAAAATCATCCGAAACGGTCGAATTTGAAGGTTATTATCCACGTTTTTTGGGCCGATTTGGTCCCGAAATTAAATGTCTCCAAATTCACCAAGTAACTATGTATATATACTCCAATGATTGTAGAAATGTCTCGGTGTAACTAAACGCGCGTTGGGTTTCAAATAAACACATTTAAAAGACATTCGAATATCTTTCGAATAACGTCGAATTTTGGCGAAATCTTCGATATATATACTCGAAACAGAACAATTTTAGAGTGTTTTTTAACAGTCGTGACTCATTTTATGTTATACGGGTCCTATTTGATGCTCAGCAGAATATCTCACATTTTTCGAAAAATAATCTGAAACGGTCGAATTTGAAGATTATTATCCACGTTTTTCGGGCGGATTTGGTTTCGAAATTAAACGTCGCCAAATTTACCAAGTAACTACGTATATATACTCCAATCATTTTAGAAATGTCTCAGTGTGACTAAAGGTACGTTGGGTTTCAAATAAACATATTTAAAAGACATTCAACTATCTTTCGAATAACGTCGAATTAAGGCGAAATTTTCTATATATATAATCAAAACTGAACAATTTTTGAGTGTTTTTTAACAACCGTGACTCATTTTATGTTATACGGGTCCTTTTTAGATGCTCAGCAAAATATCTCACATTTTTCGAAAAATCATCCGAAATTGTCGAATTTGAAGGTTATTATCCACGTTTTTCGAGCCGATTTGGTTTCGAAATTAAACGTCACAAAATTCACCAAGTAACTACGTATATATACTCCAATCATTTTAGAAATGTCTCAGTGTAACTAAAGGTGCGTTGGGTTTCAAATAAACACATTTAAAAGACATTCGACTATCTTTTGAATAACGTCGAATTAAAGCGAAATTTTCGATATATATAATCAAATTTGAACAATTTTAGAGTGTTTTTTAACAACCGTAACTCATTTTATGTTATACGGGTCCTATTTAGATGCTCAACAGAATATCTCACATTTTTCGAAAAATCATCTTAAACGGTCGAATTTGAAGGTTATTATCTACGTTTTTTGGGCCAATTTGGTCCCGATATTAAATGTCTCCAAATTCACCAAGTAACTACGTATATATATACTCCAATCATTGTTGAAAAGTCTCGGTGTAACTAAAGGCACGTTGAGTTTCAAATAAACACATTTAAAAGACATTCGACTACCTTTTGAATAACGTCGAATTAAGGCGAAATTTTCGATATATATAATCAAAACTGAACAATTTTAAAGTTTTTTTTAACAACTGTGACTCATTTTATGTTATACGGGTCCTATTTGGATGCTCAACAAAATATCTCGCATTTTTTGAAAAATCATACGAAACGGTCGAATTTGAAGGTTATTATCCACGTTTTTTGGGCCGATTTGGTCCCGAAATTAAATGTCTCCAAATTCACCAAGTACCTACGTGTATATATATATATACTCCAATCATTGTAGAAATGTCTCGGTGTAACTAAAGGCACGTTGGGTTTCAAATAAACACATTTAAAAGACATTCGAATATTTTTCGAATAACGTCGAATTTTGGCGAAATCTTCGATATATATACTCGAAACCGAATAATTTTAGAGTGTTTTTAACAGCCGTGACTCATTTTATGTTATACGGGTCCTATTTAGATGCTCAGCAGAATATCTCACATTTTTCGAAAAATCATCCGAAACGGTCGAATTTGAAGGTTATTATCCACGTTTTTTGGGCCGATTTGGTCCCGAAATTAAATGTCTCCAAATTCACCAAGTAACTATGTATATATACTCCAATCATTGTAGAAATGTCTCGGTGTAACTAAAGGCACGTTGGGTTTCAAATAAACACATTTAAAAGACATTCGAATATCTTTCGAATAACGTCGAATTTTGGCGAAATCTTCGATATATATACTCGAAACAGAATAATTTTAGAGTGTTTTTAACAGCCGTGACTCATTTTATGTTATACGGGTCCTATTTAGATGCTCAGCAGAATATCTCACATTTTTCGAAAAATCATCTGAAACGGTCGAATTTGAAGGTTATTATCCACGTTTTTTGGGCCGATTTGGTCCCGAAATTAAATGTCTCCAAATTCACCAAGTAACTATGTATATATACTCCAATCATTTTAGAAATGTCTCGGTGTAACTAAAGGCACGTTGGGTTTCAAATAAACACATTTAAAAGACATTCGAATATCTTTCGAATAACGTCGAATTTTGGCGAAATCTTCGATATATATACTCGAAACAGAACAATTTTAGAGTGTTTTTTAACAGTCGTGACTCATTTTATGTTATACGGGTCCTATTTGATGCTCAGCAGAATATCTCACATTTTTCGAAAAATAATCTGAAACGGTCGAATTTGAAGATTATTATCCACGTTTTTCGGGCGGATTTGGTTTCGAAATTAAACGTCGCCAAATTTACCAAGTAACTACGTATATATACTCCAATCATTTTAGAAATGTCTCAGTGTGACGAAAGGTACGTTGGGTTTCAAATAAACATATTTAAAAGACATTCAACTATCTTTCGAATAACGTCGAATTAAGGCGAAATTTTCGATATATATAATCAAAACTGAACAATTTTTGAGTGTTTTTTAACAACCGTGACTCATTTTATGTTATACGGGTCCTTTTTAGATGCTCAGCAAAATATCTCACATTTTTCGAAAAATCATCCGAAATTGTCGAATTTGAAGGTTATTATCCACGTTTTTCGAGCCGATTTGGTTTCGAAATTAAACGTCACAAAATTCACCAAGTAACTACGTATATATACTCCAATCATTTTAGAAATGTCTCAGTGTAACTAAAGGTGCGTTGGGTTTCAAATAAACACATTTAAAAGACATTCGACTATCTTTTGAATAACGTCGAATTAAAGCGAAATTTTCGATATATATAATCAAAACTGAACAATTTTAGAGTGTTTTTTAACAACCGTAACTCATTTTATGTTATACGGGTCCTATTTAGATGCTCAGCAGAATATCTCACATTTTTCGAAAAATCATCCGAAACGGTCGAATTTGAAGGTTTTTTTTTTTGGTAAAGGGTAAGTATATAAAAAAAACGGAACAACAAAACTGAAATGACTACATCAGGTTATGTAGCCATTTAGCATCCTTAGCTGTTACAGGGTACTTAATCTTACTCAAAATTCTATTCTTAACATCCGACACGATCAATTTGACTATCTCCCTTGGATGAATCATCATTCCATCAATTCTACACGCATTTCTCTGCCTCCAAATATGGTAAATAGTCGCATTGATCATGGCTCGAATCACATTACATTGCAACTTCGAGCCCCGAATTTTCATAGCCCAGACCATCCCCGTGTTGCACGGGATTGATTTCCGCACCCAATTGCTCAAAAGACCCATCACCCGCGAACTCCAATTGCAAGCAAAGAAAAGGTGTTCTAAACTCTCTTCTTCCTGCTCACAGAAAAAGCAGCGATCCGAATCTGCAACCCCAATCCTAAAAAGTTTCTTCCTCGTACTAAGGGCCCCTCGAAACACCAGCCACGAGATGAAACTATGCCTCGGAACACTCCACGCGCTCCATACAAGTCTCGCCCAAGGAACCCACGAGTCTCGAGGTCTCAAGGCCTGATAGGCCCTCGAAATCGAGAAACAAGAATTCTCTCCATGCCAAAGACCATCGACAAACATATTCTTAATTTTTTCTTTAGCCTGACAAATTTTCCTCCACGCCCACGTGACATCTGAATGAGGGTGATAATCATACCACTCCACCCCCTTCAGATAGATGCTATTGACCCACCGAACCCACAGCCGGTCCGGCTGATCAAACACCCAAGAAGCTAGCTTTGCCACCGCTGCTTCATTCCAGATATACAGATCTCTAATTCCCAAACCTCCTTCATCTTTAGGCCGACAAATTTTTTCCCAGCTAACCAAAGCTCGATTATTTCCTTCTACACCACCTTCCCATAAGAAATTACGACATAGTGAAATAATTCGAGCCATGACAAACTTAGGAATGATAAAAATCATTGCCCAATAATTATGCAATTGGGACAAAACAGATTGGACCAGAGTAAGTCTCCCAGCATAAGACAGCTTACGGGCTCCTATACCAGAGATCCTCGAGATAATGCGGGCAATCAAATTTCCACAATCAAGTTTACCTAAGCGAGTACTTTGGATAGGTAACCCAAGATACCGAAAAGGAAACGTACCTTCGACGCACCCCGAGAGCCGAAGAATCGAAGCCTTCCTGTCTTCATCCACCCCTGCGAAATAAGCATGAGACTTACCCACACTTAAACTCAGACCCGAGGCCCTGCTAAAAGTAGCAAAAGCACTCCACAAGAATTCCATCGATTCCCGATCCCCCTTACAAAAAAGGAGGAGGTCATCCGCAAAAAGCAAATGAGTCAGCTTCAGAGGACCACATTTCGGATGGAATTTAAAATTCCTATCCATTCTTCCAAAGTTCATGATTCGAGAGAAATAGTCCATACAAATCGTGAATAACAAAGGCGACATGGGATCCCCTTGTCTCAACCCCCTTTTCCCTCGAAAAAACCCAAAATTGTCCCCATTAGCACAAAGAGAATAGGAAACAGTCTCAACGCATTCCATAACCAACCTGCGAAAGTGATCAGGAAAGTCAAGCGCTCTCAGCATCTGGTCAACAAAAGTCCATTCCACACAATCATAAGCCTTATGAATATCAACTTTAAAAAGGCATCTTGGCGAAATTCGCCCTCTCTTATACATACGCACCAAGTCTTGACAAATCAGCACATTCTCCACAATACTCCGACCTTCAATAAAACCTCCTTGAGTAGGAGAAATTATCTGGGGCAGAACCTTAGCCATCCTTGCACACAAAATTTTAGCAATACACTTGTACAAGACATTACAACAAGCAATCGGCCTGAAATCTTTCACATTTTGGGGTTTATTCACTTTAGGAATCAGAACTATATTCGCACAATTAAGCTGCTTTAAAAGGTTACCCGAGATGAAGAAGTCCTGGATAGCCAAAACGACATCCTCACCAATAATATCCCATGAATCAATAAAGAATTGACTCGAGAAACCATCCGGTCCCGGCGACTTATCCCGGGGAATACTAAAAAGAGCCCTCTTGATTTCATCCGGTGTCACGATTGCCTCCAGAATCATTTTGTGCTCCTGGTTGCAAACGGGGCCCCGCCTAATCAAGTCAAAATCAATCTCCTCAACAGTCCGTGACTCACCGAGGAGTCCACGGTAATACCTAGTGAACGCATCCTCAATCGAGGCTTTATTGCCACATTCCAGGCCATCAGCATCTGTAATTTTAGCAATTGCGTTGTGAGCCCTTCGTCCTCTGAGAAGGCCGTGAAAATACGCCGAATTGACATCCCCATCACGGACCCATTTAAACTTAGATTTCTGGCTCCAAAAATCAGCCCTAGCAGCCTGTAAAATCCTAACCTGCTCGTTCATCTCACTCTCCTCCTGCATTAGCTCCGTGGACTGGTCAACCCTGAGACGCTGCTGTAATTGATCGAGCCTGAGCTCAGCCTGATTACACCGACTTTCAATATCCGAAAAACAATCAGCATTCAACCTCTTCAAAGGTCTTTTGAGTCTACCCAGTTTCTTCACAATCCGAAACATTGGTGTCCCAAAGATCGTCTCATTCCAAGTGTTAGAAACACAAGAACCAAAATTCGGCGCTTTGCTCCACATATTCATGTACTTAAAGCTACGATTCTTTCTTATCGGCGGGTGCTCAAGTTGAACAACACAAGGACAATGGTCAAAGGTTCCTTCAGGTAAGAAGTTCGCAAACCCGTTCGGAAACAGACCCATCATCTCATCATTAATTAAACACCTATCAATACGACTATAAACTCTAGTTTCAGCCACCCTATGTTTATTATTCCAAGTGAACCAAGACCCACTAGCCTTGCAATCACTAACCTCACAGTTCGCCAAACAGTCTCGAAATTGGTTCATAGCTTCCTCCGAAGAGTTCCCCCCTAGACGTTCACGAGCTTCCACAACACAGTTGAAGTCCCCCATAATCATCCAAGGCCCTTTTTGAGCATAACTCTCTAGTCTTCTCCAAAGCTCTGTTCTCCCCGAGGCTGAGTTAAAGGCATACACAAGAGTGAGCCAATAATCCTTCCCCGATAAAGTAGTAACTTTGATATGAATACTTTGATTACTATACTCCACAATCGTCAAATTAACTCTTTCGTGTTTCCACAAAAGCCAAATTCGACCTCCTTCATGACAGTGATTATTAGTCGTAATGCTCCAATCAGAAAAAACATTCTGTTGAACTTTAGCATAAGATTTATTTTTAATTTTAGTCTCTAGGAGACCAAAAATATCAACCTGCTGTTTTCTAACCAAATCACTAATTGCACGTTGCTTACTTAAGTTACACATGCCGCGTACATTCCAACATCCTATATTATGAACTTCCATGAACAACCAATTCCAATCCAACTCCTTCCTTTTCCTCCAATCTCATTAAGTCTGGTGAACTCCGTAACATATCCACAAATCGGACATCAGGATTGGCTAAACCACTCACAGAATGCAGCCTAGCAGCAGATTTTTTGGTCCGAAAAACCGACCTGATCTGTGACGGTCCCACAGCAGCAGCCAAAGAAACAGCGGCAGCAGGCTGTACAGCAGCAGCCGCACCAGAAGAAGCAGTAGGACAGCTAGAAGTAGCAGCAGCCGCACCAGAAGAAGAAGCAGCAGGCTGCGGGACAGCTGCAAATGACACAGCAGCAGGAACAGCATTGAACTGCGCAGCAGCCACACCAACAGCAGTAGCATGCTGTCCCACAGCAATGGTCTTCGGACCAGCATGTTTAAGAGCTGCCAAATTGGACTCAATTCCACCCCGATTTTGTTTCTTTTTCATTTCCACTCTCGCTTTATTCATCTCCTCTTTCTTGCATTCTCTAGCTTCATGACCATAACCTCTACATTTAGAACACCAAGTGGGTTTCCATTCGTACTTAATCTTGACCTCAACAACATTTTCAAGCTCATCCATGAATTTGATTGAGCTTTTGAAAATTTGTCCCACTTTGACCAACACCATGACCCTAGCATATCCTAGTCTAGTGCGCTCTTCCGTAGCTAAGTCAGATTTAACATACGGTCCCACCAACGAGGCTAAACGACCTAGACATCGGCCCCAAAATTTCAAAGGTAAATCATGCAATTGTATCCAAATAGGTACTTCTTGCACATCCTCCTTGTCCAATTTAGCATTCGGAGTCCATTCTTTCACAATTAAAGGTTTGTTATCAAACATAAAGACTCCTTGATTGAGAATAGAAATCTTGGCATTCTTTTCCTTGAACCGAACTACAAAAATTTCATTTGGAAGAAAGGAAATTTTGTCAATCCCATGCTCCTTCCAAATTCTCCTCACATATCCTTCAATCACTTCCCATGGAGGATTAGCACCCATGATAAAGCAATAGACGGCATTACTCCAATATTCAATTTCATCTCCAACATCATCACTAGTAAATTTCATCATTTCTTCTTCCTCCTCAACTTCAATGATTTTTTTCCCATCCTTTTGCTTCCACCCAGTACAATCCAAGGGGTTAGTTTCCGGAACAACTTGAGAATCAAGCTCTAATTCCTCAACATCAGATTCATAGCTCAATCCAGGAATATCCCTAATTTTCTCATTGGTGGTTTGTTCATCTTCTACTACAATATTACTAGGGTTCAACAATTGACTAGAATTAGGTTTCAATTGAATTTGCCGAGACAATACCTCTTTAGCGATGGAACGGACCGAAGCCTTAGGGCCCTTCCCCGGAAGACGATTCTTCTTCCTCATGGAGTCACCGGATAGCAGGCTGTCAGAGTCAGCCGGAACTGGTGAGCAGGCAGACGGGAAGCAGCAAAATCGCCCAAAGCACCCTTCTCTCTCTTGAATTTGAAGGTTATTATCTACGTTTTTTGGGCCAATTTGGTCCCGATATTAAATGTCTCCAAATTCACCAAGTAACTACGTATATATATACTCCAATCATTGTTGAAAAGTCTCGGTGTAACTAAAGGCACATTGGGTTTCAAATAAACACATTTAAAAGACATTCGACTACCTTTTGAATAACGTCGAATTAAGGCGAAATTTTCGATATATATAATCAAAACTGAACAATTTTAAAGTTTTTTTTAACAACCGTGACTCATTTTATGTTATACGGGTCCTATTTGGATGCTCAACAAAATATCTCGCATTTTTTGAAAAATCATCCGAAACGGTCGAATTTGAAGGTTATTATCCACGTTTTTTGGGCCGATTTGGTCCCGAAATTAAATGTCTCCAAATTCACCAAGTACCTACGTGTATATATATATATATACACTCCAATCATTGTAGAAATGTCTCGGTGTAACTAAAGGCACGTTGGGTTTCAAATAAACACATTTAAAAGACATTCGAATATTTTTCGAATAACGTCGAATTTTGGCGAAATCTTCGATATATATACTCGAAACCGAATAATTTTAGAGTGTTTTTAACAGCCGTGACTCATTTTATGTTATACGGGTCCTATTTAGATGCTCAGCAGAATATCTCACATTTTTCGAAAAATCATCCGAAACGGTCGAATTTGAAGGTTATTATCCACGTTTTTTGGGCCGATTTGGTCCCGAAATTAAATGTCTCCAAATTCACCAAGTAACTATGTACATATACTCCAATCATTGTAGAAATGTCTCGGTGTAACTAAAGGCACGTTGGGTTTCAAATAAACACATTTAAAAGACATTCGAATATTTTTCGAATAACGTCGAATTTTGGCGAAATCTTCGATATATATACTCGAAACCGAATAATTTTAGAGTGTTTTTAACAGCCGTGACTCATTTTATGTTATACGGGTCCTATTTAGATGCTCAGCAGAATATCTCACATTTTTCGAAAAATCATCCGAAACGGTCGAATTTGAAGGTTATTATCCACGTTTTTTGGGCCGATTTGGTCCCGAAATTAAATGTCTCCAAATTCACCAAGTAACTATGTATATATACTCCAATCATTGTAGAAATGTCTCGGTGTAACTAAAGGCACGTTGGGTTTCAAATAAACACATTTAAAAGACATTCGAATATCTTTCGAATAACGTCGAATTTTGGCGAAATCTTCGATATATATACTCGAAACAGAACAATTTTAGAGTGTTTTTTAACAGTCGTGACTCATTTTATGTTATACAGGTCCTATTTGATGCTCAGCAGAATATCTCACATTTTTCGAAAAATAATCTGAAACGGTCGAATTTGAAGATTATTATCCACGTTTTTCGGGCGGATTTGGTTTCGAAATTAAACGTCGCCAAATTTACCAAGTAACTACGTATATATACTCCAATCATTTTAGAAATGTCTCAGTGTGACTAAAGGTACGTTGGGTTTCAAATAAACATATTTAAAAGACATTCAACTATCTTTCGAATAACGTCGAATTAAGGCGAAATTTTCGATATATATAATCAAAACTGAACAATTTTTGAGTGTTTTTTAACAACCGTGACTCATTTTATGTTATACGGGTCCTTTTTAGATGCTCAGCAAAATATCTCACATTTTTCGAAAAATCATCCGAAATTGTCGAATTTGAAGGTTATTATCCACGTTTTTCGAGCCGATTTGGTTTCGAAATTAAACTGTCACAAAATTCACCAAGTAACTACGTATATATACTCCAATCATTTTTCGAAAAATAATCTGAAACGGTCGAATTTGAAGGTTATTATCCACGTTTTTCGGGCGGATTTGGTTCCGAAATTAAACGTCGCCAAATTCACCAAGTAACTACGTATATATAATCCAATCATTTTAGAAATGTCTCAGTGTGACTAAAGGTACGTTGGGTTTCAAATAAACACATTTGAAAGACATTCGACTATCTTTCGAATATCGTCGAATTAAGGCAAAATCTTTGATATATATACTCGAAACTGAACAATTTTTGAGTGTTTTTTAACAACCGTGACTCATTTTATGTTATGCGGGTCCTATTTGGATGCTCAGCAAAATATCTCACATTTTTTGAAAAATCATCCGAAACGGTCGAATTTGAAGGTTATTATCCACATTTTTCGGGCCGATTTGGTCCCAAAATTAAATGTCTCCAAATTCACCAAGTAACTATGTATATATACTCCAATCATTGTAGAAATGTCTCGGTGTAACTAAAAGCACGCTGGGTTTCAAATAAACACATTTAAAAGACATTCGAATATCTTTCGATTAACGTCGAATTTTGGCGAAATCTTCGATATATATACTCGTAACCGAACAATTTTAGAGTGTTTTTTAACAGCCGTGACTCATTTTTTGTTATACGGGTCCTATTTAGATGCTCAGCAGAATATCTCACATTTTTCGAAAAATCATCCGAAACGGTCGAATTTGAAGGTTATTATCCACGTTTTTTGGGCCGATTTAGTCTCGAAATTAAACGTCGCCAAATTCACCAAGTAACTACGTATATATATACTCCATTCATTGTCGAAATGTCTCGGTGTAACTAAAGGCTCGTTGGGTTTTAAATAAATACATTTAAAGGACATTCGATTTTCATTCGAATAACGTCGAATTAAGGCGAAATTTTCGATATATATACTCGAAACTGAACAATTTTAGAGTGTTTTTTAACAACCGTGACTCATATTTTGTTATACGGGTCCTATTTAGATGCTCATCAAAATATCTCACATTTTTCGAAAAATCATCCGAAATTGTCGAATTTGAAGGTTATATCCACGTTTTTCGGGCCGATTTGGTTTCGAAATTAAACGTCACAAAATTCACCAAGTAACTACGTATATATACTCCAATCATTTTATAAATGTCTCAGTGTAACTAAAGGTACGTTGGGTTTCAAATAAACACATTTAAAAGACATTCGACTATCTTTTGAATAACGTCGAATTAAAGCGAAATTTTCGATATATATAATCAAAACTGAACAATTTTAGAGTGTTTTTTAACAACCGTGACTCATTTTATGTTATACGGGTCCTATTTAGATGCTCAGCAGAATATCTCACATTTTTCGAAAAATCATCCGAAACGGTCGAATTTGAAGGTTATTATCCACGTTTTTCGGGCCGATTTGGTCCCGAAATTAAATGTCCTCAAATTCACCAAGTAACTACGTATATATATACTTCATTCATTATAGAAATGTCTTGGTGTAACTAAAGACACCCTGCGTTTCAAATAAACACATTTAAAAGACATTCGATTGTCTTTCGAATAACGTCGAATTAAGGCAAAATCTTCGATATATATACTCGAAACTGATCAGTTTTAGAGTGTTTTTAAAAAACCGTCACTCATTTTATGTTATACGGGTCCTATTTAGATGCTCAGCAAAATATCTCACATTTTTCGAAAAATCATCCGAAACGGTCGAATTTGAAGGTTATTATCCACGTTTTTCGGGCCGATTTGATCCCGAAATTAAATGTCCACAAATTCACCAAGTAACTACGTGTATATATATATATACTTCATTCATTGTAGAAATGTCTTGGTGTAACTAAAGGCACCCTGCGTTTCAAATAAACACATTTAAAAGACATTCGACTATCTTTCGAATAACGTCGAATTAAGGCGAAATCTTCGATATATATACTCGAAACTGATCAGTTTTAGAGTGTTTTTAAACAACCGTCACTCATTTTATGTTATACGGGTCCTATTTAGATGCTCAGCAAAATATCTCACATTTTTCGAAAAATCATCCGAAACGGTCGAATTTGAAGGTTATTATTCACGTTTTTCGGGCCGATTTGGTCCCGAAATTAAATGTCCTCAAATTCACCAAGTAACTACGTATATATATACTTCATTCATTGTAGAAATGTCTTGGTGTAACTAAAGGCACTCTGCGTTTCAAATAAACACATTTAAAAGACATTCGACTATCTTTCGAATAACGTCGAATTAAGGCGAAATCTTCGATATATATACTCGAAACTGATCAGTTTTAGAGTGTTTTTAATCAACCGTCACTCGTTTTATGTTATACGGGTCCTATTTAGATGTTCAGCAAAATATCTCACATTTTTCGAAAAATCATCCGAAACGGTCGAATTTGAAGGTTATTATCCACGTTTTTCGGGCCGATTTGGTCCCGAACTTAAATGTCTTCAAATTCACGAAGTAGCTACGTATATATATACTTCATTCATTGTAGAAATGTCTTGGTGTAACTAAAGGCACCCTGCGTTTCAAATAAATACATTTAAAAGACATTTGACTATCTTTCGAATAACGTCGAATTAAGGCGAAATCTTCGATATATATACTCGAAACTGATCAGTTTTAGAGTGTTTTTAAACAACCGTCACTCATTTTATGTTATACGGGTCCTATTTAGATGCTCAGCAAAATATCTCACATTTTTCGAAAAATCATCCGAAATGGTCGAATTTGAAGGTTATTATCCACGTTTTTCGGGCCGATTTGGTCCCGAAATTAAATGTCCTCAAATTCACCAAGTAACTACGTATATATATACTTCATTCATTGTAGAAATGTCTTGGTGTAACTAAAGGCACCCTGCGTTTCAAAAAAACACATTTAAAAGACATTCGACTATCTTTCGAATAACGTCGAATTAAGGCGAAATCTTCGAAATATATACTCGAAACTGATCAGTTTTAGAGTGTTTTTAAAAAACCGTCACTCATTTTATGTTATACGGGTCCTATTTAGATGCTCAGCAAAATATCTCACATTTTTCGAAAAATCATTCGAAACGGTCGAATTTGAAGGTTATTATCCACGTTTTTCGGGCCGATTTGGTCCCGAAATTAAATGTCCTCAAATTCACCAAGTAACTACGTATATATATATACTCCATTCATTGTATAAATGTCTCGGTTTAACTAAAGGCACGTTGGGTTTCGAATAAACACATTTAGAAGACATTCGACTATCTTTCGAATAACGATGATTTAAGGCGAAATCTTCGATATATATATACTCGAAACTGATCAGTTTTAGAGTATTTTTAAACAACCGTCACTCATTTTATGTTATACGGGTCCTACTTAGATGCTCAACAAAATATCTTATATGTTTCGAAAAATCATCTGAAACGGTCGAATTTGAAGGATATTATCCACGTTTTTCGGGCCGATTTGATCCCGAAATTAAATGTCCTCAAATTCACCAAGTAACTACGTATATATATATATATATATATATATATATATATATATATATATATATATATATATATATATATATATATATATATATATATATATATATATACTTCATTCATTGTAGAAATGTCTTGGTGTAACTAAAGGCACCCTGCGTTTCAAATAAACACATTTAAAAGACATTCGACTATCTTTCGAATAACGTCGAATTAAGGCGAAATCTTCGATATATATACTCGAAACTGATCAGTTTTAGAGTGTTTTTAAACAACCGTCACTCATTTTATGTTATACGGGTCCTATTTAGATGTTCAGCAAAATATCTCACATTTTTCGAAAAATCATCCGAAACGGTCGAATTTGAAGGTTATTATTCACGTTTTTCGGGCCGATTTGGTCCCGAAATTAAATGTCCTCAAATTCACCAAGTAACTACGTATATATATATACTTCATTCATTGTAGAAATATCTTGGTGTAACTAAAGGCACTCTGCGTTTCAAATAAACACATTTAAAAGACATTCGACTATCTTTCGAATAACGTCGAATTAAGGCGAAATCTTCGATATATATACTCGAAACTGATCAGTTTTAGAGTGTTTTTAAACAACCGTCACTCATTTTATGTTATACGGGTCCTATTTAGATGTTCAGCAAAATATCTCACATTTTTCGAAAAATCATCCGAAACGGTCGAATTTGAAGGTTTTTTTTTTTTGGTATAGGGTAAGTATATAAAAAAAAACGGAACAACAAAACTGAAATGACTACATCAGGTTATGTAGCCATTTAGCATCCTTAGCTGTTACAGGGTACTTAATCTTACTCAAAATATTATTCTTAACATCCGACACGATCAATTTGACTATCTCCCTTGGATGAATCATCATTCCATCAATTCTACACGCATTTCTCTGCCTCCAAATATGGTAAATAGTCGCATTGATCATGGCTCGAATCACATTACATTGCAACTTCGAGCCCCGAATTTGAAGGTTATTATTCACGTTTTTCGGGCCGATTTGGTCCCGAAATTAAATGTCCTCAAATTCACCAAGTAACTACGTATATATATACTTCATTCATTGTAGAAATGTCTTGGTGTAACTAAAGGCACTCTGCGTTTCAAATAAACACATTTAAAAGACATTCGACTATCTTTCGAATAACGTCGAATTAAGGCGAAATCTTCGATATATATACTCGAAACTGATCAGTTTTAGAGTGTTTTTAAACAACCGTCACTCATTTTATGTTATACGGGTCCTATTTAGATGTTCAGCAAAATATCTCACATTTTTCGAAAAATCATCCGAAACGGTCGAATTTGAAGGTTATTATCCACGTTTTTCGGGCCGATTTGGACCCGAAATTAAATGTCCTCAAATTCACCAAGTAACTACGTATATATATACTTCATTCATTGTAGAAATGTCTTGGTGTAACTAAAGGCACCCTGCGTTTCAAATAAACACATTTAAAAGACATTCGACTATCTTTCGAATAACGTCGAATTAAGGCGAAATCTTCGATATATATACTCGAAACTGATCAGTTTTAGAGTGTTTTTAAACAACCGTCACTCATTTTATGTTATACGGGTCCTATTTAGATGCTCAGCAAAATATCTCACATTTTTCGAAAAATCATCCGAAGCGGTCGAATTTGAAGGTTATTATCCATGTTTTTCGGGCCGATTTGGTCCCGAAATTAAATGTCATCAAATTCACCAAGTAACTACGTATATATATACTTCATTCATTGTAGAAATTTCTTGGTGTAACTAAAGGCACCCTGCGTTTCAAATAAACACATTTAAAAGACATTCGACTATCTTTCGAATAACGTCGAATTAAGGCGAAATCTTCGATATATATACTCGAAACTGATCAGTTTTAGAGTGTTTTTAAACAACCGTCACTCATTTTATGTTATACGGGTCTTATTTAGATGCTCAGCAAAATATCTCACATTTTTCGAAAAATCATCCGAAACGGTCGAATTTGAAGGTTATTATCCACGTTTTTCGGGCCGATTTGGTCCCGAAATTAAATGTCCTCAAATTCACCAAGTAACTACGTATATATATACTTCATTCATTGTAGAAATGTATTGGTGTAACTAAAGTCACCCTGCGTTTCAAATAAACACGTTTAAAAGACATTCGACTATCTTTCGAATAACGTCGAATTAAGGCGAAATCTTCGACATATATACTCGAAACTGATCAGTTTTAGAGTATTTTTTTAACAACCGTCACTCATTTTATGTTATACGGGTCCTATTTAGATGCTCAGCAAAATATCTCACATTTTTCAAAAAATCATCCGAAACGGTCGAATTTGAAGGTTATTATCCACGTTTTTCGGGCCGATTTGGTCCCGAAATTAAACGTCCTCAAATTCACCATGTAACTACATATATATATATATATATACTTCATTCATTGTAGAAATGTCTTGGTGTAATTAAAGGCACCCTGCGTTTCAAATAAACACGTTTAAATGACATTCGACTAACTTTTGAATAACGTCGAATTAAGGCGAAATCTTCGATATATATACTCGAAACTGATCAGTTTTAGAGTGTTTTTAAACAACCGTCACTCATTTTATGTTATACGGGTCCTATTTAGATGCTCAGCAAAATATCTCACATTTTTCGAAAAATCATCCGAAACGGTCGAATTTGAAGGTTATTATCCACGTTTTTCGGGCCGATTTGGTCCCAAAATTAAATGTCCTCAAATTCACCAAGTAACTGCGTATATATATACTTCATTCATTGTGGAAATGTCTTGGTGTAACTAAAGGCACCCTGCGTTTCAAATAAACACATTTAAAAGACATTCGACTATCTTTCGAATAACGTCGAATTAAGGCGAAATCTTCGATATATATACTCGAAACTGATCAGTTTTAGAGTGTTTTTAAACAACCGTCACTCATTTTATGTTATACGGGTCCTATTTAGATGCTCAGCAAAATATCTCACATTTTTCAAAAAATCATCCGAAACGGTCGAATTTGAAGGTTATTATCCACGTTTTTCGGGCCGATTTGGTCCCGAAATTAAATGTCCTCAAATTCACCAAGTAACTACGTATATATATACTTCATTCATTGTAGAAATGTATTGGTGTAACTAAAGTCACCCTGCGTTTCAAATAAACACGTTTAAAAGACATTCGACTATCTTTCGAATAACGTCGAATTAAGGCGAAATCTTCGATATATATACTCGAAACTGATCAGTTTTAGAGTGTTTTTTTAACAACCGTCACTCATTTTATGTTATACGGGTCCTATTTAGATGCTCAGCAAAATATCTCACATTTTTCGAAAAATCATCCGAAACGGTCGAATTTGAAGGTTTTTTTTTTTTTTGGTAAAGGGTAAGTAATATAAACAAAAGGAACAACAAAACCGAAAATGACTACATCAGGTTATGTAGCCATTTAGCATCCTTAGCTGTTACAGGGCATTTAATCTTACACAAAATTCTATTCTTAACATCCGACACGATCAATTTGACTATCTCTCGTGGATGTATCACCACTTCATCAATTCTACACGAATTTCTCTGTCTCCATATATGGTAAATTGTCGCATTGATCATCGCTCGAAGCACATTACATTGCAGCTTCGAGCCCCGTAATTTCATAGCCCAGACCATCCCCGTGTTGCACGGGATAGATTTCCGCACCCAATTGCTCAAAAGACCCATCACCCGCGAGCTCCAACTGCAAGCAAAGAAAAGGTGTTCTAAGCTCTTTTCTTCCTGCTCACAGATAAAGCATCGATCCGAATCTGCAACCCCGATCCTAAAAAGTTTCTTCCTCGTGTTAAGGGCCCCTCGAAACACAAGCCAAGAGATAAAACTATGCCTCGGAACACTCCACGCGCTCCAAACAAGTCTCGCCCAAGGAACCAGCGGGTCTCGAGGTCTCAAGTCCTGATAGGCCCTCGAAATCGAGAAACCAAATTCCTCTCCATGCCAAAGACCATTGACAATCATATTCTTAATTTTTTCTTTAGCCTGACAAATTTTCCTCCATGCCCACGTAACATCTGAATGAGGGTGATAATCATACCACTCCACCCCCTTCAGATAGATACTATTGACCCACCGAACCCACAATCGGTCCGGCTGATCAAACACCCACGAAGCAAGCTTCGCCACAGCTGCTTCATTCCAGATATACAGATCCCTAATTCCCAAACCTCCTTCTTCTTTAGGCCGACAAATTTTTTTCCCAACTAACCAAGGCTCGAATTTGAAGGTTATTATCCACGTTTTTCGGGCCGATTTGGTCCCGAAATTAAACGTCCTCAAATTCACCATGTAACTACATATATATATACTTCATTCCTTGTAGAAATGTCTTGGTGTAACTAAAGGCACCCTGCGTTTCAAATAAACACATTTAAAAGACATTCGACTATCTTTCGAATAACGTCGAATTAAGGCGAAATCTTCGATATATATACTCGAAACTGATCAGTTTTAGAGTGTTTTTAAACAACCGTCCCTCATTTTATGTTATACGGGTCCTATTTAGATGCTCAGCAAAATATCTCACATTTTTCGAAAAATCATTCGAAACGGTCGAATTTGAAGGTTATTATCCACGTTTTTCGGGCCGATTTGGTCCCGAAATTAAACGTCCTCAAATTCACCATGTAACTACATATATATATATATACTTCATTCATTGTAGAAATGTCTTGGTGTAACTAAAGGCACCCTGCGTTTCAAATAAACACGTTTAAATGACATTCGACTAACTTTTGAATAACGTCGAATTAAGGTGAAATCTTCGATATATATACTCGAAACTGATCAGTTTTAGAGTGTTTTTAAACAACCGTCACTCATTTTATGTTATACGGGTCCTATTTAGATGCTCAGCAAAATATCTCACATTTTTCGAAAAATCATCCGAAACGGTCGAATTTGAAGGTTATTATCCACGTTTTTCGGGCCGATTTGGTCCCGAAATTAAATGTCCTCAAATTCACCAAGTAACTGCGTATATATATACTTCATTCATTGTGGAAATGTCTTGGTGTAACTAAAGGCACCCTGCGTTTCAAATAAACACATTTAAAAGACATTCGACTATCTTTCGAATAACGTCGAATTAAGGCGAAATCTTCGATATATATACTCGAAACTGATCAGTTTTCGAGTGTTTTTAAACAACCGTCACTCATTTTATGTTATACGGGTCCTATTTAGATGCTCAGCAAAATATCTCACATTTTTCGAAAAATCATCCGAAACGGTCGAATTTGAAGGTTATTATCCACGTTTTTCGGGCCGATTTGGTCCCGAAATTAAATGTCCTCAAATTCACCAAGTAACTACGTATATATATACTTCATTCATTGTAGAAATGTATTGGTGTAACTAAAGTCACCCTGCGTTTCAAATAAACACGTTTAAAAGACATTCGACTATCTTTCGAATAACGTCGAATTAAGGCGAAATCTTCGATATATATACTCGAAACTGATCAGTTTTAGAGTGTTTTTTTAACAACCGTCACTCATTTTATGTTATACGGGTCCTATTTAGATGCTCAGCAAAATATCTCACATTTTTCGAAAAATCATCCGAAACGGTCGAATTTGAAGGTTATTATCCACGATTTTCGGGCCGATTTGGTCCCGAAATTAAACGTCCTCAAATTCACCATGTAACTACATATATATATACTTCATTCATTGTAGAAATGTCTTGGTGTAACTAAAGGCACCCTGCGTTTCAAATAAACACATTTAAAAGACATTCGACTATCTTTCGAATAACGTCGAATTAAGGCGAAATCTTCGATATATATACTCGAAACTGATCAGTTTTAGAGTGTTTTTAAACAACCGTCACTCATTTTATGTTATACGGGTCCTATTTAGATGCTCAGCAAAATATCTCACATTTTTCGAAAAATCATTCGAAACGGTCGAATTTGAAGGTTATTATCCACGTTTTTCGGGCCGATTTGGTCCCGAAATTAAACGTCCTCAAATTCACCATGTAACTACATATATATATATATATACTTCATTCATTGTAGAAATGTCTTGGTGTAACTAAAGGCACCCTGCGTTTCACATAAACACGTTTAAATGACATTCGACTAACTTTTGAATAACGTCGAATTAAGACGAAATCTTCGATATATATACTCGAAACTGATCAGTTTTAGAGTGTTTTTTTAACAACCGTCACTCATTTTATGTTATACGGGTCCTATTTAGATGCTCAGCAAAATATCTCACATTTTTCGAAAAATCATCCGAAACGGTCGAATTTGAAGGTTATTATCCACGTTTTTCGGGCCGATTTGGTCCCGAAACTAAATGTCCTCAAATTCACCAAGTAACTGCGTATATATATACTTCATTCATTGTAGAAATGTCTTGGTGTAACTAAAGGCACCCTGCGTTTCAAATAAACACATTTAAAAGACATTCGACTATCTTTCGAATAACGTCGAATTAAGGCGAAATCTTCGATATATATACTCGAAACTGATCAGTTTTAGAGTGTTTTTAAACAACCGTCCCTCATTTTATGTTATACGGGTCCTATTTAGATGCTCAGCAAAATATCTTATATGTTTCGAAAAATCATCCGAAACGGTCGAATTTGAAGGTTATTATCCACGTTTTTCGGGCCGATTTAGTCCCGAAATTAAATGTCCTCAAATTTACCAAGTAACTACGTATATATATACTTCATTCATTGTATAAATGTCTTGGTGTAACTAAAGGCACCCTGCGTTTCAAATAAACACGTTTAAATAACATTCGACTAACTTTCGAATAACGTCGAATTAAGGCGAAATCTTCGATATATATACTCAAAACTGATCAGTTTTAGAGTGTTTTTTAAACAACCGTCACTCATTTTATGTTATACGGGTCCTATTTAGATGCTCAGTAAAATATCTCACATTTTTCGAAAAATCATCCGAAACGGTCGAATTTGAAGGTTATTATCCACGTTTTTCGGGCCGATTTGGTCCCGAAATTAAATGTCATCAAATTCACCAAGTAACTACTTATATATATACTTCATTCATTGTAGAAATGTCTTGGTGTAACTAAGGGCACCCTGCGTTTCAAATAAACACATTTAAAAGACATTCGACTATATTTCGAATAACGTCGAATTAAGGCGAAATCTTCGATATATATACTCGAAACTGATCAGTTTTAGAGTGTTTTTAAACAACCGTCACTCATTTTATGTTATACGGGTCCTATTTAGATGCTCAGCAAAATATCTCACATTTTTTAAAAAATCATCCGAAACGGTCGAATTTGAAGGTTATTATCTACGTTTTTCGGGCCGATTTGGTCCCGAAATTAAATGTCCTCAAATTCAACAAGTAACTACGTATATATATACTTCATTCATTGTAGAAATGTATTGGTGTAACTAAAGGCACCCTGCGTTTCAAATAAACACGTTTAAAAGACATTCGACTATCTTTCGAATAACGTCGAATTAAGGCGAAATCATCGATATATATACTCGAAACTGATCAGTTTTAGAGTGTTTTTTTTAACAACCGTCACTCATTTTATGTTATACGGGTCCTATTTAGATGCTCGGCAAAATATCTCACATTTTTCGAAAAATCATCCGAAACGGTCGAATTTAAAGGTTATTATCCACGTTTTTCGGGCCGATTTGGTCCTGAAATTAAACGTCCTCAAATTCACCATGTAACTACATATATATATACTTCATTCATTGTAGAAATGTCTTGGTGTAACTAAAGGCACCCTGCGTTTCAAATAAACACATTTAAAAGACATTCGACTATCTTTCGAATAACGTCGAATTAAGGCGAAATCTTCGATATATATACTCGAAACTGATCAGTTTTAGAGTGTTTTTAAACAACCGTCACTCATTTTATGTTATACGGGTCCTATTTAGATGCTCAGCAAAATATCTCACATTTTTCGAAAAATCATCCGAAACGGTCGAATTTGAATGTTATTATCCACGTTTTTCGGGCCGATTTGGTCCCGAAATTAAATGTCCTCAAATTCACCAAGTAACTACACGTATATATATACTCCATTCATTGTAGAAATGTCTCGGTGTAACTAAAGGCACGTTGGGTTTCTAATAAACACATTTAAAAGACATTCGACTATTTTTCGAATAACGTCGATTTAAGGCGAAATCTTAGATATATATACTCGAAACTGAATAATTTTAGAGTGTTTTTAAACAATCGTCACTCATTTTATGTTATACGGGTCCTATTTAGATGCTCAGCAAAATATCTCACATTTTTCGAAAAATTATCTGAAACGGTCGAATTTGAAGGTTATTATCCACGTTTTTCAGGCCTATTTGGTCCCGAAATTAAATGTCCTCAAATTCACCAAGTAACTACACGTATATATATACTCCATTCATTGTAGAAATGTCTCGGTGTAACTAAAGGCACGTTGGGTTTCAAATAAACACATTTAAAATACATTAGACTATTTTTCGAATAACGTCAATTTAAGGCGAAATCTTCGATATATATATACTCGAAACTGAACAATTTTAGAGTGTTTTTGAACAACCGTCACTCATTTTATGTTATACGGGTCCTATTTAGATGCTCAGCAAAATATCTCATATTTTTCGAAAAATCATCTGAAACGGTCGAATTTGAAGGTTATTATTATCCACGTTTTTCGGACCGATTTGGTCCCGAAATTAAATGTCCTCAAATTCACCAAGTAACTACGTATATATATATATATATACTCCATTCATCGTAGAAATGTCTCGGTGTAACTAAAGGCACGTTGGGTTTCTAATAAACACATTTAAAAGACATTCGACTATCTTTCGAATAACGTCGATTTAAGGCGAAATCTTAGATATATATACTCGAAACTGAATAATTTTAGAGTGTTTTTAAACAACCGTCACTCATTTTATGTTATACGGGTCCTATTTAGATGCTCTGCAAAATATCCCACATTTTTCGAAAAATCCACGTTTTTCGGGCCGATTTGGTCCCGAAATTAAATGTCCTCAAATTCACCAAGTAACTACGTATATATATACTCCATTCATTGTTGAAATGTATCGGTGTAACTAAAGGCACGTTGGGTTTCAAATAAACACATTTAAAAGACATTCGACTATTTTTCGAATAACGTCGATTTAAGGCGAAATCTTCGATATATACTCGAAATTGATCAGTTTAGAGTGTTTTTAAACAATCGTCACTCATTTTATGTTATACGGGTCCTATTTAGATGCTCATCAAAATATCTCACATTTTTCGAAAAATCATCCGAAACGGTCGAATTTGAAGGTTATTATCCACGTTTTTCGGGCCGATTTGGTCCTGAAATTAAATGTCCTCAAATTCACGAAGTAACTACGTATATATATATATACTTCATTCATTGTAGAAATGTCTTGGTGTAACTAAAGACACCCTGCGTTTCAAATAAACACATTTAAAAGACATTCGACTATCTTTCGAATAACGTCGAATTAAGGCGAAATCTTCGATATATATACTCGAAACTGATCAGTTTTAGAGTGTTTTTAAACAACCGTCACTCATTTTATGTTATATGGGTCCTATTTAGATGCTCAGCAAAATATCTCACATTTTTCGAAAAATCATCCGAAACGGTCGAATTTGAAGGTTATTATCCACGTTTTTCGGGACGATTTGGTCCCGAAATTAAATGTCCTCAAATTCACCAAGTAACTACGTGTATATATATATATACTTCATTCATTGTAGAAATGTCTTGGTGTAACTAAAGGCACCCTGCGTTTCAAATAAACTCATTTAAAAGACATTCGACTATCTTTCGAATAACGTCGAATTAAGGCAAAATTTTCGTTATATATATACTCGAAACTGAACAATTGTAGAGTGTTTTTTACCAACCGTCACTCGTTTTATGTTATACGGGCCCTATTTAGATGCTCAGCAAAATATCTCACATTTTTCGAAAAATCATCCGAAACGGTCGAATTTGAAGGTTATTATTCACGTTTTTCGGTTCGGAAAAAATATCTTCTACGGAGTAATTCCTTGGACATCTACTCCATACATTTTAGATATGTCTCAGTATACCAGAAGGTACACATTGATTTAAGAAAAAAAAAACATTTAAAAAGACATTTATTTACCTTTCGAGTAATGTTGGATTATGACGAAATTTTCGATATAAACCCAAATTTTCAGTATGAATGTGGATATAATCCCAAACCAGGCATTGTCTACCCACCACTTGTCCCCCCATTAGAGCCTTGCCCATCTCCATCTCCAGAAACCTTCTTCCACCTGTGGTCACTGTACTCTGGTCAGTGATCCCATACCTAAATAAATCCTTTACTATATATGATCTTCCACCACCTGAAGCTAAGATCTGCCATCTACATCCCCTGTTTCACCCACCCCCTGCCCCTGCATCCCAATCATCTCAAAAAATTGGTTTAGGATTCAATTTCCCAGGTATTTTTTTTGGTTTAGGATTCAATTTCCCAGGTATTCAATTTCAAAAAAATAGTGGAAAGTAACCTGAAAAATGATACTGTAATTTCAATTCTTAATAAATTTCTCTATTAGTTTTGGTATATATCTAGTTGGAATAGCCTTCTGCCCTCAGAATCTCAGATACTCTTTTGAGTTGTTGCATTGGTCAACTTTACATGATAATATTACATGATCAACTTTACAGAGTAAATGTTTTATAATATTAACTTCCCAACTTTAAAGACATTGTACTATTTTCCGACTTTCTTTACATGAAAAACAAGCATGATTATTATTATGAACAAGAAATACAACTTGTTCCGTACTCAAATTTTGAGAGCAACCCATGTTCAATTTCATCAATTCAATCCCCAATTTTGTACAATTTCACAAATGATGATCCAAACAATTCATCAATTAATCATACTCATTGGGGTTGGGATGATTTTGATCTTACTATGCCGTTCTCAATTCATCATGATCGTCATCATTATATTATTAATATTAATTTTAATCTGTTGTATGATCTTAATTAGTATTAGTATGTTGTGATGATTCAATCAAGGCTTTTCTTTTGATTGCTGATTGATACGATTACGAGTACGTACTACTTTGTTTGTTAATTACTAATTAGCTTGATGATTGTTTGTTTGTTTGATTGATGGGTTAAATTTTAATTTTAATGAAAATTGAGACAGATCAATCTCACCAAATAATTGAAAAATATAAAATAAAACATACCACGAATACAACTTTTCTAATTAACTTGAAATTAAAATAAACTTTGCGACAATAAAATTTAAATACAATATATAACCAATGGAGAGGTCGATATATATTCTATGAAACCAAAAGATACAACGGAAGACGGAAATGTGTTCTGTTGCCACGAAAGTACAGTAGTTTGCGACTGAACTCTTCCTTTAATTTGCGTTAGATTTAAAATAATGCGACGTTTCTCATTGCGTCAGCAAACGACAGGTGATGCTTTGCGACACTACTTTTTGTGTCAGTAGTTTTTGCAACGTTTTATTTGCGACGCTTTAACTTGTGTCAGTAGGTTTGCAACGTTTTATTTGCGACGCTTACCCTTGCGTCAGTAGGTTTGCGACGCTTTCCTTTGCGTCAGTAGTTTAGCGACGTTTTATTTGCGACACTTTCCCTTGCGTCAGTAGGTTTGCGACGTTTTATTTGCGACGCTTTCCCTTGCATCAGTAGTTTAGCGACGTTTTATTTGCGACGCTTTCCCTTGCGTCAGTAGATTAGCGACGCTTTTCCTTGTGTCAGCAGTTTTGCGACGTTTTACGTGCGACACTTTCCCTTGCGTCAGTAGATTTACGACGTTTTATTTGCGACGCTTACCCTTGCGTCAGTAGGTTTGCGACGCTTTCCTTTGCGTCAGTAGTTTAGCGACGTTTTATTTGCGACACTTTCCCTTGCGTCAGTAGTTTTGCGACGTTTTATTTGCGACGCTTTCCCTTGCAGCAGTATTTTCCACGACATTTTAATTGTACGTCAATAGTTTGCGGCGCTTTTTGTTTGCATCAGATTTTGCGTTGCCACACTTTTGTTTGCGACGCTTTGTTTTGTGCCAGTACTTCTTCGTTTTGCGACATTAATTTAACGACGCGAGATTTGCAATTTTTAACTACTTATGGCTATTTCTGCTGCAACATTATTATTTTCTTCGCTTTTTTATTTCGACAATTATTTTGCTGATTTCTCTTGCTTTTTCCCGTCATATTATTTGTCGTGTCGATACTACATTATGTAACGTACAACATTTTCACACAAATTAATGGTATCTTATACTCCAATACGTATCAAATGCGATACTTATACACGAGTAAATATAACAAAATAATTCGTTAAGATTTCGTGTTACACCACACATACACACTAGATTACTACTAACAAATAACACAATGCCTTAATAGTCGGAGTAACTTTCATGGCATTGTACGTACAATGTGTCGTTTCATGAGCAAATAGCTTCGACCGATAATCGTTTTAGCGTCTTTGGGCATGGATCTCCACCGAAGTTCGTATTGGATATCGCCACTGAACATCGTTGTCGCAACTCTGCACGTCACACATGTAAAAAATGTGGATAATAACCTTCAAATTCGATCGTTTCAGATAATTTTTCGAAAAACGTGACATATTTTGCTGAGAATTTAAATAGGACCCGTATAACATAAAATGAATGACAGTTGTTAAAAACCACTCTAAATTGTTCAGTTTCAAGTATATATATCGAAGATTTCGCCATCATTCAACGTTATTCGAAAGATATTCGAATGTCTTTTAAATGTATTTATTTGAAACCCAGCGTGCCTTTTGTTACACCGAGACATTTCTACAATGAATGGAGTAGTTACTTTGTGAATTTGAAGACATTCAATTTCGGGACCAAATCGACCCGAAAAACGTGGATAATAACCTTCAAATTCGACCGTTTCGGATGATTTTCCGAAATACGTGAGATATTTTGCTGAGCATCTAAATAGCACCCGTATAACATAAAATGAGTGACGGTTTTTAAAAAACCACCTTTTAAATTGTTCAGTTTCGAGTATATATATGAAAGATTTCGCCTTAATTCGACGTTACTCGACTGATAGTCGAATGTCTTTTAAACGTGTTTATTTGAAAACCAACGTAACTTTAGTTACACCGAGACATTTCTACGATGAATGGAGTAGTTACTTTATGAATTTGGAGACATTTAATTTCGGGTCCAAATCCGCCCGAAATACGTGGATAATAACCTTCAAATTCGACCGTTTCGAATTATTTTTCGAAAAACGTTAGATATTTTGCGGTGCATCTAAATAGGACCCGTATAACATAAAACTGGCACGTTTTTTCGGACCGATTTGGTCCCGAAATTAAATGTCTTCAAATTGACACATAACTACTCCGTACTTTAAAGAAATGTCCCGGCGCAACGGGGCCGTGTTTGATGGGGCTGAGGTTTAACAAAAGGAAAGGTGAATTTAAGGCGCAATGGAACTCCCAGAAAACCATATGGACAACATCAAAAACTGGCAGTCTCAATTATCAAAACCAAGTAAAAATCAAACTGTACAGTACAGCAAGTATCTCATTAACATTTTAGGGACTCGAAAAATTACTTGATTTGCGATTCCTCCCTCCCTCGCTTTCCCCATAGCCAATCTGTACCTGAAACACCTTAATTGCCCATCTTTTGGTTTGGGTCCTCCTTTAACCAAAGCCAAATCCTTCATTTGCTTCATGAATCGCAAGTAGCAGCCTCTCCTGCAGATGTTCTTTGGACGGATACTCGGGCAGATCTAGCTGGTTGAAGCTGGTTAAGATTACATCAATATTCATGTCAGGTTTGCTACTCCTTACAATGTTAGAACACAAAACCATGAAAAAGAAGAAGACAAATTACCATGTGTGTGCAGATGGCAGATGATCAGCACTACCATATGCTTTGTGAATTTGGAATTTCTGTGAGCCTGAAATGCCTTGTAGTGCACTGAATCCTTCCAGCGGCACCTGGATTCCATTTTTCACGAAACTCGTTAGAATGCACCCGCCATAAACAAACAGCATCACAATTACAAAACAGTACATTTGTGAACTGCAAAAAACCGTACCTTTGACGTGCCAGTGACAAACTGTAGAAGACGTGCTTTATCTTCCTTGCTAAATGCCTGTACCACATCCCAAAACCACTGGATTACAGGAGATGCAGGACTGTATCCTGAGTATTCTGTATTAGCCTTCATATCGTCCACTGCAAGAAAGTAAATGCAAGACTAGTCAGAAACCAAAAGGCAAAGTCTGAAAAACGAGGTGAGATGCAAGTACTCACGGTCAATATCCGGAAGCCCACTTATTAATAATTCAAGCTCTTTGTCATTAAATATAGATATGAGTTCGCGGGAAATCATGTCACTGAATCCTTCCAAGAAAGCGTTAATTTGAGGGCGGATTGCTGTTGTCAATCTATGTTCGACGACCAAATCAACATATTGATGCTTGTTCTCTTCAGTAACTTTTATGTTACGCCCACCAGGAATTAGCTCATAATCAGTTACCTGTTATTCGAAAACAAATTAGTTAAACTAAAAAAAAAATCTAGTAATCCAATATTTCACTTCAACACACTCGCAGTTAGATAAAAAATAAAAAAGTACCTGCGTCTTTTCATAAAGGATCAGTTTCTCCTCATCAGCATCAACGCTGAAAGTTAGATCTAGCACATCACTTATATCATTCTGCAGATAGACCAAAGTAATAACTAATCAGGACACCAAACTTTCTTGCTGAGACAGAAAAAAAATCACGAGCCAAGCTTTGGAAAGGGTGATAATAAAAAGGAAAGATCATTCTCACAACTAATTACAAAAATAAAGGACACCACAATCGAGCAACCATACCTCAAGCATCCACTTAATATTCTTGTAATAATCTGGATCGATGGCCTCTATATCATGATAAGTAACTTTTACACCTAGGATGTGCTTGTAGAATGAGCGAGTGAAATGAACGTCCAAAAGCTGTCCGTCAAATAGAGCTTTTCCAACCTAAATTCATTTTTACAGATTAGAAGTCATTCATAAAAAATCAAAAAAAAAAAATTAAAGTGCATATATACTCACCACGCGACCAACAAACTTGAAGTATGACAGATGCTCAGTTTGATAAACGGAATTTGGATTCGGCTGAAAAGTTGAATCATTGCCCACGGTAGTAAACAATAATGCTCCTTTATCAAAAATAACCCGAGACAGTGACTGATACCACTCCCTAGTAAGTCCTCCTGCATCAATTCCCTCTTCTCCCTGAAAATGCACAGTTAACCTCCCCTTCAACTCTTGAGCTGACCTCATACGCAGTTGGTTGTATGAATCTTCAAGAATATATGCTCTCCTCACTGCGATCCTTAGAGGACTATGATGATGATCATGCTGGTGCTTGATCTTCGATCTGAAGTGTGCACGTTTGTTATCAAAATCAATGAAACGTGGAACCTTCAGCATCAGTGAAAAGGACTTCTCAAGCAGCCCAGCATTCTGACGAATAAAAGCATTCAGCAATTTCCTATGCCTCTCAGTAAACTTCACAAAAGCAACATGTTTATCATCCACCTTGGAACCAAGACCAGACAATTTCTGCTTGCTGGCTGAGGTGCTGGCATCATCAAGTTCTGGAACCGCAGAAACAGTGAAATCCTGACTCGTACCAGGCTGTGCAGGTTGTATTTTCTCACAGGTCACAAAGAAAGACTCGATATAAGGGAGCACATTCTGAGTGCCAGCCGGAAGTGGGGTCGCACTGGAAGGCTTAGATTTGACAAGAAGTGATGATGAAGCCAGTTCAGAGGTAGGCTCCGTTAAACCCTCGATTCTGGTTATGCAAGAGCTGAGCTCCAGCCACAATGGTTCCAATGAAGAAACTATATCCCGAACTAGAGAAAGAACAATATCATGCTCCTTTCCATGATCTTCTTTCACATTTAAAGAGGAAACCAGAGAGCTCAGTGCCTGCAGAACTCTCAATATTGCTGCACCATCAGCGGAAGATGAATGAAGGAGTGCGCCTTCAGAACCTCCAAATGAATGAAGCTCCCTCATAGCAGACTGACTCAAGTCACGTGCTGAACTAGCCAACTCAGTGATAAATAAATGACAATGAGAAGGTGCAAATGCCACCATCTTCTTCAGAACTTCCGAGACAAGTGTATATGCATTATCTGACAATCTGAGTGAAGAAAGTTTTACTTTTAACTTCATAATCAAGAAAGATATATAATCGTAAACTAAATAAATAGGAGTACATGAAGTTGATGAATGATGAATCTACAGTTTTTTTTGTTAATTTACAAATGTACGGAAAGATATCACCAATGAAATACATAGTACAAAGAACAGGCATAGCTCGTCAGATGCAAGATGTGCCTTCAGGCTCCGCATTAAAAGGATTCAACTAAACTAAACTAATACAATCCTCATAAATTTGCTAAGAGTCAAAAAGTCAGCTAGATTAAATAAAAAAGATGCACATCGTTCCGGATAGATACTATGATGCAGAGAGCAACAAGCTAAGCATAGTGCTTCTAAAACATGAAATGGCCAACCCAATATGTTGTAGAACGTAGCATCCGTACATAAAAGCAGCTAAATGGATCGACTGAAGGATTCAGCTCAAGATAAAGTTAAAACCATAAATATCAATGAGAATCTGAAACTATTGCCACGTTCAAACCAAAGAAAAACAAACAATCAAGCATTCCGACATGATAGCATCAAAACCATCATGGGGATAAGAAAAGATCATACCCCTCTGTCGCTAATAAACAGCATAGTAGTCTAAGATCCCTTGGTGGAAGCCCTAGCAGCACAGCCAGGGCATCAAATGGCTCTTTAGAACCAGAGGATGAAGGTTGTGCAGATTCATCAGTCTTGGGTAAA
This sequence comes from Agrostemma githago, assembly GCA_958450325.1. Lineage (NCBI taxonomy): Eukaryota > Viridiplantae > Streptophyta > Magnoliopsida > Caryophyllales > Caryophyllaceae > Agrostemma > Agrostemma githago. The sequence goes on along the minus strand of OY288241.1, from coordinate 81,089,893 downwards.
GAATCACCCTCCGACGAAACAGTTCCTAAACCAGGGATCACCAGTGTACTTGTTTCGGGAACATCAGGGCCTGACTGCTGCTCAGGTGTAGATAATTCAGGCTTACTTGTATTAGATGCACTTCCAGCATTGTCAAGAATAACATCTAGTAAATTCAGTAGCTGCCACACAATACAAATAAAATTAGAATTGAATCCTATAATACACCTGAAAACTACAAAGAGAGAAGTTAGCCTTGCACTATTTAACCATATTACCTGTTCAAGATGTGCTATACTCCTCAGATACAGCGGTTGATTCAGAAGACCTAAAAGCAGTGCAACAGTAGGCGAATCTTCGTTCTTTAGCACAGAGGTACTGTTCTCAACAGTCATCAAGGATTTACCATAAACCTGATCTGCATTCTCAGACTTGTGATAAGAATGCAAAGGGAGTCTCAGTTCGAGCAGAACTTTGGCAACATAAGGATGATTCCGAGCCAGGTAAGTAAGAGTCTCAAGAACTCTCCGTGAAACCAAAGGAGGAACTCCTACAAAGGACGCACATGAAGGAATGAAATACACATTAAAAAAGTGTTACTCAAGTCCAACGATCTCAAGAGCATGCTCTCCATTTGTCCACTCTCATTTTGTCAGAAATACCATGACACAATATTTACACATAGATTAAGGATGTCAGCAGTAATACACACAATCCAAGATTCAATCAAGCAGTGAACAGTTTATTTATATATGTTAACATATACTTACGTTATTACATACAATGACATACACCAACGACTGAGAAACAATGGAGAAAAAAGAAAAAGAAGGCGGAAAAAAAAAGGCAGGCTGCCCTATATGCAGAGACAGAGCACAATACTGATTGAGTAATTTGGTACCATAAGTTGTGTGGAAGATTTTGCAAGTTATACAAACTGGCTGATGGATCAGATGAAATATAAGAATTAACAGCAAACAGTGACTTACCATCAACAAATTGGGGCCGAGAATACATCACATGACTTTGACAACCATAAAGCCGATATAAAGATTCAGATTCACTAGGCTGATCGCCTGTCTTATGTTTGTTAATCATCAGCATCTCCATCAGAATTTGAACCAACGCGGTCCGAGATTCACTATGGGCAGACAAATGCAACAGGAGTCTCTGAAATGGTCCTTTATACAGTGGCTGCAAAACAGCATTCATTAGCAAATTACAAGGCAAGAATAATTTGCACGAAATCCAATCCCTTATAATCACAGGCACGCGGCATTAACTTACCTGAACAACACGGAGCAATCGGATCATGCCCTTTAGATCATCTATATCAACTAATGGAGCACCATCAGCTTCAAGCACCTTGGCTCCAACAAATCGACGAGAAGATGTATTGCCAACTGCTCTGTCAAGGCTTGACCCTTCACCTCTTCTTGATGACTCTCCCCTCCGACTTCTAGGATTCATTCCAAAAATATTACGATTGCTGCTAAAGCGGTTGGCAAATCTTTCACGTAGCATATTTGCCTCAGCAACAAGAGCAGGAGTGAGATTAGCCAGAACTGCATCAGAAGAAGTCAAAAGTACCTGACAGAAAGAAAATCAATCAATATCATAACAAAACAACTAATACGCTTCTACAACTACCATACAGTATACCTCCTCTCTAAGATCCGAAGGAAAGGTAGCAATAATCGACACAGTGTCCATTTCCAAAGGTTGCCCCTCCAATTCCTGAGACTGATGAAGTCTCTGTACCTGCTGTTGTGCAAGAACTTCTGCTCGAATATCTGGGGGAAGGGCTGCAAGAAACTCAGGATCAATATCCCCCGTATTCTGCTGTTCATCGTTAGCTGGCTGGTTCGATTGACCTTGCTGAGCAGACAAGACTTCAGCGCGCAACTCTTCTGGAAGTGCGTCAAGAAATGTAGGGTCAATTGGACCAGAGTCACTATCCCCAGTTATTTGCTGCCCATCTGCATGTACACCGTCACTCTCTTGACTAGGATTTTCCCCGGCTTCGCTTACACTATGGAGTGAAGTCTCCCTACCAGCTGGGGTTGAGGTACCAAATGAAACAGTGTTCCTCCTTGTCCGAGTTCCTTGTGATTCGCCAAAAGGTACTCTATCTGCAAGGAGTTGTCTTTCTCCACCATCATCATGACCATCCGCACTCCCAATTTCAACGTCCAAGCTTCGTAGGCTTTCTCCCAAAGTAGCTCCACTTCCACCACTTTCTTGACTCACTGCCTCAACATCTCGAGCAGCCACATCATTATTCTCAAGTTGCAGCTCAGCAGACTGACTGTGTCCAGTTGGTGCATCAGTACCTTGAGGATATGAGTTTGGACCAGATCCACTGTCAGGGATAGATCTGTCATCTGCTTCAGAAGATGGAGCATGAACATAATCGCTTTGATCATCAACCGCAACTTCTGTTCCCATACTTGTCTCTATTTGGTGGACATCCTCACCCTTTCCCTCAGTGTCAACAGCTGTGTTGTTCTGATCGGAAGGCTTCTCCGTTTCTGGTGCCCTCAACTGGGAAATAATAAATTCTTCAAGGCCTTCGGGTATAGTAGTAGAACTCGATCCACCAGCTTGCTCACGATCATCCAGCCATAAGTTAAATCTATGACCTGGTCGCCCATTTCTTGCAGAACGAAATATAGTATCCAAGCGTGATGAAGCACCTACCAAGCTTCTGTCAGGCAACATTAGATCACTAGCATTCTCTGAAATCAAAGATACAGGAGTCAGAATTAACATATGGGAAAGATGAAACCAAGAACTCGAAACAAAAGAAACACAGGGCTGATGTACCCGAAGCTCTAGAAGTTGCTGAGGTTGAGGAGCGATGTGACTCAACTAAGAGTGGATGCTGTGCAGAAACTGTGTTATCGCTTCTTCCAAGAAGATTATAGATGGAAGTAGACCTCCCTTGACGCCTAGAGCCAAACAGTTCCACAGGCATCACTTGCAGAGTTTCACTTGCAAGACTATGATCTCTGCCAAAAACTTCGATATGATCAAGGACATTAATCCCATTTATGCCTTCTTCAAGTCGGAGTATGAGCCCATCTTCATCATCTTCATCCTCGTCATCCTCCTCCTCTAATACATCTTCATCAAACTCATCTTCATCCATCTCATGGTCATCCTGGTCAGTGTCAGGATGAGGAAGCCCGTGATCTTCATCTTCTTCTAAATCATTGTGCTCATCTTCATCTTCATCGTCCTCATCATCTCCATCGTCCTCAGACATGTCCTCATCATCATCATCTTCAACAAGATCTTGTCCTGTTTGAATCTCAAATCGGATACCTACACTGTCAACCCCATTTTCAAGGCCTCTTCCATCCTCTGGAGTGTCATGCATGTAATCACCATCATTATGAGGAGCAAAGCCTCCATCGAGATCCTGGTCATGCTCCATATCGTCTGTCACAGCCTCAGAATCGCCATAAGTGTGCCTTACGCTAAACGAATCGGCTCCTGCAGGAGCAGCCAAAGAATCATTCTCTTGAGAACCAGCTTCCGTTGTTCGGGCTCCATCAACAGTATTGTCCATTCTCTCTTGCAAATTAACATCAGATGGCTTGATAGAATTATCAACTTTTCCTGCCTGAGAATCAGCAGAATGAACCTGCTCCTTTGTAACCAATTCCAGTGCTTTGATGACTCCTGTCACAATCTTTGATGAGTCAGCCAGGTCAAGGTCCAAGACATGAAGAACGCGAGTCAATGACCTAACCAAACCAGCATCAACAAAAGTAGCAGAAGCCTCCGAAGAGATAGAAGAGCCAGTAGGCGAACGAGCAGCAAGCACATCATTGAGTAGATCAATAAATGCCAGAATATCAGTGCCTGGTGACAGAAATCCATCAGCTGAAGATACACATTCACTTAAAATAATATTGACATAACTAAAGATCCTCCTCCTAGCCTCAGCAGAGCGCACGCATGCAGCCACCAGAAATTGACCGGCTCTTATTGCCAAATTATGTTTCCAATCGCCATCTAATTTCTGTTCTTTTTTAGTGTTTTTGGAGTAGGGAACAAATTTGTGCAGAACATGATGAAATATTCCTCCAGAGCCATATCCAGAAAGACCGGGCTGTGATGGACCCTTGCAGCCGCTAACTTCAGCATCTCTTCGTAACAGTACATGAACAGAAGCAGCATATGTAACAAGAATCTCTGTGAGAAGCTTCAGGATAAATACAACTTTGGCAAGAGAGGCACTTGCATCCTGATGTTCAGGATTACTTTCGCCGGACACACTTACAACAGCCTTCCCTTTTCCCTTATTTGTAACAACATCAATGTCCATATCAGTTGATGACTGCGTACTAGATGCCCCGGGTAAGAGATCACCCTGGACTGGGGGTTCAAAACATGCAGCCGTATCTATCAGAAGCTCAATCACAGTGATGAAGCTATGAGGAGGTTTTCTGTGCGCTTTAAAACTCTTGGACTCTTGAAGCTTTCCATGGCCACCACCCAAAACCACAGCCGGCAAAACACCAGAAGCAGGCTTTCCATCAGGACCCAATGATTTGTCCTTCTCAGATGCCTTGTCCTTTTCCTTTTCTTTTTCTTTGTCCTTCACTTTCTCCTTTTCACGATCCTTGAGCAACACTACATAAGGCCTGTCACCCACTAACTCAACTTGACAGACAGATCGTGCAGCACGCATAAACACCACTGGATCTCTAGAAATCATACCAACTGAACTTGCAAGAAAATTGCGGGTAGTAAGCCTACCAGTAGAATGTCTACTCGTTGCAGTAACAACACTGTGACGTATCTCTGACTCCATAGCCTGCTGGAGTGTTTGAGGGTCCTCAAGGATGTTACGGATAATAGTTGCAGCAATGTTGTCGAAGCCAGAAAACGTGCTTTTTGTCGGAAGGTTAAGGAGCAACGGAACACCCCCAGCATCAAGAAAACTAACAGCAGCAGGGTGAGACTTTGTAAGCGTTGCACAAAGCTGGAGAACAGCATGCATTGTTTCCGATGGAAGATGCTTCCTGATACAGCTACAAGCAATCTCAACAAGCCTCTTCTGTTGATCTATATCGACAGGATGGTGTGATGGTTCCTCTGACTTATTCTGCATTTCTTCATCAATAACAATTGATGTCTGATGGCTGCCCTCAGTATTTTTCTTCAGCAGCTCCACAACCCCAGCATTCAGCTTCGGATCCACTTGCAACAATCGATCAAGACTAAGAAAAGCGGTGGTTACCCACTTCGGAACAAGTGCATCTTTGTCATTACGCGATCCAATATCCCATTGCCACAACAAATCAGAGACTAGCTGTATCCAACCATTTTTCAAACAAGTTTCTCGAGAACCAGCATCCTCGTGAAGCATTAAAGCCAAAACATGAAAAAGTGCAGCCATAGTGGAGTAGTTTCTGATGTCAGCAACCAAATTTGATTGCTTTATCTGATCAATAATAAAGGAAATAACATTAGGCCTGTACTGACCATCATTCTGGGAACAAATTGTCATCAGCAAGTCCCGAACTGGAAAAGCAAGAGATTCCTTTGATCGCAAAAGCTTTATGCAAGTTGACAACAGTTCATCAACAGGAGGAAGTTGTGCCATCTCCTCTTCAAACTGCCGGCTAGTTACATTAGCAGTATCTTCTTTTGAATCGGGGCCAGAATTTCCAAGTGACATCGCAAGTGCACGAGATAGTTCATCGTCTTCTTGCACTTCTTCTGGGTGAGAGAATAACCACTCCATTGCCAACTCTACACTATTAACTCCAACTTGCCTCAGAGCTTCTTCAGCCCTGGATCTTGTAAATCCCATTTCCACTATTGTTGAGATAGTTGCTTCATTAGGAGGGGGCCCTGCTAGACGGCTACTGCTACCACTGCTAACATTTTTCACTTCCACCCCAGAATATATATGCCGAACAATTGAGATAACTGATGTGATAAAACCATAACTGCAATCAGCAAACAATGGATGGCTCCACAGAGGAAGGATAGCCTTCAGCACCATAGAATGAAGAACCTTTACAAATGTCTCCGCATCCTGGGGAAACGGAACATCCCTGTCTGATAAGGGTTCGACAAGCAAGTGTTTAGTAAAGGGCGACAATATATAAGAAGAGGTAACCAGGTGATCCATAAGCTTCCCATAGGCAGCTAAAGGACCATAAAGCCAAGAGTGCTCAGTCTCTTGCTTTGTTTCATGCTTCGGAGCACCATCATCAGTCTCCATCGGTGATGCAGGAACAGTAAATAACAACTGGCTCGTGGCTTCAAATGTAGTCAGAACAGACTGAATAGCACCTTGCCCATATAAGCAATTCAATAACGCTGGATTACAGGAATCATGCCTGTCCATCAAGATACTATCAATAAATTCCACGACCTTACCAAAATACCGACACTTACTGGACACAGAAACCTCAGAGCCTGAAGGGCTTATATGACCCCCAAAGTTCATGTGTCCCAGGGCGATGGATGCAAAGGTAGACACTACTACCTTAGAAGACGGAGATATATTCACAGCATCATCACGTCGCCGAGAAGGTAGTAGCATTGCCTTGGCCAACTCCTGGAACAAATGCACAATGTGCAACGCAAGAGATTTGACCATGTCACAACGTGATGAGTAGTGACTCTTCTGCTTTTCTTCTTCACTCTTAATAGCAGAATCAATATCTGAACCACCAGTCGGGCTCAATCTCTGGCTGCTTCCAAGGCGAGCATTGGAACTATCAATAGTACTTCTATTTTGGGTACCAACAGCACGACCAAGATCTCTGTAGAGATTAATAAGATCAAAAAACTGAGATTCTGCACTCCACCCAGATGTTCTCCTTCTGAGAAGTGGATCCAACAGTTGCCTAAAGGATGTAACCCTTTGTTCGTCAGGGTCATTGACACTTGATACTTGTGATTCTGAAGTGGAAACACCATCTTCATTACCCTCTATTTCAACTTTAGCATCTTCAAGAAGTGCTATCTGCCACAAAACTTCACGATGGACCATCCCAATATCTTCCAGCACGTCCTTGCTTTCACCACCAAGTTCAGAAAGCAGAGCAGATACCCAACGGTTTTCTTTAGCAGCAGCAAGAAATAGTAGAAACTCAACAAGGAATAATGAAGAGAATACACTATGGTCAGCTTTAGTCTTAGGATCCAACAAAAAAACCCCTGAGACCAAAGAGAAACCTGTCAGTGCCTTCTTCAAATGATCCCTTAAGAAAGAGCAAAAGGTACGAGCCAGCTGAGAAGAATGATGTTGAGTGAAACCCTTGAAGACCATAGTACTGTGTAAAGCAATAGCCATTCCCTCGGATGACTGAGCAACAGTAGGTCGCAGCAAAAGCCTCAAAAGAGAATCTATACCAGACTTCTCAACGAATAATCTGCATGTTTCTGTGTTCTCCATTGTCCTATGAACCAAAACCATCACATGAAAGACACTCAAGTTAATAAAATGCTCATCTGTAACACTTTCGGCAGCTGAATCTGTTACACTGGTTACAGTAGAATGACTTTCAGATTTCTCTCCACCTGCTTTCTCTTCAGAATCAGTGTCCATAGCAGTGTTCCCATCAACCTTCCCAGATTCCCCTGAGGAAGATCCTTCCCCAAAGGAGGCCATGTTGTTAACAATCTCAATGATGATATCCACCCCAATGCTTCTTAATGAAGATACATGGCGCAAAAGCTCTTCCACACCGTTTGCCAAAGGCACAATAGCTTCATTTAAAGCCACCGCATATTTCTTACACGTGAAAATGTCAATCAGAAAGCGCAATACAGAACTTTCTTTCACTGTCTCTAGGCCCTTTGTGTTGAGGCAAATAGCAGCAAGACCACTTGGAATGCAAGTGAGAGCTTTCGAGGAAGGAAGTATGCCAGCGCCAATTGAAGATAAAAAAGCATCCGGCAGACCCATTTCATGTAAAATGGGGAAACAAGTCGGGTCCTTGTGAAGAATTTCACTCATAAGAGTCACAGCAGCACAATATATATCTCCACCAAATTTTCGAACATTGCCAAAGATAACAGACAATGTGGATGGCAGCGTACTATCCTGAGAACCCTGGGACCTGGACGTATTTGCAGGAGCATAGGTAGCAGACCCAAGGGCCTTCAACAAAGCACGTATGAGCCTCCTCTGGGAAGATAAACAGTCCTCGCTAGAGCTTGATGATTCTCCAATAACCATCAAACTACCGTCTGAAACAGCAGGGTCCAGAACTCTTTGAACTTCTACATGCAATCTTTGGGCTAAAAGTTCAACCCCTCCCAAATCTTTGAAGAGAGTTACAGCAGCATTGCTGTAGTCCATAAGCTTCTGCAGTGTTTTCACAGAATAACAGACAAGATGCGTGTGTGCGGGATCAGAATCCTCCAGAAGGGGTAAGAAAGTTGGAACCATCCCTGAACCTCTAACAATGCTTCCTGAGCTTGAAGTAGATATAACATGAAGCAGATAAAACTGTAGAAGTGCCTCAACAAAAGCAAGAGAGGACGGGTCATTAGATGTCTTGAGGGTTAGAATCGCCTTCTGAAGTACATTCAACAGAATCATTCGATTCCCTCCAGCAAAATTAATGCTTGAACCACTTAACATTCGAGCTCGGTCATGAGATGATGAATATGCAGCCAACTGAGCCGCCAATGCTAGCATAGCAAGTGTTCTAATAGTTCCAGAAATAATTTCTTCGGATCGGACAATCTTGATCAACTCATTCGTATATTCAGGCTCATTGGCAAAAAAGGACACCAGCTCATCATTAGCATCATTAGACTGCACAAGCACAATGAACGCAAGAAGGCAGATTCTACTATACAATCTGCATGATCTGGGAGCACAAAACGCATGGGCATATCTAATTCTTGTAAGCAGTGAAAACCTCTGCTCAGAAGGTACCTTGTATCGCTCAATGCATTGCTTAAGAAGAAGAAGATCCTCCTCTCTTCGTTCATGCAGATCCGGTATATGTATAATGCTTGAAGTAGAAGAAGACTCATTACTGCTCTCCCCATTTCTGTGGGTACTAACCCCATGCACTTCAAAGTACAAAGTTGAGCCTAGACGAGACTGGGACTTCTCATCCAGATCCTCTACATCGGAAGGAAATAAAGATAGCCCTTCCTCTTGACTCTTCTCATTTTCCACTACACACGAATACAAACCCAAGCCCTCTTCTTTGCTTCCCCATCCCTGGGCCAGAGATAGAAGACAACTGTTAATGGAGCCCAGTCCAACCATCTTCCCACTCACATGAAGCTTTGAGGGAGGTATTTTCACTAAAGAAGAAAGAGTCTCTAACGTTGCCAAAAGCACTTCGGGATCTGTTGACGCGAGGAGAAGCTTGAAATGCTGTTCATGCCAACAAAAAAGATTAATATAGATTTTTTTTGTTGCCAGATGAAACTTATGGCGCTGACTTAAGCAGATTAAATCTACAAGCTCTAACATACCTCTAGGCCATCGAATGAACTTTTATTGTGACAGTTATCCAAAACAATCTGCACCACTCGTAAAATCTGCAAAACTGCATGCTTTGGAAAGGGAATGTCATCTTCCATGATAGAATCAGAGAGAAGGAGGTCATTCCTGTTAGATAGATATGCCTTGAAGTATGTATCGAAGTGATGAAACAGTGGTCTCCAATGATGAAAATTTCCCTGAAAGAGCGGATAGTGGAGTTAAATTTGCTTGATGAATGCAATAAGAAACATCATACGAATAACATCAATGTAGCTCACCTTGTTATATTCCCAACGGAAACTAGACAGTGGAATCGCAATATCTTGCAAGGGGCTCTGAATGACTTTGTCGATGAACGATTTAATTTTCGAAGGCTGCAAGAGGAGAAACACAAAATAATTTCAAAAGCCAGTCCAGGAGTACGTCAATTAACTCAGAAAGAGACACGGTACTACACAAGTCAGTACACCAAGGCATATTTCAAACTAGAGGTGATACGTTTACTTCCCACCTGATTAGCCAGACACTCAACCTCTTATTGATGAGAATGGCTAGGGTATTACTCTCCTTTTCACGATAATATAATTACTCTAGTCCCCTACCCCTTCACATGTTTTATAAATTCAATAATCAGAATGGCAGGTCTGTCGAGTCCATGACATGAATGATCCGATTATAAATCCCCACATCACTTTGCATACCCTCCCCCTCCCCCTAATAATACTCATCAGCCATTATCTTTTGCAATATGAGCATTCGTAAGAAACTTTGCTAGAGAGACAAAATTGGACCGCTCTGAGGACACCATCTATATAATGTCATGTTAGAAACATCAGTTGTCAGACTTGAACAAATGCAAGCAAACAGCCAATAATAAAAATTCTAGCCCGTAACCAATAAGAGAAACAAAGTACGAGTACCACCCAATTATTCTACTAATTTCAACAAACCCAATGCCCGGGAAAAAAAAAAGGGGAATCAAATTGCATCACTTGCAACTGTTGCAGGCAGTGGGAAACTAACAGTTGGTACACTAACAACATCGATCTAAATATTAAAAAAAACAAGAGCAAACAATTCATCACTTAATCAGTCTTGCACCGCAAAAACCCTATAATACTCGAGGCCACAACTTCAATCTAACCAGTCATGCACCCAAAACAAAAAGCCTACAAATTGATTGAAATGCGAGTTTAATAGATTTCAGTGGCGCGGCAATGCAAAATAGTGGGGCAGGCCGCAAACTAACAACACATTAATCCGATGATTCAATAGAAAACAGTAAATAATTCATCACCAGAAAACCCTATACTAGTTGAGAAAACCTGGGTAAAAGAGTCATCAAGAGCGAAAAACCCTAAAGTGGACAAGTGGAAACAAAAATCAAAATCAAAATCAAAAGGAAGAGAAGAAGGAATAGAGAGACCGGAGGAGAGTCGAGTTGAATAGAAGGACCAAATGATCCTTCACTTGAGAACAGCTGTCGAAGCCGTGAAGGCAGCGTCGATCTTAAAGACGCCATTCCAACCCAATCAATCGATTACTACCATACGATTCTGCAAAATACAATCCAAACTCCATTCAATTCAAATTCAATTGAAACAAACCTATGAATCAATTTAATCGAGAGATAAAATCCCAAAGTAAACCAGATAGGAGAAGAAGAAATCAAGTAAGAGAGTACCAGAAAGAGGGATGAAGACGAAGAAGAAGCGTATGCATCACAGGTACAAGGTAGACGAAGAAGAAGAAGAAGCGTAACACAGATGAATTGAATTGGGGAGTAGAGAGAGAGAGAGAGAGAGAGAGCTTAGAAGAGAGGCAGGCAGAGTCTTTGTTTCTTTCTTGTTCCTTTTAATTTTTATTTTATTTTTATTCTTAATCTTAATAACTAAGTACTCCTCACTTCGAGTAATTAAAATCAAATCCCCTCTTTTTGATTATACACACCGTTTTTATATGACCATAGTCCATACTAGGTATTTCAACTTTTGTAGACTACCTTTCATACAAGCCCATCAATCCACTTCTACACTAACCCAACTCCCTTTTCAACTTGTAACAGGTCAAATATAATATATCATATATAATATAAATGAGATGAGATAATCGAAATAAGATGTACAAAAAAATCGTGGTAAAAAATTATCTCGTCTAACTACATGGGATTGATCTCGGAAAGACGATCTAACCATCAAGGTAATTAGACATAGGAGTGTTATGATATCGAAAGTGCGGTGTGAACTCTTAAAAATTTGTATGGTAACTTTCGAACAAATCACGATTTAAGCATGTTCGTTTATTAGAATGCTCTCGTTGTCCTTGTATTACTCGTTGGTTATACCTTTAGGTTTTGAGTCAGGTCAAATCTGGATTGAATCGGATCAAATGTGGGTTGGACATGAGTTAGATCGGGGTGTTTGGGGTTCCCGTTCAAATTTGAGTGAGGCTATTTCAAGTCTCGAGTTAAATTTGGGTTAAATCGGGTTAAATGTGGGTTGGACATGAGTCAGATCGGGGTGTTTGGGGTTCCCGTTCAAATTCGAGTGAGGCTATTTCAAGTCTCGAGTTAAATTTGGGTTAAATTGGGTTAAATGTGGGTTGGACATGAGTCAGATCGGGGGTGTTCGGGGTTCCAATTCAAATTCGAGGGAGGCTATTTCAAGTCTCGAGTTAGCCTTCAGTTTTATTTTTTACCTTATTAAGACAAGATTATGGATTTGTAAAACTGTAACATTAATGGTTGGAGATCTGATATCTCATGTCGATAAAATTCCGAAGGAAAATCACGTAAATGCAGATTCGTTTCCACACAAAAATCAGTGATCGTTCTCCGTCCGATTCTAATCCACATTTGGAAAAAAAAATCCCTTAACCACTTTATTTATCGTGTGATCCAAACCCGGAGAAACCGGACTATAAAAATCCCGAGACTGATAAAGTCTCTATACCTGCTTTTGTGCACAAACTTCTCTGCTTGAATATCTGGGGGAAGGGCTGCATGAAACTCAGGATCAATATCCTTGCTGCTCATCGTTACCTGGCTAGTTCGACTGACATTGCTGAGCTGACAGGACTTCAGCACAGCAGAATGCTGTTCATCGTTACCTGGCTGGTTCGACTGACCTTGCTGAGCTGACAGGACTTCAGCACAGCAGAATGCTGTTCATCGTTACCTGGCTGGTTCGACTGACCTTGCTGAGCTGACAGGACTTCAGCACAGCAGAATGCTGTTCATCGTTACCTGGCTGGTTCGACTGACCTTGCTGAGCTGACAGGACTTCAGCACAGCAGAATGTATATACCCACAATCACTTATGCTTGGACTTTAGTTTTTTCAAGTACAACATGTGTTAAGACATCTCATATCCTAATAAGAAATCAAAATAAAATTAACCTGTACATGTCAGGAGAGTGTATAATCCCACAATCAATAAAATTATAGTCAAATACTTGGAAGAAAGAAGAAGACAATTGATTCAAAAGAAAAAACTAGTCATTTTACAAATTTTTGACTGTCGTGTCTTACAATACGATTATTTAGGAGTTGTCGGGGGACCTTCAAGTCGAATATAATCATACATAATGCCTTGAAAAGGGCTAACTCCCTTAGTTTGAGTTAGAAACATGGTGTTATCACCCTTTTTTAGACTACTTCCTTTGACATCTATGTTGAACAACCAATATAGTCCATGAATCCCATGCCTTGCTATCGAGTTATCATTCCCTATTCTTCCAGATGTAAATATTGCAGGACTTGGTTTCGGCTCATTGAATCGTACCTATTCAGACGAATATTGCGTGATTGTTGTATTGTTAAAAACCGTAAACACCGAGAACAAAAAAAACACGTCGTACCTCTAAATCTGAATTAGTAGCTGAAGCGAGTGCTAGTCTTAACTTGTAGACTCCATCTGATACAACATCGCCCAGATTAAACTTAACTTGCCATGTAGTTCCATTATATCTTGCACCGATTTTCCTATAATTCAGAAGTCCGAACTAATAAGTTATCATTGTCATACTTTGTTACCATAAGCATATTGATATGTTACCATATTTATGATGATTAATGTAAAAGTGTTTTGAGAATCAAACCTAGTAACTTGAGCAAAGAACCAATCTTTCTTATAATCGCTTGTATTAACGTTGTAAACCAAGTCGTCCTTGGGATATAATTCTGCGTATCTTTCCCACAATCCATATTGTCTAAATCTGTCGACTCAAATCCATTCAATGAAAATAAGCACTTGGTTGAGTAAATGTTTTACTCCACTTCGGAACCAAAGCATATAATAAAGTAATAAACCACTTAAAGTCGATTAATTACCTGTCTGGATGATTCACGTATAACTTGTTAACATATTTCGGATTAGGATCGGGGATGAAAAATTCTTTTGCAAGACGATCTGGGATACCAATTTCCCATAGCGTTGGTCCGTCCCTTGTAGGCTCGAACACAAGCTCTCCCAACTCAACATTATGACCTATAAAGCATAGGTAACATACTAACATTAACATAGCATAACATAACAGAACAGAACACCAGTAAACAGTCTAAATGGAGAAAGACATCTACTTCATTAATTAAGATAATAGAATTAGAAGCTTATGTTGACTAACCTACGGTAATTTTGATCGGTTCTTTGTGCTTAAAATCTCCGATATACCCATTAACCCAACCATGAAGTTCATAGCTGCCAACCCGTACAAAACTGATATTGAAGTATCCTTGTTCGTCCGTCTGTGTCCAAAACTGATACGTCTGTCGAAATACAAAGATTATGAGATTATTATTACTACAAGGTGTTTCGTTTGATGATTGAAGATTTCGAGTATTTACCTTACAATCTCTTTGCCAAGATCCGGGCTCTCCCGGTGGGCCTAGCCCAATAAATGAATTATTAGCAGGTACCTTTTCATTGGTTACATATCTAAAACATCCAAGTCAAAAACACAGGCAGTCATATACAAAGTTTTTAAAAAAATAGAATTGCGCGGTTGTTTCATTCATTTATTTACTTTTTTGTCTTGTAAGTAATTAAATGTAAGCAAATGATTGAAATAAAGTGAGTATACAGTCTACGAGGAACTTACTTATCATGAACAAAAAATCTACCGCTAACATTAACACGCTCATTTGCTTTAGGAAAGTCTTCTGAGGCAGGAAAGTCGTAAGGCCAACTTTTAACTTCAGCTAACATCTAACAAAACCACCGTAACAACAACAACATCAGAGCCTTAATTCCAAAAGATTCGAGATCAGCTAGCATGAACCATTATTCGAAATCGTCAAGTTGTCTAAAGAAAAATAATCATATAATTGTATATGCATGAAAACATGGAATGTAATTAGAATATACCCTTTGCTTAGCATCATCCCACAGCAAAAGAAAGTCCTCTCCTTTGGTTTGATTATTCATGTACATGAAAATGGGACCATATATGTGATTCCATGGCTCCCCTTCTTCAAATTTTGGGATTAGCTCCTCTCCTGAATAATGCGCACTCACGAACATCTAAACATTAATTAAGTAGCATTTGTAAGATAAGGTCTTTGAGAAGATAAGTAAGTAACTTGGGCAGCGTTTTTCTCGGCATTTATAGAAATGGTGCAAAGAGGGTAACATACAGCGAGGGTGGAAGGGCCGACATGGGAAGTAAGGAACTGCTTATTAGGGCCACCAGAGCGAAACTCGAAGCTAGGAGTGATCTGCCAGAAACCAGAGGGAGGGTCTTTACAAATCCAACCATGGACACGGATGTCCTGACTCTCCATCGAATACTGGTACTTATCGTCCACCTCTCCTTTGAGTTTGGGGTCCAATGGATCAACCAAGAGAACGGCTTCAGGGTATTCTAGCTCCTGCCCTCGAGGCTTCATCCTGTCCTCTGGCACAGGCATCTCCCTCTGCCTGTTATCTGCTATCACCATGTACTTAAACCTGCACAACAATGCATCATCAGTCAACTGCTAGGGACAATGTTGTAAACAACAATACGACAGATAACCCGTAACTAGGTGGGGGTTGGTGGCTTACTGTTGTCGTTGAAGCTTGAAAGCGAGTCTAGCATTGGGCATACCAAATTGAGCCCAAGCAGCTCTTTCGAAGATACCGTAAGCGTATATTCCTGATACTCCTTGCAGCATCACATACCTTCCAAATTCAACACTCATCATCATCATCATCAATCATCACATACCTTCAAAGTTACAATCTTTTTAATTAAATATTAAAAATCCAGAATTAAATAGAATGAAAATCCATAAACCTCTGATCAATTTCCATGGGAGCAGCTTTTTTAGCATCAGTAGCAGGATTATACGCTAACTTAAACGAAACTTCAATCTGCTCCGGTTTCTCCTTGATCACTCGAAAATCTTTCGCCACGATCCTGTTCAATTGAATAAAAACACCAAATAAAAACACCAAATACCTACAATGGAGATTAAAGATGGCCGGCCATGGCTACTGTATCATACCTTTGGAAATTTCCTTTGGTTCCTTTTGTGCCAGGTGGAGCCCATACAACATCCCAATACCTAAACAGGAGAAAGAAGAGAAATTCAGATTGAATGTCGGACCGAATGTTATCAGAAGGAGCGAGTCATTACCCTCTGTCGTCCTCAGGATTGACGGTATCCAGAATGTTGTCGATTCCATTGTACTTGATTCCGGTCACGTATCCCGCAGGTTTCGCGATTGTTGCCTCTACTAACCCGTTACTCAATATCACCTGCACATTATTACACACACAAGCCTCTCACTTTCTCGCCCATTCAGTGTAAAACCGTCTTCTATTATACTCCACTCGCTAGTATGATATGATTATCATTATTGTTCTCTGTACTCGGCTAAATGATTTACAGACTAGTCTTATGGTATAAAACTGTCTTATCGAATAATTTGTGATTTAAATGAGTTCATCCTTTAAATTCATTAAGTTTGTAAGAATACGTCCTTTCATGTATGAGTCATTGAGTTGAGTCCGTCCTCAGGACTGAGCCGGTCCGTGATATATGTCCAAAGTTATCATCGACTCACAGATTTGTCTAGGATGGCAAGTTTGACAGGAGGAAATGAGCCTTTTGGAGGCGCCGGTGGTGACTGATCTTCTACAACAGGTGCCCCCGGTGGGGTCGGCTTTTTATCTCCTTGTGCTTGTGGACTTGGTGCCTTCGCTGGACGTGTTGGCCCCGCAGGTTCACTGCCAAATGTTATCACGAAGCAATAGTGAACGTGACAAATATACGCATGCAGAAACGATCATCAACAAATTGATGCAGTCTTACCCTGTAGTGTACAGTTTGGATTGGCAGGCAGCATTAGCTGAGGCACTCGAAATCTGACTGCATGTAACCATGAAAGGATAAGTCTTCGTCTTAAAAGAACCCGACACAAAATGAAGGTTTCCACTAAGCACTAGCTCCAGCTTCATGTCCTCCTTTGTCACAGCCTTTTTCGATAATTCAACCTCGCCATGGGTGGAAACCTGTATTTTAGACACACCCTTGGACTTTTGGACGAAGTTTGTGACGTGCGCTTCCCCTAAGTGCGCATCCACCTCGTTCCAGTTGGTTTCCATCACCATATTCCCAAAGGCTACCCCAACCATAGAGTTCTTGTTATCCGACTCTAAATTGAAGAGAATATCGGTGGATAGCACCTTCTGCTGAGCGGTGAAAATGTTGGCGACGTTAAATTTAGAGACCTCTACGGATTTAACCTGAAAATGCGGCATCTCTGCCTTCTTGAAAGAAAGGTACAAGACGACTGCGTAGGTTCCAATGGCTAGAAGCAGTATGAAGAAGATGACAGAGCACCCGAGTTTTATGATGTTCCCCCTACGTTGCATCGCCTTCTTTTTGGCCAAGTCATATTTGCCATGGGCTGGCGGCCGAGGTAGCTCTTGGGAGACTGTAGTTGGTCTAAGTCGGGCCGTTTCTGCAGTCTCCATTTACGTGAGACGATCATACGTTAAACAAACCTCAATAGTCTTGGTGGAATGCCTTTGTTTTTCTTTTTATTGAAGGGGGAAATGAGTTTGAAAAGGAGTGGAAAGAAACAGAAGAAAATCTTAAGATAGTTTTGATGTTTTCAGATGTTAGTTAAGATGTTTTTGCCTATAATTAGAGAGTTTCTGATGTAATCAGGCTTAATTAAAGGGTGGATTTCTCTACCACTTTTATTGGGGTGCCCTAAGTTTTAGGGACAGTTGACAAAATTGGAAAACATTTGGACGAGGAGAAAACTTTCTTCATTTTAACCCATAGGAATTTCATATTTCTCATACTGTCATTTATCAATTGCTGCCTGTTCTAACTTCTCTCGCAATCGTGCAGAAAACCAGACCTGACAAAGGCAAACCATCTGATAACATTCACCAGTCTAAGTTTCGAGACAGAAAATAGTAGTGTATATATATATAACTAAACATTCTGCAATCCGCAAAATACATGACAGGATCAGCAACATATAGATACAACAAACAAATACGGAGTATAATTTTGCAAAGCATTGAGTTTTAGAACAAGAAAAGAAAAACAAGCTCCTAAACCCTTTTCATCTTTCCCGACCAAATGGAATCAAAATCATACAGCAGTGACAGCATACTAGAAGTTCAACCAAACAGAAAGAAAAACAAGACAATAGGTGTCTAAGTAGGACTACAATCTCGAAACATAGCTTAGAAGCATTTCCTGTGAACGATAGATGGGCCAGATTCATCGTACTCGCCCTTGGAGATCCACATCTGTGACAGACAGCAAAACACATGATCAACATTCAACAACATGATGAACACAACAAAGCAAACATGGGATTGATTCACATGGGTGGAGGATGATTACTACCTGCTGGAAGGTGCTGAGTGATGCGAGGATAGACCCACCAATCCAGACACTGTACTTCCTCTCGGGTGGTGCAACGACCTTGATCTTCATGCTGCTGGGAGCAAGAGCAGTGATCTCTTTGCTCATACGGTCTGCAATACCAGGGAACATGGTCGTCCCACCACTGAGCACAATGTTACCATAAAGATCCTTCCTGATATCCACATCACACTTCATGATGGAATTGTAGGTGGTCTCGTGGATACCAGCTGCTTCCATCCCGACCAAGGACGGTTGGAATAGCACCTCCGGGCATCTGAACCTCTCAGCCCCAATCGTGATGACCTGCCCATCGGGCAGCTCGTAGTTCTTCTCAATGGCAGAGCTGCTCTTAGATGTCTCCGACTCCTGCTCAAAGTCAATAGCCACATAAGCCAGTTTCTCCTTGATGTCACGCACGATTTCCCGTTCAGCAGAGGTGGTGAACATGTAGCCTCTCTCGGTCAGGATCTTCATGAGATGGTCGGTGAGATCACGACCAGCGAGATCCAACCGAAGGATGGCATGGGGTAGGGCGTACCCCTCGTAAATTGGGACAGTGTGGCTCACACCATCACCAGAGTCCAGCACAATACCTGTTCCACAGATGCAACAGCATTCATTACAGAACAATGTATATCCGTCTGTGTTATTCCTAAAAGGGGTGAAATAGGAGACCTGTGGTACGGCCACTGGCGTACAGGGAGAGGACGGCCTGGATGGCGACATACATAGCAGGAGCATTGAAAGTCTCAAACATGATCTGAGTCATCTTCTCCCTGTTGGCCTTAGGGTTCAATGGAGCCTCAGTGAGCAGTACAGGATGCTCCTCAGGAGCGACACGAAGCTCGTTGTAGAAAGTGTGATGCCAGATCTTCTCCATATCATCCCAATTGCTGACAATACCGTGCTCAATCGGGTACTTCAACGTCAAGATACCTCTCTTAGACTGAGCTTCATCTCCCACATAGGCATCCTTCTGGCCCATACCCACCATGACACCCGTGTGTCTGGGGCGACCCACGATGCTGGGGAACACAGCCCTGGGTGCATCGTCTCCAGCAAAACCCGCCTTTTTATTTATTTAACAAATAGAAAATGAAAGAGCTTTGAGTTAGTTAGTTAATATGAAATGGTGGAAGAGAATGGAGAAAGGAAGGGTGGAAGTAAGTAAAGTAGATACCTTGACCATACCAGTACCATTGTCACAGACAAGGGGTTGAATGTCGTCAGCGTCAGCCATGTGAATGTAATTAAGCTACAAAGTGGAAAGTGTAATATAAGCATAAGCAGGCAGCAGACATAGATCTATCTGATAAGCGAAAGAATTGAAAAATACTGAATGAAGAGCGAAGGGAGAAGGAGAAGGAGGATACCTAGAAGAAGAAGAAGAAGAAGAAGAAATGTGGGAGGAGGAGGAGGAGGAGGAGGCAGAGTCCCTTTGGCTTTATTATGTGGAGGAGTGAGTTGAAAATGGGGGTTGGCAAAGAAGAATAATGTAACGTAATTTCACCATCTAATCTAATCTAATATTTATTAATTAAATTGAATTGAATTGATGATTGAGAGAGTTGAGAGAGAGTGGAAGAGAGAGAGAGAGAGAGAGAGACAGAAGGGCGGGCGGTGACATCATCCATCATTGATCATAACAAGATTATTCCCACCTGGCTACTTTACACCTCATACACAGGACTACATTTTCATTCTTGTCTGCTGCTGCTGCTGCTGCTGCTGCTGCTGCTGCACTTTCACATACACAGGAATACACTACTGTACAATACTAGTACTGTACATGCTAATTAACCTCCAAAACATAAGAGATTAGATTAAGTCCAAGTCTGTCATCACTCGTATGGGGGTCGACTCTGATGAACACCAGCACCATACTAGATACACTGTCAACTAGTGGTAGTGGTAGTAGGGATGAGATTATTTACAAGTGAAGCCAACAAAAAGAATGAGCACTTCAGCACTCAGCACTCAGCACTCAGCAGTCAGCAGTGAATGTCTATATAATTGGACGCCAAGCTAAGCAACCTCCACATCTCTCAACATCTTCCAGACTTGTCTCAAAAGCCAAGCCAACCACCACTCATCTATCTTTAACCCTTTATTGCTACTACTCCTCTAATGGACTACTCTATTACCATTCATACATACAGACACTCAACAATTCTCACATAAGTATATATAGTTATAGTTACATGCATACAACTCCCATCTTACAAGCATTCAACCAAGGATAACAACAATAACAATATACTAAATGTTTCACCCAGCTACACGCTAGACAACATATTATTACTACTGTTTTGGACTGCAATCTGCATAACACTGCATTACTCAACTCAGAAACATTTCCGATGCACGATTGATGGACCTGACTCCTCATACTCGCTTTTAGATATCCACATCTGCACCAGTAACAAACTTCTTTTTCAAAACCCCAACTTATATAGAATCATACTCACAACAAAGGTGGACAGTTGTTACCTGTTGAAATGTGCTCAAAGAGGCAAGAATAGACCCCCCAATCCAGACACTGTACTTCCGCTCAGGCGGAGCAACAACCTTGATCTTCATACTGCTAGGAGCAAGCGCTGTAATCTCTTTGCTTATACGATCAGCGATCCCAGGGAACATGGTCGAACCACCACTGAGCACCACATTCCCATAAAGATCCTTCCTGATATCCACATCACACTTCATTATCGAATTGTAGATAGTCTCATGGATTCCAGGGACCTCCATCCCCAGCAATGAAGGCTGGAACAGCACCTCAGGACACCTGAACCTCTCCGCTCCTATCGTGATCACCTGCCCGTCTGGCATCTCGTAGTTTTTCTCTATTACCGAGCTGCTTTTCGCCGTCTCTGACTCCTGCTCAAAGTCGAGGGCTACGTAGGCCAGCTTCTCCTTTATGTCACGCACGATCTCACGCTCTGCTGAAGTCGTGAACATGTAGCCTCGTTCCGTGAGGATCTTCATGAGTTGGTCGGTGAGATCCCGTCCAGCCAGGTCGAGACGGAGGATTGCATGGGGTAGTGCATAGCCCTCGTAGATTGGAACGGTGTGGCTCACACCGTCTCCAGAATCAAGCACAATACCTACAATCAACGAAGATAAGCCCAATAGTTTTGAAACACGAGTAATTTCAGTATGTTTTATGACGTGTTTCTCCTAATTTGGGATGCCAACCTGTTGTACGACCACTGGCGTAAAGAGAGAGAACAGCCTGGATAGCGACATACATGGCAGGAACATCGAAAGTCTCAAACATAATTTGAGTCATCTTCTCCCTGTTAGCCTTAGGGTTCAGTGGGGCCTCAGTCAGCAGTACAGGATGCTCTTCTGGTGCAACACGGAGTTCATTGTAGAAGGTGTGATGCCAGATTTTTTCCATGTCATCCCAATTGCTGACAATACCGTGCTCAATCGGATACTTCAATGTCAAAATACCTCTTTTAGACTGCGCTTCATCTCCCACATATGCATCCTTCTGCCCCATCCCAACCATGACACCTGTGTGTCGAGGACGGCCAACAATGCTTGGGAAGACTGCCCTTGGAGCATCGTCTCCAGCAAACCCCGCCTGCACACAAAAATAATGACCGGGTTGAAGTCATATTTAGATATATACATATACATGAAATGCAGCCAGAAAATGAATATGTATGCCAGAATGGTAACTAACCTTAACCATTCCAGTTCCATTATCACAGACAAGAGGTTGAATTTCTTCGGCATCAGCCATCTTCGTTTACACTATGCAAAAACTGAAGAAATAGATAAAGCAAGGTACCGTGCGCAAAACTTATCGCTCATACTTCACTCAACTTTGCTTAACCATTTTTCAGTGAAGCCATAGACGATGGATGTGACATTTTGCATGATCAACACAAGACCGTAAGGATAATTGAATGGACATATATAAATAGCTACTTAGTGTTACAGACAGGAATATTACAGGTTTCATCAAAACAGTAATGGTCATCAATCAAGTGTGCATCATTTCACAACCGATTCATTCACATGCAAAGGCAAACCTATGCTGCATACGACCGCCTTATACACAATCAACAACAATTATTATTCTACTGTACTGTACTGATCTATTACAACAGGGAGCATTACAAAGCCTGCATACAGCATACATACATACATACACCCTGCAGACCCTACAGGGAATGGGATCAGTTACATGCAAGTTACTCCCTAGTACACAAGGTTCACAAATTCTTATTTAAAACGGATACCTCCATCCTGTGAGTAACTCAAACACCACTACTAGGTGTCGTGCGCGGCTATTTTGGGTAAAAGTTTCGATTTTTTGGTCTAAATTGGAGTATCAAATTGTCGTGTTGGTGTCAGACACGACTCTACACGCGACACGACACCAACAGAAGTGTCGGGGCAACATAAGCTCAATCTGAAGGGAGACTAACAATCTAACAGTACAGTTTTTATATGCTCATCAACTGAATAAAAAACACCACTAATTGATTCATCAGATTCAATTATTCATCAACAGTCATTTCCTTGAACAAATCAAACAGCAACAGCAGTGTATATATAAAGATGAGAAGAGCAGTAAACAGGAAAAAACAAACCTTGAAGAGTACAGTGTGTTTGGAAGAAGAAGAAGAATCAGAAACCAAGTTGGGAAGAGACAGTAGTATTTGTTTGGTGAGAATGTAAAGAAGGGGGAAAAAGGTGGCAACTTTATTTTAAAGGCTGCGTGTTTTGTACAAACACAAACAGTCCTACAAATGTAACACTCGTGTTACCTTCTGTCTCAATTCAACTGTTGGTTTTATTCTTTAAATAAACAGAAACACAAACATAGATTCCTTTGGTTTAACCTTTCAACTTTTACATAAACATAGGTTAGGCAGACATTTTAGTCCTACTCATACCACTGCTGTCACCTGTCACCTGTCACCCTGTCACCATCACTGCATTACTTTCGGTGTGTAACATTCACGCAACACTCCACTTCAATTTCTTCCCTCAGAAGAATATTTTGTCATTTGACCCGTTATAATAATATGACAGGTAATCCGTCACAAAGAAAAGAAAAGTAACGGTTTTATTAATCACAAATTCATCTACATATACTTATACAAATACATTTAGACACATATTAAGTGTCTGTGTTATTGAAAAAATATAGAGTAATTACTTAGCTTAGCTGCTGTGATGAGGACCAAAGAATTATGAATAGATGAATAGTGTCTAGGAGTATGAATTAAATCAGTGAGTTACAGGGGCAGTAGGAGGCCCTTCGAGACGTAAATAGTCGTACAGTATTCCCTGGAACGGGCTCTGGTTTCTTGGTTGACTCAAATACAATGTGTTCTCCCCATTCACGAGTTTTGAACCCGGTATGTCCACGTTATACATCCAATATAGCCCGTGAATCCCATGTCTTGCAATCGAGTTGTCCCTCCCTATTAGCATTGTTGTAAATATTGGCCGATTTGCATTTGGGTCGTTCATCCTTACCTGCAACACAACACAACACCACACGGGTACTCTTCCCGTTCAACTACAACGACTGTAACGTACGGAGTATATATAACACATTATCACTGGAAAAAGATCAGACATTACTTGAACTTCAGCGAGGCTAGCTGACGCTATTGCCAAACGCAACTTGTAGTTCCCCTTTTGATCCACCACGTCGAGTTTGAACTTCACTTGCCATGTCGTCCCCACATATCCGTTGTCTTTCTTCCTAGTAACTTGGGCAAAGAACCAGTCCTTTCGATAATCACTGAGGCCGACTGTGTAAACTAGATCTTCATTAGGATACAACTCAGCATACCGTTCCCATAAGCCATACTGTCTAAACCTGTCGTCAAAATTATACAGGTAGGTAATCAGAATGCAAGAACAAAACAGGTTAATTAACATTATGAATTGGAAACATAAATTTCTAACAAAGCTAACCTGTCAGGGTGATTAACATAAAGTTTATTGACATAATTGGGATTAGGATCAGGAGCGAAAAATTCCGCTGCAGTACGATCTGGAATTCCAATTTCCCACAAGGTTGGACCGTCTCTCGGAGGCTCAAACAGCAAGTCACCCAATTCAATATCACATCCTGAGACGATGGCAATGTCAGCATCACATTTATAGTCTCCAATGAAGCCAGGCACCCAAGCATAGAGATTGTAGTCCCCTTCTATGATGCCAGAGATGGAGAAACAGCCGTTTTCGTCAGCTTTTGTCCAGAACTGATAGCCCTGGAAAAACGGCAAAGTAATTCCATATATCCACATCGATTAAAATTTCATATGTATACCTATTTAGGATGCTAAATGTACATAATATATGCATTACCTTGCATTCCGTTTGCCATGAACCAGCATTTCCTGGTAATGCTAATCCCACATATGCACCACATGCTGCTATATGATCATCGTTGTTAGCATACCTGCGTAAGATCAGAATGAGTGATAAAAAATCCTGCAACAAATAAATTCAAGTAAAGCGGAATATGTATCAAGCATTTATCTGTCCTTGTAACAACCTGTCATGGACTAGTAATCTGCCGTTGACAGTACCCCGTTGATCAGACTTGGGAAAATCGACTGATGCAGGGAAGCTATAAGGCCACATCTGAGTATGTAGCACCATCTATTCACGATCAAAACAAAAAAAAATCAGTCAGTCATGACTCAATATAATTTCCGAAAAGAAATATTTGAACGTAATGTAGGCTAAGAACCTGTTGTTTAGCATCGTCCCATAGCGAATGCCAGTCAGTATCCTTGGGTACAGAATTGCAGTAAATAAACACAGGGCCGAAAACTTTCTTCCAAGGCTCGCCATCATTGAACTTCGGCACCAGGGGATCTCCTGCATAATGTGCACTCAGAAACACCTGATATATACCAATTTAGTCTTGCATCAGTTTCATATATATAGCATATAGAACACATACATTTTGTTTAGTATGACTTACGGAAAGGGATGTAGGGCCGACGTGGGAGGTGAGGTTTTGTTTGACGGGGCCACCAGAGCGGTACTCATAGCTAGGCGTGATTTGCCAGAATCCTGTAGGTTGCTGGGCGGTGCAAATCCAGCCGTGAACTTTGATGTCTTTGTTATCACATGAATACTGGTACTTATCATCCACCTGCATACATAATAGTTTTCCATTCATTTTACTGAGATCGATTACAAATCATGACAGGTGAATGATACTGTTTCAAACCGGACAGATGAAAGAAAGGGTGAGGAATAGTACCTCTCCCTTAAGGGTGGGGTCTACAGGGTTAGTAAGCAAAACGGCTTCAGGATAGGCAAGCGGCTGACATCTTCCGGGCATCCTATCATCAGGCAAAGGCATCTGTCTTTGCCTGTCGTCTGCAATAGCCATATACTGAAACCTAATGAATAAAACCAAAAGTACATGAGTATTGAGTAGATGTTAAGTAAGATGGAGAGCAGATAAGTTAAGTTAGATTATGGTTTACCATTGTTTGTTGAGCTTAAATGTGATCCTAGTTTCCCCGATGCTAAAGGCAGGCCATTCGCTCAATTTCTCGTAGATAGCATAGGTGTAGAATCCGGATGAGCCTCGCAGCATAATGAACCTCTTGTCGATGTTCAAGGGGACTGCCTTGCCCTTGAGAGAGGGATCCCACTGTCTGCTGAAGCTAACTTCGAGTTGATCATCGTTGGATACAATCACTTGGAAATTCGACCCTTTTATTCTGTACGTGATGCCAATACAGATTCAAGTAAAATTGAAAGAGCATTTGGGAATTGAAAAGGGTAGAGGTAGGAACATACACATCGAAAGTGCCAGGTGTGTTAGCATCATTCCAAACGAGATCCCAATAGCTGGAAGAAAGAATAATAGGGATAGAGATAGTGAAGTTGAAGCATAGCATATATGTATGTATAGTGTAAATGAAGTTAAGAAGGAGAATGCAGAGAGAGAGAGAGAGGAGAGTACCCTCTGTTATCCTCGGAATTGCGAGGTTCGAGGATGTTGTCGATGCCATTGTAGGAAATGGCAGTGACGATTCCGCCAGGGTTTGAAAGGGTGACTTGGAGCATGGTATTGTCCAGTACTACCTGCAGCGCAGATGAGATTAAAGCCCCCAACAAGTAAGTAAGGCCGATTAATTATAGAAGAAGAAGCCAGTGTTAGTTGGTGGTAGTTTGGAAAGTGTGATTTAGGTGAAGTAGTCCATATTAATTATGGTAAAGGTAATGGAGGGCGGGGAGTAGAATGTATGCGATAAGTAGAAGGAAAAAGATTAGTTAGGGAGAAAGACAGAGATTGGGCGGGAAGATTAGTTAGTTAGTTATTAGTCATTGTGGAAAGAAAAAAGAAGGAAGAGATAGAGATAGAGATAGAGATAGAGATAGAGAGAGGGAGGGAATTGACGTACATAACGATCGAGAATGTGAAGGCGGACAGGAGGAAGGGTGGGTGGGGGTGGGGGTGGGGCAGGGGCAGGGGCAGGTGGGTTAGGGCCAGGGTCGACACCCCCTCCACCTCCACCTCCACCACCACCACCACCACCACCACCACCGCAGCAACACATCCAGGGTTTTCCTTTTGAGGACGACGATGACATTTCCGTTTGATTATTATTTATTATTTAATATTTAATTAATTATTAATGGTTAACAAATCAGATGATGATGATGATGATGATGATGGAAGAAGAAGAAGAGGAGAAATGGTGTAAAAAAGTAAGTAATGTAATTGTGTAGAATGAAAGGTGGTTAGTTGAGTATGTATATATAGTGGGTTGGGTTGATTAGTGGGTGCTACTGCTGGTGGGTGGCCTGGGGTGGGGTATTCACTATTCAGTATTCTAATTCTAATCTGGGCTTATAAGTAACTACATGTACATACCGGGTTCCATGTTTGTGTGTGTTTGTTTAGATTTGAACTTACAATCTAAGCCATGATGATGTTTGATGATGATGATGATGATGATGACGATGATTGATGAGTAATTAAGTGATCATCACCATGCAACCCTCCCTTTCTTGATTTCTTGATCTTAATTTAACACCTGTGTGTCTAGTGTCTACTACCTTCCTCATTTGTCATTCTTCTTCTTGTTGGCAACATATACTGGAGTACAAGTCTCTGCTGCTTTCCAAGGAATATTATTCCCTCCCCCTGCTCCATCTCATGTTTCATGTTTCATGTTTCATGTTTCATGTTTCATGTTTCATGTTTCATGTTTGGTGATGATGATGATGATGATTCTTTAATTCAAATTAATTAATCTATTCTTCTTCTTCTTCTTGGCAACTCTCTGGTTTCTCCATTATCCCTCCCAACACCCTACCAGTACCAGTAGCAGTAGCAGTAGCAGTAGCAGTAGCAGTAGCAGTAGCAGTAGCAGTAGCAGTAGCAGGCCAAATCAAATCCTCTCCATCCTCAACTCAACTCTGCTCCAAATATATAAATCACCTTCCCTTAATTCACCATTTTAATTAGGAATCCAAAACAATAATTCTACTTATCCATTCATATCCTCCCTCCCTTTCTTAATTTATTTCCTTTTTCTTCTTCTTCGCAACATAACTAACACCAGCCCAAATCTAATGCCGTCTCGTTTCTTAAGTAACTATGTTTTCACCACCTTCTTCCGTCCTTTGACATTCTTCTTAATCAATTTCAATTCCAATTCCAATTCCCTCTAATTAATTCATTACTCTTCTCTTCAATTATCAACCTTCCTTTTTACTTTTTATTACACCATTCCTTGTAGTATGATCGCAAAATCCTGCAACTTTGTTATCACTTATTACACCAGTAGACAAGTGTGATTAAAGTAAACGTCACTGGCTTATGTCAACTTCAAACTAACACTACTCACATCAATCATCAATACCAACATACTCATACATGCATCCATAACTCATGTCATGACTTACAACATTTTATTAACATAACATCATCATATTCATTCCCAACTCTATGTATACAACTACAACTACAACTACCACCACAAAATAATATACTCAACATACAGAGTACGTATATAGTAATTATAACTATAATACTCTACTGTAGTCCTCGTGCATTTTAACTTAATCCGACTCAGCTGGCGCTTCCAGGCGAACGTAGTCATACATGATCCCAACAAAAGGGCTGCCACCTCTGCACTGACTCAAGTACACACTGTTATCCCCCTCTACAAGCATCGCACCCTCTATCTCCGCACTGTATAGCCTGTACAGTCCGTGAATCCCGTGTCTCGCTATTGCATTATCATGCCCTATTAACCCTGTGCTAAATACTGGAGGAGCATCATCCGTTTTTCCATTCTTAACTCTCACCTGTCAATTCAAATTCCTAAATTTCTTCAACTCAGCACAACAACAAAACCTACGTAATTCAACATCTTTTCCTCCACATGTTAATTGATTCTTAGATTGTTACCTGTAATTCTGCCTGATTTGCCATTGCAAGTGCTAATCTCAGTTTGTACACTCCGTTTGGGTTCACATTCTCGAGTTTAAACTTTATCTCCCACGTTGTACCAATGTATGTGTTATCATCTTTCTTCCTGAAAAAATGAACACATGTATGTTCGACATTTCAAAGCATGGCCGAGTAAGGGTTTCAGAATCCAAGCCTTAAGAAGTTTGAGGTTGGAATTACATACCTAGTAACTTGAGCAAAGAACCAATCTTTCTCACATTCACTGACTCCAACAGTATAAACCAAATCTTCACTAGGATACAGCTCACTGTATCTATCCCACAGACCATACTGCCTATATCTGTTCAACATAACAGTACGTCGAAAAGTAAGATAAAAGAGCATACAAATATACAATAGGAGCTTGATTAAGATTAGGAAGTAGTTTAGCATTCTGAGACTGTAACCTGTCGGGATGGTTAACGTATAGTTTATTAATATAGTTTGGATCGGGATCAGGGACATAGAATCCTCTGGCTGTTCTATCAGGAAAGCCAATCTCCCACACTGTCGGTCCATCTCTTGGAGGCGTGTAGACAATATCACCTGTATCTATCTCACAGCCTGAAGTTACCGAGATTGGAGAGTCAGATCTGAAGTCTCCGATGAAACCGGGTGCCCAAGCATAGAGATCATAGTCTCCAGCTATAATATCATCGATTGAGAAATATCCATCCTCGTCTGCCTTCGTCCAGAACTGGTAGCCCTGGTAATTATTGTAAATTTGTCCTTAGAATGAACATATGATTATATTGCCTCGAGACTTGGAGCAGTTTAAAATCGGTTTAAGTAGTTCTGATCTAATTACCTTGCTTTGTAGTTGCCATGAGTTTACTTCACTAGGGGAGGCTAGCCCGACATATGCACCGTCAGCTGGAGTATAATCTTCATCAGAGTACCTATCATAAACTAGTAATCTACCAGACACGTTTCCCCGTTCATCGGATGTTGGGAAATCTTCTGAAGCAGGAAAAGAGTATGGCCAGCTTTCTAGTTCAGTAAACAACTGCAACAATGCAACATTATTTTCTGTCAATGCTAGCTGTATATAACTGAAAAAGCCAAACACCGAGAGAGGACAGGATGTATTAATTAACCTGCTCTTTAGCATCCTCCCACAACCAATTCCAATCAAATCCCTCAGGCAGACCGTTTAAGTACATGAAAACGGGTCCGAAAACCCTTTTCCATGGCTCACCATCTGCGAATTTCAACACCATGTCTTCCCCGGCATAATGAGCACTGACAAACATCTGTAATCAAAAAATCCATGTTATAAACATACAAAATCGACAAACAACGTACTAACAGTAACATTGTGGTGCTCACAGCGAGGTTTGTCGGTCCAACATGAGAGGTCAGATTCTGCTTGAGTGGCCCACCAGATCGAAACTCATCACTAGGCGTAATCTGCCAGAACCCCGTTGGTGGGTCTTTACATATCCATCCTTGCACCTGAAGATCCTTATTTTCACATGAATACTGATATTTGTCATCCACCTGTTCGTTTCACCTCAAATTTTCATCAGATGTTTTCACAAATCGAAATAAAGGCCTAGTTTTTAATGTTTCAGTTAATACAGACGCACCTCTCCTTTAAATTCGGGTTCAACAGGGTTAGTGAGTAGCACGGCTTCAGGAAAAGCCAGCGCTTGACATCGTTCAGGTAACCTGTCATCTGGAAGAGGCATGTCTCGCTGTCTGTCATCCGCCACAGCCATGTACCGAAACCTTTTCATTAAGATTCCAAATATCAATTCTAGCAAACTCACAATTATCGAGTATCATAGATTCATAGATAATCGGAAAAACAAACACTCTACCATTGTTTGTTAAGCTTGAAAGCGATCCTAGTTTGAGGAAGATTAAATCCAGGCCACTCCTTAAGTTTTTCATAGATAGCGTACGAGTAGAATCCTGACAAACCCTGGAGCACTATGAACCTTACAAAAAACCAACAAATAACTTGGTATAAGAAAGATCACATTCATCTTTACAAGTACTGACTGTAATTCTGTTAATATCTACTAATCTGCGAGTTAATTAGATTAGCAGCAGCAAACCTTTTATCGATGTTTAATGGGACGAGTTTACCCTTATAAGACGAATCCCATGTCCTGGAGAAGGATACCTCCACCATTTCTTCATCTTCAACTACGACACTGAAGCTCGTTGCTGCAATTCTGCATATCATTATGATCACTGTTACTATCACCTCCATTTCAACACTCATGAACAACAATATATAATTATGCACGTAAGTACATACCTTTCGTAAAATCCTGTTGTTCCCGGTGATCCAGCTTCACTCCAGTTAAGATCCCAATACCCTCTATTGTCTTCCTGATTAGTTTCTTCAAGCAAATTCTGTATTCCATTGAACACAATCTTTGTAACAATTCCAGCAGGGTTTGATATCGTCATTTGTAGTATGCCATTATCGATCACAACCTGTCACATTCCCAAACCAAAAAAAATAAACTCCAAGGCACTGGAATAACGTTGTTGTCGTCATCATGTAAACAATGTAATAGACTAACAGAAGTAAAACACGCGATTATTTACATAATGATCCTGAATCTGTAGTTGAACCGGTTGGAGCGACATTATTATTATTCCAAGATTTCTGGCTTAATAAGAAGGATTTTGGAAATACAAGCTGTATTTATAGAAGGAATTATGACGAACAAAGATGAGAGTAAAGTCTCCCTGAGAGAGACCGTCTCTCACTATCTTGATCGACTTTATGACCACAAATTATTTTTGTTACAGTGTATATTCACTTTTAGGGCGTGCTCAGTTGTTTATCCCTTAGCTTAGTGGATACTCTCCATCGAAATTTGGACAGAAAAACAATGAAGGAAGGAATTTGCCATGCTTAGCTTCAAAGATTGATCACTGATCAGCAACATTTTTACGTAATATCAAAGCTCAGTAAATTAAAACCTTTACGAAAATCTACACCTTGCGAATTTTTTTAATTTGTAAAAATAAAACTGAAAATGATTCATATAATGTAGATTAAGAATTATTAATTACGATTTCCGAGTTGGTCACCTACTCAGCTTGTGTGCTAAAATCATTTTCCGACTTTAATTACGGAATTAATTTTTTTGAGTTTGTATTTTTGTACTATACATTATCCAGCCTTCCAATTATTTTCTTTAATTACCAAATTAGGTAAGAATTATGGAAATGATTGGATGAGAAAGACAGACAATCTTTCGATAGTGTTTGAGAAATCTCTTGTACAATAAAAATGATTTCCTGGTGAATTCAATCGCAGTATATGCAAATTCTCGTTTGTGACAGTTGCACGTGAGTACGTGACAGGATTCATACATCAAAATGTGATCATCTTGTGATTAAAAGTTCTCATTTTTATGATAAAAAGGTACCCATCAAAATGATCACCTTTTACCGTCAACTGTCACAAACAAAGCCTCACCGCATTGCATACTCTAACGAAATCGGATATAGAAACGAGAATAAGATTACCGAGTTAAGAAAAATAATCATATTCACTCCAGCAGAAACCCATCATCGACAGTCTGATTACAGATGCTGCTGCTGCCGCCTGCATGAAGTGAGAGCCGAAGTTCAGGCCGCCTTAGCAGTAACTCAGTAAGCAAGCACTTGAGGGGAGACAGGTAGAAAATCAGATTCATAAACATTCAACAGGTCGAAATACACACATCCATCATTTCATTTCAAATTATACAAAATTATCCGAAAATGATACAAAAGCGTTCTGATAAACAGACGACGATCTCATTCTCCTTTAAATGCATAGAGGACGAAGAACATACATCGAATAAAAAGCATAAAAGACGGTCTCCCTAGACATATTTACTGTCGTTCACTAATGACACTTTCCGAATAATTAACTAAGCCTCATTCACTGCTTAATTAATGCTTAGCAAGTTATGTAAAGCCAATCTGCAGGTTGTAAATTATACTTATAAAAAGTGTAATGTGCCACCTGGCGTGGCGTTTATTGAGCTGGAGAGATGTCGGGCTTCTTCTGAAGGAGCAGAGATCCTAAGAGAAACGCGATTCCAGTGATGGCAATAGAGAACAGCAGATGTCTGCGCAGAAACGGTGGTCCTGCTCTTCTTTCTGGTCGCGGTGGTCTTTCAGCATCTGTCCGTGCATTTCCATCCCTGTAAGATCGAGTTGTACGACAAAAATATGTTAACAAAAGCATCTGCATAACTATTTGATTTAAACACGATAAATCTTTAACTAACTCTGACCGACATCAGAAGCTAAAGCTTTAAGGGCCAAAACTAATGTAGTGTATCTATCATTCATTACCTGGAAGAGCCCACGATACTCTCTACAACACCATTGCAAGTCGTTTCATGGACATAACTATCACGCAGTCTGATATACCTGCTGCAACGAACGCAGCGTTCTGTCCGATTTCCACATACTTCCTGCAAAGCAGTGTTGTTTGATCATTTTAAATATTATTACAAATTTGAAAAAAAAAAAAAGATGATTCCTGCTAGCCAACTGTCAGCCCCAAATTTACTGAGTACTTGGTACTAAATTACATGTTTCCATCACTTGACGAACCTGATGTTCAACCAAATCAATGGCGGGCAGAGGAAATTCACAAAATTCACAAGTTATAATCCTTTGAGGACAGCTTTCACCTTTATGAACATCCAAAATATCACGTTGCATTGTCTCGGTACATAGAGAACAAGCTACCTGTTCCACGAGGTAGCACACCATAAATCAGAAAAACAAAGTAAGATAGGCTATGCACCTGCCATCCCAACTCCCAAAGGGTGCATGTATAAGGGCACCCATGGTTAAGAAGTTTAACCTGAAGTAAAACTGTGGAGGAAAAAGCGACTTACAGGAGCATGGGTATCAAGGTAATGATCTTCGGCATGCTTTCTGGGAACCATGTCACCACAAACTTTGCATTTCTCAAGGTTCCGAGAGCAGTGAACAAAATGCAAATCAATGTTGGCCGAAGGGATAGGTCTATTGCTGGAATGAAAAAGGACAACAATTGTTTTGGCACAAAAAGCAACCATCATATACAGTATTCATACAAATATCCATCTTCTTCACATGACCAACATGACATGACCCATTGCATTACCACATACCCCATCATATAATGTCGAATCCCCTCCCTTATATTGTAAGGCGTGTTCTTCGTTGAATAAAAAAATAACAAAAGATTCATGCATATGTCAACTAACTCATCACATGGGTTCGAATCCTCCCTCTCAGTATCAAAATCGCTCCAGTAAGATCCACCCCACTACTTAGATCTTGGTTAGATAGTATCTCGAATACCCACTAATTTCTCGTAATTTTTTTTTATTATTATTAATAAAATTTGAGCTGCAACCATAACAAAACAATCAAAGACACAAACTTTACAATCTATAAACAATAAACACAACCCTAGCTACCTCAACCTAACCTACCCAATTACAAAAACTGCAAAAATCAAATCAAATCAAATCGAATCGAATCGAATTCGAAAGATGAAATCAACAAGAAAGGGGAAAAGATGATAATACAATAAGATTACCAGTGACTGCAAAGGGAAGATGTTTCTTCAGATACCATAGCCATTTTTTTGCCCAAGCTCAAATTCAATTAGACAGATTATTATTATTATTATTATTACAAACAATCAATCTCTGATCAAATCAAATCACCTGCAAAATTCGCACCGACAATCAATAATTCGACACAAATTCAACAATTCCGATACAAAAGATCGAAACTTTTTTGATTAAAAATTACTAGAAATTTTGATGATTGAAATAAAAGGTTGGTGAATGGTGATTGAAGGAAGATTACCTGTGGAATGAGAAATTGAGAATGAATGGCAGAATAATGAGAGAAGAGAGAGAGAGAGAGAGAAGAGTAGATTTAATAAATAAAATTGTTGTAAAAGGAGACCACGGAGTTTGTTCAATGTGGTTATTCTTTCTTATATTTTCATGCTTCCGGTTCGGTTGTTGCACCAATACTACTTGTCCAACATCTTGTTTTCGATTTATTTTTGGCTCGAATTAATTATATTTATCCTTACTCAATGTAATTAACTTAAATATATTCTCATTAATTTTCATTTATTTTGATTAATTCAGTTTAAGATTAAGTCTCTTTTATTTAAATTCAATTCAACCATTTCAATTTATTCATCTGATCTTCTACTAGTCTGTATATAAATTAGAAATTACGATCTTATAAAACTCTATAATACTTCTAGTTTGTGTTAGATTAGAAATTACGACATTGTGTTTGTAGTCAACTTACTCACATTTAGATAACATTAGTTAAATGGAGACGAAATTTATAGAGTGAAACTAACGTAATGTGTGTGTAACATGCTCTTAAATTTACAGGGAAATCATTTCCACTTGCTCATAGTAATATAATAATTTTGCATTTTATAGTATGTGTCATGTTATTTGTGACCAATGTGCGTTCATATTTGATCTATAAAGAATACATTGATTGTCAATAATTCATATTCTACCTATCTTAATGTAATGTTCTTCCCCTTTCTCTAATATATGTCGGAAAAAATATCAAACAAATAATCTCTTCAAACAGAATCATGTACAGAAAATCCTCGCGGTCTAATAAGCTGAAAAACAAAAGGAGAGGAAGAAGAAGATTGTTCAACACTTCCAAGTTCAACCAACAATTATGATGAATTGATCAAGAATCATGATTATTTCCGCCCTTCCAATAAAACCAATATCAAGGCCGCAATGAATGAAAAATCACCGAAACTAGGAAATATGGTTACTCTGAATCTACTCCTCGAGACAAAGTGCTTCCGAAAACCAAGAGTATACATTAGATTCGTCTGCAAAATATGTGACGAAATTTAAAAAAATGCAGTGAATTCAAGAACATTTGCAAGAGCAAGAACATAAATTGTAAGCAAATCTTACCTGAGCTATTAGAGATTTGTCTTGCTTGTAGATTGTGCAAGTTCTCCAAAAACAGCAACCTCTCATCGTGAAACTCGAGTCTCCTGTAGGAATTACATTGAACTCTGCCTTACTGAATGTATTCCGTGTTCGTTCCACTTTGAATAATAACTCCTGTCCTACTCCTACACCATCGCCCTTAACACCTTTCCACGAACCATCCTAACAATTATAACACCAGAAAATGAAAAAAAACAAACAGATCGAAAGTTAATCAAGCAGAGAGTGAGAGCAAGAAGCTAACATGAGAGGATACAAGGGAGATAAGCGCGTTGCCAGAAACATCATGCAAGACAAGTCTGTGATCGCTGTGGTGTTGGTTTCGAGGAGAAGAGGATTTGTAGACCAGATTCTGAAAAGCATCGGTAAAGTGAACCGATTTGCAGGTCTTCTTCACAAACAGATCGAAGGGTATCTGCGGAATTCCAATTCCAATTCCAATTTCTTGGTGAGAATCAGTCACATCCGTCTCTCTTTCATCTACACTTGAATTTGACTGCATCGTTCTATCCACTAGTACGTTTGGGACGGACGATGCAGAATAGGAGAACAGGTCCTCCTTATAGCTTGATGCCCACGTTTAGTACGAGTACCCAAAATCTTAGTCAGCTACTGTACTACCCTTTTAGCCTCTGTAAATGTAGCTACACACTGGGAAATGGCCCCTTTAATGAGATTAAGAAGCCTGTTGTGCATTTAGCGAATCTCAATTCAGTTAAGTTATATACAGTATAGCTCAGTTCACTCAGCTCAGCTAGTTTCACAGCACCAACTCACAATCATCCAAAATTATCCGATCCCTGTCTACTAAGGACTTTCCCCTTCAGAAGCAACCAGGTCTTATGTATTTTACAGTACCTAGTGAAAATCTATCACAATATTAGTGAACTGCTAATCGCTTATTGGATTGGATTACCTTCTAATTGCTCACTTAGAAATATGAATGAATATTAATCAAGTCCCAACCACTAGCTTAAAATTTTGGTTGGAGCCAACCTCATCGCATCTTAGAAGATAATCTCAACCTAAACCAGTACCTTACGGTAACGGAAGAGATCCAATTACTCTTTCTCATTCATTTGATTTCCTCGATTACTCAAATTTTAAAGAACTATCTAAAGAAGGTGAAGATACCATGAAATGAATCCAAATGAAGCATTACAATCTACAACTACTGTTATAATCTAAACTTGAACCCGAATCAACTACGAACCAAGCTAAATTAGTAAATTGATGTATCATACACAAAAAAGAGGGGGGGAAAGAGAATTGAGGATGATTTACCAGTGATTGCAGATGGTATAAGGCACATGAGACACCACACCCATCTTTTTCTTCAATAAAACTGCAAAATAAAGGGCAGCTAAATTAAGAATAGAATTGCAATAGCTCAAGTTTGAATCAAAAGTCAAAACTTTGGACTGATTGCATAAGATGGAAATAATCAATTGGGATGAAGTGGTACTATCAATACCTGCAAATCCTGAAATCTAAAATTCTTATTCTTTAGCTGATTGATTCTTATTCTAATTCTTGCAAGAGGAATGTTATCTACCAGTTTTCAGCCCCAAATTATTTCCAGTTCTGTGAGAGCAAGACTGTAAGACCCAGTTCTAAACCCCAGAATTTTGCTTGGCCCATATGCGGTTATGAAGTGTCATGGCCCATGTTTTATATGACCCAGATCCAAACCGCTTTTCTGTCTAACAAATGAGTTTGGTAGTTCAACCAAACCAAATTATTGGACTTTTGCTTGGTTTGAAGTTAGTTACTACATTGACACATAATGGAAATTAAGCCAGTTTCACTTCACTTTAACTTTATTCAACCTTATTCAAATTTGGTTCAGTTCACTTAGGTCAACCACATTAAGTTCACTTCATTTCATTTTAGTTTAGGTTCATTAAGTTCACATCGTCTCATTCAACTCAATCTTAATCAGTTCGGGTTAGTTCAGTTCTTAAGCCCCATTCAGTTGAGTTAACTCAATTATGTTAGTTTAGTTCATTTCAACCAAGTAAAAACATGACCAAATTACTCACATATACACAAATGAGAAAATTACCATAGAAGTTTTTACTTCTTTTTTCTTCCATTTTTAGAAAATGAGTCACAAGCACGCTTATGATGCAGATAAGATCGTCGTACACCTCTCATAACTTTGAACACCTAAAAAAGTTGAGAGCTACACAACTTTTAACTAGTACTCTAATATAATACTCCTAAGTCACCACTCACAGAGCTATGTGTTGGCTCACGGGGTCTGAACACTCATCATCACAAATAATAAGCCACCATCTCCACCATATCTCAAAGAAACTGATTTTGATGGAAATATCTCAAACAATCTCCTTTGTGGTTATAGCTCTCTCTAAGGTGGATATGTGTGTCATCACTTTTAGACATGTCAAAACATATCTCATACTCCAAACCTCCCTTCTACATAATGATTAGAGATAATGATTCCACTATAGAGAACATTCTAAGAAGATACGTTAAGAGACATATTCATAAACCAAACATAAACAAAAAACAATCCACCACCCTTCATCTATGTAAACGAGTCAGATAGCACCCATTTGTGTAGTGACAAGTCGACAAATTCAGAGACTTTCTACTTTTCTCTCTATGATACTTAATCGGTTTTAAGTTTAAGATGAAACTATCCATTTTAAACAAGAATTTGTACGAAGAAACTTGCTCACATTTCAACACAATAAACATACAAAAACGTATTAAGAAGTATTAATAGTACTGCATTAGGTTCTAGTGATTGATGACAGCCATTAAAAGAAATACTCCCTACTTTGGAAAGTCCACCAAGACGTGAAGATAAACTAAAGAATGGAAGAAAAGTGTGATTTGAGAATCAAACAAATAACAAAATATTGCAACTTGCAATTAGGAAATTCTTATAATATCGGATAAGCCTAAAAGTAGCACAAATCATCAATTATTTGTTCTTGCAATTTGGGTAATTCACTAATTGTAGAATACTAAGGCTCATTTTTAATGTGTCCACTTGCAAGTTGCATCATACAACTTGCAACTTGTTTTTTTATCTACCCAAAAAAAGGCAAACAAAATAGGGAAGTTACTATAAATATGTTGAAAATGTTTGGGTCATGTAATAATGTCCAAATAGGGAAACCTTTGATTGGTGAAGCCCAAAAAAAGAAGGGTACCCTCCCAACCCTTTTGGGCTACTAATGCAAGTTGACCGACACAATATCAGACATTTGATGGTATAAGTGTATAACTTTGAACTATTTTATCGCCTAGTCATCTATTTGCAACTTGATTGATCCACGTATCATCCAATAATAATATCAAAAAATAAAAATAGTAAGATAAAACTAATTATCGAAAAGAAATCCATGCAGATTTGTCACCGAGTCACTCAACGACTTTAAAACAAAGTCGTTGAACCATTCAGCAACAAGTGTAAAACTAGTTTCCTCGACAAAGTTTCCACCTGGTGAAGAACTAGTGTTCTTAATTTACAAAACAAGTCACTATAAGTGGCTGACTATTCATGTGAACGTACTAAAAGTGTCGACACTTAAAATCCTTATTTATATGCTTCCTCCTCGTTAAAGACCTGTTAAATTGGCAGACGTGCATCACGCACTCTCTAATAAATAATCGTATTTTCCAATATACTCAATCCTGTACTATACGCTTCCTTTTGTTGAATGACCTTGTAAAGCAACAAGGTTCTAATAACTTCTGAGACAAACATATCCATCTTAAACACGGAACAGATATACTAATACCAAAGAATGACCAAAAAAATCGTCCCAACTATCAATATTTACTAGTAGTACTTGACCCTTTTTGAACTTGTGACGGTCACGGTACAACTGTCTTAAAGGAGACCAAGAGGTAAACAATTACGAACTATATTAATGTGAAAGTTACATTAAATTAAAAGTTTGGGGCATTATCACACTACCTTTCAAAATGTTGCTTTTAAAATAGATATTATAATAATAAAGTTTAGCTGACTGATTAGAATATAAACCTGATTTTCTTCATGTGATAGTAGA
Source organism: Agrostemma githago (assembly GCA_958450325.1). Classification (NCBI taxonomy): domain Eukaryota; kingdom Viridiplantae; phylum Streptophyta; class Magnoliopsida; order Caryophyllales; family Caryophyllaceae; genus Agrostemma; species Agrostemma githago. Next base: position 81,050,046 of record OY288241.1, on the reverse strand, counting down.
CAAAAGGAGGTATAATTAGCAAAGTTGGCTTGCCTGAATGATATGAGCTAGCATCTCTTAAATAAGTATGTCGCAGGTTTGATTTATAACCCTTGTGAACATATCCTCCAAAGACTGCTATAGCTGTCAATATAAAATACTCTTTGTCAGCAATATAATAGGAAAACCAGAAGATTAAGTATAAGGAATCTGAATCTCAAATAACTGTTACAAATATTGTAAGGAGTAATTAGCAAAGATTAATCTCAAGTTAAACACCATCTATGCCAAGCAAAGGTTCATGGCATCCTATTACCCATATAATCACTCTGAATTTCTAAAAAAAACGTCCACTTTTTGAATATACACCCCCGTCCTCATATAATCAAAGAGAAAGCTTTCGTAAATTCGAAAGAACACGTGACTGACATCGAAAGGATGAATACGGCGAGGTGTTAGTACATTCTTGTGATCTCCATAGCAATGACCAAGCTTCCACTTGCACTAAAATATTCCTCACATATATTCATAAACATAGAACACTTTTAGACTTTGCCCTAAGGGTAAGATCATTGGTAAGATTATGCCCAATCATAAGACTAAATCAGGGCAGCCTCCCACTAACTTTTATTACTTCCTCTAACTCTTTTATAACTTCCCACTTCATTATTGTATTCCCTCCTAAATGAATATAGAGTGGGAAGTTATTAGGGAGCTGGAGGAAGTAGTATGTTTTATTCTTCACTCACCTAGGACTTTACCATTTACTCTACTTTTTCTCCCAACTTCGAAAAATGTGTCCAGAGTTTAAGTTGAGTCCCAGATTTTAAAGACTCAACTCAAGACTTTGTCAAAAACTTTGATAGATATCAAGGCAAGACTCACATGAGTAAAGACAAGACTCACTCAAGACTACCATATTCAGTATATATTTCTTCACTAGTTCTTGAACTAATAAGAAAGGTAAAATTTTGTAACAAAGTGTACTCGACACTGCACATTTAATAAGCAAAAAAAATTGAGAGATTCCGATTCCGAAAACCTTTTGAACTTAGTATTAGACAGATACAAATATCACATGCTACAATGCATGTCAGATATGATCAATCCAACTCTTAATTAAGTTGATCAATCCAACTCTTCGTAGGTTGTCATGACTGATGTCATGCACTTAAAAAAAATACAGTTATATATAATGACCATAAAAAGCAACCTACGAACTGCCAAATGTCAGTGATCTACTAGTTGGACGACTCTTTTACTTGGAATAGCCAATGAAATGAGCAAGAAATTGATTCTTATAATTAAGTATGCACAAACCCCCATTATTAGTGTTCTACGCCCTCACCTCTTTCTCTTTTTTTGCAGATATACACTAAATACATTTCCTCATTTAGTAATATTCATGATTTAAAATCAAAAACCAACTTATGGACATTAACTTTTAAATTTCTACAAAAAAATTCAACCACTATTGCCAAACAATTCTTCCTTCTTTTGTCTCTCCCTTCCTAGTTAGGCATCTTGTTTTCTTGCCTCAGCCTTTTTCAGGTGATCCTAATCTTGAATCACAGACTCACAGTGCTCTTTATTTCCTAGTAATATGCACCTAATCTGAATTCTACCCTCTACCCGAAAAATGGTAACATCATTGACATTACTCTTTTAAGTTTTATGTGTGATTTTAATACTCGGAATTTGATTAGGTGATCCACAAATGGGGAGGGGAAAGATTGCGATCCGAAGAATCGACAACACTACAAGCAGGCAAGTAACATTCTCAAAACGAAGGAATGGGTTGTTGAAGAAATCTAAGGAGCTAGCTATCCTTTGCGATGCGGAGGTGGGAGTTATGATCTTCTCAAGCACAGGGAAGCTCTATGAGTTTGCAAGCTCAAGGTCAGATACAATCCCCAACTAATCCCTTTTTCTAATATTGTGTTGTACTGCTATAGTGCTATGTAAGTGTTGTTCAATTCGCCCAATCCACGAGTTGCTCTACAGTTATACATCTAAGCTTTGACCCCATGTTGTGTTGTCCATCTGGTTGAGGATGCTATACTGTTGAATGTGAGTAATTCAATCCAAAATTTGCGCAAATGCTATTTAATCCGGATCACTGACAGTGATTTGGAGTATAACATGTAGACTGAGCACTTCAAACCCTTGCCGCAGTTTTTGGATCAAAAGAACGGCTTAGTATCAGAAGGTGAGAATATTTACCAAGCCCATCCGTCACCACCGGAATGGTATCCTTTGATATTAAGGAAGAAAGGCAAAAAGAATTGATTGAATTATCGACCCTAATGGCTTTAGGATTTGGCAAAGGGTTGAAAGAAACCAGCTAGGTTTGCAGAAAAGGTTTATTTCTTTGAGAAACATTCACTGTCTCACCAAATTCTGTAAGCAAATGTTTCCAATAGTAGATGCAGAATTTGGATTATAAGTAGATTCTACTACTGGATGTCCACCCCACGCTGATCTAAGAACGCTGAACAGAGTCGAGTATTATATAGTGCCTTAGTACACACGTGTCATCACCAATTTGCCCTTCCTGGTTATCTGTTCATCCTGCCATTTACCAGGAATGTTGTGCAGGATTGTCATTTAGACAGTGAATACTGAATAGTTTGCTCACATGCAGTTTCCTTTCAACTTTGAAATACTTTTGACTGTAGCTCAGATCCCGCTTGAGTGACCACGATGTTCAGCAGTACTGCCCCCGTGACCCTTAAGCTCCATCAATTTCTGATGACTACCTCATAACTTAAGCCAATCGATTTAGACAGGCATTTGGTTCACATGAACTAGTAATCTTTTTGTCTAAACCAATATTCCAGACAGGCATTTGTCAGACTCTCATAAGGCAACACAGTTTACCTTCAAATGCCCTTCCGCTAAACCTGCCATCTGATCCTCCTAAGGATGATCACTTCTACAGTTCTACGTTTATAGTATTAGCATAAGTTGTCACTATTAAGTTAACAACACGGGCAGCTGAGGTGAAAGTGGTCTCTAGATGCAACTAATATAAGTAGTAATAAGCGTAACACAGAAAGTAAGAGGTTAATAAGGGAATTTCTCGAATTTCAATTAGCTACAAGCCTTGGAACTCTGATGAGCATTGACAAGTAGCTGTTTGATCACTTTTAGCAACATAATTTGATGAGGTATTCCAAAGGACTGTTGTCGATCAAGAGGCTCATCATGTATACAATTGTCACATGAACTTACACATATATTCCCTATAGAATAGATCACGTTCAAGCAAGGTCACAACAATATTTGGCCCTTATATATACGGAGTATATATTACTCTCTTCATACTCCATTTACATCATTTATATCATCCCCATTTCATTTTAGTCCATCCAAAAATACAGGGCCCTTTTCTATATCTACTACAATAGACGCAATAACTTCCTTTACTGTCTCGGATAGCTGCTTGATCACTTCCAGTAGCATTATTTTATAAGCATTCTAGACTTTAAATGCAATATTGCACATCATGAGAGGCTCATCTTCTACACTTCTATTATGTGAAATTTTGTATATTACTCCCACAACCCATCATTCCCATGTATATTGAACCCTAATTCCTTTTTAGTTCCTAGAAAAAATTTGGCTCCCTTTTGTATCTTCATGCCTGGTTAAAAAAAAGGAGAGCTTCTCATACTATCTCTACTTATATACTCCTATATAACGTATCAACACCCTCCCAAGCGTTACAATTATTGGATTTAGATAGTTTCTTGTATAAAAGAGAGATATTTTTCAAAGATAAAAGATCATTGGAAACGTTGTTGATGATAAGATGCAAATTCGCTTTTTTCACATAAATACATCGTGAAACCGAGACAAATTAAACTTAGAGAAATTTGCTACTCTAATATCCAAGCACTTAGGAACACTGACCCGGGAGACAAAATAGGGTAATCTTAAAGACACTAAGCATGTGACACTTTTAGAGAAGTTCAAATAAGTTTCAGTGAAAGGTGGATGGAAACATGTGCAAGCATAGGTGCAAGAAACTACTATACATATCTGCAAATGGAAGCTCATGTTCAACTACATTTCCCACTGTGTGCTATTGAGATTAGGACGTACCTGATGGCTGCTAGCGTTCAACATGTTTCATGAATCCTACATACTATTGCTGATTCCACGTTATATTTCCATTGCCAGCATGAAGACTGTGATTGACCGTTATAGCAAAGTTAGAGAGGAGGAGAATCAGCTGGTAGACCCAAATAGAGAAATAAAGGTACGTAAATATCTTTCATTCTCAATTACAACGTTAGCATAATCCTTCATTCGCAACTATACTGTTAGCATTCTAGTAAATTCTTTATAATCTCATTCTCAATTATCTTGAGGAAAAAACTGCATTTTTTTCCTACCGACTTTCACTTCCCAACTTCACTGTGAGTCATCCATAACAGCATAACAGCCACATCAAAGATAAGCTGTATTCAACTTCAGTTCTGTCAAAAAGTTCTTAAATCTTTGGGAAATCCTATCCAGAGTGATATATCTCCCAACTTGCATTTATCAAATGAGGTGTACTAGGGAATAAATTGCACAAACGGCACCAAATCAAATTCAAACTTTCGTACGCTTTTAGTTTAGATCACTTTCGTATTGTATGTCCCATTGCTACAAATATACTCTGTGACATTTTGTGGATGGAATATCACAATCTACTAATGGGATGAAGCGCCACAAGTATATGAAAATGGCAGTCACACTTCACAGTCAGACATACTGGTTTTCCATGAAACAAAATTTTAATGTCATTTTCTGCCTGGCAGTTTTGGCAAAACGAAGCTGCAATGTTAAAACAGCAACTGCAAATCCAGCAAGAGCGCCACAGGTATGATTGTGCTCTTCGATATAATGAGCTACTTGATTAGACTTTCTATACCAGACACCAACATCTGAATCTCAGAATAACCATGAAAGCTAAATTTTGCATCCTATGACAGAATCATACTCACAAGGGATTTCAGATAAAAGGAATACATGTGCTATTTGACAAACAAAAGTAAAACGTTTATGAGAGAGTACTGCATCATAATATTCTAAAATATTATGCAGTTAAGACCAAATAGAATCAGTTCATCAATACAATGTGAAACAAATACATAGTATAAACATACATGCATGACAACAAAAATAAATATCCATTTATCATTGCATTGAATATAGAGATGGAATGTGTGATGTTAAAAATAAATCCTAGTACATTGAAGCAGATGATATGCAAGATTTCATTACTACCACAAACAAACTACTGTGTGTGTGCGTTATGGAACAGTTACTGTTGATTCTGACTACACTCCATGGAGAAAGTAGTAATTCATTTTCCATGTTATCTTCTACTAGGTCAACTAATTATGTTGCTTACAATTAACAAATTAGTTCACAAGTTAATAAAAAGAAAGAACAAGTACCGGTATAATATAACAGGGAAAGTAAATTTAATTATTTCCTTCACAATGCAGACATATAATGGGAGAAGAGCTCTCTGGTTTGACTGTTAAAGACCTACAGAATCTTGAGACTCAACTTGAAATCAGTTTACGAGGAGTCCGTTCAAAGAAGGTACTGAAATAAAGGTTAGAAAGAGTACTTTATACAAATGGTCCACAACTTTGACTCGTAAGCCTCTGTTTTACAGGATCACCTATTGTTGAACGAGATACAGGAGCTAAATCAAAAGGTTAAGCTTGGTTCTTCAGCATTTTTCAGTTACATTAACAGAGGTCATTAATTGTTAAGCACCTAAAGGTCAAAGACAAATGTTGGTTGCAGGGGAAGCTCATACACCAAGAAAATGCAGAGTTGTACAGGAAAGTAAATCTCATTCACGAAGAAAATGTGGTGTTGAGTAAAAAGGTATGCAATGGTTTGGAATGTTCAGAATTATCTTCTTCAAGTGCAAAAAAGTGTTCGACATAAAGAACTTCTATGTCGTGTCTCACGTGTTCCTTTGCAGGTATATGAAAGCGGTGAAACAAGTGGTTCCCAGAGAGATGCTATGCTTAGCAGCAGCAAACATGTTGAAGAAAAAGCTAATGAAACTACCCATCTACAGCTAAGTCTACCACAGCAGCAAAACAATCTATCAGCTGGAACAATCACATTGGGGTATATCACCTACAATAAACTATTCAATACCTATTGTCAAATACTCTAAAAAAAGAATGATTCAACTCAGCCCACCCTTCATTTGTTTTCGTTACTGCAGACTGCAACTGTACTAGATGAGATGAACTTCTAGAGGCCTACTAACCAAGCCAATCGTTCAAGGTTACTACGCCCTGCTTCTATTAATTTATTGGGTTTTAAGACCATGTACCAAATACTGTTTGATTGTTTGTCATAAAGATGGCAGAGGTTTGTTAGTGTATATTAGAAATTTCAAATCAAGTTGAGAGGAAAAATCAAATAGATTATGAATACCTTGAGAACTGTAATAAATAAAAGGACAAGAAGCCTCACGCCGCCCCAGGCTTTGGAGTTATTTATCCCAACTTCAGACATTTTGAGAAGATGAAACATAATGTATTTCAGTCAAGTAAGACCCATTTAACTACCAAAAGAAATGTTAAGCACGACCACAGATGGCGGGAATAACATAAGAAGCTTTCAAGAGGTGTGACTATTAACAGAGATTGGTTTACACAATATTTCAAATGGTTCCTTTGGAGTAACATGCATTCCATTAGTAAATCAGATTCCATAGCAGCGCCAACTTTAGGAAAAGATAAAAATTGCTCCTGGCATTTCATAGGTAAGTGAAAGGCCTTCCTAAGCTAAGCTGTATTGAAGTTTGTTGAAAATATAGATGATATAACAGACCACAATGAATTTCTGGTCTAAGAAAAGGATCATAGAACTTTATACAGATAAATGTAATTTGTCCACAAAATGAAGTAACTTACCCTGTAATGCTTTGCAGGAAATGAAAAGGTAACATAGATACTATAAACCACAAGATGAATCAATTGAAGGATTCAATTTTTTTTTGAAGTCACCGCTAAGTCAGTCAATTGTTGTTGCACCAATAGATATTTCACTGACTAGCTAAATTTTACAGGTGAAGAATCCCCAAAATACAACTTGCACCACTGTCGAAGACAAAAGAGCCAACATGATTTGTAGATAAGTAATGAAGTTTGCAAAAAACAAAAAAAAATGTATCGAAGAGGTAAGATAGTAGGGTTTCATTGATCTATGTATCTAGAATGTTGACACATTGTTAGGAATGAACACACATTTCATGTCCGAAATTAAAACAATAAAGGTTATAAGGTTTTCAGAAACAGTCGTCTTCAGAGTTATATACACACTTCTAGACATACTTTCGGGATAAGCAAACTACCTTTATCCAAAGAAGTTGGGAATATTTTGCAATGTTATAGCTAGGACTTGTCCTCTAATGCTTTTTATGAGTTTTAGCATATTTGGTCCCTCTAAAATAAAAAATAAAAACCACAAACCCGACTCATATGTACAATCTTCCTAATGTAGACAACTAGCCTATGGGGAATCCTCCCATTCTACACCACACCCCTACTCCCCTAGAACTGAATCACAAGATTTTAGTCCATATGGTGCTCAATATTCCTTTACGAGTTGACAGAAAAGATGGTCCATTGCAACATGTAAATACACCTTATAAAAATGGACAGTTTCTTCACCTTGTGGGTATGGCTCATAACACCACCAGCAAAAACAACATCAACAATATCAAAGCCTTGGTCCTAAATTGAATGGAGACGGCTAACATGAATCATTCTCCTAAACCATCAAGTCATCCCGTCTCTAATAAAACAGTCATATAAAAAAGCACAATAGTAGTAATAGTAATAAGTAGAATAATAAAAAATAATAAAATACACACTTTCAAGGTCAAAATTAAGTTAAAAAGCGTTAGTAAAAAATATTTGAAAAATGTTAAGAGTTCCAAATCAAAAGATTAGTAAGAAAAAATAATAATACTCCGTAATAATTAAGAAAAGATAAAAAAAAGGTAAGAGATAGTCCTCAAATATCATCAACCATATCATCAAGCACGGAATTCTCTCCCTCCACATTGTCATATCCAACGCCAAAGATTCTCCATTTCCAAAACCTCAAATCGTTCTCAACCACTCTTATCCATGTATGTTCACCAATCTATGTGCTCTCCATTCTTCAAATCTATGTACCGGTAAATCAATCGGTCTCTTCACATGCCCAAACCATCTTAACCTATTCCCCATCAACTTATCCTCTATAGGGGAACTCGTACTTTTCCCTTAACCACCTCATTTCTAAATTGATCCTTTCTTGTATGGCTATACTGCCTATACATCGCATTTCTGCACATTCATCTTTTGCATATGATCATGCTTTATGGCCAACATTTAGTACCATATAAAAAAGTGCAGCCTAATTAATGTTGGGTAAACTTTGCCCTTTAATATGTGAGGTATGCCTTGACCACATAGTAACCTCATTGTGCTCTTCCATTTCAATCATCATGCCTTAATCCTATGGCCATGTCAGCTTCTAATTCTCCATCTTTTTGGAGAGCAAAACCAAGATAACGAAAAAACTTTGATCCTTGTATCAAATTCTCATAAAAAGCGATTATATCTGCCTCTCTCCTACCACTTCCGCTAAATCTACACTCCATGTAATCAGTTTCACTTTAGCTCAACCTAAAACCTCGAGTTTCTACATTCATAACTATAACTGTAAGTCCATAACCATAAAGTACGTTCCTCCATATTTGGCTCGTCCATGTCTTTCTACAAGACCTCACATGTTAGGAGAGGATTGAAAAATTGGCACCTAGTTTGTTCGAATTCACCATATGGGTGTCCCACATCGATAAATGAGAAACGAGTTCACTATGTTATAAACCAAAGTTACTTATCCTATCACCATTTTTTATCATTTTTTTCTAGGATGAAACTTTGTGGACTTACAAAGTGGTACAGAGTATATTTCTACCTAGCCCCCTTTCATGAATTTAACGAGCACCATATCACTAAAAATCATCACCATGACATAACAATACTATGTGCGCATACCATTAAGAGAGACTCTTTTTTCTTTTTCTTGCATAAACTCCTCTCACCTTTTTACAAAAACCTTTATGAATAATATACACCTAGAGCCAAGCAAGCAATGCCTTTCAGAAATAAAACCTACAGAAACTCCAAATATCGTTTATCTTCTCTCCATAGTTTTTGCTTCTTACATTTCTAATCCACGTTTAATTACAACATGTACATAATGTTACTTTAAAAGATAGGCATCACACCCGTATCGGGCCTTTTCTTTAACCCTCTAAATCATAGTTAACCCATCCCCCAATGAACCGCCCATTCTTTTGAACCAAAGAGCGTAAAAGTTCATAATGGTTTCCGACATGATTCACATTTGTTTTATCTTTCTCTTGAATAAGACAAGTAAAACTCAAACATTCAGGAGTCGTGCATGTTTGTGAGCTTTTTTGTTATAAGATGTCATAAAAGGAAGGACAATGTTATAAAAGAGTGGGCTCACAGAATCAGTTAGGAAGGTAAACTCACATTATTCAGTTTCTAAACATATACATAATCAAAATTTCGTGCAAGCTTTACAATGAGGACCATACTAATTGGGGACAAACTTTTGTGTATCTAAACCCAAAATCTTACCAAACAAGCCCAAACACTTGCAAGTTATCAACCCATAACTCTAAATATTAACCCCGGCCATTTCCTCACTCCAATACAGATCAACCAATAACAGGTGTCGATGGCCACCATAACCGCCTTCCTCGAGAACCTAACTGTCGGCCACTAATACTACGCACTTCCTTCACTATTATTGTCGACCACTAATACCTAACCATAACCGCCTTCCTTCACTATTACGTCGCCATCCTCTCTCCTCACCGAAATATGTCGCCTCCCTCACATAGGACCTCCCAACGACCTCAAAGAGTGGGTGGTTAATAGTTATCTAGAGTACTAATATGTGTATCTCAGTAATGTTGTAGTTATCATAACAATTGTGTTGTTGTTACTATGAATACAAGCAACTACCTAATCACATAAGATATCATAAAGCCTATTCTTATTAATATTACTTTCTTAATATGTATCCCTCAAGCTATATTGTATGCATTACAATGCAAAGACCTACAAATAAAGAAGACCTACAAAGAAATTTGTAAGGATTCTTGACACTAAACACAATGGCACACACTCTAAGTGTAAAATTCCGCACATCCTAATTCATGTCATCACTAGTTTCAGCTGGAGTATAAATTTAATTACATCCATATCTTATTTATCTGTCATCGACTGAAACTACACGAATTTGCAAGTTGCAGATTAGTAAACTGAGATCAATTCACATTTACACACCAACTAGCAAATATTACAAAGCTATGAACAATGTTCATTTACAATAATCCACATTCCAAGATGAACAAAGAGGAAATCGCGATGCAATAAGCAATTACCTGGTAAACACCGAGCAAACTTTGTATTCAATTCCAAGTTTTTGTGCTCCTCGTAGTTCTTCTCAGTTACCCTCAACATACCCAAGCTGACATGCAGACACATTAACCAAGAGATCATCAACAAATCAGATAATTTTCTTCAAAAGGTGCTTGTATGTAGAACAATTCGTAGACAAAATTGTGGCTAGCATAATTTACTAGCAATAGAGAACAAAATTTCATGTAGAAGTAATATATAATCATCCTCACTTTCAACCATTCCCACTCTCCCAATTAACAAAAAACAACAAAGCATTGAAAACTAAGGCGATTCAGCTTGAAAACAATAGCAGCGGGCGAAACCAAGGATTCTAGTAAGGAGTAGCTATTAAATTACTCCCCCCAATTTCATTATGATCCTCGGGCTTTCCATTTTCTACCATTTCATTACGATATTTCTCTTTCCTTTCTGACATAAAATGTATAGCTAATATTACCCAATACCCATCTCTTACCCCTCACACACAGTGACACACCCTTCATTGAATCGCAAAAACTTACAAGAGACGCTCTACATATGTCTCTCACTGAGAGACGATTTCTCACGAAACCTAGTTGAATTGAATAAGAATCATGTATTACTCTTCCCTATAACATTGTACCCATAGGAAACCATCGTAGTCAAAGCCAAAACCCTACTCTTCCTTGAATAAGAACCACATGTTAGATATTACTCTTCCCTAACATATCATACCCTAAAGAAATACGAAATCATAGTGAAACGGAGGAAGTAATAGCGTTAACTAGAAAAATATTCACAGTTTTGACTAAACCCTTGGAATTTTGCGGGGAATCAAATCCACTACCTATTGTCAACTGTACCTCCATCTTAGCCACTAAACGAACTCATCTACATCTACTGTATTCCGTCTTAACCCCTAATAATATTCACAATTTTGACCTAAATCCTTGGAATTTTGCAGGGAATCAAACCTACAAGAGTGTACCTCCATCTCAACAACTAAACTAACACATCTACATCTGCCGTATTCCGTGTAAACCCCTAATAATATTCACAATTTTGACCTAAACCCTTGGAATTTTGCAAGGAATCGAACCTAAGAACTGTTATCGAGTGTACCTCCATCTCAACCACTAAACTAACTCACCTACATCTACTGTATTCCGTCTTAACTCTTAACCCCTAATAATATTCACAATTTTGACTAAACCCTTGGAATTTTGCAGGGAATCGAACCTACAAACTATTATCGAGTGTACCTCCATCTCAACCACTAAACTAACACATCTACGTTGACGATTGCTGAAGCAAAATTATCATCATCATCAAACAAACACGAAGCATTTGAAAATACACTGCGATTCGTACGAAGATGAAAATCGCGAACTATAATACTACTACAACTACATTCCGAAAATCAAATCAATGATAACCTAAATTGTGACGAGCAATTGATTATCAGTTACCCCCGCGTAAAAATCACGCCTAAAACGATGTGAAACTGTGAAAGTGAAAAAAAGTAAAAGACGGAAGGTAAACAGTAAAAGCAACGGAAATGCACAGAAATGGAGTAATTTGTAGCACGACTTACCGCGGTGAAAATGGCGGAGATGTGAGAGGAGGTGAAAGGAGGATGACGATGTGTTCCCCTGAGAGGAGGTATAGAAGACGACTAGAAGGTTGAAGAAGGAAAGGAAAAAATATCTCGAGTTTGGCTACTTATACTTGTGATTATGCCAATTTTAGTGTGGGTCCCTCCCTCTAGATTACGTTGCTTAATTGTAATTTGTATCCCCTAATACTAATTTTTTTTTATTAATTAAGCATAAATACATCATCACAAAATCTTGAGAAAGACTGGCTCTCAATAACTTATTGAGAGACCATTCTTCAGTACCCGTACTATTAAATGACAACTTTGTTTTGTACCTGTATTTATAACAAGTGTACCATCTTTATATTTGTATACTCTTTTAGGTTGATCGTATCTACTTCTATTAGGTTTAGTACCATTGTTACTTCTATTTGTACTTGGTTTCTCAATAAAGTTAATGAGCGATCGTCTCTCAGAAGACCTTCTCTCACATCATTATCTTCTTCTCATATATTTCTCCTTAATTTGATTATGGTTATATCATACAATCTAGCAATTATACGTGGAATTAGAATGTATATTAGTTCTGTCAAGATAGATAAATTAGGTTAAAATAGAGTATTTTTTTTGAAACTGTCGTATCGTTTTAAATATGCTTCTTTGATTGTACTCATGTTCAGTTCATTGCGGATCCCGGAGGTGACGGCAATGAGCAGAAATCTCACTCACCGCCTCACCTGCCTAAACGACGAGCAAACACATGAACGCGAGCTTGCATGTGATCAAGTTATCGTGAGTTTAAGCCTTTAAGGTCAGGAGGATTATCCTATATATTGATCAAGTGAATTTGAATTAATTCATTTAGTTTAAGTACAGTTAGCTTTTGTTACAGTCTAACACCACGTAAGTTTATATTGATAATTACATTTCCGTGATTCTGTAACGGAGACAGTGGATGTTTTAATGAGATTCGAAAGCTTAATCGTTGCTATTTTGTTAACTTTCCAGTCTTGTTCTTTTAAACAAATTAGTTACTCCTAATAAAAACGTGATACTGGAATACATTTTTAATACTTTATACTCCCTCCGTCTCAGTAAATTGTTTAATTATTCCATATTGGGGCGTCTCAATGAATTGTTTGTCTTTCTATTTTAGGAATATTTTTTATATGCAATTTGACCCTTTTAATGAGTTTTGCTCCACATGTCGCTTCCTCATTGAATCTCTTACCCTTTGAGCCAAAAGGAAAGACAAACAATTTATTGAAACGGAGGGAGTAATCCGTACTAACTCTCCAATATTGTACTCTCGTTTGTTAATTATGGAGTAAGTAGTTGTTTTAGAGTACTACTCGTACCTTTGATTGATTTATTAATCACACTTGTTATTCTTTTGTTTAAGGGAAGGTGGGAGTTGGGAGAAGCAAGAGTTATGGTTTGGAGAGCATCTGTGGGCTGGAAAACCTCGTAGGATCATTCCAGTCAAGTCTAATACTTACTAATAGAATAATGGGCTCGTAGTCCTACTATTCTGTGGGACACCCTCCCAGTCCCAGCCCTCTAACGTTGGGATGAGTTTTGTCCAACCAGCCGACCTCTTATTATATCCATTTATTATTACCCCATTATAAGTATAGCCCAACACCCACCAAAAGCGAATACCGAGTACGGAGTACATGTCTTCTTCTGTATAATCAAAATTACATACTCCCTCCGTTCCACTAAGATTGTCTCGTATTCTTTTTGGGTAGGTTCTTAAAGATTGTCCCATTTCTCAACTTTTCTTTTTAGTCTATCCTTTTTTACAACTTCGTCCCTCCTAAGACAAAGTATTTACCATTTTGCCATTTCATTAACCCACACCACCTCACACATCAACCTATAAAGTAGTCATAATTGCCTATATACTCAATCATCACACAATTTTCTTAATTATTGTGCAAAAGTAAACGGGACAAACATTTTGGGACGGAGGGAGTATAAAATATATTCCTAAAATAGAAAGACAAACCGTTCATTGAGACGCCCCAATATGGAATAGGCAAACAATTCATTGGAACGGAGGAAGTATGATTTATCGATTATGGAGTATGTATCTTTAATATCGTCGTCTTTCATTTGAACAATAAAAGAGGGTAAATAGTGGAATATAGTACTCCCTCCGTCCCACTAAAATTGTCCCGTATTTCTTTCTGGGTAGGTTATTAAAGATTGTCTCATTTCTCAACTTTCTTTTTTAGTCTATCTTTTTTTACAACTTTGTCCCTACTAAGACAAAGTATTTACCATTTTGTCATTTCATTAACCCACACCACCGGACGGAGGGACTGAGGGAGTAATTTTAATAACTTTTATTTCGATGATTAATTTTTGAATTGTTTAATCGTGATTCACAAAACACGCAATGAAATTATTTTTATACATTTCTCATTCATACAAAGTAACAAATACGAAATACCGTATATGCTTAGTATATTAATCTCATGTATAAAATCGTTTCTTTTTATATAGGCATACTCCCTCCGTTCCAATGAATTGTTTGCCTTTTCTTTTGGCATCAAGGGTAAGGGATCCAATGAGGAGGTGACATGTGGAGCAAAACTCATGAGAATGATCAAATTGCACGTAAAAAACATTCCTAAAATAGAAAGGAGACGCCCCAATATGAAATAGGTAAACAGTTCATTGGAACGGGGAGTATAATATTGCTAGTTTAGTACGGAGTAGTAGTATGTAAATGTGTGTGTTTCAAAATGGTCGACGTCGATCATACTGTAGTTAGTCATTGCCTACTCCAAGCTGGCCCTTGGGCTATAAAGCGGACCAACCATACTTCAACACGTAACATTCTAAATTCTAAATCTAAATTAATTAAACACCTTAATCATCATTAGCTTTGTTAATACTATATTCTTAAAAGAATTTGATTAAGACGTGAGATCTTTAAAAATATAAAGAAAAAAAAATACAAATAAACGACCACGATCACGTGTTGACCATTGTCGATCCATTCAAAAAGCTGGTGCGGGCCGGGCCGGGCCACACCGGGTTAGAAGTGGGCCGAGGCCGCCAGTCGGGTAGGGTTCCCTTATGTTTGGCCCGGGCACGATCCAAATGGGCTGGACCGGCGAGCTCTAAGACAATCAATTAGTTGCATGTTGGTTAGACAAAGCGTGTTGGTTTTCTGTTAACCCTGGTTACCGTCTATGAGACGGCTGCACTCGGGGAGAAAAAGAGGACATTGACGTGGTCTATGGTGCGACGTTGGACGATGCCAAAACACAACATTGTTAAGCCGCCAAGGTTACAACACAACCTCATAATGGTAATCAAAGCCAAAGGAAAGGCACCTTTACATAACTACTGACAGAAACACACATTTCAGCTTTATATGATACACTGATACATCACCTTCAAACTGGTGACAAAAAACCTCAGTCGCTTCATTCTCAACTATATGCTATATGGCACACCGACTTTCAAACACGGTATATTGGCATGAATCATGATATGGTTTAATGCTCTCCAAGTCGATATAAGGAAGGAAAGAGGGGATTACAGTCTTACAGACGCCTTCTGGTCTTGTTCTTGCTAACCCTTGATATTCCCGACTCGCTTGCTGGCTTCCAAATGATATCATCAAGATTTTCACAAAATTGTTTGTAAAACTACAAATCAAAACACGTCAACATAATTAGTTTATGAATTACGGTCCATGGTGTAAGGTGTATAACTGTATATAATGAAAACGACAAGAATCACGACTACTGAGTACTGACATTGATGTACTCATTTTGATCGCCGGCTATTTTTTGGATGTCTACCATGTAAAACGTGGGGGCAACTTCGAAAACCTGATGAAAAAAGTAGACAGAGGGTTTAGTTTAGTTACCATCGACGACAGTAAATTTAGAAATTAGGAATTCTGACAAATAATCATGGCTTACTTCGAGAATAACGTGGATTTGTCCCGTCTTATCTGCTGAAAGACCCTCTATTCTCATCTGTGTAATGAATGATAACCGAATTTATGTTATGTTATTCATACTCGTTTAGAAGCATCTGACACGACACACCAAGGCATGTTTAATCGTACCTTAAAGTTTCGAATATGTGTCTTGAAACCCATGGATTGTGCGACTACTTGCATACTCGATAAGACCACTTTCGCTGGTTTCTGAGAAATAAAACGTGTTTGCTGTGGCACGGAATCCTGCAAGAAAAAAATAAATAAAGATTCGAACTTTATACTGTTGAATCATATGTATATACCGTGAGAGTGAGTGGGCTCGTAGTTCATACCTTACTTTTATCGAACAAAGTTTCGAGATTTAATCCTTGAGACAGAATGATGAGGTCGAATGCATTGAGCACCAATGGACCAAGATCACTGTTTCCATGTTGCTGGCCGTCTTCTTGTTCCTGCAATGGCAATACCATCGACAAGTACTAAGTATGATTTAGTATAGAGAATTGACCCGACCCGACCCGACCAGGCGTGGTTGACCCATTTGCCAGGTCTATGTGCAAGTAATCGAATGGCTGAATTTCTGGAATTTCACTTAAGCTATAACAGATGATGAAGATAGGAAAGCAGCAGCAGCAGCATTATTGAACTTACTTCAGTGTCATCGAAGACAGCATATATGTCATCGAGGTTGACATCTTCGTATTCAATGAGCCTAACAGGAGTATACCCTCTTTGGAACCATTCATCGTTCTTAATCTCTTCTATCCTTAGTCGCTGCAGAGAAACAATAGGAATAAGATTTAATTTACACATGTCATACCAGTCTACAGACCTGCAAGAATTTTCTCGCAGGAAGCACCTTTGAGTTTTCTATACAACCAGAAAAATATGGACGAGCTTACAGTTTCAGGATTTGGGTCCAAAATGCGTTGGATTAAAGACTTTGCACCAGCGGAGAACCAAGAAGGGAATGAAAAATCAGCATTCTCAATCTGCATAAACGAAAGACGATGAATACTGAATGATACTGATTCTCTAATGCTCAACTTAGTGCGACAACACAAAACCATCCAAAAAAAAGACATCAATGTGTCGTGTTCATGCCTTGAAGTATAAGGTAGTAAGATCTAGTTCATCGAAGGGTAGATAACCCGCCATCAAAACATAAAGGGTCACTCCACAAGACCAGATGTCAGCGAGAGCACCGTTATAGCCTTTGTGATTGAGAACCTGAAACCAAGATTGAAGACATAAATATGGTTCAAAACACTCATATGTATTACAGAAACGAGTATAATTTTTTAGACACGCAGATTGTTGTTTCTTTACCTCGGGTGCTACATAATTTGGGGTCCCACAAGTCGTCTTCAGGAGGCTCACACCCTATGAACATGTAAAGAGTATCAGATATAGCATCTTTCAGTTAGACGTTACAAAAATGCTGGAAATATATACGGGGATTATTACCTCAGGAGGGTGCGCGCTTAGTCCAAAGTCCGAAATCTTCAAATTTCCTTGGGAATCTAGAAGAAGATTTTCAGGCTGTAGATAGTTCAGAAACGAGCTTTACAGGGTCACGAAACATTTAGCAGCAAAGAACTGTCATGAAAAGTACCTTCAGATCTCGATGGTATACACCTTTGTTGTGACAGCACTCTACACCGTCAATGAGTTGCTGGAAATATTTACGAGCATCAACCTCACTGAGTCGCCCATGGTGAACCTGCACACGGTAAGTCTTTAGATCTCATACTATTTGCACGACATGGGAAATCGAAAAAAGAGTACAAATCTTGTGAAGTTACAGAAAAACTCACAATTTTATCAAACAACTCTCCTCCTGTTATGTATTCCAATATGATATAGATCTTAGTGCGACTTGCTATAACCTGCAAATGTAAAACTATAAGGATCGTGAATAATGATTTAGCCAACCCAAAGACCATTTTCGGATTAGGGTTTGTCGTCGTTGAATATATATTGATGAATCCCTGATATCGACATCCTTACCTCATGCAAACGAACAACATGGGGATGCCTTACAAGCTTCATTATAGATATCTCTCGTTTTATCTGCAAGAATACAATACAATCAACTCGCTTTCTCATTCCTTCAAAATCCCACAATGAAAACAAACAATAAAATGTTTTACTTCAGTTGTTACAGTACAAGTCCATTGTCACTAGATCATAGTAAATAGTAAAAACTGGATTGTTATCTGCTTTGTTAGGCAAGCGGGTACAAAAAAAAATCGATTTTTTCCCTAGAATGTTCAGCCTCTTTTGCCAGCAGACTAAAACACGGACTCACAATTCCACAAACTCATACGAAAGATCATAACTTTGAGTAAATTCCGCCAATAATCCTTCATCTGGGTATAATAATAATAATAATAATCAGACTTTGAAATACTTGTAATGTCAAAGCAAAGTCCCTATCCAAAAACATACTCCTCCAATTACAATTTACATACTATATAGAATTATGATCACCCAACCAAAAATAGTACTACTCTACTACAGATGTGGTATATGACCTCATCATATACATAATACATCAGACCAACAATCACATACTCCAGTAACTCCACTATAGGCTATAGCAACTTACACAAGTGGTTAAGATCGACATATATGTCTTAAACTTGTAACGGGTTGAATAAGATACATAGGACACACAAAAAGCCTATTCCATCTAACCATGGTGTTATTTCATCTGTTCTAATTTTACGATGATTCATGTTAGCCTATTCCATCTAATTACGAGTCCCAAAAAGATTTGCTCAATCCTCAAAGTCATCTCCAAAAAATAACCAGGGTAAAACTCGGTCACCATAGACGGACATGAATCAAGAACAAGAACAGCCAGTGACAGAGCTTTAGTCCCGAAAAGATTTGGGGTCGGATAACATGATTCATTATCAGAAACAATCAGTGTAAAACTCGGTCACATTGGATGAACACGATTACATGAATCAATTACAAAAGTTGGAAACTTTCACAAATTACCAACATCATAGTCTTACTCCCTATCAATAATCAAAGGACAACAACAACCAACAACAGAGCCTTAGTCCAGAAAAGATTTGGGGTCGGCTAATATAACTCATTATCCAAAATCGTCAACTCGGTCACATTGGATGGACATGAATAACCAATTATTATACAAAAGTTGGAAACTTTCAGAAATTACCAAGCTCAAGCAGCTAAATTGATCAAACAACAACAACCTCATTAACATACATTTCAGTATAAAACCAAAACTAATCCATAATTAGTGTGTTAACGCGTGTCCACTGAGTCCACGTTAGAAAAACAGTTAATCTTAATTAGATATGGCAACTCTCCTAGATCTCTAAGCTCAAAAAAATGCATGAAATTTACTCAAAATTCACAAAAATAAAAAAACAAAGAGGAAGTTGGAGAATTGACCTGCTCAACCATTTTATGCTTAAGAATTG
This sequence comes from Agrostemma githago, assembly GCA_958450325.1. Lineage (NCBI taxonomy): Eukaryota > Viridiplantae > Streptophyta > Magnoliopsida > Caryophyllales > Caryophyllaceae > Agrostemma > Agrostemma githago. The sequence goes on along the minus strand of OY288241.1, from coordinate 81,030,531 downwards.
CACTTCGATCAAGAACTTTCATGGCAACACTTTCACCAGTTTCAGTGTTTTGAGCAAATTTGACCTTTGCAAATGTCCCTTCACCAATTGTCCTCCCAATCTCATACTTCCCTACTTTTCTCACCACCATCTTCTTCCCTTCAACTTCAACACAATTATTTCCACGAATTCTTGTGAGACGATCTCACGATAAATTATATCGTATCATATGGAATAGAACAAGAAGAATATAATAATTCACAACACAGGAGTAAAGCAAAAGCAAAAAGGAACTGTCTTTTATGAGTTTTTACTATCCTTTAGATGGGCAGTTGGGTACCCATCAAACCAAAAATACCCAACAAATATGGCAACAAAATGATGGTGCTAAATAAATGGGATTTAATTATACTATACTCCGTAGTCTTATTTCGAAAGAAAGTGTCTTTAAAATAATCAAAAAAGAGAAAAATGTAAGGATAAATCTATACCACGCTCCAAAAGATTAATTTTTTAAATTTTTTATAAAAGTGTGAACTTAATCGTGTTATCGTAACAGAAGAAGAAAGATTTTGTATATATGAATAGTTTGAAGAAAGAGTATGGGAGGATGTAATTGTGTTCTTTTGTGGTGGGGGTAATATAATTAGGTTGGGTTATCAATATATCATTACTTAAATTATCAATGATTCATCATATTATGGGTGGAATTGGATAACTATATGATTAGACTAATCCCAAGATTGGAAATTTTATTGGTTTTGGCCAGCTAATAAGAGTCTTGACATGAAAGAAGAAGTAAAAAAAAAAATTAAAAAAAAATTGACCAAAGACCCTCTAATTAGACTTTCGCATCCAACTCGACATCTGAACTGAAAATTCGACCTTAATTTTTAACCTAACTGACCGATTCAGCTTGAGATGATGCAACCAAACCCGAACTCGATCTGATTCATACAGACTCATGAAAACCGATCTAAAATGAGTTTGAATAGGTTGACTAGGTTATCATCCATCCTTCAAAAAGTTCAAAGAACAAATGACTTGTGGAGTAATTGAATTGACTGAATTAGGCCAAAATAGACAATTAGGTTTCTACCACAAGTCCACAAGAGTTGTCCCCTCTCTTATGTCTTATCTTTCCTTGTCATTCTCCACTATAATCCCCTTTTCCTTGTTCAAGTAGCCATTTTTCCATTTGCAAGAATTCTTCCTTTTCCTTTTAGGTTGTGACATTTTGAGTTGAAGAAAATGTTGGATGCTTCCTTTATGTGCAACATTTCAACCATCCTCATTATTTTAATCCCGAGTTGAAAAAATGATACTCCGTACTCTGTGTGTTGTTCTTATTATAGCTTTTATTGACCGATACAAGACTATCCTGTATACAAGTCCGACTTTCAGATGGTGAATGATTGGATAGATAGACAGATAGACAGATAGATAGATTAAACTAAAATCGAAGTTTAAATTATGTAAATCCATAATTCCATACTACATTAGTTTCAAAGTTAAGCTGCTTGTAATACATTTCTCAAAGGTTCAAACTTTACTCAATTACAGTAGCTATTGGAGGAGGTTCCTGAGTTGCATCAGCAACTCTGCTGTGGAAAGCGGCTGGCAAGTCGCCTCGTAAGATCTGAACCTTGAACTCGATTAAACTCGGATCAGATGACATGAGTTCAAAGAGGCAGACATCTTTAATCTTCAGCATGTTGTCATCTGCAAAGGTCTTCCATCCTCTGGCAAAGACTTTGGGATGGGATCGGGCCAAGAACTTCATATCCCAACTGTTTCTACGGTAGGTCAGTCTCAATGGTACAGTCGTGTTATCAGGAAGTGACCCCAGAAAGTTTTTCGGAACCTGCTGATATTAACATTCAAAGTTCAGATTTCAGAACGTCAGCATAGCATTACATACTTTATTACATCCTGCTGTATTCCTGTTACACCATTCTCAGAAATACTCAGCACTGTACTGATATATATATATATATATATTTCAGAATGCAATTTACAGTATTCGACTGTCTGTATGTATGTATGTATGTATGCAGAATTCAGATATGACCCATGATGAAAATCGAGTCTAGAATTACATCAAAGTATCGGAATGCAATTTACAGCATTGGACTATATGTATTCCTGTTACTGTGTTACACCATTCTCAGAAATACTAAGCACTATCAGAATGCAATTTACAGTATTGGACTGTATGTGAATGCAGCTACGACCCGTGATAAAAACCGAGTCTAGTATTGCATCAAAGTGAATGACAATACGACAGTCGACAGTATGACACACAACAACATTGAATCGAATCGAATGACGCTGATATTTGGATAACAGTAACTGATAAACGAAATGAGGAGCATTAAGAAGAAAGGGTAGGGAAATTAATGTACCAGGCGACCCAAATTGAGATGTGATTTACAAATAATGACATGGAAAAACGGTTTTCCTGTAAGTGGTTCGGTCTCATTGTCGTCGTCCATGCATATGATTGCGGTTTCAGGGTTAGGCTCTTGATCTGCCATCTCCGCTTCACTATAATCACGTTAAAAAGCATGAAAATTTGACAGATAAAACTACTTCGTAATAGATTTAGAGCATAATAAATGTATAGATGAAAAGATGAAGGACAAACCTGAAGTTGAAGAGAGAAACAGGAAGAAAAAAAAATGAAAGTTTGATGAGTTGAGTTTGGTGTATTTGGTGAGATTTTAATGAAACAGTGACATGAGAGTTGAATGTTGTGAGCTTGTGATCAATACAGGATCTATTTTTCCTACAAAAGGAAAGATCTTTTAGCATCTATGTACCTAATCCCATGTTACTCCGATACTTCGCGTACTTGCTGCAAATTGAGTATATATATTTCCTATCTTCAGCACGGTGTTGTCGACTTTCTTGCTTAAAAACTTCGGCACAGTTTAGCCATGTTCTTTTGGACTAAACTAGGCTGAAGTACGGAGACAAAATGAGTCTCATGGGGTTGAACTGAACTAGAATGGACTCAACTGAAGTGAGGCGCGTTGAAAAGAATTTGAAAAAACATGGCCTAAATTTCAGTTCATTTTAGTTAAGTTCGACTTCATTCAGTTCAATTCACTCACTTTCAGCCAAAAAAACACAGTGTGGATGAGAATCACGTTAATTTTAACTAGATAATCCAACAATAAGTCAATAACAATAAGCATGTCAAACCCATAACTTCACAAAGTTCAGTTGATTAGAACCTAAAGAGGTTTCAACTTTAAACTCCTACATCTAGTCGATTACAACAACTACGGGTTCTCTGTCGCGAAAAGGAGCTGGTACATTGTATCGTAGAATCTGAACCTTGAACCTGACGATTGGTTCATGATCAGATGACAGGAGTTCAAAGATGCAGACATCTCGCATCTTCAGCTTGGTGTCCTTGACGAACTTCTTCCAGCCCTTGGTAAATCTTTTTGGCGTGTACTCATGCCCTGAGTATGTCATTTCCCAGTTCCCGCTACCGTAAGTGAGTATCATCGGTGCAGTGTCTTTTTTAGGAAGCGATTCCAGAAACGATACCGGGATTATCTGATAATATAACATTCAAAACTCAGAACATCAGCAGACAGCATTGCATTCATCTAACAATACAGTCTACAGAAAATATATATCTCCCTAAGAGATGCAGACCGTCAAGGAACTAACTCAATCAAAACGTTAAGGAGATGGCTGGAGGCCCGACAATTTTTATATACTCTTACACAAACAGCTAAAGATGAGATGAACTCAGAAAATGTTAGTGATACTGTAATAACATTCAAAATTCAGAACACCAGCAGACAGACAGACAGACAGACAGACAGACAGCATTGCATTCATCTAAATATACAGTCTACAAAAAAAATCGGAAACTCAGCTTCAGGCCATCAAAGAACCAACCCAACCAAAACCTCAAGGGAGACCGAGAAATGTTTATATGCTCTGATCTAACACAGACGGCTAAAGATGAGATGAACTCGGAAAATGAAAGTGATACTGTAAGAGGTAAGCTAGCATCAGTATATCATACCATGTGATATGAAGTGAAATGTGATTTCTGCATAATAACGTGGAAGTAGGGTTTTCCTGTAAGTGGTTCGATTTCAACGTCGTCTACACTTGTATCTTCAGAAACCGAGTTTGAGTACTCTTCATCCTCCATCTTCATCAACTTCGATAATTACTCGATCTCTTCTCTACCTTTACCTCAATCAAGAAAAAATCAAATCAACAAACTTTTCAGAAATTGCTGTACTTTGACTACATTTTCTGTAAACTTTTCAGACATTAAGGTAACCCATAGATCTCAGAGTCGAATTCCTTCCCCTGTATTGTAATGCGACTAAGCACGAAAAACAAACAATTTGGCTACAAAAAGTTGCAACTTTTGAGAAGAAAGTTGAAGCTTAGTACCTTGAATGTTGAAGTTAGAACTGATGAAGTCAGGAAATTTACAAATCTCACCCAAAAAAAAAACTAAACCCAAAAAAAAAACTAAGTTATTACACGACACTTCGCTTGGGTGCCCTGTCGTGTGTCTGACACCGACACAACATTTCAATACTTCATTTTAGACCCAAAAAAAATGAAAATTTGGGTCGAAAAAGCCGTGTCGGACACAACACATCTGAGTAACACAGAAAAAACTATAAACAGCAAAAAAATGCAACAATTTAGAGGAATAAACTGCATACAGTAAGAAATTATAAGAAAAGTTGAAGAGCAAACCTGAAATTTGGGAAATGGAAGGGTGAAGTGTTGAGTTATGGTGAGTTTGGTGAGAATTTTAATGAAATAGGGAGTAAAAACAGGGGTGAAAGACATGTTTTTGTTGAATTCAGGACGTTTTACCCTAAAAAGGAAAGACCTTTAATATCATGCAGAAAAGGGTTACTCTGATAAGTGTAACTAATGTAGCATTTGGTACTTCCCTTCACGCAATTGCATTCTCGATACTACGTTCAAATCCAAAGGGTATATTTATTTTTGGAATATTCTTGATGGTACCCTCGTGTTTTTTCATATTCTACGTGGTACCCATCATTTTGCTCAAAATACCTTTGACTTGCGATAACTCTTTAGCTATGAATTCCAAAAGAGACAATTTTAATTTTAAACTGAATCTCTCTTAAAAACGATCCGTTTTGAAAAAAAAATCATCACTTTCGGAACTCGAGAAACAGAGTTATGGTCGGTCAAAGTTTATTCGTTTAAAAGCATTTGACTGAACATCTCTCGTAGTACAAATTTTGAAATTGCAAAAAATCAAATCTCAAATCGAGGATCTTGTGAAGACAATGATTTTAGTGAAAATATCGTCATTTTTGGAACCCGTGTGGGTACCGTATAGAAAATGCAAAACACACGGGCACCATGTAGAATTGCCCTTTATTTTTTCACACTTGTTGAAACACGTTTTAGACCGTTAATATCTTTGTTTTACATTAACAAAAATTATAAAAATTCGATATTCTTGATGTAGTAACTAACCAGTCACTTCCATTGGGGCTCGGATGAAGAAGAATAGAGTAAATAGAGCAATACAAAGTTCAAATATAATCCGCTAACGACTACATTCGTTCACATTTCAATTCTCTCAGAGACTCGATACCAGAATATTACATTGGAAAGAAGTTCAGATGAAAATGACTGATAAATCGCAGAAGAAGAATTAGACTGCGGGTTTTGTTACCATCTCTACTCGAATCATCTTCAATCTCTCTACCACAGTAGTACAATTTCAGTAAATAAAATCTAATACGGAGTAAATAAATAAATTCCATCTCGAGACTTGGCTACTTTATAGTGATGTAGCGGTTAGTCCCATGCTTGGCCCAACGATCTTTGAGATCGACAGGTGCAGACAGATCATGCCCCTCTGCTGCAAGCCGGCTCAACAGTTTGCTGAATGCACTTCCACTCATCTTCCTCCCACCAACACGAGCATGTCGTTTGTTAGGGACAGCTGGTAATGGGTACATTGACATGGTTGTTGTACAGCACGACGACTGCCACCCACCGTTCCCCCATTTGTAGCATTGTCTGTATATTCCAGTGCACGAGCAAACAGGAGGTGCCATGGTCGTCTCATCGAATGCTACTTGGTTCAACCCGAGGTCCGGACTCTTCCAGTCGGGTTTCCACTCTTGAGTCTCGGAAAACAGTAGTTTGTTCAAGTCCTCGCCTTCCCTCTTTACCTTCCGACCGGATTTGGCTGGTTTTTTGTTAGGAGAGTCGGGATCCTTGGCCCGTTTGACTTTCCGGGGTTTTGCATTCTCAGGTGAGAGTGAGACGGCTGTCAAAGGGACCGCCTCGGGAGGTGGTGGGATCACATCTCGTTCATCATAAGAAGTTTCAGCCTCGTGCTGGTGCTGGTGTTGCTGTTGCTGCTGTTGCTGTGGGTGGTGCATGTGTTTCACGCCTCGTGAAATTTGACATCCAGGTGGACAAGAGTTGTTGCTGTTGCCGTTGATGGAATTCTGTCGGAAGTGAAGTGCAGTGAGGGCATTATCCCGCTCAATGATGGCCTCGTTCCGTTCCTGAATCGCTGTGTCTCGCTGCATGATTGCCAAGTCTCGCTCCTCGCAGGCCTTGTTCTTTTCGTTTATTGCCATGTTTCGCTCTTGGATTGCAGCATCTCTTTCAGCCATTATCGACATTATGTGTTTCATCGACTGCGGCTGTTGCATCAGCCACTGCAATTATAGCAGCATCGAAATAACTAACTGTCAGAAACTGAACAATTGATCGAGTATGCCAAGTTAGAACAAAGTTTGATGCAATCATACCTGACTGTGTGCAGGTTTATACATCTCAGGCTTATGCCTCCCGTTTTCACGATGCCCACCTTCGTCCATTCTAAACTAGATAGCAGGAAACAAGAAATACGCAGAGATAAATAATGCTACTTCCACCCTTCCTTCTGCGACAAGCTGTTTCAATAACAAGCAAGACAATGAATGAAAAATGAAAAAAACGATTCATACATGAATGTTACTAGTAAGAAATGATATACCTCAGCTAACTGTTCTTTGGCCAGACATCGTGAGTTCTAGACCTGATGTGTAAGTCATGAAATCAAATAGATGTAAACAATTTTCCGAAATGGAAGAAGATAGTGAGATAGCCTTACCTCAACCGTAGAGATTCCTCTACGATAAACAGCTGCGCACATTGAAAAAAAAAAACTCGATTTAGTAGTATAGGAAATGACATCAAACCGATATCAAGAAAAATTACTCACAGAAACATTTTAATGAACTACAACTTGATAAACGGTCATAACCCATCAAGGTATCACAAATTCGCACAAAACTATGACATTGTATCGTTTCCAATACCCTGTCGACTGCCTAACAAAACCCGACCACTCCAACACTTCATTTTAGACCCAAAGTTGATAACTTTGCACAAAACTATGACACCATATCATTTCCAAATTCCAATAATTGCAGACGAGTTAAGAGTAACATAGCTATATCTAATTGGCCTCATTCCATGACCATGAATTTTCACAAAATCATAAGAGAACTCCTATAACTACACCGAATACTCAACCTTCTACAACTAAAAAGATCATGCATTTCTTACTCAAATCACGAATCCAAAATCAATACATCAACTTGTACAATGTGAGTACACCAAAGTCATCCCAAGAATCCAAATCACACAATCTATAAACACAAGTCAACAACAAAAACATGATCCATACATTCAAAAACCCCTCAACTTAAGCACAATTTTAAAAAAAACACAAATTTTTGTTTGTGACGGATATATCAACTTATAACGGGTCAAATAGGATCGATAAGACGAGAGCAAAGCTTCTAACTTCTAAGTACTAATTGACCAAAATGAGCTAAAGATTGATACTTTGATATCATCAATCAATCAAACAAACAAAAACACAGTTCTAGAGCTCAAAACCCTGAAAAATCAACATTTTCAGCACAAACCCAAATCAATAAATCAACAAAAACACAAATTTTTGTTTGTGGCGGATATATCAACTTATAACGGGTCAAATAGGACGGATAAGACTAGAGCAAAGCTTCAAACTTCCAAGTACTAATTGACCAAAATGAGCTAAAGTTTGATACTTTGATATCATCAATCAAACATAAACACAGTTCTAAAGCTCAAAACCCTTACAAAATCAACATTTTCAGCACAAACCCAGATCAATAAACCCACAAAAAATCAATAAATCATGAATATAAAAAGAACCCAGAAGTCAAACAAACAATCAAAATTAACCCAAGTAGCAAAAAAAAAACAGTAAAGTAAAAAAAAATCAGCAGTGAGATCAGGAAATGAAGAGCAAGCTGCTCATACCAACAACAGTAAAAATCAAGCAGAAAAGTATAAGAACAAATAATCAAAATTAAAAGAATAAAAATTGGAAAAAAAAATGGATGAACTGGAAAAATCAAAGCTTACCAAAGCAAGAAGGAAGTGAGTGTAAGAGAAAGAGAGAGGAAAGAGGGGAGAAAAAAAAGGAAGCAAAAACCCTAAAATCAGAGGATTGGGTGAAATAAAGGGATCTGTGGGTAGATTAGAAATGATGTAATGAAAAAAAAAGAGAGAGAGAAAGAGGAATAATAATAATACTTTACTGTAATAAAAAAAAAATAAAAAAAAAGATAGGTGGGATAGAGGAGATAACAGTAGCAGCAGCAGTAGAAGAGTAGTAAATGAAATTTGAGGAACAGTTGGGGGTGTGGTGGGGAGGGGGAAAATTTTGTTTGACAGTGAAAGAATGTGATCGATTTTGCTGGTCAAGTCACGAGAGATGATACTCACAATTTGAAATTTGAAATTTGAAACTCGTTCATGAGTCAAAACTCAAAAGACTCATAATAATGTTCACAGTCTTTATAGACTAGCGAAGTAATTTGCTGGTGAAGTCACAACAGGTGATACTTGTAATTTGGAAATCGAAATTCATTTTAGGTAAAAATCCATTTGTAACGATGGAAAAATGGACCAAAATAAGCTTTATAAAGTCTTACCTAAAACCGTAAAATACATTAGATGAGATAAAAGTAAAAGTAAAACTAATACTCCGTACAATGTTATTTAAATCGTTTTAATCTTAATAACGGGTAGATCTGTCTAAAGAAATATGTTGGAAATCACATAGTTCAGTAACATGAATTTTATGTTCACTCCACTATCTTTGTCTGATTAACTGTACATGAGTTTAATGCTCTGTTTTACAAGTCACCCTCTTTTGCTTTGTTTTCTTTTGATTTTTGTGCTGTTTTGGTTTGTTCCCTCCCTCTTTAAGTTTTCATTTTTTCACCATTTTTTTCTATTTAATTTTTTAAAAAAATATTGTAAAAATTCAGGAAAGACGGTATCATTAATGAAATACTTTTTTTTTACTGAATCTTATTTTTTTCGTTGTTTATATATTCAATGGATTTGTGTGGTTGTTTACTGATAGGGAAAAGAGATGTACATTGTATTTATTGACAAATTTGTAATGTTATCAGATTTAAGTTAATTAATCCTCGATCCTCGTGAATCTTGTTGATCCTCGTTGTATATAAGGTACGAGTATATATACTTGAAAGAAGGGCAAAGATATCTGATACGGAATACGTTTTTTTCGTTATATTTATATTAACGTCAAATAATTAAGGAAATCATAACAACTTTTGTATCACAATCAAAGGGCATTAGATAATCGATATCGACATTTTACAAATGTTGAAATCAATGAGCTTTGATTCAATTGATTGGTAACCAATTAGGAGTTTGCATGTACGTATCAGTTTGCAAACACAGATCGAGTACGAGTATTATTCATGACAAATATGCTTAATTTAAATTTGTAACAGATCAGTCACATGAACAACGAACAATACTAGAACAGAGTTACAGAGTGCATTAAAACAATAATACGAAAACCCTGTCTCATATCACGTGTAAAATATTATTCGACCCGTTATGATTTTTCAGACGAGTAAGCTGCAATAACTCGTAATAACATTATCTCATGTGGTATGATATTTGACCCGTTTCACATTTATAACAGATATATCTATCTTAATCGAGAATTTACTTATTTTAATATCAACTTTGGGCCAGGTTTACACACAAGTGGACAGAGGTTCAATGCAACAAAGCCCAATAGACACATGGACTCACAATCACCTCACAATCGATTGGTCCGTCATATCCGACCCGAATTTTTAACGGGCTTAGGCACAACATTTTAAAGAATATACAAAAGCCTAATCCGCAAACCCATCCCAAACCCGTTTGTTCGTGGGTCAAAATTTCACACTTTGCCCAGCCCATGTCCAACCTGAACACGCATATGATCACGTCTAACCCACGTGTAATTCTAGCATAGTTTAGTGAAATAATATTCTCATAATAATAATATCTACTCCTATGCGATTATTTCCCAAATTAAGTTATCAACATGTGTCACATGTTGAAAAAATCGATAAAATAAACAAACCTTACTTTCAGATAGATCTGACAATCAAACCGAGCCATGCCCATGCATGTAAACGGCCATATACAGACTTTTGAGCCCAAATTCAACCCAATTAAATCTCGTGTTACATCCAGGTCAACCTTTAACCCAAATAGCCAAACCCATCAATTTTGTGTCGAGTTTACAATCCGCTTGCAATTAAACCAACCAATCAAAACCACCCGATTAAACGACACAGATTGGTGACGTGTCGTCACACAAGCCGTCCGTTCAAAAAAATAAAAACGTAACCGCCTATAACTTGCGCAACACGGGAGTATAAATACAAACTCCATTTACAAGCGTCGTTTCAATTTCCCTCGCTCCTTCGCCTCTTTTCGTAAATTCGTAAACCCTAATTTTTCTACGATTTTCTTCGTCGATTTCTTCTGTTCGTCGTTAATTTGCATGAGAATTGATGATTTCTGTTTGTTTCTGCAGATTTTTTCGTTGATATTGTTGCGTTTTTGAGGTTGAATTGAAGGATAACAATGGCGCGTACCAAGCAAACTGCTCGCAAATCAACTGGTGGTAAAGCTCCAAGGAAGCAACTCTCCTTTGCTTCTAAGGTATCGCCATTGATTCTTCTTCTCCTTCTTCTTCTTCTTCTTGCTATGAAGTTAGGGTTTCTATATTTGGTTATATTCTTCCTTGTTCGATTTGAAATCGATAGAATTCCGAGTCGATATATTGTATTTACTCGGAATCGTAACAGAAATTAGGTTTGTTTAGTGAATTGTGGTTTTGTTCATGAATGTATGAAGTAATTGTGCATTTCTTGTATCTTGCTCGCGTCTTGATGTACACGAAAGATTGATGACGATGATTGTTGCTCTTGTTAACCTACCTGGAATCGATACATTGAATATTTGATGTAAACATTGTAGTATCTACTTTGAATTGCGGTTTTGTTGAATACCGAGTCGATATATTGTAGTTACTTGGAATCATCACAGAAATTAGGTTTGTTTAGTGAATTGCGGTTTTGTTCATGAATGTATGCAGTAATCGTGCATTTCTTGGATCTTGCATCTTGAACTCTTGATATACACGAAATTATGACGACGATGATTGTATTCGATGTAATCATTGTATCTTCTTTGAATTGCGGTTTTGCTCATGATATGAATGTATGTTGTGATTGTGCATTGATTATGCATCTCTTATTCTCTTGTAATGCATTTGCGGTCTGCATCGCTAAATTATCATCATGATAGTCATTTTGATCAAGAATTAGGGTTCTTATGCTTTATTTGAGTGATTTGCGTTTTGCATCAGATCTAGTTACACTTTTCTTTTAATTGCTTCATGATTTTAAGTTACGATTGTATTTAAGTTCATCACATTGAATCTCTTCTGACTACTATTGTGTAAGGTCGAATTTCTGTTTCTAGTTTCTTTCTGATTGTCACGACTGTGTTCTGTTTCAGAGGCATTTCGATCTATAGGTTGAATATATCGTGTTGTATTCACTGGCAGACATGCTGCAACTATCAATCTGTTGTTTTTGGGACAGTATATGCTGAATGTCCGTCACTGTTATACTCTAATTACGCGGTAGAAACGTTGCAGTCACCATTTTTTCCTCATTGCACTTGATCAAGAACTATTACTGTATCTGAAAAGAATTACTTGATGAAATGCTTACTTTATAAACCATCACTGTGAATTCTTCTCATGATATGCAATCGGATTATGTTTAAAATGCAGGCTGCTCGCAAGTCAGCTCCAACAACTGGAGGAGTCAAGAAACCTCACCGTTACCGCCCTGGAACTGTTGCTCTTCGGTAGTTTATCAATTCAATCAATCCAATCTACTGTAATCAGATCATACATTCTCAGCCATTGTACTAACCTATCTCCACATTTCTTAATGATGTCAACAAACAGTGAAATCCGCAAGTACCAGAAGAGTACTGAACTTCTAATCCGCAAACTCCCCTTCCAGCGCCTCGTTCGTGAAATTGCTCAAGACCACAAGGCCAGTACACTTTCTTAATTACTCCCCCGTCTTGGTCATTTGTTTACCTACAAAAGATTGACAAACAAATGACTGACATGAATGCCAGTGCATCGAAAGAAGTACATTAGTTGCATTCTGGTATCGGTTTTTCTAATATTATTTGACTGGATGCAGACAGATTTGAGGTTCCAGAGCCATGCAGTGCTGGCACTACAGGAGGCAGCAGAGGCATACTTGGTGGGACTGTTTGAAGACACCAACCTGTGCGCCATTCATGCCAAGAGGGTGACCATCATGCCTAAGGATATCCAGCTTGCTCGTCGCATCCGTGGCGAACGTGCTTAATGATTCCCCACACTAATTGATGCTCTCAACTAATAATAATCCTCAATTGACATACATACAAGATCAGATGAAGATTATTAGATAACTACATATTATAACTAGTCTCTAGTACCCTACTATATATAGCTGCTAGCTATTATATGAATTCGATCTGGCAACTACTACATACGTTGTTGCTATTTCTACTCGTACTATTTTTCTTTCTACTGTTTAGAATGCTTGAAACTCGGTATTTTCGACGACTTTTTTTAATCTAGTGTGCCTTGTGTTTGATTATTGTTATTGTTTTTCCATGGTTTATGCCATATTCATGTATGTTCTACTGTGTCATTCATGAGGGAAAAATAAAGGTAGAAGAATTAAATATGAAATGATCCCGTGAGAGGGAAATTGACAGGATGATCCATACTCCAAAATCACATCAAGAAATTATTATGCTATATATCTACTCTATTGCGAAAGGTTGCAAGAAGTAGCTTGACCAATATAATCACATATACGAGTAATAGCCAAAAAAGTAGGGAGTCTTTTATCTAAAATTAAAATTATTCCCTAGCTAGTAGGTTCGTGATCTAAAAATTGTAACTTAAAAGTTATTCCTATCCGTCACACTTATTATTAACACACGTAATCATGAACACGTATATTATTGCCAAAATTGAGCTCGTTGATATGATCATGAGTGACAAATTTCGTGACTTTACAAGCGAATCTAATACATATCTGAATACGTATACATTGTTTGTCTTGTAAGTAATTCATGTAAAGCTCCATTTTGGTACATGCAAATTGTTTACGTTCAAGTATAGGTTGTGTACATGCATGTTTTATCAAATTGAATTGACGTTATTATTTATTCTAGAAAAAGGGTGCTCAAAGCAAAATTATTACTTTAGGTTATGTAATAAGGTGTCTATGTTCTCATAATTTATTGAATTATAATGCAACGTGAGTCATCTTCACATTTTATCATATACTTTAAGTAAATGTTAGTTTCAAGTAAATGGTAAGTTGGAAATTGACTCTTGATTACGACCTAAACAAAAACAAAAGTCGGTCTCTTATTAATGTTAACGAGAGAGGGATCTGATTTTAAAAAGAGACAATCTCTCGTTAAACCTGTTCGCTTGAGAACGCCCCAACATTTAATCACCTCCATCTCTTATTACTATAAACGAAATAACGAGGGATCTGATTTTAGTAAGAGACGATCTCTCCTTAAACCTGTTCGAAAACATATTTTAGCTTGCAAACGAGCTAGCATTTAATCACCTCCATCCCTAAATTAATTAAAAATTTGACTAGCATCTCACTTTATTTAATCCTCTTTTTGGCTAATTGTATTACAACAACACTTTTTTTAATTTAGGCATTTTAGTTTCTATTAATAGACCAAATTTAATTATGTTTGAAGAATTGATTAAAGTGTATTTTCTATAAACTTTATTATGGGATCCACCTCTATTAATATTACTTGCCAACTACTAATATTTTTCATTAATATCACGCCAAATCGTAATAATTTCGGATGGTTATTTATGGTTGTAGTGGATGATTATAGGTTAGTCACTCACGATAAATAATTATATAGGTTAGTCTTAATTATCGTCTTTAATTCCAGAGACGACCAATGCTTGTAAAGATAATACGGAATATCGATTTTCTTTTATAATAATAAAGGTTATGTTGTTCTACATTTTTCAAATTCTAAAGCTAATAAACAACAATATGAAAACAAATTCGATCATGATCTCGAATATAGACAAATTAAAGCTAATAAACAAATTTTAATTATAGAGTTACTATCACTTAAAATAATTTGTAAAATATGAAAACAACATAACAAATTCGATAGCATACCACGCAAAATAATAAACCCTATATTTTTGGAATAACTAAATTGACCTTTTCCTACCCATTAATTGAAATACTATGTAATTTCTTGTACATAAAGTAAATAATAAAATCATAATAAGTGAACCCAAATTCCTTGACTTGGTACGTCTTGGTGCACCACAAACAACATATAATATCCCGGTGGAGCGATATAGGCAGATTCCGGTGCAACCACATTGACTTGAAACCGGGTCTGACCCAAGGGTATAACCGGTATAGAATTGGCTAACACAACCATCCTTTGGCTCATAGAGAACGAATGTGTATTAAACGGCGGTCTAATCATAGTAACTTTAACCAACGACGGGTTAATTACACCCTTAACCGAAAATCTAACCATTAGATTTTCACCATAAGTGATCCTCGTATCAGAAATCGGGAATTCAATTGTCGGGCGGAGCTCTGACTTAGACGGATCCAAGTAAGGCGGCGAGAACGCCTCCAAACTAAGTTCTGTCGGAAAAAACTCGGTACTGAATTCGTAGTTTTTATGTGGGTTACTTCCGCCTACTAAAACCCGCCCGTCTCTCAACAAAACGGCACTCGAATGGTACATCCTAGGGATCCGAGTAGGGTTCATGATCTCGAACCTCGACCCTAACGGACTATCCGGATTATAAATCACCGGGTTCAGTACTGGATCACGCCCACATTCCCAACCAGCAGATCCAGATCCAGCTCCGTTAATTATTGCCACGTGTCCATTAGGCAAAACGATCATGTCACCCATGGTACGTCTCATAGGCATCGTTTCCATGACCCATTTAGGGTTCGGGTCATTAACTTTAATCCTTGCACACGTGTCAAGTGCAGGTAAAAAGTTACCCTTTTGTGCCAACTCCATTGACCCGAGTGGGGTACCACCACAAACCAACACCTCAGCTTCGGGTTTTGACCCGGACCCAATTTTTTTTAACGGTAGTAAAACCGCGGACCCTGTACTCGGGTAATTCCTCGGGTCCCCACCCGGTATCATCGGGTAATTCCTTACCACTTTACCCGTATGATAATCAAACAAAATCGCACGATTATTAGCGAAAATAAATAAATTATCATCGACATTTAAAAACACGTACGGGTACAAATTATTTTCCTCAAATCGAACGTTCCCCACCGTTTGTGACAAAAAACTTAACCCAAATATTTCCGTCTTAGGGTAAAACTCGTAATTAAATTGATCGATTCCACCAATTATAATCGAACCACCATTAGGCAAAACATGATTAGTAGCATACCATCTACGTTCGATCAATTGATTAGGAGATTCGGACCAATCACAATACGGGCACGGTCTAATGACCCGTATAGCACGGTCACCGGACCCCCACCCGCCCGTTTGTAGTAGGAGACGTCACCAAGTGTGGTGCCCGACGAGCACCACGTGTCGGTCAAAAGGGTCAACGGGCGGACCGTGTTGGTTAGAACATTGTACTCGACCGAGTGAGCCGTGCAATCGGACCCGTGACATTTCCCGTAGGGTAGGGAGATATTGGACCGTCCAAAATCGGCCCGGTCGAAGATTATAACACGGTCGTTGTTCAATAGTTGCATGTGCATGGCCGAAATTCCTACGTTCTTTTGTAGAAATTGCCATTCTCCACGTTGAGATAATATATTACGAGGAAAAATTAATAAATTGACGAACAAAAAGAAAAAAATGAAGGAAATTTGTGACATTTTTGTGTGTTTTTTTAGGGTTTAATTTAATTAATTAATTAGTGAGGTTTTCTAGTAGAGAAAAAGTTATGATTACTTGGGGTATTTATATATAAAAACTAGGGCTAATGAAAAGAATATGCTAAAAGTGTTACTATAGCCAGGTTGTTGCTTGTACGTCATTATTTTTATCGATTTTTCTAATTTACACACGTTAATAGATTAATTAATTAAAGCAGATTTAATCAAAATATTATCTAAATATGGAAAATATATAACTTAATATTTCAATTTCATATGATAATATACTCGTTAAACTTATTTTAATTATCTTATTAACGTATGTCGACTGGGTACACATTATAGATCGAGATAATACAATAATACGTAATGTGGATTTGTCTGCTATATCGTAGTTGTCATTGCCAAATGAATCTTAACAAAATAATAATACTCATATATTTACTCCACTAATTAAGGAATAATGTTAATTATTTACTGATCTAATTTTTTCTATGAGACGGTTTCATAATATCTTATACAGTGCATGTACTTGTCTCACAATCAGGGGCGAATATTTTTTTCGCCCCGGCTCACAATATAATACTTATCGTAAAATCGTCTTTGACGAGATTGTTCATTAAAAAAAGTGATTTACTTAATTATTTTCATGGAATAATCATTTGATAATTAATTAATTAATTAATTAAGTGATCAGTTGCTAAATGCCTAAATATTTGGCCTTTGAAATAGTATGATTGTGTTATTTGTGTATCATTGACTTAATTTCATATACAACTTTTTTTTTTTGATTTTTTTTTTTCACATAGTTTGTTTGTTTTCTAAAAGCAAAAGTTTGTTTCGTAAATATATTCTCAACATTTATTTGAGTAATTAATTCCAAGTATTTAACTAAATAATCTCTATTTTTTGATTATCGATTTGGTTCGCAATGGATCATAAAGTCGTACAACGGTTTTATACAAGACTCACTGATCGATCAATTCCTGTCATAATAATCGTATTTTCATATAATAAATCTCATCCTTGTAGCTAGCTAACTTCCTTTACATCCGAAATAAAAATTCACATTTTACAAATTTACGATGATCAAATTCAAATAATTCAATTCGATCATATACACATACAAAATATTTCAAAAAAAAACCATCCAATTAATTAAATGAAAATTAGAAAATGTTATTGAAAATAAATAAATAATCTTTCTGTCTCAGTCATCGTTTAAGCCGCAAGTTTGACCCAAATGCCTTTACTAGGAACATTTTGATGGACTACAAAGAGCATGTAGTATCCGGGTGGGGCAATAGTACCGGACCCGGGGCTCAAGACTTGGATCTCGAATTGGGTCAAGCCCATGGGCTTTACAATTCCTACATTGGTTAGGACAAGCACTCTTTGGCTCATTGAAAAAGAATGTGTATTAAAGGGTGGTCTAACCATGGTCACCTTAATGGAACCCGGGTTAACCAACCCGTTTATAGAGAACCCGATCTTGAGACTAGCCCCGTAATTGATGCCGGTATTTGAACCCGGTGAGGTGATATTTGGTCGGATACTCGACTGACTCGAATCCAAATAAGACGGGGAGAACGATTCCAATGTGAGGTCTGTTGGAAATAACACGTTAGTAAAATTGTAAAAATGATGCGGGTTACTACCACCGACCAAAACCCGCCCGTCTCTTAGTAAAACTGCACACGAGTGGTACATTCTTGGGATTGTGGTCGGGGTCATGACCTCGAACCTGGATCCCTCCACGTTGTCCGGGTGGTAAGTGACTGGGCTGAGAACAGGGTCTCTGCCCAGTTCCCACCCGGCCGTGCCAGATCCAGCACCGTTTATTATTAACACGTCCCCATTGGGTAAAACCAACATGTCACTCATGATACGTGCCATAGGCATTATTTCCGTGACCCATGTCGCGTTTGGGTCAGTCACTTTCATACGTGCACATGTTTTCAAAGCTGGTAAAAACCAATTTTGTGAGGATGCCTTCACGTATGCCCCGTGACGTGCACCCCCACATATCAAAACCTCAGCCTCAGCCTGAACCCCAGCCTCCAAGTTTTTAATTGGTAGGAGAACTGCGGACCCTGTGCTAGGGTAGTTTCGTGGGTCACCACCCGGTACAGTTGGGTACGTCCGGACTACCACGTTTTTTTTGTAATCGAATAATATAGCCCGATTATTAGCGAAAACAAAAAGATTACCGTCCGGTAACAGGAACACGAACGCGTACAAGTTATCTTCGACTCCACGTTCGTTCACTTCGGCCAAAAATGGGAAAGGCGTGAGCGTGGACGTGGTCGACGTCTTAGGAAAAAACTCGTAACTAAAACCCCTTCGACCTCCAAGTATAATCGAACTGCCATCTGGCAGCACGTGATTGGTCGCGTACCACCTATGCTCCAACAAAGCATTAGGGTTTTCCAACCAATCACAGCTGCCAGCAGTACTAGTATTAGTATTAGTATTAGTACAGTCAGGCTGAAAAGTCTTGACATCGCGTTCACCATCATTGTACCCGCCGGTCTGCACCAGGCGACCGTCACCCAACACGGTCCCCGAGGAGCACCACGTGTCGGTCATGATGTTGAGCGGCCGGATGGAATTGGTCACGGTGTCATACTCGGCCGAGTGGGCCGTACAATCGACCTTAAGATACTCGTCTCTCGGGTTAACCCGACATTGGCCGTTAGGTAAGGAGAGGTTGGACGCACCAAAGTCGGTCCGGTCGAAAAAGACGACACGGTCGTTGTGGAGGAGTTGCATGTGCATGGCGGATATGCCTACGTTGTTTAGTAGGAGTTTCCATGAGCCACCTCCTAGGGCAAATGTTGTATAATTAGGAAAAATGGCTAATATAATTAGGAGAAATATCGATATGTTTAATGACATGATTAATTGTGTTTTGATTATGTATTACTTTATATATTAACGTATATACGGTATATTATGTTTAATTTTTTTTTTGAGAGAGTTGATTATGTTGAATTTGATTAGTGTGTTGTGTTTATATAGTGATGGGATTAAGTTGACTAATTATTTTTAATTTAATTAAAATAATACATTGCTTCAAAAAAAAAATACAATAATATATTGTGGCAATTGACATTCTGTCATATAAATAAAATACAAATTAAAGGAATGTAGGTTGTTGGAGAGATTCATCATTGTATAATTTAGCAATTATATTTATATTTATTAATTATTATATTAATTAATTAAGCACAAATTTTCAAATTTAATTGACATGAAGGAATTTCTACTAGGTTACAAACAATGTGTATAAGGTTATTATCACACCGTTATACTCCCTCCGTCCCTAAATGATTGTCCCATTTGTCTATTATTTGTGAGGAGTATTTTAATGAAATTGGACAATCTTAGTGGGACGGAGGTAGTATCATACAACAAAACTATAAATTGCAAATTGTTACCCTGTCACACGATATATGTATATATATACACAACGATTGTACAGAGTATATTATAATTTCGGTAAGGTTACAGTTTTTATCGTCCTAACTTGTCATACTCGTAAACATAGAATACGACCCTAATTAATTAGCATAGTAAGTTCTAATAATAGAGTTTAGAATGATTAATTACATTATTAATTTTGAATTGATGCATGTACATATATAACATACGTGAAATTGTACCACGTACATGGATACAAGTCCTATTGTTTGGTTGTCTAATTATTAATCATTAATCATCCTTATAATCAACTAACTAATCTTTATATAATTATGTATGCACATGCTAATCGGTTACACTAAGATATTGCTAATCTATATTGAAGACCCAAATTCTAATTTAAATTAAAACAGGCACAAATTCTTGTATGAAGCAGTCTCACGATAATTTTATCGTGACACCTCTCACATGTAGTTAGTTTTATTATTATTATATTCTTATTAGTAGGTTTCACGATAAGTTATCGTGAGACGGTCTCACATGAGACTAACTGTAAAACAAGTATATCAGTTTTTTCTCAATTGTCTACCTTTTATGTTTGTACAAAGTAGTAGTATACAAGTGATTTTAGTCATAGGAAAAACAACGCATTAGATGGACGAAATATCAGATAAGATAGATCGGACAAAAGCATTATGTCTAGGAACTAAGATAAAAGGAAAACCAACTAAATGAACTAATGTGTTAAATATTTACGACTAAGCTAGTTTTAGATGAGAGGGCTGATCTCTCGTTAACATTATCGAGAGACCGTCTCTTTAAAATTTATAAGGACCAAGTAATAAGCCATTTCATGATTGCTTTGGTTAGTTATATTATCTTGACATCTTAATAGCATTACTTTAATTATATTTCTTATTTGAAGATAAATGTAATTATTTTCGTCCAATATTTAGTTATTATATATTTATATATTTCTGTCATTCCTTATCATAGTAGTTAATAATATGCATGGTACACCTACACTATCCCAATCCACCACCAAACATGGGATTTGTCTCACCATTTTATTTCCCTTTTCAAAATTATTAATCATATTCATCCATCACTTAATGAATAATAAACTTAACCATTTTACACTAAAAAAAATGATCGTTTTAGGTTAAAAAATCATCACTTTTCATCATAAATAATACGGAGTAATTTTCTCTGTTGCAGACTTATAGTATAACCAGACGCAACAATATAATACTCCGTAACTTTTTTTTTTTTTTTACGATGAAAATGTGTCTCTTGGTTGAACCGTCAACACCACCGAGCCTACGCCCTTTTAAAAAATTAGTCTGTTTCACGTTATGAGACATCTTAATCCGAGCATTTGGCCCAAGCAAGCTCGTGATCGAGTCCATGTTCACTAGCTAGTCCATAGTATGGGCTAGGAATCATGGATGTCAGATAAGTGGCCTTCATTAAAGCTAATAAATGAAGGGCCATCCTACGATTAAACTAGTGGGCCAGTGGCCATCCCTTTTTGCTTTTAAGTCCATTGGCTGCTCAAAACCTCAAAATTATTCCGAAATTACGACATTTAATTAGAATATTTCTCACATATAATCCTGAAAATAGGGCAAAAATATTGAGCACAAAGTACGATTCATACTTCTGAATTAGATCGCTACTCATAACTGAGTACTCCCTCCGTTCCAATGAATTGTTTGTCTTTGGTTTTGGCACCAAGGGCAAGAGATCCAATTAGAAGGTGACATGTGGAGTCAAGGGTCTAATTACATATAAAAAATATTCCTAAAATAGAAAGGCAAACAATTCATTGAGACGTCCCAATATGGAATAGGCAAACAATTCAATGGAACGGAGGGAGTACTATTCATAAAAAAAAACCAGTTCATCAGATAAATTCGAGAGCTCTAATACCAACAAACCGGTTTATTTCAGACCCCCGGATAATAGGAAAAGTGAAGTTTCGCGGTGGATATGTATTCGAATTTGATACTCAGCTAACGAATGAAAAACTTATCGAATTGGGTCATTGTCTTAAGAACCTTCTAACACGATATGACACATACTTTGAGAGAAGACACTAACTTATACACGACACGTAGATGCTTAGCTCCAAGTCCCATAAATCTTATACACGACACACAAGAAGCTTCAATAATTGTTCTTTAGAATCAGATACGTATATGAAGTATTAATCGACGATATTTTTGCTAAAATATCTAATAAGTAGGGAGTAGAAGTTAAACAAAAGGGAATCGTTTTTATCATTACATACGAATGGCATAATGACGAAGATTTTAGGACATAAAGTTTGTTCTTTTTAGTCAAAAAAGTGATTCCGATAGTCTTAACCACGTCTTGATTCTCCAATTAACAATGGTTTCAGAC
This sequence comes from Agrostemma githago, assembly GCA_958450325.1. Lineage (NCBI taxonomy): Eukaryota > Viridiplantae > Streptophyta > Magnoliopsida > Caryophyllales > Caryophyllaceae > Agrostemma > Agrostemma githago. Next base: position 81,008,329 of record OY288241.1, on the reverse strand, counting down.
TACATCACTATCCTTCATGTTTTCTTAAGAGAAGTCAAACTAGGCGGATTCATAATTTTCTAAGTCTTAATGAATACTTTCAAAAAGAAACACTAACTCCTCTGTAGAACCGTCATACTTTCTCGGTTCCATTTGATTGTTTGTATTTATTTTTTCACACTTGTCAATGCACGTTTTTTTTTGTCTATATATCTGGTTACGTATTTTTAAAAATTATAAAAATTTTATATTTATAACGTATCGATTAAACAATTTAAACAAGGTCTCACATGACTACGGAGTATATTTTATCTTATACTCGTATATTAGAAATTACATTGACGATTTCACTCACCTATGAATAGTGCTTAAAAGCAAATGCAAACAATCAAATGGAACAAAGACACTATATTAAAGTACACAAATTTCTAGTAGTTATTCTCCTGTGAGACCGTCTCACAATACGATTATTGTGAGACCTCTCACATGAGAATATTTTATTATTTTAATAACTTCCTCTCATGTGAGAGGTCTCACAATAATTGTATCGTGAGACCGTCTCATATGAGAAATTGTGAATTTCTAGTTGTGATGAAAATATTCATCATAAATCTTAAAATGTGTCAATACATATCAAATCACATGACAAAAAATCGATGGACCCAGATTTCAATATTTTGTCATTATTATTAACCTGTTCGTATGTGGTAATATTTGACCCGTTTTAAGCCAGATTTGCTGAATATAAAATTGACCCAACTCAATTTATAGGTGGTTATTAACAAAAAAATCAAAATGGTTTTTTTTTTTCGGTCTAAATATTTAAATCGACTAATATTATTGCATAAAACCGTCTTATTACTAAAACGAAATTACTAAGCAAGTGGCAAGTGGGAGAGGCAGTTGGGGGCAAAACTACAAAAGCAAAGTTTTGGGCGCATTGAATTTTATGTACAAAACGAGTGTGGTCCGTGGGCCTACACATAACAGCGATTGCTGACCGGCAGCCCAATAATACTAACTATTCCTATTTACAACCAATAATTTCGGAATTCTCCCTTTTTCCCGCTTTCACCCTTTTCTAAACTCATTTCGATTATTGTCTCACTGATGTTTTAATATTCGTGGTTAAACCTATCGAAGACAAATTTTAATGAGTTGTATGTAGTAGGTGCGTTAATGATTGAACCCAACCCAACCCAACCCAACATGGCCAAGTCCGAGTTTGAAAAAACTGAGCTCAAAAGTCAAAAGTCAAACTTGAGTTAGACAAGTCAATGACTTGAGTTAGGTTAACCATAACACTGTTTGACTCGCGAATTAAGTCAAACCTGGTTGAGTCGAACAGTCGAGCGTGAATATTTAAGAACTGTTTCGTCTCATTATCGTCTTACTGTGATGTCGTCGAGAATAAAACGAGGAAAAAGAGCGTTGAAAAAACGCATTGAAAGACTTTTCGTGGGTCCAACCCGTGGAATCACGTAACTCTTTGATTCCCACTGCAAATTGCTAGCTCTCTTGGATTTGGATTTGTTCTCATCTCATCTGATTATTCTTCTTAAATTTATAACGGGGTATAATTCAAAACTTATAATGCACGAATTATTCCTTTGTATATGAATTTATCTTTTCTAATACTCCTACTGTTTCAATCACTTGTATACATTTGTTTTATGCACGTATGTCGATATTCGTTTTATTTTCTCTATATCTTTAGTTAAGTTTACTAAAAGTTATAAAAAATTGATATTCAGAATGTATTCGATTAGACGATTTAAACAAGATCTCACATGAATATATTTTATCTGATGTTATTATTTATTAGAAGTTACATCGAAAATTCATCCTACATATAAATAATGTCAAAAAAGCAAATGTATACTCCCTCCGTCCCAATGAATTGTTTGCCTATTCCATATTGGGGGTGTCTCAATGAATTGTTTGCCTTTCTATTTTAAGAATGTTTTTTATATGCAATTTGTTTATTCTCATGAGTTTTGCTCCATATGTCCCTTTCTCATTGAATCCTTACCCTAGGTGTCAAAAGGAAAGACAAACAATTCATTGGAACGGAGGGAGTAACACCAAACTTTCGACTAAATACCTAAGATGCCTTAGACTCTGTTCTTTTTGACTGAAATAAGCTGAAACTGAACTGAATAGGCTTACGCGCTTTATTTTTTAAACAAAAAAAGAATTTTAAAATGAATATATCCGTTTTAAGAAAAACCAATTCGATGAGTCATGATAGGACTTCCTTGTGACAATTGTGGTAGGCGTTCGCTTTATTCGGGTATATATGTGTCAAAGTTTCTGCCTCTTTGTTATTCATTCACACACAAGTTTGAGCTCAAGACTTCACTTCACCACCCATTTACTCTCTTCATTCAATAATAACTCAAAGCTTGATAATAATAATAATGGTGAAGGAGCAACAACAAGCTTTCAACTTAGCCTCGGCCACGGATATCGACACTCAAACCGGGTCCAAAATATTCGATGATGACGGCCGTGTCAAAAGAACCGGTAAATTTAACTTTAACTTTCTTCGCATGCTGTTATAATAATAATAATAATATCGTGCAGATGTCACCTAGTTTATTTATTTATTTATTTTGATGCTGACGAGATTAAACCTGATTTTAGGGACCGAATGGACGGCGAGTGCCCACATAATAACAGCTGTGATCGGGTCGGGTGTGTTATCCCTTGCATGGGCCACAGCCCAACTCGGATGGGTAGCCGGGCCCACCGTCATGATCTTGTTCTCTTTGGTCACTTACTACACTTCGGCCCTCCTCGCCGACTGTTACCGCTCTGGCGATCCTGTATCTGGGAAAAGAAACTACACTTACATGGACGCCGTCAGCGCCAACCTCGGTATGTACCACTACCACCCCAACCCAACACTATCTGTTTTTGTTGGGTCCCGATTCTGAGAACCTAATAATAAAAATTGACTGATCAACCGTTCTGTTTTATTTTTTAGGTGGGTTTCAGGTCAAAATTTGTGGACTTCTGCAATACTTCAATCTCTTTGGTGTGGCCATTGGGTACACAATCGCGGCGTCTATCAGCATGGCGTACGTCTTTACAAATTTTACTCACTGTCGTCAAAATTTGTAAAATTATTCTTTGTTTAAGACGGAAATATGTATACTGACGGATGTTTGTTGTTTTAACGTGTTACAGGGCGATAAAGAGATCGAATTGCTTCCACGCGAATAGTAAATCCCTATGCCATATATCGAATAATCCTTACATGATCATCTTCGGAATTGTCCAACTCTTTCTCTCCCAAATCCCGGATTTCGACCAGATTTGGTGGCTATCTTATGTTGCTGCTGTCATGTCCTTCACCTACTCCTCTATTGGCCTCGGCCTTGGTGTCGCCAAAGTCGCCGGTATATATATATCCTCATCCTTCTTACTTAAACTACCATCCTTTGTTTCACTACCGACTTGGGTTTGACACATGTCAGTATCTGAAGTGAGTCTGACTGAACTAAACTGAAACTAAACTTTGTTTCGAGGAAATGACCTGAAGTGAGCTGAGAACTAAATGCCAGGGTATTGAATTGAAGTGAACTGAATTGAACTAAACTAAATGTTCAAATTAAAAGATTGGGGTTTGACATGTGTCAGTATTAATACCTTTTTTTTTTTTTCTGCTGAAGTGAGTCTGGCTGAACTAAATTGAACTATGAAATCAACTAAACTTTGCTCTAACGAAATGATTGAAGTGAGTTGAGAACTAAAGGACAAAAACTAAACTGAACTGGTTGACCTGAACTAAATTTTATTGAGACAAAATGACCTGAAGTGAGCTGAGAACTAAATGCCAAGGAACTGAAGTGAGCTGAACTAAACTGATAGATACTGAATGTTTTGTTTGGACATGCAGAAAATGGCAAATTCAAGGGAAGTCTAACGGGTATAAGCATCGGTGTAGTCACTGAAACCGACAAGATATGGCGGACGTTCCAAGCGCTAGGCGACATTGCATTTGCCTACTCATACTCCATGATCCTCATCGAAATCCAAGACACAATAAAATCGCCCCCTTCAGAATCAAAGACCATGAAGAAAGCCACGCTTTACAGCGTACTAGTAACGACCATATTCTACCTCGCATGTGGTGCCTTTGGGTACGCAGCATTCGGGGACTCATCAAAAGGTAACCTACTAACCGGATTCGGATTCTACAACCCGTTTTGGCTAGTCGACATAGCCAACGCAGCTATAGCCATCCATTTGGTCGGAGCATACCAAGTCTACTCCCAACCCTTATTCGCTTTCGTTGAGAAATACGCCCGTGACAAGTTCCCTCACAGTGACTTCGTCAACAAAGAAATCAAAATCAAAATCCCAATTCCAGGGTTGAGCTCAAAAGGGTACAGTCTCAACCTGTTCAGACTCGTTTGGAGGAGTTTCTTCGTCGTCCTCACGACTGTCATATCAATGCTCCTGCCATTCTTCAACGACGTGGTGGGATTGCTTGGAGCCCTCGGGTTCTGGCCTTTGACAGTCTACTTCCCCGTCGAGATGTACATATCACAGAAGAAAGTACCAAAGTGGAGTACCAAATGGGTTTGTCTGCAGATTTTGAGTGTCACTTGTCTGATCATCTCCATCGCTGCAGCCGTTGGGTCTATAGCTGGAGTCGTCGTTGATCTTGGGTCATATAAACCCTTTAAGACCACTTACTAAAGACGATACTGAAACTTTTTAGATTTGAATTCTGTGTAGGACCGAAACATCAGGACGAACGTATATAGTCATTGTTTGCAGGAAAAAAAAAAGTTGTAAACGATGTAAAGATATGTACTGCATTGGTTAACCCTGCTCATGTTCATCGACAATAGAATTTTGTTAATTTTTAGGGTTGTCATCAAAATTACTCCTACTTTCTATATTAACGTTTGGAATTTTGGTAATCTAATCATCTTTCGCTCTTTTATACACACCTTTTAGGGCTCGTTTGGTTCACCATGGGAAGATGGAGTTACCGGAAACTTAAATTCACGTGAATTTGTATTTCATGAGAATTACAAATACAAAAATATTGTTTGGTTGCCATGTGGGAAGTAACTTCATGCGGAAAGTTCTACACACTAGGGGCTTGATGAGTAATTTTCCCATTAGGGAGGAAATGACAATTCCTGGGAAGTGGCGATTCCCGGGAATTGGGTAACCAAACCGCATCACAATTTATCAATTCATGGGAAATTCTACTTTCCATGATTCAAGAGGGTAACCAAACGACCTCTTACTATATCATGCCAACAATAGAGTTGGCAATTCGTTCCAGAGGCCCAACGGGCCAAAAACCGGCCCAAGATGCATTTTTTTTTGGGAAAAATCATGTATGGTCCGGCTTGAGGCACGGTGGGCCAGACACGACAAAATAAAAGTCGGGTTTCAAAACAATAGAAATGGAGTCCAACACGTGAGCCGACTCAACACGGCACAACGGTCCCCGTGCCATGGATCGTGCCTCGACATGGGGGTGGGAAGCGGGCCGGGCCCGGCGCGGTACGATGGGCCACCTGACTGTGCCTATGCCATGCCAAATATGGGTCTGGGCACAATGGACTGACACGAAACAAAACACGGACCGTCGAAATGCCAACTCTAGTATTCAAATAATATTAAAAATAAATAATGACGGAGACTAAGACCCTGTTCTTTTAGACTGAAACTAACTGAACTTAACTTAACTGAATTGAACTTAATTTAACTGAAACTGACTGAAATATAGAGACAAAATATGCCTCTTGGAGCTGAACTGAACTGAAACTGACTGAATATAAGTCCAAAAGAACATGGCCTAAATCTCGAGATATCAATATTTCAAACAAAACTATAGAGTAAAACGTTTCACGGGAGAGACCGATTAAGCAGAGTGTTTATATAAAAGCGACTTCACGACTCTCCACGTCCATATAGAGATATCATATCCCGATCTTTGAGCAACAAACCGAAGATCACAAATTCCCCAAATCAAACTCTTCAATCCCTAGATCGTCAAACCACCAAATCAATAATCATGTCAACCCTATTCAACGGCGATGAAATCGCCCCTTTCTTCGGTTTCCTCGGCGCCGCTGCCGCCCTCGTCTTCTCCTGTAAGTCCTCTTTCTTTCTTCATCCTCAATCACGGAGTCGGGATTTGAATTTTGCTCACCTTTTAACATCGATCGATTGATTAGTAGGGGATTCACGATTCATAGTTAGATTGAGTAATTGATTATGGGAGTACTAAAAAAGTCTACGAAATTTTGAAGAAAAAAGGGGTTTTTGTAGATTAGGGTTCTTAGTGGTGGAATCGGGATTTGAAGTTTGCTCACCTTTTAACATCGATCGATTGATTAGTACTGGATTCATGATTCTTAGTTAGATTGAGTAATTGATTATGCGATTACTAAAACATCTCGAAATTTTGACTAAAAGAATGGGTTTTTCGTAGATTAGGGTTTCGGGATTTGAAGATGATAGTTGACTTTCCTATTGCTAAAAAGATCGGAGATTATGATTTAGAATCGTTCCTTAATTGGATTCGGGATTTGAATTTAGGGTTTTTAGAACCTACATAGATAATTGACTAATGATTGCTAAAATATCGGAAATTTTGATTGAAGAATCGTTTTTTATTCCATTGATTATGAGTTCATATTGTCTGAGTTGAGTTTTAAAGTTAGGGTTTTAGAAACTGGTACACAATTCACAATTGATAAGGCGATTGCTAAAAAGATTGGAGATTGTAATTTAGAATCGTTTTTTCATTGGAGTCGGGATTTAAATTTAGGGTTTTTAGGACCTACATAGATAATTGACTAGCGATTGCTAAAATATCGGAAATTTTGATTGAAGACTCGATTTTTCCGTTGATTATGACTTCATATCATCGTAGTTGAGTTTTAAAGTTAGGATTTTAGAATCTTGGTACATAATTGACAAGGCGATCACCAAAAAAATTGAAAATTTAAAGAAAGTATTGTACGATATAGCGAAGTATTGAATGTCTAGGTCAATCAAAATTGAATGTGGTAATTTTGAAATTGATCGGTTTGTATTGTGTGCAGGTATGGGAGCAGCATACGGGACTGCGAAGAGTGGAGTAGGAGTGGCATCGATGGGAGTGATGAGGCCAGAGTTGGTGATGAAGTCGATTGTACCCGTTGTTATGGCGGGAGTGTTGGGTATTTATGGTTTGATTATTGCTGTTATTATTAGTACCGGAATCAACCCCAAGGCCAAGTCTTATTATCTCTTTGATGGTTATGCTCATCTCTCCTCTGGTCTTGCTTGTGGTCTTTCTGGCTTGTCTGCTGGTATGGCCATTGGTGTTGTCGGAGATGCTGGTGTTAGGTACTCTTCTTGCCCATACTCCGTGTTTTTAATGGACGTGAATTTCTTTGATTGTGACTTTGTGAGTTAGCAAACTTTGTGATACGAGTAAATGTGAATGTTGTGTTGACGATTGAGAATCTTAATCGTTCCATGTATTAGTTTGTTAATCACGTGGTCTATGCTATTGTGTTGCTTCTTGTTACAGCATTCTCTGAATTCGTGTTTGTATTAGACTTTGTTATTGAATCCATTGGTGTTGTCGGAGATGCTGGTGTTAGGTAGACTTCTTGCTAATATTTTTTTTCTCGACGTGGATTTCTTTGACTGTGAGTTAGCAAACTTTGTGATACGAGTAAATGTGAATGTTGTATTGAGAACTTAATCGTCCCGTGGATTAGTTAGTTAGTCTGAATTGGTTTTGGGATTAGAGTTTGTTATTGAATGTGGCTTGTTCTAACTTCTAATCCTCATTGGATGTTTACGCTTATAATTTGTACAAACTAAAATTAATTAAGGTTGACTTAACTTAACTATACGGAATAAAGATAACATTATTGGTCCGAGCTGAAACCAAGCTTGAAAGAACATGGCCTAATTCAGGTGTTTCTTGTCTTGTGGATTTGGTCTAAATATTTTTGTTTTTGTGAAGTCAACTATATATGAAGTGCTCAAAGTGCAAGGCATAGCCGGCTGATTATATACAGCTGTGTTTCTGTATTTCTTGGATCCAGATACATCATAAAAACTTGGAAACTGAACAAACTAAGCTTTAGCATGTGATGTGAACTCACGTTTCTTCCTCGTGTCAAATAATTTCCTCATCATTAACTTTTAGTTCTTGTCGACCCGTTTCTCTTATTCAACCCCGTTTGATATTCAATGATCTCCATCGATGACATCTGTTACAAATAGTTTCCAGTCGTTCGTTCGACTAGCCTGTTTAATGAATATATGTTTACTTTCTGCAGAGCAAATGCACAACAACCCAAGCTTTTCGTGGGAATGATATTGATTCTCATTTTCGCTGAAGCTTTGGCTTTGTACGGACTCATTGTCGGAATCATCCTCTCTTCCCGAGCTGGACAGTCAAGAGCAGACTAAACTGGAGCCGCTGCACCCGAGATGCATGTCCTTCACGGCTTGGTATGTGAATCGATTTCTCTTCCTTTGAAGTGGTGTTATTCTTTTTCGTTATGGTAAAATGGGTCGACCCGTGGCCCATTTTTACTAAACTGTAGAATTACTAGTTAGTTTTTCCTCAAAATAAAGTTATGCTGTACCATTATTTATTATCTTGATTCTCCTGGATATGGAGATTCAGTTTGAACAACTGAAAATACAATACCATTCATTTTGTGTTAATTATTGTTTTTTTCAATGTTTGAGTTCATTAATTGGAGCAACACTTAAATTTTGATCTAATTTAATGAACATTTATTCTCCCATGAAACTTATTGTGAGACCTACTAATAAAAAGAAAATAATACGAAGTAATAAAAGTAACTACCTTCTTTCAAAAAAAAAAGTAACTGCCTTGTATGAGTATCTAACATTCTCTTACACGAAGACATATCTAAAATGTATGGAGTAGTTACGGTTGGAATTTGAAGAATTTTTTTTCTTGACCAAATCAGACTGAAAAATGTGGATAATAACCTTCAAATTCGGCCGTTTCAGATTATTTTTCGAAAAATTTGAGCTTTTTTGCTGGCCATCTAAATAGAGCCCGTATAACATAAAATGACCGACGGTTGTTAAAAAAAATTCAAATGATTCAGTTTTGAGTATATATATATATATCGAAAATTTTGCCATAAATAAACGTTATTCGAACGATAGTCGAATGTCTTTTAAATGTGTTTTTTTAAATCATATGTACCTTCTGTCACACCAAGACATATCTAAAATGTATGAAGTAGTTGGTGTTGGAATTCGATGATATTTTTTTTCGGGACCAAATTGGACCGAAAAATGTAGATAATAACCTTCAAATTCACTCGTTTCAGATGATTTTTTGAAAAATATAAGATTTTTTGCTGGCCAACTAATTAGGGTCCGTATAACATGAAATGACCGACGGTTATTCAGATGATCAAAAATGATTCAGTTTTGAGCATATATATATCGAAAATTTTGTCACAAATCAACGTTACTCGAAAGATATCGAAAATTAAATGTCTTCAAATTCACAAAGTAACTACCCCATTCTGTGTAGAAATGTATCGGTAGTGTAGAAATGTATCGGTATAACAAAAGGTGCCCTGGTTTCAAATAAGCACGTTTAAAAGATATTCAACTATCTTTCGAATTAAGGCGAAATGTTTGATATATATATACTCAAAACTGAACAATTTTAGAGTGTTCTTTAACTACCGTCAGTCATTTTATGTTATACGGCTCCTATTTAGATATTCAGCAAAATATCTCATATTTTTCGAAAAATCATCCGAAACGGTCGAATTTAAAGGTTATTATCCTCGTATTTCGGCTAGATTTGGTCCCAAAATTAAATGTCTCCAAATTCACAAAGTAACTACTCCATTCAGTGTAGAAATGTGTCGGTGTAACAAAAGGCGCGTTGGGTTTCAAATAAACACGTTTAAAAGACATTCGACTATCTTTCGAATAACGTCGAATTAAGGCGAAATCTTTGATATATATATTCAAAACTGAACAAATTTAGAGTATTTTTTAAAAACCGTTACTCATTTTATGTTATACGGGTCATATTTAGATGCTCCGCAAAATATCTCAAATTTTTCGAAAAATCATCCGAATTGGTTGAATTTGAAGGTTATTATCCACGTTTTTCGGTCCGATTTGGTCCCGAAATGAAATGTCTCAAAATTCACAAAGTAACTCCCCCATTCAGTGTAGAAGTGTCTCTGTGTAACAAAAGGCGCGTTGGGTTTCAAATACACGTTTAAAAGACATTCGACTATCTTTCGAGTAACGTCGAATTAAGTCAAAATCTTCGATATATATACTCGAAACTGAACAATATTAAAGTGCATTTTAACAACCGTCACTCATTTTATGTTATACGGGTCCTATTTAGATGTTTAGCAAAATGTCTCATATTTTTCAAAAAATCATCCGAAACGGTCGAAATTGAAGGTTATTATCCACGTTTTTCGGCCCGATTTGGTCCCGAAATTAAATGTATCCAAATTCACAAAGTAACTACTCCATTCAGTGTAGAAGTGTCTCGGTGTAACAAAAGGCGCGTTGGATTTCAAATTAACACGTTTAAAAGACATTCGACTATCTTTCGAGTAACGTCGAATTAAGGAGAAATCTTCGATATATATATATACTCGAAACTGAACAATTTTAGAGTGTTTTTTAACAACCGTCACTCATTTTATACTATACGGGTTCTAATTAGATGCTCGACAAAATTTCTCACATTTTTCGAAAAATCATCCGAAACGGTTGAATTTAAAGGTTATTATCCACGTTATTCGAGCCGATTTGGTCCCGAAATAAATGTCTCCAAATTCAGAAAGTAACTATTCCATTCAATGTAGAAATGTGTCGGTGTAACAAAAGTAAAGTTGGGTTTCAAACAAACACATTTAAAACACATTCGATTACTTTTCGAATAACGTCGAATTAAGGCAAAATGTTCGATATATATACTCGAAACTGAACAATATTAGAGTGTTTTTTGACAACCGTCACTCATTTTATGTTATACGGGTCCTATTTAGATGCTCAGCAAAATATCTCACATTTTTCGAAAAATCATTCGAAATGGTCGAATTTGAAGGTTATTATCCACGTTTTTCGAGCCGATTTGGTCTCAAAATTAAATGTCTCCAAATTCACAAATTAAATACTCCATTTATTGTAGAAATGTCTCGGTGAAACAAAAGACATGTTGGGTTTTAAATAAATACATTCAACAACACTTGACAATCTTTTGAATAACGTCGAATTAAGGCGAAATTTTCGATATATATACTCGTAACTGAACAATTTTAGAGTGTTTTTTAACAACCATCACTGATTTTATGTTATACGGGTCCTATTTAGATGTTCAGCAAAATATCTCACATTTTTTGAAAAATCATCCGAAACGGTCGAATTTGAAGGTTATTATCCACGTTTTTCGAGCCGATTTGGTCTCAAAATTAAATGTCTCCAAATACACACATTAAATACTCTATTTATTGTAAAAATGTCTCGGTGTATCAAAAGATAATGTTGGGTTTCGAATAAATACATTTAAAAGACATATGACAATCTTTTAAATAACGTCGAAGAATCTTCGATATATACACTCGAAACTGAACAATTTTAGAGTGTTTTTTAACAACCGTCACTCATTTTATGTTATACGGGTCCTATTTTGATGCTCAGCAAAATATCTTACATTTTTTGAAAAATCATCCGAAACGGTCAAATTTGAAGGTTATTATCCACGTTTTTCGGCCCGATTTGGTCCCGAAATTAAATGTCTTCAAATTCACAAAGTAACTACTTCATTCAGTGTAGAAATGTCTCTATGTAACAAAAGGTGCGTTGGATTTCAAATAAACACGTTTAAAAGACATTCAACTGTCTTTCGAGTAACATCGAATTAAGGCGAAATCTTTCATATATATACTCGAAATTGAACAATTTAAAAGGTGGTTTTTTAACAACCGTCACTCATTTTATGTTATACGGGTCCTATTTAGATGTTCAGCAAAATATCTCATATTTTTCAAAAAATCATCCGAAACGGTCGAATTTGAAGGTTATTATCCACGTTTTTCGACCAGGTTTGGTCCCGAAATTAAATGACTCCAAATTCTCAATGTAACTACTCCATTCAGTGTGGAAATGTCTCGTTGTAACAAAAGGCGCGTTGGGTATCAAATAAACGGCGTTTAAAAGACGAAATCTTTCGAGTATCTTTCGAGTAACGTCGAATTAAGGCGAAATCTTCACTATATATACTCGAAACTGAACAATTTTAGAGTATTTTTTAACAACCGTCACTCATTTTAAGTTATACGAGTCTTATTTAGATGCTCAGCAAAATATCTCACATTTTTAAAAAATTATCCGAAACCGTCGAATTTGAAGGTTATTATCCACGTTTTTCGGCCCGATTTGGACCCGAAGTTAAATATCTCCAAATTCTCAATGTAACTACTCCATTTAGTGTAGAAATGTGTCTGTGTAACAAAAGTAAAGTTGGGTTTCAAACAAACACATTTAAAACACATTCGATTACTTTTCGAATAACGTCGAATTAAGGCAAAATGTTCGATATATATACTCGAAACTGAACAATATTAGAGTGTTTTTTGACAACCGTCACTCATTTTATGTTATACGGGTCCTATTTAGATGCTCAGCAAAATATCTCACATTTTTCGAAAAATCATTCGAAATGGTCGAATTTGAAAATTATTATCCACGTTTTTCGAGCCGATTTGGTCTCAAAATTAAATGTCTCCAAATTCACAAATTAAATACTCCATTTATTGTAGAAATGTCTCGGTGAAACAAAAGACATGTTGGGTTTTAAATAAATACATTTAACAACACTTGACAATCTTTTGAATAACGTCGAATTAAGGCGAAATTTTCGATATATATACTCGTAACTGAACAATTTTAGAGTGTTTTTTAACAACCATCACTGATTTTATGTTATACGGGTCCTATTTAGATGTTCAGCAAAATATCTCACATTTTTGGAAAAATCATCCGAAACGGTCGAATTTGAAGGTTATTATCCACGTTTTTCGAGCCGATTTGGTCTCAAAATTAAATGTCTCCAAATACACAAATTAAATACTCTATTTATTGTAAAAATGTCTCGGTGTATCAAAAGATAATGTTGGGTTTCAAATAAATACATTTAAAAGACATATGACAATCTTTTAAATAACGTCGAATTAAGGCGAAATCTTCGATATATATACTCGAAACTGAACAATTTTAGAGTGTTTTTTAACAACCGTCACTCATTTTATGTTATACGGGTCCTATTTAGATGCTCAGCAAAATATCTTATATTTTTTTGAAAAATCATCCGAAACGGTCAAATTTGAAGGTTATTTATTATCCACGTTTTTCGGCCCGATTTGGTCCCGAAATTAAATGTCTTCAAATTCACAAAGTAACTACTTCATTCAGTGTAGAAATGTCTCTATGTAACAAAAGGTGCGTTGGATTTCAAATAAACACGTTTAAAAGACATTCGACTGTCTTTCGAGTAACATCGAATTAAGGCGAAATCTTTCATATATATACTCGAAATTGAACAATTTAAAATGTGGTTTTTTAACAACCGTCACTCATTTTATGTTATACGGGTCCTATTTAGATGTTCAGCAAAATATCTCATATTTTTCAAAAAAATCATCCGAAACGGTCGAATTTGAAGGTTATTATCCACGTTTTTCGACCAGGTTTGGTCCCGAAATTAAATGCCTCCAAATTCTCAATGTAACTACTCCATTCAGTGTGGAAATGTCTCGTTGTAACAAAAGGCGCGTTGGGTATCAAATAAACGCGTTTAAAAGACGAAATCTTTCGAGTATCTTTCGAGTAACGTCGAATTAAGGCGAAATCTTCACTATATATACTCGAAACTGAACAATTTTAGAGTGTTTTTTAACAACCGTCACTCATTTTATGTTCTACGGGTCCTATTTAGATGCTCAGCAAAATATCTCACATTTTTCGAAAAATCATCCGAAACGGTCGAATTTGAAGGTTATTATCCACGTTTTTCGGCCAGATTTGGTCCCGAAATTAAATGTCTCCAAATTCTCAATGTAACTACTCCATTCGGTGTGGAAATGTCTCGTTGTAACAAAAGGCGCGTTGGGTTTCAAATAAACACGTTTAAAAGACATTCAACTATTTTCGAGTAACGTCGAACTAAGGCGAAATCTTCACTATATATACTCGAAACTGAACAATTTTAGAGTATTTTTTAACAACCGTCACTCATTTTAAGTTATACGAGTTTTATTTAGATGCTCAGCAAAATATCTCACATTTTAAAAAAATTATCCGAAACCGTCGAATTTGAAGGTTATTATCCACGTTTTTCGGCCCGATTTGGACCCGAAGTTAAATATCTCCAAATTCTCAATGTAACTACTCCATTCAGTGTAGAAATGTGTCGGTGTAACAAAAGTAAAGTTGGGTTTCAAACAAACACATTTAAAACACATTCGATTACTTTTTGAATAACGTCGAATTAAGGCAAAATGTTCGATATATATACTCGAAACTGAACAATATTAGAGTGTTTTTTGACAACCGTCACTCATTTTATGTTATACGGGTCCTATTTAGATGCTCAGCAAAATATCTCACATTTTTCGAAAAATCATTCGAAATGGTCGAATTTGAAAATTATTATCCACGTTTTTCGAGCCGATTTGGTCTCAAAATTAAATGTCTCCAAATTCACAAATTAAATACTCCATTTATTGTAGAAATGTCTCGGTGAAACAAAAGACATGTTGGGTTTTAAATAAATACATTTAACAACACTTGACAATCTTTTGAATAACGTCGAATTAAGGCGAAATTTTCGATATATATACTCGTAACTGAACAATTTTAGAGTGTTTTTTAACAACCATCACTGATTTTATGTTATACGGGTCCTATTTAGATGTTCAGCAAAATATCTCATATTTTTTTGAAAAATCATCCGAAACAGTCGAATTTGAAGGTTATTATCCACGTTTTTCTAGCCGATTTGGTCTCAAAATTAAATGTCTCCAAATACACAAATTAAATACTCAATTTATTGTAAAAATGTCTCGGTGTATCAAAAGATAATGTTGGGTTTCAAATAAATACATTTAAAAGACATATGACAATCTTTTAAATAACGTCGAATTAAGACGGAATCTTCGATATATATACTCGAAACTGAACAATTTTAGAGTGTTTTTTAACAACCATCACTGATTTTATGTTATACGGGTCCAATTTAGATGTTCAGCAAAATATCTCACATTTTTTGAAAAATCATCCGAAACGGTCGAATTTGAAGGTTATTATCCACGTTTTTCGAGCCGATTTGGTCTCAAATTTAAATGTCTCCAAATACACAAATTAAATACTCTATTTATTGTAAAAATGTCTCGGTGTATCAAAAGATAATGTTGGGTTTCAAATAAATACATTTAAAAGACATATGACAATCTTTTAAATAACGTCGAATTAAGGCGAAATCTTCGATATATATACTCGAAACTGAACAATTTTAGAGTGTTTTTTAACAACCGTCACTCATTTTATGTTATACGGGTCCTATTTAGATGCTCAGCAAAATATCTTATATTTTTTGAAAAATCATCCGAAACGGTCATATTATCCACGTTTTTCGGCCCGATTTGGTCCCGAAATTAAATGTCTTCAAATTCACAAAGTAACTACTTCATTCAGTGTAGAAATGTCTCTATGTAACAAAAGGTGCGTTGGATTTCAAATAAACACGTTTAAAAGACATTCGACTGTCTTTCGAGTAACATCGAATTAAGGCGAAATCTTTCATATATATACTCGAAATTGAACAATTTAAAATGTGGTTTTTTAACAACCGTCACTCATTTTATGTTATACGGGTCCTATTTAGATGTTCAGCAAAATATCTCATATTTTTCAAAAAAATCATCCGAAACGGTCGAATTTGAAGGTTATTATCCACGTTTTTCGACCAGGTTTGGTCCCGAAATTAAATGCCTCCAAATTCTCAATGTAACTACTCCATTCAGTGTGGAAATGTCTCGTTGTAACAAAAGGCGCGTTGGGTATCAAATAAACGCGTTTAAAAGACGAAATCTTTCGAGTATCTTTCGAGTAACGTCGAATTAAGGCGAAATCTTCACTATATATACTCGAAACTGAACAATTTTAGAGTGTTTTTTAACAACCGTCACTCATTTTATGTTCTACGGGTCCTATTTAGATGCTCAGCAAAATATCTCACATTTTTCGAAAAATCATCCGAAACGGTCGAATTTGAAGGTTATTATCCACGTTTTTCGGCCAGATTTGGTCCCGAAATTAAATGTCTCCAAATTCTCAATGTAACTACTCCATTCGGTGTGGAAATGTCTCGTTGTAACAAAAGGCGCGTTGGGTTTCAAATAAACACGTTTAAAAGACATTCAACTATTTTCGAGTAACGTCGAACTAAGGCGAAATCTTCACTATATATACTCGAAACTGAACAATTTTAGAGTATTTTTTAACAACCGTCACTCATTTTAAGTTATACGAGTTTTATTTAGATGCTCAGCAAAATATCTCACATTTTAAAAAAATTATCCGAAACCGTCGAATTTGAAGGTTATTATCCACGTTTTTCGGCCCGATTTGGACCCGAAGTTAAATATCTCCAAATTCTCAATGTAACTACTCCATTCAGTGTAGAAATGTGTCGGTGTAACAAAAGTAAAGTTGGGTTTCAAACAAACACATTTAAAACACATTCGATTACTTTTTGAATAACGTCGAATTAAGGCAAAATGTTCGATATATATACTCGAAACTGAACAATATTAGAGTGTTTTTTGACAACCGTCACTCATTTTATGTTATACGGGTCCTATTTAGATGCTCAGCAAAATATCTCACATTTTTCGAAAAATCATTCGAAATGGTCGAATTTGAAAATTATTATCCACGTTTTTCGAGCCGATTTGGTCTCAAAATTAAATGTCTCCAAATTCACAAATTAAATACTCCATTTATTGTAGAAATGTCTCGGTGAAACAAAAGACATGTTGGGTTTTAAATAAATACATTTAACAACACTTGACAATCTTTTGAATAACGTCGAATTAAGGCGAAATTTTCGATATATATACTCGTAACTGAACAATTTTAGAGTGTTTTTTAACAACCATCACTGATTTTATGTTATACGGGTCCTATTTAGATGTTCAGCAAAATATCTCACATTTTTTTGAAAAATCATCCGAAACAGTCGAATTTGAAGGTTATTATCCACGTTTTTCTAGCCGATTTGGTCTCAAAATTAAATGTCTCCAAATACACAAATTAAATACTCAATTTATTGTAAAAATGTCTCGGTGTATCAAAAGATAATGTTGGGTTTCAAATAAATACATTTAAAAGACATATGACAATCTTTTAAATAACGTCGAATTAAGACGGAATCTTCGATATATATACTCGAAACTGAACAATTTTAGAGTGTTTTTTAACAACCATCACTGATTTTATGTTATACGGGTCCAATTTAGATGTTCAGCAAAATATCTCACATTTTTTGAAAAATCATCCGAAACGGTCGAATTTGAAGGTTATTATCCACGTTTTTCGAGCCGATTTGGTCTCAAATTTAAATGTCTCCAAATACACAAATTAAATACTCTATTTATTGTAAAAATGTCTCGGTGTATCAAAAGATAATGTTGGGTTTCAAATAAATACATTTAAAAGACATATGACAATCTTTTAAATAACGTCGAATTAAGGCGAAATCTTCGATATATATACTCGAAACTGAACAATTTTAGAGTGTTTTTTAACAACCGTCACTCATTTTATGTTATACGGGTCCTATTTAGATGCTCAGCAAAATATCTTATATTTTTTGAAAAATCATCCGAAACGGTCATATTATCCACGTTTTTCGGCCCGATTTGGTCCCGAAATTAAATGTCTTCAAATTCACAAAGTAACTACTTCATTCAGTGTAGAAATGTCTCTATGTAACAAAAGGTGCGTTGGATTTCAAATAAACACGTTTAAAAGACATTCGACTGTCTTTCGAGTAACATCGAATTAAGGCGAAATCTTTCATATATATACTCGAAATTGAACAATTTAAAATGTGGTTTTTTAACAACCGTCACTCATTTTATGTTATACGGGTCCTATTTAGATGTTCAGCAAAATATCTCATATTTTTCAAAAAAATCATCCGAAACGGTCGAATTTGAAGGTTATTATCCACGTTTTTCGACCAGGTTTGGTCCCGAAATTAAATGCCTCCAAATTCTCAATGTAACTACTCCATTCAGTGTGGAAATGTCTCGTTGTAACAAAAGGCGCGTTGGGTATCAAATAAACGCGTTTAAAAGACGAAATCTTTCGAGTATCTTTCGAGTAACGTCGAATTAAGGCGAAATCTTCACTATATATACTCGAAACTGAACAATTTTAGAGTGTTTTTTAACAACCGTCACTCATTTTATGTTCTACGGGTCCTATTTAGATGCTCAGCAAAATATCTCACATTTTTCGAAAAATCATCCGAAACGGTCGAATTTGAAGGTTATTATCCACGTTTTTCGGCCAGATTTGGTCCCGAAATTAAATGTCTCCAAATTCTCAATGTAACTACTCCATTCGGTGTGGAAATGTCTCGTTGTAACAAAAGGCGCGTTGGGTTTCAAATAAACACGTTTAAAAGACATTCAACTATTTTCGAGTAACGTCGAACTAAGGCGAAATCTTCACTATATATACTCGAAACTGAACAATTTTAGAGTATTTTTTAACAACCGTCACTCATTTTAAGTTATACGAGTTTTATTTAGATGCTCAGCAAAATATCTCACATTTTAAAAAAATTATCCGAAACCGTCGAATTTGAAGGTTATTATCCACGTTTTTCGGCCCGATTTGGACCCGAAGTTAAATATCTCCAAATTCTCAATGTAACTACTCCATTCAGTGTAGAAATGTGTCGGTGTAACAAAAGTAAAGTTGGGTTTCAAACAAACACATTTAAAACACATTCGATTACTTTTTGAATAACGTCGAATTAAGGCAAAATGTTCGATATATATACTCGAAACTGAACAATATTAGAGTGTTTTTTGACAACCGTCACTCATTTTATGTTATACGGGTCCTATTTAGATGCTCAGCAAAATATCTCACATTTTTCGAAAAATCATTCGAAATGGTCGAATTTGAAAATTATTATCCACGTTTTTCGAGCCGATTTGGTCTCAAAATTAAATGTCTCCAAATTCACAAATTAAATACTCCATTTATTGTAGAAATGTCTCGGTGAAACAAAAGACATGTTGGGTTTTAAATAAATACATTTAACAACACTTGACAATCTTTTGAATAACGTCGAATTAAGGCGAAATTTTCGATATATATACTCGTAACTGAACAATTTTAGAGTGTTTTTTAACAACCATCACTGATTTTATGTTATACGGGTCCTATTTAGATGTTCAGCAAAATATCTCACATTTTTTTGAAAAATCATCCGAAACAGTCGAATTTGAAGGTTATTATCCACGTTTTTCTAGCCGATTTGGTCTCAAAATTAAATGTCTCCAAATACACAAATTAAATACTCAATTTATTGTAAAAATGTCTCGGTGTATCAAAAGATAATGTTGGGTTTCAAATAAATACATTTAAAAGACATATGACAATCTTTTAAATAACGTCGAATTAAGACGGAATCTTCGATATATATACTCGAAACTGAACAATTTTAGAGTGTTTTTTAACAACCATCACTGATTTTATGTTATACGGGTCCAATTTAGATGTTCAGCAAAATATCTCACATTTTTTGAAAAATCATCCGAAACGGTCGAATTTGAAGGTTATTATCCACGTTTTTCGAGCCGATTTGGTCTCAAATTTAAATGTCTCCAAATACACAAATTAAATACTCTATTTATTGTAAAAATGTCTCGGTGTATCAAAAGATAATGTTGGGTTTCAAATAAATACATTTAAAAGACATATGACAATCTTTTAAATAACGTCGAATTAAGGCGAAATCTTCGATATATATACTCGAAACTGAACAATTTTAGAGTGTTTTTTAACAACCGTCACTCATTTTATGTTATACGGGTCCTATTTAGATGCTCAGCAAAATATCTTATATTTTTTGAAAAATCATCCGAAACGGTCATATTATCCACGTTTTTCGGCCCGATTTGGTCCCGAAATTAAATGTCTTCAAATTCACAAAGTAACTACTTCATTCAGTGTAGAAATGTCTCTATGTAACAAAAGGTGCGTTGGATTTCAAATAAACACGTTTAAAAGACATTCGACTGTCTTTCGAGTAACATCGAATTAAGGCGAAATCTTTCATATATATACTCGAAATTGAACAATTTAAAATGTGGTTTTTTAACAACCGTCACTCATTTTATGTTATACGGGTCCTATTTAGATGTTCAGCAAAATATCTCATATTTTTCAAAAAAATCATCCGAAACGGTCGAATTTGAAGGTTATTATCCACGTTTTTCGACCAGGTTTGGTCCCGAAATTAAATGCCTCCAAATTCTCAATGTAACTACTCCATTCAGTGTGGAAATGTCTCGTTGTAACAAAAGGCGCGTTGGGTATCAAATAAACGCGTTTAAAAGACGAAATCTTTCGAGTATCTTTCGAGTAACGTCGAATTAAGGCGAAATCTTCACTATATATACTCGAAACTGAACAATTTTAGAGTGTTTTTTAACAACCGTCACTCATTTTATGTTCTACGGGTCCTATTTAGATGCTCAGCAAAATATCTCACATTTTTCGAAAAATCATCCGAAACGGTCGAATTTGAAGGTTATTATCCACGTTTTTCGGCCAGATTTGGTCCCGAAATTAAATGTCTCCAAATTCTCAATGTAACTACTTCATTCGGTGTGGAAATGTCTCGTTGTAACAAAAGGCGTGTTGGGTTTCAAATAAACACGTTTAAAAGACATTCAACTATTTTCGAGTAACGTCGAATTAAGGCGAAATCTTCACTATATATACTCGAAACTGAACAATTTTAGAGTATTATTTAACAACCGTCACTCATTTTAAGTTATACGAGTCTTATTTAGATGCTCAGCAAAATATATCTCATTTTTCGAAAAATCATGCGAAACGGCCAAATTTGAAGGTTATTATCCACGTTTTTCGGCCAAATTTGGTCCTAAAATTAAATGTCTCCAAATTAACAAAGTAACTACTCCATTCAGTTTAGAAATGTCTCGGTGTAACGAAAGGTGCGTTGGGTTTCAAATAAACCCGTTTAAAAGACATTCGACAATATTTCGAGTAACGTCGACTTAAGGCGAAATCTTCACTATATATACTCGAAACTGAACAATTTTAGAGTATTTTTTAACAACCGTCACTCATTTTAAGTTATTCTTATTTAGATGCTCAGCAAAATATCTCACATTTTTCAAAAAATCATTCGAAACCGTCGAATTTGAAGGTTATTATCCACGTTTTTCGGCCCGATTTTGACTCGAAATTAAATATCTCCAAATTCTCAATGTAACTACTCCATTCAGTGTAGAAATGTCTCGGTGTAACAAAAGACGCCTTGGATTTCAAATAAACACGTTTAAAAGATATTTGACTATTTTTCAAGTAACGTCGAATTAAGGCGAAATTTTCGATATATATATACTTAAAACTGAAAAATTTAAAAGGCGAGAAGCCTACTTTTTCTGCCTCCATCCTTGTTTCAAAGCCTACTCAATTCCAAAACACTTATTATATTCAACATTTGGCAACAACATGACTCTAGTCTGAAGGGGTGCCGCAATGTGTGAGGTAAGGGGGATCATCAAGTGTTGAGATAATTGACACGATTATGTAAGTAATTGGATCGTGTTCTTGAGTTATTAGGAGGATAATCACCCCCTTTAACATTTACACCAACACAAACCCAGAATCTTAAAGCCTTACTGCTTCGCCATTTGCTCTTACAGAGTACTACCTCCGTCCCACTAAGATTGTCACGTTTCATTAAAATACTCCTCACATATAATAGGGAAATGAGACAATCTTTTAGGGACGGAGGGAGTATTTGTTATGTGACAGTGACAGTGACAGTGACATGATCAAGTTCGCGATGAAACATGAAACATCTACCCTAAAAATTACAGACACCACCATCTTCAATAATCGTAGCTTAATTTTGAAAGAATCAGTGGTGTGATCGTCCGGAATTGAATGGTTTGCGTCGCTTAATTGAAATGATTGATTTAAGCAAACCACAAGACGTGTTCAATGGAGATGATGCATGATTGTCACTTCAGGTGGTTCAAGGATGAAACAGTGGTGTTGCAGTCAATGATGATGATTTGGAGATGGAGAAGGTTTGGTTTTAATGAAGGTGATAGATTTGATTATGATGAACCACTGTTCAAAGAAATTTTATTAACTATTTTTCGCCCAATTTCATTAAAATACTCCTCATAAATATTGAGATAAGAGTCAAAAAAAAAAAAATAGTATCAGGAGAGAATATTTGATTATCTTTATTTTATTTTTGGGTTACTCCCTCCGTCCCAATGAATTGGAATTGTTTGTCTATTCCATATTGGGGCGTTTCAATGAATTGTTTGCCTTTCTATTTTAGGAATGTTTTTTATATGCAATTTGATCATTCTCATGAGTTTTGCTCTACATGTCACTCCCTCATTGGTTCCCTTAACCTTGGTGCCAAAAGGAAAGACAAACAATTCATTGGAACGGATGGAGTATTTCATACGAATAATCTCAACTATAGACGACCTTCTTAGAATAATCCAAATTAAACATAATCACATAATAATCCCAACTTTAAAAGTAACTTATTCTCAAATTACACTCATATCGAATGTTTACCTGGAATAACAGGTCATAAGTTACCTGCTCTTTCTCTCTCCTACCCCATGGCAGACCACCATTGAAACCCACCTTCATTAAACTTATCACCAGAATCAACCATAAACCAACCCCACCCCAATTCCTCCTCCTTGTCGTTTGTGCGACCACCAGGAGCAACTCAAATTTGAATCTCCTCCTCCAATAACATCAGATGATTATTGATTGATTACTGATTATGGAGTTTAATTTCTTCGATCTCATCTCTAATCGACATAGTTGTACTCTCATATCTTGCTTATATACGTATGATTATTGATTGATTATTTGTTAATTTTGATGCGAATGGCTTCCGATTTTGTTACTGCAATTAGCTTGTTCACAATTTGATAGTAATTGATTTGAATTTGATGATGTGATGTGATGTGATTGAAATTTAATACAGTAAGATAGTCGACCGAGGTGCAAATTTACCTATCTGCAATTTATCGAGTTTCTGCAAATGAAAAATGGCGACTTGAATCATAGGAGTACAAGAATGGTGAGGAAGGAGGCAAGTAGCCAAAATAATCAAGTCAAATAAATAGGAAAAGAAGAAGGAAAACTGGCCCTTCAGGTAGCCAGTCATGTGTTATAATACTTCCTCCGTTCCAACCATTTGTATACATTTGGTTTTTTAACACTATTCATGAGTGATGAGAATCTTCAATGTAACTTCTAATATATAAGATAAATGATAGTAATGTGGAATCTTGTTTAAATCGTCTAATAAAATACATTATGAATATCAAATTTTTATAATTTTTTAGTAATACGTAACTAAAGATACAGACAAAAGAAAACGAGTATCGATGTACGTGCATATAACAAACGTATACAAATGGTTGGAATAGAGGGAGTATGAGATAAATGAATGTATAGGTTAGATTAATTTAAGATTACATGTAATTTGGATTATTTTGAGAAGATCATTAATAGTTGAGATTATTATCGTGAAATAACCCTGTATTTTATTGTTATTTTTTAATTATTTCACCTGGTAACCTGAGATATCAGGTCAATACCAGGTCATAACTGACATGAGTTTAGTATGGGAAGAAGGGGTCAATAATAATAAATTAATACGGAGTAATAAGGATTTATTCTTGGATTAAACTAAGTTTAGACTATTTTGAGAAGACGGACAATACTTCGAATTATTCTTGTGAATTAATCATAAAAGATATTCGACTATTTAAAAGGCTGAATGGTGTACATATAGGGGTATCGGTGTACCATGTCAATTAATGATGTAAAAACGACTCATACTTGTGATTTGGACACGAAATTGGGTAGGGTACATCTTGAGACAACCCTAGAGACGTGGTCTAAAGTTCAGGTTAAATTGAAGCGTAGTCCAAGTCACTCTCTTTACTATTTGAAGTTGCTTAATTATATGGTTATGGATATAATATGAATCAAATATTTAATTTATATGGTTATGGGGGGAAATTTATTAAATGGGTATGCTTATAAATCGATACCCATTGACATTGACATCTCTAGTCTAAGGCCTTATGCTACAAAACATGCATAAAAACTTCTTGAAACGGTCTTACAGTAGTTTCTCCGAGACCTCTCACACAAAGGAAGGTAATTACTGATTTAGTAACCATCTCTTATGTGAAAGGTCTCACAGTAGTAAAATATTTACTACAGTGAGACCGTCTCTAGTCTAAGGCCTTATTCTACAAAAAAAACAGCACAAAAACTTGTTGAGAGTGAGAGTATGAGACGATCTCTCGGTAATTTTACTTTGAGGCATTTAAATACGAGATTTATTTTTTTTATTTTTCAGAAGCCAGATTTCCAGGAATAAGACTTGCGACCCAAAAGAGTTTTGGGAGTGAGGCTTGGACCTACAAACATCTCTTTCGGAATTTCACCATCGTCTGCAAAACCAACCAGCTTCGCAACAAGGCTAGCACTCTCCCTCACATGTTGCATGTCTTTGGTATCGTTCCAAAGGCGGCGAGCTAGTTGCAGTCTCCTCTGCTTGGTGTTCATTGCGATACCCCATTTCCCAAACATTCTTGCTCTCTCTTCACTTGGGATCTTCTTGTACATTTGTTTCATCAACATCTCCCTTTCTTGATTCAATGCCCTTATGCTGTTTCATCAAACACCGTCGAATTAAAACACTAAAAGACCGACAGAAGATCAAACCATTTGTGCATTTTGTCCGATATGATATTCAAAGCTAAAAAGCTGAAATCACGGTACCTTGAAGAGGGTGTGGAAATCTGACCGTCGATGACAATCTTCTGTCCTTGATCGAATCTGTTCTTGATGAAAGACAATCGTCTAAGCTCGACTTCCATGTAAAGCTTGTCAGAGGGGTCACCTTTGAAGAGCAAGTAAAAATAGGTTCGGTGGACTAAGGGTATATGACAGTCGTGCCAAAGCTGGATGATTTTGTAGCGCGTAGTTTCAAATTCGTCAGCCCAATTTACCGGGGAATGCACATTGCTTGGTATCCCATCCGACATGCAATCTCTTTCTTTCATCGTATATGAGGTTAAGTCTCGCACGTTTTCACTGCTTTCACTGTACTTCGGTTCAGACTCCTCGTACATCATACCATCCTGCAGAAAACCTCAAAAACCTGGTCAGTTACCGAGCACAGAAACTAATTTTGATGACCCGTGATGAAAATTGTGAAAAAAATACTCACATTATCCGATCCCAATTGATTGTCGGATCCATCTCTAGCATCTTCCCTGGTTTCTGCATTCCTGGAATCCTCCTCCTCCTCCTTTATAGAAACCCTAACAGTAGCAGGAAGCCCAAGTCTAGATGTATTTCCAACGCTCCCATCTTTCTGATCGGATGATCTAGGCAAGCCCTTGGGTCTTTCTGAGATAGCTCCCGCGTCAAATCCACCAAAAGACTGATCCCGATGATGTCGGCCCCTCCTTTCAAAGATGGGATTAGGAATTGCAGAAATCGTGGTTAAAGCTGCCTTGCAACTTCTACTCCTACTCAAGTTCAACCCTTTACTGCCCCATCTATCCGACCCCATCGGGCCAGGTGAGTAGTATTCAACGGGATTTCTATCGACTAAATAGTCAATAGTTTTTTGTAGTTCCTTGATCCTGTTTACCAGAGCTTCATAGTCGGCGTTAGCCTGATCTTCTTCATTGTCCTTTTCTTTTCCCTTTTCTTTTTCTTTCTCTGCCACTGCTGGCTTAGACTCTTCTGTTGTTACTGGTATAACGCGAGCTTTATCAGTCAACTGTGGTTTGTGCTCTGAGTCAGGAAAATCGGTACCTTTCGTGTCTTGAGCTGATACGATATTCTCTTTCACATAAACATCGATCTTTTCCTTTTCCTTTTCCTTGTCTTTCGCCTTTTCAATTTCAGGATCTGATGATCGATTTTCCCTATTGATACCTGCTTCTTCAACTTCAATGCAACGAACCTCCTTGCAATTATCTTCCTCCCACCGACAAGACGGATCATGGGAATGTGCATGAGCAGGGGGATGAGACATGGACTCATAGTTCTCCAAAAGATCAGACGGTTGAATTAAAGAATCTAAATCAATGTGTTCATCAAGATACTGAAAGGAGTCGGGCATCGTCAGGTCCACATCTAGGCGCTGGTAATCTGATGTATCCGATGTTCCTGATGAATCATCTAACCATGAAATTCTCTCTCTCGATTCTGAAGTATGATGGCTGGAGGAAGTATCATCAAGCTGGCCGGAAAACGGGCGTCCTCCAGTTGTAGATCTTAGTAGTTCTACTCTCAATTGTGCAAGATCACGTTGCCTACTAATTTCTTTCATTTCTTTTTCCATCTGATTATGAAGGGAAAATCGAAAATCAATGAATGGACGATGAAAAATCAATGAAACTGTGCATTGACGAAACTGGTCATGAATGGAAGAACTCTACAAACTACTCCTTCTGTCTCAGTCATTTGTTTACCTTCTATACTGTTTGTGAGGAGTATTTTAATCAAAGGTAAACAAGTGGCTGAGACGGAGGGAGTATTCAACAGGAAACACAAACGAATCCAAGTAAAAGAGAGCTGATCGATCACCTTTTGAATCTGAAGTTCTTTTTCTTTCAAAACTGAAGTAACATCATCACCCACTTTGGAGACTGATGAAATAGTCTTTAGTTCAGTTTCTAACTTGGCTAACTCTTTCTTCAGTTGCCTCACTAAGGCCTTGTCAGACATTACGACATTCACCCGTGCATTGGTACTCACCTCCTTGGCGCAGCTTGCAAATAAAAGGGTGTTTCTAGATTGTTCGAGGTGACTGTGCGCCGGGCTCATTGTGCATATAATTGCGGTCTTGGCATTGCCTCCCAATGAATTGTGAAGTATCCGTGTTAGCTTTGAATCTCGGTAAGGAACGTGCCCATGTCGACCTTTGCTGCATTCACGATTTGATTGTGTTAGCTGTAAACTCATCTTAATCATGCTTGAGAATTTAGATACGATATTATGGTAAGAAATGCATTCAAACCTCAGACTGCGTATAACTTTTCCGAGGGTCAGTAAACTTCGATTTATATGGGAACCTTCTTTCAGTCTTGTACCGGTTGATAATGTCTGAGAAGTACGCTCGCTTCCAGCCAGATCAACAAAGTTCTACTCAAAAAAAAAAAGGTTAAATCTTTAGCTAAAAAATTTCCTACATCTTTGATGATTAAAGACTCTTAGCTAAAAAAAGTTTATCTGTCATACCACATGTGCTGCAAGCATGCTCGAATTCCCACCTCCAAATTGTCGAGCCGAGCTTTCAATAGTCTGAAGAAGTCCAGCGACTTGACGATCAGAACAAATCATATGTGAATGAAAAACCAAAAAGACGGTCACTTCGAAAAATAACAGCATACCAGCCTAAGGATTTGATGAGATCGAGAACTTGTTTCATTAAGTTGAGTCTCTCCTGTCTGTCTTTGAGCTACAAAAAAAAAATGGTAATCGGGCAAACATCATTTCAAGTTCGGAACTTCAGATATGAACTGTACTCCCCCGAAAATCTGCTCAGCAATAACATCCTTACCTTCACAAACAGCAATGAGCTCGAGAAGATGGCTCTTATCCGTCAGAACCTCCTCTGTTAATCTCTCAACAACCGTTCCTCTCTGTCAACATAAGTCGGTTCTCATAAAATTAGTTTTCTTCTATGTTACTCAGACTCAACTGCTAACGTCGAAAACAGAGTGTTGGGTTGTGAAAAACTGTGTCTATGTTTCATAGAGTAACACAGTCTCACGCATAAGACAGTCATACCGTCTCACACAATGAATATTCAATATTGTTATAAAAATTCACTCGATACCTACCTCTGGGTCATCCAAACATCTCAAAGGAGTAGGGTCGGGACTTAAAAGGTCCCTGACATTTTCATTGTAGATTTCAATAGCCGAGAATTTCACCACAAACTCCCTCTCCTTATGCTGTGAAACAGTTCCAAAAAACATTTACAAGTTAGCAAAATCATCTTCATCTTGGTGAATTTTCAGATGAAGAACAGTGTTCCGAGTACCTTATCTATGTAATTATATATGTCTGTTACAGCATATTGTGTTATCCCACTCATTGTGAATGTCTTCCCGCTACTTGTTTGCCCATATGCAAAGACGCTAGCTATTCAACAAAGAATCGTATATTACAATGCAGTCAGGTAAACGAGAGAGAAAAGTGAAGAATAAAGGAAATCAGAAAGTAAAAAGACTCACAATTGATTCCGTTAAGGACTGATAGAGCAACATCTTTAGCAGCCTCCTCATAGACGGTCCTCGTTGAGCAAGCATTCCCAAATACTCTGTCTGTCGCCCATTATTCAAAATTCAAAAAGAAAGTGGTATATTAGCTACGCTTGTGTTACAACTTACAAGGACTCGATAAGAACAAGTTACAACTCATTCATCTCGGCTTTATCGCGGGCCCTACTGGGTTGAGTGGTGGCGTGGGTTCGAATCCTGTTCGCATCTAAACAGCCATTGTGGCTCGATTCAAGCCCCAAAAAAAGACCAAGTACTTCTTCAATAATGGTTTAAACTTTGAACAGCAATTCAATGATAAAGGTGAATTCTTACCAAAGTTATATGCATTCGGATACATGGACCGTTCCCCAAGAACATTCTTGAATAAGATGGTGGTGTTATTGACGCACTCCCAATCAGCGAAGTCATGGCTCTGAATTTCCTTCTCGTTGAGAGGCCGTAATCTCACTGACACACATATTTTCTCCTGGCGAGAATCCGACCCATGTGCACTCCCTTGCCCCGCCTCCTGATCCCCATATTCCGACACCATGATTAAGTCCTCTTCACCTCAACGGCTCAACCCCCTCGGCCTCTCCTCCGACCTTTCCTGCTTGTTGATTATAGCCTTGAGTCCCTTTGCACAAGGAACAAATAATAAAATGATAAAAACCCTTTTGCAGCAGCTTTTTATGTGGGGAATCTGGCAAACCAACAAAAAAAACACAAAAACACAAAAAATATTTCAATTCATTCAAATTCTGCTATGTTAGGTACAACATTGATAGCAACTAGCAAGGAATAATATCATCACAGAAAACTTATAAGACACGGTCTCTCAATAGCGTTAATGAGAGACCACTCACATAAAAGAAGTAATCAAGACGGTGCTTCAGAAAACTTGCTATAATCATTCATTGACAATGTCAACTTTTTTGGGCAATAATGAAGACATTATACAATTCAGAGTTGTCTGTAGGTAGGAGATATACAGGTGTTTCTATCTTCTACTCCATATCATTAATTCATTATCAATATTCAATACCATCTTAGAAGCTAGTACATTGGAAGAGAAGATTGCAAATTAAAATTTACTGAAAACAAGTTGCAAGTTATAACACCATAATACTTCCATTAATCTTGAAGGACTTGTTTAAAATAATCAGAAATTCAAACTATAAGAATTTGGGGTCGGCTAACATGAATCATTATCTAAAATCGTCAGGTCGTCTCCATTAAAAACATAATCAATATGTAAATAAAAACACCAAAGATTTGGAATTTTTACCTGGAATTCAGTTTCAACACACCATGCAAAAAAGCTAGTTTTTCCTCAATATGCTTTACACAAAAGAAAATGAATCAAATGCAAATTGCATTAACAAAAGTATTTGCATAAAACATAAAGAGTTAGTATATATTTTGTGTGTTTGAAACCTGAGAATGGAAAATGGAAGAATAGAAAATGCCTATTTTCTGTATATATTTCCTGTAGTTGTTGTCTTCCCATTTTCTTTTCAATGATGAATGAATGCCTATTAACAGAATAACTGTCATTCTTTCCCTCTCTCTTCATTTCACCCAAACAATGTCTCCCACTAATTTTAACTTCCATACAACTACCACAAAAAAACTTCATAAAGACGGTCTCTCAATAGCGTTATTGAGAGCAACAACATTAGAGTCTTAGTCCCAAAAAGATTTAGGGTCGGCTAACATGAATCATAATCTAAAGTCGTCATCCAAAAAAAATATTAGAAACATGTGGGTCTGTACATACAAAAAAAAATGTTAATAAAAGACCGTCTATTCAATGTTTTTGTGAACTCGTAAACGTACATGTGGGTATTATGTTATGATCAGTAGATATCAGCCAAATTGGTAGAACAATTGTACAGTATTCAACCTATATATGCAAACTTTAACCTTGAAAATATGAATCTACTTCAACTTTCAGAAAGTTGGTATATAATGGTATCTGTAAAACAATCGATTCTCGCTTCAAAGTTCAACCGAAGTACACAGAATAACGGGATCAAATGTACACAACATTATCTGATTATCCATCCAGTTCTAGAATGAAATAAATAGGGTTGGTTGATAGAGTACCGGAGGTGGATCCAGGATATTCATTTCGTTGAGGGAACAATTTTCCCTCAACGATCTTAATGATTATAAATTTAAAATACAAAACAATTTATACATTTAATTTTTTTTGTAGAATTCATGTATATAACACAATTTAGAAGTATCATTGTTACTAAACTTAAGCCAGGCAGAAAGCAGTCGAAATGAAAGATCCAATGTCAACGATTTTCTATTCAACTTCAAGTACTAAAAATTAGTAAATGCTAAAAATACATGGAAAAGAGCCAAGAACTCAGAAAAATCACTCTTATTTTCACCACAAGGTCAAGCTAACTAGAACATATATGACTCATTCTGGACAATTGACACTATTTTCTACGATTCATCACGATTTTACTACTTAATCAAAAGGCATAACCATAATGGCGGGCATAAGAAAGAAGGTGGTCGAGCTCGTCCTCAATATTAATGGTACCATCCATATCAATATCCGAATAATGGATGGCCCTATCAGCTCTATAAGCCGGAACACGAGCTCCAAGTGTCCGAAATGCCTCTTTCAACTCATCCTTATCAAGGTGTCCGTCACCATTTTTGTCGTGCTCTATGAAAACTCGCCTCAGTTGCTCTTCACTCATAGGAGTCTTCCTAAACTTCGGCACCCATCCTAGAGAGCTCCGGACCCTTCCCCAGTTTCTGCTTCCCATGACTATCTACTTTACTTTGGTTAACTAAATGTTTTGAGAGGGATGTGATACCCAAGGCAGTACTTGACTGCTTATATATGTGAAAAGGTTCCATGGGAAATATTTTGTTAATTATATGAAGAATATCATGCATGTTGTGTGGTTCATGTTTTGTGCACAAAAGTTAACCATCCATTCACCATAGATGCTAAAGCATCTGGGAAATCAGACTTTCTCTCGACAACTATCGTGAATTAATACAATAATTGAACTATGCTCTATTCAAGAACGTTTATTGCATGTTCGCTTTAACTTTAACGGAATTCATTACCAACTAAAAAAGCAGATCATTATTCCTTCGCTTTATACGTTTTAGTATGACTGATGACCGATTAAGTAATATGACTCACTACAATATAAGAACCGTGACTTACAGATTACAGAAATTCTATTAATGCAGACAACTAAACACTAGACTGAGAGAATCAAAACAAAATTCACTACTGTTACATACTAAAGGGTGAAAACTGAGAACTTTCGAGAGCAAAGTTAAAGAGTTTAGGTATATTAAAGATTCCAGATAGATATCATAAAGCTACATCTATATGAGGTAAATTGTGCTTTGAAGGGTCATTTCACATAAATATAGGATCAAGAAAACTTAGAAGACACGGTCTCCCATCAGCGTTAATGTTAATGAGAGTACTCTCACATAATGGTGGACCCTACTAATCTTGTTTTTATTTTTTAACTGTGTCTCTCACTATCTTGACAAAAGACGGTCTATCACAAGACCTACACAGGGTAGCATCTATGCAGACCTTTGAAAAGAATAAGAATGATCAGAATTCAGAACAAAGTGCATGAATTCATTTCCGACATAATCAAATACTTTCGATATGAATAAATCTTAAAAAGTATGTGCAGCAGAAATTTCTCGATACCTTGAAATCTTGAACTCTTCTAAACTATGCAGGGTAAAAGGGGTACGCACTAACCAGCTCGAACTGCTTCATACTTTCAGTTCAGCAAATAGAACGAACAGCAACTCAATCTGTCACTAACCTCTGTAAATGTAAGTAGTTAGAGCTAACAGTACAGCTTCCCTTCCATAGCCCTTTGCAGAACCAGTCTTCGGGCTCTCATGAATCTACTTCAATTTTAAAATAGGGAACTTGTCCCCGAGAAACATAAGGGCTCGGACATAATTTAGACTTCAGCTCGACCTCATTTGGCTAGTCGAATTCCAGGCCCTGAACGAAATAGATGAGCGAAAATGGTTCTACGGCTCATACTCATTTTGTTCCTTCAAAATTTTCGTGTTTTTACATAAAACATAGATCGTCGAACGATTGTCAGCAAAAATGAGCTGATTTGCTAAAAACAGGTTACCAGAAATCACCACAAGAGCATTCGCCATCCTTGAAATGATGGAATCTCTTAACGTCTCTCACGACAATCACTCTTTGAGTAAGTTTAGAAATGTACTTGATTGCGTTATGACAGTCCCCACAAATCCGAAGATTCTTGAACACCCTTATCGTAGCTCCAGCAGGAAGCTTCAACAACCCATAGACGACTGCAAGCTTTTCGCTGTGAGTCGACAGACTGTACTCTTTCTGTTCCGACTCCATATCATGCAACACATACTTGGTGTCGGGAATGTAACCCAGGTCCCTCAATCTCGGTCCCAATTGCTCGAGATAGTCGTAAATCGCTTGTACCTCCGGATGTGAAGTGTCGCTGACCAAAAAGACATGAACCATGTTTCCGACATCTATCCAACTACACGCGGGCTCTTTCTTCACTCCTTTCTCTCGCATCAGTGTCCTCACCCTAGCCACGTTGTTCCACTGCCCTGCAGCGGCGTACATGTTCGAGAGCAAGATGTAAGTGCCATCATTTTCGGGAGTTAAATTCAAGACTTTTTCAGCAGCTTTAATCCCGAGATCCAAATTTCCATGAATACGGCACCCAGCGAGCATAGCCTCCCAGATAGGAGCTCTTGGCTCGAAACATAAAGTGTTGAGCAGTTGTTCAGCTTCGGAGAATTCCCCTGCTCGACAAAACAAGTCAATCATCCTTGCATAGTGATCTTCTCCTGGTTTTATTCGATATTTACTCATGGAATCAAAATAACGGCGACCTTCGTCGACCAATCCAGAATGACTACAAGCAGTGAGAATGGTCAGAAACGTAATCCGATCAGGTACTATTCCGGCTCCAATCATCTGCTCGAAAAGCTCCAATGCTTGAACACCGTGCCCATGATGGCCATGCGCAGCAATCATAGCATTCCATGAGATCGAATCGATTGAGGGCAAAGTGCTGAAGATCAACTGTGCATCCTCAACATTACCACATCTTCCATACATAGTAATCAGAGCATTCCCCATCGAAACACTCGACTCATACCCTAAGTGGATCACCTGAGAATGGATCTGCCTCCCTGTCTCGAGTGCTCCGAGATGTGCACAGGCAATGGCGGCCCCAGCATAAGAAAAATCGCAAGGCTGGAAACCTTCGAGCCTCATCTGATATAGTAACCTAATCCCTTCTTCCCCGAGTCCAGTCTGAGCGTAAGCCGATATCATCACAGTCCAGCTCAAATAATTCTTCTCTGGCATTCTATTGAATAAATTTCTAGCTTCAGAAATAAGCCCGTCAGCTGCATAACCCGACAATACTGAATTCCATGAAACTATATTTTTAACCGGCATCTCTTCAAAAATACGCCTTGCATCATGAAGTCGACCACTTTTACAGTACAATGTGACGAGCACGTTATATATAGACGGTGACAGTCTACCTTTGCCTTTCAATTCCTTCCGAAAAATCCGAGCATGTATTTCCCTTCCAGCCCTGTAAAATCCAGCATTAGCACAAGCACCCAAAACATTAGTATAAGTATATTCATCATGAAATACGTCTTCATCATTCATTCTCCTAAACAGATCAAACGCCTCCAAATACAAACCATGGTGAACATAACTCGAAATTACTGCATTCCACACCGCTACTGGCCTCTCAGTCGTGGTATCGAAAACTTCACGAGCTGAAACGAGGTCATTATTCTTTGCGTACCCTGTGATCATGGTAGTCAAAGTAAGCTCATCCTTCGTTTCCATATCATCAAAGAGCATACGAGCTTCCCTCAAAAGCGAAGAAGATGTAGTAACAACTGGAGAACATGCGCACCTCACGTAAAGCAATATAAGCGAATTCAACACAGTTATTGAACACTCCATACCCGACTTCACCATAGCACAATGCAACTGATAACACTGCATTGCATCATTTGCGATCAAACTCAAACCACTAAGAACACTACTGTAAGTAAAATGATCGGGTCTAAACCCATCTCGTAACATCTGCCAAAACAGCTGAATTCCAGCCTTACCATCACCATTCTGATTATACCCAGTAATCATCGCGTTATAACACACAGAATCCCGCATTTGAACCGGGATTTCATCAAACAACCTTCTCGACTCCTTCAACCTCCCCAAATTACAGTACGCCGACACCATTGTAGTGTAAACAACAATATCTGGTTCACGCGTTTTATCAAACAGTTGGCGTGCATAAACAAACTTCCGCTGTTTCGAGTAAATATTAATAAGACTAACGAGAATATACCCACGTGGTGTTAACCCAAACACAACGATTTGTCCGTGGATGACCCGGGCCCGAGAGAAAGAACCCGGGTTTGTCGGGTTGCATAATTTGAGTTGGGCGGCGAAGTGGGTAGCTAGTCCACGGAAATCCGACCCGGGTGAGTGATTATTCGGAGTCAATTTCAAAGCTTGACGAACTAAATTCGTCATTTCTGGGAATTTAATGGGTGAAGCTTAGATGTTCCGCCATTAATGTCTGTGAAAGCAAGGTTACGTGAAGGAAGATGACCGTTGGAGGGAAGAATAATGAAATACTATGAATCATTGTTTGTTTAACGGCCCAATTGGGTTTTGGGCCTTAACCACGGTCCATAACTCTCCTATAAAACCGTCTCGTCCTATCAATAGAAAGAGAATCCGACTTAGACCCAACCCGACCCGACCCGACCCATATAACCCTAAATTCGGCCCGATCCCCCGAACTGAAGACCTGAGTTTGACCCGGTCTATAAAACCGTCTCGTCCTATCAATAGAAAGAGAATTCGACTTAGAGCCGACCCATATAACCCTAAATCCGGCCCGACCCCCGAACTGAAGACCCGAGTTTGACCCGAAACTGACCCGAATGTTTTTATAGAAAACAAGTCGATATCCCTATAAAAACCAAAAATAACAAACCTAAAAATGTCTCGATTCGACCTGAAATTAGCCCGATTTTTATGGCCCGACCCAAAGCTGGCCCACCCAAACCTGACCCGACATCCAAACTAAAAAACCCGAGTTACACTCGTAATTCGAATTGACCCGACCTAACCCGAATATAATTATAGAATACGAGCCGATATTCCTAAAAATATCAAAAATAACAACCCTGAAAATGACTCGGTCCGATCCAAAAGTAGCCCAACCCGAAGCTGTTTGACATGAACTCAATACGGTTGACCCGTTTGTTACCTTGTCGGGTCTACTCGTTTATGTGTGTACGTGGCACAATTATTTCGCGGCAAACAAAATGGACCGCTCACCGTTACTCACTTCACCGCAATTTTCGCGCCAATTAAATCGAAACAATTCTCATCTAGCTCACCTCCATTGATTCAATCCTTAAGCTTTCGATTTCCCAATCAACAACAACAATGGAGACCTCGATCTTGAATTCAACCGATCGATACGCAGCTTGCGCGTTGTTCGCGCTCGCTCTCAATCAATCGCAGCATCATCAATGGCGTCTCGAAATAACTCTTCCTGCACCGGAGGAAGAGCCTCTCGGCTCCGTCGTCGTTACTTCCGCCGCCGCTGCTTCCACCGTGTCCGACAAACCTCACCTTTGGATTCACGAGGATTCCGGCTTGCTCTTCCCTGTTTTCAAGTTCGACTCTCTATTTTCTTCCTTTTTTCCTCGATTACAAGACGGTTTCACGTTAATTGTATAACACGGTTTTACAGTGATTGTGTTGTTTTGAATCGAGTTAATTTTTTCGATTTAGGTTTTTGAAGGTTGATGATAAGGCATGGGATGGATTGAAGGAGACGGCAGGATCGTCATCGCAAATTAGTCATCATGTCGCTTCTGTAGGTCTCTTTTTTCTTCTAATTACTTCGTTCAATTGTGTTCAAACAAGCGTACTTTAGGTAAGAATCAAACCCTAACCTCAGCCCTCAGCCCTCACTGTACCACTTGAGCTACCTCTTGTTCTTTCATGCTGTCAATTGTGTTCAAACGACCATACTTCAGGTAAGAATCGAACCCCAACCTCAACCTGCCAAGGGCCTCAAGGGTTAAGGATCTAATTTGGGTTTCCTTTCACCTGAAAGGACTTAACTTAACTCGACTGAATTAACCGGGGCTTAACTGAACTAGGGTTGAATTAACCAGGGTTTTCGTAAATGATTGTGATTATCTAGCAGCTGAGAGTGCATAACTGCATATGAATGTACAGTTTATGAAACTGCTTTCGGATGAAGATGCATCTTTTGAGACTCGTGAAAAAGAACGTGGTCTGTTTAAGGCAGTGGAGGCCATGGTATCAACCCTACAGGCGGCCGATAGCACTGTTAAATCTGTGGACGAGTTGAAAGATGACACGGGATCTGCAAAGGCAAGAGTTAAAGAGCTGGAACAAGAAACATGTGAAAGTCCAACGAGCGAGAGACCTGTAAAAAATGCACAATCACTTACTTGTCATAGGAAAGTGACTATCTTGTATGAGCTTCTTTCTGCATGCCTACTTGCTACTACCACTGCAGACAAGAAGAATGATCTTAATTCCATCAAGGGCTATGATTCTCGACACCGTGTTGCTTTACGCTTATTGGCTACTTGGCTGGATGTAAAATGGATCAAAGTGGTATCAAAGTCTCGTAAACTTTATGTTTATGTTTATGTTTTATGTTTACGTTGTCAGTATAGTACATATTACTGAAGTATTATGATTATTAGGAAGCTCTAGAAGTAATTCTAGCATGCTCTATGATGGACTTAATCAAAGGAGAAGTTGAAAAAAGAGAGACTTCCGATCCATCGGAGACATGGACGAAAGGGGGAAAAATTGGTGCAGCTGCTGTAGCAGGAGGAGCATTGTTGGCTGCAACTGGTGGTATGGTTAAAGTCGATATTGCATCTCCGATTCTCTGATCTGATCTTCTTCTGACTCAACATGAGTCATGAGTGTTGTACCATAGCATTTCTGTTTCTACTACTTTAAGGGCTTTTTTGCTCATGTTGCAGGTGTAGTTGCTCCTGCAGTTGCTCAAGGTCTCAGCGCTGTAGCTCCGACACTGGGTAGTCTTTTGCCAGCCATTGGTGTAGGTGGGTTTGCCGCAGCTGCTACTGCTGTCGGATCCGTTGGTGGCTCAATTGCTATTGCTGCATCTTTCGGAGGTAAGTGAACTGAATGGGGTTTAATTGAACCGGCTTAACTTAATATGGCTTAACTGAGGTGGACTGAAAGTGATGCTAATTTAAACTACTTACGGTTTAAACAGTTGCCGGGGCTCGACTTTGTGGTAGCAAGATGGCCAAAAGAATTGCAGACGTCGAAGACTTTGAGTTCAATGCATTTGGTGATAACCACATGCAAGGGGTACTCTTTTTTCTGCTGTTGTCTTACTTGGTACATTCTGGCCATCGAGTCTTGAACATTGAAGATTTATTTACCTGCAGCGTCTTGCAGTTGGAATTATGGTGTCTGGACTCGTTTCTGAAGAAGCCGACTTTGTGAAACCTTGGGAAGGCCAAAATGTCAACTTGGAGAGGTACACCATTTCACTTCTATACGAGCCTCGGGTTCCTGTTATTAGGTTATTTGTTTGTGATACTTCACTTGCCCTGATCTTTCCACCTTAGTTTCAGTTCACTTGAGTTTCTCCTCCTCCACCTCCACATCCTGCTCAACTGTTTCTGGATATACACGATATTCCTGAGAAGCTTGTTTTTTAGGAACGAGGTAGATTCATAGTGTGACATATTTGCAGGTATGCATTACACTGGGAATACGAAAATTTGGCTGCAGTTACTACTGCAGTGAGAGACTTGATAGCATCAAGTACGTCTCGTTGAACTCGTGAACTTACCCCTTCACACGTCACCTTTTTATAATTTGTTTCTTATTGCCGCCACCTGCAGAAATTACGACTCAACTCATAACTGTGGGTGCAATGCTGACTGTCATTAGCGCTGTTATGACCGCTCTAGCTGCTCCGACAGCACTTATTTCAGCAAGTGATATTATTGACAGCAAATGGGCAGTTGCACTAGACAGGTTATTTCCTTACTCATAACATTCCTACTCCTCTACCGAAGATGTCTTCGCCTGGCGATTAAGACGTAGGTACCCTGGACAAGCTGCTAATCGCTCCTCGATGTTTTAACAGATCAGATCAAGCAGGGAAGCTGCTTGCAGAGGTGCTCCTAGAAGGACATCATGGACACAGGTGTGAGTGACCTAGAGATTTAAAGTTCTTGTGTCGATTTCTCTCTGGTTGTTAACTTGTATTTCCTTGCAGACCGGTTACATTCGTAGGCTTTTCTCTTGGCGCCCGTGTAATATTCAAGTGTCTCCAGTGTCTAGCTGAATCCGAAGGAGACAATGGTACTCATAAAATGTTTCATTCTCTTAATAGACAGACACCTTTCCATGGGCACAAATACTTGTGAAAGACGGGTATATCGTCAAAACGGGTTAGCTTAGTAACCACTTCTCACGCCGTTTTTGCACAGTATTTGTGAAACCGTCTTACTAATTGTTCCCATGGGAGAGTAACAGTGATTTGCCGAGTTCTTTGGTTTGTACGGTTTTAACGCTGAACGTTGAACCGTGTCAGCTGGTATTGTGGAAAGGGTTGTGCTTCTTGGAGCACCAATTTCATTAAAGAATGAGAACTGGCCTCTTGCAAGAAAGGTAACCCTTTCTGAGTCTTACCCTCTTCCTATGAGCTTTAAACATATCTCGTGCCTTCATCATCAAGTTTTTCATCATACAGATGGTATCGGGTAGGTTCGTGAATGCTTATTCAACAAACGACTGGACTCTGGGAATCGCTTTCCGTTCCAAGTAGGCAATACTATATCTTACTATCCAAGTACTTTAACTTAACACCGTGTTCGGCTCACTACCTATACCTCGGCTGCATAGCTCCATAGTTTCTAATCTGAAATTTTCGCCAGCGTTCTTCTCAGTATGTAGTACATTGTGTGCAGTCTAGTTTCGCAAGGATTAGCAGGAATTCAACCCGTCGATGCATTTGGGATTGAAAATGTAGGTTTCATGTGCATCCTAAAACATCGTGTGTGTTTGTACAGTGCTGTCTTCTCTCAACTGATAACATCAATGTGTTTTCCCGTCAGGTTGATGTAACAGAAATCATCGAAAGCCATTCTTCATACATGCAGATGGCAGACCATATCGTGAACCAGCTTGATCTCGACATTTACCATCCCATTTGGAAATACGGCACCAGCGATTCAGGAAATTCAACTCCACGAAATTCAACTCCACGAAGTTCAACGCCACGAAATTCAACTCCACGAAGTTCAACGCCACAAAATTCAACTCCACGCTGACGTTACATCCATCTAACTGCTTGCTGATAGAAACCGAATGAATACATATGCTAGATTTCTGACTTCATTATATAGTGAACCTTGCTTAGACGATGACAAGAACATGTGCGAAACTTGTTCTTTTTTTGGTGTATAGTGAGAGGAATCAAACCCAAATTTGTTCGAGTGGACAAATATGACTCGGACAAATATGGGTTCCTCGTGATTTTACTAGCAAAGCTAGTTGACATCTAGTTATACAAAACTCCTTTGTAAAACTTACCACATTTCCACAGTTCTGTAGATTTTCCGGCATTTCCACGCATCAACCATACTGGATTTACGGTCTGGATTGTAATAGTGCATACACTGAAACAAAATACACAGTAATGACATCGAAAAACATCTTACCCAAAAACAATCCTGCATAATTCATCGTCAAACAAAACACGATGCCACCTCAAACAAGTCTCTTACATTTAATATTCTATCAAATCTACTCGAAAACTTCATAAGATCATGTACCCTCTGTTGCATTGAGAGCTGCTTGGTTATATCAGTCCCGATCGCCATCCATTTCTTCGTCCTCTGGTACCCCTCGGAGATATAGAACGTTGTTGCACCTGCATATGCAGTCAACATAGAAGGTAATATTACAGAATAAACGTTGCAGGTGAATAAAACCGAGGCAGGAGGGGATATTTAGCTTGTTTGTGTCTAGCTCAATTCTGAGCTGTGAGTCAAGCCAGGGCCTCAACGAGCTGAAACTCGAAACAAAAAAGTCCTAGGCTCGAGCTCAACTCGGCTCATCATCCCTCATCATTGTTTGCATAGAGGGTTTTATTTAGTGTAACGTTTACTATATCATAGACTATTTTACAATTTACACTCTTTCAGATACCTTTTACTTTCAATAGTGACTCGTAGGTGAATAAAACCGAGGCAGGAGGGGATACCTAGGACAAATGTATTGGATTCTAACACTTATCACAATTGATAATAACCGTATTGTCCTTCAAAATTCAGGACTATGGAAGTGAATCATGAAAAATGTTGCTAACCTGATAAGGATCTCTCCAAGATTTCCAGTCATTTCACCTTCGATATACTCCTCAGTGTCGGCCAGCTGCATGCATATCAGTCAAGAATATGTGAGTGACAATAACGACAAAGAATCGAATGGTTTAACAAACTAGTCGATACCAGCACACACCTGTAAATTCATGTAGCCATCCACAGAGACGAGATAACCTGCACAAATTTGTAGGCAAAGCATTATACCATGTTCCTTTTCAAATTGCCGCACAAAAATAATAAATGAAACCCGATACATATCAGGAGTTGGTTGGTAACGGGATTCAAGAAAAACAAGTACTAGAATGTTCAATCAACTATTTTTTGGATGAACTAAGAAATTACCTTTGTATTCCATTCCCCATTTCAATTTAACAATGACTTGTTTTCCAGTCAAGTTGTTCAAGAAAGGTTTCGGGTTAACTGGGACGGTCTGCACAATGCAAAAAAAAAACCCAAAGGTTATGGTCGTAAATCCTCGAGCGAATGTAAAAGAACATGAAAATAGTGCAAAACAAAAGCTACTATATTCATAGCTATTAAAAAACAAACGCTTACCGCCATTAAAATTCAGCACTTCGATATGGGATATCCTTTACAATCCTGCAGAAGAAGGGTTGATTTTAGTATCTAATTCAAAGAAGAGCTTATACATACGCACATAAACAGAAATCGAACAAAACAGATGATAAATAAGATGACATACACTGATACATTTGCACGTCTACTTCACAACATACCAATAAACCATGGGGGTTTCTAAGCTAAGCTGCCCGACCCGAGAAAGTGATTCAAACCGCCCAAAACCAAAACCAAACCCAATAGGACCCAAACATTGGGTGAACCAAAACAGACCCGACTCGACCCAAAGGATACACGATAACTGATGCAGACCAAAATACCATGAACTAAACCCGACCTAACCCGAAGGTAAACCGAGAGCCTGATAGCACTCGACATAATATGATATCATGTCACAAACTGACTTAGCTCAACCAATACTATCACATGTCTATTATACGACATACCAGTAAAACATGAGGTTTTCAAGTTACAACAAACCCAAATTCTCGTATGGGACGGTCTCACAATCATAATAACTGTATTGTGAGACCATCTCAAAGATACGATTGACGATTATCAAAACACATCTCACTTCATCCAAAACCCTAACTACATAATCAAATTCAAACACAGTTACAATACTCGAAACCCTAATTTACTTCAACAATCCCTAATTGAAAGAACACGCTCGTAACCCTGATTTACTTCAATTATACCTAATTGAACAAACACGCTCGTAACTCTAATTTACTTCAATAGGAGTAATACATAATTGAAAGAACACACACGTAACCCTAATTTACTTCAATAATACCAAATTGAAACAACACGCTCGTAACCCTAATTTACTTCAATAATACCAAATCGAAAGAACACATTCGTAACCCTAATTTACTTAAATAGGAGTAATACATAACTGAAAGAACACACACGTAACCCTAATTTACTTCAATAATACCTAATCGAAAGAGCACGCTCGTAACCCTAATTTACTTCAATAATACATAATTGAAACAACACACTCGTAACCCTAATTTACTTCAATGATATCGAATTGAAATACCACGCTAGTAACCATAATTTTCTTCAATAATACCTAATCAAAAGAACGCGCTCATAACCCTAATTTACTTCAATAATACCAAATCAAACACTCTCATAACCCTAATTTACTTCAATAACAAATAATCGAAAGAACACGCTCGTAACCCTAATTTACTTTGATAATACCAAATTGAACACTCTCATAGCCCTAATTACTTCAATAAAACCTAATCGAAAGAACACAATACACGATTGAAAGAACACACTCGTAACCCTAATTTACTTCAATAATACCGAATTGAAACAACACGCTCGTAACCCTAATTTACTTCGATAATACCAAATTGAACACTCTCATAGCCCTAATTACTTCAATAATACCTAATCGAAAGAACACAATACACGATTGAAAGAACACACTCGTAACCCTAATTTACTTCAATAATACCGAATTGAAACAACACGCTCGTAACCCTAATTTACTTCGATAATACCAAATTGAACACTCTCATAGCCCTAATTACTTCAATAATACCTAATCGAAAGAACACAATACATGATTGAAAGAACACACTCGTAACCCTAATTTACTTCAATAATACCGAATTGAAACAGCACGCTCGTAACCCTAATTTACTTCGATAATACCAAATTGAACACTCTCATAGCCCTAATTACTTCAATAATACCTAATCGAAAGAACACAATACATGATTAAAAGAACACACTCGTAACCCTAATTTACTTCAATAATACCGAATGGAAACAACACGCTCGTAACCCTAATTTACTTCGATAATACCAAATTGAACACTCTCATAGCCCTAATTACTTCAATAATACCTAATCGAAAGAACACAATACATGATTGAAAGAACACACTCGTAACCCTAATTTACTTCAATAATACCGAATTGAAACAACACGCTCGTAACCCTAATTTACTTCGATAATACCAAATTGAACACTCTCATAGCCCTAATTACTTCAATAAAACCTAATCGAAAGAACACAATACATGATTGAAAGAACACACTCGTAACCCTAATTTACTTCAATAATACCGAATTGAAACAACACGCTCGTAACCCTAATTTACTTCGATAATACCAAATTGAACACTCTCATAGTCCTAATTACTTCAATAATACCTAATCGAAAGAACACAATACATGATTGAAAGAACACACTCGTAACCCTAATTTACTTCAATAATACCGAATTGAAACAACACGCTCGTAACCCTAATTTACTTCAATAATACCAAATTGAACACTCTCATAGCCCTAATTACTTCAATAATACCTAATCAAAAGAACACAATACATGATTGAAAGAACACACTCGTAACCCTAATTTACTTCAATAATACCGAATTGAAACAACACGCTCGTAACCCTAATTTACTTCAATAATACCAAATTGAACACTCTCATAGCCCTAATTACTTCAATAATACCTAATCGAAAGAACACAATACATGATTGAAAGAACACACTCGTACCCCAAATTTACTTCAATAATACCCAATTGAAACAACACGCTCGTAACCCTAATTTACTTCGATAATACCAAATTGAACACTCTCATAGCCCTAATTACTTCAATAATACCTAATCGAAAGAACACAATACATGATTGAAAGAACACACTCGTACCCCAAATTTACTTCAATAATACCCAATTGAAACAACACGCTCGTAACCCTAATTTACTTCGATAATACCAAATTGAACACTCTCATAGCCCTAATTACTTCAATAATACCTAATCGAAAGAACACAATACATGATTGAAAGAATACACTCGTAACCCTAAT
The DNA here is from genome assembly GCA_958450325.1 of Agrostemma githago. NCBI lineage: Eukaryota > Viridiplantae > Streptophyta > Magnoliopsida > Caryophyllales > Caryophyllaceae > Agrostemma > Agrostemma githago. Next base: position 80,963,707 of record OY288241.1, on the reverse strand, counting down.
TTACTTCAATAATACCCAATTGAAACAACACGCTCGTAACCCTAATTTACTTCGATAATACCAAATTGAACACTCTCATAGCCCTAATTACTTCAATAATACCTAATCGAAAGAACACAATACATGATTGAAAGAACACACTCGTAACCCTAATTTACTTCAATAATACCGAATTGAAACAACACGCTCGTAACCCTAATTTACTTCGATAAAACCTAATCGAAAGAACACAATACATGATTGAAAGAACACACTCGTAACCCTAATTTACTTCAATAATACCGAATTGAAACAACACGCTCGTAACCCTAATTTACTTCAATAATACCTAATCGAAAGAACACGCATAACATCCAAAACTTCCAAAACTTCCAAAACTAAAAATTAAATAAATAAATAAAAGAGAAGTAGAAAATGGAGAAGACATACGCGAAGAAGAAAGCAGTGGAGAAGGAAGAACAGTGGGAAGTAGACAGAGAGAGAGAGAAACAGAGTTCGCAGATATTTGTAGTTGCCATTTTTTAGGCCCATTTTTTTTATGGTTTCGGCCCATTAGTATCGGGTTGGGCCATAAATAGACCTATGTATCATACGAGTAGTTTTAGGTTATTGTGGGGTTGTGGCCCGATTTGAAAAATATGGTTGACGGGTCGGACCGTGTTTCGTGTTGACCCATCGTGCCTAGATCCCACATTTGGTATGGCCCGACTCCCGAGCATTGCTAGGGGGCTCGTCGTGTTGTGCCGGGTAGGGCCATTTGTCAGTCGCTCGTCATGTGTAGCTATTTTTCTTTTCTTTTTTTGGGTTTTTCTACATGGCGCCCCTAAACTTTTCACTTTTCTACGTGGTACCCCTGCTCTTTCTATGTGTATACATAGTACCCTTGAACTTTACTATTAATTTAATTGGTACCCCTTAAAAGTTTCTTTTATCATGTTTTGTCGTTAAATTATGTTTGTAGCTTAAATAACGACTTCAATACCATTTAACTTAAATAATTAACAGGTAATTGAGCTTAAATTGAGTGTTATCATTTGATTTGATAATATAACATCAAAGATATACTCATTTTAGATTTGGTGCATAATTGCGAAAACATACCAGAATGTTAGTTTAAATTCGATTTTACGGTTAATTGGGCATGTTAAATGGCGTTTAAGTTTTAATCTTGAACAAAAAAAATGTAATTTAGTGCCAAAGTTTGATGGAAGAAAAAGTTTGTGTTTATAATAAAGTACAAGGGTACCATGTAGACACGTAAAAATGGTAAGGGTACCATGTAGAAAAGTGAAAAGTTCAGGGATACCGGGTAGAAAAATTCTTTTTTTTTGCTGATTTTCTGTCATTCGCTATATTTTTGTCGTGCCTTGGCATGGTTTTTCCCAAAAAAAAAAAAACTATAGTGACTCGGCTTTGGGATTGTCGGCCTTGAGGTACGAAATGTCAATTCTAGCTATTCTATTAAAACAAGATAGTTATCGAATGAGGGAACCCGCAGCCCACGCATAGTCTGCAAACTACGCACACCAGGTAAAGGCGACAGGCTCGAAACGAAGGCATAGTCCCAAGCCATACATACAACTTCCACAAGTTCGCGCTTGCAGCGATTTAAACCTGAGACCCTTGATTGATGACCACAAGTTTTAACAACTAAACAGTAGGCAACACCCTTACGGACTACACTTGTATAATTGTATGACATTATCGTGTACGAATATTACCCTCCAAATCTTTCAATCCAAACCATATCTTAATTCACTATAAATTTATAATCTTAGTGAGCTAACATGAATCTAACTTGAATTACAAATTCTTACTTGTGACGGCAATATCCGTCGTAAGCGTATGACGGGTCAAATATTACCCATATGGGTAGATAGGACAAAAGCAAAATGTTCACTCAAATTTTGTCTTATCTACCACATGGATAGAATTTGACCCGTCACAAGCAAGACTTGCTGAACTTGAATAAGCATTATATCCATTTTTTTTTGTATCCATTTAAAAGCTAAGCTAGGACACTTGTCAAAGATCCAAAACAAAAACGACAAATTAGCTCTTAATTAAAGTTACTTTAATTTTTGCTTAAAAAATTGAATTAGTATGCACTAACTATATTTTTCTATATATTTTAAAAGCATAGATTCTAGGAAAATCATAAATAAAATTCGGAAATCATATATATACTCCGTATAAAAGTTTTAGAGTTGTATTTAAAATATTTAAAATCTTAATATATCCGCATTAATTATATCGATGTACGTATACTTTAATCTTTAATTGCTAAATTTATACGACAAATTATATCGATGTATGAAATTTGAAAGATATTAAACTTTTTAATACAATCCTAAACAATGTACGGAGTATTTAACATTATCTAATACGTATTATATTTTTGGACAATTTTAAATTCAATAATCTTTAGGTTCTATTTAAGCATTTAATACCTTGTAAATATGTTATTAAATTAAAAATTAAAGAATAAATTACACATACATCGATACGGTTAATATGAATATTAAGAAATTGTTTTCTCTTTTAATTTCTTAGATACAACCCTAAAATCATTATTTACGATTTCCCTTGCATTTTTATAATAAATCTAGAAGAAAGATCAAGAAGAAACATTTGGTAATGGCCTAATATTATTTTTTTATTATTTTTATTAATACTAATATTCTAATAAGATGTGACGTCACCAAGTATGTAAGCAATCCTACTTTTTCTCATATACCCTTGACCTTGACCATACCAATAGTAGACATCCTCCAAACATGTTAACCCAACTCTCTATGCCATAGCTAGACTTACTATTACTATAATTAGAAATATAAAATTGTAATTATGAAATTGATACAATCAATGAAAATTATTATAATCATTAATTAAAGATTTTAATTAATTGTAAGTTTGTGTTATCCAACTGACCGTGATTGCACGATTATCCTAGTGATTGTTTGCTGAATGTAATCTCGAAGTTTGAGTTATTATCTGGTTGACTGTGATTGTACAATTATCCTAGTGTTTGCCTACTGCCCAGTGATATGATTGTTATTAAGTTTGAGTTATCTCATTAAACGTGACCGTAAGATTATCCTAATGATTATTGTTATGTTGAATGCAGTCTCGAAGGTATATATTATACTCCCTCTGTTCCAATTAATGGTTTGCCTTTACTTTTGGCACCAAGGGGAATAGATCCAATTAGAAGGTGACATGTGGAGCCAATGGTCAAATTACATATAAACAGCATTCCTAAAATAGAAAGGCAAACAATTCATTGAGACGTCCCAATATGGAATAGGCAAACAAGCAATTCACTGGAACGGAGGGAGTATAAGTTTGCGTTATCCCCTTGACCGTGATGCTAATTTTATCCTACTGTGGATTGTTAGTCTGTTACGCTGAATGCAATCTCGAAAGAATTAAGTTTGAGTTATCCCATTGAACGTGACTGTAAGATTATCTTAGTGATTATTGTTATGTTGAATGCAGTCTCGAAGGTGATATATATATATATATATATATATATATATATATATATTTATATATATATATATTACAATCGTTGCAAACTTAAAAGGCTGAATATCATGTGCAAGTAAAGCGCGCGACAAATTAAAGTTTTTTTTTTCTAATTAAGGATAGAGATTATTAACGATGAAAAGATCGTTTCATTGGAAATCTGTTTATGTAAAATGATCGTTTTACCAGAAAATCATCTCACACAATAATTACTGTCATCACGGTGCAGGTAAAATGACCTTTGTAATAACCTAAGAGGCATTTTTGAGGTTAAAATATCTTTGGAAATGGAGAATATTATTTAAGCAAGGATCAAGGAAAGTGATTAGTATAAGTACAGTGTAGATTATTAGCAGTTTAGCACACAGATTGACAGCACAACATGTAATTAATAATTAATAATTATTTATTGCTTTCAAAAAAAAATTATTTATAATTATTTATAATTAGTTATAGATTATATAAACACCTGAATAATTACCTAATAGAGTATATATTTTTGTCTCCTATTCCTAGATTTGTTGCTTTAAAACCAACAATCCAACATCGTTGTTGTTGCTCACTCATTTTTGTTTAATTCACATCCCACTATTTACGATATGTATATCCGTCTTAATTTAATACTGATGAAATATTGAAATAATACAAATAACCTAAAAATAAATATATAGTTACCGAAACATTTATCTTCCTCTAACAACGTATAATATATTCGCCCTAATCCTATCGATGATTACATTATGATTTATGTATTGTCTGAAGTCAACTTTACAAAATATTGACATTTCATACCTAATCAAATTTTTAAAAAAATCCATGTAAAACACTAACATATTTGGATTTGTTATAATAATAATAATAATAATAATAATAATAATAATAATAATAATAATAATAATAATAATAATAATAATAATAATAATAAAATTGGCTACCCATCAATTTTTTGTAAACTGATTTTTTATTCATCAATAAAATTCTCCATTTATTAAAAATAAAATAATAATAATAATAATAATAATCGTAATAATTTTTGCAAAATATAATATTTACAACACTAAAGAATAATGTATAAACAAATAAAAATGATGTAAACATAGTATTTTAAGCATCGTAAAAAGTCATTAAATATGATCGGAAGAACTATTATTTGACTTTATTATAATCTTAAACTGAATATATATTTGTATTAAGAGAGACAGACTAATCATAATATTTGATTTTATATATTTATTAATCTCTCATTTTTTTAGATGGTAGTACTATTAGTACATATATTTTGGTTTGACTGTACTTTTCTTGATATAATATAGTCAAGGTGACCTAGAAATAAATATTATAGTTTGCCCAATCACTAATCACCAAATGCAAGTCGGCAGTTGCGTATGATTGGAGTTACTAATAAAATGACCTAATAATCCGATCTGAATAACTCGATCTGAATAATCATATATTACATCTGAATTGAATATATAAACTTCACTGAATTGAATATATATGCACGAAATGATCTGAACTCGAGTTAACTCAATCTGACCCAAACCAAATAAACTTGACTCTTACAAACTCGAATGACTCGACTTAGCTTGAACACGACCTGGTTGACCCGCTTGCCAAAATATTAGTATTATATATAGATCTTTGAATGACCAGTCACGTAACTCTTCAACCCCTAAATTTAAATCGTCATTTTAAAAAATATTTCATTTTATGGCATTATTAACATTATATATCGTCGAAATTTCAGGTATTTATGAGTAATTAATTGAGTATGTTGGTATAAAGCTCGATAATACATTAATTAATACCTATAGATAGATCTATATGAATTTTTCGAATAACAAATAAATAAATTTGGATTATGTTAAATACAATATTTAGAGTTGTATTTAAAGATTTAATACTTTCTAAATACGATTTTTATATACTGCCCTAAAATTTGTATTTATAATTTTTTATTTATTTATTTTGATAATTTTGGCTAAATAATTAATTACAATAAGTTGAAATGACAAGGACCAAGTACACCTAATTAATTCATTAATTTAAAGCTAAGTACGTCACTAATGATCTCATACTAATTAAATTAGTATTAAATAAACACTAATCCAAAGGTAATTAGAGTCATAATTATTAGTAATTGAGTGAATGCATCACTACACAAGGGTATGTCCACCTACATTTAAATTAAATTAAATTAAAATTGCCACTAATAAATTTACGAGAATTAAATTTACTTATTTTTGTCAAGAGAAGAGCGTACTAAATTAAGTCGCAAATTATGAGAATCGAACTCCAGATCTCTCGATCAGAGTAAATACGAGAATTAAATTATTGTGGACAAACCGTCACTCGATGCCACAAAAGCCCGTAACTCACAAATAAATGAGCATGGACCACGGTCGATGGCCTCAGCCCATGTTACGATTTGAAAAAAAAAAAAGTCAAAAATTATTTGGTAAGACAGTTTTATATTATATATATATATATAGAAGTATAAAATTTTAAAAATACGGTTTTATTAATAGTTTTTAATTTTAATTATTTCTTTTTCAGTATTAGAGTATTATATTTCACACTTGCTAACATAATGTGAAACGGTTTCTCAGAAAATTAATTTGCATGCACGAATACACATTAAATATTATCTATATTTAATATTTTCTAATTAATAGTATGAATATTTTAGTTAATCTCTTCTTAGACTAAGTTTATTTTTTTTGATAATTAATTATATTTTATTTCATACGAGTAATATTTATTGTAAAACCGTCTTTCACGAGAATATTCGTAATATTTTTAAATTTTGTCCACATGCACTCACATGTTTTCAAACAAAAGAAGCTAAAGAATAACAAACAAGTGGACCAATGTTCATCAAGCTAGTACTAAAAGTGTTTCATTAGTTTTTTAAAAGCATTTTGTACTAATATTAATTATGTAATCAAAGAATTTTTTTTTATGTTAAAAACATATAATAATGACCCATAAAAATAAACTAATTATTTAATACTTCGAATCTAACACAATAATTTATAATTAGCGAGATTTTTTGTGTGTAAACAATACTCATATGAAACAGAGTGTTTTTACAATGCAAACGTATATTTTTTTTTGTTAAAATTCAAATTATACATAGGGCCGTAGTGGTAGTTAATCATTGATAATACGTACATAAATAAATAAATAAATAAAATTATTCTTCATATTATGAGTACATTATTGAAGAGGTGATCAAATAATCAAATGTATGTACTAAATACAATAATTATGATGAATTTAGGTTGTTTCTCAACAATAATGTGCTTTAATTTATTCTTTTCAACTTGTTTGTCTTGTCCTAATCACCTAAGAATAATAGTAATAATATCACATGTATTATTATAGCTAGAGACCTTTGTTCCTTTTTTGTTTTGTAACTTCACAATCAAATTATCATTTGTAAATTTGTAATAAATAATCAGTTAATCTTACTTAAGATGAACTCGAATTTGAATGCACCCTCATAATTAATGATAGTAAAAACATTTTTTTTGTTAATCCGACCCTAAATAACGTGTCTCATCAAATAACAGAAGTCCATTTATTTGACTAGTTTAATTTAGTGGTGAAACAGAGTTTTCTGCCAAAACCAAATTAAATACGTGATGAAATTCTACTTCTAAGATTTGAGTTTTGTATCTCAACGACCTATCTTATCGAATGTCATATCGTGAATCATAATCTTTATAAATTCAACTTTTAAATTGTTATTATTATTGCTCTAATATAATGTAGGACTAATTATCAAATCAAAGATTTAGAATGAAAAGGCATTGAATTTTCACCAATTTTGTCTTACTCACATGTTTCAAGTGTCTTCATTATAAATTAAATTAATTCTTAATCATAGACAATTTTTATTATTATGTAAACAAGTCATTTTCATAAATGACATGAATAAATCGTCGTTAATATAAGAGTAATACGATAAGGTAATTAAATGTTAGAATGATCCGTGCGATGTACAAGTATGATTTTTTTTTTGAAAACCCCACAGTCGGGATCAAATCATTGATGTACAAGTATGAATTTTAATTAACGATAATAAAGTAGAAAATACAGAAATATAAGCTTAAATTTTCACCACTTTTAATCTGTCAATATTGTCACAGTCACACCTTCAACATCATTACATTATTAGGTACATACATTTGAATTAAGGACATAAAAATATCACTAAATAGCAAACACTTTCTCCCTAACAAAAGAACCAATAAACAAAATTACAAAAGTGAAACTTATGATCAAGGATTCCAGTCAAATCGTCATCATAATCGCCTCCCTTTAATCAACACAATTACAAAAGTGAAACTTATGATCTAGTCTGGTTCCAGCCAAACCGTCGTCATCAACTTATCATAATAATGACTTCACTTTAATAAACGAAATTACAAAACTGAAACTTATGATCAATCCAGGGTTCTAGTGGATCATATCATCATCATTATTATCATCGCAACTATCTCCTCTGATCTTAATCAACGAAATTACAAAAGTGAAACTTATTATGATCTAGGGTTCCAGCCAAATCGTCATATCTTAATCGCACCTCCCTTTAATCAACGAAATCTGACACCGTACAACGAAATTACAAAAGCGAAACTTATGACCTAGGATTCCAGCCAAGAAATTAAAATCGCATGAGATATGATCTTTAGCACAATCACACATCCCTTTGATCAATGAAATTACAAAAGTAAAACTTATGATCTAGGGTTTCAGCCAAATAAATCATCAATCATCCTAATCACACCTGACCTCGACCATATCCCTTTAATCAACGAAATTACAAAAGTGAAACTTATGATCTAGGGTTCCCGCCAATTCAAAGTACACCATCATCATCATATCATAATCACACCTCCCTTCAATCAACAAAATTACAAAGGTTTTACAAAAGTGAAACTTATGATCTAGGATTCCAGCCAAACCGTCAATCATCCTAATCACACCTGGCCTCGACCGTACCCTTAACTTTCAATCAACAACGAAATTACAAAAGTGAAACTTATGATCTAGGGTTCGATCCAGGCAAAGTACATACACCACCATCATATCATAATCACACCTCCCTTCAATCAACGAAATTACAAAAGTGTTACAAACTTATGATCTAGGATTCCAGCCAAATCGTCAACATCATAATCACCTCCCTTCCAAAAAAAAGTCAAACTTGTAGTAATAGTAAAACTTTTTTTTTACCACAATGTCCTACTTCTCTTAAAAGAAGCTTTAGTAGATGATGAAGTGATTTGAGGGACAGTAAAAACATCATTTTTCCTGCACTTTCTGCTCATTATCATTGGATTTACTGTTGTTGTCAACTTATTATTATTATTATTATTATTATTATTGTTATTTGATGTAGTAAATGTAATTATTGAAGATGCTGTTGCTGCTAAAGGAGCTTGAGGTACCCATAAATTTTCAAGAGATTGATGTTGTTGTGTTGTTGATGAAGAATAAGGTGATGATGCTAGATTTTTCTCATATTGTTCCACATCAAAAAATGATGTCAAATCTTCATCAACTTCAAACCCATTGTTATTAGTATTACCACTCTGCATTGGAACAACAACAACATCAGAACCTTAATTTCAAAAAAATTCAGGATTAGTTAACGTGAATCATTATCCGAAATTGTCACGTGAAATATTGTTTAAATTTTCTACAATTTTTTATTACAATTTTTAGTATTACTACAAATTTTTATTTTAAAGAAGAAAATTTTAGTAAATAGTACTCCCTCCGTTCAAGTCCAAGCTTCATTTTTGTTTTTTCACGTTTGCCAACGCGCATTTTGTATTGTTAATATCTTTCGTAACATATTAGTAAAAATTATTGATCGAAATTGGATATTAATAATGTACTTTTAAAGATGAATCAAACAAGATCCCACGTGAATATATTTTTTCTAATAGATTGTCGTGAATATCGAAAGTTCTCCTTGACTGTGAATAGTGTCAAAAAGAGAAAATGTAAGCTTGGACTCGAACGGAGAGAGTACTGTAATATGTAACTAATTATAGTCATATCATATGAGATACATAGTATTATTTAAAAAGTTAAAACTTTAAACTGTCTTATCGAACGTATTTAAATTTAAATTTTCTTATCGAACATGTATTATTTAAAATTCTTAGTAAAATGTACTGCAAGTCTGTAACCAAAGATATGAACAAAAGAAAACAAACATTATCGATGTAATCATGTAAGCATATAAAACAAACTTAAAGATTTAAATACTATTATAACAAAGGAAGTAACAAGGAACAAACCTTTGAAAATCCAAAGGAAGTTGCAGCAGCAGTAGTTGATGAATTATTAGGATCAATAATAAAATCATCAAAATGCCATCCTGGTAATGTCTCAATCAAATAATCAGAAATATTACTGCTACTTGATGCACCAGAATTGAACTGTTCTTCATTATTATTATTATTACTGTGGGTAATAATTTTTTTACTGTTTGATGGGGTAAAAGAGGTAAATTCAGGAGTTGGGTAATTTTTGTTAAAATCAGGAACCACATCATCATTACCACTAATCACATCATTAATGACTTTGATCGTTTTTGTATGATCACAACTGTACTCGCCCGTGTTCTGAATTCTGGTACCAGAGTTGTAGTCGCCCGTGTCCTGAATTCTTGTAGTAGAGAGTTTAATCCCAGTTAATAGGAATCTATTATGCTTTTGAGTGTACTCATTTGCTGTGTGGAGTGGAATGTCACATTCTCTACATAATATTGCTCTATCTTCTTGGCAAAATAAAAGTGCTCTTTTTTCCTATATCACCCAAAAAAATAAAAAATAAAAATAAAACCATTAATCAACAAAATATCACACAATTTTATTTTATTTTTTAAAAAAAATTAGGGTTATTGGTCAATAATTTCCCAGAAAAAATAACATAAATTCTTGCTTAAGACAGAGTCATACAGATCAGAGTACAGAGTGTTCTGTCATTTTAGCAAATATATATTTTATTTGTTTTTTTTGGTTCTACGAAGAGCGCACTTAGTCGCATTACAATATAGGGGAAGGAGAATCGAACCTGAGATCTACTGTCCCAGAGTACCTAGTCCTAACCACTAGGATAAGACATTTTCGATATTTTATTTGTTTTATAAGAATTATATTTTCGACGGGATTAGAATGCAGATCATGAGTATCATAGCTTTACAAACTAAGCAATTTTTATTTTTTATTTTTATAAATTACTAATCAAAGGGTTTAAATATCGAAAGTATCAACTCTCGTAACTTTACTAAAAGTAATTGAAATTGATTTTTTTTGGATCGGTAATTAATATCATTTACCTTATTATCATTATAGGCTAAATATCTGAACCCGTTTTTACAGTAAAAAAAACATAATAATGTTAGGTATCATTATTCGTTCAGTTCACTTTTGTGTTTCATTCTGCATACAGTGACACACAGAATGAAATACAGAACTGAGACAGAGAACCCTAACCAACCATTTCCTTTGACAAAATAGTTTTCATCTGAAATCGTCAGAAACGAACAGTAAACTGAATAGCGAAAGCGTACCTGACAGATGTCACAGACTGGGAAATGTGAGATAGAAGGGAGCAAAAGAGAGAAACGTTGGTGTTTGGATGCTAATATGTTAGCATGATGTACTCTTTGATCACATACATCACAAAGAGCTGCTTCATCAGCTGTACAAAACACTGATGCTTCTTTTTTGCTACACACATCACATTGGATCTTCATCTTAATTAATTTAATTAATTATTTATGTAATTAATATTCTTATTACAAGATTTTTATTTAATTTAGAGGGTTTTTTTAATGATAATTTGATGTATTTTGAGGATATTATGGTGGTGATAATAATAGAGATTTATTTTGAAGAGTTTTTATTTAATTTAGAGGGGTTTTTAGGGTGATAATTTGAGGTTTTTTTTGAGGATATTATGGTGATAATAATAGAGATTTATCAAATAAGTAATTAATTATCTTAATTACAATATTTTTGAAGACTTTTTTTTATTTAATTTAGAGGGTTTTTGAGGATATTATGGTGATAATAATAGAGATTAATTAATTAAGTAATTAATTATCTTAATTACAAGATTTTTGAAGAGTTTTTAGAGGGTTTATTTGATGAAAATTTGAGGTGTTTTGAGATATTATGGTGATAATAATGGAGATTAATTTGAGAGATTAGTAGGGAAGAAAGTGGAAGAGTGGTGGGCAACTACCAAAAGGGTTTATATATATTGAATGGGATTATGGTTTAAGTAAGGTATGGGGAAGTGTGAATAATTTTTAATCAAAGTATGGGGGTAGTATGGGTCATGAGATTGACCCTCGAAAATCGTTTTTTATGAGAATTTATTTCAATTATCTGATCTGATTTTTCGATCTATATATAAAAGTTTAGTATAAGATTGTTGCATATAAATGAGTGTCTTAATTTAATCAAAATAATTTAGTCGATGTGGCAAAGTTACTTCTAAAAATGATCTTGTTACTATCCTGTAGACTTTAACGATATAAAAGATAAAATTTTGCTGATTTTTCGACAAATAACTGATCTTACCAAACAATATTTACGTTCATTTTAACGATATAACGAATATATTTTGTCTGAAAAGGTGAAAATAATAATATCGTAAGAGTTTTTTAGGTTATGGTTGGTAGGTTTATATTTATTTATGTATAGTACAAGTACTTATTATATGTACAAAATTTAAAGAGGTAGATAGAGATGAAAGGATATCATGGGATGGGCTATGTATGTGATGGTATATCTGCAGACTGTCTCTGGATTTAGGGACTCAAGATATGGGCTACCTTATGACATAAATACTATCTTATCCAGTATATCCGTCACAAATTTATAACGAGTTACTACATATTTATATATGTGTATCACTTAATAGGTGAGATACTTAAGCCGTTACAAGTAGTAAATATATCCGTCATACTAGTTCCTGAACATGTCTTATTTTTATTTCACCTACTCGACACAAGTATATGACAGATATATCAGTCACAATCGAGAATTTTTGTATTGAGATATTGGTCATTTATCTCTTTAATATCTTCACACACACACAAGTATGTGAATGTGTGGTGCTTCATGGGTTATTCTACTTCCTTTTGAGATTTTGAGTATGGGCCATAATATTCTAACAATCTTATGTAGTATGGCTCAACTAAAGATTTGTATATTTGTATGTGATAGTAATAATTAGAATATGAAGAACAAATTCGACATCGAACCCATTTTTTTGGAGAGATTTCACTTTTTAGGTCTAACCCGATTGAGATCGGGTTTAGATTTTGTAGCCAATATCGAGGGTATTTGAGCTTTTAGTAGTTGAATAAAACTGAACTGAATGAAATTCTATAGAGAAACAAAGTACTCGTAACTAGAGTTGAGTTGAACTGAGCTTAGATGAAGTAAATCAGATGAATCGTAAATGAGATTGGATCGGAAAAATGTGTCAAAAATAACTTGAATGTCAAAACTAATGGAAGTTAGAGACAAAAGGCCCAATTTCACAATTAGTTGGAGGACAATTGGGTCTTGTTTATGGGCTATCATAGGACTTAGATCAATAATGGGCCTTGTAATTGTTTGGATTTTAAGGTAGTGGATTAGTATCACGATATGAGACGGTCTTGTTAAAGAATTCGAGCAACGAGTAACTCTCTCGTGAGACTCTGCAGAATTTATACTAATCAGTATTGACCTAATCGTAAAGATTCAAACCCGGGACTCTCCTAAGTTTGATTTTAATTACATTCAGATATAGTCATGTTGGTGGATAATCTATACACATTACTATGACTCTTAAACAGACTCGTTATCTACCCAATCGTAAAGGTTCAAGTCCTTGACTCTATATGAGTTCAAATATAGTCATGTTGGTAGGTAATCTGTACACATCAGACCTACGTCACTATAATCCTAATCCTCAACCTTAAACTGATTAAGCTTAACTTTTTGGGTAATGTTAAAAGTATAATTTTTATGACTGTATTTAAGGAGTTCAAACCTTCTAAATATGGTATTAATATAAATGTAATTAATACTATTTAACAACAATGTTATGCATTAATTTTCTTTTTTAACTCCTAAAACACAATTTTAAAATTATACTCTTTATTTATCATTTTTCTATTTTTTTTTTTTAATTTAAAGGCACAATAATAATTGCTCTCTTTTTTAACAAAATGGAATAACTCACTTTGATAAAGCATTAAATTTGAGCACAAATCACATTGAATGTTGATACTCTACTACTTGGCAATCAAAGTATTTGCACATGCAAGCAATCAAAGTGGCACAATGCACATGAATTGAGTCTTTAAGACCTTTGTCTTGGGAACACTATTGCCCCCACTACTTACTCTCGTTATTGTATAAGACGATCTCACACCGTATAACAGTCTCTTTTATAAATAGTTCGTTCATTTATAGAAAAATCGTCTCACAGGTGAAACCGTCTTTGATTTCAAGGAAATGCATGCCTTAAGCTCTTGCATTCAATGAGTGACTTTTGATCACCACCTTTACAAAAGAAATACCTATGAGGACAAGCAATCAAACAATTATCCACCAAACTTAGGTTAACGGATCCGGGTTTGACCCGCTTTAATGGGGCGGGTATCGGCCCAAACAAGTAGTTCCCCCCGAGCAACAACCGATGAAACGAGGACATTTCTACCTTAACTGCATACCCTGAGGGTATCATCCCGGTAAACCTGTTATATTCCAATGACAACGCTGACAGACTCGGAAACTTCGAGAAAAACTTAGGTAACAACCCGTCAATCTCGTTATACCCGAGATCAACGGCGACCAAATTTTTCCCGATTTTTTCCAAAGGACTCGGGGTTTGGACCGAAGAGAACCGGTTGTGTCCGAGACTAAGTTGTTGAAGTGACGGATGCAGGAAAATCTCACCCGTAATAGAACCCGACAGTCGATTATAACTTAAGTCTAAAACTTCTAAAAACTCCATATGGAAAAACTTTCTCGGCATTTCGCCGGTTAAGTTGTTATTCCTCATCGAGAACGAAATCAAGGAAACGGGTAGGGAAAGCGGGTTAGACAACCCGAGAGACGATATTGAATTTTGACTGGCATCTAAAAAATACACGTTTTTCAGAGAACCCAAGTAAGGAAAATCACCCGAGAAAAAATTCGACTGAATTTCGAGTCGTTTCAGGTGAGTCAACTTGTTAAAACTTCGAGGTATGGACCCAGAAAACCGGTTTTCGTCTAAGTATAGTTCTTCAAGGTAAGATAGTGACCCAAGTGAATAGGGTATAGATTTTGAAAACAAATTTCTCGACAAAACGAGTCGTCTGAGTCGACTCAAAGAGGAAAGGGATTCGGGAATTTCACCTGAGAACGAATTTCCCGAGAGGTCGAGTGTGTGGAGGTAAGGGAAGTTCCAGGTGACGGAACTGAGTGAACCCGAGTAGCCAGCAGAGTCAAGGGAAATGTCGGTGACTCGACTCAGACCCGACAGACTGAAATCACACCTTAGACCACAGGTGAACTGTGCACTGAAGAGACTGTCACATGGGTCCGGACCCGGACCCGGACCCGGACCCGAACCGTCCAGTGACAGGTCCCATGAACTCAGGCATGAACCGAAAGGGATTGAACCCGGTTCGACAGCCAGTTTGAGATTCTTCAATGCTAGAATGTCTGCAGGGTGTGTTACTGTTATTGCAGCATCTACTGCAACTGCAACTGCAACTGCAACTAAACACAGCACAGAAAAGACGATGTTACGAGTAGTATTAGTCGAGAAATAATCGAGTTTTTTCATTGTTGGTGGTAATGCAGGAAATGGGTAATGAAGAATGGAGTTTGGGTATTAATGCTTTAGTTAATGAAGTTTAATTAGGGAAGTAAATGAGATTATGGAGTGAGTTATGAAGGTATGGGCATAGGGATTGAGAACTATGAATATGGCTTGTAGATGGGGTCACCAATTCTCGTGAGACGGTATCACAGTAAGAATACTGTGAGACCTCTGACTTAATAAATAAATACTGTAGTCACAAATTTGAGCACGAGAGGTCTCACAATATTAGTATTATTATGAGATCGTCTCTGACATTAACGGATTAACCCATAAAGCATTTACATGCCCAAGAGCAGTGTTTTGATCAAAGGTAAACAAACGACTGAGTTAAAAGGGGGAAGAATAGTGAAACACGACTCCCCACGACTCACAATCGTTTTTTTCACGTTTTTAAGAAATGAGTTGAATAGTAAAACACGACATTTGTAGAATTTTTTTATCTTCATTCCAATGTAATTAAAAGCTCTGACATTTCACTTGGATGTTGTGTCACGTGTCTGACAACCAAAAAACCTATGAACTATTGTACTCTGTATCATTCATTTACAATCCTACAGTTATTAACTAAACGGTAAAACACGATCTATTTTCAGGAAAATCGATAGTTAGATAAGACGACCTAGGACCAAAACAACAAAAATATAGACAAAGTAAAGGTGAAACAAGCACCTGAGTCGTTGCAGTTCTCCGACTCCATCAATGTCGAGTTCAGATGCACGGATTATGGAACTAACTATCGGGCAGCATTGTCCAAATATTTCTTCACTCGCTGCTGATTTACTTCGAATATGAACGGCATACCCCTGATCTGTAATACCAAAAATCACAACTAACAGATTATCCTGAATGCAAACAAAAAAACATTATAACAGTTTAAAATGAATGCTATAAGTAGAGTGTATAGTCACTTGCCTCAATCAAGCAACCTGAGAGAAGATCGATGCACTGTCCGTTGTCTAGTTTCTCGCTATTCACATATATTGGACATCTGCCCATGTTCCTTAAGCAAAATGTTCCGTCTTTGTTCATCTTTATCGATGCCTGAAGACATGGAATGAGAAACAGGTGAGCTATATATAAGCGGGAATTTCAGCTACATTTTCTCGCAGTGGATAGTATTCCCCAGTTCAGTCTTTTGTCGGCGCTAGGGACACACATTTCACATATTTTTCCCCATCTTGAATTCAAAATGTGTTCTGCAGATGGTTTCGACACATAGAACTATACAAGCATACAGGCATACAGCGGCCAACAGCTGAATCAGAAATTCAGAATAGCATACTGATGGCAAGCAAGAAAACTCGTTGCAGTTTGAGTCACAACCAATAATCAAAACGGTTGCAAAAACTACAGACTTAGATACGGAAAAAGTGGTCTCTCAATAACCTAACAACATACCGTCTCTCACAAGTCTTTGTATAAATACAAATGATAAAAATTCCATAGCGGTAGTAGTAGTAGTAGAGACGACATAACAATGAGACAGTGTAAAAACCGACAACAAGCAATGTTGACAGTCTCACCTGCCGTCTAGATATCTTCTTTGGACGTCCTTCCTTAGTCAAGTCTATGTCGACATGAACATCATCTGTTGATCGCCCAAGCAAAACCTGAGCAATTTAGACACGGAAAGGGTCACCATGAAGTCAAAATACATACTCCCCCCCCCCCCCCCAACCAACGATCAAGAAGTCAAATCACAAAAAGTAACCAATAGAAAGAGAGTAAATGTAAATTGGATGAATAAGAAAAGTTTTGAAGTGGAAAAATCTTAGTAGAGTTTCTTTTTAAGGAAAGTGGGAAAATCTTAGTGGGGGGAGGGAGTAGTAGAAAGGACGACAGGACACTGACATTATAAACTACGAGTACCTCCGTTTTTTTCAAATAGTGCTTGGAAAGTCGACCAAATAGAGTTGCAAATGCACCATGTGAAGTCATGTTTCTTTGCATATGAGAATTGGCGCTTTGCTCCAATCTTATGATTCTCTTCATAGCATCCGCTTGCTGATATTTTGTAACTGCATTAGCGAGTCAGAATTCAGAAGTTAAAGTTCTATATCAATGTAGAATATACTTTGAATCAAAGAAAATCGTAGTAATCCAAAAACTCCGACCATATAAAAGTAAAGACGACTTTTTTTTTCAAGAACGGAAGATAAATGTATTAAAAGCAATAGAAATTTACTTTTTTCAGCACAAAGAGGATCGTCATCTGCCAGACCCAAGTCCATATCAAGTATCTGACATAAAACAATGAGATTAGAGGACTATTAACCGATCAATTTGATTGCAGTAGCTAGTTGTATTAAAGCCTAAGTAGTTCGGAGTACCATTGATTCAACATCGGAAAAACAAGGAAGGTCGGCATCACTCTCATCAAATTGTTCTTGTTCATATGATGCAGGATCGTCGACAGCTTCTCCAAGCATAGGAGCAGCAAAATCAGAAGAAATTTGCTCCGCTTCATGATTTAGGCCCTCATCATTCGTTTGACCCCCGTTTGCCTCGATCATAAGATCTGAGTTCTCGACATCATGACCGCAAAGGCCTAGATATTCTTTGTTTATTACTCTATGTTTCTCAGTTGAGCCATTAACTACACCATTCGATTCGTCAACCAAACTGTGTGCGGAGCGTGATTTCTTCATTGATTTTGGTTCAAACTTCATACTGCTAGCACATTTTGCTGACGATGTAGCGGTTGTTTTGTTTTGAGCTCTTCTATGACTACCAGATGTCGGTGGCTTGGTTGGAAAAATATCATCATTACATGGAATTTCAGTATCCTCGGTGTTCAAAACACAACAAACGACACCATCACGATATTCTGGAAACCTAGGATCAAAAGTTGATGTACCCACTTCCTCATCAGCAACATACTCCATTGTGTTCAACAACAAAGTGTGCAAGCCATCGAAAGATGTGTCGTCCAATTCATCTCCCCCTTCATCAACTATCTGCATCTCATTCTCATTCTTATACTTAAAATCTGATATGTCAGCACCATAGCCATCTGTACGAGACGTTCCTTGATCAGTATAGTTACCATCAGTGATAACAAACTGATCTAGTAGAGGTATATCATTTGCTATACTGTCATTACCGTCATCAGGCGTTTCAGACAGTAACATACTTTCCATTGTTTTCCAAGCAGCCTCTTCAGGCAAAGACGGTGAATACCTGAATTGTTCACCTGACGTTCCGCAGATGATTTGATCATCTATAGCCATATTATGGTCTATTTGTTCATCTTGTATATCATGCTGACTAGCAAAAAACTCATCATACCCCAAATCATCAGCACAAAGATTATACAAACCATCAAAATTGCTATCCTCGATCCCAAAATTACCCTCCATTGCATCTTCGAGCACATTTTCTAAGCAGGGAACGACCCCACCACCTTCGTTTGTAAACGAATTATCCATAAGAAAACTCAAATTACCCTGGTAAAACGGTTCTTTACAAACCCTTTTCCTAGAATAATAGGAACTACGAATGCTCTCAATCCTTCGCTTTTCAATGCCTAAGTCAGTCTCAACTTTTTTAGACCTTGTTGCTAGTACTTCAAGCTCAGCCATTCGAGCACCAGCTTGCGTGGACACAGCGGGATCATAGAGGAGTGAAAGCCACCTATCTTGCAACTCCTTAATAGTAAATTTCCTAGAAAACTCGACTGCACCCTTGGCTAGTGCTTCTAAAGATGCACCGTGCTGTGAATGCGAGCATTACATAAGTTAAGACCTCAACAAAAAATACTCGAGTATTATCTTCACCCTACGCGTGTTGATCATAATGGTGAAACAATGTCTAACTTGTGAAGACGATGAAATTTCATCTAGGTTGGTTTATGAAATCGACTACTCTAAAACCCCCCCAACCAGACAAAAACATAAGCATCTCAAAGCTCTACTCGACATTTTTCGACAAAACTAGTAATGCTATAACTTCCAACATTTTTCAACTGATGAACTGAACGAATGATTGATTCCTCGTTCGCTTTGAAATTCAATTCCGACTTACAAAATCTAAGTAATGCCCATCATCAATCATCATATGGACATCCTTTTGGCTTAAATGAATCAAAAAGACGGAAATTCTAATCATATTCGACCCGATTTAACATTAATTTCACCCTAATTCCTGCAGAAATTAACCTAACAAAAGCAATCAGCCGCCTAAACTCATTACTCCCTCCGTTTTTTTATGTTTCTTCTCATAAATACACAAAATAACGTTATATTTTTCTTATCAAATCAATGAATAACAGCTCGAATTAATACTAAATCAACAGTTTCAAAACGCAAATTTCCAGCAGAATTCGATACAAATCAATCGAAATTCATAGTGAAACATCAAAATAGATGTAATCATGAATTAAACAGCAAGAACAAGCAAAAATACTCTAATTTGTGACGAAAAAATCAGTCAATAGAACAAAACTCTAATTTCAAAACGTAAATTTCCAGAAAAAATCGATACAAATCAATTGAAATTCACAGTTAAACATCAAAAAAGAAGCAAAAACTACTCTAATTTGCGACGAAAAATCAATCAATAGAACAAAACTCTATTTCAAAACGCAAATTTACAGCAGAATTCGATACGAATCAATCAAAATTCACAGTTAAACATCAAAAAAGAAGCAAAAACTACTCTAATTCACGACGAAAAATCAATCAATAGAACAAAACTCTAATTTCAAGCGCAAATTTCCAGCAAAATACGATAAAAAATCGCAAAAAAATCAATCAAAATTCACATTCAACCATAAAAAAACGCATTCATAAATCAAACAACTCTAATTTACGACAAAAAAAAAATCAATCAACAAAAAAAATCGAATCGAATCGAAGAAGAAGAGCACATAAGAGTTACAGTGAGAAAATGAAAGATAATAAAACATCTAGTATTAGACCTCAATAGACTCCTTAAGCAAGAAATCGTCTTGCGGCAGCCATGGAGTAGTAGTAGTGGTAGTAACCGTAGTAAGCGCCGCCGCCATTGATATTAATCGAAGCTTTCTCTCTCCTCTTTTTGAATTTGTTTTCGTCGTTATTTTCTCTCTCTTCTTCGTTTTCTTTCTTCTTATTCTTTCCGTTTTTGATTCGATTTGGGTGAGGAGTTTTCGCGGGCTTTTATGTAACCGATTTTTCGCATATTTTGGGATTTTTTTTTACCATATATGGACCGATAATGATAATATCACGATATTTTTTTAACTTGAGTGTTTTAAATTTGAGTAGGTCTCCTGACAGACGGTCTCTCATTAACTTTATTGAGAAACTAAGTACAAATGGAAGTAACGAGGGTACACTGTTTATAAAAACAGGTACAAAACAAAGTTGTCATTTAAAGGTACGAATAAGACATAGAGTGATACTAAAGAGTGGTCTCTCAATAAGTTATTGAGAGACCGTCTCTCCCAATAATTTGTGTTCTAAATTTTAACGTTTTGTCGTAGTTAGTTAATTGGTTTCTCTTGAGACGGTAAATTTTGATCAACGAGACGTGTTTTATTAGCAATAAGAATCGTTTGTTCTACTTGTGTTATCACATTGTACGTGTCACTAAACCTGGCAAACGGATCAACCGGGTCGAGTCTGGGCCGAGCTGGACCGGGTCGGGTCATTTTTGGTTGACTTCGGAAAATGTGATATTTATATAGTAGAAGTACTCCGTTCCAATGAATTGTTTGCCTTTGATTTTGACACAAGGGTAAGAGGTCCAATTAGGAGGTGAGATGTGGAGCCAATGGTCATATTACATATAAAAAACATTCCTAAAATAGAAAGGCAAACAATTCATTGAGACGCCCCAATATGGAATAGGCAAACAATTCATTGAAACGGAGGGAGTACTATATTCTTGATTTGGTATGTGTAACGTTTGGAATTTGTCGTTTGTTCCATTTTTAGGAAGTTATCTTAATGTATTAGGAAATAAATCACGAATATACGAGTAACAATGAAGATTTCTAAAATGTGCTTTGACGATACACGTTAAGAGTCTAAGGGTTCGTTTGGTTCACCATGGGAAGATGAAGTTACTGGGAACTTTAAATTCACGTGAATTTGTATTTCATGGGAATTAAAAAATATTGTTTGGCTGCCAGGGGAGAAATGGCTTCATACGGGAAGTTCTACACACCAAGGGAGGCTTGGTGAGTAACTTCCCCATTGTGGAGGAAGTGGCAATTCCCGGGAAGTGACAATGCAATTCCCGGGAGGTGGGCAACCAAACAACTCCCTGAAAATGCACTTCATGGAAACTTGCACTTTCCGGAATTGGATGAGTAACTAAACGACCCCTAATTAATGAAATAATTGTAGAAAACTCTTTGGTCACGTTTGGTTACTCATCTAATTACCGGGAAGTACAAGATCCCGGGAAGTGCATTTTCAGGAAGTTGTTTGGTTGTTCATTTCATAAAAATTGTCATTTCTCACGTGGCAACCAAACAATATTTTTGTGATTTCCATGAAATACAAATTCACATGAATTGAAGTTCTCGATAACTTCATATTTCCATGGTGAACCAAACGAGCCCTTAATATCCTACTGATTGAGATATGTATCTTTAGAAGAGCACACGTTCAAGAAACCGTTAAAACTAAACAATAACGTTGTTGTGTTCACCTAGCAAGCATTTTCGAATCAAATAAAAGCGTTAATTAATCCAATAAAAAAACTCTGAATATAGAGCGAGTATACATTAGAAAAACAGTTAAAACAAAAGCAACAACGTTGTTACGTTCATCCACCTAGGAAACCGTTTTCGATTCAAATAAAAACATTAATCCAATGTCAACAACAACAACAACAACACAAGTTTTTACACAAGCTTTTGTTCAAGAGAAACACATACTACAAACAACAACCATCCAACTAGTTTCATTCATCATCTTGTGAGTTCAAGAATCCGATAAAATCCGATATGATGATGATGATGATGATGATCGGAAACTCAAAGCAATGCGTAAGTAGTGACACACGATCCTGAACCGGCACCACCGTGAAGGTTAGGCTGACACGGTTGCAGTCGTAGAGCGAGCACTCGGGATGCATCATTGTATCCCATCACATTACTGAAATCTCCATTGTCTACTAGTCCATAGGGCGGCTCATCTTTCGGAATTTCCTGCAAACAAAACGGATTTAAAATAAAATGGAAGGCAGACAATACAATAAAATAATAATAATAATAATAATAATAATACAGTTTGAAATGCAAAATTAGGTCGAAAACGTTGAAGAATAAATTCGTTGTAAAATACGTAGTTGCTTACAAATTCCTGCAGGAGACCCTTGTGAACTTCTTGCCCGTTTCGGACCTACGACAGGCAAAAGGGAGAAACAAGACGTCAAGACGACGACCCAAATTCATGGACAGAATCATCGAAACCAGAGTTACTGTAGAATGAAAAACGGGGAAATTAGAGGGTAACCTTTTTCTTGGTAGTGTCGATCTGGTTGTCGATCTTCTTGTACTGTTCAAAAACGATGTCAGATCAGAATTCAGAAAGCATGCCAAACAGTCAGGAAATATGAAAGAAAATCGGGGGAGAAAATGCAATGATGAGAAGATTATACAACAAGTTGTACATAGCTCTATGCCAAACAGACAGGAAATATGAAAGAAAATCGAGAAGATTATACAAGCAGTTGTACATAGCTCTATGCCAAACAGACATGAAATATGAAAGAAAATCGAGAAGATTATACAACCACTTGTACTCTCTATGCCAAACAGACAGGAAATATGAAAGAAAATCGAGAAAATTATGCAACCAGTTATACATAGCTCTATGCCAAACAGTCAGGAAATGAGAGTCAGGGAATTGAACCTTGCGTTCACGAATGAGAGTGACAGCATCCTGCATTTCCTGACTAAGACGACATAGTTCCTGAATGCTCAAATCC
Source organism: Agrostemma githago (assembly GCA_958450325.1). Taxonomy (NCBI): domain Eukaryota; kingdom Viridiplantae; phylum Streptophyta; class Magnoliopsida; order Caryophyllales; family Caryophyllaceae; genus Agrostemma; species Agrostemma githago. Next base: position 80,940,349 of record OY288241.1, on the reverse strand, counting down.
TCCAAACAATCTCCCATCCTTTGCCTACCACCATTCATCCATTAATCAAATCAAATTCACCCCAAAAAACACGAGGAGTGCATTCTTCAATCTTATCCTATGTTACTCGGACTCTTCTACCAGTGTCCGACACGCCTATTTTAGGCAAAAATTTCAACTTTTTGGTCTGACTGAAGTGTCGGAGTAACATAGGTTTAGTTTAATCAATGGAAAACATAGACGCGACTGTAGGTCACCTGATCTCGGTCTGAAGCCTGCGATTTATCTCGTTCAACTTCTGCAGTTCATCTTGCATTTTCTACACATCACCACAGCCAAAAGAAAATCGAAAATTATATTAAAAAAATACGTTACTGCAACGCACCACTTGGGTGCTGTTGTCGCATGTCTGACACCAAAAAGTTTGAATTTTTTGCCTAAAATAGACGTGTCCAACACTCCAACACAATGACTGACACGAGTACACGACACCTCGTAGAAGAGTCAGTAGGGTAAGATAGGAAAAAAATCACATGAGAGGCATCAAAGAAATGTAATGTAATGAGATGAAGGTGAAGGTGAAGGTGAAGGTGAAAATCAACCTTTTCATGAGTAACCCATATATCAACCCCTAGAGCCTTTTGATACCTATCATAAACATCCTTTGTCCTGCAACCAAAAACATGAAACAACACTCAACCACAAAATGATGAAACTTGTAGAACTAGTTTACGCCTCGTGTAAATGCACGCTTCACCACAACAATCACTTGATTCATTAGATCGTTTCACAACAGAATTTGAACCGTAGGTGGTAGGAAATGGAGTAAAGAATAAATCCAACTATAACAAAATCATACTCCCTCCGTTCCAATGAATTGTTTGCCTTTACTTTTGGCACCAAGGGAAAGAGAACCAACGGGCAAGTGACATGTAGAGTCAATGATCAAATTATATATAAAAAGCATTCCTAAAATAGAAAGGCAGACAATTCATTGAGACGTCCCAATATGGAATAGGCAAACAATTCATTAAGAAGTCTCAATATGGAATAGGCAAACAATTCATTGAGACGGAGGGAGTACTCACTACCGAACCAAAGATGTACTCCAATCTAGTGCGTAAGACTAGTTACCCTGGACAATAGCTATCAGGTTCGAATCTCCTTCCCTATATCAAACCCGGGACAATAGCTAATGCTTTGACTCTCCTTCCCTACATCAAACCCTGGACAATAGATACCAGATTCGAATCCTCTTCCCTATATCAAACCCTAGACAATAGCTACTAGATTCGAATCTTCTTCCATATATCAAACCTTGTCTTGGGCAATACCTACTAGATTCGAATCCCGCTTCCATATATTGAACCTTGTCTTGGACAATACCTACTAGATTCGAATCTCGCTTCCATATATCAAACCATGTCTTGGACAATAGCTACTAGATTTGAATCCTCTTCCATGTATCAAACCCTATGGACAATAGCTACTAGATTCGAATCTCCTTCCATATATCGAACTTGTCTTGGACAATACCTACTAGATTCGAATCCCGCTTCCATATATTATCAAACCATGTCTTGGACAATAGCTACTAGATTTGAATCCCCTTCCCTATATCAAACCCTGGACAATAGCTACTAGATTTGAATCCTCTTCCATATATCAAACCCTGTGGACAATAGCTAGTAGATTCGAATCTCCTTCCCTATATCAAACCCTCGAAATTAGCTACTAGATTCAAATTTCCTTGCTTTATATATTATATAAATATAAATGCGACCAAATACGCTCTAGGGTCCTAGCTAGATTTGAACCCCTTCCCTATGTTATACCTTCATACCTTGGAGACAATAGGTACTAGATTCCCTAATTCCCTCTTCTATACTCCTCCTATAATACAATTAATTACGTTCTACGTTGAACAAAAAAATCATACTAAAGTTAACAACAAAATTACTACACAAAACCCATCAAATAATTTTATTTTATTTTAAAAAAAAAACATACAATTTTTTTTTCTAAAATCAACATGAAATTTACTTTAGAAAACACATTAAATACACAAATAAAAACAAAAAAAAACAAGATCATACTAAAATTTACTTAATTAACATGAAAATCACCATAAAAAATCCCATTAAAAACAAAAAAAAATTAACATGAAAATTACTATAGAATACACATTAAATACTCAAAATAAAATAAAAATTAAAAAATAAAAAGATCATACTAAAATTTACTTAATTAACATGAAAATTGAAAATCACCCCATTAAAAAGAAAAAAAATACTAAAATTAACATGAAAATTACTGTAAAATAAAAAAGAAAAAGGGAGATAGCATACGTGAGATTAGAAGCAGGGCTAAGGAATTCATGAAGCTTAAGATTACTAGACAACATAATAATGGAAACAGTTGCATCACAAAGCACTGTTAATTCATTTGCTTTCTTAAACAACCCATTTCTCCTCTTTGAATATGTCACTTGCCTATTTGTCAAATTTTCTATCTTTTTTATCTGTATTTTCCCTCTTGCCATTTTCTTCCCCCTCTTCAATTTTCTCTCTATTTTTTTCCCCAAAAAAATTTTGATTGGTTGGTGAAAGAATGAGGTTTTTTTTGCAGGAAATTTATTGTGATTTTGGTGTGGGGAGGTGTGCATGTGTTGATGCAAATTCTTGTTTGTACCAAAATGTCTCGGTCCAGTGGTTAGGATTAGATACCGTGGACTAGGAAAGGTCTCCTGAGACGGTCTCTCATTAACTTTACTGAGACACCAAGTACAAATGAAAGTAACAATAATACCAAACCTAATAGAAGTAGGTACGATTAACCTAAAAGAGTATACAAATATAAAGATGGTACGCTTGTTATAAAAACAGCTACAAAACAAAGTTGTTATTTAAGAGTACGGATAGTACATAGGGTGGTACTGAAAAATGGTTTCTCAATAAATTATTGAGAGACTGTATCTTCCAAGATTTTGTGCGTGGACTATAGGTTCAATTTCGAATCCCCTTCCCCCTATATTGTGACAAAAAAACAAATTCTTGTTTGTTACGGTTAAAATTATCCGTCACAAACTTATGACGGATCAAATATGAGAGTCATGACGGGAGATATGTGTGGGGAATAATGTACTCTCTCCGTTCCATTTGATTATTTGCATATGATTTTTGGATATTATTCATAGATCATAAGTGAGTGAAATCGTTAATGTAACTTCTAATATATAAGATAAAATATACGGAGTACTCAATTAAGATCTTGTTTAAATTGTTTAATCGAATACGTTATAAATATCAAATTTTTATAATTTTTAGAAATACGTAACTAAAATATATACAAAAGAAAACTTACATCGACAAGTGTGAAAAAAAACAAATGTAAACCATCAAATGAAACAGAGAGAAACTCCCTCCGTTCCAATGAATTGTTTGCCTTTGCTTTTGGCACCAAGGACAAGAGATCCAATTAGAAGGTGACATGTGGAGCCAAGAGTCAAATTACACATAAAAAACATTCCTAAAATAGAAAGGCAAACAATTCATTGAGACGCCCCAATATGGAATAGGCAAACAATTCATTGGAACGGAGGAAGTACTATATAATGATATTTGAACCGTTATAAACTTGTGACGGATAAACTTGCTCGAACAGGTAATGGTGGGGAATAGTGAAGTGATGGAAGAGAGATGGTTGAGGAAAGTAGTGAGGGAAATTTGCTAATTGTGGAAAGACTTGCTAATTTGGTGAAAGGAAGAAAGAGGTGTCAGAGAAAGTGTTCTTTGTGTAATGCTATGTAGTGTCAAGTGTATAATGAAAGTTGTTCTCATCTTTTCTTGTTACTGACCCGACCCGACCCGAATAATTCAATTTGAACCCGTGTTGCGTTTGTCAATACATGAATTGAAGGTTCGGAATTGATCCGACCTAATCCTGAAGTGAAACGAATGATATCCCCAAAAAAGTTATGAACAACAAACCAGAAAATGAAACCGAACCCTAAAAGGTCTTGCCCGACCCGAAGTCCCCCCAAGTTTTTGACCCGAAAGTGGCCCAGGGTGGACCCGACCTGATTGTTCTGTTTGCCAGGTATGCTCTTTTACCATACAGTCTGTATGATACATTCGAGGAAAAAGTGGTTTAGTTAGGTTTTTTAATATTAGGAAGTTTTGGTCATGGGTCAGGTGGGTCGACTCGAGTACTAAGTAAGGGACCCTCGACGGCATTGCGAGAGTACTTGGATTGGGTTTTGTTTGATACTTGCCTCAGACTATTTACGTTTTTTTTGTACAATTTTTTCAACGTGTGCCTACTGGAGACATGTTCACATGCTAATTAAAGCTAGATTCGCATAAATATTGTCCAAGTACGATAAACACGAACTAAGTTTTCAATTTCTCATAATAATATCTGTGTGAAACTTCCTTTAAGTACCATGTTAACGTGTGCAAACCCGAATCAGATAGACCCAGAGACCGATCACCCCAAAATCCAAACCCGGAAGCCAAACCAGTTAGAAGGGGTAAGGGGACCCGAATCGTACCGAATCAGTTCCATATCAGATCGATAATAAAACAGACTAAGTTTAATTTATTTTAAAGCGTGGACCGGAAACCCAAAGACTAACCGGTAACCACTACGTACCTTCGACTCCCCGCTCCAGACCAGACCCCAGACGGTCATGGTCGATCCAATTTATCGATTCATATCACTTTTTTATTTTCCTCATTTCTCCTTTTTTTTTTAGCGAAAATCAATATCATTAATAATAAGTCATCCGACATCTACAAACGATGTCAAATTGAACTGAATACAGATTTGTAAAAAAATAAATAAATAACATCATTGACACAAAGATCACTACTAAAATAAAGCGCTTCTGCATAACCTTCTATATATCGTTGTTTATTGACACAGTCTTTCACGAAAGAATCTATAAATCTGATGAAATAGCCTCCAAAATAATAAATTTTCTCTATTTTAACAAATAATAGACCGAGATCCGACCTCATTTTTCCTTTTTTATTTAAGAAGAATATTACTTGAAACAATAAAAATCTGAAAATAAGCACAAAAATGCCGACACCCAGTTCATCACAGTGATCACCTCCCTCATTCCCTCTTCATTCTCTCTCGCTTTCCATCATCTCCATTGTAGATCTAACTCAAGGTACTACCACGAATTCATAGATTGATTGATCCAATCAATCCGCTGTGTGTTCTTCGATTAATTCCGATGTTTTGATTAATTTGATCAGTAATTCTTCCTGCTTGATTTTGTTAGGTAAATCGATTGAAGAAATCGAAGTAGAAGATGTTGACGAAGTTTGAGACGAAGAGTAATCGAGTGAAAGGATTGAGTTTCCATCCGAAACGGCCATGGATCTTAGCGAGTTTACACAGTGGTGTTATTCAATTATGGGATTATCGTATGGGAACCCTAATTGATCGGTTTGATGAGCATGATGGACCTGTTCGCGGTGTCGATTTTCATAAAACTCAGCCGCTTTTTGTTTCTGGAGGTAAGAGTTATTGATTTTCGGTTTTTCTAGTTTGATTTTGTGTGTGTTTGATCTGCATTGTGTTGTTCTAGTTGATTTTGAATTGTCGAATCGTGTTCGAGGTATAATTGATTCGGATTTGTCGTGTTCGTGTTGTTGTATTTGATCTGCATTCTCTCATGTCAGCTGATTGTGAATTGTCGAATCGTGCTTGAGGTATAGTTGATTCGGATTTGTCGTGTTTGTGTTGCTGTATTTGATCTGCATTGTGTTATTTCAGCTTATTCCGAAATGCTGATTCCTGTTTGTGGTATAATCGATTCGGATTTGTCGTGTTTGTGTTCGTTGTGTTTGATCTGCATTCTGCCATTTCAGCTGATTTTGAGATGTTGATTCATGTTCGAGGTATAATTGAATGGAGAATGCTGAGGATTCAACGTATTTGTGTTGTGTTATTTGATCTGCATCGTGTTATTTCAGCTGATTCTGAAATGTTGATTCATGTTTGAGGTATAGTTGAATGGAGAGTGATAAGAATTTGACGTACTGTGTTGTTTTATTTGATCTGCATTGTCGTGTTACTAACAGTGAATCATGTTTGAGGTATAATTGATGGGACAGTAACGAGGATTTGACGTATTTGTGTTGTTGTATCTGATTTGCATATTCTTGTCATTAATGGTGATTCATGTCCGAGGTATAGTTGATGGCATAGTGTCGATAATTTTTCCGTGTTTTTGTCTTTGTACTTTATCTGAACTGCTTTATTTCATCTGATTATGAAATAGTGATTCATGCTTAAGCTATAATTAAATGGAGAATGATGCTATTTCCGCTTATTTCTGTCACTGTATTTGATCTTCATTGTCTTGTTACTAATGCCGATTCATGTCTAAGGTATAATTGATGGGTGAGTGGTGATGATTTGATGTGATTTTGTCGTTGTTTGTTGTTTCTTATTCGGTGAGTATAGTACTTCAGTTAGTCGATAATGTTCATTGTGGAATCATGTGTTGTATGTTTGCTGGATTTGAGTGATCACATTTCCTATCAATTATCGTGTTCTAATTGATGGTTTTAGGTGTCAGATCTATTTGTCTCTGAATCATATTGACGGATCATCGATTCATCGTACACCTGTCACCAGTGTTTTAGTTACCCTAATAATTACTTCCGTCACAGCGATCCCTAAGTTGTTCCAGTGTCCTACAACGCAAGCCAATATTTGTGATAGTTTCCTTGTTTTATGCAGTCCTATTCCCATTAATTTGTCACTTTGGTCTAATTTTTCTAATATTATCGAGCTGGACAGAGTTACGTTTTTACTGATTTGTATTGAGATTTGAGTTGTTTTGCTACTTTATCATGGTAACTCGGTGGTTTTGCAGGAGATGATTATAAGATTAAAGTTTGGAATCACAAATTGCACAGATGTCTATTTACTCTTCTAGGACACTTGGATTATATCCGTACTGTCCAATTCCACCATGAATCTCCCTGGATTGTCAGCGCAAGTGATGACCAGACCATAAGGATATGGAACTGGCAATCACGCACTTGCATCTCTGTATTAACTGGACACAATCACTACGTTATGTGTGCGTCGTTTCACCCCAAGGAGGAACTTGTGGTTTCTGCTTCTTTGGACCAGACGGTTCGTGTTTGGGATATCGGCGCGTTAAGGAAGAAAACAGTCTCTCCTGCAGATGATATTTTACGACTGAGTCAGATGAATACAGATTTGTTTGGTGGTGTTGATGCTGTTGTTAAGTATGTCTTAGAGGGCCATGATCGTGGAGTCAATTGGGCTTCTTTCCATCCGACCCTTCCCTTGATCGTGTCTGGTGCTGATGATCGTCAGGTCAAAATTTGGCGCATGAATGGTATGATCGATGCGCTGTTTTCTTCATTTTTGCATGAATGGTATGATAGAAGTAAACATTGATGTCAAACTTTGGTGAATTTAGTTTAAAATACGTAATTAATTGATTGATTATAATCGTAAACTTGAGACTCTGTTTCTGAAAAACGTGGTATTGTGAAAAAATTTTGAGCTAGGACTTCATCTTCATCATGCTTTCTAGATATGTTTTGTGGAATTTGATTTGCTAAGTGATACTCCGTATTTAAATTGACGTAGGATGTCGTTGTTTTGTTACGTTCAGATACAAAAGCATGGGAAGTGGACACCTTGAGAGGGCACATGAACAATGTTTCTAGCGTGTTATTTCTCGCCAGGCAAGACATCATTGTATCAAACTCTGAGGACAAAAGTATCCGTGTTTGGGATGCCACTAAGCGAACTGGTCTCCAGACGTTCAGGAGAGAGCATGATCGCTTCTGGATTCTTACCGCTCATCCCGAGATGAATCTTCTGGCTGCTGGTCATGATAGTGGAATGATTGTATTCAAGCTGGAAAGAGAACGTCCTGCGTTTGCTGTCAGTGGCGACCTTGTACATTACGTGAAAGATCGATTTTTACGCGTGTACGAGTACTCCACCCAAAAGGACACTCAGGTCATCCCCATTCGAAGACCCGGCTCCAGCATTCTTAATCAAAGCCCAAGGACTCTTTCATACAGTCCTACAGAAAACGCTCTTTTAATTGCTTCGGATATAGATGGTGGATCTTATGAACTGTATGTAGTTCCTAAAGACGGTTCGGGTAGGGGCGATATGGTCCAAGAGGCAAAGAGAGGGCTTGGTAGTTCAGCTGTCTTCATTGGTCGGAACAGGTTTGCTGTGTTAGAGAGGAGCAGCAACCAAGTCTTAGTGAAGAGCCTTAAGAATGAAACGGTCAAGAAGGTTGCCCTTCCTATTCTCACCGATGCTATATTTTATGCAGGAACAGGTAACCTTATAATCAAATCTTTTTCTCTACCATTCTCACCTCTCCCCTTCAAGAGTACGGAAAAAATTTAAGCATTGTCTCGCATTTTGCATGCATAGGATTCTTATTGCGTTTAGAGATGGCAATAGACCGGGTTTGGGTTGAGTGGAGCTTTACTCGCATCTATACACCATATTAAAAACTTCATCCATCACCCGTTCAGCCATCATCTCTGCATGAAACGGGTGAATCGGGTGATAAACAAGGTTTTTTTTGACTTGTTTATAATCCCAAAAATTATTGAATTTTATTTCACCCAAAAAGTATATAAGATGAACTCGTATTAGGTCAAGTGCTTTGGAAATATTGTAACTTGGTGTTTGCTTGAATAGTACTCCGTATAAAAGATAGAGTAATTTAGTACTCTCTCCATCTTCTTGAATTAGCCCCATATCTTCTTCTTTTTGCGAGGGGAAAAGTGGGCCCATGGGGCTAATTCGAGAAGAAGGAGAAAATACGTTATTAAGTATCATAGGTTTTATATAAATGTGTGTATATTTTTCAAAAACGGAAGAATATCGGGTGATGGATGGATGACGGGTTGGATTTAGCTTCATCCCTCATCCCTCCTCCGTCCACCATCCATTTATGGGTTTTTGTGCATCCATTTAAATCAGGTGGATGGATATTTAGCGGGTTTGGGTGAGATAGTCATCTCTGATTCGGTTACTATTGTGGCAGGTAATCTATTGTGCAGAGCCGAGGATAGAGTGATTGTGTTTGACCTTCAACAGAGGCTTGTTCTCGGAGAACTTCAAACTACTTTCGTCAGATACATCGCCTGGTCAAATGACATGGATACCGTTGCTTTACTGTGCAAGCATTCAATAATCATAGCCACCAAAACGCTCGAGCACCGTTGCACTCTCCACGAAACTATCCGTGTGAAAAGTGGAGCTTGGGACGACAACGGTGTTTTCATCTATACAACACTGAACCACATGAAATACTGTCTCCCCAACGGCGACAATGGCATCATCAAGACTCTCGACGTGCCATTGTACATAACTAAAGTGACGGGAAACACCATATATTGCTTAGACAGAGAAGGGAAGAACCGTGTGATTACTATAGATGCAACCGAATACTATTTCAAGCTTTCCCTCTTGAGAAAGCGATATGACCAGGTGATGGGCATGATTAAGCGGTCTGAGCTTTGTGGGCAGGCTATGATTGCCTATTTACAGCAGAAAGGCTTTCCTGAGGTTGCTCTTCATTTTGTCAAGGATGAGAAAACTCGGTTTAATCTTGCCTTAGAGAGTGGTAACATCGAGGTTGCTGTTGCTTCAGCTAATGTAATCGATGACAAGAATCACTGGTACAGGCTCGGGGTGGAAGCCCTTCGTCAAGGGAATGCAGATATAGTTGAGTATGCATATCAAAAGACTAAGAATTTCGAGAGGTTATCCTTCCTTTACCTTATAACCGGAAACGTGGAGAAATTGTCCAAAATGCTGAAAATCGCTGAAGTCAAAAACAACGTTATGGGCCAATTCCACAATGCACTCTACCTCGGTGACATTCAAGAACGTGTCAAGATTCTCGAGGCGGCCGGACATCTTCCTCTTGCTTATGTCAATGCCAAGGTTCATGGGCTCGATGACATCGCTGACCGTCTAGCTTCCGAGCTTGGGGACAACACACCCGAATTACCCAAAGGAAAGACTCCATCCCTCCTTATCCCTCCTAGTCCCATAACCTCTGCATCAAACTGGCCGCTCCTAACCGTTATGAAGGGAATCTTCGACGGTTTTGAGCAAGGAAGGCAGGACATGCCCGACGAAGTAGAGGAAGATCAAGATCCTACAGAGGAGTGGGGCGAAGCTCTCGATATTGACGGTAATGGAGATGTTTTATCAGGGTTGGAAGAAGATGAAGGAGGTGTGGGCGAAGATGGCGAGGGAGGATGGGATCTCGAGGATCTCGACCTTCCTCCTGAAGTCGAAACTCCAAAGGGGGCGGCTCATAATGGCCGGTCTTCTTCATCTTCATCTTCAGTTTTCATCGCACCTACCCCGGGCATGCCGGTCAGCCAGATCTGGACCCACAAATCCTCCCTCGCTGCTGAACATGTCGCTGCAGGAAACTTCGATGCAGCAATGCGTTTACTCAACAGACAACTCGGGATCAAAAACTTCACCCCTCTGAAACAGTTATTCGTCGATCTGTTCTCGGGCAGCCATTCTTACCTCCTCGCCTTCTCCTCATCACCGTTGATATCACTAGCCCTCGAGAGGGGCTGGACCCCGTCGGGCAGCCCGAACGTCCGAAACCCGCCCGCCCTTGTACTCGGGTTCTCCCACTTAGAGGAAAAACTCCGGTCAGCCTACAAACTAACAAACGACGGGAAACTAACCGACGCACTCAAAACCTTCCTCACCATACTCCACAGCATCCCACTGATCGTGGTCGAGACAAGGCGAGAGGTCGACGAAGTCAAAGAACTAATCATCATCGTCAAGGAATACGTCCTGGGCTTAAAAATCGAACTCAAACGAAGAGAACTGAAAACCGACCCCATCCGACAACAAGAGCTCGCAGCATACTTCACTCACTGCAACCTGCAACTCCCTCACGTGCGACTGGCATTACTCACCGCCATGACAACCTGCTACAAAGCCGGGAACCTCAGTACAGCATCCAACTTCGCTCGTCGCCTTCTCGAAACCAATCCCACATTCGAGAAACAAGCCAAGATGGCACGGCAAGTACTCCAGGCCGCCGAGAAGAACATGAAGGATTCAACCCAGTTGAACTACGACTTCAGAAACCCGTTTGTCGTCTGTGGGTCAACCTATGTGCCTATATACCGAGGCCAGAAGGATGCTTCATGTCCTTACTGTACTTCCCGGTTTGTTCCGGCCCAAGAAGGTCAGGTTTGTGCTGTTTGTGATCTCGCTGTCATTGGTGCAGATGCATCCGGTTTACTCTGCTCGCCTTCTCAAGGCCGGATGTAGCTGCTTCAACCAAGGTACGATTTTTTTTTCATATTTACGAGCTGATTTTTTTTTTACATACTTTCGTATTTCTTTTATTTTCGGTTGTTACAAATTTTTCCGCTGTATTTTTGTGCAATAAACTAAAATCGATGATCCATAGCCTATATATTTTTTTCGGATTTGGGTAGTGATTTTCTCGTCGGGTTTATTATCACATTATTATAAATTTCTAGATTTTGTTTGTTCTTCTTCTTCTTCTTCTTCAAGTGATTATTTCTCTAGTTCACGAATACGGTTCTCATTTGGGAATTTGGATGTGTTTTGAATCTTATTAATGCCCGAATATGTCGGATTTTTATCATGGTCGTCAACCCCCAATCCTCTTTAGACTAAAGTCACGTTCTTTTGGACTGAAACTGACTGAAAATGAACTTAATTTAACTGAAACTGACTGAAATATAGAGATAAAATATGTCTCCTAGATCTGAACTGAATATAAGTCCAAAAGAACAGGGCCCAAGGCTCTAATGTTGTTGAATGTCGGATTTTTATTTCTCGAAAATCGTCTTATTTGATGGTGTTGTGCAAATAACCATGAGAGAATATGACCCTGTTGTTTTGGACTCGGTTAGTTAAGCTCGATCCACTTCAATTCAGTTTAGTTCAGTTAAGACGATTAAGTTCATTTTATTTTAGCCAAGTCCTTCACTCCAACTCGGTTAAGCCCACTTCAATTCAGTTATATTCACTTCAGTCTTTGAACCCTCATCATTAACTCTGTAACACTCCGTATCTTAATGTATTTTTTCTGTCAATAAAATAATTCTTACATATATCAGAAAAAAAAAAAAAAGTAATAATAATAAGTAACAAAATAAAATAAAATTGAAGAACATTAAGAGATAATACTACCCATCAAAAAATCATTGTATTACCAAAAAATATGAACCGAGATTTTCATATTTTGAGGAAGTAGTGTTCAAGCCTCGTCTTTTCGAGTTTTCGAAGTACAAACCGAGTCACAAGCGTTCGTCACTACTCATACTTCATAGAAGTATATATCATCCTTTACGACTCTACTAACTAAACTAGTTTACGTCTGAAAATTGTTCTATTACCAAATATTTGAACGATTGAACCTAGATTTTCATATTTCTAGAAACTAGACCATGTTCTTTTGGACTGAAATTGACTGAACTTAACTTAATTGAACTTAATTTAAATGAAACTGACTGAAATATAGAGACAAAATATACCTCCTTGAGCTAAACTAAACTGAATTGAACTGAAACTGACTGAATATAAGTCCAAAAGAATAGAGTCCTAGTCTTCAAGCATCCTATATTTTCCCCTTTTCAAGTTTTCAAAGTATAAAGCGAGCCTCAAGGGTCCCACGCTATCATCCTTTGTAACTTCACCAACTAAATTAGTTGACATCTGTCAAAATACCATATGTCGGAAACTCGAGTTTTCTCGACTTCGGAAACTCGAGTTTCCTTTTAGACCCATCAACCTAGTTTCATTACTTTGTCACCTAATTTTTTATTTTTTTTTAAATAAAAAAAAAGGTTGAAAAGGTGGAGGAGTAGGCACGTGGCTTGGGGAGTCACTGTAATCCTTAATTGAGACACTGCGGCAGGTAAACGGCCAATCCACCTATCTTTATATCCAAAAGGGAAACCTATTTTTTTTATATTAAAAAATTAATTATTTTATTTTACGTAATTAATTTATAAATTTATTACGTCTATTTTTTTAAAATGGAGTATATAAAATAATTATTTAATTTAATTTAATTTAATAAAAATAAAAATAAAAATAATGAATAAACCAATCATATTCAGCATTCACATTTCACATGAAGAGGCCCACACTAGCACTAGTTGTTTTAATAATTGTGGGCCTTTCTCCTATGATTTTTAATCATATATAAACGGGACCTCTCTGCTCAAAAAAATAATACAATCAATAGCACAGATTGGAATGTTATACGAAAGAAAAAAAAAAAACTTTTGTTTGTATAACGAGTATTTTCGTCACAAAATTTGTCAAGCGTTAAAATATTTCAAATATTACCGATTTATATAGTTTGATATTACCCCGTATCTCATTTTTTTATCTAAATGGATAGTATTTGACCCGTATAACATTGTGACAGTATTCACGTCACAAGGTTTGTCTTATCGATCCATGTCGGTGTATTTAATTACATCTAGCAAAATGGGTCAGGTTTGGGTCGGGTCAACTTCAGGTCGGGCACTTTCAAGTTATTAAAATCGGGTTGACTTCGGGTCGGACAGATTATTTCGGGTCGGATCAGGTTGACTTATTCGGGTCGGATCAGTTTTGCCAGGTCGATATTTAATCTGTCATGAGTTTGCGACGGATACCCGTCTCTCAAAAATAAATACTCTTATGTGTTTTTTTTTTCTTGTGTGACTTTAAAAGTGGACTGTGACTTATGAACAGTTGTTTCCCTTTTAAGGGGTGTTTTGCCTCTGGTTTCTCTGTTCTTTTGTTTGCTTGTAAATTGTTCCATGTGAACCCATTTCATATCAATCCTTAATTGTTCGAGAAAGACGGGTATATCTTTCTTAAACACGAGACAGATCGAATAGAATGATGGGATGAAAAACAAGAGCGAAATAATAAATAAAATAAAATTTAAAAAAACCTCTTTTAAACTTGAAACGGTTTATTATCTTTCAGATTTATTTAACGAGTTAGCTAGTTTCACAGGTTTCCTTGACTGAACGTATTTAGAACGGTTTATGGATGGAAATTTATAGTAATTCAACCCCTAGTCGAGGTTTGTTTACATTTTACAGCCTGTGATTAAACTAGAAATTAAATCGTGAAACTTCATTTTATATTCACTAATAGAATCATTAATTCATTATTCGAAGCGCTCACTTTTACACGCATTTGCGAAATAATAATAATAATAATAATAAATTGTATCTCGGCTATAGCTAAGGAGGTCGGGGCCCAGATTGTATCTCGGCTACCTACCAATTTTTTGTAAATTGATTTTTGATTCATCAATAAAATTCTCCATTTAATAAAAAATAAAATAAAATAATAATAATAATAATACAAGTTCTGTTTTATAATAATAATAATAATAATAATAACTGAACTCGATAAAAAAATTCTAAATTTTAGAATTTTACACTCATTTGCGAAATAATAATAATAATAATATCTCGGTTTCACTCTAACTTCTTGTAATTTGTTCTGGTGTTAATGAAAGTTCGGTTTTTAAAAAAAATAATAATAATAATTGTTTTTTTTTAAAAAAAACATAAAAGGAGGAAATTATTCACGGGATGTGCAAAAGAAGGGAATAGAAAAAGCATGATTCAGAATTACTACAAGATTTGAGGTCCATACCAATATACCATACATGAAAGATGAAACTTCTAAAAACACTTTGAGTTACAACTATTTACAATCAACTTTAGTTTGAATTCAACTATACAACCTATAGCCTTAGCCACCTAGTCTACCTACCTATGTTACTCGGACTCTTCGATACATATGTCGTGTCTGATACCTATAAAACGTCAGATATGTTTATTATTTCGGACGAAACTACCTATGTTACTCGGACTCTTCGATACAGATGTCTGATGTCGTGTCTGATATGTATCAAACACTGAATATGGTTATTATTTCGGACAAAACTTTACGTTTTTTTGTCTAAAATGATGTGAAATGTCGTGTCGAAACTCTCTGACATGTAGCAAACGGTGGAAATATGATTATTTTGGGCAAAACTTTCAGTTTTTTTGTCGGAAATGAAGTGTCAAAGTGAAGTGAAATGTTGTATCGGACACGTGATACAGCATTTAGGTGAAGTGTCGGAGTAAGATACGGAATAGTAACCTAGAATACCAAACCAAAAAGCCATTTAAAAAGTTACTCAATAGTAGTATTCCAATTACCAACAAGTAGTAGTAGTAATAAATAAAGGAGTAAAACATGGGAGTAACTTTCATGTTCATATAATCCCCACACTTTGAAAACATCACTTAAAAAGTTGAAATCCCATTTTAATTACCTCAATAATTACCCACCCACCAATCTCACACCTTTTTATTTTCGATCTTTACGTGAAACAGTCTCACACCGTGAAATGACATTCATTTCGTTGCCTCACTAATATAAATTCACGATCAAAGTCAAAATAACTCGAGTCTAACTTTGACTAAATTTGACCAATGAGGCAATCTCGAACTGCTCGTGATCTATCATCTCGTCTGATCTGTACGTGAAATGACATTCATTGTGTTGGCTCGCTAATATAAATTCACGATCAAAGCCAGAATAACTCGAGTCTAACTTTGACTAAATTTGACCAATGAGCCAATCTCGAACTGCTCATGAACTATCTCGTGTGATCTTTACCAGAATAACTCGAGTCTAACTTTGACTAAATTTGACCAGTGAGACATACAGTACAATCTCGAATTGGGTCACTAAATTCACGATCAAATTAAAACCAGAACTACTCGAGTCTAGCTTTGACTAAATTTGACCTAGACAATCTCGAGCTGTTGCTCGTAAACTATCTCATCTAATTATTATGTCCTTTAATCTTCTTAATCTTCTTCACTAAATTCACACGATCAAAGCCATAATTCGAGTCTAGCTTTGACTTACTTTGACCGAGACAATCTCGAACTGTTCGTTGAACTATCTCCTCTAATTATGTCCCCCAATCTTTCACTAATAATGAAAATATTACCTTGCATGGTACATATATATAGGTCATGTTCTTTTGGACTTATATTCAGTCAGTTTCAGTTCAGTTCAGTTTAGTTCAGCTCCAGGAGACATATTTTGTCTCTATATTTCAGTCAATTTTAGTTCAGTTAAGTTAAGTTCAACCAGTTTCAATCCAAAAGAACATAGTCATACTAGGGTAACTATAGATTAGCTGCAGTAGTGTATCAGTGTATGTGATGCTGCAACCTGCATGCAGTGAAAGTTGTAGTAGTAATTGATAGATGATGAAGTTTTTGCATAGTTTTGGTGTCATTCTTCAATCACTTGAATATCGTCTCTGATTGGAATATCTGTCGTAATATTATACTAACAGATCACATATTTATCGATTTAGATTAAAAAAAAAAGACAAAATATTACTCGTATCATCTCCCAGGATCGAAAAAGTTGTCGTTATCTAACCAAATGAGTAGATATTTGACCTGTTAACAATACGACGGATAATTTGTCAGATGGGTGTTTTAACATCGTTTGGTGTCATTCTTCAATTGAAATAAAAGACAAAAATATTAGGTCATGTTCTTTTGGACTGAAACTGACTGAACTTAACTGAACTGAACTTAATTTAACTGAAACTGACCGAAATATAGAGACAAAATATGTCTCCTGGAGCTGAACTGAATTGAAACTGACTGAATATAAGTCCAAAAGAACAGGGTCTTACTCGTATTATGGATCAAAAAGTTTGACATTATCTAACCAAATGAGTAGATATTTGATCGGTTAACAATACGATGAATAATCTGTCAGAAAGGAGACGGTTTGTCGTCTTCATTTACTCCAATATAATAAATTAAAAACTGATAGAAAGCCCATGCACAAGGACGCAATAACATTAAGATATTAACATGCTATCGTACTTGTTCACGTACTTTGCCCTAAAAATTAAGTACACTACACTATCAAAACCTAACTACTCCATTACTCCAATTATTATTATTCTTACTTCATATTATTATTATTATTATTATTATTCAAAGTTCAAAGTATGTAGAAAAAGAGAGAATATATATAGGGATTAAGAAAAGAAAAAAAATGTACTTAATTATTATCGAATATTCAATAAGTATATTGTAAAACCGTCTCAAATAATTAATTAAGATGATTTGAGATTTCATTTTCACCTAAACTGATGTAATTAATTACCAAAAATATGTACTTGTAATTATTATTATTATCGAATTGTCAAGTTTGTAAAGTCCTCTCAAGTTAAGATGGTTCGAGATTTCATTTTGACCTAAAATGATGTAATTTTATTTACTTTGTATTCATTTAATTTGTGTATATATATATTTGTGGATAATATATGTACTCTACAACCCTAGTTTATATTTAAGATTTCAAAAGTGTAAATAAAATAAATTAAATCAAATATTAATAACATCAATATATATATACACATTAATTTATCATATATACATTCTTATTTTAATTTTATTTAGAAAATACATTCAGTTCTTATTTAATTTACAACTCGAAAACCCGTATTTAACCTTTATATATATATATATATTCTACTAGAGCTCATGCATGCGTGATTTTTTATTTTTATTTGTTGAATAAATTTTAATTTTAATTAAAATTAAAAGTACAAGCAAGGTGTAAATGTGATGCATGCGTGAGTTAATTAAATTAAATTAAATTAAAATTAAAATTAATTAATGAAGAGTAGATATATATATATATAGTCCTAGAAGTCAGAAGTAACAGTTTTACGCTACTCCAATGTTTTTTTTAGGCCGGGCTTTTATTAGTTCTACTTCATAGACTCATAATAATACCAACAAGACACTTCAAAAAGTATTCTATACTTATTATTATTATTATTATTGCATTCAATTATCCTTCACTTTCTTCTCGTAGATCGTGTTTGACAAACGATAATATATCACGAGTAACAGATTTATAATAACGTAAAACAAAATAAACCAGTTTGATTGTCAAGATTAAATTAGCAAAATATACGATAATAATTCGACTGTTTTCATGTAAAAGTGAATATGATATGATATGATATGGTGTTATAATATGCTGGCGGAATTTGTCGTTTACCAAACAAATAAATGAAATTATTATTCTGATATTTACGTCTGAATCTGCTAATTTTCACATGGCGGGCTGTTTACCAAACATGACCTATATATGTACATAAAATACTCGTTAACCAAATCAACACTCGAACTGAATTCCCGAGTCTAACCTATCTATCTGGCAAGCTATAATAAGATCAATAATTCTCGATCAAAATCAGAACTGATTTTTCAAGCATTATTTAACCCGTTTAATTTTCCAAAGTGTGTCATTATATAACAACGATGATCTCAAACTCGTAACAAAACCTCTCGTATATATTATTATATTTTTTTCTCGTTTTTTTACAAAAAAAGTGATACTGAAACTCAATATCAATACCTGAACTTAATTAGTACAAACCAGAACTGATGTTTCAAGCGTTATTTAACACGTTTGTTACCAACTGTGTCGTTATATAACATGATCTCAAACTCGAAACAAAACCTCTCGTATATATTATTATATTTTTTTCTCGTATTTTTACAAAAAAATTGATACTGAAACTCAATATCAATAATACCAGAACTTAATTAGTACAAACCAGAACTGATTTTTCAAGCATTATTTAACCTGTTTAATTTTCCAAGTGTGTCATTATATAACAACGATCTCAAACTCGTAACAAAACCTCTCGTATATATTATTATATTTTTTTCTCGTATTTTTACAAAAAAAAGTGATACTGAAACTCAATATCAATACCAGAACTTAATTAGTACAAACCAGAACTGATGTTTATTTCAAGCGTTATTTAACACGTTTATTATTACCAAGTAGTACAGTGTGTCGTTATATAACACGATCTCAAACTCGTAACAAAACCTCTCGTATTATTATATATTTTTCTCGTATTTTTACAAAAAAAGTGATACTGAAACTCAATATCAATATCAGAACTGATGTTTATTTCAAGCGTTATTTAACACGTTTATTACCAAGTAATACAGTGTGTCGTTATATAACACGATGATCTCAAACTCGTACCAAAACCTCATCATATAACGAGTATATTTCTTGGTCGTATGTATTATGAGTTACGAGTACGAGAGAGTGATACTGAAACTCGATATCAATATCAATATCAATATGGATATAGATAGAATTTAATTACTTGGAGTACAAATGGAGTCTTACAATAATACTGTATAAGTCAACGGGGAACAAAAATGAAAGAAGCAGAGAAACAAGGACACTGGGCTCGAGGATTATAACTCTAACTCTAACTTCACTTCACTCACTCACTCACATCATTCACTTCACTTCTTTTTTTTTTTTAAAAAAAAAATTAATAATTTAATAATTTAATTTTTTTTATTTATTTTTTTTTACTTTTTTTTGTTACTTTTTTAAAATTTTCTTCCTGAATTTTCGGTTTTTCCAATCTTTTCATCAAAAGAATACTTATTACAATCATAAATGAGCTTATTTTTATTTTTTGCAGCTTTTTTTTTTATTTATTTTTTTCTATATTTTTTGCCCTATTATTTTCCCTTTATTAAATATTTGTTTGTACTCCCTCCGTTTCAGTAATTTCTTCCACCTTAAAAGTGATACATTTCTTTAAAAAAACAATAAAATAAGTACGGAGTAAAAAGTAGAGAGAGAGAATAAAGTAAGTGGGTCACTTAGGTAAGAGAGAAGTGTAATAGAAAAAAAAAAATGAAAGAAATCAAAGAAATGGTTGAAAAAAGAAATGACGAAGATATCAATGAAACAGAGGGAGTAATTTTTTATAAAATGCAAATTTTATTGAGCTTAAAAATAAATCCATATAATTTACATTAGTTATTCTCGACGTAATTTTCATCTTAGATCAATCGAAAATAATACAGAATATTTTTTGTTGCAAACACACGTAACAGTTTAGGATTAGCAAAATATCTGTCTTATTACTACGAGTATTAAATCACAGTATAGGTCAGGTCAGGTTGGAGGTTCGTCCTTTATAACTGAGAAATATTTTTACGGAACAATGTTTAATTATCTAGTTATTTTATCATTAAAACATGTAATTATCGTCTTAAACAAGATTAGCGATATCAAATAAACATGGTTATACTATGAATAATATAATTATTAGACTTTTCCCAACATTTTTTAAGTGAATAATATTTGAAGCAAGAGATAGAGATATTCATTATTGTCTTATGTTAAAATGTCAACTTCATTTGACATAAATTAAATTAAATTTAATTAAATTAATGTGATCATTAATTCATTATTCATATAATAAGCAAACTATATACTATAATTATTCACCACATCAAAGTCCTATAAGTGTGATTGTCTATTGTCTAGTGTGTCCATTGATTAGATAGCTAGTCATGTGAATGAATTTCTGTGCTTAACAAAAAAAAAAACTCAATTATGAATGATATGATTAACTACTCATAAAAAAATCAAATGTTGAATTAATTATTTTATTTATTTCGTTATTTTATGTGGAAAAATATTTTAATTAAGGCAAACAAATGATCAAGATAAAATGAATATAAATATTTATACAGAATATTGTTTTACTATTTTAATTAGGACGCATTAAAACACAAATAATTAGGGGAATTAGATGTCGTAAAATATTTTTATACTTCTTGTATATATATTGTTCTACGGAGTGGAATACTGTTTTTTTCTGCACCGAACACAAATAATTAACGACAAGTACATATGAAGGAACTTATTTTCATAAAAAAAAAACAATTTATAGAATAAACGGTGGAAGTAGAAAATGAAATACTCGTAATTTTTTATACAATTCTATACATTTTGTATTTCTTCAATTGAATATATATACCCATCTTCTACTACGCAGAGTATATTATTCTGTATTTCTGTATGTACTCGTTACTTTGTATTTGAATATACCCGTTTTGAATCGGAATTTGAGTAAATTAAAGAAATAGAGAGTGCACAAAATGACAAAAGAAACAAGGTTAGTGTACGT
Organism: Agrostemma githago; assembly: GCA_958450325.1. Lineage (NCBI taxonomy): Eukaryota > Viridiplantae > Streptophyta > Magnoliopsida > Caryophyllales > Caryophyllaceae > Agrostemma > Agrostemma githago. Next base: position 80,919,222 of record OY288241.1, on the reverse strand, counting down.
ACGGCTTGATTGAGGGTCGAGGACGGCGCAAAATTGGTCTAAAACCTCTAAAAGTGTACGAACATTATGATTAATAAGTAATTAAAAAAACCAAATTCTGATCTGTCACGACAATATCCGTCATAAATTAATGACAGATAAATAATAATTACTCAAAAACAAATAAAAAAATACTCATAATTTATGAGTTTTTAGGTTTAATTTTAAGGTTATTTTATGACAATAATACCAACTATAAGGGAGCTTCTTAGAATAATCTCAACTATACGTAATCTCGTTTTAAAATGAACTATGCCTTCATTAATCTCATTCGCTATGGACAAAATTATGACCTGCTATTACCGATAATAGTGACCGGTTGTGACTTTCTAGGGTCCTTGAGTGTTCCGTCGTCGTTCATGAAAGCCAAAACAATAAGAAAATTAAAGCATTTTTTTCATGGCTTCTATAATACTCATCGGGGAAAAAAATGCAAGATGAATTTTGGTAAGATTCAAAAAGACTTTAACCAATAGCCGAAATTGAAGATGAAAGTTCAACCGGTTTTCTATGTAACCGGTCACCTATATCAATGAGAGATTAATGAAGACATAGTTCATATTAAAACGAGATTACGTATAGTTGAAATTAATCTAAGAAGCCCCCTTATAGTTGGTATTATTGTCATGAAATAACCCTTAATTTTATTATCTAACCATGTACGGAGTATATTATAATATTATTATCCGACTCATAAACTGTAACTGATCCAGTATATGATGGATATATCTGTCAGACGGGAGATCGAATTTTTAGTAGTGTAAAAGTAAAATAGGGGTCATGTTAGATTATAGCATAATTATGAATTATGATTAATAATCAATGGATTTAGCTCCTAATTGTCATTTGTCTCCCTAATTGAGGCCTTCACGTGTTGTTACATGAAAAGTGTACCATGCTCTCATTTTTTTTAATTAGTTTATAGTCAAATAGGAGGTCATTAATTAATTAATTAATTATTTAATTTGTCATTTGATTAGGTTTTTTTTTGCTAATTAGTCAAACACAAATTATAGTATACAACCGTTGTACCGTACGACAGTCTAATTTACGGTAAAAAGCTATCACTTTATGTTAATTAGTGACCACTTTAAGTTAAATAGTGATCATGTTTTCATATGAAAAAGTGGTAACTATTTATCTGAAAGTGGTAACTATTTATCTGAAAGTGGTAACTATTTATCTGAAAGTGGTAACTAACTAACTTAAAATGATCATTTTTTATCATAAGTTGCAAACTTTTACTATTGTCGCATGATACAACGGTTGCACACAATAATTGTTGTTAATCAAATTAAAATATTCAAAAATTACGGTTTTATTAAGACGGAAATATCACTCTTAACCGGTTAAATATTATGGATATAACAAATTAAAATTCGTATACTCGAGTATTAAAGAAACATTTGTTTTAACAATAACAGTACAATTTATATACTCGTATTATCTTATTTAATTAAATTACTTGGATTCAATACGTTTACTTTATTTCATTAATTAATTAATTAATTTGTGATTTGATTAGGGTTTTTTGCTAATTAATCAAACTAAAATATTCAATAATTACGATTTTATTAAGACGGGAATATCACTCTTAACCGGTTAAATATTATGAATATAACAAATTAAAATTCGTATACTCGAGTATTAATATTAAAAAAACATTTGTATTAACAATAACAGTACAATTTATACTCGTATTATTTTATTTAATTAAATTACTTGGATTCAATACGTTTACTTTATTTCGTTAAAGAATAAAATTAAGTTTTGAGGATATTATAATAACACCATATATGACGCAATGTTCTTTGTGTAGATGACGTCATTCATTGAACAATGTTTTCTAATGGTTTGACCTCTCAATATAAGTAATTATGAGGTGGATTATTTATTAATAAATCTCACCTGGTGGATAATTAAACAAATTAATAAATTATATTAAAAAATTGGACTTCGTGATGAAATTCATGCGATACTGTTCACTCATCAAATTCTTTCTAAATTATCAAAATACGGTAAAAATATCGTGTTTCACAAACAATTTTTTTAAAATGTCGTATTTCATAAACTTATTTTATTAATGTATGTAATGTTTCACAAAACTTTTTTTTTTATCAAAGGTTTTATTTGACAAAAAAAAAACTTCGTTAATACACAATGTTTTAGTCTAAAAAAAATACTACTATATTCAACAAAAATTAAATTTTTTAAAAAGTGAACAGTATTAATTATGTTACCGACCCTTTTCACCTATAAAATAAATAAATTATTAAAAGTTTTATTTGACAAAATAGTTCAATAAACAAAGTTTTTATTTTAAAAGGATAAATACAAAATAAATTCAATTTTTATTTTTTTTTTAAAATGAACAGTATTAATTATGTTACCGACCATTTTTACCTATAAAATAAATAAATTATTAAAGGTTTTATTTGACAAAATAGTTCAATAAACAAAGTTTTATTTTAAAAGGATAAATACAAAATAAATTCAAATTTTTTAATTTTTTTTTAAAAAATGAACAGTATTAATTATGTTATCGACCCTTTTTACCTATAAAATAAATAAATTATTAAATATTTTATTTGACAAAATAGTTCAATAAACAAGGTTTTTATTTTAAAAGGATAAATACAAAATAAATTCAATTTTTTTTTTTTAAAAAAAAATGAACAATATTAATTATGTTACCGACCTTTTTACCTATAAAATAAATAAATTATTAAATATTTTATTTGACAAAATAGTTCAATAAACAAGGTTTTTATTTTAAAAGGATAAATACAAAATAAATTCATTTTTTTTTAATATTAATTATGTTACCGACCTTTTTACCTATAAAATAAATAAATTATTAAAGGTTTTATTTGACAAAATAGTTCAATAAACAAAGTTTTTATTTTAAAAGGATAAATACAAAATAAATTCAATTTTTTTTTAAAAAAAAATGAACAGTATTAATTATGTTACCGACCTTTTTACATATAAAATAAATAAATTATTAAAGGTTTTATTTGACAAAATAGTTCAATAAACAAAGTTTTTATTTTAAAAGGATAAATACAAAATATATTCAATTTTTTTATTTTTTAAAATGAACAGTATTAATTATGTTACCGACCCTTTTCACCTAAAAAAAGTACATTATAATCTACACAATAAATACAATAATTACCTAAATGAACAAGTTATTTAGTGGAATTAAAACAAGAATAGAAAAAAGAATAGCAAGAAAATATAAGAACAGGCTTTATGTCTATACAATGAAAATAATTGTCAGAGAACAATTACAAAGATCGAAGAACGTGGGTCCATTATACATATTGATATATGCTTCTCATTTATAGATCATGGCCAAGGGGCCGACACCCATTTCACACTTCTTCGAATAATACCGAAGATGTCTTAGCCTAGTGGTGAATACTAAGTGTTCTGGGACAGTAGGTTTCAGGTTCGAATTCCCCTTCTCTCTGTTGTAATGCGACTAAGTGTGCTCTTCGATGAACCAAAAAAACACTTCTTCCTATAATATCGAAAATGTTTTAGCTTAGTGGTGAAGACTAGGTGTTCTGGGACAGTAGGTTACAGGTTCGAATTCCCTTTCTTCTCTATTATAATGCGACTAAGTGCGCTCTTCGATGAAAAAAAAAACACTTCTGATCTTCCTATGATTACCGTATTCCTAATCTAGTGGCCGAGACGGAGGTATAAAAATCCTGTTATGGTTCGTCGGTTCTTGGAAAAACGATTGAAAAACCCTAAGAGTTAGTAAGGTGCTACGGAGTATTATTTCTAGCTAAAACTGACTGAATTGAAGTGAATATGTCTGAGCTGAAAGCTAGTATTTGAATGTATATAAGTCGAAAAGAACAAGTGCTAAACAGATACCCGTACTCTCGTAATAATACTCGTACAACCCTAAGAACTGTATGTAAGCATATATTTGTCGTTTCCTTTGTGAAAAACTTAAAAACGTGTAACAAATAAAAATGGAAAATAACGCGTAAAATGACAGATAAAATAAAACTAATAATAATAATAATAATAATGAAATAATAATAATAATAATACCTTTCATATTTTGTACGAGTATTAATTTATGTAATATAGACTAAAGTACTTATAAGTCGATGTATGAGTTTTTTTTTTCCTTCGTATTTTAGTTTATTAATTACAAGTCTACAACCCTAATCGTTGTATGTATCAGTTCTCTTTTGAAAACCTAAAAACGTGTGTGTATGTATTTATATTTTCTCTTTAAAAAATATAACACGTGAAAATAAAATGAATACGAGTACATAATAATTTGTGTGATTATTATGATAAAATAAATCAAAATAATAATAATAATTCAATTCTAAATTACCATTTTTTTATTTTTTTTAAATAAATAAATTTTTTTAAAAAAAAAAATCTAAATTACTCCAATTACGTAATGATAAAAAATAGAATTAAATTTCTTTTCAAATGTCAGAAAAAAGGAGTGCGGGTTTCTCGGCGTTGTAAGGGACGAATGAGCTACAGTACGTACAAAAGCTGATTCCATGCAACGTGTAATCTCTCTATCCGTTAGATTCTTAATCCAACGGTCCAGATTCACTTAAACGTAATTTCTGCAAATAATTCATGGCACTGTTACTCATATTTACTGTTTGATAGAGAAGTCGTAGTTGTACGAATTTCTGCAGTAAAAAAAAAAAAAACAAAGCCAAGTAACAACAATGAAAAAGTTAACTCTCGACAAAGACATCCCCTAATTTTATTACTTTCAACGTATTACTTCAGAACGTTATTTTATCGTTGATTAATTACTTTAGAGAACGTTATTTTATTGCCGATTAATTACTTCAGAATGTCGTTTTATCGTTGATATATTACTTAAGAACGTCATTTTACCGTTAACACATTATTACAGTCGACAGATTACTTCAGAACGTCATTTTACCGTCGATATATTCCATAAAAACATCATTTTACTGTCGATATATTCCATCAGAACGTCATTTTAACGGCGACACCTTATTATTACTGTGGATACATTATTTCAGAACATTGTTTTACTTATTTCTGTATATATGGTGATGATCAATTTATTAGGGTTGATAAATTAGGTTAAAAAGAGTCTGTATTAGGTAATACTGACTCAGAGAGAACGAAATACGTAGTATACAGCATATGGACATGAGTTATATTCAGTATATAAACTTTTAACATCAGTTCATTTTCAGGGAGCAAACCCGTTATTCTGATTAATATAAATCGAGTTTTTAATTACGAGTTAATCCAAGTGTACATGAGGCTTAATTAACCTAACCACTTGAGCCTTAGGTATGTACTCTATTATGTAAAGTGATGGAGATTTAATTTCCATGCATTTAAAATTGTCACATGTAATGCAACCAAACCACATTATTCTACTGTAAGACGATTTACTGATATAAACATCCTATGAATTAAACTGCAGTACAGTTCCTATTAACACATTATGCAGAATGACATTATTCTGAAATAAACACTCTATAAAACAACAGTTTCTATTATATTACACGATATGTACAACTACGTTATTTATATTAACACATTATTCAGCGATTTACTGATATAAACATCCTATGAAACTGATAATATTTCTATAACACAGTATGCAAAATGACGTTATTCTGAAATAAACATCCTATAAAACAACAGTTTTTAATACATTATTCGACGATTTATGACAATTCTTATAATACGGTAAGTAGAATAGACGTTTTTCTATTATTATTATAAAAATAATTGTGAGTTTGTGACCATCAAAATAAACAGTAAAAACCTCATCGATCACTATCACACATTTACACTCAAAACTTATTGCAACACACAATAAAACTTTTTTAAAAAAATATATAAAAATAAATTAAATAATTAAATTAACTTATTTACATTTTGTTTTTGTTTTTATATTGAAGAAGCTGCAGTTCATGGCGGCGTTGCAGTCCTTCATGCTTTTATTTACTCCATCTCAACTAAATTAATTAATTAATATTAAAAATAACCCTTTTAATATTAAATACAATAAAACCCCTTTTATTTCTCAAAAAAATAAATCAAATTAAATTCCCCACCAATTTATTTATTCATTCATTCAATTTAATTTAATAAATAAAAAAACCCTTTTATTTCTCAAAAAAAATAAATCAAATCAAATTAAATTAATTAAATTCCTCCCAATTTTTTTTAAAATTTAATAAATCAATAAATAAAAAAACCCTTTTATTTCTCAAATAAATAAATAAATAAATAAAAATTCCTCCCAATTTTTTTCTTTTATAAAATTTAATTAAAATCTTTATATTTTGCCCTACTTAACCAAACACCCCATCATTTTCCTCCCCCAAAAACCCCCACCCAAAATCCTAAAACAAACAAATCCAACCCAATAACTCAAACAAAAAAAAAAAACTCAAAAACCCAAAAAAATCAAATTAAACCCACATTTAATTTAATTTAATTTAATTTACTCATTCATTTGCTTACACACATTATATCACATAATATATTTTCTCTCATGGATTTTGATTTCAACCTCATCATCCTCCTCCTCATCCTAACTCAAAAATTCACAAAATTCCTACTTACTATTAACTTTCCTCCAATATGGCCACTTTCTTCTCTCTAGGTACTCCAGGTTCTCAGACTCGGGATCCAACCGATACTACTAATAATAATAATAATCCGAGTAATAATACCAATACCAATAACAATAATAATAATAATCCGAGTAATAATAATAATAATAATAATATAAATCCAAGTGTTTATGAGATCTACCCTAAAGGATCATTTGAAATATGGCAACAATATGTCCAAGTCCACCATCATCACCACCTTCCTCCTCCACCTCCCAAATTTCACCTCCTTGGTGAATCTTCCTCCCATTTTTACCCTAGTAATAATAATTTAAATTACCCTAATAACATTAATAATAATAATAATAATAATAATAATTACCCTAATAATAATTTAAATAATTACCCTAATAATAATAATAATTATAGTAATAATAATAATAATAATAGGTTTTATAGGCAATTAGGAGGGAGTGGGGGAATGAATTGTCAAGATTGTGGAAACCAAGCAAAAAAGGATTGTGGGCATATGAGGTGTAGGACTTGTTGTAAGAGTAGAGGGTTTGATTGTCCTACTCACGTGAAAAGCACGTGGGTTCCGGCTGCCAAACGCCGTGAACGCCACCAGCAACAACTCGCTGCGTTGTCGCACGGTGGCGGCGCAAGTGGTGGTGGTAGTGGTGGAGAGAAGAGATTGAGAGAGAATCGCGGTGGTGGTGGCGGTGGCGGCGGTGGCGGCGGTGGTGTTATTATTAATACGAGTAATATTAACACTAACACCACCGCTTCTACAGGTAATTATTATTATATGTTCTTCCTGTTTGACTTTTTTACGATTTTTTTTTAATTTTTTATGATTTTTTTTTGGGGAATAATGTGAACATTAGGGTGAAAAGAGTAATTTTTGTTTTTTTTTGATATTTGTAGGATTATATAATGATATGAAAGCGGAATTTTAGGAAATAATTTTGGTAACACTAATCAAGGATGAAAAGTGTTTAAACTTTTGGATTAATAAACTTAAAATAAAAGAAAAATTGAAGAAGTTTTTATATTTTTATAGAAAATATATATTAAGAATATTATATAATAATGTAAACATTATTATGATATTTTATTAATAATTAATTTTATTATTTTTAAACATATTTAAAATTTGGAAATTACATGATTATTATATGAGTTGAGGTGATAGTGATCATTAATTCATTAGTGTATATATTATGGTGAATATATTTAAGAAAACTTTATGAGATTAGACAATTGAGAGAAAAATAAATTTAAAAAATAGGTCTACAGAAACCGTCTTTCACTAAATTAAAAAAACAAAATAAATAATAATAATAATAATAATAATAATATTCCTAGAATCTAGTATTAATATTAATTAAATACCATCTTTTTTACACCATATTTTTATGATTAATTAACTAATTAATTCATTTAATCTATAAAGAAAAAATGAATGAAAGTAAAAAAAAAAAATAATAATAATAATGGAAATTAAATTAAAAAAGGAAATTTGATGGTGGGTATTGATTTTATAAATACAAACAAAAAAGAATGATGAAAGAAGAGTTGAGGGATTTACTCAAAATTGTGTGAGTGGGTGATAGAAAAGATTGATGGATTTGATCTACTCATGGAAAAATGTGGATCATTATTGTTGAAATTATTGTGTTTTATTTACTGGCATTTTGTGTTATTATTCTCTCATATATCATGCATCCATTTTTCACATCAATATAAATATTTTTTTTAATAATAATAACAATAATACGGTTTTTCTAATGTGTATCCAGTGACACAAATTATCACGACAAGTTGAAATATTTAAGCTTTATTAATCATATTTTATACGATATTCATTTTAAAATTCTGCCTTAATTAACTTATTAACGTGTATACTGAACATACGTTAGAAAAACCGTAATAATAATAATAATATGAAGTAATAATAATTTTGGTACATACTACACAACAAAACTTACTTGCATGTTCACTAGTCCAACTCCACAGTAAATCTATCAATTTTTTATATTTATTTTAAAATTAAATTTTTTTAAAATAAAACAAATAAAAAGAGTTTGCTTTACTCTTTCTCTTCTTTTATCATTTCATGATATAATTCTATCTATTATTACTATTGCTTGTAATTTAAACAAAATTTTAAATCAAAAACATTAATGATCGATCTCAATTAGTTTTGCATGAAACGATCTCAATTACGTAAATTTTGTGCTTGTTATTATTGATTAATTAGGTAAATTAACCTAAACAATCTCGTGTTCGATGCATCTTGTTCTAGCTTTTTCTGTACTAATCGTAAATAATATAAAAGTAAACAAAAGACTAAAAATATATATTTCATGAGGTTTGATTTGATTTAATTTGATGATAATTAAAATCATGGTCATGACACTAATTATCCATTGTGTACATTTTATTATTAGTATTAGCTAAATTAATGTAAATTATCTCAAGTTAGTTCCATTCATCTTCTAATTTTTCATTTATTTGTGCTAAATTTCACTATATTAATTTATAGTTTTATTTGATTTTAATCATAATATATATATATAGTAAGGGTAATGCCACTAATTATTCATTTGTGTAAATTAATTTATATTAGTATAATTTTTATACATTTTGATTTGATTTTAATCATGATATATTCAAGGTAATAATGCCCCCCCAATTAATTACTTGTATTAATTTGTATATAATTTTCTTTATTATTAGGTAAAAACGAATGTATATAATCTCAACTACGATCCATCTTCTAACTCGTCTTTTATTTCTACTAATTACATTCATTTTTTTTTTTGGGAATTAGGGTTAGAATTGAGTAATTTTCCACCGGAATTCAACACTCCGGCCGTGTTCCGTTGCGTGAAAGTGAGCGCAATGGACGACCCGGAGGAACAATACGCGTACCAAACCGCCGTTAACATAGGCGGCCACGTTTTCAAAGGGATTTTATACGATCAAGGTCCAGACAGTCAAACTCAATATGCTGGTCAAAGCAGTAGTAGTAGGGGTGGTGGTGGTGGTGGTGGTGAAAGTTCTACTACTACTACTCATCATCATCATCATCAAGTCATAGGTCAACAAAACCTAATGTTGACCGCCACCACGGCCGCCACCACGACTGACTTGATGGGCGGCGTTGGTGGTGGTGGAGGTGGTGGCGGCGGTGTGACGACGGCGAGTTTGTTAGATCCAATTTATCCTACACCTATCAATGCTTTTTTGGCTGGTACACAATTTTTTCCACCTCCAAGATCTTGATCATCAAGCAAAGTAGAAAGAAAAAAATGAAGAATTTGTGACATGCAATTATAATGTTACATTATCATTATCGTTATCGTTAGCATTATTAATTAATTACTGGATTGAAAACCCGTGAAATTTGGAAAATTCACGTGTTGCAAAGGTGTTCGTTACTGGATTGAAAACCCGTGTAATTTGAAAATTCACGCGTTGCAAAGGTATTACTGGATGAAATTTGAAAATTCGCGCGTTGCAAAGGTTATTACTGGATGGAAAACACGTGTAATTTGAGAATTTACGCGGTGAATGCAAGGGTATTAATTAATTACTGGATTGAAAACCCGTGCGTGGAATTTGAAAATTCACGAGTTGCAAAGGTGTTAATTACTGGATTGAAAACACGTGTAATTTGAGAATTTACGCGTTGCAAAAGGTATTACTGGATCGAAAACCCGTGCAAATTGAAAGGTTAATTAGCTTATTTGATCTCATGATCATCACACATGCATGATTATTATTATTTTTATTATTATTATTATTATTCCTAGCCTAAGATCTATAAATCATAATTATAATTCTCTATGTATGTCTTACTTTCTCAAGGTAATTTGCTTCTAACAAATTATTATTATTATTATGATTATTTTTATTAATTATTATATATCCATCTTTGTTATTGTAGTGAGATTAATTATTTATTGTTCTAGCTATATGATGGTCTAGGTCAAAATTATAATACTAGTATTATTAGTTTTTTTTTTGGATATTTGTTTAATTTTAATTAATGACAATTAATATCACAATGTTATTTAGAATGTTGGTTTTTAATTAATTTTTTTTTTTTTTTTTTTTTTTTTTTGAGCGATGGTTTTTAATTAATTAATTCAATTTGTTTTGATTTCTTTCATTTTCGTTTTATTCATTTTTTTCATTTGTTTTCGATTATTTTTGTTTTCTAGTATTCATTTTATAAGGTCGTAGAGTATATATCATCATCTTATGATCATATCGATAGTAATGTATAGAATTTTGCATGGTTTCGATACACACATTATTTAAAGATCTCGTGTTGCAACCTTTTTTTCGTATATTATTTTATTACCCTTATGTATGTGTTTATTTGTACTAATATGAAATTTATATATTAGTTTAATTAATTAACTATTTTTATTAATTAATTAATTAGGTCATTAATTTTCAACATCTCCTAGCTAGCTTAATTAATTAATTAAATTTGTTTTGTTTTATGTAGGATTTTCAACGCTATAGTTTATTCCTATTTTTCATATGGATATGTGCAAATATCCTAGATTTTGTTGTCTTTTTATTCAACTTCATTTTTTTAAAAGCAGATTCTTGTTTATGATAAATATATTACTCGTATTCATATCTGTCATAGTTTGTGACGAGTCAAATATTATTATTTATACGGATAAATAAACACAAAAAAATTGTTACTATATTTTGTAAATATACTCATATTTTAAAAGCAGATTCTTGTTTACGACTAATATATTACTCGTACTTATATAGTTATTATATCTGTCATAGCGTGTGACGAGTCAAATATTATTACTTATATATACAGATAAATAAACACAAAAAATGTCACTGTATTTCGTAAATATACTCATATTTTAAAAGTAGTAATTTATTTGATCTGTCAAGAATATATCCGTGACAAGAAAAACTTGATATCGATATTATTATTTTAATTACTCGTACTTATTATTTGATATCGTATTTATTATATCGATATATATTACTCGTACTTATATAGTTATATCTGTCATAGCTTGTGACGAGTCAAATATTATTACTTATACAGATAAATAAACACAAAAAATGTCACTTTATTTAGTAAATATACTCATATTTTAAAAGTAGTAATTTATTTGATCTGTCAATAATATATCCGTGACAAGAAAAAAAACTTGATATCGATATTATTATTTTAATTTAATTTAATTGTATAATTACTACCATTGTTTGGCATTGAATAATTCTGGTTGTTTTTGCTTTCTGCTTGGGTTTTGAACTCGAGGCAAGTCACTTTTTCCCAGTATATCCGTCTACTTGCTGGACCAACAAATATATGATCGATCTCTCTTGCGACAGATTATTTGTTTTTATATTTATTATATTTTGCAACAGGTTAAATATTATTCATTTAATCAGATAATTACAGAGTATGATTCCTTAGAAATAATGATATTTTTATCTTCTTTTTTTTATATAAATGGATGTATATTTAATTCGTTATTCCTTAGAAATAATGATATTTTTATCTTTTTTTTTTTTTTATATATAAATGGATGTATATTTAATTCGTTATAATTTTATGATTAATATTTGTATTTTGTGGTATTATGTCTCCATGCATTAATTGATTAATTCATGCATGATAAATTAATTGATAATGTGAGTAGATAGATGATGATATGACCCTTGAAATTCCAAATTAATTACTAGTACTTGTACTAAATTCATTCTATTGTCTATAAAGTTGAAAGATGTATTATATGTATATATAACATGTTTTTATATAATGGTTTTAAGGGAAATTATCTCGGGTTTAGATCCTTATCATTTTTGTTACTTAAAAACGGTCTGAATTATATTTGGAACGATCTAATAAAGTAAGTTGAATGATTTATCGCTCTCTTTACTTTCTTTGATTATATACCTAATAACTGTCTGAATTTTACTTGGAACGATCTAACATTGTAAGTTATCACTAAGTAAGAGATAATACCGGGTTGAGATCCTCTTCATTTTTTATTCTTCTTACTTTCTTTTGTTACTTGTCATCGGATTTAGATTCTCATGAGACTGATTCTGACGAGACCTGCTCGTTGTTATATTAGGCATATAATTGCAAAATTTATGAAATGTAATTATGTGCTTTTAGTATTTATTTATTTTAATACAAGGTTAGTTTACCAATTTGGTAATTGTAAGAAATATAGTTTAATCTCCCAATTATAGAAAAACTAACCCTAGGCTACATCAATAAAAACTTTTCCCATATCACATGTATACACTTCCTAATATTAGAATCATCTGAACCAAAACACGTTTGGTATATCACATGATAAAAACTATGCGCACGTCTCTATATCACTATATATGTCATTCTCAAATCTCGATCAACTAACATAGGCCACAACCTATATATTTATTATCATAATTGTCACAAGCATTTTTATACTCGTTCAATTTTGATATTGTTTTCCAAAATAAACTGGTTCAAACCATAGTTTGATCGATCTATTTAAATTTTTTCTGTTTTGTTTTGTTTATCAAAATAATTTGATCGATCTATTCGAACTATTTCCTAACATTATTGGTTTATCAAAATAATTAAATTAATTAATAATTCCATTTAAACATTTTAATTAAGGAAACCTAGATTACAATTAGGGCAAGCTAATAAGTAATGAAGAACCAACATTTTTATATAAAAAAAAAAAAATCAATACGATATTTTCCCAAAAAAAACTCGTTCAAATCATAGTTTATTTGGTCGATCTGTTTAATTTTTTTGTTTTGTTTTTCGAAAGTTTATGAACTTTCAAAATTCAAAATATTTCCTAACATTATTGGTTTATCAAAATAATTAAATTAATAAATCCATTCAAACAATTTAATTAATATAAAATGAAGCCTATATATATATTACAATTAGGGCAAGCTAAGTAATGAAGAAGAAATGAGAATGAAGATGTAGAAGTAGAAGTTGTAGTAGTAGTCCTAATAAATGGTGGTTGAAATTTGTTGAAATGGACATAGAGGGATGTGACTCCCTTTATGAAAACAATTACTTGCATTAAAATTTCATCTTATTACTATTGCATGTGATATTCATACAACAATTATTGTGTACAATCGTTGTATCATGTGACAGTAGTAAAAATTTGCAACTTACGATAAAAAATAATCATTTTAGGTTAGTTAGTTACCACTTTCAAATAAATAGTTACCACTTTTTCATATTAAAACGTGGTCACTATTTAACTTAAAGTAGTCACTAAATTACATAAAGTGGTAACTTTTTACTATAAATTAGGTCCGTCGTACGGTACAACGGTTGTATACTATAATTTGTGATATTCATATACTCCAATTTTTATCGACGGTATTGATAACGTCACACTTTTATTAATCAGTCACTCGATTTATTCATAGAAAAATACATTTCGGAGTTTTATCACGACCTTTTATTAAACTATTTTTACACCGTCGCGCCTTTTATTCTTTTTTTGTCATTCAATTTACTCAGAAAAATATACTACGAAGTATTTTATTCCCGCATTCACAAAATGCAAGTAAAAACCGAGTAATACTATCACTACCCTTTACTTATTTTTATAACGTCACACTTTTTATTATTTTCTGCCATTCAATTTACTCATACAAAAATACTCCGTACTATTTTTTTGAATTTATTTCTACATTCACAAAGCATGGGTAAAAGTCAAGTGATATTATCACTACCCTTTATTATATTTTTATTTATTTATTTATAAATTATAACGTCACACTTTTTTATTCTTTTTCAGCCACTCAATTTATCAGAAAAATATACTACAAAATATTTTATTCCCACATTCACAAAGCACATTCAAAAATAGAGTAATATTACCCTTTATTATTATTTTTTTGTATAAAGTAATTAAACTAATAATTAGGTTAGACACATATAATAAACATGCATGTATGAAACAATTTACTCAGAAAAATATACTACGAAGTATTTTATTCCCGCATTCACAAATCACATTCAAAAATCGAGTAATGTTACCCTTTATTAAACTTTTTTTACTCAGAAAATTATACTACGAAGTATTTTATTCCTCAATTCACAAAACACATTCAAAAATCGAGTAATATTACCCTTTACTAAACTTTTTTTTGTTTTTTTTACTCAGAAAAATATACTACGAAGTATTTCATTCCTCAATTTTCAAATCACATTCAAAAATCGAGTAATGTTACCCTTTATTAAACTTTTTTTTTGTTTTTTTACTCAGAAAAATATACTACGAAGTATTTTATTCCCGCATTCACAAAGCAGATTCAAAAATCGAGTAATATTTATATTACCCTTTATTATTTTGTTTTTTTTTTTGTTTTTTTTTTGTATAAAGTAATTAAACTAATAATTAGGTTAGAGACACATAAAATAAACAAGGATGTATGAAACAAGTTAAGGTACAAAAACAAGTATTTAGAAAGGGAAAAGATGCCCTTGTATAAAAATAGATTAGATTACTAGATTTGGAGAATAATGTAGAGGGAAATAGGAGTATATAGGTTGACATAGTTTTATTTCCTTAATTATGAAAAAAGTTTCTGACATTTACCATGTGATCTCTATTATATAGTTTGATCATCATCATCATATACAAGTAGTTTGGTTTCCTTTATGTCTCTAGCTTTTAATTACTCTTTTGTCAAATGTCATAAATATCGACATAAATTAGTCGATCCAGAAAAAATTCTTTTCGAAACCAAAATTATTCATCCATTTTCGGTGTTTTAGCACGAAAATAAAGTAAAAAAAAAGGGTAAAATAATCGTTTTCCAGCATCCCGAGACTCTGAATTGTATTCACCATTACATGCATATATACTCTATCCAGAAAAAATTATTTTCGAAACCGAAATTATTTATAAATTAGTCGATCCAGAAAAAATTCTTTTCGAAACCAAAATTATTCATAAATTTTTGGTGTTTTAGCATGAAAATAAAGTAAAAAAAAGGGTAAAAAAATAATCGTTTTTCAGCATCCCGAGACTCTGAAATGTATTCACCTTTACATGCATATATACTCGATCCAGAAAAAATTATTTTCGAAACCGAAATTATTTATAAATTTTCAGTGTTTTAACATGAAATTTAGGCAAAATTTTAAAGAAAAAAAAAAACCTTTTTCAGCATCCCGGGACTTTGAAATGGATTCGCCATTACATGCATATGTATAGACTTGGTAAACAGGTCAACCATGTTCCTATTTTCAACATTTTAAGAGATTAGTCAGTTTGAGTTTGCTAGACCAGCTCGATCAATACTCTGATCAATTCGTTTTTTTTGTCTCTCAAGACTCTTGAAATGGATTCGCCATTACATGCAAACACATACAGACTTGGCAAACACGGTTCAATCAGATTATTTTTGGGATTCTTATTTTCTACTTTTCGAGGAACATCAACATTTTGCTCAACTCGAATTACGAATCATACGCGAGTTTTCAGTTTGAGACGTACTCTCATTCAGATTAGATCAATTTTACGAGATCCATAACTCTTTTTACCAAAAAAAAAAAAAAAAATCATTTTTTATTTTTTTTATTTTTATTTTTATTTTTTTTGGTTGTTGTCATTATATAATATGGTGGCTTGATTGTGCCCTTTTTCTTTCTTTCATTCTGACATGCTCTTGATTGCTCAAATACTTCACTGTTGGGAGTATTTTTTTTGGCCTTTATGTCTTCAACTATACAACTTACAACTGGCAGATCAACTCAAGTTTGTAAGTATAGAAAACAAAACAAATAGTGCATTCAATTAACACATTATTATTGCTATGTCTCTTTGAACTCTTCTTCCTCAAGTACATACTCCCAATATTTGAACTTTTGGAGGTATATGAAGTACTAGTACTTGCTATGTACTTTACGTTTCTTCCCATTTCAATTAAATACTCCTCACAAATCTTAAAAAGCGGGAAGAAATATAAAGGACTGAGGGAGTACTTCATATAATCATATTGTTGTTGCACGAAAAAAAATTCATAGAGACGGTATCTCAATATCGTTATTATTGTGAGACTTATTGTAGAAAATATCGTTCATTTATTGCTAATACTTGGTCTGATTCAGAAAGATCTTCCCCTTGTTTAATATATGTGAGGTATATTTTAATTAAAGGGGAAGATCTTTGTGAATCGGAGGGAGTATATATTATGAGAAAGTCGATTTTATACTGCAAGACTATCAAATATTGTAGAAAATATCGATTCATCTATTGCTAATATATATGAACGAGAAATCTTTTTTTTTTTAAAAAGAAATGATTTTTTTCACGACGTGATGAGATAGGAGTATATATATTGGAGTATTACAATTTGCCTTGCCTTGTCACTTAGCGAAATAAAACCCGTGATTCAAATTTTATCTGTGATATAATTCACTAATTTGAAAATAAAATAAAATTGTACATTACATAAAATAACTTTATTATTTGTGAGATTAATGTAATTATTGAATAGTCAATTACAATTCATTAATATATAAGTGAATAATAGGTGATTATGACATTATATAAGCTTGATGTGTGGATCAAGATGTGACCTTACATAAACTTGGTGATTACCATACCTCTTTATAATGGTAATAGTTTTTCTATTCCCGATAATTTGTTTACGTTTTATATTATTTGTGAGTAGTAATAATTGAGAAGAATCGAAGTATTTGGTTGATCTTGAACTTAAGGAACGTAATAAAAAAAACCTTAAACCGAAGTTGCATTTGTGACTCTTTAAACCTTAAAAAACCCGCAATTGTGGCTCTCTTTAATCAGAAGGAAACAAAAAACAAAAAACAGAAAAAAAACATCGAGGGATTCAGATGTTCAATATTATGTGAAACCGTCTCACAGAATCACATGAAAATTATTATCGATATGAAGTTTTATAAGTTAGGGCTTGTATGTGAAACTAATGGGCCTAGTGACTTTCAAACATAAAGACACTTAATGGGCCTAGTGACCTTCCAAGCCCAAGACTAGGCCCAAACCAAGCACGACACAACACATCACACCAGGGCCGAGCCCATTGGGCCCGCACACGATATTTCATAATTATGACATAAATCGAAATTGAAATTGAAAATTAAGAACATAATTAGGAATTATGAATATAAGATTAGTGTTAATCACCGCGTAAATTACATAATACCCGAATGATAAACAATACCGTCAATCCCGCTATGAGACGCAGTAGTTATAATTATAAAACCTTAGAACGAGTTAAATTACGGTATTTACAGACATACAGTAAAAACTGTAATTTTTTTCGGGTGAATAAGTAACGGTTAAGTTAGGTGAGTGGTGACGGAAGCAACGGTAGAGACCATGGAATCGACACCACAGATGTTACGGCCTCTGCAGATCTTGTAAAACCCTTCTTCTCCCCATTTCGGGCCCCACGAATTCTTAATGATCCAATACGGCTTCTGCTTTAGCCTAACCGGTGCATACCCGGCTGAGCCATAACCCACCAGTAGCACCCCGTGGTCTAGTCGCTTGGTGCATATGTACGGGCAGGACACCCCGTGCATGTATGTTTGCATGAATGCTGCATTTATCGCGACTGTAACACCAGAAAACACAGCAAATATCAGAACAACATTTTCAAAACCAAAAAAAAACAGAGAATTTTGACCTAAGTTGCTCAGACTCGGTTTCTAAGTGTGGGACATACTTGCAAGGGGGCCATTTTTGACGAGATTGGCAGCGATTTGGTCTTCGTCAGTGGAGACGACACTGAAGTTAGAGACGGTGGCAGCGATCTTGGTTTTGTCGAATTTGCAGGTACTGCTATCAGTGCCGGTGTAAGGGTAATCTTCTTCTTTCTGAACTCCGCCTGCTTTGAGTATGTACTCGAATGCATTGTTCATCAACCCTCCGTTACATCCTGCATCACACGAGTCCTTTTCTTCCGGATCACACTGCACTCAGAAACGCATTACTCAAACCACCAGCAGACAGCAGACAGCAGACAGCAGACAGCAGACAGCAGACAGTAGACAGTAGACAGGAGACAGTAGATGAACCAAAACGGGATTTTTTGGATGATGAAAGGCAAAATGTACCTCGTGATCACAGTCGACCAGTTGTTGTTCACTGAGACTGACGAGTTTACCAGTAGCGAGGAAATGAGCACCTTCCAGAGCACCGGTGGTACTGAAAGACCAGCACGATCCACATGAACCCTAGAAAGAAGCAACACAATCAAAGTCGAACATCATATCAGAATATATCAGATATAACTAAACTGTATGATTCATGTCGTAGTTTTTTGATTGTCGAAATTCAATGCTAGCAGCAACAAAGGGATATCGATCTTTGAATTCAGACTGGTATGAATCAAATGAATGGTCGTCCTCAGCATCATGGATTCACAGTTACAGCAGGAAAAGTTTCGATTTTTACGGTTCTAAAGTAGCATCATGGATTCACACTGATTATGTTGAGACTTGAGATCATCCTGGTCATATTTTCGAGGGAAATCCAATCGAATCATCAAGATTATGGTTCACCATGGATTCACAGCAAGAAAAGTTTCGATTTTTACTGCTCTAAAAGTAAAACTCTGAGCTACTACAGCATTACACAATCAATTTACGACAATTTATTGGCTCATCTACGCTACTCAGATGCTATTTGACACGTTATAATCTAAAAAGACGGAATATTATTCTGTATTCACAGAAATCAACAATCAATCAAAAGCAAGTCCTGAAGAACAATCAATCTACTGTACAATTTATTGGCTCATCTACGCTACTCAGATGCTATTTGACACGTTATAATCTAAAAAGACGGAATTATTTCCGTCTTCAAAGAAATCAACAATCAATCAATCAAAAGTAAGTACTGAAGAACAATCAATCAATCTACGATATAATCAGATATATTCGGATGTTATTTGACACGTTATAATCTAAAAAGACGGAATTATTTCCGTCTCCATGGAAATGAATAAACAATCAATCAAATCAATCAAAAGTTAAGTACTGAAGAACAGAGGAATCAACCTGATTTTTAACAGCAGTAACAGCACCTTTCTCACGCCAATCGAAATCCTCAGGTAAATCATTAGTAGGCAAAGTAGGAGCATTACTAGCATCACTAGGAACCTTCAATTTCTTCAACCCTAGATACTTCGACCTAAATTCCTTCGGCGTAAGATCGGAGAATTGAGTCACACCGTGCACGGCGGACGGATCGAGTTTCTGGTGGCGGACGGCGCGACGGAGATTCGACTTGAAGACGGAGAGACGGTGGTCGTGTTCCGCCGCCGTGGCGTATTGTTTGTTGTACTTCGATTTGAATAGGGAGAAGTGGTGGTCGGCGTTTTGCAGGAGGAGAAGCGGATCATTGGAGGTTGTTTCGGTGGTTTGTGACGTCACTTGTCGGATTATGATGTCATCGTCGGTGGTTGCGGTGGCGGACGCGGTGGAGAGAGAGAGGATGAGGAGGAGAGAGAAGGTGAGGAGAGAGGAAGCCATTGTTTGTTTGTTTGGGTGGTGGGGTTTGGTTAAGGGGAGTATTTATATTGGTTGAGGATTGTGTGTAGTGGGGGTAGGAGAAGGAAAGATTTCAACCGTTGTGATTTTGACACGTGTACAAAAACTAAGGTTCTTATCCCTACGGATTCTTATCTGTGACGGTAATATCATACTGTACATTCATACCCGTATTTAGACCTACCAAATAAGTCAACTGTGTCGGGTTTGGGTCAGGTGAGTTTGGGTCGAGTCATGTAGGATTATTTCGAGTTCAGGTCAATCTTTGACTTTAATTTTGTGTGTCGGGTCAGAATTGGGTTGAATCATTCAAATCGGATCTGTTTTACCAGATCTACTCGTATTGATTTTCAACGGGTCGAATAAAATAAAGCAAACTCTATTGAGGATTGAGATCATCATATATAATATCATATCTCAACTCGACTTGACTCAGCTCGTTATCACCGCAATCAGATTTGTGTTTGCCGTCTTGTTGAATCATAGTAGTGACTATCGTAAAGTCAATGTTTCATTACTACAAGCAAAGAATCATTCTATAATAAAAAAACCCCTTTATCATCATCCACGACGTCTTTGTCAATGACGACATCATGCAATAAGAAAATCTTCTACAAAATCGTCTTATACTCACTTAATGTGAAGATAAGTCACTATGTATGATTTGATGCCTGATCACGACTCGACCAACTCAGCCAACCAACATCTATACAAACCGTGATACCGAAGATGTTTTAGCATAATAGGTTCGAATTCCTCTCCCCTCTATGGTAATGTCACTAACTGGACGCTTCGCTGAACCAAAAACACAAAACGAGATCACAATTTGCTGTATGAAACTATTATACATCATAATACCGACCTTCAACGACAATACCTCAAATACTTTATAGCGACAATTCCTCTATAATTAGTCGTAACTAGGGGTGTTCAAAAGGTGACCCGGACCGGCAAAACCGACCGATCCGGATCAGCTACATACCGGTCCGGTCCGCGGGTCTCCAAAAACTTGGTTGTCAGTCCGCGGTCCGGTCCGATCCGATCCATACTCAAAAAAATTAATTAAATTTAGTGTATTTTGCCGGTCTGGTCTGGTTCAGTCTTAAGAGGGTCCAGTCCGGGTTTATTTGTTAACCGATCCAGTCGACGGGTTTGGATTTTTTGGGTTGCCGGTCCGCGGGTCAAGTCAGTCCGGTCCACAGTCCGGTCCGAGTTTGGACCGGTGAACACCCCTAGTCGTAACTCTTACTTCTAAATAAAGTTTTATCTTTTTTTTTTTTTTTTTTTTTTCCGGATTTCTTTGATAAAATATAGGACGATTCTACCGGAGGATTACGACCCTACAAATACGTCTATGGGCTAAACTCTAATTAGTTCAGACCCGGCCCGGTCCGGTCCAACATTCGTTAATCAAACCGGATTACTATATAATGAATTCCCCAAAAAAAAAAACAAAAAAGGAAAAAGGAATTAAAAAAAACGAGAGAAAGCGAAAAGAAAACCGCCATTGTTGCTCTCGTCTTCTTGCACATCAAGCTTCCCAACCCTGAACCCTAATTGAAATCAAGTATATTATTCATGGAGGACGATCAAGGTGGTAGTAGCAGTAATAACGGCGGAGGAGGGGTGGTTGACACGGCGAAGGCGGAGAGATCGGTGTGGTTGATGAAATGTCCTCTTCTTATTTCAAGATCGTGGAACGCACGAACCGCCGCCGCCGCCGAAGCTCCGCAACCTCCTCTTGCTAAAGTTGTGATCTCCGTTGATCCTCTTCGTCCTGACGATCTCTCCGCTGTTCAGGTTTTCCCTAATTTTCCTTAATTTCTTCTGTGTTTTCGCAATTATCGCAAGTTATTGTTAAATTCGATTCGATTCGATGCGATTGATTTTGTTTTGAGTGAATTTCGATTGAGTTTTTGTAAATTGGAAGGTTTTAGGAGGTGGAATTGAATGTTTAATTTCGATTTTGATGAAATTGAGTATCTTTTCATGAAATTCGAGTTTCGCAAGTTATTGTAACGATTCGATTCGATTCGATTGCTTTTGTTTTGAGTGAATTTCGTTTTGAGTTTTTGTGAATTGGAAGGTTTAAGGAGTTGGAATGAAAGTGTGGAATTCGATTTTGATGAAATTGAGTATCTGTTCATGCTGAAATTCGAGCTTCGCAAGTCGATTGCTTTTGTTTTGAGTGAATTTCGATTGAGTTTTCGCAAATTGGAAGGTGTAAGGAGGTGGAATTGAAAGTTTAATTTCGATTTTGATGAAATTGAGTATCTGTTCATGCTGAAATTCGAGTTTCGCAAGTCGATTGCTTTTGTTTTTGAGTGAATTTCGATTGAGTTTTTGCAAATTGAAAGGTTTTTAATTTCGATTTTGATGAAATTGAGTATCTTTTCATGAAATTCGAGTCTCACAAGTTATTGTAAAATCCGATTGCTTGTGTTTTTCCCTTGAATTTCGCTTGATTTTTGCAAATCAAAAGGTTAAATCAGGTAGTAGAAGGAAATCGTAATGTCGATCTTGATGAAGTTGAGTATCTGTTCATGCCCAAATTTGAGTTTGTAAAATTCAATTGCTCATGTTTTTTCTTGTGAATTTCGTTCGAGTATGTCGATTTTGATGAAGTTGAGTATCTGTTCATGCTAAATTTCCAGTTTCCCAAGATTGCTTATGTTTTTGTTGCGAATTTCACTCAAGTTTCTGCAAACTGTAAGGTTGAAGGATGTAAAAGGAAACTGTAATCCCGATTTTGATGAAGTTGAAACGATAGAAAACCCGTTCTGATTTGTTCAATGTTGAGCAGTTCTCTATGGAAATGAATGGCGCTGAAGTCGGTCCAAGGAGCTACTCACTCAACATGTTCAAAGACGTCGTTCCCATGTCCATTTTCTCCGAGTCCTCTCATGGTGAACCTTTTAATGACGTCACACTCACATCACTAGCTAAAGTTTGTGGTTTTCTAGCTGTCTAGATGTTCTGAAATCTGATACTGTATTTCAATGCTCTCATAGATTATCGATGTCTATCTTATTGCAGGCAAGCTTGCAGTGGAAGGCAAAGTTGATCACAAATTTGACATGAAACCCCATAACGAGAACTTTGAAGAGTATGGAAGAATGTGTCGGGAAAGGACACATAAGTCGATGGTTAAGAATAGGCAGATTCAAGTAAGCCATATATATATATATATATATATATATATATATATATATACTCCCTCCGTCCCAATGAATTGTTTGCCTATTCCATATTGGGGCGTCTCAATGAATTGTTTGCCTTTCTATTTTAGGAATGTTTTTTATATGCAATTTGATCATTCTCATGAGTTTTGTTCTACATGTCACTCCCTCATTGGTTCTCTTAACCTTTGTGCCAAAAAGAAAGGCAAACAATTCATTGGAACAGAGGGAGTATATGCTGTTATTTTTTTTTCTTTGAGTTGGACTTTGGAATCCTTTTAAAAATTTATTATTAACTTTTTGAACTTTATTTCGAGTTTGAAACTTTTATTTATTTATTTACATATTATTTATTTTATTATTTACATATTATTTATTTATTATTGATTTTGAAACGGTATTTTATTATTATTATTATTATTATTATTATTATTTTTTTTTATTATAAACGGAACTTTCATTAAACACCAGAACAAATTACAAGAAGTTAGAGGGAAGCCGAGATACTATCTGGGCTCCCACTCCCTTAGCGATAGAAAAACTAAGACGAGTAAAAATAAAAGCAGCTGCCCGAGCTCCCGCGTCCTGAGAGATTGAGAATTATTATTATTATTATTATTATTATTCCTTTTCTTTGTTCGCTTTTATTTTATTTTATTTGTTTTTGGGATGACGACTTGACGACCTCAGATTTTGATTCATGTTAGCAGCCGACCCCAAATCTTTTGGGACTAAGGCTCTGTTGTTGTTGTTGTAGTATTATTTATTTATTTATTTATTATTTTTATGGAGACGACTTGAACAGATAATTATTCATGTTAGCCGACCCCAAATTCTTTTGTGATTAAGGCTCTAGTATTATTTTGTGCAAATTATTATTGTTTTTGGTCTAAAATGTCGTGTCAAATTGTTGGACATTCAACATGTAACCAAAAGTGAAGTATCGGAGTTACATACATAGCTTGTAGAGTAACGTTTTATTGTGGATGCCATACTTGATAGTATTTGGCTGCGTAACAGGTGATTGATAATGATCGCGGTTTGCACATGAGGCCTATGCCCGGTTTGATGGGAGTCGGTGCTAGTACCAAGGTACGATATAGTATTAGAGACAGTCTGAAATAACGTGAGATTTGATTATTTGAAGTGGTTGAGTTTAACGGGATTGAGTTGCAGGATAAGAAGAAGACGATACCAGTGAAGCCAGTGGAGATGAAGAGAACTCGAAGAGATCGTGGAGAACTCGAAGATATTATGTTTAAACTGTTTGAAAAGAAACCTAATTGGGCTCTCAAGCAGTTGGTTCAAGAGACCGATCAACCCGCTGTACGTCTCCTTTCACTCCCCCACCCCCTCCCTTTCTGTTTCGAGTAGGTCTACTGAGAGACGGTCTCTCATTTTATTGGCAGACCAATTACAAACTGACGTAATAATGGTAAAAAATTAAAATAATAGGGGTACGAAAAAAATGGTCTCTAGGACCGTCTCTCCCATGTTTTAGCCACCACCGGACCGGGCTCTTGGTTGGGGCCCGGGCACAACACTATTCCCTCCTCTTTCGAGTAGGTCTATCAAGAGACGGTCTCTCATTAAATTTATTGACAGATGAATTATAATTTGAAGCAATAATGGTAAAATAAAAATAAAATAATAGGGGTACGAAAAAAATGGTCTCTAGGACCGTCTCTTCCAAGTCTTAGCCGGCCACCACCGGACCGGGCTCTTGGTTGGGGCCCGGGCACAACACTATTCCCCTTCTCTTTCGAGTAGGTCTACTAAGAGACGATCTCTCATTAAATTTATTGGCAGACCAATTACAAATTGACGTAATAATGGTAAAATAAAATAAAATAATAGGGGTACGAAAAAAATGGTCTCTAGGACCGTCTCTCCCAAGTTGATTTATGACAAAATTTTTGTTAGATATATATATATATATATGCTCGAAATTGAATCATTTTAGAGTTTTTTAACCACCGTCGGTCATTCTATGTTATACGGGTCCTATTTAGATTACCAGGAAAAAAATCTCACATTTTTCGAAAAATCATCTAGAACGGGCGAATTTGAAGGTTATTATCCACGTTTTTTTGCCCGATTTGGTCCCGAAAAAAAATATCTTCAAATTCCCACAGCAACTGCTCCATACATTTTAGATATGTCTCTCTGTAACAGAAGGGACATATGATTTAAAAAAACACACATTTAAAAGACGAGTGATTTTATTCACTTTGTATATCCAAAATTCTCGTGTTTGTTGAACGAAATCTCGTTTTATTTTTTCTAAAATTGTCGTTGTTTTTCTCGCAGCAATTCTTGAAGGAAATACTGAATGAATTATGCATATACAACAAGAGAGGAACGAATCAAGGTACGTACGAGCTCAAACCCGAATACAAGAAAGCAGTCGATAACACCCCAACTGACTAACCATCACCCGAGTAGACATCGCACGCAATCCAAAACCGAGACTATTATTCTTCTATATTTCGTTTCGTGTTTGATTGTAATAATTCGTATGTATTGCGTTTTTATTTGACCCGTCTTCGTTAACTCTTGTAACGAGTAGACTCGGTCCAATCAAGCGAGTTTGTCTACATTGCTCTCCAACGAGTAAGAACTAGAGTCGATCCTACGAGTCGTCTGTCATTTACATGCATTTTAGAAGACGAGATTTTTACTCTTTCTGTCTCGGTCATTTGTTTACCTTTGATTAAAATATTTCTCGTGAATATTAAAAGTAAACAGATGATTGAGACGGACAGTGTACCATTTTAGTACTCGTATGTAGTGTAGCAAGGATTATATATATATATTAACGTTATGCTAATACTCTTTCTATCTCAGTCGTTTATTGATCTTTTATATGGAGTATTATTTGTTGGAAATATTTTAAAAAAAGGATGAATTAAGATAAAAACTAGTCTTAAATTTTTAAATTTTACATACAACTTTGACTAATTTATTTATTTATTTTGAGTTTTTAACAATACAAGCTCTTCCATTTGCTTACATGGAATTTATTACACAAATAACAATAATAACAACGATAAATAAATAATAAATGAAATAAAAATTACAAATTATGCATTCATGCATGTATTATTTATCTTTTATACGGAGTATTATTTGTTAGAAATATTTAAAAAAAAAGGATGAATTAAGATAAAAACTAGTCTTAAAATTTTAAATTTTACATACAACTTTGAGTAATTTATTTATTTATTTTAAGTTTTTAACAATACAAGCTCTTCCATTTGCTTACATGGAATTTATTACACAAATAATAATAATAACAACGATAAATAAATAATAAATGAAATAAAAATTACAAATTATGCATTTTATGCATGTATTATTCACTATATATATTATAAAAATATACTCCTTGTGCTTTTTCTTGGATAATTTACCTTCCAAATTCTAATAAGAATTTTGCTGAATTAATCTTAAGATGGATCTACCCGTCTCAACCCCATTATCCTGACCCGGGAACTGCCCTTGTAATTTCTCAACGACCCGTCCATCGACTTGATAAGCTTTAGTAAGAACATCGGTCAAAATCGATGGTGTCGTACCAAACAATGCGTTAGCTACGTTTATACGTTGCGGGTTTTGACTACCAAAAGAAGCAATTGCAAGTGCATTGCCCTCTCCAATATTAAGTTGAAAGTGAATTAACCCTTGTGGAAAAACAATCATGTCACCCGGTCCAATGACCGTGTCGAATAATTTATTATCGGTCGTTACAAAACCGGCATATAATTTCCCTTCCATGACCGCGAATATTTCGGACCCGAGTGGGTGTAAATGGGGCGTATTTAACCCGTATGGGGCGAAATCGACCCGGGCCATGGCCACACCTAGTGTGTTTAGGCCCGGGAATAGTGACTCATCTACTAATGTCGCGTTTGCACCTAGGATCCCGGACGTGTCACCCGGTACGTTAAATCCTTTGTGTATGAAATCGTTTATTGTCACGTCTTTCGGGTTTTTGCAGAATTTTCCGTTCACAAATGCTGCAAAAATAACAGCAAAATAAATTTATTGTGAGATCGTGTTAGAATTAATTAACAACTAAAATGTCAACAATAAAGTCAATAAAATGTTTGTCTACAAATGCATACAACATGTGATTCCCTTTGCCACCAGTTGGAATTATTGTTTTTCTTTGTTTAAAATCTTGCAATAAATCTCGAAATAAATATAAAAAATAAATATATTAAAATAAATGAAATAGAACGAATATATATCACGTATTTTCTTGTATTTTTATCGAATTCTAAATACGTGATGACTAATATCCAAACCCCTTTTTAAAAACCGACTTGTTGTTTGACCATAAATAAATGAAATGACCGTTATTTGTTTTCCTTTGTTTAAAATCTTACAATAAATCTCAAAATAAATATTAAAAAAATAAACATATTAATTAAAATAAATGAAATGACGAATATATATATATATATATATATATATATATATATATATATATATATATATATATATATATATATATATATATATATATATATATATATATCGTATTTCTCATATTTAAAACCCATATTTAAAACCAACTCATTTTGTATTTAATCGAATTGTATTTACAATCTCATGTTTAAAATCTTACAATAAATGACGAATATGTATTTTTATCGTATTTAATCGAATTGTATTTACACTATGACTATTATCCAAACCCATATTTAAAACCAACTCATTTTGACTTAATCGATAATCATATATTCATATCTCTAAGAAATTACAGAAAGATAAATAAATAACTGAGACGGTGTAATTACCTGCTGCATTAGGGTCATTAATTCCAACACAAAAGCTTTGAAGAGGTGAAGGATCAGCTGCATTTGCTACGTAAAAACTCATCATAGCAAATGCCATGCAAATTGTTGCCACAATTACCTTATTATAACTTTCCATTATTGCTTCAAATTATTAATTTATTTTATTATTAAAATAATTGGATGTTTTAATTAATTTGTTAAATAAATAATTATTGTCTTTAATTTGTTTATTTGAGATATATATGAATATATGATATGAATAATATTAATAACAAATTGGTACGTGTGTGCCCTTTTTATAGAAGTTGAGAAGTGGAATATTCAAACAAAAATGATGTGGTTTTAATTGTTTAATTAATTAGTTAAGCAGTCAAATTATAATTGTCAACAATTGTGTTTCATTTATTCAACATATTGAATATTCAGATTAATTATTCAGTAATTATTGTGTATAATCGTTGTGTCATGCAATAATAGTAAAAATTTAAAATTTATGATATATATAAAAAGTTGTCATTTTAGGTTAATAAGTTACCAATTTCAGATAAATAGTGATAATTTTTTATCATAAATTTCTAATTTTAAAATCTGTCGCACGATACAACGGTTGTATACTATAATTTGTGGTGTTAATTATTATATCCAATTGTCACATAAATAAACTATACCTTGATGTAAAGTCAATTTATGTTGATAGTTGATAATATGGTTAAAGAGGATAGAAACAAAAGTTTCTTTTAATGGAGTTTTTTTAGGTTAAAGTGACTTTTAAAAGGAAAATAAATTACGAGAAATAATAAATACAGTCCTTTATGAGTAACTAAAAGTGTAAAAAAAATATTCCATTTAATTGTATTAATTTACGTGTAATTTAGGTATCAATTTCTAACTGAACACGAGTTGTTGTGTTTGTTAATTAAGAAAAATTATTCAAATATACGAGTTGATCTCGAGTTTATCAAATTAAATTTGAATTCAGAAACAAACTTGCGAGCTAAAATGCAAGCTCAAGCCGACTTCAATAATAAAAACCGAGTTTTGAAGATAACGTAAATTAAAACCATTTTAGATATAAAAAGAAATCATATTAAAATGAAAGTTTCTTTTTTAGGACTAACATTAGCATGACTTTATTATATTAGGGCTACAATTTATTATAAATTTAGTAAAGCAAAATTATTATAGAATTTTATTGTTGTGTTAGCCAAATATACACATTTATATAATTTGTCGTTTTCATTCTCCATTCTTAAATAATTATTTCATTCTTACGAGTTGAGCTTCTGACTTCAATTTTTTATAAAAATATATTGGTTGAAAATTATAAAAATTACATTATAAATTTTTTTACTATTTTTTTTTATATGAGTTTACATTTCAATATATTTATTATTTTATTTATATATTTTGGAAGATATTTGAGAACGAAAAAGATAATATGGGGTGTATTATTGACCATGCAATAATAATCCATATATTTCATGTATATATGGTTTGTGTTAAAAGTGTAGGATATTAGGATAACCCTATGAGTTGTAAGAATTTTTTTCCTACACATCGGGATGGTCTACAGGGTTCATAACGACTAATAATATTACATTTACATAGTCGGTTATCAACCCTTAGATACAAATTTATCAAAAATTTCGGTTTTAATTTACTCGAACATTTTCCACTTGTCCAACTGTTGCACGCGTTAACCAGTTTTTAGATATAAATACGGTTTAATGAGGCCGATAATTAATTTCCTCGCTTTTGCAATTAGTTTCGCTACAACACCGACTCCTGTTAAAGGATTATACAACCATTTGTACATAGTTTCATGTACAACTGGTTTTAAGATTTTGATTGCTTTATCACAAAGTTTTCGAGTTTTGATGTAAACTTTCTGAGCTTTAATGTAAAGTTGTCGAGTTAAATCACATAAATGTTTAAGCTAAAAAACTTAGAACTTAGCTCAGAAATTTTTATAAGCTCAATGAATATATATAAAAGCTCAACAATTTTATCCTGGTTGTACAATGAACCAGGTGTATAATCCTATTTTCCGACTCCAACTGCTCTGCTCTGTCGATCCTTTATAAGTGTGATTTCTGTATTATGTATTACCGTGCCATAGGGCACATTGGATCTATTTTTTTTCGTTTTTTATAGGAACTTTTGTACCAGAAACAATAATGATATCTCGAAGTATATCATTATATATTAGTATCTTTTAAGCCTAGCTAAAAAGTCTACAAAAGATTTTATTTATTTAATTAATTAATACATTTAACAAATTTGACCATGATGGCATATAATTAACCATATACATATAATAATAATAATAATTATTATATAAATATAATAATAATAAAAATTATATGTAATCACAAGAAGATATGTTTGTATGATTATTTTTTTCAAATGTCAAAATCCAAATACTCATTACTTAGTCTATATAATTCAAAGAGATTATCTTCTATGATTCTCTATGCATTGCATGTACACTATTTGCTCATTTAATACCAAGTTTAAGTTGTTCAAAAAAAGTGGTTAACTTCCATGGTTAGTTTATATGAGGAGGTGGCAAAGAATCTTCCAACATCTAATAGTGACGAATTCAGAAAATTTTCTAATCGAAAATAATTTTTAGCCTAAAAATACATTTTACTTTTGAAAATGACGTTTTCCGTCCCAAATCGAAGATCTCAGAAAGACAATAAATATGGGAAAGATTCGTTATTTTGACGAAGAACCCTAAAAACTGTATTAATGCTAAAATACTCTTATACTCCGTATAAAACAGTCTTACATAAATATTTCGATAAAATGAGTTTTTGTAACCTCCCTTTTAAAAATAAGTTATTATAACATCTTTATGTTTATTAATCTATTTTACATTACACCAGCGTTTCTTTGTTACATTACATTACAAGACACCGATTTATCAAATAATACTCCATATATATTGAGTATCAAAATAATTCAAACTAAGCTAGTAAATTAAATATGTTTAGAGGATTAATAATTATATGTTGGTTTGCAATTAACATTATGATTAATAATTAATTAAGATATTAATTACTTATTATTATTATTATTATTATTATTATTATTTTTTTTTTATTTTTTTAAAAAACCGAACTTTCATTAACACCAGAACAAATTACAAGAACTTTTATTTTATTATTATTATTATTATTATTATTATTATTATTATTATTATTATTATTATTATTATGTTAGGTAGTGATGTAATCCCTTCCATCATGTATGTATGTTATTGTATGTAGGAGACCGACCATGCATCAACGTCAAAGTATCTCAATACCAATAACATACAAGCTCCCCCGGTTAATTTCATGGCCAACTTTTGTTTACTAGTGGTGTAGCTAGTTGTAATGTATATATTTTGAGTTTTATTATCTTTATATTTGCATATAATTAATTACTTACTCTAAGAAATTAAATTAAATTGATATTTTATCTAAATAATGGTATCGACAAAATTAATTAATTAATAATACTCCGTATAAAAACATATATACACGGTTATACATATAATATTAATAGGAAGGTGATATTTTGTTTATTTATATGACACTTTTATACCCTATTTTTAAATTTCATCTCACATAATTTGCAGAAGTAAAATGAGGAGTAAATAATATAAATAAAACCGGAGGGAATATATATATATATATATTGAATTTTATTATCTTTATATTTGTATACAATTATTTACTCTAAGAAATTAAATTGATATTTTGTCTAAATAATGGTGTTTGACAAAATTAATAAATAAATAAATAAATAATATAAAAACATATATACACGGTATATATAATATAATAGGAAGGTGATATTTTACGAAATGAATAAATAAATAAATACATTGTATTATATAAAAAAAGGTTTTTCGATAAAATTAGGTATTGGAATGTAGTAAGAAAGATTATCGATAAAACAAAATTAGGGTTTTTAAGTCTAAAAATTACTAGTAATTCAAGACGTGAGGTACTTTATTTCTAAGAAGAATATGATGAATTGAATGTTACAAATTTATGCATGAAAGAGCTATCAAATTGTAATTGATGTTGGAAACATAAGATGACTTTTATGGACTTAATTCATGACTTATGTTACGTGATGTAAATTATCACATATGGGGTGAGTTTCATTGGTGGAATATCGATGGTCAAACGACGAGTTTAAGTCTCGTTTAACACGATTAATTGATCCGCGGCCGATGATGTTGTAACGCGTACTAGCAACATCAAATTTTCTTAATTGCTCCTCATAGTTATGTACAACTGAGTTTATGATTTTGAGTTTTATCACAAAGGTTTCGATATATATACTCGAAACAAAACAATTTAAGAGTGTTTTTTAACAACCGTCACTCATTTTATGTTACACGGGTCCTATTTAAATGCTCAGCAAAATATCTCACATTTTTTGAAAAATCATCTGAAACGGTCGAATTTGAAGGTTATTATCCACGTTTTACGGGCCGATTTGGTCCCGAAATTAATTGTCTCCAAATTCACAAAGTAACTACGTATATATACTCCATGCACTGTAGAAATGTCTAGGTGTAACTAAAGGCACGTTGGGTTTCAAATAAACACGTTTAAAAGACATTCGACTAACTTTCGAATAACGTAGAATTAGGCGAAATCTTTGATATATATACTCGAAACTGAACAATTTTAGAGTGTTTTTAAACAACCGTCACTCATTTTATGTTACACGGGTCCTATTTAGATGCTCAGCAAAAGATCTCACATTTTTCGAAAAATCATCCGAAACGGTCGAATTTGAAGGTTATTATCCACGTTTTTTGGGCCGATTTGGTCCCGAAATTAAATGTTTTCAAATTCACCAAGTAACTACGTATATATATACTCCATTCATTGTAGAAATGTCTCGGTGTAACTAAAGGCACGTTGGGTTTCAAATAAGCACATTTAAAAGACATTCGACTATCTTTCGAATAACGTCGATTTAAGGCGAAATCTTCGATATATATACTCGAAACTGATCAGCTTTAGAGTGTTTTTAAACAACCGTCACTCATTTTATGTTATACGGGTCCTATTTAGATGCTCAGCAAAATATCTCACATTTTTCGAAAAATCATCCGAAACGGTCGAATTTGAAGGATATTATCCATGTTTTTCGGGCCGATTTGGTCCCGAAATTAAATGTCCTCAAATTCACCAAGTAACTACGTATATATATACTCCATTCATTGTAGAAATGTCTCGGTGTAACTAAAGGCACGTTGGGTTTCAAATAAGCACATTTAAAAGATATTCGACTATCTTTCGAATAACGTCGATTTAAGGCAAAATCTGAGATATATATACTCGAAACTGATCAGTTTTAGAGTGTTTTTAAACAACCGTCACTCATTTTATGTTATACGGGTCGTATTTAGATGCTAAGCAAAATATCTCACATTTTTCGAAAAATTATCCGAAACGGTCGAATTTGAAGGTAATTATCCACGTTT
The DNA here is from genome assembly GCA_958450325.1 of Agrostemma githago. Classification (NCBI taxonomy): domain Eukaryota; kingdom Viridiplantae; phylum Streptophyta; class Magnoliopsida; order Caryophyllales; family Caryophyllaceae; genus Agrostemma; species Agrostemma githago. The sequence continues at coordinate 80,885,503 of OY288241.1, read as the reverse complement.
TTCGGGCCAATTTGGTCCCGAAATTAAATGTCTCCAAATTCACCAAGTAACTACGTATATATATACTCCATTCATTGTAGAAATGTCTCGGTGTAACTAAAGGCACGTTGGGTTTCAAATAAACACATTTAAAAGACATTTTACTATCTTTCGAATAACGTCGATTTAAGGCGAAATCTTCGATATATATACTCGAAACTGATCAGTTTTAGAGTGTTTTTAAACAGCCGTCACACATTTTATGTTACACGGGTCGTATTTAGATGTTCAACAAAATATCTCACATTTTTCAAAAAATCATCCGAAACAGTCAAATTTGAAGGTTATTATCCATGTTTTTCGGGCCGATTTGGTCCCGAAATTAAATGTCCTCAAATTCACCAAGTAACTAAGTATATATATACTCCATTCATTGTAGAAATGTCTCGGTGTAACTAAAGGCACGTTGGGTTTCAAATAAACACATTTAAAAGATATTCGACTATCTTTCGAATAACGTCGATTTAAGGCGAAATTTTCGATATATATACTCGAAACTGATCAGTTTTGGAGTGTTTTTAAACAACCGTCACTCATTTTATGTTATACGGGTCGTATTTAGATGCTCAGCAAAATATCTCACATTTTTCGAAAAATTATCTGAAACGGTGGAATTTGAAGGTTATTATCCACGTTTTTCGGGCCAATTTGGCCCCGAAATTAAATGTTTCCAAATTCACCAAGTAACTATGTATATATGTACTCCATTCATTGTAGAAATGTCTCGGTGTAACTAAAGGCACGTTGGGTTTCAAATAAGGACATTTAAAAGACATTGGACTATCTTTCGAATAACGTCGATTTAAGGCGAAATTTTCGATATATATATACTCGAAACTGATAAGTTTTAGAGTGTTTTTAAACAACCGTCACACATTTTATGTTACACGGGTCGTATTTAGAAGTTCAGCAAAATATCTCACATTTTTCAAAAAATCATACGAAACAGTCAAATTTGAAGGTTATTATCCACGTTTTTCGGGCCGATTTGGTCCCGAAATTAAATGTTTTCAAATTCACCAAGTAACTACGTATATATATATTCCATTCATTGTAGAAATATCTCGGTGTAACTAAAGGCACTTTGGGTTTCAAATAAACACATTTAAAAGACATTCGACTATCTTTCAAATAACGTCGATTTAAGGCGAAATCTTCGATATATATACTCGAAACTAAACAATTTTAGAGTGTTTTTAAACAACCGTCACTCATTTTATGTTATACGGGTCCTATTTAGATGCTCAGCAAAATATCTCACATTTTTCGAAAAATCATCCGAAACTGTCGAATTTGAAGGTTATTATCCACGTTTTTCGAGCCGATTTGGTCCCGAAATTAAATGTTCTCAAGTTCACCAAGTAACTACGTATATATGTATATATATATATATATATATATATATATATATATATATATATATATATATACACTCCATTCATTGTATAAATGTCTCGGTGTAACTAAAAGCACGTTGGGTTTCAAATAAGCACATTTAAAAGGCATTGGACTATCCTTCGAATAACGTCGATTTAAGGCAAAATCTTCGATATATATACTCGAAACTGATCAGTTTTAGAGTGTTTTTAAACAACCGTCACTCATTTTATGTTATACGGGTCCTATTTAGATGCTCAGCAAAATATCTCACATTTTTCGAAAAATCATCCGAAACTGTCGAATTTGAAGGTTATTATCCACGTTTTTCGAGCCGATTTGGTCCCGAAATTAAATGTCCTCAAGTTCACCAAGTAACTACGTATATATATATATATACTCCATTCATTGTATAAATGTCTCGGTGTAACTAAAAGCACGTTGGGTTTCAAATAAGCACATTTAAAAGGCATTGGACTATCCTTCGAATAACGTCGATTTAAGGCAAAATCTTCGATATATATACTCGAAACTGATCAGTTTTAGAGTGTTTTTAAACAACCGTCACTCATTTTATGTTATACGGGTCCTATTTAGATGCTCAGCAAAATATCTCAAATTTTTCGAAAAATTATCCGAAACGGTCGAATTTGAAGGTTATTATCCACGTTTTTCGGGCCAATTTGGTCCCGAAATTAAATGTCTCCAAATTCACCAAGTAACTACGTATATATATAGTCCATTCATTGTAGAGATGTCTCGGTGTAACTAAAGGCACGTTGGGTTTCAAAGTCTCGGTGTAACTAAAGGCACGTTGGGTTTCAAATAAACACATTTAAAAGACATTCGACTATCTTTCGAATAACGTCGATTTAAGGCGAAATCTTCGATATGTATACTCGAAACTGATCAGTTTTAGAGTGTTTTTAAACAACTGTCACTCATTTTATGTTATACGGGTCATATTTAGATGCTCAGCAAAATATCTCACATTTTTCGAAAAATCATCTGAAACGGACAAATTTGAAGGTTATTGTCCACGTTTTTCGGGCTGATTTGGTCCCGAAATTAAATGTCTTCAAAATCACCAAGTAACTACGTAGATATATACTCCATTCATTGTTGAAATGTCTCGGTGTAACTAAAGGCACGTTGGGTTTCAAATAAACACATTTAAAAGACATTCGACTATTTTTCGAATAACGTCGATTTAAGGCGAAATCTTCGATATATATACTCGAAACTGATCAGTTTTAGAGTGTTTTTAAACAACCGTCACTCATTTTATGTTATACGGGTCCTATTTAGATGCTCAGCAAAATATCTCACATTTTTCGAAAAATCATCTGAAACGGTCGAATTTGAAAGTCATTATCCACGTTTTTCGGGCCGATTTGGTCCCGAAATTAAATGTCCTCAAATTCACCAAGTAACTATGTATATATATACTCCATTCATTGTAGAAATGTCTCGGTGTAACTATAGTCACGTTGGGTTTCAAATAAACACATTTAAAAGACATTGGACTATCCTTCGAATAACGTCGATTTAAGGCGAAATCTTCGATATATATACTCGAAACTAAACAATTTTAGAGTGTTTTTAAACAACCGTCACTCATTTTATGTTATATGGGTCCTATTTAGATGCTCAGCAAAATATCTCACATTTTTCGAAAAATCATCCGAAACGGTCGAATTTGAAGGTTATTATCCACGTTTTTCGAGCCGATTTGGTCCCGAAATTAAATGTCCTCAAGTTCACCAAGTAACTACGTATATATATATACTCCATTCATTGTAGAAATGTCTCGGTGTAACTAAAGGCACGTTGGGTTTCAAATAAGCACATTTAAAAGACATTGGACTATCTTTCGAATAACGTCGATTTAAGGCGAAATCTTCGATATATATACTCGAAACTGATCAGTTTTAGAGTGTTTTTAAACAACCGTCAGTCATTTTATGTTATACGGGTCGTATTTAGATGCTCAGCAAAATATCTCACATTTTTCGAAAAATTATCCGAAACGGTCGAATTTGAAGGTTATTATCCACGTTTTTCGGGCCAATTTGGTCCCGAAATTAAATGTCTCCAAATTCACCAAGTAACTACGTATATATATATACTCCATTCATTGTTGAAATGTCTCGGTGTAACTAAAGGCACGCTGGGTTTCAAATAAACACATTTAAAAGACATTCGACTATCTTTCGAATAACGTCGATTTAAGGCGAAATCTTCGATATATATACTCGAAACTGATCAGTTTTAGAGTGTTTTTAAACAACCGTCACTCATTTTATGTTATATGGGTCCTATTTAGATGCTCAGCAAAATATCTCACATTTTTCGAAAAATCATCCGAAACGGTTGAATTTGAAGGTTATTATCCATGTTTTTCGGGCCAATTTGGTCCCGAAATTAAATGTCCTCAAATTCACCAAGTAACTACGTATATATATACTACATTCATTGTTGAAATGTCTCGGTGTAACTAAAGGCACGTTGGGTTTCAAATAAACATATTTAAAAGACATTCGACTATTTTTCGAATAACGTCGATTTAAGGCGAAATCTTCGATATATATATATATATACTCGAAACTGATCAGTTTTGGAGTGTTTTTAAACAACCCTCACTCATTTTATGTTATACGGGTCGTATTTAGATGCTCAGCAAAATATGTCACATTTTTTGAAAAATTATCCGAAACGGTGGAATTTGAAGGTTATTATCCATGTTTTTCGGGCCGATTTGGTCCCGAAATTAAATGTCTCCAAATTCACCAAGTAACTACGTATATATTTACTCCATTCATTGTAGAAATGTCTCGGTGTAACTAAAGGCACGTTGGGTTTCGAATAAACACATTTAAAAGACATTCGACTATCTTTCGAATAACGTCGACTTAAGGCGAAATCTTCGATATATATACTCGAAACTGATCAGTTTTAGAGTGTTTTTAAACAACCGTCACTCATTTTATGTTATACGGGTCTTATTTAGATGCTCAGCAAAATATCTCACATTTTTCGAAAAATCATCCGAAACGGTCAAATTTGAAGGTTATTATCCACGTTTTTCGAGCCGATTTAGTCCCGAAATTAAATGTTTTTAAATTCACCAAGTAACTACGTATATATATACTCCATTCATTGTAGAAATGTCTTGGTGTAACTAAAGGCACGTTGGGTTTCAAATAAACACATTTAAATGACATTCGACTATCTTTCGAATAACGTCGTTTTAAGGCGAAATCTTCGATATATATACTCGAAACTAAACAATTTTAGAGTGTTTTTCAACCGTCACTCATTTTATGTTATACGGGTCCTATTTAGATACTCAGCAAAATATCTCACATTTTTCGAAAAATCATCCGAAACGGTCGAATTTGAAGGTTATTATCCACGTTTTTCGTGCCGATTTGGTCCCGAAATTAAATGTCCTCAAGTTCACCAAGTAACTACGTATATATTTACTCCATTCATTGTAGAAATGTCTCGGTGTAACTAAAGGCACGTTGGGTTTCAAATAAGCACATTTAAAAGACATTCGACTATCTTTCGAATAACGTCGATTTAAGGCGAAATCTTCGATATATATACTCGAAACTGATCAGTTTTGGAGTGTTTTTAAACAACCGTCACTCATTTTATGTAATACGGGTCGTATTTAGATACTCAGCAAAATATCTCACATTTTTCAAAAAATCATCCGAAACAGTGAAATTTGAAGGTTTTTTTTTTTGGTAAAGGGTAAGTATATAAAAAGAAAAACGGAACAACAAAACCGAAAATGACTACATCAGGTTATGTAGCCATTTAGCATCCTTAGCAGTTACAGGGTATTTAATCTTACACAAAATTCTATTCTTAACATCCGACACGATCAATTTGACTATCTCCCGTGGATGTATCACCACTTCATCAATTCTACACGAATTTCTCTGTCTCCAAATATGGTAAATAGTCGCATTGATCATCGCTTGAATCACATTACATTGCAACTTCGAGCCCCGTAATTTCATAGCCCAGACCATCCCCGTGTTGCACGGGATTGATTTCCTCACCCAATTGCTCAAAAGATCCATCACCCGCGAGCTCCAACTGCAAGCAAAGAAAAGGTGTTCTAAACTCTCTTCTTCCTGCTCACAGATAAAGCAGCGATCCGAATCTGCAACCCCGATCCTAAAAAGTTTCTTCCTCGTATTAAGGGCCCCTCGAAACACAAGCCACGAGATGAAACTATGTCTCGGAACACTCCACGCGCTCCAAACAAGTCTCGCCCAAGGAACCCGCGAGTCTCGAGGTCTCAAGTCCTGATAGGCCCTCAAAATCGAGAAACAAGATTCCTCTCCATGCCAAAGACCATCGACAATCATATTCTTAATTTTTTCTTTAGCCTGACAAATTTTCCTCCACGCCCACGTAACATCTGAATGAGGGTGATAATCATACCACTCCACCCCCTTCAGATAGATGCTATTGACCCACCGAACCCACAACCGGTCCGGCTGATCAAACACCCACGAAGCTAGCTTTGCCACAGCTGCTTCATTCCAGATATACAGATCTCTAATTCCCAAACCTCCTTCATCTTTAGGCCGACAAATTTTTTTCCCAACTAACCAAAGCTCAATTATTTCCTTCTACACCACCTTCCCATAAGAAATTACGACATAGTGAAATAATTCGAGCCATGACAAACTTAGGAATAATAAAAATCATTGCCCAATAATTATGCAATTGGGACAAAACAGATTGAACCAGAGTTAGTCTCCCAGCATAAGACAGCTTACGGGCTCCTATACCAGAGATCCTCGAGAATGTGCTGATTTGTCAAGACTTGGTGCGTATGTATAAGAGAGGGCAAATTTCGCCAAGATGCCTTTTTAAAGTTGATATTCATAAGGCATATGACAGTGTGGAATGGACTTTTGTCGACCAGATGCTGAGAGCGCTTGACTTTCCTGACCACTTTCGCAGGTTGGTTATGGAATGTGTTGAGACTGTTTCCTACTCTCTTTGTGCTAATGGGGACAATTTTGGGTTTTTTCGAGGGAAAAGGGGGTTGAGACAAGGGGATCCCATGTCGCCTTTGTTATTCACGATTTGTATGGACTATTTCTCTCGAATCATGAACTTTGGAAGAATGGATAGGAATTTTAAATTCCATCCGAAATGTGGTCCTCTGAAGCTGACTCATTTGCTCTTTGCGGATGATCTCCTCCTTTTTTGTAAAAGGGATCGGGAATCGATGGAATTCTTGTGGAGTGCTTTTGCTACTTTTAGCAGGGCCTCGGGTCTGTGTTTAAGTGTGGGTAAGTCTCATGCTTATTTCGCAGGGGTGGATGAAGACAGGAAGGCTTCGATTCTTCGGCTCTCGGGGTGCGTCGAAGGTACGTTTCCTTTTCGGTATCTTGGGTTACCTATCCAAAGTACTCGCTTAGGTAAACTTAATTGTGGAAAATTTGAAGGTTGTTATCCACGTTTTTCGGCCCAATTTGGTCCCGAAATTAATTGTTTACAAATTCACCAAGTAACTACGTATATATTTACTCCATTCATTGTAGAAATGTCTCGGTGTAACTAAAGGCACGTTGGGTTTCGAATAAACACATTTAAAAGACATTCGACTATCTTTCGAATAACGTCGATTTAAGGCGAAAACTTCGATATATATACTCGAAACTGATCAGTTTTAGAGTGTTTTTAAACAACCGTCACTCATTTTATGTTATACGGGTCCTATTTAGATGCTCAGCAAAATATCTCACATTTTTCGAAAAATCATCCGAAACGGTTGAATTTGAAGATTATTATCTACGTTTTTCGAACCAATTTGGTCCCGAAATTAAATGTCCTCAAATTCACCAAGTAACTACGTATATATATACTCCATTCATTGTTGAAATGTCTCGGTGTAACTAAAGGCACGTTGGGTTTCAAATAAACACATTTAAAAGACATTCGACTATTTTTCGAATAACGTCGATTTAAGGCGAAATCTTCGATATATATATATATACTCGAAACTAATCAGTTTTGGAGTGTTTTTAAACAACCCTCACTCATTTTATGTTATACGGGTCGTATTTAGATGCTCAACAAAATATCTCACATTTTTCAAAAAATTATCCGAAACGGTGGAATTTGAAGGTTATTATCCACGTTTTTCGAGCCGATTTGGTCCCGAAATTAAATGTTTTCAAATTCACCAAGTAACTACGTATATATATATACTCCATTCATTGTAGAAATGTCTCGGTGTAGCTAAAGGCACGTTGGGTTTCAAATAAACACATCTAAAAGACATTCGACTATCTTTCGAATAACGTCGTTTTAAGGCGAAATCTTCGATATATATACTCGAAACTAAACAATTTTAGAGTGTTTTTAAACAACCGTCACTCATTTTATGTTATACGGGTCCTATTTAGATGCTCAGCGAAATATCTCACATTTTTCAAAAAATCATCCGAAACGGTCGAATTTGAAGGTTATTATCCACGTTTTTCGAGCCGATTTGGTCCCGAAATTAAATGTCCTCAAGTTCACCAAGTAACTACGTATATATATATATATATATACTTCATTCATTGTATAAATGTCTCGGTGTAACTAAAAGCACGTTGGGTTTCAAATAAGCACATTTAAAAGACATTGGACTATCCTTCGAATAACGTCGATTTAAGGCGAAATCTTCGATATATATACTCGAAACTGATCAGTTTTAGAGTGTTTTTAAACAACCGTCACTCATTTTATGTTATACGGGTCGTCTTTAGATGCTCAGCAAAATATCTCACATTTTTCGAAAAATTATCCGAAACGGTCGAATTTGAAGGTTATTATCCACGTTTTTCGGGCCAATTTGGTCCCGAAATTAAATGTCCTCAAATTCACCAAGTAACTACGTATATATATACTCCATTCATTGTAGAAATGTCTCGGTGTAACTAAAGGCACGTTGGGTTTCAAATAAACACATTTAAAAGACATTCGACTATTTTTCGAATAACGTCGATTTAAGGCGAAATCTTCTATATATATACTCGAAACTAATCAGTTTTGGAGTGTTTTTAAACAACCCTCACTCATTTTATGTTATACGGGTCGTATTTAGATGCTCAGCAAAATATCTCACATTTTTCAAAAAATTATCCGAAACGGTGGAATTTGAAGGTTATTATCCACGTTTTTCGAGCCGATTTGGTCCCGAAATTAAATGTTTTCAAATTCACCAAGTAACTACGTATATATATTCTCCATTCATTGTAGAAATGTCTCGGTGTAGCTAAAGGCACGTTGGGTTTCAAATAAACACATCTAAAAGACATTCGACTATCTTTCGAATAACGTCGTTTTAAGGCGAAATCTTCGATATATATACTCGAAACTAAACAATTTTAGAGTGTTTTTAAACAACCGTCACTCATTTTATGTTATACGGGTCCTATTTAGATGCTCAGCGAAATATCTCACATTTTTCGAAAAATCATCCGAAACGGTCGAATTTGAAGGTTATTATCCACGTTTTTCGAGCCGATTTGGTCCCGAAACTAAATGTCCTCAAGTTCACCAAGTAACTACGTGTGTATATATATATATATATATATATATATATATATATATATATATATATATATATATATATATATATATATATATATATATATATACTCCATTCATTGTATAAATGTCTAGGTGTAACTAAAAGCACGTTGGGTTTCAAATAAGCACATTTAAAAGACATTGGACTATCCTTCGAATAACGTCGATTTAAGGCGAAATCTTCGATATATATACTCGAAACTGATCAGTTTTAGAGTGTTTTTAAACAACCGTCACTCATTTTATGTTATACGGGTAGTCTTTAGATGCTCAGCAAAATATCTCACATTTTTCGAAAAATTATCCGAAACGGTCGAATTTGAAGGTTATTATCCACGTTTTTCGGGCCAATTTGGTCCCGAAATTAAATGTCTCCAAATTCACCAAGTAACTACGTATATATATAGTCCATTCATTGTAGAGATGTCTCGGTGTAACTAAAGGCACGTTGGGTTTCAAATGTCTCGGTGTAACTAAAGGCACGTTGAGTTTCAAATAAACACATTTAAAAGACATTCGACTATCTTTCGAATAACGTCAATTTAAGGCGAAATCTTCGATATGTATACTCGAAACTGATCAGTTTTAGAGTGTTTTTAAACAACTATCACTAATTTTATGTTATACGGGTCATATTTAGATGCTCAGCAAAATATCTCTCATTTTTCGAAAAATCATCCGAAACGGTCGAATTTGAAGGTTATTATCCATGTTTTTCGGGCCGATTTGGTCCCGAAATTAAATGTCCTCAAATTCACCAAGTAACTATGTACATATATACTCCATTCATTGTAGAAATGTCTCGGTGTAACTAAAGGCACGTTGGGTTTCAAATAAGCACATTTAAAAGACATTCGACTATCTTTCGAATAACGTCGATTTAAGGCGAAATCTTCGATATATATACTCGAAACTGATCAGTTTTGGAGTGTTTTTAAACAACCGTCACTCATTTTATGTTATACGGGTCGTATTTAGATAATCAGACAAATATCTCACATTTTTCAAAAAATCATCCGAAACAGTGAAATTTGAAGGTTTATCCACGTTTTTCGGCCCAATTTGGTCCCGAAATTAATTGTTTTCAAATTCACCAAGTAACTACGTATATATTTACTCCATTCATTGTAGAAATGTCTCGGTGTAACAAAAGGCACGTTGGGTTTCAAATAAGCACATTTAAAAGACATTCGACTATCTTTCGAATAACGTCGATTTAAGGCGAATTCTTCGATATATATACTCGAAACTGATCAGTTTTAGAGTGTTTTTAAACAACCGTCACTCATTATATGTTATACGGGTCGTATTTAAATGCTCAGCAAAATATCTCACATTTTTCGAAAGATCATCCGAAACGGTCGAATTTGAAGGTTATTATCCACGTTTTTCGGCCCAATTTGGTCCCGAAATTAATTGTTTTCAAATTCACCAAGTAACTACGTATATATTTACTCCATTCATTGTAGAAATGTCTCGGTGTAACAAAAGGCACGTTGGGTTTCAAATAAGCACATTTAAAAGACATTCGACTATCTTTCGAATAACGTCGATTTAAGGCGAAATCTTCGATATATATACTCTAAACTGATCAGTTTTAGAGTGTTTTTAAACAACCGTCACTCATTTTATGTTATACGGGTCGTATTTAGATGCTCAGCAAAATATCTCACATTTTTCGAAAAATTATCCGAAACGGTGGAATTTGAAGGTTATTATCCACGTTTTTCGGGCCAATTTGGTCCCGAAATTAAATGTCTCCAAATTCACCAAGTAACTACGTATATATATACTCCATTCATTGTTGAAATGTCTCGGTGTAACTAAAGGCATGTTGGGTTTCAAATAAACACATTTAAAAGACATTCGACTATCTTTCGAATAACGTCGATTTAAGGCGAAATCTTCGATATATATACTCGAAACTGATCAGTTTTAGAGTGTTTTTAAACAACCGTCACTCATTTTATGTTATACGGGTCCTATTTAGATGCTCAGCAAAATATCTCACATTTTTCGAAAAATCATCCGAAACGGTTGAATTTGAAGGTTATTATCTACGTTTTTCGGGCCAATTTGGTCCCGAAATTAAATGTCCTCAAATTCACCAAGTAACTACGTATATATATATACTCCATTCATTGTTGAAATGTCTCGGTGTAACTAAAGGCACGTTGGGTTTCAAATAAACACATTTAAAAGACATTCGACTATCTTTCGAATAACGTCGATTTAAGGCGAAATCTTCGATATATATATATACTCGAAACTAATCAGTTTTGGAGTGTTTTTAAACAACCCTCACTCATTTTATGTTATACGGGTCCTATTTAGATGCTCAGCAAAATATCTCACATTTTTCGAAAAATCATCCGAAACGGTTGAATTTGAAGATTATTATCTACGTTTTTCGAACCAATTTGGTCCCGAAATTAAATGTCCTCAAATTCACCAAGTAACTACGTATATATATACTCCATTCATTGTTGAAATGTCTCGGTGTAACTAAAGGCACGTTGGGTTTCAAATAAACACATTTAAAAGACATTCAACTATTTTTCGAATAACGTCGATTTAAGGCGAAATCTTCGATATATACTCGAAATTGTTCAGTTTTAGAGTGTTTTTAAACAAGCGTCACTCATTTTATGTTATACGGGTCCTATTTAGATGCTCAGCAAAATATCTCACATTTTTCGAAAAATCATCCGAAACGGTTGAATTTGAAGGTTATTATCTACGTTTTTCGGGCCAATTTGGTCCCGAAATTAAATGTCCTCAAATTCACCAAGTAACTACGTATATATATATACTCCATTCATTGTTGAAATGTCTCGGTGTAACTAAAGGCACGTTGGGTTTCAAATAAACACATTTAAAAGACATTCGACTATCTTTCGAATAACGTCGATTTAAGGCGAAATCTTCGATATATATATATACTCGAAACTAATCAGTTTTGGAGTGTTTTTAAACAACCCTCACTCATTTTATGTTATACGGGTCGTATTTAGATGCTCAGCAAAATATCTCACATTTTTCGAAAAATCATCCGAAACGGTTGAATTTGAAGGTTATTATCCATGTTTTTCGAGCCGATTTGGTCCCGAAATTAAATGTCCTCAAGTTCACCAAGTAACTACGTATATATATATATATATATATATATATATATATATATATATATATATATATATATATATATACTCCATTCATTGTATAAATGTCTCGGTGTAACTAAAAGCACGTTGGGTTTCAAATAAGCACATTTAAAAGACATTGGACTATCCTTCGAATAACGTCGATTTAAGACGAAATCTTCGATATATACTCGAAACTGATCAGTGTTAGAGTGTTTTTAAACAACCGTCACTCATTTTATGTTATACGGGTCGTCTTTAGATGCTCAGCAAAATATCTCACATTTTTCGAAAAATTATCCGAAACGGTCGAATTTGAAGGTTATTATCCACGTTTTTCGGGCCAATTTGGTCCCGAAATTAAATGTCTCCAAATTCACCAAGTAACTACGTATATATATAGTCCATTCATTGTAGAGATGTCTTAGTGTAACTAAAGGCACGTTGGGTTTCAAATGTCTCGGTGTAACTAAAGGCACGTTGGGTTTCAAATAAACACATTTAAAAGACATTTGACTATCTTTCGAATAACGTCAATTTAAGGCGAAATCTTCGATATGTATACTCGAAACTGATCAGTTTTAGAGTGTTTTTAAACAACTGTCACTCATTTTATGTTATACGGGTCATATTTAGATGCTCAGCAAAATATCTCACATTTTTCGAAAAATCATCTGAAACGGACAAATTTGAAGGTTATTGTCCACGTTTTTCGGGCTGATTTGGTCCCGAAATTAAATGTCCTCAAATTCACCAAGTAACTACGTAGATATATACTCCATTCATTGTTGAAATGTCTCGGTGTAACTAAAGGCACGTTGGGTTTCAAATAAACACATTTAAAAGACATTCGACTATTTTTCGAATAACGTCGATTTCAGGCGAAATCTTCGATATATATACTCGAAACTGATCAATTTTAGAGTGTTTTTAAACAACCGTCACTCATTTTATGTTATACGGGTCCTATTTAGATGCTCAGCGAAATATCTCACATTTTTCAAAAAATCATCCGAAACGGTCGAATTTGAAGGTTATTATCCACGTTTTTCGAGCCGATTTGGTCCCGAAATTAAATGTCCTCAAATTCACCAAGTAACTACGTATATATATACTCCATTCATTGTAGAAATGTCTCGGTGTAACAAAAGGCACGTTGGGTTTCAAATAAGCACATTTAATAGACATTCGACTATTTTTCGAATAACGTCGATTTAAGGCGAAATCTTCGATATATATACTCGAAACTGATCAGTTTTAGAGTGTTTTTAAACAACCGTCACTCATTTTATGTTATACGGGTCCTATTTAGATGCTCAGCAAAATATCTCACATTTTTCGAAAAATCATCCGAAACGGTCAAATTTGACGGTATAATCCACGTTTTTCGAGCCGATTTGGTCCCGAAATTAAATGTTTTCAAATTCACCAAGTAACTACGTATATATATACTCCATTCATTGTAGAAATGTCTCGGTGTAACTAAAGGCACGTTGGGTTTCAAATAAGCACATTTAAAAGACATTGGACTATCTTTCGAATAACGTCGATTTAAGGCGAAATCTTCGATATATATACTCGAAACTGATCAGTTTTGGAGTGTTTTTAAACAACCGTCACTCATTTTATGTTATACGGGTCGTATTTAGATGCTCAGCAAAATATCTCACATTTTTCGAAAAATTATCCGAAACGGTCGAATTTGAAGATTATTATCCACGTTTTTCGGGCCAATTTGGTCCGGAAATTAAATGTCTCCAGATTCACCAAGTAACTACGTATATATATAGTACATTCATTGTAGAGATGTCTCGGTGTAACTAAAGGCATGTTGGGTTTTAAATAAATACATTTAAAGGACATTCGATTATCTTTCGAATTAAGGCGAAATCTTCGATATATATATATATATATACTCGAAACTGAACAATTTTAGAGTATTTTTTCACACCCGTCACTCATTTTATGTTATACGGGTCCTATTTAGATGCTCAGCAAAATATCTCACATTTTTCGAAAAATCATCCGAAACGGTCGAATTTGAAGGTTATTATTCATGTTTTTTGGGGCCGTTTTGATCCCGAAATTAAATGTCTCCAAATTTACCAAATAACTACGTATATATATACTCCATTCATTGTAGAAATGTCTCGGTGTAACTAAAGGCTCGTTGGGTTTTAAATAAATACATTTAAAGGACATTCGATTATCTTTCGAATAACTTCGAATTAATGCGAAATTTTCGATATATATATATATATATATATACTACTCGAAACTGAACAATTTTAGAGTATTTTATGTTACACGGGTCCTATTTAGATGCTCAGCAAAATATCTCACAATTTTCGAAAAATCATCCGAAACGGTCGAATTTGAAGGTTATTATCCACGTTTTTCAGACCGATTTGATCCCGAAATTAAATGTCTCCAAATTCTCCAAGTAACTACGTATATATATATATATTCCATTCCTTGTAGAAATGTCTCGGTTTAACTAAAGGCTCGTTGGGTTTTAAATAAATACATTTAAAGAACATTCGATTATATATATTTTTCGAATAACGTTAAATTAAGGCGAAATTTTTGATATAAATACTCGAAACTGAACAATTTTAGAGTGTTTTTTAACAACTATCACTCATTTTATGTTATACGGGTCCTATTTAGATGTTCAGCAAAATATCTCACATTTTTCAAAAAATCATCCAAAACGGTCGAATTTGAAGGTTATTATCCACGTTTTTCGGGCCGATTTGATCACGAAATTAAATGTCTACAAATTTTCCAAGTAACTACGTATATATATATTCCATTCATTGTAAAAATGTCTCGGTGTAACTAAAGGCTCGTTGGGTTTTAAATAAATACATTAAAAGGACATTCGATTATATATATCTTTCGAATAACGTCGAATTAAGGCAAAATTTTCGATATATATACTCGAAACTGAACAATTTTAGAGTATTTTTTAACAACCGTCACTCATTTATGTTATACGGGTCCTATTTAGATGCTCAGCAAAATATCTCACATTTTTCGAAAAATCATCCGAAACGGCGAATTTGAAGGTTATTATCCACGTTTTTCGGGCCGATTTGGTCCCGAAATTAAATGTCTCAAAATTCACCAAATAACTACGTATATATACTCCATTCATTGTAGAAATGTCTCGGTGTAACTAAAGGCTCGTTGGGTTTTAAATAAATACATTTAAAGGACATTCGATTATCTTTCGAATAACGTCGAATTAAGGCGAAATCTTCGATATATATACTCGAAACTGAACAATTTTAGAGTTTTTTTTAACAACCGTCACTCATTTTATGTTATACGGGTCCTATTTAGATGCTCAGCAAAATATCTCACATTTTTCGAAAAATCATCCGAAACTGCGAATTTGAAGGTTATTATCCACGTTTTTCGGGCCGATTTGGTCCCGAAATTAAATGTCTCCAAATTCACCAAATAACTACGTATATATACTCCATTCATTGTAGAAATGTCTCGGTGTAACTAAAGGCTCGTTGGGTTTTAAATAAATACATTTAAAGGACATTCGATTATCTTTCGAATAACGTCGAATTAAGGCGAAATCTTCGATATATATACTCGAAACTGAACAATTTTAGAGTGTTTTTTAACAACCGTCACTCATTTTATGTTATACGGGTCCTATTTAGATGCTCGGAAAAATATCTCACAGTTTTTGAAAAATCATCCGAGACAGTCGAATTTGAAGGTTATTATCCACGTTTTTTGGGGCCGATTTGATCCCAAAATTAAATGTCTCCAAATTTACCAAATAACTACGTATATATACTCCATTCATTGTAGAAATGTCTCGGTGTAACTAAAGGCTCGTTGGGTTTTAAATAAATACACTTAAAGAACATTCGATTATCTTTCGAATAACGTCGAACTAAGGCGAAATTTTCGATATATATATATACTCGAAACTGAACAATTTTAGAGTGTTTTTTATCAACCATCACTCATTTTATGTTATACTGGTCCTATTTAGATGCTCAGCAAAATTTCTCACATATTTTGAAAAATCATCCGAAACGGTCGAATTTGAAGGTTATTATCAACGTTTTTCGGGCCGATTTGGTCACGAAATTAAATGTTTCAAAAATCACCAAGTAACTACGTATCTATACACTTCATTCATTGTAGAAATGTCTCGGGTTAACTAAAGGCACGTTGGGTTTCAAATAAATACATGTAAAAGACATTCGACTATCTTTCGAATAACGTCGAATTAAGGCAAAATTTTCGATATATATATACTCGAAACTGAACAATTTTAGAGTGTTTTTTAACAACCATCACTCATTTTATGTTATACGGGTCCTATTTAGATGCTCAGCAAAATATCTCACATTTTTCGAAAAATCATCCGAAACGGTCGACTTTGAAGGTTATTATCCACGTTTTTCGGGCCGATTCGATCTCGAAATTAAATGTCTCCAAATTCACCAAGTAACTACGTATATATATACTCCATTCATTGTAGAAATGTCTCGGTATAACCAAAGGCACGTTGGGTTTCAGATAAACACATTTAAAAGACATTCGACTATCTTTCGAATAACGTCGATTTAAGGCGAAATCTTAGATATATATACTCGAAACTGAATAATTTTAGAGTGTTTTTAAACAACCGTCACTCATTTTATGTTACACGGGTCCTATTTAGATGCTCAGCAAAATATCTCACATTTTTCGAAAAATCATCTGAAACGGTCGAATTTGAAAGTTATTATCCACGTTTTTCGGGCCGATTTGGTCCCGAAATTAAATGTCCTCAAATTCACCAAGTAACTATGTATATATATACTCCATTCATTGTTGAAATGTCTCGGTGTAACTAAAGGCACGTTGGGTTTCAAATAAACACATTTAAAAGACATTCAACTATTTTTCGAATAACGTCGATTTAAGGCGAAATCTTCGATATATACTCGAAATTGTTCAGTTTTAGAGTGTTTTTAAACAAGCGTCACTCATTTTATGTTATACGGGTTCTATTTAGATGCTTGGCAAAATATCTCACATTTTTCGAAAAATCATCCGAAACGGTCGAATTTGAAGGTTATTATCAACGTTTTTCGGGCCGATTTGGTCACGAAATTAAATGTTTCAAAAATCACCAAGTAACTACGTATCTATACACTTCATTCATTGTAGAAATGTCTCGGGTTAACTAAAGGCACGTTGGGTTTCAAATAAATACATGTAAAAGACATTCGACTATCTTTCGAATAACGTCGAATTAAGGCAAAATTTTCGATATATATATACTCGAAACTGAACAATTTTAGAGTGTTTTTTAACAACCATCACTCATTTTATGTTATACGGGTCCTATTTAGATGCTCAGCAAAATATCTCACATTTTTCGAAAAATCATCCGAAACGGTCGACTTTGAAGGTTATTATTCACGTTTTTCGGTTCGGAAAAAATATCTTCTACGGAGTAATTCCTTGGACATCTACTCCATACATTTTAGATATGTCTCAGTATACCAGAAGGTACACATTGATTTAAGAAAAAAAAAACATTTAAAAAGACATTTATTTACCTTTCGAGTAATGTTGGATTATGACGAAATTTTCGATATAAACCCAAATTTTCAGTATGAATGTGGATATAATCCCAAACCAGGCATTGTCTACCCACCACTTGTCCCCCCATTAGAGCCTTGCCCATCTCCATCTCCAGAAACCTTCTTCCACCTGTGGTCACTGTACTCTGGTCAGTGATCCCATACCTAAATAAATCCTTTACTATATATGATCTTCCACCACCTGAAGCTAAGATCTGCCATCTACATCCCCTGTTTCACCCACCCCCTGCCCCTGCATCCCAATCATCTCAAAAAAAAATGGTTTAGGATTCAATTGAATTCCAAACCCTTTCCCAGGTATTTTTTTTTTTTTGGTTTTATATTAACACCATTTCCTACAAAAAAAATAGTGGAAAGTAACCTGAAAAATTGATAATTTCAATTCTTAAATTTCTCTATTAGTTTTGCTATATATCTATCAATCAAAAATAGTTGTTGGTTTGCTATTTTCGGCGAATAATACTATGCTTGATAAACTTCAAACAGGTGGTACAAGAATATTGCAAAGAAAGAAATATACGAGAAATGTTTCGTAAAGCATAGTAAACTGTAAACTGGTGGTTGAAATAAACCTATATATAGACTATAGTTGTGTTTCGAAAAATGTGATGTAAATACAGAGTAAATGTTTTCAAAGATATTACATTCAATCATAAACCCGCGTGTTTTCTTGTAGTGATGATATTATTAAAGGTAATAATAATAATAATAATAATAATAAAATGAAGTTCTGGTACTCCGTTTTTATATAAAATAATAATAATAATAATAATAATAATAATAATAATAATATTAAACGATGAAATTCTGGTATCTTCCACAAAAACGACGTCACAAAACAAGCATGATTATTATTATGAACAAGAAATACAACTTGTTCCGTACTCAAATTTTGAGAGCAACCCATGCATGTTCAATTTCATCAATTCAATCCCCAATTTTGTACAATTTCACAAATGATGATCCAAACAATTCATCAATTAATCATACTCATTGGGGTTGAGATGATTTTATGAATCATCAAGTATTTTGTGATGATTCAATCAAGGCTTTTCTTTTGATTGTTGATTACGATTACGATTACGATTACGAGTACTACTTTGTTTGTTAATTACTAATTAAGCTTGATGATTGTTTGTTTGATTGATGGGTTAAATTTTAATGAAAATTGAGACGATAAAATCTCACCAAATAATTAAAAAATATAAAACAAAACATACCACGAATACAACTTTTCTAATTAACTTGAAATTAAAATAAACTTTGCGACAATAAAATTTAAATACAATACACAATGGAGAGAGATCGATATATATTGTATGAAACCAAAAAATACAACGGAAAATGGAAATGCAAGTGTTAAAAATGTGTTTTCCATTGCCACGAAAATACAGTAGTTTGCCACTGAACTCTTCCTTTAATTTGCGTCAGATTTAAAATATACAACGTTTCTGACGCTTTAATTTGCGTCAGTAGTATTTGCGACGCTTTTCTTTGCGTCAGTAGTTTTGCAATGTTTTATTTGTGACGCATTTCTTTGCGTCAGTAGTTTAGTAACGTTTTATTTGCGACGCTTTTTCTTGCGTCAGCATATTTTGCGACATTTTATTTGCGACGCTTTTCTTTGCGTCAGTTGCAGCGTTTTATTTGCGACGCTTTTCTTTGCGTCAGTTGCAGCGCTTTATTTGCGACGTGTTTCTTTGCGTCAGTCGTTTAGCGACGCTTTTATAAGTCAGTAGTTTTTGCGGCGCTTTTATTTGCGTCGGTAGTTTTCCTAACATTTTATTTGTGACGCTTTTTCTTTGCGTCAGTAGTATTTGCGACGCTTTTCTTTGCGTCAGTCGTTTTGCAACGCTTTATTTGCGTCGCTTTTCTTTGCGACGCTTTTCTTAGCGTCAGATCTTAGCGACGCTTTTCTTTGCGTCAGTAGTTTTTGCAACGTTTTATTTGCTGCGCTTTTCTTTGCGTCAGTAGTTTTTGCAACGTTTTATTTGCGACGCTTTTCTTTGCGTCAGTAGTTTTTGCGTCGTTTTATTTGCTGCGCTTTTCTTTGCGTCAGTAGTTTTTGCAACGGTTTATTTGCGACGTTTTTCTTTGCGTCAGAATTTTTGCAACGTTTTATTTGCGACGCTTTTGTTAGCGTCATATTTTGCTTTTACAACGCTTTTATTTGCGTCGGTATTTTGCATGCCACACTTTTGTTTGCGTCATTGTTTTGCATTGCGACGCTTCATTTTGCGAAGTAATTACGCTTATTTGCATCGATTTTTTAACTACTTGTGACTATTTCTGCTGCAGTAATATTATTTTCTTCGTTTTTTTATTTCGACAATTCTTTTGCTGATTTCTCTTGCTTTTTCCAGTCATATTATTTGTCGTGTTGATACTACAATAATGTAACGTACTACATTTTCACACAAATTAATGGTATCATATACTCCAATACATACTACAATTTCGCACAAAATAATTTGGTACGATTTCGTGCTTCGTTTATGAATTAAAACTAAACGACTATTTTTTAAGCCCTAATAGTTTCTTCTACGAACAAATAAATCACCAATAATATTACATTTCTACGCAAATAAATACACCACACATACACTAGATTACTACTAACAAATACTCGTAATACCATGCCTTTACTCGGGAAATCGACAATGAAAAGAGAAGCGAATGATGATCGTTGTCGGCCTTTACTCGGGTGTTGTATGAACCAAGAACAACAAGACGTTGATGTGAAACTAATAGTCGGAGTAACTTTCATGGCTTTGTACATACAATGTGTCGTCGTTTCATGAGCAAATAGCTTCGACCGATAATCGTTTTAGTGTCTTTGGGCATGGATCTCCACCAAAGTTCATGTTCGATATCGTCACTGAACATCGTTGTCGCCCAATGCACCTCTGCACGTTACAACCATGAAATTATATAAGTATATTCGAAGTTGTACAATTTTAGAGTGTTTTTTAACAACCGTCGCTCATTTTATGTTATGCTGGTCCTATTTAGATGCTCAGCAAAATATCTCACAATTTTCGAAAAATCATCTGAAACGGTCGAATTTGAAGGTTATTATCCACGTTTTCCGACCGATATGGTCCAAAAATTAAATGTCTCCAAATTCACAAAGTAAATTCGAAAATTTCTAAGAGACGATGAATTAGACGTTTTTGTTGGGAATTTATAAAATAAAAGGGATTTTATGTGACTTACTTTCTCGACGATGGCGTGAGAGTTTTGCGCATGACACGATCCTTTGACGAAACTACCGCAAGTTCCCGAAGGCGTGCCAAAACTAGCGAATTCGATAGAAGATATCGATTGTCCCGGTTCGCATTGTAAATGAGCCTTGACGAGGTGACTTCGTTGAGTACGGACTTTACTCTCGAAGCTCCAATTTACCGTCGTTGGATGATGCTCGACATTATCTGCACACACTCGTGCGACCGACCTTTTCACGAGCGAGATCTTCGACGCATCCCCTCCTAATTCCTCGAAGATGACCATCAAATTTTGTTGTGGTTTCAACCACGCCCTCGGAACGTGGTACCTACGAAAACCGATGTTACGTCAGGTCAATTCAGGTTACGGGTCAAACTCAGGTCTTCAGTTCGGGTCAGTTTTGTCAGGTCTAATAAAGAGGATCGAATAAGAAAGAAGTACCATCGTTGGGTGGGACTACCGCAACCGTGTTGGCACTTAATAGGACGGTAAGTCCCCTCGTAATTACACGGGCCACAGTTTCCGTTGGCATACATAGTCCAATATCGACCGACACTATGCCCGTTGATCCATATTTCACCTTTCCCCATGCTCTCCATATCCAAAGCCAACGGCTCGACTCCTCCCGGTGCATCAAAGTACGCCTACAAATTTTTCCACGACGATTAATTATCATCGACGCACTTGTTTTCTTAGGCTCGGAAGTTACGATTTACGAACTCTTACCTTGTACCACGTCAACGGTTGAGTACTCGTTGAAGCGAGTGACGCCCGCATCCACTCCACCGACGAAACTCCACTTGGAGACGCTACATTCATCGCCTCTCCCTTCAATCCGACCTAAAACGAGAGAAACTACGTTTTAAAAAAAAAAAAAAAAAACTCGAGATTCATGACACCGGAAAACTATAATTTTCGTGCATTTTGACTCACCTGGTACGACCATTTCTGCCACGTTAGATCCCTCTTCCCGCTTCCAAGCCCTTGGAGCACGACCGGACCTAATATCCCGGTATTCCACGTTTCAAATCGTGGACCGACATTCTTAAGACAAACGAGCAAAACAACCAATTAGCATCCGAAATTCAAGATCAAGGTTAGGGCCGAGCAACTTTAGGTCCGGACCAAAACTGGACCGACTCTTTTAGGTCCGGTCCACATTTTTTTAGGTTTTGGTCTTGGGTCCGGTCCGGTCCGGTCTGGTTCGGTCCAGTCTTGGACCGGTGCTCACCCCTAATCAAGGTAAACTAAAATAGTAGCGAGAAAACTAAACTAAACTAAACTAACCGGCAAACCAACAGCAACGCTGAGTAGAGCGATTCTATTGACTCCATTACGGAGTTTGACGGGGCCTTTGAACGAGAACCTTCGGTTCTCTCTAGTCCCGTAAGCCGACCCTGAAAGTTGCCCGTTGATGAAGACGTGAACCGCGTGTCCAGACGACTGCACGAACAACTCCGGATTCTGACCGTTCAAGTCCGATTGGCTAAGTACAACACTGAACGACGAAGACGATAATAATAATCACGAGATTAGCAAAACAAATTAGCAATATGAAATCGACAATGTTCGTTCATCGAGTTTTACTTTTACAGTTTTACGTACCTAGTCATGTACCAAAGATAGTCGCTACCGTCTCTCGTGACGTTGACTTGTTCTAGAAGTCCGTTTGCTGTCATCGTTGGACGGTCCTCCAACGATGAAAGATCCTCGTCGTACGTCTCCCATGACAATAGTCGAGAGCTCGTAGGTATCATTTGCATGTTCGAGGTTTGAACTCCGACCTACATACCCAACGAGGTTACCATTACATCTTCATGAATAGACCTGGCCAAACTGACCCGACCCTAACCCTAACCATACAAACCCGGTTGGGTTTTCCACCCGGGAAAAAAAAAAAAAAAAAAAAAACCAAAATGATGTTCGACCCAACATGAATCCGATCAGGTTGACCCGTTTGCTCGTAACCCTAACCCAATACCCGAGTAACCGAGATTGATCTCTAACCCAAATATTTATTACCGCATACAAACCCATATTTTCGCATGCAAATTCGATTGGGTTTTTTCCCCAAAAAAAAAAAAATCGACCCAAAACGACATGGTTCGAACCAACATGAATCCGACCAGGTTGACCCGTTTGCTCGTAGTGACTAAAGAAATTTTACCTTGGCGGTATTAAAGACGACGTTTTTGCAATCGGGGAGAATGCTAACGGACCAAGCCGGTAGTTCATACTGTTGATTCTTGAATGTGACCGTCTTAGCCGAGGTGAAATGATAATTGTATAGAAATGCCGCGCAAGTTCCTTTCTCCGACGAGAACACGTGCGCCTATAATTCAAACGAAAATCTCAAACTTCGAGATTTTTGAAGTATATATTACGAGTAATAATAATAATAATAATAATAATAATAATAATAATAATATAAAAAATAATAATAATAATAATAATAAGAGTAAATTAAAAATTACTCCCTTCTAAAATATCTATTTAAAAATTCACTCCCTTTTGAAATTTTTGTTAAAAATAACTCTCTAAATCTATCAAAAGTTCAAAAATAGCTTCAAATTTTCAAAATATAATTTTTTGACGAAAATGCCCCTAACTTTTTTATGGCATATTACTTCACCCCACTCTCCAGCCAAGGGCATTTTCGTTCTAAAAATAAATTTGGGAGCAAATTTTGAACTTTTAATAGATTTTGGGAGTTATTTTTAACAAAAATTTCAAAAGGAAGTAATTTTTAATTTACTCTAATAATAATTAATTAATTAATTAATTAATTTAATTACGAACTTGTTGATAGCTTCCGAGTGAAGAGACGGTAGGATTCGAAGACACCAACGCCTTCTCGCAAAGCTTGATCGCCTCGTGAAGTTGCTTCAAGTGTCCGTATTTAGGTTGTCGAATCAAACCTATTCATCATACGATAAAATAACCTCGAGTTAATGTCAAAAAATACGGGAAAAAAAATGTAGGTAAAACCGTAAATCTGAATATACGGGTGAAAAATAGTTACCGTATTCATCAATGGGAGCGTCGTAATCATAGCTAGTTGTAATAAACGGACCACCTGCCGTACGTCCAAAGTTCGTCCCACCATGGTACTGCATCATGACAAGTTTACTTTGGAATTTAATGACTCGAACTCTCAAAGTACAGATTTTTTTACCACTCGGGTTTTTTTTACCATTCAAATGCAGTCGAAACAATAACATGACACTCAGGTTTTTTACCATTCAAATGAAGTCAAAACAATAACATGAAACTCGGGTTTTTTTACCATTCAAATGCAGTCAAAACAAGTAAACAACATGAAACTCAGGGTTTTTTTTTACCATTCACGGGTTTTTTTTACCATTCAAATGCCGTCGAAACAACAACTTGAAACTCGGGTTTTTTTTACCATTCAAATGCAGTCGAAACGACAACATGAAACTCGGGTTTTTTTTACCATTCAAATGCAGTCGAAACAACAACATGAAACTCAGGTTTTTCACCGTTCAAATGCATTTTTTTTACCATTCAAATGCAGTCGAAACAACAACATGAAACTCAGGTTTTTCACCGTTCAAATGCGTTTTTTTTACCATTCAAATGCAGTCGAAACGACAACATGAAACTCGGGTTTTTTTTACCATACAAATGCAGTCGAAACAACAACATGAAACTCGGCTTTTTTTACCATTCACGGGTTTTTTTTACCATTCAAATGCAGTCGAAACAACAACATGAAACTCGGGTTTTTTTACCATTCAAATGCATTTTTTTTACCATTCAAACGCAGTTGAAACAACAACATGAAACTCGGGTTTTTTTTTACCATACAAATGCAGTCAAAACAACATGAAAGTCGTTTTTTTTACCATTCACGGGTTTTTTACCATTCAAATGCAGTCGAAACAACAACATGAAACTCGGGTTTTTTTACCATTCAAATGCGTTTTTTTTACCATTCAAATGCAGTCGAAACAACAACATGAAACTCTCAGGGTTTTTTTTTTACCATTCAAATACAGTCGAAATAAAAGTAATTCAAGTAAATCAAGTAAATTTAGCTACTTATTATTACCATGTAATAGTTGAAGAACGAACCGCCACTTTGTACAAAACGAGCCACCGCGAAGGCCAAATCTTCCACGGGCCGGTCATGAATCGGGCCTCCAAATTCCGTAAACCTTCAATTACATCAAAAAAATTACCATAACGTAATCGTTTAATAAGACCGTCAAAACCCAAATTATTTACTTACCATCCGCTCCACGCTTCGGTCCACATAGTCGGTTTGTTCGGTTTGTTGGGCTTGAAATAATCACAGTAAAAACCGTTGCACGTGTTTATCTATCCAAAAAAAAAAAGTAATTATTGTGTACAACCGTTGTGTCATGCGACAGTAGTAAAAGTTTGCAACTTACGATAAAAAGTGACCATTTTAAGTTAGTTAGTTACCACTTTCAGATAAATAGTTACCACTTTTTCATATTAAAACGTGGTCACTATTTAAAGTGGTCACTAAATAACGTAAAGTGGTAACTTTTTACCATAAATTAGGTCCGTCGTACGGTACAACGGTTGTATAGTATAATTTGTGAAAAAAAAGTAAAAAAAGTAAAAAAAAAACGTCAATTAATCGATTTATCAAAACTACTCGGACGAGGTAGTAAAGTGAGAAGACGAGACGATGGATCGTACCATAGGGTCGGGAGCATCGTCTTCCTTACACATCAACCACGGAACTCCCGTGTTCAACCCGACTGCCATTTTCGCGGCCCAGTTTATATATGATTGACCCGCGGATCCAAATTCCTTGACTTCCGACCCGTATTCATTCTCGATCTGGTATATTACATTCGACCCACATTAGAATTCAATCAGATTGACCCGACCCGACTCGACCCGACCCAAATTTGATCTGATTGACCCGGTAGTCGTCCAACCCGTCAACATAGGAAAACAGACCGAAAAACGGACCTGAGATAAGATTATAGGACCGCCTTGAGACGCAAATAATCGCTCGCTTTTCATCATTTGAACGATTTTTTCAGTGAAACCTTGCATTGCATTCTGCACAAAAAAAAAAACACCCAATTAATTAAATTTATTGTATTCTTATTTCAAAAAATACCCAATTAATGAAAAAAAAAATACCCAATTAATGAAAAAAAAAACAATTAATTAAATTTATTGTATTCTTATTTCGAAAAATACCCAATTAAAATGTAAAATTCAATTAATTAATGAAAAAAACACCCAATTAATTAAATTTATTGTATTCTTATTTCAAAAAATACCCAATTAATGAAAAAAAAATACCCAATTAATGAAAAAAAACACCCAATTAATTAAATTTATTGTATTCTTATTTCGAAAAATACCCAATTAAAATGTAAAATTCAATCAATTGATTACAAGTAATTAATTAATGGGGAAAAAAACACCCAATTAATTAAATTTATTGTATTCTTATTTCGAAAAATACTCAATTAAAATGTAAAATTCAATAAATTAATTATGGGTGATTAAATAATGAAAACAAACACCCAATTAATTAAATTTATTGTATTATTATTTCGAAAAATACCCAATTAATTAAATTTATTGTATTCTTATTTCAAAAAATACCCAATTAATGAAAAAAAATACCCAATTAATGAAAAAAAAACACCCAATTAATTAAATTTATTGTATTCTTATTTCGAAAAATACCCAATTAAAATGTAAAATTCAATAAATTGATTACAAGTAATTAATTAATGGGAAAAATAACACCCAATTAATTAAATTTATTGTATTCTTATTTCGAAAAATACTCAATTAAAATGTAAAATTCAATAAATTAATTACGAGTGATTAAATAATGAAAAAAAAACACCCAATTAATTAAATTTATTGTATTATTATTTCGAAAAATACCCAATTAAAATGTAAAATTCAACTAATTAATGAAAAAACACCCAATTAATTAAATTTATTGTATTCTTACTTCAAATAATACCCAATTAAAATGTGAAATTCGATAAATTAATTAATTACGAGTAATTAATTTAATTAAATCAACCTTAAATGGTTCATTATCGGTTCTGAAACTGATTCCGGGAACATACTTCAACCACACCGGAAATCCTCTGCATCAAACACAAAAACAAATGATTGAGACGGAAAAAGTAAATTAAAACGCGATTAAGAGTAAATTAATTGATGGATTAAATTACCCGAAATTCCATTCAGCACAAACATAAGGGCCAATTCTTAGATTAACATAAAGTCCAACTCTTTGGACTGTCTTGATGAACTTCACTAGATCAAATCTTTCTTCAAAGTTATACTGCAAAAAAAAAACGATAATTTTCTTGTAAGATCGTCTTATACTCTCTCCGTTACAATGAATGGTTTGCCTTTACTTTTGGCACTGAGGGAAGAGATCCAATTAGGAGGTGACACGTGGAGTCACGGGTCAAATTACATATAAAAAACATTCCTAAAATAGAAAGGCAAACAATTCATTGAGACGTCACACTATAGAATAGGCAAACAATTCATTGGGACGGAGAGAGTAATAACTTATTGGAAAATAAAATAATGTTCAAAGTAACGGGATATCGTGAGACCGTCTAGTACAGGGATTTGTGAAAAATCACCTTCTACCCACGAAAATAAATCGAAAATAATGAACAGGGTTTATGCTTGATTAACTTAATAACTTAATCAAAATACCAAATAAATCACATTAATTAATTATTAATTAATTAATTAATGTATAATTACACTAAATCAAGTAAATTTCCAATTAAAAAAATCACCTTTTTTCACCAAAAAAATAAATCGGAAATAATGAACAGGGTTTATGCTTAATTAACTTAATACTCCGTAATAACTAAATTAAATACAAAATAAATCACATTAAATAATAATTAAATCAAATAAATAGAGTAATTACACTAAATAAAATATTTCTTCGAAGTAAATTTCCAATTAAAAAAATCATCTTTTTTTACCAAAAAAATAAATCGAAAATAATTAACAGGGTTTATGCTTAATTAACTTAATACCTTAATTAAAATACAAAATTAATCAGTTTAATCAATCAATTAATTAAATTAATTAAATTAAATTAAATGAAGTAAAGAACATTACTTTTCCAGGAGAAGGTTCATGCACATTCCAGAAAACATAAGTATCGATTACATCCAATCCTCCTACTTTTGCCTTAGTTATAAGATCTTCCCACATCTGCACACAAAATTCAAATTTTTAACAATGTGAGACGGTTTTACAATAATTGTATCATGAGACCGTCTAATTTAATTAGTGACGGAACTCGACAGGTTGAAATAATGAAAAAAAAAAATCGAAACTTTTAATTACATTTACGATTATTTTAATTTTAACCAACGGTAAACTCGAAAACTTTTAATTACATTTCCGATATTTTAACCAAATAAAAAAAATCGAAACTTTTTAATTACATTTCCGATATTATAACCAAATTAAAAAAAAAAATCGGAATTTTTGGTTACATTTTGAAGTATTTAACCAATGAAAAAAAAAATCGAACTTTTTAGTTACATTTTTGATATTTTAAACCCGTAAATTTCAAATTCTGGTTCCGTCACTAGATTTAAATTTAACTACATTATGAACCAGAAATTAAAATTTTTGAAAAAGGGTTTAAGAAAAATTTACATCAGGGGTACTTCTGGGATAATGAATGGAACCAGAAATTAGGATTTTTCGTTGCCCATTTATAATTATACCCTTATTATCATAAGTAATTGAAGAATTTATGAACTTAAAACCCAGAAAAAAACTCATAATTAATAGTATCATAACCCTGTAAATTAAGTTTATTTCCATTAAAATTTAACTTTAAAAAATCAAGAATTTTGTGGGTTTTTTATGATTTAAAAAGAATAAATTTTACTTAAAAAATCGAACTTTAAGTAAAAAAAAATGGAAGAAATTAGTGGATTTTTTATATATAATTTAAAAAGACGGGATTTTACTTAAAATATCAATTTTTTAGTGAAAAAATTGGAAGAAATTTGTGGGGTTTTTTTATAATTTAAAAGGGAAGAAATTTTAATTAAAAAATCAATTTTTTAGTGAAAAAATTGGAAGAAATTTGTGGGTTTTTTTATAATTTAAAAGGGAAGAAATTTTAATTAAAAAATCAATTTTTTAGTGAAGAAATTTGGTGGGTTTTGATGAAAAAATGTGGGGAAAGATTGGCTCATTATATAGTAGGAGTATGATGATGGTATGAATCTAATAATCTGAAAATCTAAAATGTTGGAAATAAAAAGGGTAATAATTTGCTTTTTCATGCTTGTCGAGACACGTTTTACCCCGTCAATATCTTTCTTTTAACATTAACAAAAAATATTTTTAAAAAAATCGATATTTTTAATCTACTCATAAATACGAATCAAATAATATCTCACATGAATATATTTTTTTTTTATAGATTGTCAAAAATATTAACGATTTTTTTAAGTTGCGAATGATGTCTAAAAGGAAATGTAATGGTGAGGTAGTGAGCCTACAATAGTGAGTGAGCACTCTTTGTTCCTTTGGTAATTCCGTACTATTTGTAGACATTGTAGTGGGCAACTCACACTACCCTTTACCTTACTTTTGGTAGACTAGAGACTTGGTTGGTGAGGTTGCGAAACTGAACTGATTCGATCTGATCTGATTTGAATAATTCGATTTGGATATGATTTGGTATTCGAATTTAGGATCTGGGTTTGGTTCGTGATTCGGATTTGATCTGGTGTAATTTGAGTGGTTTGAAGGGAACGAGTCGATGTTGCTGAAAAAGTTGAAAATAACTGACCTGGTCCTAACATGAAGTTAAGCCGATTCATCTGACCTAAGGTTAACTCGACCCAGCTGGCTTGGATTCACTGGCTCGAGATGATAAGAACAGGTTTTCAAGTTCGAGGGAACCTAACTAGTATGGATCAGAGGGCAAAAGTCGAATCTTCGAAACACAAGGACTTAGCTTGCACACCGGGTTAGATGGTTGTCAATCTGATCTGATAATGTGACCACTAACTCAGGATCATAAGAAAATGGTTAGTTTTTCAAGTTTGAGTAAACCTAACCAATAATCCAAATCAGATACCGAATCCTTAGAAATTAGGACTTACACATTGGACTAGATAACTGTCGATCTGATCCGATCTAACCATTATTTTCACCCACTTTAGATATGTTATCTTTAATGAGATTTTGTGTATTAAATTAATTTAAATAATGTGAGTTAAAAGTTTACTA
This sequence comes from Agrostemma githago, assembly GCA_958450325.1. Classification (NCBI taxonomy): domain Eukaryota; kingdom Viridiplantae; phylum Streptophyta; class Magnoliopsida; order Caryophyllales; family Caryophyllaceae; genus Agrostemma; species Agrostemma githago. The sequence goes on along the minus strand of OY288241.1, from coordinate 80,855,187 downwards.
AAATTTGTTTGTTTTTTTTTTTAAATTTATAAATTGAAGAATGGTTTGGTAAAAAGGTAAATTTAACCTGGAGTTAATAAAAAATTAACTTATTAAATTATTAAATTACAAGTGGTCTATTAAAAATTAAGAATAAAATTATTTAAATTATATGAACGTTGGAAGCTTATGAGTTTATGGCAGAGTTCATATTAACTAACTTCGAGGATTTAGATCTATTTCCAATGATAATTAACATCCTCTCTAATTGCGTAAATTCACGTATTTTATCTCTATTATACGAGTATTTATTTACCTTTTCCTAGATTAACATGTTAAAATAAACGCAGTATAAAAAAAATAAAATGATATATACAATAATTCTTTAATATAAATATTAATTACATGGATACATTTATAATTTAGGTTTCAATCACTATGTTTTGGCACAGTCTTGTCTGTGATGGAAATACCCGTCATAAATGTATGACGAGTCAAGTATTTGGGAAAAAAACAAAAACAAAAAGGCATAAAGAGGAGGTAAGGTGGGGTCTTATGGTTATTTTAGGTAAATGGGTATTACTTGACCCGTTATAAACTTAAGACGGATAACCCGTCTTAAGGGAGACTTACTCCTATGTTTTTACTAAGTATAAAAAAATTTAATTGATTAAATACAACCCTAACCCATAGGGTTGTATTTAACATTACCGTAAAAAAAACATACAAAAATGATCATATTGTGAGACTTTTTAACTTTTTATTAATAATTTCGCACGATTTTTTCTAACATAAATCTCATTTTAATTTTATTTAATACTAATAATTTTTGTAATTTAAAACAGGGTCATTAAAAATATCGTCTTTTAGTTTTTATTTCATCCATATTATATAACAATATTGTGAAACCGTCTTAGATGAAATCAACAGTTAGGATAAATTGATGTTATTAATCATGTAATGGAACATCTAACTATATTAGCACCATCATTAATCAACTTAATAATTTAATGTTGATTAGCTTATTACTAATTATGTGGTTTGAAAGGATAATAACGAGCAAAGATCCTCTCCATTTTCTTCATTCTCACGATTTCTTGTTCATTTCTTTTCAGTTTTTACACTAATTTTATACTCTGTATTATACATAGTTATACATCTGCATGACCGACCAGAATCTAAATCATTAAGAGAAATGAATGAAACTGGATTGATTGAAGCAAAAATCGAGAGGATCCAAATGCGATAAGAACAACATGATTTGCATTGTAAGATACCTAACATTCTATAACATAACACACTGTAACACTCTGACCCAAACTAGGACCGGAAATGTTATGTTAGTCACGGTAACTCGTCAAGCTCTGTATTACACATAGTTATACATCTGCATGACCGACCAGAGAATCCAGATCATTAAGAGAAATGAATGAAACTGGATTGATTGAAGCAAAAATCGAGAGGATCCAAATACGATAAGAACAACATGATTTGCATTGTAAGATACCTAACATTCTATAACATACTGACACATTGTAACACTCTGACCCAAACTAGGACCGAAAATGTTATGTTAGTCACGGTAACTCGTCAAGCTATGTATTACACGTCGTTATACATCTGCCTGATCGACCAGAATCCATATCCACTGTCGGACGCCATTTCGTGGATATGGCGTCTGCTTGTGGACACCTGTAAGACTGATTTTCTTCCTCCCAAGTTTTATCGGACCCCAAGTTTGGCGTCTGACGGTGGACGCCCAGATGTATTTTCAGACGCCATTTAGGCGTCCATATGCCCAGGACGCTCACCAGGCGGACGCCCGGAGATGGTTTTCTTGTAGTGATCGTTAAGAGGAAATGAAAGAAACTGGATTGATTGAAGAAGAAATCGAAAGGATCCAAATGCGATAAGAGCAACATGATTTGTAAGATACCTAACATTCTTTAACATATTGATACTGTAACACCATGTCCCAAACTAAGACCGAAAATGTTAGCCACGGTAACTCGTCAAGCTATGTATTACACATCGTTATACATCTGCCTGACTGACCAGAATTCAGATCGTTAAAAGGAAATGAAAGAAACTGGATTGATTGAAGAAGAAATCGAGAGGATCCAAATGTGATAAGACCACATCATGATTTGTAAGATATCTACCATTCTATAACCTATTTGATTATTGAACTACATTATCAAACTTTATTATGTATGTCCCAATAGATGGGCCAATTCCTATCCAAGTTAGGATTTATCATTGGGAATTTAGAATATAAAATATATAGAAATAAATAAAGCATCATAAATAAAATTATAAAATGAGGATATGAATGAAACAAAGTTGCCAACAATTTATACTTATCCTTTTGATGTGGAATATAATATATAAATAATTATGTAATATACTTTTGGCCTCTTTAAAATAGAAGATAATAAATAAAACATATATACAAATATTATAATCCTAAATTGTCATTATTAATTAAGTTATTTATCGACTTTTATATTAACATCAAATTATTTACAAAGTGTTACCTGAAATTAGGATTTTCGATATTTCATTACAAAAACTATCAGCATTACTTACACGTTATCCTTAATGAATCAGTGGACAGATATATAACCCTTAAAACCAAATTCGAAGATCGATCTGTCTAAGAGATGACCTCAACAAAAACCCGCTTGGTTCATTTTTCAGGGCACAGTTTTGATCGCTTGAAAGTTGAAACCGACTTTATATTCTTTCTTCTTCGTCTTTGGATCAAAATCAGATAATTTACGTTGTTTTTAGGTGGGTCCGAGTTTGAATAGGCGCCAAAAATTCGGTGCACATGTAATTTGCCAATCTATGGGTCATGCCATAACGACCAATAAGTGATAGGTGCACAACCATTAACCCATGACACAAAATATTTAAGGCTAATATATTAAATAATACCGTCTTCATCGTTAGACCTGGCAAACAGATCGGGTCGTGTCATGTTCGTGTTCGTGTCATTGGTAAACGGGTCAAGAACCCCTCAACCCAAACCCGACCCATTTAAGTTTCGTGTCGGGTTCGTGTTGACCCACTTACATAAATGGGTCATCAACCCTCAACCCAAACCCATTTATTTCGTGTCGGGTTCGTGTCGTGTTTTCGTGTCATGTCCATATTTGGAAAGTATTAACATATTTATGTTAAAAATGATTAAAAATATTTAGACTAATTTAATAAACAGGTTATTCGTGTCAGTTTCGTGTTTTGGGACCTCAACCCAAACCCGACCCAATTAAATCTCGTGTCGTGTTCGTGTCGACCCACTTACATAAATGGGTCATCAACCCTCAACCCAAACCCGTTTATTTCGTGTCGGGTTCGTGTCGTGTTTTCGTGTCGTGTCATTTTTTGCCGGCTCTATTCATCGTTGTATTTAAATATATTTATTATTAATATTTTTCAAATTTGGTAATTATAACCCTAAAAATTGAACCTCAAATTACACAAATATCGGTATAATTAAGGATAATATTAAATACAACATAAACTTATAAATAACAACTTAAATTACATATAAATCGATGCAGCAAATAAATGTATTTTCTCTTTTGATCTTTTAAATACAATCTTAGTAAGACTGTATTTATCATTTAATTTCTCTTAACAATACATGCACTAAAAATTTTATTTTCCATTTTAACTTCCTAAAATACATTCCTAAAAAGATATTTTGATCTTTATTTTAAATACAAACCTTTTCACGACTGTATTTATCATTTAATTTTCCTTAAAAATACATGCACTAAAAATTTTATTTTCCGTTTTAACTTCTTAAAATACAGCCCTAAAAAGATATTTTGATCTTTTAAATACAAACCTTTCTAGGGCTGTATTTATCATTTAATTTTCCTTTAAAATACATGCATTCAAAATTTTATTTTCCATTTTAACTTCTTAAAATACAGCCCAAAAAAGGTCTTTTGATCTTTTAAATATAGACCTTTTTAGGACTGTATTTATAATTTAACTTCCCCTTAAAAATACATGCATTAAAATATTTATTTCTCGTGTTTTAACTTCTTAAATACAGCCCCGAATACTGTATTTTTTTTATATTTAATTAAGTTAATTTGTTTTTTTTTTTTTTGCTTCATCTCCTATAAACTTTGGTCCCTATTCCATTACATTAATGTTAGTACTAACTACTTAAGTACCTCCCTTTGAGATTGAAGTTTTTATTGTGGACCTCTTTGTACCGTTCTTATTAACTTCATTCATTTAAGAGAATTATTTTCGGAATAAAAGCATCGACGGAGACGGTTTATCAACTCTCTCGACAATTATAGAAAGATGTACAGTGCAAATATCGACTAGTTCAACTGGTAAAGTAATGAGAGATAATACTGGGCACATGTTAATAACTTAATTAAGACAACATTAATCATGATATTATCATGAGAAGTAGAAATATTAAGCTTTAATTACCATACTTATACGATATCCTGTTGCCTTAATTAAGTTATTAACGTGTGTCCACGTTAGAAAAACCGTTATTATTATAATCAATAATTAAAATGCACTATACCTTGTAATTATAATTATAATTAAAATAGATGGTTGTAACTTGTAGGCAAAATTTGTCACTTTTATGTCAATCCAACTAACAAGATGGGATGACAATAGTGGAGGTTGTCCCGAAAAAGTACTTTAATATCTCGTCATTTATTTATTTTTATACGAATTAATAAAATTTTGATAATAAATATAAGTAAATGAATGATTAATACAGAATAACGAGGGTTTTTATTTTTAAGTTAGGTTTTTTTTTTTGAAGAATAATTTAAGTTTATTATTTACATATAAATTGTTGTCCATTTTAATTTGGGAATATTATTTATTTTCCATGAATTATATTCGAGAATGCTATAATATTTAATTAATTCTGTCACAAATTCCTTTAAAATCATTTTACGTCCATTAATGACGAATTTTCGTGGATTTAATTTGTGATGGGAAATTTCTTTTAGCTAATTTTTATAGTGGAAAGATGCATTATTGCATTAACTTGCAAATTTATATACTAATAATAGTATAAAATAAAATGTAGAATAATGTTATTCCTAATAATAATAATAATAATAATAATGTAGGCCATATATATATAGCTAAGTGTTAGCCGTTCATAGTGCGTTATAATTACATACACTACACTACAATCGAATAATGTCTCGACCGAGTTTTACCATAACTATACAAAATTATTTTTTATCGAAAATATATTTAATTTGTCAAAGTTTTTTTTCGATAAAGAGTCATCTAATTATATTAAAATCATGTTACAATAATATTTTATGATTTTTATTGTATCCATGATTCAAATTTAAAATTTTTGACTTTTAATAACAAAGTAAAAGAGAAAAACACACTGACTCGACTTATTTTAATTTAGGTTTTATAGGGTTATAATTTTTCTGGCACACGTTAATATGCTTACTGTATTAAGGAAAGAATCGCAATGATCGATGTTGTCTAAATAAGAAAATAGGAGTATACATCTGGTTGTACAGTAGCATTGTACATGTAAAGTTGTTGAGCTATTGTATATATTTATTGAGCTTATTATAAAAGTTTATGAACTGAGTTGTAAGTTTTGAGCTTAATCATTTATGTGATTTAACTTGACAACTTTACACCAAAGCTCAGAAAATTTACAGCAAAATTCGAAATCTTTCTGATAAAGCTCAAAATCTTAAAACCAGTTGTACATAGAGCTGTGTACAACTGGTTGTATAATCCTCTCATTGGTCTAAATATATGGTAAATACGGAGTATGAATTTGTATATCAATTTATCGTGATAATTAATATCATTGCGATTTCTTTATTGCACACGTTAGAAAAATCGATACGGTTATTATGCATTTCTTTGATTGCCTTTAGGGCCAAGTTATATGCAATAATAATAATTGGTATTTCTTGTTTTGTTGATTATTTCACAATCATGAATAAATTCATGACTCATGACTTCATGAGGCTATGTGTTCATGAAATCATCATGAGTTCATGACACATTTACACCCATTATAATTGATTCAATCATCATGGATTAAGAGTTAATATTTACTTGTTTAATTAATTAATTAATAATTAATCCACTAAGTACCAAAATACTTTATATATGAGAGATTTGCTTTACTTTTATTATACCATAAAATAATCATTTTTCAGAGTAATATTTCACCGTAAAATAATTGTGTAAATTGTAATTTTCAGAGTAATATTTCACCAGAAAATAATAGTTTTTCAAAGCAATATTTCAGCATACAAACTGTAATTTTCAAAGCAATATTTCACCATAAAATAATCGATTTTCAGAGCAATATTTCACTGTAAAATAATCGTGCAAACGGTAATTTTTGGAACAATATTTCACCATAATAAAATAATTTTTTTTTTTAACATAAAATTGTAATTTATTTGAGTTATTAATTTCATGTTTGATAATATAAAACCAAGTTTACTACTATAATAAATTCACTACTCATATCTTAATTATTTATTTATCTTTTAATAGAATAATTAAAATGAGTGAACATACATTATATTCCATTTAATTCCATCATTTTTGCAGGCACTATTATTTATTTATTACATGCACATGATTTCACTCATGAGTCATGACTCACCTAACCTCTTCCCTACAAATTTATAACAGATTAAATATATATTTGACTCGTCGCAAATTAATGATAAATAAATGTTCGGTCTGTAATGAATATGATCGTTACAAACCAAAATTTGTGTGCATATATTTGTAGTTCTTCTTTGGTTGCAAGCTTACTAAGTTTAATTTAATTTTATTCATACACTTATTATCAAGTAATTAATTAATTAATGAGTTAGTTCTTATTAAATAAATATATCCGACTGCCCTAAAAGCTTGTACCTTCTCGTTTGGTTGTAGCTAGCTTTTAATTAATTAATTAATTAATTAACTACTTTAATAATTGGATCTTAACTAATAAAGTGAATGCACTTAATTAAATCAAGATCTCACAAAATCAAATCCCTTAATCTAGTTAATTTGACAAGATGTGATTAATCAGGCGATCAGTCGATCATGTATAAAACCGTTATAACTAATCATAACATAAAACTACTCGATTCATTATTATCGATGTTATATATGAGATATGACTTCTACACGTCACAACAACCCGATTTTACTTAATTACACTTTTCATGAGATGTGACCAAATTATTCAAATCAAGTAGTTATAATTAATTAAAATGAATGATAATTATCTTAAATAATTCAATATCATTAGGTTAAATATCTTAATCAAGCTAGTTATTTCGACAAGATGTGACAAATCATACACTCAATTCGTTATCATCGATGTTACAACAAACCGATAATTTACTCACATTACTTTGACAATGTGTGACAAATTAAACCCGTCGTTCCTTTATTATAAAACCGTTATAATTGTGACAATAAATCGATTTTATTTCGATAATTTTCATGTGAGATGTGACCAAATTGTGATGAGACAATGTAGATAAGGAAACAATAATAATGTGACTTAGAATAATTTGAGTCACTTTCAAGTTTAATTTTCTTTTGAAAAAAAGTTGACAACATTGAAAGTGAGATCTAAAAGAGCAAATTTAATTAAAGTAATGTGAGCAAAGAAAAAGGTAAAGCAAAGGTATATGTAGTTAGTCTTATGAATTATTATTATGATCATCTTCCAAGACTTCCATGCACTAGGGCATGTTTTGTGTAGTCTTGTACACTATGTGTATGGTCACATTATCAACTACTTATGGTTCTCAAATTTCGATCTGATTTGTAAATTCGATCTGTTTTCATTCTTAGGGATTAAGACTCGAAAAAGTTTAACATGTGAATATGTGATCAGTTAGATTCGAACCCATAATATAACCAGCTAATTTAGGGTTGAACTCTGAGTCAAATAGGTCAATAACGTGTCGATAAAATTATTAAAATATTAATATATATATCTAGCTACTATCATTCTAATCAATGATACGAGTAATATAAACTCTCGTTAATTTATATCTACGTCGAAGGTTCATCTACAGATGCAATATGTTTTCTGATTTATATCTGATTTGTAAATTCGATCTGTTTTCTTAGGGATCAAGACTCGAAAAAGTTTAACATGTGAATATGTGATCAGTTAGATTCGAACCCATAATAACCAGCTAATTTAGGGCTGAACTCAGAGTCAAATAGGTCAATAACATATCGATAAAATTATTAAAATATTAATATATATCTAGCTACTATCATTCTAATCAATGATACGAGTAATACAGACTCTCGTAAATTTATATCTACGTCGAAGGTTCATCTACAGATGCAATATGTTTTCTGATTTATATCTGATTTGTAAATTCGATCTGTTTTCTTAGGGATCAAGACTCGAAAAAGTTTAACATGTGAATATGTGATCAGTTAGATTCGAACCCATAATAACCAGCTAATTTAGGGCTGAACTCCGAGTCATATAGGTCAATAACATGTCGATAAAACTATTAAAATATTACTCCGTAATATCTAGCTACTACGATTCTAATCAATGATACGAGTAATACATACTCTCGTAAATTTATATCTACGTCGAAGGTTCATCTACAGATGCAATATGTTTTTTTTTTTTTTTTTTTTGTAATTTTACCTGATAAATTAACTGACTCGATAATCGTGGAGAGTATAGACAAAAGGGCATTGGACAAAATGTAAAACCTCGTTGATATTGTTGCATCTCTTTTTGTGGAACAACATAACATGCCGTAAAAGGCAGATTACATTATACAACTAACGGATATTGGGGAACACCGTGACTGCGCCGTTTGTCACTCACTTCTGTCCTTGTGCTTTCGATAACGGCGCTAACTTCTCCGTTACGTTTACGTAGTTGAGGGGTTGGGCTCAACTTCTCCAAAACCGGCCAAAACCCATCATCACAAAAATCACAAATTATTCAATAAGACGGTCTTAAACTCGGAAACCTAATTTAACTTTACGACAATATTTTACTCGCTGTTCTAAGTGCTCATGCTTCACGGGTTTTACCCAGACCAGTCAAAACTAACCCGGTCTGAATAACCTAACCCGACACTCGAATTGAAGACCCGAGTTATTTGACCCGGCTTAACCCGAAACTGAATGATATTACAGAAAATGAGTCGATATCTCTAAAAAAATGTCGAAAGTAATAAATCTGAAAATGATATGGCTTGACCAGAAGTCAACTCGATTTCTCAGACTTTAAGGTTACGTGACCAAAACCTGACCCGATCCGACTGACTCATTTGTCAGGTCTAGTTTTACGGTTTTACCTAACAAAAAATGGGCCGGCTAGCCCAAAATCAAAAGCTGATCCAGTCTGAATAACTCGACCCGACACCTGAATAGAAGATTCGAGTTTGACCCTTAACCCCGAATTGCCCCGGCCTATCCCGATAATTGAACTTTACAACAATTTTTTTACTCGTTGTTCTAAGTGCTCACGTTTCTTCACGAATTTTACCTGACCTGGTCCGAAAAATCTGACCTGTCACCCGAATTAAAGACCTGAGTTTGACCCGTAATTCGAATCCACCCGACTAAACTTCAATGTTACTGTAGAAAACGAGTCGATATTTCTAAAAAAATTGAAAGTAACGAACCCGAAAATGATTCGGCTCAAATCCAAAAATTGTCTGACCAGAAGCTGATCTGACCCGATTGACCCGTTTGCCAAACATGGGCTCGCCAGCCCAATATCAAGTCATAAGTTCGTCACCACTTTAAAAAACCCCTAAATTTCCCCAAATCAAATCAATTCAATTCAATTGGGCAACAATTCGAAACCCTAGGAGAGAGAAGAACAATGGGACTGACGAAAATCGACGCCACACCATCAAATTTCGACGAAATTTTCCCCAAATTCGAAGCCGATTCTGCAAACCACAAGTTCAATCTAATCCTCTTCTTAGCAGACATCGATCCATCAACTTCACTCAGCTGGTGTCCCGATTGCGTCAGAGCAGAGCCAATCATATACCGCCACCTGGAAGAATCCGGCGATGACGTGGCACTGTTACGTGCTTACGTCGGAGATAAACCTACTTGGAGGGACCCGAATCATCCATGGCGGGTCGACCCGAGGTTTCAGTTGAAGGGTGTTCCTACGCTTCTTCGTTGGGTTAACAATGGCGTCGGTGGTAGACTTGAAGATGATGAAGCTCATCTTCCTGATAATATCGCAAAATTACTTGTAGATTCCAATTGAGTTGCATACGTTTTTCGAATTCCGAATTCTGAATTCCGAATACAATTGAATGGAACGGAATTATAATAAGAATAATTATTATTACTACGAATTTATGTTCTCTTCAATAATGTATTGGATTTGATGTTTAGTTTACGGTTTAATTTGATTCGAATGTTACTGAAAAACGCGATCTTGGTTACCCAATTCGATGCAATTACTCTGCAATTTGTCGAATCCTGCAATCGTCTTATGAAATTTAACCTAACATGGAAAAAATTTGTGTTCTATTGATGTGAATTTGAACTTCAGTAATAATGTATTGAATTGATGATTATCTTTCGTTAATTTGATTCGAATGTTACTGAAAAACGCGGTCTTGGTTACCCAATTCGATGCAATTACTCTGCACTCTGTCGAATCCTGCAATCGTTGTCCTATGAATTTTAACATAACATGGAAAATGTGAGTTGCTACGTCGCTGTATTGATGTGAATTCGAATTTGATTTGAATGTTACTGAAAAATGCGGTCTTGGTTACCCAATTCGATGCAATTACTCTGCAATTTCTCGAATCCTGCAATCGTGAAATTCTGAGACAAGTACGAAACTGTGAAGCTGGCTGTGGACTGTTTGATGCTAGCTAACCAAACTGTAACAGTAATGTCCTGAAACCGTGAAGCTGGCTGTAGACTGTAAACAGTAGCGTATATTCTCCTAAATGCTACTGGGTATGTACTGAAATCGACATTGAAATATACAAGAAAGAGCATTTTGGGTTGAGAATCAAAGACGTTTTAGTTGGCGAAATCATGACCGTCATAAGTGCAGGATGGAATGCAATGCAATGCATGATGATGCTTCATTCTCTGTGCAGCAGCAGCAGCAGCAGCAGACTGAATCTAATGCTCTAATGCTTTTGCTTTGCCTTTTTTATCCTCGCGTTGTGGATTCCAGAATCCGCTTCTTCTTTCATATTTTTTCCCCCAACTGTTTCTGAATTTTGTTCCTTTTCCTTTTCGTTTCCTTATAAATTCCGATTTTCCCATCATATAGACGATAACATTAACCTAACCTTCTCTCGATTGATTCACACTCTTTCCGATAGTAGAATTACTAAATGGTAACCTCCCTCGCCTTTTGATTTTTGATTTTTGATTGTGACTCGGTTTAGAAGTGTCAGACTCGACTATTTTTATGAAAATTCTGCATATTTTGACTGTCTGAGTGTCAAGTATCAGATACAGGTACAAGAGGTAATTAGAAGAGTCAGGGTAACACAGCTTGTATGATGATGAAACCCTTTTGTTTTGTTTTATATGTTGTGTAGTTGAATGTCAAAGATTATGAGAAGAAGGCGGTTGCTGTCGGTCCATGGGGCGGTCAAAGTGGAGCTCACTGGGACGACGGGGCGTTTTCAGGCGTACGTCAAATCGTGATCACACACGCAGCCGGTATCGACTCCATTCAGTTTGAATACGATAAGCACGGTTCACCGGTTTGGGCTGAGAAACGCGGTGGAAACGGGGGCTATAAAACCGATAAGGTTTGTCTTCTTTATTAGTTGTTAATTAGACCAGAAACTGGTCAATCAGGTCAGGTCAGGGTAGGTGAGGTTTGTGTTCATTATCGAACTAATAATCTCGTGTTTTTTTAGGTGAAGCTCGCTTACCCGGAGGAGTACTTGATATCAATCCATGGATACTATGGCCACTTGTACACGGGCGGGCCGGTTTGTGTCCGGTCATTGACTTTCGTTAGCAATCTAAAGACTCATGGACCGTTCGGGGTTGACCAAGGGTCGTACTTCTACTTACCTAAGACCGGTCGAGACAAAATTGTCGGTTTTTATGGGCGGTCTGGTTGGCATCTCGATGCCATCGGAGCATATACGATGCCTAATACTAATCCTCCTATCCACGATAATAATACCGATGTTTATACACAAAGTTTCGTTGCTAATTCGTCTAATCGGAACTCCGGTTATTCGGTCATTCAAGGTAGTCTTGGTAGAGAATATGACATTGTACTTGCTATAAAACAAAAGGATAATAATAATAATAATAGTAATATTCATAATAATATGAACAATAATATTGCTTCACCTAAGGTAAAGGGAGGTCCCGGTCCCGGTTATGCCTTTTTGCCTCGTGTAGCGTCTCTCTCGGGAAAGAGCTCGAGTTCTGATTCGTCTTCTTCTGATGACGAGAGTAAAGAAAAGGTGATTTACATGCTTTTTACCTTAAGATTTTGCCTGAAATGATTCATCTAACATGGTAGGAGAGACAGCGTGATCAAAAGTCACGTGCTCGAATCCTGGCAGCAATAAATTATCGTAAATTATACTATGCGACCTTTGTATGGTTTTGAATAACATATGATATGATATGATATGATTTAGGTGTTGGCTGTGACGCCTAGCATTGCGAAAAAGCCTCATTTGACTGCGGGAGTTGTGAGCCACGGACCGTGGGGAGGCAGTGGTGGAACGGTGTTTGACGATGGATGTTTTACTGGCATTAGACAGATTAAAATATCTCGGAATGTCGGTATTGTTTATCTGAAAGTGGTGTATGAGAAAGACGGGAAAGGCGTGCGTGGAATCAGATGCGGTGGAACCGGTGGATTCAGAAGAGATAAGGTAATGTCATTTAGAAGTGTCTGAGAGGGGTCAGATTCAGCTGTTTTTATGAAAACTCTGCATATTTTGACTGAATATTTGAGGCACCAGGGTAATGTTGTTGTAACTGTCGCTTGCAGATCGTCTTTGATTACCCTTACGAGATCTTGACACACATAACGGGGTACTATGGATCGACAATGATAAGTCCTACTATCATAAAATCACTCACATTCCATACAACTAAGACGAAATACGGGCCTTACGGTGAAGAACACGGTGTGCCATTTTCTTCTAAATCCACGGAAGGGATGATTGTCGGGTTTCATGGGAAGAAAGGACTATTTCTCGATGCAGTTGGTGTTCATGTTAAAGAGGGAAAAGTCACGCCACAAGTTCGTCCTCCTCCACCTCAGCCTCATCCTCAGCCTCAGCCCCAACTTCAGCTTCAGCCTAAGCAGCCTCAACCTCAGTGTCAGCCCCAGCCTCAGCTCCAGCTTCAGCCGAGGCCTCAGCCTCAGCCTCAGCCTCAGCCTCAGCCTCAGCCTCAGCCTCAGCTTCAGCTTCAGCCTAAGCCTTCTCAGGATGATACAAAACGGTCTATTAATGGGAATCCGTTATGGCCTAGTAAGCCTCTCGTCTCTAAGGATGCTTCATATGAACTCGTACGTTTCCCCTCTCTTTTTTCTCGCTTGTACATCTTCTTCAATGAACCAGCTCAAGCAAAAACTTGAGTTTTATTAACTTTTAAGCCCTATGTACATCAGGTCTGGTCACGTTATATCTGATATTATGTTAAAATTAAAAAACAGACAGACTTAGGCAGATACTTGTGTAAGGTGGTCTTAAGTCATTATTATCGTCAACCCGTGTGTTCATTTGTATACATTTGTCGATTTTATTCAGCCGACGTTCAAGGTGGTGAAAGAGCCAGCTCCGTGCGGACCAGGACCGTGGGGTGGCGAAGGAGGGAGACCATGGGATGACGGTGTTTATACCGGAATTAAACAGATATATTTGACAAAATCACAAGTCATTTGCTCAATACAAATTGAATATGATCGAAACGGGCAGTCAGTTTGGTCAGTAAAGCACGGTGGTAATACCGATACTGCTGCCTCGCCTCATCGGGTAATCACTCACTCGTTTTTCCAGGATCAAGACTCGTAAATTTTGACTATGGACCCTTAATTTAAGGTCTAAACCCAACCTAACCCACTTGGCTAGATGGGTCAGGATTCAGGACTCATAAATTTTGAAGTGCATTTGGTCCGACCAGTATTCTGACCTAACCCTGTAAATTTTGAAGTGAATTTGATCTGATCAGTATTCTGACCTAAACTGTAAATTTTGCAGATAAAACTTGAGTATCCACATGAAGTATTAACTTGTATATCAGGCTATTATAGTCCAATTGGTAAAGAGGATGAATACACCAAAGTTATTAGGTCATTAACATTCTACACGAGTCGAGGAAAGTACGGACCGTTTGGAGACGAAGTCGGAACGTTCTTCACGTCAACGACAACCGAAGGTAAAGTGCTCGGGTTCCACGGTCGGAGTGGCTCGTATTTGGATGCGATCGGAGTTCATATGCAACATTGGTTAGGAAGTTATAACCAATCGAAACCGTCCTCTTTTTTCAACATGTTCGGCTGAATGATTCAACGACTTTATTTGCTTTCGCTTTCGACATATCATGTCATGTGTATGTGCTTTATGAATAATGAGATCTATTTATGTTTACATGATTTTTGATATAATTTTGTTTAGTCAATATTTTTATGGTTTATGATCTGAGTTCAAAATCCGTCAACGTTATAACTTAGAACAAGTGCCATTAATTATGGATTTATTCATGAAAAATAGGAGGATTTTTTTTGGAAGTTGGGTCATGGATCAAGCCATTGGGCTCTAAATTGTTTGGCCCAAACAACTATATGATGGATCTTATAACAATTAACAAGTACCCAAAATTTCAACAATAAAAAAATAAAATAAATAAAAATAAGTACCCAAAATTTAACTTTTTCTCAAAAAAAAAAAAGTAAATAAAAATTACTCCTATAACTTCCACTTTTTAATTAGTTTTCTTTTTTGGCCCGTCGGTCCGATTTTGAGACTAACACGTTCATATCTCTACCTAAAATTTTCGGTGTTTTAAATACATTCAGAATTGTCAAAAATTGTGACGATATGAATCAATTTTTCTGACGTGTGTCCTAACTCCTAAGATGCGTTCTGATAAATTTTACACTTGTTTCTGACACTTTATTAATTGGTATTCTATACTCGATCCATATCATATGTTCTTAAAAAGAAATAATTTAAATATTAAAAAAATTATTCCAATTTTTTTAATTGTTTATTTATATGAATATATGATCAAATTACAATAAGACACACCCAAATCTTAAGATTCTGTCATAGATTTTATTCCTATGGTCAGCTTCACACATCAATGCATCATGCATGTTGGACTGATTTTTTCTTTAAAATTTCATTCCGAAATGAATGTATTATGTCGCTGGTAAGAGTCGAAATAAGACACACCCAAATCTTAAGATTCTGTCATAGATTTTATTCCTATGGTCAGCTTCACACATCAATGCATCATGCATGTTGGACTGATTTTTTCTTTAAAATTTCATTCCGAAATGAATGTATTATGTCGCTGGTAAGAGTCGAAGCCTCAACATCTCGAATAATGGAGTAACCGAGTAAAAGAGATTTCGAAAAAATCAATAATTTCATAACAAAAAGTATTAGAATATCAATCGGTCAACATACGAATCAGAATATCCATAACTTGTTACTCCGCATTATTCACATATTTAGAAGATACGTTATTTGATGCTCCATATTATGTTTAACACTTTAATAAGAGTACTTCTTAGACCAGTTTTAAAACCGTCTTTCAAAGCTATATATATGTAACTTCAACCATACTGGTGATCTGAGGGGGATTCGAACCTCAGAACTATCCGGGTATGTAATCTTAACCATTAGGTTAAGTCATCTTCTGTTCCCTTCTATAATTATTAACAAAACGAACGAATAATATATATTAATATACATACAAACGGTGGAAAGCATAGTTGTCGATCAATGTATCGTCTCATAAATCAAATGAGGTCGTAATCGTACATATGTTAAGCAAGAAAATAAAGAAGTACTCCCTAAAAAATGTGAAGAAGATGGCAACAATTAGACCAATTGGTCCTAATAACAAAGGGATTCTTTGAAATCCAATGGAAAGTGATTGATCATACAATTCATGAATTCATGAATTCATCATAATAATATGATCAAAGTCATCTTTGCATGTGAATTCCACACAATTGGTTTTTTTTTATTTTATTTTTTAAAAAAAAAAAAAAAAAAAAAAAAACTTTTTTCATGCAAAAAACAAGGAAAAAAAAGTGCCCTAATTCAAAGTTTTTAGTACTTTTATTTGTCTTCATATACCTAAAAATGAAAGTGACATACATATATAGGAGTACATTGTACATACATGGTTAGGTTCTTCTCCCTTAGCTTGGAAAATGTGACTTATGAATGTAAATTCCACCAAAAAAAATAAGGAGTATGATATTGTATACTGTAATATTTTTCTGTCATCTGTTTATCTTTAATTAAAATAATTATTACAGATAATATAAAAGGTAAACAAAAATGTCTGAGATGGAAAGAGTAACCCTAAACCCTGAATCAAAAGCGATAATTAAACAAAGGATAATATAAATGGAGGGAGTAGAATTATCAAAGGCGGTATTTACTTGTATTAGTATCAATTTATACATAATTTATTCTTTAATTTCTAAATTTATATACCAAATTTTTGAAGTATTAAATTCTTAAATATTTTGTACAATTTTAAAGGCTGTATTTAATAATGTAACCACATATTAAAATTTATTGAATTTAATTTACGATAGGTGAATATCTATTCAAATATTTCGAAAATTTATATCCATGTATATATCTTGTTGTCCAACATATTTTCTCAAATAATTAGTGTCTTGTATTTGAAATAAGGAGCAAGAAGAATCTAATCTAACAAAGTTAACTCAAGGAATAATTATTGCTTTTTCCATGCAATATTTATTTAGTTAATTGTTTACTATTGCATAGCATATGCTTAAATAATTCTTTGTTTTTTTTTTGTTTTGTTTTTTGCTTTTTGAACTTGTAACATTTTCAAAAATAAATAAAAAAATTTATAATTATTGTGTAATAATATGGTTTAATTAATCATACCATATATAACAATCTATTTGTATAAAAATTTCACTTATATACTTATATAATTATAAATAATAAACGATATTATATTTATTTTTAAAAAAAATGAATTGTACTGTCTCACGCATGAAACCGTCTTACACTGTAATATCGGATAAATGAATAAAGCAAGACAATATAACATATGCTGTAAAGTGTAATTTATATTCTATTGTAGACTTTTATTTTTGTTGGTCCAAGCAAAAACTTTTATTAAAGGTAAGTTAAACTCAATCAAAAAGTTAGAGTAGACAATATACTCCAAATCTGATGTGGATTGTAGAGCTTATTATTATATCGGTTTTTCTACACGTTAATAAGTTAATTAAAGCAATATTATTATGGATATTGTCTAACTACGACAATTAGAACTTAATATTTCAATTTATCATAATAATATTCATGTTAATATTACTTTAATTAACTTATTAACATGTGTCCACTGGACATACGTTAGAAAAACCGCTGACTAATTAATAATATGAGGTTATATTTAATAAAATTATCAATAATTAAGATCGTTATATGGTGAACAACCAGTCGCAATTACTTTATATATACACGTTATTATTGTCGTTATAAATTAACTCGAGAAATTATATATATTTCACCTGTTTTGATGTTTAAAATGAAAGTAATATATTCTGTCTTAAGCAAGATTAACGGTTAAATATCAGCAATTGGTATGGTAAAACTAAAGCCACAAAAACAGGTGGCCAATTAGAATACTTGTAACTTTTCATTCAACTTTTTTGATGATTTGCACTAATTAATTAATTAATTAGTAGTATTATTAATTTAATTAATTTAATTAATTTAATTAATTTGATAATGAAAGATGGAGTTGTACTACTGGTTACTGCTATATGTACTACTACTAAAACTAAAAAGTCTTTCAAAATTTAATTTTTATTACATACTTTTTCATGTGTCATCTTACTTACTATGTTAGCACTAATTATATGTGGTAATGGCAAGTCTGTAACCGATATACCACGTCATTATACATCTAATTAGTATAATAATATTCAAATTACGTCGACACTAAGTAGTTTATGTTGACAAAGCATAATCTAACTAAATAAAATAAATAAAAATAACGTCGACACAGATTACACTTAAGAACTTTTAGTATTATATTATTCTTAAATGAAGTGTGTGTATATATATAGTATTATATATATATATATAACAAATTTATCAACAAAAGTAGCTAACAACAACAATTATTATTAGCTAGGTAACTTTAAAATTACTCGTAAAAACAATAGTGTCTTTTATGCGATATATTAGTAAAAAGAATTGTTACAATATTCATTTTTTACGTGCTCATTTTCGATATAACATGAGATACTTTCATACTCTAGTATGTTTCAGAAAATAATAAAATTTATACGTTGTTTCCAATCATCGGATATATTATTTCATTTTTATCTTTTACAAGTTGTATGTTAATAAAATTTACTGAATATATTCAGCTTTTGATATTCCGTTTTCTAATTTCATTGAAATTAAATTACTATATATCCCGAGCAGATTTTAACTTAGTGATATTAAAATTAATGCATTATTCAGTTGATTTTAATTTTACAAGTTGTATATTAATAAAATTTACTGAATATATTCAGCTTTTGATATTCCCTTTTCTGATTTCATTGAAATTAAATTACTATATATCTTGAACAGATTTTAACCTAGTGATATTAAAATCAATGCATCATTCTGTTGATTTTAATTTCAATATACCGATATAATGAAAGACGGTCATTAATTAATTTTCATAATATATATGATGGAATTGAGGAACAAAGATTAGACCAATAGCATCTTTTGCATGATCATGGTCACCAATTGAGGATAAACCATGGGCCAAAGCACATAAGATTGTATAAATCTAAAAAATCTTTCCTTGTTTGATTTTGTATGAGATAAAATTTCCATTTATAGTAGGGAAGGTATATCACTTTTCCACTTATTCTTCATCTCTTCGACGGATCGATCTACCTACAAATATATACGATATTCTATATTGGGGGTGTTCATCGATTCAAAATCGGATGGATCTGACCAGCAAATAAACCCGGTGACTGAATCTCCAGAAAATTTGGACCGTCAAAGATCAACGACTTGGATAGAAACTGATCTGATTCAAACAACATCGAGCTGGTTCGAACCAGATAAAAGGTGTTTTCACGCTCTGATCAACCTAAACTAAAGATCGAGCCCAAAGATAGGGTGATGATGAGTTGGTATATAACCAATTCAGTCTGATTCATTTAGACCTGATTCCATCGAGTTTAATTACTGATCTAATAACACATATTTTTCCCCAAATTTCATTTTATAAGAATAAAATAACTTAGTACAATTTTTTTTAAAGTATAAATAGCTTTAGTATATGTGTATAATGTGATGGACTATGAATTATTGCTATAAAACAAGTCATGTGCATGATCCTTTTATCCATTTTTTGTACACCACATATACTATACTAGTATGTATAGTATATATGATATGATGATGGGTCATAAAACTACCAACAAACATATGGGTCAACTCAACTTATTCACTTACAAGAATTGAAATAAAGTTAATAATAATAATAATAATAATAATAATAATAAATAATAATAATAATAATAATAATAATAATAATAATATTCTTCATGCATCATGTCATATTAGATTCTCTTTTATCACATTATGGATTTTTTTGGATAATATTATATTCAATGTTTTAAAAAGAATGTATTGACTCGATTATCCAGACATTTCGTTACTTGATATCGTTATCCAAAAAACTTATTAAAATGTGGTCTAATGTCACATATTCAAATAAAACATCGTAATGCCGATTGAATCAATGAATCACGATCTTCAAATAAAAAATTTCATTAAAATGATTCGCTAATATATTCCATTTTTAAATCATCGTCCTGTGTTCGAATCTTAGAAACCTCAGTCGTTATATGCATGACAGACTACATGCCTCTAATTAAAGCATTATTTACACATTGACACTTCAGTAAAAAAAACATACGTTATTGTGTTAAGAAATACAGAGTACTCGTACTATTTTGTTATGAAAAACCGAATATATATAATGAAATTACATACATTTAAGTCCTGATTATCAGTTTAAACTTTTAATCGAGATCATCAGTCTAATATATAATTATTCATATATTTTTTATAATATAATATTATAAATTAAAGGA
This sequence comes from Agrostemma githago, assembly GCA_958450325.1. Classification (NCBI taxonomy): domain Eukaryota; kingdom Viridiplantae; phylum Streptophyta; class Magnoliopsida; order Caryophyllales; family Caryophyllaceae; genus Agrostemma; species Agrostemma githago. The sequence goes on along the minus strand of OY288241.1, from coordinate 80,834,819 downwards.
AGTAAAAGTATAATTTTGCAAGTAATTAATTAATTAATTAAATTAAAGTACTTAGACTTAGTAGTAATAGCACGATTTTGTTGAACCGTAGTCAAACCACTAAAAAAAATTGGCCCATCAAAACGTAATTTTTTTACTTAGCAGTCACGCAATCAACACGCAACAACATGAAGTTATAAAATTTATAATCTATTATACCGTTTTCTTAACGTGTACCCACTAAACACAGATTAATAATTAAATTACGAGAATATTCAGTATTCACAACAGTACAATATTATCACGAGAAAATGATACAGTATATTAAATTATATTTACAATATTTGGACAATATATATCATTGCAAATTTTTTCTAAAATTAAATTATTAACGTGTGACCAGTTAACATATGTTAAAAAAATATTTATAATAAGACCTAGTAGTTTATTTGTCTTAGTACGGCTATTTTATAATATTAAACTTAGTACGGCATTAATATAAATTAAATTTAACTAGTTACGTACTCTTATTATTATTATTATTATTATTATTATTATTATTATTATTATTATACAAAGTACGTCGCCACCCCCACTATAGACGACTTACGTTGACTTTGTCTTGGTTAACAATAATTTGCTAATTTTGGCCGACTATATATAATCGATAACATCAGTGAGACGGTTTTACATCGTGAAACAGATCAAATTCTTTATTATATTAAAGAAGTTAAAGAAGATTACTTATTTGTGTAATACATATCGAGTTGAAAATATCATCTTAATTATATAAACATAAAATTGTTTTACTCTATCGATTTGTAGATGTCTATCAGATCAACAACAAACTGTAGTTTCGTTTGTATTTTTTTGTGTAGATCGGGTTGTATATAGGAAAATAATCTGATATATACAAGTTTTATCGAAGATTACAACTACTTGGAGACGTGTAAATGTGTAATTTTCTTTGACTGGTTACTAACGTGGCAATCATACATGCATATACTAGTATATTTTTAACGAGACTTACACGTAAAGAATACAACTTTTACCGTGTATATTATATATCGCGAGAATGACACTTAGATTTTGTTGTTGTTATTGTAGTACAAGTCAACAAATCCTAACTAAAACAAAAACAAAAGCCATCAACTAGACACACCAGTCTTTCCATCGAGCCAAGACTTTCCCGCTTCATATACCTTATAGATGGACAAAAAAACCAAAATATACTGATCAACTAGACAACAGTCTTTCCAGCGAGAACTGGCCTGACTCGATGATACCTAACATGACCGACACTTCAACGTGAATATACTGATCAACTCGACACACACCAGTGTTTCCATCGAGCCAAGACTTTCCCGCTTCATATACTTTATAGATGGATAAAAGCCAAAATATACTAATCAACTAGACAACAGTCTTTCCAGCGAGAACTGGCCTGACTCGATGATACGTACCTAACATAACCGACGCTTCAACATGAATATATTGATCAACTAGACACACACCAGTGTTTCCATCGAGCCAGCAGTCTCGATCAGTTTATCGATCCCCTACAGTACATCCTCAATTGCGATGCCTAATCCTGGACCACCTGCGCTTAGGGGTGTTCACCGGTCGAAACCCGGACCGGACCGGCTTGACCCGCGGACCGGCAACCCAAAAAATCCAAACCCGCGGACCGGACCGGTTACAAAGAAACCCGGACCGGACCGGACCGAACCCTCTTAAGACTGGACCGGATCGGACCGGCAAAATACACTAAATTTGATTAATTTTTTTAAGTGTGAACCGGACCGGACCGCGGACCGGCAACCAAGCTTTTGGAGACCCGCGGACCAGACCGATATGTAGCCGGTCCGGGTCGATCGGGTTTGCCGGTCCGGGTCACTTTTTGAACACCCCTACCTGCGCTAGCTAGATCGATATTCTAATTTCCTCTGATCAACCCACATAAACAGTATTTAACCTGTCATAACTTCGTGATTATTTGACCAATATATAATATATACCCGTTACAAGAAAGACCTATGCATCATAATTGACTGGAGTATTGGAACAAATGGTAGGGGAGTATAGAAGTGAACATAAGATCCCACGTGAAGACCCTCACCCGGCCCCACCACAAGATCCTCCATATCCACCACCCGGACCCACCATTTGCCCAACTCTCCTTCATTCCTTTTCTCCTCACACGTGTCACCTTCACCCTCTCGCACGTGATCTCCCACGTGTCTCCTCTCCTTCATCTCACCTCCTAAACCCCTCATCACCCAACCCGACCCGACCCGACCCAACCTGACTGTCTCACTAAATAAATAAATTTATATCCCGTTCTTTTGGACTGAAACTGATTGAACTTAACTTAACTGAACTTAATTTAACTGAAATTGACTGAAATATAGAGACAAAATATGCTTCTTGGGACTGAACTGAACTGATCTGAACTGAAATTGACTGAATATAAGTCCAAAAGAACGAGACCTTACTGTAAAACTGACCTGTTTGAATTCCAGTCAGACCAATTAACCATCATTACAGTCGAGCTAGGAATGTCGGTTAGGCTCGGACATGACCATAGTTGGCCCTATATATCGAGCTATGTTAATTACCTTGCATTAGTCGAGGCTAGGTCTAGGACCCGATCTGGTCGAGCCATCAAAATCTGGCTCGAGAGATCTGTCGAGCCAATCTAGCCCACTTTTTCACCACCGCCGATCACATTTCACCTTTTTTATTTACCATTTTTGTTTTTTACTGGTCCCTGTCGAGATCATTTGACACAATCCCTACTCCCTACCTATCGTGGTTGAGGTCTGGGAGTCGATCTGGTCGAACCAGCAAAATCTGGCTCGAAAGATCGGCTTGGACCGATCATATTTCACTTTTTTTTAACCTTTTACCTTTTCTTTTTTTTTACCGTCAAGAGTTACCGTGTCTCTACTCTCTAGTATAGCTACTCCTATAAATTGACAGTGTAACAAACAAACCTTCTGACAAATAATCTTCTCTCTCCTCATCTTCCTCAAAAACAAAAAACAGAACAAAATCAACCCAAAATTTTCATTTAAAAAAAAATAAAAAAAATTATTTTGCATGTTTTTACGTTCAAAGTAAATCTTTAAAGTGCAAAATCTCTCGTTATTCTCACTCCTACGTTGATTTTATTCCCCCTATTTTTTTTTCCCCAAACCTCTATATAAACCCCATTTTCTCATCCAACAAAATTCAATCATACATACTCAAACCAAACCAAAATTTAAATAAAATAAATACACAAAAAAATAAAAATATGGCAAACAAATTCTTAGTAATCGCGATCTCAATCGCGATTTACAGACTGATGGTAACGGTGGGGCTGACGCTGAGCCCCACCGAACCATCATCGTCCTCTCTGTCTCAGCTCGGCGTTGCTCTCAGTACGAGCAACGCCGAGCTGAAACAGGCGTCTGTGGACTTCGGACGCCTGGGAGGAGGACGAGGACGGGCGGACCACCTGCCCGGGGCAGTGTTCCGCCCGTCCTCCGCCCGCGACGTGGCGGCCCTGGTGCGGGCCGCCGCGTCGCGGGCGGTGCCCGTGTCCGCCCGCGGACACGGGCACTCCATCAACGGGCAGGCCCACCCCGGCCAGGACGGGGTGGTGATCGATATGGGCTCGGGCTCGGGTACGGGCCAAGGGCCCGTGCCCGAGCCCGGCCCGGAGTATGTGGATGTGTGGGGAGGGGAGTTGTGGGTGGACGTGCTGAGGCGCACGTTAGCCCACGGGCTTGCGCCCAGATCGTGGACAGATTACTTGTATCTGACAGTCGGAGGGACGTTGTCGAATGCCGGGATTAGTGGACAGGCTTTTAATCATGGGCCTCAAATTAGTAATGTCTATGAACTCGATGTCGTTACTGGTACGTACAGACCAGACCAGACCAGACCCGTCTTTCTTAAAACAGATATATTTTCGACAAATTTCAAGTATTTTCTGTTTCTTTTTATTAAATTGTCTGTTAATTTGACACGTTTTAAGTTTAAAACTGTTATGTCGGTCGTTATTATGAGATTTTGATTTGATTAGACATATATTTGTCATAGGTTCAATTTTTTTTTTTGCATGGACGTGATTTAATCAACAAATTCATATGGTTTTTTTTTTTTGCATGGATGTTAATTTAATTTACAAATTCATATATAAAACGATTTTTATTTACAAACGGTTTAAATGAAAGACGATTTTACGATAAATCAGACAGAATTTGTTTATATAATTACATGTCATGTACTTTGTGAACTTGTCACATGGATTTTGCATGGATAGTGATTAAAGTTGTAACTTTTTTTTAATATTTATTACTATTATTATTATTATTATTAGAGAATTTTATTAATGGATAACAAAACAGTTTACAAAATTGTTGGGCAGTCGAGATTTTTTTTTTAAAAAAAAAAACGAAACTTGTATTAACATCGAAACAAATTATAAGAAATTAGCAGGAAATTATTATTACTCTATTTTATTTTTATTATTATTAATGGTGTATTTTTTTTTTAATGAAAATTAGGAAAAGGAGAGCTTGTGACATGTTCAGAAGAAAAAAGTCCAGAATTATTTCATGCAGTTTTGGGAGGATTAGGTCAATTTGGGATAATTACTCGTGCTAGAATTGCCCTTGAACCTTCTCCTCAAAGGGTAATTAATTTAAATTAATTTAATTTAGTTTAATTAATTAATGCTTAATTAATTCTATTTTTAATTTTATTATATAATAAATTCATGACATTTTTCGTATTTATAAATTTATTACTCGTATCATAATATGATAATTTATCGTCAAATCATCTTACAGAAAATAAACTCGACAATTACTTCATATAGGAAAAATGTCACTTCATATATTTGGTCCAAAACACGTTTTTAAATTAAGCGATCGACACTAAATTTAGCTTGATTATGATTTATGACAGACAAAAATTATTCGTAATTTATAAATTTATTGTCAAAGTCGTGTCGGACAAGACTCATATGTACAATTACTTTCGAAACATCCAATGTGGAGTTGTTTTATTTTTTTTGCATAATGTGTCCAAAATTTCAAAGAATATATAGGGAAAATGTCACTTCAATAAATTTGGTCCAACATTATTAATAATAATTAATTAAGTGATTAACACTAATTATAGTTTGATTATGACATATGTTTCGTAAATTTATCGTCAAATCATCTTTCAAATTTTCAAACTTTAAATAGGAAAAATGTCACATCATAATTTTGGTCCAACCTTATTAAGTGATCAAATCTAAATTTAACGTAATTTATCGTCAAATCATCTTACAGAAAATCGCATAATTACTTTCAAAACATCCATTATTTATTTCCAAGTTTCAAACTTTAAAGAGGAAAATTATTGTCATAATTTTGGTGATTAATCTAAATTTAGTTCAATTATTACAAAAATTTACATAATTTATCGTCAAATCATCTTACAGAAAATCTTACAATTACATTCGAAACATCCATAATTTCCAAATTTCAAACTTTAAAGAGGAAAAATGTCGATCAATTCATCATTTTGGAGATCAAATCTAAATTCAATTCGAATATGACAGACCTGTATTTACGTAATTTTATCTTCAAATCATCTTCCAGAAGACGATAAAATTACTTTCGAAACACCCATAATTAATAATTTTCAAATTTTCAAAATTTAAATAGTAAAAAATGTCACTTCATAATTTTGATAATCAAATCTAAATCTAATTCGAACATAACAGACCTATATTTACGTAATTTATCATCAAATCATCTGATCTTACAGAAAAATCTTACAATTAACGAGAAAAAATGTCACTTAATCTAAATTTAATTCGAATATGACAGACCTGTATTTACATAATTTATCGTCAAATCATCTTCGAAACATCCATAATTAATTTCCAAAAATTCAAAATTTAAATAGTAAAAAATGTCACTTCATATATTTGGTCCAACCTTTATATTTTTTACACATTTATTTTATTTTCAAGACTTTATAATAGTATAATAAAAACAAAATAAAAGTGGGGTTTAGTTTAACTTTAAACATAATGAAAGTGGGACAACATATGTTACCCAAAAATTGGTCATGACATTTGACAAGTGTTGTAAAACTACTTGAGTCACAAATTATCCCCTAAAGCAAAACATTTGCTCGACACCACCCAAAAACAGACACATTTCCTCTTATTGGATAATCAACTCAATCTTTGCCTAATTTATTTTCACAATTATTCTCACTAATAATAATAATAATAATAATAATAATAATTAATAATAATAATAATAATAATAATAATAATAATAATAAATTAATATTTTAAGTTGAATGTTATTTAACGCATTATAATAATTTTAAGACGGGTGTATCGGAAAAGGCTGAACTTTTAACCTGCTAGTTATATTATAGTATAAATTAAAGTTGGTTTTACACATAAAATATTAATGAATATTAACCAATTTAATGAATATTTTAAGTTGGTTTTACACATAAAATTGTTATTTTCTGTGTTTTTTATATATACGACAGTCTTATTTGAAATTTTACCTAGCTATTTAATTATCGGTTATGTTAAATACAACTCATAGGGTTGTATGTAAGGCATTAAAAGCTTCCAAATTTAGTATAAACATAGAATTTGAAGCCCAAATTACAAATGTATCGATGCAATTAATGCATGTATTGAAAAATTATTTCCTCTTATGGTCTTTTAAATACAGCCCTAAGGGCTGTATTTATCATTTTCCTTTAACTATTTAGCTAATAATTACTTCAAAATAATTAGATCGTTAATCAACCTACTTAATTACAGGAGTAATATTTTAAGTTGGTCTTACATGTAAAATTATTATTTTCTGCATTTATATATACGACAGTCTTATCTGAATTTTATATTTAATCCAAAATAATTAACTAGAGGGTTGTTAATTAACTAATTTAATATTTTAATTTGGTCTTACACATAAAATTGTTGTATACTCCATATTTTTTTAATTCTATATTATATATATATACACGACATTGTTATCTGAATTTTATATAAGGTATTTAGTCAGCTAATATGTTTATTTACAATTATTTTACATAATTTACGACATATATACACTGACCAGTCTTATATTATTTAACCTTATTACTCGTTACAATTCGATCATATCTTAATTAACCCTAAATCGAATTTCCTATGCAGGTAAGGTGGATAAGAGTATTATACTCAAATTTTAGTGATTTTACAAAGGATCAAGAGTACTTAATCTCATTACATGACAAGCCAAAAACCCAGAAATTTGATTATGTTGAAGGATTTGTGATTGTTGATGAAGGATTAATTAATAATTGGAGATCTTCATTTTTTTCACCAAGTAATCCTGTTAAGATTTCTTCACTTGGTTCTGCTAATAATAATGAAGGTGTCTTATATTGCTTGGAAATTACCAAGAATTACTTTGATTACCAAAATTCTTCTGTTGATCAGGTAATTAATTACATTAATTCGATAATTTTTTCCGTTTTATTATAGCTTATTATATACTCCTTAGGGCATATAATTTTTTCGGTAATTAATTTTAGTATAAATCGTGTTTTTAGAATTTGATTTGTGTTGATCAGGTAATTAATTACAATAATTCGATAATTTTTTCCGTTTTATTATAGCTTATTATATACTCGTTAGGGCATATAATTATTTCGGTAATTAATTTTGGTATAAATCGTGTTTTTAGAATTTGATTTGTGTTGATCAGGTAATTAATTACATTAATTCGATAATTTTTTCCGTTTTATTATTATAGCTTATTATATACTCGTTAGGGCATATAATTTTTTCGGTAATTAATTTTAGTATAAATCGTGTTTTTAGAATTTGATTTGTTGTTTATTTGTCGTTTCACATTAAAAAAATTATGTTTTGAGTAATGTTAATTATACACTCGTTAGGGCTGTATTTAAGGAATTAAAATCTTCAAAAACTGATAATTATTATACGTAACTTATTATATATATAAGCCGTGCTTTTAGAAATTGATTTGTTGTTTATTTGTCGTTTCACATAAAAAAAACGTACATTTTTAGTAATGTTAAGTATACATTCGTTCTGTATTTAAAAACTTATAATTTTCTAAATTCAATATTAATGTAAGAAATGATAAAATTGTTCAAAAATTGATATTTATTCTACATAACTTATTATATATAAGTCGTGTTTTTAGAAATTGATTTGTTGTTTATTACAGAAATCTCTTAACAACGTTAATGAGAAATCGTCTTTCTGATATATATTTTTTGTCATTTTTAATTTTTTTATTAATTAGCATTATCATTTATGAAAACATGTGCATAAAATTAAAGCTTAAAAGTAAAAAGTCTAAGTACTCTATAGTTACTACAATTGTGAATTTTCATGAGATTCCTTCTTTTTTTTTCATCTTTATTTGCTGTATTGCATGTGACAAGATACTCTTTCTCATACCAACAAAAATCCCTTTATTTTATCCATTTATGCTTTTTATTAAACCAAAAAAATACTTTATCTACACATAATAATATACTCTTACTTTTTTTTTTTATTTCAATTATTTTTTACAAAAATTCTCATTTAAAACAGATATATAAAAAACCTATTCGAAAAACGACAATAACAAATTTATTATATACTCATACTTCGTGATTGATTACATTAACAGAATACGTTTAATAGATTTTAGTAGCAGATTTGAGTAGTTTACAAAACAATTTAATTATTTTCATATATAAAAATCAAATATGCTGATATTAACCGTATTTTCGAAAACAGTAAATCACACAATTACAGCTAATGCTATCTGAATAGTCTGTTATTTACCAAACAGTGTCAAAAATTACCTATTATGTTACAGTTTTAAGACAGATATATTATCGGTAAAGGTAAAAGAGTAATTTTTTTAGGTTGGCAAAAGACTTTTAACCTAGTTTATTTACTTCACTTAATAAATAAATAAATAAATAAATAAATAAATAAATAAATTTGGTACAATAACAACAAAAACAATGACAGAGATAATTTAAAAAAAAGAAGCTTCTTTTCATTGATTTTTTTAATTAAAAAAATTAGATTTGTAATTAATATTAATTAAATAGTTACAAAATCTAAGCATCCCACCTGCCAGATTATTCCAATCTAGTTGGTCAATCAGTTCATCACTAATTATAATTTAATTATGTTGACACATAATTAGTGGAGTAATTAAATTAATTAAATTAATCACTTAGCTGGAAAGCCAAAGAAATAATCATACTTATCCTTACCAAAACAATCACTCTTTTTTGTGTTCTTGCTTTAATTAATTTAATTTAATTTAATTTAATTCTGAATTTATCGTTAATTATACTGTTTTAATCGAGTTTATTCTGAATTATTATTAACAGGAAATCGATGATTTATTGGAAAAACTAGATTATATACCGGCATCAACATTCACAACAGACCTCCCATATATTGATTTCTTAGACCGGGTTCACAAAGCCGAGTTGAAACTCCGGTCCAAGGGACTATGGGAGGTTCCGCACCCTTGGTTAAACCTCTTCGTTCCCAAATCGAGAATATCTGATTTTAATGAAGGCGTTTTCAAGGGTATTTTGGGAAATAAGACGAGCGGTCCGATCCTCATTTACCCTATGAACAAGCACAAGTAAGTCAGTCGATTTCTGCTACTCATCATCAGTTAATTCCAATTCAGTACAGTTAATTCCAATTCAGTACAGTTAATTCCAATTCAGTTCAGTTTATTATTTATTTATTTATTTATTTAGATTTTGAATGCATCATGAGTATAATATATAGCAAATGGCTTACATTTGCTTAAAATGACATAATGTTGTGTGCTATGACATGTTAGAGAATCCATGTTGACATCATGGATTCATGCTTACAAATTGTACATAGTACATTCTAATCCTATTCTATTATCAACACTACGTCTATCGAGATATCGTCTTCTACTAAATTAATAAAAGACATAACATCATAATATAAAATTAAAATTAAATTATTCATCGCTTTATTATGTGAGAAGCGCCCCGTCTAAATTTTTTGTGATTATTTAATATATTTTTCTCTATATTATATGATTATTTAATTATTATTTTTTCTCAAAATATCGTTTTCCACTAAATTATTAGAAGACATAACATATAAATGGAAATACATGATTCCTCGCTTTATTATGTGAGAAGCCCCGTCAATTTTTTTTTGTGATTATTTAATATTTTTCTCAATATTATATGGCTATTTAATTATTTTTTTCTCGAAATTATATGGATATAAAATTGTCTCGAGGTTCAGATATAGTCTGAGTGCTCCTAATTATTTTGTTTTAATTCAATTTCTATGATTTTTCCTCCTATTAAAAAAGTGTTTAATTAATTTAAAATTAATGAATAAATTGATAATTTTAATTAAAGCAACTTTATTAAATATTTTTATATTATTTTATTAAGTATTTTATTTTAGAATATTATTAAGTTAAAATTAAAATTAAAATGCCAACTAAAATGACAAAAGTGTAACCTTTTGGTTTGACATATGCCCAACATAAACAAAGAACAAATAGTTTTCCTCCAAGTGGGAAGATTCTCTTGTCAGAAGATCTTCATATGACCCACTTAGCTCTTGGCCAGGGTACTTGTGTTTTTAGTGAATATTTAATCTAATTAATTGCTAATTATAATTATAATCATAATTAGTAATACAGTTAGTCTCGCTTAATACAGATATATTCATATATACAAGTTTTAATAATCGTGACTTTATGAATGTATGTAGATGGGACAATAAAACATCGGTTGTCACGCCAAACGAGGACGTGTTTTACCTGGTGGCGTTGCTTAGATCTGCCCTGGAGAACGGGGAGGAGACACAGAGTCTCGAGTACCTAACTGATCAAAATCGAAGAATTCTCGAGTTCTGCAAGGAGGAAAATATCGGTATCAAGCAGTACTTGCCTCATTACACCACTGAACTGGAATGGATCGATCATTTTGGTGATAAATGGGATCATTTTAAAATGATGAAGACTGAGTTCGATCCTATGAGGGTATTGGCAACTGGACAACAGATTTTCAAGCCGGTTCGTGACGTTAATGATGCCGCTTTTAGATGATGATTAGCCTCCCTAATTTATGCTAGTTAATTAGTGATTAATTAGATTAGTGTAATGCAAGCAACATAGACTAATTAACAATTAATGTATATATAGCTAATTAGTTGTAAAAAAAATTAGTTAATTAATTAATTAGCCCTATAATATAGTTATTTATCTTAATTAATTAGTTGCTAATTATTGTAGTAAACATCATGGAATTAAATTTAGTTAGTATGTTTGGATGTTGAAATCAAAGCTACTTGAAATTGATTGATGGAATTAGAATTATATTATTATTTATTAATTCGTATTTGATTTTTGGAATTTTATGAATATTATGACAAATTAAATTAAATTAATTAATTGTCTATTGTAACACAGTATTTTGTGTCCCCCTAGTGGCTCAAAATATTTTTTTTTTTTGTCATTTGGGAATGTTATTGTCATAGTTTTGGAACATTCATGGGTTTAATTTTAACATTATTTGATTATAGAATGTACGATTTTTCATCGTGTCTAAGTTAGATCTCAGAATCACTAACTGCTAGTCTGTTACTAATAAACAGTGAAATATTATTGTAAAAAAAATGTACTAACTGAAAAAATGTTAAGAATCTGACTTGACTAAACGAATAAAACAATAATAAATTCTCGTATAAGAGATGTTATATATACTTATTATTATATACTCGTATCACCGTTTTTTGATTAAATTATTATCGTCCTTCTTAATCCATTTATTAGAAATTTAAAATATACGGAATATATTTTATGAAGTGTATATACGTAGCATCAAATTGTTCGATATAATAATATAAATATTTTAAGCATATTCAATTCCAAACTAAATTCTAACACAACAATATAATCATAATCATAATTAATTAATTAATTATAATCATCTTATTAATTAAAAGCATGATGTCCACTTCACAACTTGCATCTACTTGCTCAATTATATGTTGCATTGTAGGCCAATAACAAAGCTAACAAGTAGTTTTACACTTTTACTTCCCTTTACAAAAAAATCATCAAATAAATTATTGTACAAAATTGAATTACTATATCTGTTTTATTATTAAAACAAGTTACACAGATATTATATATCGAGTTTTTGATAAAAAAAATTATCTCGAGAATAGCATGCTAGGGCATAAGAAAACAACCGAGTTATATCTGTTTTATTATTAAAACGAGTTAAACAGCAGAATAACACGTTAGAACATAAGAAAAATCAACGAACGGTACTATCAATATCTGATAATATTGCATATTTAGAACGGTTTTAGATATTTATAAAACCGGTATGTCCGTCGTTCTATCCTAAGTAAGATTAACCGAAGATTCAATGATTTGAAGGTAATTAATTAATTAATTAATTAATTTAATTAATTAACTTTTTATTAATGATCATGCATGTCATACAAATCATATTAGTTTTATTACTTTACAAAAAGCAAATCTCTACAATTTGTAATCAATAATCTTTATTCTGTTGCATGACCCAACCAAAATCTATGACGTTTCTTTGTTAATTGGACAATAAATTATCCACTTGAGTTGTGATTAGGAGTATCAAGTGACAACATTTGCAAATCTCTCAAGCACTTGACCTAAAAATTAATTAAAGTAATAAGATGCATAAAATCACATAATAAATCTAATTAAATCTAATTTAATTAATTAATTAATTAATTAATTAACATTCTATCGTTTTTGTCATACGAATTATGGAGTTTTAATTACGTGGTAGAAAATGAAAATTTAAAGGGAAAAAACGCACGGTTAAAATACATAATCGTGATTATTTACATTTTTTAAAAATTTAATGAATTAAATCTAATTTAATTTAATTAATTAATAAAATCCCTATGGAGTATGTTTTTGATTATTACTTTTATTTTCTTTGTCTTGGTTTTCGTGGGTGGTTATACTTTAATTAATTAGTCTCATATTCTTTACAATAAAACCGTGTTTCAAGAATTTATATGTAAGATTATTGATTAATACTCCCAAAATCTTGGTTGTTAACCAACTAATGATTTATGAAAAAAATAAAAATAAATAGTTGTACTATTACGATAAAGTTTTACAAAAAAATTATTGTGAAATCAGCACATATAATTGAACATTATTTTCAAAACTGTATAGATTAATTAATGTCATATTATTCAGCATAAAAAATCGTATTTGAGGAGACTAACTGATAAATTTTTATACAAGATTATCTATAAATAATACTCCTAATCTTGGTTGTTAAACCAACTAATTAATGATTTGTGAAAAAAAATTAATTAATCAAGGGATTGTATTTAGAACAATTTATCATATTTTGCCAAAACACATCATAACAAAGAAAGAATATACTTATATATATGGTTAGAATTAGTGCTCAAAAGATCTCATATAAACACAAATGGGATTTTCCTAATTAATTAGGGTACCCTACATTTTTTAGGACACAAGTTCCATCAACCCTTAATTAGGGGCCCATGATGTTGCAAAAGGCCTTACAATATTGACAACATCTTTATTGGTGTTTTCTTGGGCACAATCATTGTCAAATCTTTGTAAATGGGTCAAATAATGGGTCGGGTTTGGGTCAGATCGGTTTCTGGTGGATCAATTTCGGATTAGAAAAATTGGGATAACTTCAGGTCGGGCTGGATCGTTTTCAGGTTATTTCAACTAGACCCGGCAAATGGGTCAAACGGGTCGGGTTGGTTTCGGTGGGACAACTTCGGATTAGAAAAATCGGGGTGATTTTGGTTCGGGCTGATCATTTTCGGGTTTGTTGTTTTTAATTTTTGTAAGGGTATCGACTTGTTTGCTGCGATCATAGCATTCACGTCAGTTCCGGGTTATGTCTGCTCAGTTCAGGTTACGTGTCAAACTTTGGTCTTAAGCTCGGGTGGCAGGTCCGGTTCAGGTTGGGTTATTCATCAGGTCGGATTTCAACCCGTCCTCCTTAGAATGGTTATATATATATGACCCTTTAAAATTCGGGTTGTAACGGTGCTCAAATCTGTTAACGGTATTCTACTAATGTTACCAGTTATTATAAATCTGTTACTATTATTTGCCAACGTTTGCCTTTTGTTTCCCATTTTGAAAAAAATAATTAAAATTTTACCAAATTTTTTTTTTTAAAGAATTGGGTGCCCAAAAATTCATGAAGTTAGATTGTATATATGGACCACCATGTGATAAAGATTGCAATATGCTTAGGCCCAACCTATGTAATGGATTTTACTATAGACTATGATTTTCTAGCCCATATTTCATAAGAGACGGTTACCCATTTCAGTTCAGTTCAGTTCAACTCACTTCAGTTCAGTCGGTTAGTCTATTTCAGTGCAAAAAGGCATAACCTTATCAGTTACGGACTCCGTATTACACATGAAAACCGTACACATGTGAAACCGTATTCCATGCAATATATAAAACGAAATATAATCTTCAATCTCGACCAAATATGAGTCTAAACAAAGTCAATAATTGTCGAATCTAAAAAAAAAAGTGTCAAAATCTCGAGATTTTCCAAATTTCTAAAAAAACAAATATCAAAATCCTGAGATTTCCCAAATTTTAAAAAAAAACGTGTCAAAATCCCGAGATTTCCCAAATTTCAAAAAAAACATGTTGAAATCCCGAGATTTTCCAAATTTCTAAAAAAACAAAAATCAAAATCCCGAGATTTTCCAAATTTCTAAAAAAAACAAATATCAAAATCCCGAGATTTCCCAAATTTAAAAAAAAACATGTCAAAATCTCGAGATTTCCCAAATTTCTAAAAAAAAACATAAAAATCCCGAGATTTCCCAATTTTTAAAAAAAACGTGTCAAAATCCCGAGATTTCCCAAATTTCTAAAAAAAAACATGTCAAAATCCCGGGATTTCCCAAATTTCTAAAAACCCGTTCTCCTTCTGACGATGCATATATATCCGTCACAAAACCGTGACGCATCAGTTTTCATCCACGTGTATAGATAAAGCCAAAATTACAACGCGTAGCAACCTAGGTAATCGTAAAAATGGTTTATCTTTATCGAATTATCTATACATATGAACCGTTATCTGACCTGACCCGTTACAAATTTATGACGGATATGTTTGACTCGATATAAATGCTTGAATGGGGGGTGTCAGTTCATGGCTTCATGCATGAGGCTTAAAGTCTGAAGTCTGAAGTGATGCAGCAGCAGCAGCATCATCTGCTGCAATCTGTGTATAAAGATTTACCTGTGAATGTCCCCTGCTTCATTTTGGCCCATTTCTCTAAGTCTTTAATACACTTTTGGTAAATTTTTCCAATTTTTTTTAATACCAAAATGAGTTTTTTTTTTTAAAAAAAAAAAAAAAAAAAAAAAAAAAACATTTTATAGTTTTTGTGAGAAAATATTTTAATTTAGATAAACTGGTTCTAATTACGATCTTGAATTTTAAACGGGTCAAATAGATAAATGAATAAACGGTAGAATGTGTCGATCTAAATGGGTACGTATTTGACCCGTTAAAACTCGAGAATATTAAAATTACTCCTAATATCCCAATCCTAATAAAAATTACTCTTAATTGGTACACCTGACAAAAACTGATCCGACCCAACACTTGAATTGACGACCTGAATTTTACCCGTAGCCCTAATTGACTCGGCTTAACCCGAAACCAGCCCAGATGTTATTATAGAAAACAAGTCGATATCTCAAAAAAAAAAAAATTGAAAAAATAACAGACTGAAAATGATTCGAACCCAAAATGATCTGGTCCGACCCGAAGTCAACTAGATTCTTATAACCCGAAACTGATCCAAAAAAATAGTTGTAAAATCACTGTGAGACTATCTCATACGTTTTTTTACCCGTAGCCCTAATTGACTCGGCTTAACCCGAAACCAGTCCAAATGTTATTATAGGAAACAAGTTACGTTGATATCTCTAAAAAAAAGTTGAAAAAATAACAGACTGAAAACGATTCGAACCCAAAATGATCTGGTCCGACCCGAAGTCAACTAGATTCTTACAACCCGAAACTGATCCAAAAAAATCGCTGTAAAATTACTGTGAGACTGTCTCATACATTTTTTTACAGAAAAAATTGATTTAAGTTGAAAGTGTAGTTACTTTTTTCATTCCTTTCTTGTGATGAACAGAGTAAAGGCAAGAAAATGAACAAGCAATTGATCAGAAAAATAAACACAAATTTGTTTTTTTTTTTTTTAAAAAAAAATAATAATAATTTGATTTTCCCAAAGAAATGAAATTTGCAGGACAACTTGTTTTTTTGTAGTCAGAAAAAAAATAAAAAAATAAAAAAAAATTGGGACCTTTTTTCCTTTATTACCTGTCAATGTCATCTACTCATTTCCCGAGGTGGTAAACGGGTCAATCTGGTTCACTTCGGTTACTCTAACTTGATTCGATTCATATCAATTCAGATTACGAGTCAAACTTGTACTCCCTCCGTTCAAGTCCAAACTTTCCTTTTACTTTTCACGTTTGCCAACGCGCATTTTGCATCGTTAATATCTTTTGTAACATATTAGTAAAAAGTATGGAAATTGGATATTAATAATGTACTTTTAAAGACGAATCAAACAAGATCCCACGTGAATATATTTTCTCTAATAGATTGTCGTGAATATCGAAAGTTCTCCTTGATTGTGAATAGTCAAATAATGATTTATATTCAGTATTAGTCGAGGACTAAGGCTCTGATATTGTTGTTGTTCTACATACTCCCTCCGATTTTTATTTATCTTTCCTGTTTTCTTATTTGGCTGAAACACCATTTCTTCCCTATTTCTGTTTTAGGCCATCAACATGTGGTCTAGAATTACCCTTGCATTTTACTTTCCCCAAAGTCAAAGGGGAAGATTATTAAAAATCGAAAGTAGCAGTATTTAAGAAATTGGGTTTGACCAAATTTGACTCGAAATCAGTCAAAATTGATTTCGACTCAATTCTGAATCGATTTTGACCAAATTTGACTCAAATTAATCAAAATTGATTTCGACTCAATTTTAAATCGCGTTTGACCAAATTTGACTCGAATTGATCAAAATTGATTTCAAGTCAATTTTAAATCGCGTTTGACCAAATTCAACTCGATGAACTCAAATCGACTCGATTGCACCCAATTGATTTGATTATTATAGAGAGCCCCTATGATTTTTTAGGCTTCTGAAATTTGCAGCATAGATTTTTTTTTTTATTTTTTTTTTACAGTAAATCTTTTACAGTAAATTTTCCCTGAATAAAGAGAAAAAAAAAGTCTTTTATCTTTTCTTCTTGTCCTCATCTACTTCATTTATCACATATTCTTATCTCGATTCTCGACTGAGGTATTTCCGTCATAAATTAAGTAATACAGTACTCCGTAGTATGTAAAATAAGTCGATAAAAATATTTTTGGCACATTTGTCGTCGTGTAGGTCTCCTGAGAGACGGTCTCTCATTAATTTTATTGAGAGACTAGGTACAAATGAAAGTAACAGTGGTACCAAAACTAACAGAAGTAGGTACGATTAACATAAAAGAGTATACAAATATAAAGAGGGTACGCTTCTTATAAAAACAGGTACAAAACAAAGTTGTCTTTTAAGGGTACGAATAGAACATAAAGTGGTACTGAAGAGTTGTCTCTCAATAAGTTATTGAGAGCCCGTCTCTTCCAAGAATTTGTGTTTGTCAAAACACGTGTTAAACTATCGATATCCTTCATTTTTTTATCATGAAAAATTATAAAAATTTGATACTTTATTTCCAAGTATTTTTTTTATCTATTCATTAAGACGAACCAAACAAAATTTCATCTGACTTTATTTCCAATTACAGATGGTCAAGACTCGAGGCTCGAGAATCATGAATATTCTTCTTTAATTGTGAATACTGTTAGAAAAATATGTTTAAAAACGTGTTTATTGAATTTGAACGAAGTTCGTTTAAACATTTGTCGATTCTTGCATGGGACGATCTCACAATAAATTTATTATGACGCTGGTCACATACACGGACCGAATTTCATCATTCTATCACGAGTATTTTTTTTTTTTTTAATTTTTTCTCGCAAAATATTTTCGTGAAAACAATATAATTACTCGAAAAATTTCACATTTTCACTCAAAACAACTAATTTTTTTTTTTTACTTTGTCGGTCTCACAATAAATTCATTATGATGTTGGTCACACACACACACACACACCGAATTTCATTATTCTATCACGAGTATTTTTTAATTAATTTTATATCGCAATATATTTTCGTAAGACGATATAATCAACTCGAAAAATTTCACATTTTCACTCAAAACAACTAAAATCTTTTTTCTACTTTACTTCTATGCAAGTTTTTAAGTACATTTCTCAATTTTTACATGAAACGGTCTTACAATAAATTTATCATAACACTTATCAGATACACACACTAACTGAATTTCATCATTCTATTACTCGTATTTTTTTTTTATTTTTTTTTTCCACGCAATATATTTCCATGAAACGATATAATCACTCGAAAAAATTCACATTTTCACTCAAAACAACTATTTTTTAAAATTTTTTATTAATTTTTTCTCGCAATATATTTTTATGAGATGATATAATCACTCGAAAAATTTCACAGTTTCACTCAAAACAACTAAAATCTTTTTTCTACTTTACTTCTATGCAAGTTTTTAAGTACATTTCTCGATTTTTACATGAAACGGTCTTACAATAAATTTATCATAACACTTATCAGATACACACACTAACTGAATTTCATCTTTCTATTACTCGTATTTTTTATTAATTTTTTTCCACGCAATATATTTCCATGAGGCGATATAATCACTCGAAAAAATTCACATTTTCATTCAAAACAACTAATTTTTTTTAAAATTTTTTATTAATTTTTTCTCGCAATATATTTTCGTGAGACGATATAATCAACTCGAAAAATTTCACATTTTCACTCAAAACAACTAAAATCCTTTTTCTACTTTACTTCTATGCAAGTTTTTAAGTACATTTCTCGATTTTTACATGAAACGGTCTTACAATAAATTTATCATAACGCTGGTCATATACACGCACTAACTGAATTTCATCATTCTACTACTCGTATTTTTTATTAATTTTTTTTCCACGCAATATATTTCCATGAGGCGATATAATCTCTCGAAAAAATTCACATTTTCACTCAAAACAACTTCTTTTTTTTTATTAATTTTTTCTCGCAATATATTTTCGTGAGATGATATAATTACTCGAAAAAAATTCACACTTTCACTCAAAACAACTATTTTTTTTTATTAATTTTTTCTCGCAATATATTTTCGTGAGACGATATAATTACTTGAAAAAAATTCCACATTTTCACCCGAAAAAACCAAAATCTTTTTTTTTTTTTTTACTATGGTTTTACAAACCAACAACAAAAAACCAACTTCTTCTACACCAAATAATTTACACCATTTCCTACAACCTCCACCACCAACCCAAATTCCAACCCAAACCCATTTCACAAACCCGTATTCTAACCCAAACCCGTATCTCAAAATGTCCGATAACGATCCTACAATAACCCGTCATTTCATGGACCTCCTCGGCGGTCCAATACCCGACCCGAATTACTACAATTACTCCTCCTCCTCCTCCTCCGCCTCCTCTTGGATTCCGACAGTCGGAAATTCGGTGTTTCTGATACCTGCGCAATCGATTCTCGAAGAAGTTGTGAGCTTGGGAAGCGAGAATGTGGATTTGAGTGAATTGAAGAGATTTTTTTTGAGTGGAAGAGGGATTTGTAATCAAATTAGAACTGAATTATTGATTAATCATCATAATTTGGGGTTCTTGGATCATAATAATAATAATAATAATTCTGATCAATTTGAAGTTCAAATCAAGATTTCGAAGCTCTTGAGCTTACTTGAACAGGTTCGTAAATTCTTTTATTTTATTATCGCTTCTCGATTATTAATCAATTTTGATCACGGAGATGTATCTGACACGTGATTTGGTGAAATAAATCCCGTGTTATGAACACGGGAATTATTATTTTATTTTATTTGGGTTGGTTTATAAATTATGACACGGAGATGTATCTGACACGTGACACAGGATTTATTATTTTTATTTTATTTTATTTTATTTATTTTGGTTGGTTTTGTATAAATCATGAAACGGAGACGTATCTGACACGTGATTGATGAAATAAATCCCGTGTTATGAACTTTATTATTTTATTTTATTTATTTTTAATTTATTTTATTTTATTTTATTTGGGTTGGTTTTGTATAAATCATGAAACGGAGACGTATCTGACACGTGATTAATGAAATAAATCCCGTGTTATGAACTTTATTATTTTATTTTATTTATTTTTAATTTATTTTATTTTATTTGGGTTGGTTTTGTATAAATTATGACACGGAGACGTATCTGACACGTGATTGATGAAATAAATCCCGTGTTATGAACTTTATTATTTTATTTTATTTATTTTTATTTTATTTTATTTTATTTTATTTGGGTTGGTTTTGTATAAATTATGACACGGAGACGTATCTGACACGTGATTGATGAAATAAATCCCGTGTTATGAACTTTATTATTTTATTTTATTTATTTTTATTTTATTTTATTTTATTTTATTTGGGTTGGTTTTGTATAAATTATGACACGGAGACGTATCTGACACGTGATTGATGAAATAAATCCCGTGTTATGAACTTTATTATTTTATTTTATTTATTTTTATTTTATTTTATTTTATTTTGTATAAATTATGACACGGAGACGTATCTGACACGTGATTGATGAAATAAATCCCGTGTTATGAACTTTATTATTTTATTTATTTATTTTTATTTTATTTTAGTTTATTTCATTTGGGTTGGTTTAGTATAAATTTTGACACGGAGATGTATCTGACACGTGATTGATGAAATAAATCCCGTGTTATGTAATTGGGTTCATACGAAAGTGTGGTTACATAACACGGGATTTATTATTTTATTATATTATATTATATTTTATTTTATTTTATTTGGGTTGGTTTTGTTTACTTGTGACACAAACACTGACCTGACCTGACTTGACTTGACACGACACTAATGTATTTGGAATTTGGATGTTGATTTGTTGACCCGTGTTGTGTAATTGGGTTAATACGAACATGACCCGTGATTTATTTGGGTTGACCCATTTAGAGAATTGATTTATTTTGGTTGGTTTTGTGTAAAATGACACGAACTTAACGGGTTTGGATTTAGGTCCGGCCGGTGGTCCAATTTATGTGTGGACCTACTTCCGGCGATACTCGAATTAACCCGTTTAAGGCTTTCGTGACCCGTTCACATGTAACACGAGATAATTGGGTCATTTAGGCTCTGTTCTTTTGGACTGAAACTGACTGAACTTAACTTAACTGAACTTAATTTAACTGAAGTGGACTGAAATATAGAGACAAAATATGTCTCCTGAGCTTAAATGAACTGAACTAAACTGAAACTGACCGAATATAAGTCCAAAAAAACCGGGCCTTATTTGGGTTGGTCGAGTTTGGATTTAGGTTCGGTAGTGATTCAATTTATGTAACTAGGGTCGGTCCAATTTAACCCGTTTATCAATTTCGTAACCCGTTAACATGTAACACGAGACAATTGGGTCAATTTATTTGGGTCGACCTGGTCGGGTTTGGATTTAGGCCCGGTGGGCGATGGTCCAATTTATGTAACTAGGTCGGTCCAAATTAATCAACACGTTTATGAATTTCGTGACCCGTTAATTAACATATAACACAAAAATGACAAAATTCAGGGGTACCACGTAAAAAAAAGTCAATTTTTTTTCGACCCGTTCGTCAATTTTTTTTTTTTTTTTTTTTCCGACCCGTTTGTCAATTTTTTTTTTTTTTTTCCGACCCGTTTGTCAATTTTTTTTTTTCCGACCCTTTCGTTAATTTTTTTTTTCCGACCCGTTCGTCAATTTTTTTTTTTTCCCGACCCGTTCGTCAATTTTTTTTTTCCCGACCCGTTTCAGGTAGAAGCGAAATACGAAGAATACGGTCAAAAAATGGAAGAATTAATCACATCATTTGAAGTAATAGCAGGAGAAGGTGCAGCAACATGTTACACAGCATTAGCATTACAAGCAATGTGTAGGCATTTCTGTCACCTTCGAGACGCGATCATTCTTCAAATTAAATCGGTCAGAAAAAAACTCGGCCGTGGTGGTGGTTGTGGTGGTGGTGGTGGTGGTGGTGGTGGAGACGGTGGTGGTGGTGGTGGTCGACTGACGCTTCAGCAGATCGGACTTCTTCAAGGCGCGCAGCAGCGACAGGCGTGGCGGCCCATTCGTGGGCTTCCTGACACGTCTGTTGCTATACTGCGCGGTTGGCTTTTCGAGCATTTTCTTAATCCGTAAGTTGATCGATTTTTTTTAAAAATTTAATTATGAGTTTTTCAAAAACCGTCTTTTAAAAAAAAAAAAATTATTGGCATTTTTCGATGAAATTTTTCGTTATTGAGAAATAGTTTTTTTTCCATCGTGAACGGGCATTTCTCGAGGTAATTTTTTCGTTCTCGTTGGAAATTTTAATTTAATTATGGGATGCTCAGAAACCGTCTTTTTATTTTTATTTATTTTATTTTTTAATATTGGTAGTTTTTGATGAAATTTTTCGTTACTGAGAAACTGTCTTTTCTAAGTTTTTTTTCATCGTAAATGGGCATTTCTCGAGGCAATTTTTCATTCTCGTTGGAAAATTTAATTTAATTATGGGTTGCTCAGAATTCAGAAACCGTATCTTTAAAAAAAATAAAAAATAAAATTACGAGTATATATTTTTTATTTTTTTATTGGCAATTCTCGATAAAATTTTCATTCTCGCTGCAAATTTTAATTACTAGAAAACGTCTCTTCTAAGTTTTTTTTTTCATCGTGAACGGGCATTTCTCGAAGCAATTTTACATTCTCGTTGGAAATTTTAATTATGAGTTGTTCAGAAACCATCTCTTCTAAGTTTTTTTCATCGTGAACGGGCATTTAATTTCTCGAGGCAATTTTTCATTCTCGTTGAAAATTTTAATTATGGGTTATTCAGAAACCGATTTTTTTGTATTGCTAACACAAAAGGTAATTAACAATTAAGTCACGAGACGACTTAATTATATATCACGAGATTTACGTAATTAATTAATTAATTATTTATTTATTTTTCGATTTTATTGCAGATACCCAAATGACTCAGAGAAGCTAACATTGGCATCACAAACTGGCCTCACAAAGAATCAAGTATATATATCCCTTCAATTTCATCCATTTTTCGTCTCGTTCATTTAATTATTTTTTATATTTATTCAAATAAAAAAAAATAATTGTCTTCAAATTTGTTTTTTTTTTCTTCAAATCCAAAAAAGTTTATTCTTTTACCTATAGGTCGTCGACTCAACCTTTATTATTATTGGGAGTTGTTAATATATACGAGTAATATTTAATTTAAAATATAATAAATACGTGAATTTTATCACCACGAGTGCTCCATATCGATAAATTTATAACTTTTAAAAAAAAATAATCAAAGTTAAATAAATGACTGCGACAGATGAATATTTGAATAGTTACCCATGTGTCGTAGATTATTGTTGACGATTTTATTTAATATAATTAATGTAATTATTATTGTGAAAATGTAGGTTTCAAATTGGTTCATTAATGCAAGAGTAAGATTATGGAAGCCCATGATTGAAGAAATGTACAAAGATGAATTTGGAGATTCTTCTGTGGATTCTTCTGGTGACGGTGATGGTGATGGTGATGGTGACGGTGTTGAGGATCGAGTCGAGAATTAATCACATTTTATTTGGCTAATTGTAGCAAAAATATTGAACTAATTAGGCCAAGTTTTTTGTAATTATAATTTGAATTAATTAAGTATTTAAGGTTTAAAAAAATTATTTCAACTTTCGAAATATGTTTTGATTTTTTTTACTTGTTTTCGATTATTATACACAACGTGGTGGGTCAGCTCGACCTGTATTTCACATATTTTTTTATATCATAAATTCATTACGTACGACATTTTTTTTTTTTTGGTGACGAGGGAACCCGCAGCCGCTACCTTTGGTGCGCTCTGGGTAAACCCCCGGGTGTACGCAATAGCCTGCAAACCACGCACACCATATAAGCCGCCCTTTGGACGACAGGCTCGAAGCCTAGATGGCATAGCCTCAAGCCATACAACTCCCACAAGAACGCTCTTGCAGGGACTTGAACCTGAGACCCATGGAGTTGTAGCCACATGTTTTAACGACATTTTTGCAAATAATTTTTAGTCGAAAATCAGGAATATTTCCACATTTTTTATTATTAGATAATTATTTGTCGATTCAACGTAACTACGAATTAAGTACATAAGAGTTTAAACAACAAAAATATGGTTTGAATTTATTAAATTTATTTTTAGAATAATTCAAGTTAAACTCTTTTATTCTAAATATTTTAAATAATTTTTTTATAATGTATATTATTTTTTTTTTTTTATAATGTATATTTATTTATTTTTTAAAATTTGTCACAACACAAATATTAATTAAAGGTCAAATCACTTTATTGCAATTTAGGGTGGTAGTGAGACCAAGGCATACATCATACCAACTCTTCTCCAAAGTTTTGACTTTGTTGTCCCTCTATTATTAAAATATTGAGATCATCTTTAATTATCCTTAAGATCTTTCTTAAGTTAATTAATTATATTCACTTTAAGATTAAAACGAGTAAAAAATTATCTATATGATCGACAAAATGCACGAGTTTTATTAATTATCGCTATCTAATCCTCCTATGATCATATCGGTCAGGTCATAGGTCATTTCAAGTCAGATCATTTCCCGGTATATGTGTCATTATAATTTTTTAGTTTTAAAAAAAAAATTAAATAGTTATTATAATTTTGAGCAAAGCGGATCTCCCGTCCCATTTTTGTGTTCCACCCCGTGTGCCACACCATACACCGGATGACACCTCGCCTATTGAATAGATAAAATAAGCAACAAATATCATACATTTGTTGATGTGTCATCCAGTGTATGGTGTGGCACACAGAGTGGGACACAAAATGGGACAGGAAATCCGCATTGAATTTTGAGTGATGTTAAGCACAATTGTTAGGGTTGTATTCATAAATTTATAATCGATGTAATTAATGTAATTAATGACAATATTAAGTACTAATTTCTCTCTTTTAATTTCCCAAATACATTCCTGAGGACTGTTTTATACATCGTCAAGTTATTTGAATTGGATCGATTTATTTTTAAATGTAACCATATATCTAATCCGTTTTAAGTTTAAGACGATTTACAGACTGACCGTTTATAATTGGTGATTTGATGGATTGGCACTTTGATGCATGAAATCATAATTAATGAATTAATATTAATTAATTACTAATTAATTAAACACTACATGATATACAAAACGCCAAAATATAGTTAGGAGTACAAATTCTTTAATAAATATTTTTACGACCAAAAATTTCAAAGTTCGTTTAATAATTTGTGGGGTTTGTTTTTGATAAAATCCATGTGACATTAATTAATCCACTCCTTGATTTACGTTTAATTAATTATAATTAACATAACATAACATAACATAACATAACATCAACATTGTAGCTTTATAGGTACACCATACCAAATCAAACATCATATCATGCATGCATTATTGCATGGTCGTGATCGAGTTACTCAGAATGTATTTAAAATTTTAAATAATCGAGATTTGACTTTGATGGTCATTCAGTTAATATATATATATATATCGAGTATTGATTTTTCGAATATATTTAAGTATATATTTTCATCGAATATTGGCTAAAATTAATGTAATTTGACTTTAAAGTAGTGATAATATATGTACATAGGAATATATAAATATAGGATATATATACACTCGAGTATAATATTGAAAAAAAACAAATAAATGCACACATGATCGTGATCGAGTTACGCATCAGAATGTATTTAAAATTTTAAATCGAAGATTTGACTTTGATGGTCAGTTAATATCGAGTATTAATTTTTTTCGAATATATTTAAGTATATATTTTCATCGAATATTGGCTAAAATTAATGTAATTTGACTTTAAAGTACGTAGTAGTGATAATATATATACATAGGATATACACTCGAGTAGTATATTTATATTGAAAAAAGCAAAAACAAATATTGGCGTGAAAATATTTAAATTATTAGATCGAGATTTGACTTTAATGGTCAGTTAATATCGATTATTAATATTTTTCGAATATATTTAAGTATATACTCCTATATTTTCATCGAATATTGGATAAAATTGATGTAATTTGACTTTAAAGTAGTGATAATAATATATGTACATGGGAATATATATATATATATATATATATATATATATATATATATATACACACACACACTCGAGTATAATATTGAAAAAAAAAACAAATAATCATACATACATGGTTGTGATCGAGTTACGCATAATGTATTTAAAATTTTAGATCGAAGATTTGACTTTGATGGTCAGTTAATATCGAGTATTAATTTTTTTTTTCGAATATATTTAAGTATATATTTTCATCGAATATTGAACAAAATTAATGTAATTTGACTTTAAAGTAGTGATAATATACATAGGATAAATACTCGAGTATTATATTGAAAAAAAACAAAAACAAATAATCATGTATGTTGGGTTACGTATTCGCGTGAAAATATTTAAAATATTAGATCGAGATTTGACTTTGATGGTCAGTTAATAATGTCGAGTATTAATTTCGTTGATTAATTTTTCGAATATATTTAACTATATATTTTCATCAAATATTGGCCAAAATTAATGTAACTTGACTTTCAAGTAATAATAATAATAATAATAATTATTATTATTATTATTATTATTATTATTATTTACACTATTAGATCGAGAAATTTTTGTGTGTGAGACAACCTTACATACGGTTTTTAGACGAGATACATCTACAATTAACGAGTATCACTATTTAATAACTTTACAAGTAAATTATTATTGACAATACGCCGATTTTCATCTCTGCTCGACTGGTAGTCAGTCGGTCTTCCAGTCCAGCTCCCTTCTGCCTTTGCACTCTCGAGGGCCAATCTAAGGCAGTCATATATAAATACGATTTTTAGTCATATATAAATACTATTAATGGTATCAAAATAATTAATTTAATTAAAATATTTTGTAAATAGTAATTATTAATTATTATTACTAATTATAAGCCTATAGCAAACTGCCAAAGGGTGACAATATGCACAAATATTGCATCCAAATACTAGCATTCTGACATTATAGGTGAGCTGAAATTGGTTGATTATTACATAAATAAATATAATAAAATATATAATTGGAAATTTGGAATTACAATAATCCAAATTCTAAGCAAAATTTGGAATACTTACTAATTTAACTTATAAATTATTAATCTCTTATATACAATAATACCAAAAATATAACGCGCTCATTTTTTAATGGTTGCGTAAATAATTGCATGTCATCAAAATATCGATCATA
Source organism: Agrostemma githago (assembly GCA_958450325.1). Classification (NCBI taxonomy): domain Eukaryota; kingdom Viridiplantae; phylum Streptophyta; class Magnoliopsida; order Caryophyllales; family Caryophyllaceae; genus Agrostemma; species Agrostemma githago. The sequence goes on along the minus strand of OY288241.1, from coordinate 80,807,129 downwards.
CATTCACACGACAGATTCTTTAATGTGGAAATATACGTAAAATAAATAAATTAAATTACATAAATTAAACGTTATTAATATGATAATATTATCGTGATTAAGGTTTGAACCTGTCAATTTTAATTATTTAGCCTATCAAAATGATTAAAAATTAAACGTTAATATGACAATATATATATATATATATATATATATATATATATATATATATATCAATATTATCGTGATTAAGGTTTCAACCCGTCAATTTTAATTATTTAGCCAATCAAAATTATTAAAAATTAAACGCTAATATGACAATAATATTATCGTGATTAAGGTTTGAACCCGTCAATTTTAATTATTTAGCCTATCAAAATTATTAATTGGTCCAACAATTAGATGAATAAATATATATATTCCTAATCTTAGCCTAAATTGTCTCAATAATTTGAGCTCTCTTTAATTTTGAGCAGGTGAAATTATATAAAAACAAATACAAAAGTATCCCAAATGGGGTAGGGCAATCCCACAAAAATAGACCTAACAATCTAACATCTCAATTAATTATATAGAGTGGTTGATTTTTACATTTCACAATACTATTATTATAATTAAAATTAATAATTATAATTATTATTAATTACTACAACCCTTTATTTCAAATTCTATATATATAAATCCATTTTATTCACACTAAAATCAATAATTACACACTAAGAAAAACCCTCTAAAAACCTTAGAAATTTTGAAAATTTTTATTAAATTAAATCATAATTATGGCAAATGTAAACACTCAATTAGTGTTAATGACTTCAATAATACTAATGTCTCCTCTAATTAACATGTGTTTAGCACAAGGGCTCGGAATTGGGGTCGGGTTAGGGTTTGGGTTTGGCTTTTTAACCTCGAATTTCTACGATTCTTCGTGTCCTCAAGTTAATGACATTATCATGTCTGTGCTTCAAAATGTCGTCGCAGAAGATCCTCGTATGGCCGCCTCGTTGCTTCGTCTTCATTTCCATGATTGCTTTGTCAAGGTTCTTCATTATTCATTCATCCTTTGTATTTAATTTACATGCAAAACATTTTTTTTAAAAAAAATCAACAGAATAATGATTCATGTTAGCTGATGCAAAATAAATAAATAAAAAATCAGCTCGATAATGATTCATGTTAGCTGATGCAAAAAAAATAAAAAAAATCAGCTGGATAATGATTCATGTTAGCTGATGCAAAAAAAATCAGCTGGATAATGATTCATGTTAGCTGATGCAAAAAAAAAAATCAGCTGGATAATGATTCATGTTAGCTGATGCAAAAAAAAAAAAATCAGCTGGATAATGATTCATGTTAGCTGATGTAAAAAAAATAAAAATAAACTGGATAATGATTCATGTTAGCTAATGCAAAAAAAAAAAAAAAAAAAAATCAGCTGGATAATGATTCATGTTAGCTGATGCAAAAAAAAATACTGTATTTAATTTGCTGTTGTTGTGTTGTTATTCTAGGGATGTGACGCTTCTGTATTACTTGATGACACCCCGTCATTCATGAGTGAAAAAAATGCCGTGCCAAACGCTAATTCCTTGAGAGGTTTCGAGGTGATAGACGAGATAAAAGCACGATTAGAACAAGTGTGCCCTGACACTGTGTCTTGTGCTGATATTCTGACCTTAGCTGCTCGCGATTCTGTTGTCCTGGTAAGCGCAGAACTTCTGTTTTTTTTTTGTTTCTGTCTGTCTCCTATGTAAAATAAATTCACAAACAAAACAGACATTTACATAAATTAAACTAATTTAATTTAATTTGAACAAGTGTATATATGTGCCTGAGACTGTCTTGTGTTGACGTTAACTGCTCGCGATTCTGTTATGTTCTGGTAAGCGCAGAACTTCTATTTTTTTTCGTTTTTGTCTCTTATATTATATGTAAAAACAGATTCACAAACAAAACAGACATTATTTAATTTACAGAAACAAAAAACGGGAAATTACAAAAAATGATCATTTTACATTTTTACTCGATTTATGTGCCTAATTAAGACTGTCTTGTGCTGACGTTAATCGCTCGTGATTCTGTTAATTATTCTGGTAATTTAAGCGCAAAACTTTTGGTTTTTCATTTCTGTCTCCCATGTATGTAAAACAAATTCACAAACAAAACAGACATTATTTATTTTTTACAGAACCAAAAAAGGATAGAAAATTACGAAAAATGACAATTTTACATTTTTTTTACTCATACTGGTGTTATATAAGACAGTTTTACAGAAGAATTTTTACGTGTTAATACAGAGTGGAGGACCGACATGGGAAGTTCCATTAGGTAGAAAAGACTCGACTTCAGCATATTTCGACCTTGCCAACAACACCATCCCTGCACCGGTTTTCAACGTCCAATTACTTCTGCAAAATTTTCAGGCTCGTGGTCTAGACGCAGTCGATCTAGTCGCACTCTCAGGTACGTATATAATACAGTATATATTACTCTGCTTTCGTCAGAATTTTAGTTTCTTTAATTAATATGTTTCACATATTCTTGTTTTAGACTGTCTTACACGTACAATAATAATATTGTAAAATAAAATAAAATTATAGGTCTTTTTTCATGCTACTATATATGCTAGTGAAATTTGTTTTTTACACGATAATAATATAAAGAATTTACTTAATTTTTTTTGAACGAAAAGAATAATAATTCATTAATAGAACGTAAAAGATTTAAACTTTATTTTAATCAACCTCGAAACTTTATTTGATATTTTGACTTTTAAAAAAAAAACTTATATATTAATAACGTTTTCAACTTTAATTTCAACTCATAAATTTGTATTTTTTTTATTCTTCTTAATTATTACTAATCCTATTCTACTTACTATAATTATATTATGCATTTTGTATGATTGTTTTTTAGATGATTTTTTTGGGATTAAGACTCTGATGCTGCTGTTATTAGCCGATCTCAACTCTTTTCGGGATTAAGACTCTGAATCTCTGATGCTATTATTACAATAAGCCGATCCCAACTCTTTTTGGGATTAAGACTCTGATTCTGTTATTACAGAAAGCCGATCCCAAATCTTTTTGGGATTAAGACTCTGACGTTGTTATCAGATGACCCGACTCAAATCTTTTTGATTTAAGGCTCGATCTGACGTTGTTATTAGACAACCCGACTCAAATCTTTTTTATTATTTTAAGGCTCTGATACTGTTGTTAGACGACCCCAAATCCTGATACTTTTTTGGGATTAAGACTCTGATTCTGTTATTACAGAAAGCCGATCCCAAATCTTTTTGGGATTAAGACTCTGACGTTGTTGTTATCAGATGACCCGACTCAAATCTTTTTGATTTAAGGCTCTGACGTTGGTATAATTAGACAACCCGACTCAGATCTTTTTTATGTTAAGGCTCTGATACTGTTGTTAGACGACCCCAAATCCTGATACTTTTTGGGATTAAGACTCTGATTCTTTTATTACAGAAAGCCGATCCCCAAATCTTTTTGGGATTAAGACTCTGACGTTGTTATCAGATGACCCGACTCCAATCTTTTTGATTTAAGGCTCGATCTGACGTTGTTATAATTAGACAACCTGACTCAAATCTTTTTTATTTCAAGGCTCTGATCGATATTGTTGTTAGACGACCCCAAATCCTGTAATTTAACGATTAAGACTCTGACGTTGTTATCAGATGACCCGACTCAAATCTTTTTGATTTAAGGCTCTGACGTTGTTATAATTAGACAACCCGACTCAAATCTTTTTTATTTTAAGGCTCTGATACTGTTGTTAGACGACCCCAAATCCTGTAATTTAACAATTAAGACTCTGATCTGACGTTGTTATTGTTGTTGTTGTTGTTATTATTGTACATAGGAGGACACACAATGGGACTAGCACAATGCAAAAACTTCAAGAAAAGGCTATACAACCAATATGGGAACAATCAACCAGACATAACCCTAGAAATGACCTTTTTGAATGAGTTAAGGGCACTATGTCCTCCAAGTGGAGGGGATACAAACTTATTCCCATTGGATTATGTGACACCAAAAGCCTTTGACAATTCATACTTTAACCTAATTTTACAAGGCAAAGGTTTATTGTTTTCTGACCAACAACTTTACTCAAGCAACTTCCCTATTGTGTCTCAATTGGTTAGCCTTTATGCTCAAGATGAGTCCTTATTTTTTAGGGACTTTGCTAAGTCTATGGTTAAGATGGGTAACTTAAGCCCTCTTTTGGGTAGTGATGGTCAAGTTCGGAAGAACTGTCGCTACGTTAATTATTACTGATCGAGATCCTGGTACTGAGGTATTTAGATATAATGGATCTTATATCGACTGATGAAGAACTGTCGTTACGTTAATTATTACTATTATTACTGAGGTTGTGAATCTTGGTACTGAGTTATTATCCAGAGTTCAGACTCCAGACAGCGTGGAATATTTTGCAGATGGAGTTATTATTGGTAATATTAAATAGGAAATTGTTGGAGTGGTATGGATCATATATATCGACTAAAGAACAACTGTCGTTACGTTAATTATTATATAGTGTTACAAAATCTCGTTTGTAGATGGGATATTATTATTGTCACTTTTACGAAGTTATTATTATTATTATTAATATTAATTCTTAAAAAAGGGAATTGAATTGGAATTATTGTGATCTTATTATCGACTGAAGAATTGTCGTTGTTTTAAACATTATTTGAGTTAATTCCTTATTCTAAATAGGTTATTATTATCACTTATACGCGCGAAATTATTAATTCTTTTAAAAATGAATTGAATTGGGATTATTATTGTGATTTTATCGACGGAAGAATTGTCGTTATCTTAAACATTATTTCAATTAATTAATTCCTTATTCAACTAATTATAATTAATTGGAAATAATTCCTTAATGAAATATATATATAACGCTTTTTGACATATTATATAACGCTTTTTGACATATTATAATTCCTTATATAACGCTTTTTGACATATTATATACGGAGTATTTTTTAAATATACCGAGTATTTTTATTTTATACGGGTTTTTGAATTTAAGTTATGAATACGACTCTAACGAGTAGGACGTGATCGACGTAGACGTTAATTAATTAATTAATTCCCTTTCAAGTTAATTATATGCTTATAATGTTGGTTAACGGCGCATAATATAGTAAGGCACCCGTCAAACTAAAAAAAAACATACATTGAATGTTTTATATACTTGTAAATTTGAAGCAACTTAATTATTATGCTAAATTATTTTATTTTATTTTATTTTATTTTATTTCATCATATCTTATCTTATCTATATACATTATTTTATAGGTAAAATAAACTTAGACAACAATATAAATTCACTTTTTTGTAATTAATTTAATTAATCATTTTAATTTAATTAAACACAAGATCCCACTAAAATAAATCCATTAATCGAGTAATAAGGTCACGTTTTTTCCAGGGCCGGCCAATGAAATTCGGAGGCCCTGTTCCAACTTCAATATGGCAACCTCAAGATCAACATTAATTATATATCTTAACCACTATTTCAATGTACCACTTTTGCTAATTTTGTATAATTAATATAAATATTGAGGCCCTTCACCTACTTGGGTCCCGGTTCCTAGAACCTAATGGATCGCCCTATGGACTGGCCCTGATTTTTTAAGCTTATTTTCAACACGAGTCGATAAAAGTTAGTCCATGCACCCTTATTATTCAGTAAAGTTAAATTAAGTCGAATGTTATTAATTTTAGTCAAAAGTACGTAAAAATGTTACAAATAAATAAGTTAATAACACACGTGAACGAAGGGGTACGAGAAAATAAATGATGTATTTCAATAACTTCATGAGAGACCGTTATTTTGAAATGTTAGCATGAGCAACCAAAAGGGGTAATGAATGTTGACAAAATCTAATAATTTAATTAGCTTGATATATAAGGTAATTAATTAACGTGTATTTAACAATTTAAATTAGAAAATGTAAAGAATTTCCGCCGTTAAACTTAAATTACATGCAACTACGTAAGGATAATTTATAATAAACATAAATTATTATAATGTAAGATGATTTCGAGAATTTATAATTGACATAAATTATACTGTAAGACTGTCCAATTTAATGAAAATACAACTTCATTTATGATTTACTGTACGATTTTTCTAACATGTGGCCACTAAACACACGTTAACCTCAACGCGTGATTATTGATTTAATTAATTTATTAACGTGTGTCCAATGAACACACGTTAGAAAAAAACCGTAGTACTAATAAATGAGTAATTTTTTTGGAAAATCGTAAATACAATTCTTAAGACTGTATTGTCTGTATGTATACGTAAAAATACTACCGTAAATAAATATGAGTAATTATTACCTATATTAATTGCATTAATTTATGTGTAATTCGGCCAACAATTCTTAAGTTAGGCCCTGTTTTTTTTTATACTTCTTTTCGGCCACTTTAATTCAGTTCAGTCTCAAGAGAATCATTTTGTCTCAATATTTCAGCTCACTTCAGTTCACCTCAGTCCATTTCAGTTCAGTTTAGTTTAGTTCAATTTAGTTCAATTCAGCCTTAATACCATAATAATAATAATAAAAACATTAAAAGGTTATATACAGAATATAACCCTAATTTTTTTATATAAATAAATCGTTGCAAGTAAGACCGTCTTATTAAACAATAAATCGATGAAATAATGGTCAACTTTATGGAATGTTTTTATCAAAATGTAAATATCAAGAAATCAGCCGTTAGTACATCCCCTTAATCACCATATTAAGTCCTAATTACATCTATATTAAGTAACATTAATTTAATAATTTCCAAATAAAATTGCATATATATACACTCAAAACCCTAATTCTTTCTTCTTCAATTCAAAACATCCAAAAATAAATTTCATAAATTTCATAAATCTTATAAATTTTATAAATTTTATTACTACATTACAAAATCTTAATTACTATTATAATGGCATTTCTAATAATATTAATAATAATCACAGTACGGTTTTTACTCAACGCAGCTGATGCAGATGTATCTGCTAATAACGAGAAATTATCGTGGAAGCGACTAATAATTGTCGATCAATCGGGTAAATTAGGAGAATATAAAAGGATACAAGACGCGATTGATTCAATTCCGAGTAATAATAATAAATCGACTCTAATTAGGGTTGAACCGGGGATTTATAAGGAGAAAATAACGGTTCCATTTGATAAACCGTTTATTATAATTAGTGGAAGAATTATGGATAAAACTGTAATTACTTGGGCCGATAGTGGTGATATTTGGGCTTCTCCTACTCTTAGTGTTTTGGCTTCTGATTTTGTGGGCCGGTATCTTACTATTCAGGTAATAATCTCACCGTCTCAGTCGATAGTTAATAAATTATCAGTATTAAATGTTTAAACCTGGCAAATGGGTGAACTGGGTCGGGTCAGTTCACTTTCGAGTTATAAAAATCTCCTACTCTTAGGCCCTGTTCTTTTGGACTTATATTCAGTCAGTTTTAGTTCAGTTCAGTTCAATTCAGCTCCAGGAGACATATTTTGTCTCTATATTTCAGTCAGTTTCAGTTAAATTAAGTTCAGTTAAATTAAGTTCAGTCAGTTTCAGTCCAAAAGAACAGGGCCTTAGTGGTTTAGTTTTTTATTTTGTGGGGCGGTATCTTACTATTCAGGTAATAATCTCACCGTCTCAGTCGATAGTTAATAAATTATCAGTATTAAATGTTTAAACCTGGCAAATGGGTGAACTGGGTTAGGTCAGGTCACTTTCGGGTTATAAAAATCTCCTACTCTTAGTGGTTTAGTTTTTTGATTTTGTGGCCCGGTATCTTACTATACAGGTAATAATCTCACCGTCTCAGTCGATAGTTAAATTATCAGTATTAAATGTTTAAATAAACCTGGCAAATGGGTGAACTGGGTCGGGTCTAGGTTGGGTCGGGTCAGGTCAGGTCACTTTCGGGTTATAAAAATCTCCTACTCTTAGTGGTTTAGTTTTTTGATTTTGTGGGCCGGTATCTTACTATTCAGGTAATAATATTAATCTCACTGTCTCAGTCGATAGTTAATAAATTATATCAGTATTAAATGTTTAAATGTTTAAACCTGGCAAATGGGTGAATTGGGTCGGGTTTAGATCGGGTTGGGTCAGGTCAGGTCACTTTCGGGTTATAAAAATCTCCTACTCTTAGGCCCTGTTCTTTTGGATTTATATTTAGTCAGTTTCAGTTCAGTTCAGTTCAGCTCCAGGAGACATATTTTGTCTCTATATTTCAGTCAGTTTCAGCTAAATTAAGTTCAGTTAAGTTCAGTCCAGTCAGTTTCAGTCCAAAAGAACAGGGCCTTATTAGTGGTTTAGTTTTTGATTTTGTGGGGCGGTATCTTACTATTCAGGTAATCTCACCGTCTCAGTCGATAGTTAATTATCAGTATTAAACGTTTAAACCTGACAAATGGGTCGAGTTTGGGTCAGGTGAGGTCACTTTCGGGTTATAAAAATCTCTTACTTAATCTCACTGTCTCAGTCGATAGTTAATTATCAGTATTAAACATTTATACCTGGCAAATGGGTCAACTGGGTCGTGTTTGAGGTTAGGTCAGACTATTTTCAGGTTATAAAAAACGGGTTGGTTTTGGTCAGGACAAATCAGTTTTGGGTTTTGTTATTTTCAACTTTTTTAGGGATATCGACGCGCTTTCAATAATACATTTTGGTTTGTTTCGGGTTAATTAGTCCGGGTGAAACTCGGATCTTCAGTTAAGGTGTCTGATCGGGTTCAGGTTGGATTATTCGAGTTTGATCAGTTTTACCCGGTCTAATTATATACCGAAATATAGTGTTCTTTCGAGCTTAATTTTGCTGAATTAAACTGAAATTTTGAATTAATATAAAAATGAGTTTGACTCGGTATAATCCGTAAAGAAAATGTCAAATTCAACTCAAATGATCTGATTTGACCTGGTTTGAATTAAACTTATCTGAGATAAATAAATTATTAAAATAAGTCGAAAAGAACAGTGCATTATGTGTAAGATTTTTGTTTTTCCAATTTTTTTAATATTGTATACTAATTAATTTATTAATTTGATAATTGTTTCGATTTTTCGTTAATTAAGAACACGCACGGAGACGGAGCGAAAGCGGTAGCGTTGAGGGTGTCGAGCGACAAGGCCGAGTTCTTCGCGTGTCGAATCACGTCGTATCAAGACACATTATTAGATGAACAAGGCAAACATTTTTACAAAAATTGTTATATTGAAGGAGGCACTGATTTCATCTTTGGCAATGCACAATCTTTATTCGAAGTAAGTTACTCGTAATTAATAATAACAAAGGGTAACACTCGTTATTAATTCAAAATCTCGAGAAAAAAAAATAATTTAAATTTACGAATTTTGTTACCTGAATTATTGAAAATCTCGAGAAAAAAATGCACAATCTTTATTCCAAGTAATACGTAATTAATAACAAGGGGTGACACTTGTTATTAATTCAAAATCTCGAGAAAAAAAAATAATTTAAATTTACGAGTTTTGTTACCTGAATTATTGATGTTTTTAATAATATGACGCTTTAACAAAATTATATATATATATACATAAAAAAAATATAGTGTTTTTAGTGTATATACGCTTTAACAAAATTATATATATATATACAAAATTATATATAATAAAAAAAACTATATAAAAAAATTAAACTAAATTTTAGTGTTCTTTCGAGCTTAATTTTGTTGAATTAAACTGAATTTTTGAATTAAATATGAGTTTGACTCAATATAATCTGTAAAAAAAATGTTGAATTCAAAGTAAATGATCTTTTTGAACTAAACTTATCTGAACTAAATAAACTATTTAATAACAAGGGGTAACACGTTATTATTCAAAATCTTGAGAAAAAAATAATTAAAGTTTACGAGTTTTGTTACCTGAATTATTGAAAATCTCGAGAAAAAAATGCAGAATCTCGATTCCAAGTTACGTAATTAATTAATAACAAGGGGTAACACTCGTTATTATTCAAAATCTCGAGAAAAAAATAATTAAAATTTACAAGTTTTGTTACCTGAATTATGGAAAATTTGTGAAATACGACGCTTTAACAAAAATATATACATAAAAAAAATAATATAATTTTTTTTATCTATTTTGCCCTAAAATTCGACAAAATAATTAATTAAAATTTACGAGTTTTGCTATCTGAATTATTGAAAATTCTGCGTTTGAAACTGTATTTTTATTATTATTTTATTTTATTATATTGTTGGTTTTCCATTTTTTATTTTATTTTTTACCTTTTTGGTGAGGAATTGACGACTAAGGCTCTGATGTTGTTGTTGTAGTACTGTAACAATCTAATCGAAATTTATTATTTTTTTATCATGCAGAACTGTCACATACATTCAATATCAGACAGAAACGGAGCAATAACAGCGCAAAAACGATCCAAACCAGAAGAACAAACCGGGTTTTATTTCGTAAAATGTAGGATAACCGGTATTAAAAGTTGTACCTTAGGAAGGCCATGGGGTCCTTACTCTAGGGTAATTTTTATTTACTCTTACATGTCCAATGTGGTAAATCCTTTAGGTTGGGATGATTGGGGTAAACCCTCTACACATAATTCGGTTTACTATGGTGAATATAAATGTTACGGTCCGGGGGCAAATCGGTCAAATCGCGTTGACTGGTCTCAGAGTTTGACCGATCGACAAGTGTCCGTGTTTTCTAAGTACTTTAGGAGTGGTAGGAACTGGTTCAAACATCGTCTGTAGGGATACAATACAGATATACGAGCCTATAGAACAGATCTGTTCATAGAACGTCGACATCGTATCTCTATTTGATGGATTTGTTACAGATACAGAGATACGAGCCTACAGAACAGATCTGTTCACAGAAGGTCGAAAATCTTGTACAAAAATACTTGTATATATGATTGTTATTGATTTTTTTGTAAATAAATTCTTTCTCTATTTCAATTCTTTACCGATTATTTTGTTTTTGATCGAAAAAATCATATAGTTTTGTCACTTGTGTGAAACTGTGTTACATTAAAACGTTGTAAAACTGGTTTTTACGATACTACCCTTTTCATTAAGCAAGATCAGATTTTGACACGTACATAAAACCGTCTTACAAAATTCAAATTTTCTAGCTAATCATTTGGCAAGATAACACTTTTTATGTTTATGTTTGACATTTTTTTATTATTTCATAATGTAATTAATTAAGTAATAATCCACTAATGTTTTGGTCAAATTAAAGCCTCCTAATTTAGTAATTATTTCTTCAAACCTAATTTCTTCATTTTTTGAAGTATTTAAAACTTAAATTATCCTTCGATTATTTTATTAAAATACTCCTGATATATATTTATTTAAAATAAAGTGTCGAAACTCTCAAAAATGTTGGACTATAATAATTTCCATTTTTATTATATAATACTCGCATTTAATTTGTTATCTACAGAGTAATATATATTCAGCATAAAATTGTTTTTTTTCTCATCGAATTAAGCATGAAAATAATCAAACTTTAATTAATTTCTTACTTGTAGCACACAAAATCTCTTTATGAAACAGTCACATGAAATCACGATAATTTTATTACGAAACAAAAGTATATATCCTGAAACCGTGTCACATCGAAACTTTATTTTATTCATTCATAACAAACCCAATAATTAAAGCACTTTCATGCAAAACTTGTTGCTATAAAACCAAACGTTGCTTGGCTCGTTTGCACAAACGTGGGTTACGTGCATTTCTCACTAACTTTTTTCTCATTTTTCTTGTCAACCGCAACTAATTAATTAATTAAATAACTAATTAATTTAATTAATTAATTAAAAAATAACCCAAATTTGTTAATATATAACACTTTATCTCATGCTTTCTCTCATTATAAATACCCTCAAAATAAACCCCATTTTCTCATAATAATAATAATAATATACCTCATATTATTATACATCGTAATTAAGATAACTGAACGACCGTATTATCTCATAATATTCCCGTAATATTGAATATTCTCGTAATTATAATAAATATGTTTCAAATGGGTTTTCCATGTAAATTTTCACGTCAGTTATTATTATTTACATTTACTTTATACACCCTGGTAATTATAATTATAATTCCTAGGGCAGAAACAAGACGGGTGCGACATATCACAGTCGATAAATCAGGTAAAGGCGACTATACCAAGATACAAGACGCGATAAATAATGTTCCATCTAATAATTTTGACCCGGTTTTTATACGGGTCGAACCCGGGATTTATGAAGAGAAGTTAGTTGTACCGGTTGATAAACCTTTGGTAACTATTAGTGGTAGAAAAGGTGAAAGTACGGTAATTACTTGGAATGACGGTGGTGATATTATTAAGTCACCTACTTTTACCGTCTTTGCTTCGGATTTCGTCGGTCGATATCTTACTATTCAGGTAAAAATTTCATCGGGTGATACTGAATTTCAATATTATCACGTACATTTATTAATTTGAAGTAGTATTACATTTTAAACTATTTTTTAAATGATTATACATACGAGTGTAATAGTACAAATAACGTGTAATTCGATTTTTTATTATTATTATTAATTACAAAAAATTGATTGTTGATTTGGGTCGGAAATGAATTATTTGTTGTTTTGCGTTCGCGTAGAATATTTTTATTTTTATTTTTATTTTCGACCCAAAACGATAATTTTAAAAAAAAATATTATAATCAATAGATTTTGTTAAAACTTGTGTAATTAAATACAGTAGAAGTCAGCTAGCTTAACTGGTGAGTAAGTAATTTCGATTTCGTATATTAGTCGTTTCAAAAAACGAAAAAAATAATACTATACAAAAAATGTGCTTAATAATGGTAACACTTTACTTTTCCACAAAATCTAGGAAGAGACGGTCTCTCAATAACTTATTGAGAGACCATTCTTCAGTACCACTCTATGTACTATTCGTACCCTTAAATAATGACAACTTTGTGTTTGTACCTGTTTTTATAACAAGCGTACCATCTTTATATTTGTATACTCTTTTATGTCAATCGTACCTACTTCTATTAGATTTGGTACCATTGTTGCTTCCATTTGTACTTAGTCTCTCAGTAAAGTTAATGAGAGACCGTTTTTCAGGAGACTTACTCGTCGAAAATATTATTTTGTAAACATTTTTCATAAAAAATCGAAATAGGTTAAAGTTATACGGAGTAGTACAAACCGTTATTCTAGCTAACTTAGTTATAGCTACACAATACTGTTATTGTGAAACGGTCTCACAAAAGAATAACGTTCTCACAGAATAATAATTTAATGATATTATATATTTATATTCGGTCAAATGGTAACGTTTGACTTTTCACAGTCACTTTGACCTTGTTTTTCTCCTCTTATAATAAACCGTTATTCTAGCTATGTTAGCTACACAAGTGTACTGTTATCGTGAAACCGTTTCACAGGAGAATAACGTTTTTCTGGACTTTTTTACGGTGCAGAATATGTATGGATCGAAAGGGAAGGCGGTCGCGTTGAGAGTGGCCGGAGATAAAGCAGAGTTTAGAGGATGTAGAATAGTTTCATACCAAGACACACTCTTGGATGAAAGTGGAACTCATTTTTATAGGAATTGTTACATTGAAGGTGCTACTGATTTCATTTGTGGCAATGCTAATTCCCTTTTCCAGGTATGTATGTACTCGATCACATCAGCTAATCGTATACCTATCAAAGATAACCAACTGATCGATGATGTCTAATCAATATAGCTAGTTAGGGAAGTCAGGATTATTGAGTCCTAAAGGGATCAGTTGGGTTTGTAAGAGTTTGGGTCAGATATGATCATTTCGAGTTTAATATAGCTAGCCAGGGAAGTCAGGATTGAGTCATAAAGGGGTCAGTTGGATTAGGTTTTTGTCGTGTCATTTCGGGTTTGTAAGAGTTAAGGTCATCAGATTTGTTAACAAACCATCTCAACCAAAACCTTAAGGGGTCAGTTGGATTAGGTTTTTGTCGTGTCATTTCGGGTTTGTAAGAGTTAAGGTCATCAGATTTGTTAACAAACCATCTCAACCAAAACCTTAAGGCGATGGTTGAAGGCCGTTTATATTCTATTACGCCTCCTCACTCGAATGCCCTTTGGGCTTGAAGGGTGGTTAGTGCGCACCGGCTCCCCCGTCCCGTGATATCGGGGGCTGCCAGAGTTCGAACTCGTGACCTCTGACTCTGATAAGTGATACCATGTTATGGAACCACCTCAACTCAACCAAAACCTTAAGGCAATGGTTGGAGGCCCATAAATATTTATATACTCTTACAAGATTGATCATTTCGGGTAGTGCAGGTGTTGTTGTTAGTATTTTTGTAGGGATATCAGTTCGTACGTGGTAGTTTCGACTCTTTTGAGTCAGGTTTTTAGTCAAGTTTGGGTCTTTGCTTTGGATGTCTGGTTAGGTACTGTACGTACCGGTCAGTTTTGTCAGGTCCAATAACTTTGCCTAGGTTGGGGCGTACCATAGTAGTAATTTTGGTTTTTTTCGAAGATTCAACTATGATAATCTGGTTAGTTTCATTGAGTTTGGTCAAACTTTCAAAGTCTTCCATTCGAGAAGTCAATGGGAGATCGGGAGACGGGATGGGTCGTTTCCAGTGACAATTTATAATCGATAGTAAACGTTTTTTTTTTTTTTTTTTGTAGAAATGTCATCTGAATTCAACATCGAAAAAGAATGGAGCGATAACCGCGCAACGAAGGAGGTCATCAGAGGAAAACACAGGGTTTTACTTTGTGAGGTGCAAAGTAACTGGTGTTAAGAGTTGTACTTTAGGAAGGCCTTGGGGTCCTTACTCTAGGGTTGTCTATGCACAAAGTTACTTGTCTAGTGTTGTTTTACCTCAAGGTTGGGATGATTGGGGTAAAACTTCTACCCATAGGTAAATTTTCCTACATGCATCCTTTTCTAGTTTTCTACATCTACACTTTTATCCGGCTCGGCCCGACCCAGTTAGACTCACCTTCTGAGCCGGTCCCAGACAGTACTAAGCTGGCTCGGCTAGGTTGGTCTTGGGTCGGGCTTCGACAAACAACTTGGCCCGACCCAGATAGATTCACCTTCTGATTAGCCGGTCCAGGGACACTATTAATAAGCTGGACCGGCTCGTAGAAGAATGAAAACAGATCGACCTTCTTCTCATGGGCCGGTCTTAGGCCAGGCTTCAGCAAGCCTAGCTAGACTCACCTTCCGAGTCGGTCCAGGGTACTGTTATCCTGGACCGGCACGTAAAAGAATGAAAACGGATTGACCTTCGTAGCATGGGTCGGTCCTGGGGTTAGGCTTCGGCAAGCCCAACTCGGCCCGGGCTAGCTAGACTCATCTTCCGAGCCGGTCCGGGCACTATTAAGACTTTATAGTTTATAGTTTGTTTATACTATAAGTTTCTTAAGAGATCGTTTTATATAGTGATAAGACGGTCTCATATGAGTATTATCTGTGATTCTGACGTTTGATATTGGCCATTGTAGAACCGCGTTTTACGGAGAGTATATGTGCTTCGGTCCCGGAGCTAACAGAACAAGAAGAGTGCAATGGTCACGTAGTCTCACCGACGAACAAGCTTCCTCCTTCATGACTTTGAGCTCGGACTCAGAGAATGGAAAAAAATGGTTCCGATCTTAATTAAAATAATAATATATAGAAAAAAAAAATTACATATATTTGTAATTAGAAAAAAATTTAGATACTTAATCATGCTTTCGTATATTTGTGTATACATATCACTTGTACTAAAATTATTTAATTAGTTGTTAAAAATTACTCCGTACTTCGTAATTTAATTATTTTTTACCCTTTTTTTTTTTTAAAATTATTTCGATAAGTTTTCTAATCTGGGTATGAGTCAGTCTAGTTCCACTCGTTAGTTCATACCTCGTTAACACCATGAGTGTGTTTGACCCGACTCCACCCCATATACATAGACTGGCCGATCCACGATACTGGCCAACAAGACGATCTCGTTGATGTAAAGCTGGCAGTTCGAGCGTGCCGGACCATGCTTCGTGTCGGCCCGGTCTTGCCCAGTCCCAACCAAACCCGGCCCAGACACGAAAATGAGGCCCGTAGTGCCTAGGCCCGACCCGACTCACCAAACCCCAAACGAAGCACGGGTTAGGAACGGATCCCGGTCGTGCCCGGCCAAATTTTCAGTTTTGAGGTTTAGGATCGTGCCGGGCCGTGCCTAGTAGGGGTGTTCACCGGTCCAAAGCCGGACCGGACCGGCTTGACCCGCGGACCGGCAACCCAAAAAATCCAAACCCGCGGACCGGATCGGTTACAAAGAAACCCGGACTGGACCCTCTTAAGACCGGACCGGACCGGGAAAATATACTAAATTTGATTATTTTTTTAAGTGTGGATCGGACCGGACCGCGGACCGGCAACCAAGTTTTTGGAGACCCGCGGACCGGACCGGACCAGACGGTACGGTCCGGGTCACTTTTTGAACACCCCTAGTGCCTAGGCATGGGCTTTTCTTCAAATTGGTGACGCGGCCCGACTTGGGACTGGTCGTGTCGTGCCCGTGCTTTTCGCCACGTCATCACCGTGTCGGGTCAGGTCGTGCTTATTTTTGTACCGGGTCAAGCCGTCCATATGGGTCCGACCCGTTTTGTCAGCTCTACATTGATGGACAACCTATGAAGCGGGCCGAACCGAGTCGGCCCGTTCAAGTGACCCGGTCTAACAATGACCAACCCTAATCAAATTAACCAAACCAGTCAACCAACGGCCAACGCACGACTTGAAAAAACAAGTGCACCCAAAAAAAAAAAGAAAAAAGAAAAAAAAAACGCCATTGTTACGCATTTCTTGTTTCTCAAGCTTCTACAGCAGAAGAACACTCCAGAAAATACTCTCCAGTTATCATGAACACTGTTGATTCTTCATTTTCGGCAGCAGTTTGAATTCGATTAAAACGATGAGGAAACTGAAGTTAATTGGAATCGCTTCCAAGTTTCTCACTCGCAATTTCTCAGTAAGTTTCGCGATTTTTCGTTGTTGAATTCGTTTTAATTTTGAATGTTTTGATGCTTAATTTCAGTGTGTAATTTGATTGATTTTGTAGTCGCAACGGTCTAATTTCGAGTTCGTTCGTGGTGGAGGTCGACATTCATCGATTCATGGTACAAGTAATGTTCTCATTTCTCAGCTGATTGTTTTTCGATTTCAATTAGTTTGATTTCAATTGAGGTTTTTGAGTTTGAGTTTGATGAATTTTATCAATTTCAGTAATTAGGTTTCTGTAATGCTGCTGCTTGTGTTTAGGATTATGTAGTTATAGATACATTGCTGGAATCGCTGCGAAACCGATTGATGATGCTGTGCTCTCAGTTTCGATAATTTGGCGATGTTTCATTAATTAGGTTTTTGTAATTCTGCTGCTTGTGTTTAGGATTACGTAGTTATAGATACATTGCTGGAATCAGTGCCAAACCGATTGATGATGCTGTGTTCTCAGTTTCGATAATTCCGCGATGTTTTGAGTTTGAGTTGGATGAATTTCATTAATTAGGTTTCTGTAATGCTGCTGCTGCTGCTGCTGCTGCTGCTTGTGTTTAGGATTATGTAGTTATAGATACATTGCTGGAATCGGTTGGACACCGATTGATGATGCTGTGTTCTCAATTTCAATATTTCGGTGATGTTTTGAGTTTGATGAATTCCATTAATTTCATTAATTAGGTCTCTGTAATGCTGTTGCGTGTGTTTAGGATTATGTAGTTATAGATACATTGCTGGAATCGGTGGGAAACCGATTGATGATGCTGTGTTCTCAATTTCGATAATTCGACGATGGTTTCATGCTACAGGTAGAATTTTTTTCTATCTAATTTTGAAGAGATGCGTATATAATCGTATAATTTTGTAGTATGATTAGTTCTGAATTGATGATTTAGGCTGTGTAAGCTTATTTCAGGGCCGTTATACGGAAATGATCGGAATTACTACGACATTTTGGGAGTTTCCAGGAGTGCAGGTCGCGATGAGATTAGAAAAGCTTTTCATCAGGTGATTATCGAGTGTTTATCGTGATTTAAAGGCCGTTTTTACCAAAGTTTTGTTTTATTCTATTGGTGCTATGATTTCATAGTATTTCTGTTTGGAGTGAGATGTGATGTGATATGGTTGACCTATGTTGCTCAGACTCGTTTAGAAGTGTTCGACACGGGTGCGTGTCAAAATGCCCGTCATGGCTAATTTTATGAAAATTGTGTGTGAAGTGTCTGACAATGTCTGACATGGGTACACGAGGTAATTCGAAGAGTCAGAGTAACATAGGTTTTGACTTGATCATGCTACAGAGTGCGCGAGCATGAAATGAGTAATTTGAAGAGATAGTTACATTACTTTATCGTGTCTGCTAATCCAGCTAACTATCGTGGTGCATGTTTCCACTCATAAAGCTCTAGTTACATGGAGTTTGAGCAAACATAGATAAGCGGTATTTGGGGCTTAGTTGTTGTTAGGGTTTATGGTTTAGGAACGAGTTAGAGATTTGACTGCGAAATAAGTGAATGTATGCATCTATCTTAGGTCGGAGAAAATTTGTGATAAGAATGTTGGAAGTCATGTGGGCTATAATAGACAAGAATTAAGAAGCATAAGTGACGGGATCGCCTGATTACTCCAAATGTTCATTTGCCACTTCACAATATTTTCAAGTGTCGAGTTGAATCTGATGCACAGTGGTTCCTTATTTAAGTAGTAGAGCATATTAATTTTGTTCTTTTTATTCTGATTGATCGATAATCACACATTTCATCACATTCTACAACTCTTTTTTGGGCTTATTTGGATTGATTTTGCTTGGAATTCTTTCATTTTCATTTTATAAAACTCGCAGCTGGCCAAGAAATACCATCCAGATACGAATAAAAATAATCCGTCTGCAAAGAGGAAATTTCAAGAGATAAGAGATGCGTATGAGGTCTGTCTTTTAGCTGAAAAGTAATTTGGCATTTTCGATGGAGTTCCTTTGGCTGACTTTTCTGTCTTCTTCATGATTCTGGTTTTAGACGCTACAAGATTCTGAAAAACGATCTCAGTATGACATGGTAAGCCTCGACTGTTCCGATGATTTTTACTTCCTTTAATCTCTTACACGTGTTTTGCTTATCGTTTATTCTAGCCATATTGTCTCTATGTATGTAAAAGCTAGTGACATTATATATTGATTGCCTTAACAGTAGCTGATGCATCGTATTACCAATTTTGTCTGCTCTTTCTTTCCCTTAGAGTCTAGACATGGGTTCAAGGCATGGTTTTGGAGGCAGGAGTACTGAGGATGTTGATGGTTTTGGAGATGCTGAGACATTTAAACGTGCTTACAAAACTCATTTCTCGTCATCGTTCCATAAAATATTTTCCGAGGTATTACACTCAGTGACGAAATTTCTTCTAAGCTGCATTCTGGCTGATTAATGGACCATTTTATGTTCCTTGTCCTACTGATGACTTTTCTTCATTTCAGATATTTGAAGACGAAGTGGAAACCTTTGCAGCGGATATTCAGGTCTACAACTCATCTTATGGTTTCATAGCATCAGTGAAAAGACGGGTTTTCACACTATTAAAGTATATCCATGTACTGGGATTTAATCTTACTTCTATTTGCAGGTTGAATGTTCACTTACATTTCATGAAGCTGCAGTAGGCTGCACAAAAAGTCTCTCTGTTGATGCATACGTTCCCTGTAGCTCATGCGGTGAGGACACATCACTTAATTGTTCGTTTAAATATTCACTGATTGTCTGATTCATTGTCACGGAACGGTAGCTCTCCTGTCTGATAAAAAGGCAGAATTCCAGGAATTATTATTGCTTGAACATGATACATGGAAGGTTACGATGTTGATGTTAGCTCCATATTTACTACAAAATGTGCTCCGTAATATTTGTATTGCTGAAATTTTCTATACCATTCTCCCCCCTCATTTTGCCAGTGTTGATTTTTGTTATGTTGATTTGGATTGTGCTCTAGGTGGCCACGGGCACCCAAGGGATGCGAGAACTAGAATCTGTCCAATTTGTGGAGGGATCGGAAGAGTAAGTCCTGATCGTTGTTGTGTATCTTTTCTGTATATCTATTGCTTATAGGTAGCTCTACCATTATTATACTGTAGTTTATAACTTCATCTGAGAGCTTGTATGATAAGAGGTACACTTTAAACAGGTTACGATCCCTCCGTTTACATCTACCTGCAACAACTGTAAAGGGTCAGGGAGAATTATTACCGTGAGTATTCAAAATCTCGAGTCCTCCAACACCTAATTTTACGCGGTACAAGTACTGTATCCGTAAGTAACATGCACGCCTATGCTCCAGGAAACTTGCAGGGCTTGCAATGCAGCTGGTGTGATAGAAGGCGTTAAGGAAATTACAGTTCAAATACCACCTGGTTAGCTGTGTTTATTCTTGATTTGCTAAGTTATTGAGGTTCTTGACTCGTTTTCGACTCAATGCCTAGTTTGGCCTGGTTGTATAGGCGTGGATTCTGGTGATACGATCACTGTTCCTAAAGCTGGTAATTCCGGGGGGCTTGGAGCACAACCGGGCACTTTGTATATTAGACTAAAGGTGTGCCGTTTTTAGCAGCTTTACCTTCATAAAAATTGATCCAGTTGAGTGAAGTAATATGCTTAATTCTTGTAAACTTCCTTTTTATATCAATGCATTCGCCTTATTTGTGCCTGCGTGTACTGCTTTCCTGTCTTATATGTAGGTTGTTGATGATCCTATATTTACGAGAAATGGTTCAGATGTTTCCGTGGATGCTAATATAAGCTTTATCCAGGTGGAAATTCTCTCGTAAATTGTTTATATTTCGATAATTTAGATCTCTTATTAACAAATTGATCTTTCTATCTTAAAAAACGTGTGTCTTCATCCTATTATGATACCTTTGGATAAAATAATATCCACATTTTAAAAGCTGTTCCCATGGTTGCTTGATGAACATACTCTCTTTGGGCTGTTGGAATACATATATAGAGAACAATTTGGGAAACGTCTGAATATTTGAAACTGATATGTTTTTATTATCGAACTTCTGCAGGCTATGCTTGGTGGCAAGGTCGAGGTGCCAACTTTATCCGGAAAGATTTCGTTGGATGTATGGAATACCCTATCTACTTCCTCTTCTTTCCCTCTTAGTTCCGTCACTTTGCTCTTTTCCTCTATGTTCGGGCACTTGTAAGAGATAGTACGAGTAACATTTTGTACATCTGACCTAGAGCTGATCATGGGACGTACGGTCCGATTGGTCCGGCCCGTATGGCCCGAATTTTTAGCAGGCTTGGTCACATCTTTTTTAAAAATATACAAAGGCCCGGCCCGTGAACCCGTCCCAAAACCGCTTGTTTGTGGGCCAAATTTTCACACTTAGTCCAGCCCGTGTACGACCCGAACCCGTATATGATCACCTTTAATCTAACCCCTTAACCATTATTCTTGTCTGAAAAAATGCAAGACTAATGGGTAATTAAGAGTATGACACTCGTCAAACTATGCTAATCTATATGTGAATTGCGAAGCCACTATTTCCGACTAACTATTTTTTTCGCTTCAGATACCAAAGGGTGTGCAGCCAGGACACGCTGTGGTTCTAAGAGGGAAAGGTGACCTTATCTTACCATATCGCTGTATATTTTTATCGAGTGTGTTACGGAGTATTTTCTTCGTCAATAACTTCAGAGAAGATAAATTATATTGCCCTCATGAACTCAAAAAAACACTTGTCTCAGGATTGCCAAAACGTGGCATTTTTATTAAAACCGGTGATCAACATGTGATCTTTCGAGTAAATTTCCCAACGTAAGTGTTTCAGTTTCTTTCTAAATCGTTGAGTATCCATGGTCGTTTTCTGTGTATTGTGAACTGGACTTTTTCTTTTTTTTTTTTCCAGGAAGGTAAATGAACGCCAAAGAGCTATACTCGAAGAGTTCGAGTTGGAAGAAATGAGCCGTGAAGAAGCTTCATCTTATGAAGGGAGCTGGTGAGTTTTTAAATACTGAATCGTGATGTTTGTTGCCTGACCTCAGTTTCGGATAAACGTCAGTCGCACCCATAGGAATTGATAGGAATCCCGTGCTTCATAATTGCTTGCGTTCTATACTTCTATGATTCGTTTCAACTGGAAACGTTTCTTTGCAATCATATCGTTATGGACATATAAACTCGATTCCCTTTGTCTACCGTATCCGGATCTTAGTTAGAGACCTCGGGAAGGCCTGGGGCAATGGGGTCACCGGTCCAAACCCGGACCACATCGGATTGACCCGCGGACCGGCAACCCGAAAAATCCAAACCCGCGGACCGGACCAGTTAACAAAGAAACCCAGACCGGACCCTCTTAAGACTGGACCGGACCGCGGACCGGACCGCGGACCGGTAACCAAGTTTTCGGAGACCCGCGAACCTGACCGGTATGTAGCCAGTCCGGACAGTACGGTCCGGGTCGATCGGGTTTGCCATGGTCATTTTTTGAACACCTCTAGTGGTGATTAATACTCCCGGGCCCGTTCTTTTGGTTAGTACCATGTGTTAATGACACAGAGTCGAAGAAATACACTTTTTTTTCTGTTACGGAGTATAAAATTTGGGCAAATTCCTGTTTGTGACGAAAATATCCGTCATAAACTTCTGATGGATCAAATATTACCCATATGGGTCGATAAAGACAACATTTGATATTTTCGATGCATTCTGACCTTGTCTTATCTAGCCATATGAGTGATATTTGACTCGCCCGTTCTTTTGGTTAGTACCATGTGTTAATGACACAAAGTCGAAGGAATACACTTTTTTCTGTTAGTTATAAAATTTGGGCAAATTCTTGTTTGCGACAAAAAAATATCCGTCATAAACTTGTGACGAATCAAATATTACCCATATGGGTCGATAAAGACAACATTTGATATTTTGATGCATTTTGACCTTGTCTTATCTGGCCATATGAGTGATATTTGACGAGTCAAAGAAATACACTTTTTTCTGTTCCTTATAAAATTTGGGCAAATTCTTGTTTGTGACAAAAATATCTGTCACAAGTTTTTGACGGATCAAATATTACCCACACGGGTAGATAAAGACAACATTTGATATTTTCGATGCATTTTGACCTTGTTCTTATCTGGCCATATGAGTGATATTTGACGAGTCAAAGAAATATACTTTTTTCTGTTCGTTATAAAATTTGGGCAAATTCTTGTTTGTGACAAAAATATCTGTCACAAACTTGTGACGGATCAAATATTACCCACATGGGTAGATAAAGACGACATTTGATATTTTCGATGCATTCTGAGTTCAAACCGTGTCTTATCTAACCATATGAGTGACACTTGACTCGTTAGTGGCCTTGTCTTGGCTTTTAAAGACCGTCTCATATAAGTTCTGTGACTATATCGATTTTGATATAGATGCTGGAAATGAACAGGCTTCACCAGCAGCTGTCTACTGGTTAAACTTTCAGGTGGCACCGGATTCTTGAAAGCGGAAATACTCGCAAACTATTGGTCGAGGCGTCTGTACTTGTGTTGATACTCCTACTTGTGAAGAAAATCATGCTATGACGACTTGACGAGGGTCTGAAAGACGGAAAAAAACTGTCTTGCTTTAATACCGTCGCTTGCTATATATCTTCTTCACTCTCCCGACACCCACCCGATGATGATCATTTGAGGTGCACTTATAATACTCCTCCGTCTCTGTCTCTGTCATTTGTTTACCTTTAATAAAAATTACTCCTGGCAAACGGGTTAGCCCGGTTGGGTTTGAGTTGAGTCAGTTTGGGTCGGGTCAATATCGTGTTGATAGGATCAGATCACATCCATCTAAGGTCGAGCCGTGTCCAGGGGTGTGCAAAATCTGGTCCGGACCGGGAAAATGGACCGAACCGGACCCGGAATAAAAAATTCCGGTCCTGTCGCCGGTCCATCAATTTGGGCGATTCCGGGTTCCGGTCTGGTCCGATCATGACCCGATTTTTTCTGGTTCGGACCGGTTTGGACCAGAAAGAACGGAATTACATTTATTTGATAAAAATTCCGGTCTAACTAGTCCAAATCGGTCGAATGGACCGGAATTTCAAAAAAATAAAATCCGGTCCAACCGGTCCGGTGTTGGACGCCTAATTTTTCCGGTCCGGTCCAGGTCCAAATTTTTTAGATTCCGGTCCGGGCTTGGACGCTAATTTTTCTGGTCCGGCCCGGTTCAAATTTTTTAGATTCCGGTTTGGTCCGGATTTTTTGAAGATTCCGGGTCCGGTCCTGGACCGGTGCACAGCATTAGCCGTGTCATTTTTGAGGTTCGTTATTTTCAACTTTTTTTGGGATATCACTCTTCATATAAGTCTACATTAGTTCGAGTCAAGTGTTGAGCAAGCTCAGGTTTTCACGCCACGTGTCGAGGTAGGTTCGGGTCGGGTCGGGTCGGGTCGGGTTGGGTTGGGTCAGGTCAATTTTGTTAGGTCCAGGCGGTGTGCGCGTGTGCCAATGTTGTTTCTTCATTGTGATCTGTTTGACTAATTATCGACGTTTGCATATTTTCAGTCGTGCTTCACCCGACCAGGGTTCTTCAATTCGCTGGTGTCCATCGAGAACCGGTGTTATGAAATTGTCGTCATTCACGTGGGCCACCGAAATAACGCTCCACCATTTGCGAATGTAATTATATTTTTACAAAAATTTCCCGTGAGACGGTCTCATGGTAATTTTAATTTTACTGTGAGACCTCTCACTACGTAACTTTTGTAGAAAGTCAACAATTTGGATGGGAGGGTTGCGATTTTGAATTCCGACGGACTTTTTTTATTTTGTACCGAGTAATTTTTACGTTGTTTACGGTTCCACAACTTACTGTTTTTTCGGCTGAATTGTATTTTATTGAAATAATCATATTGTAAGACCGTCTCAAATAAAAATATACTCAGAATGTGTGTAGATAGTACGGAGTAAAACACAAAATCAATGGAGAGACAGTCTCTCAATAAGCACTTTTTTAGTTTTTAGTATCACTTTATGTGTTATTCGTACCTACTTTAGGCTATGTTCTTTTGGACTTATATTCAGTCAGTTTCAGTTCAGTTTAGTTTAGTTTCAGGAGATATATTTTGTCTCTATATTTCAGTCGGTTTCAGTTAAATTAAGTTCAGTTGAGTTAAGTTCAGTTTCAACGGAGCCTTAGTATGAGATGTAATTTTTCTAAATAACAATCTTGTTTTGTACCTAGTTTTTATATTTGTATACCGTTCTACGATTATTTTCAAAACATTAAAAGATGTGAGGACCCTCTTTGTGAAAAGTTTATAATTAAACATTTCGATATAATAATAGAGGATGCGCAAAATCGTAAAAGGGGTGCAAATAAGTTGAGAAATATTTGTTTTAATGCAATGATAATTTCTCTAATTTATGAATTTTTATTAATGAAATAATCTATACGTTAAAAAAAAAATGTTCATAATAAATTCGATAATGTGCGTTCTAATAATGAATCTAATAAGTATTTGAACCAAAAAAAAATAATGGATATAGGTGAAGAAAAATTCCTAATTAGAATATTTCATGAGATATCCATCATCAACTTATTTTTTTTATTTTTTACCATAAGAAAACAAATAATCGTGTGAGTCTTTTTGTAACGAACTTCTCAATAATGTATCACTACATTAGAAAAACCGATCTTCTAATTACGACATTATCCATCAAATTATCAAAATATCTAAACTTTCCATAATTCCTTCAAAATAATAATAATAATAATATGGAGTATATATATTGGAGTATTATAAGTAGATGTATTTCATATTTATTTTAACCTCTAATTCTATTCAATTCATCCAATAAAAAAAAAAGTCTCTTTATTATTGGCTAACATTCATCATCTACATTGCTTAAGGTACGTTTGTATTTTTCTAAAAAATCATAGTAATAATAATAGTAATATTTTCTCCTTAAGATCTTATTATTTTTTATATTTTTGCATAAGTTTTATATTTTATATTTATATTTTTCACATTATTATTATATTTTTATATATATAAAAAGCAGAAAATTGAGTGATATTAAAGTGTTTAGGTTTTGAGAAACTCTTCAAAATATAAAATTAAAATTTTGATTTAAAAAATATATATATACACTAACTCGTGTATGTATATCATCATAAAACCATCTTTCAGAAAACTAAATCTGGCCTCGCAAGGAAGAGTTTTACTCATCACCACGGCAAAACAACTCAAGGCCTTCTATTTCTTAGGTAATTTTTATGTATATATATACTATAATAATTTACTTGCAAATTAATATCGTATTTATTATATATTAATACGTTTATATCTGTTTTAAACACAAAACGAGTCAAAAAAGATGTATCGAGTACTTTGATATGATTGGTAAATACACATGTTTTAAACTTGAGACGGATAAGATATTACTATGCTAAAAATCTTCCAAATTTTAGGGTTTAAATTAATTATTTGTTTTTTTTAGGGCTTACGAAACTACACTTTGACCATATTTTTAATTTTATTCATTTATAATAAATATAAAATATATTTTATTATATTTAAATTATTTTTATTTGGTTATTTATTGTCGAGATCAAAATTAAGTTAAATTTTGATTTCAAATATTATATATTGGATGAGAAGATTGGATTCGATTGCGTTTTTTACGTGATTTTTTTGTAAAATATACTCCGTATTTGTAATTACTTTGTATTTATTTTATTTTTTCTCCTTTGTATCGAAACCTATATAATATATATGTCGATAACATATTACTATTACATACCAAAATTATTTTATGTCCCTTCAAATTAATATTTTAACACCCATTTATATTTGAAGTTATATATTTAATTAAATTTACTTTATCAAAAAAGTAAATAAAATTATTTACCTCAGTTTAAGTCTCGTGTAAATTCACAGCTTAATATAAACCATATTAATAACGATAAAAATAATGATAATATTATTATTATTATTTGATGATAATAATTTCTTAGTTTGATCATTATATATTACTCGTATTATATATACTACAAAGAATTATGATAATTATTTCATTATAAAATATAAAAGTCGAGAATCTAACATTATTTATCATATTATAAACTCGAAATTTGCAGATTTAAGAGGGTGATCGAAAAGGAGAAGAATTAATTTAATTTAATTTAATTTAATTACAAGAAGAAATTAATTTCAAGAAAAAAAATGAAGAAATTTCTATTAATACTAAATTGTGTGATATTGGCAACGGGTATAAGTTGTGGACCGTTGGTAATGAGATTATATTATTTACATGGTGGCAAAAGTATTTGGCTTTCTTCTTGGTTCGAAACGGGCGGGTGGCCCGTTATGCTCGTTCCTCTCGTTATCGCCTTTTTTCAAAGACGGGCCGTTGATCGGGCCTCACCCGTTGTCTATATTGATCCTATGACGGCCCTCTATGCCGCTCTTATCGGTATTCTTCTTCTCCTAAACTCGATCAACTTGTTCATCATCACGCTTTAATTTTTCACAAATTATAATATACGACTGTTGTATCGTGCAATAATAACAGACCTTGAAACTAGGAATTCGTGGTCAAAAAGTTATCAGTTTAGGTTATTTAGTGACCATTTTGAGGTAAATAGTGACTACTTTTTTATACGAAAACGTGGTAACTAACGGACCTAGAATGGTTACTTTTTATCCTAAATTGCAAATTATTACTATTGTCGCACCGTTACAACGGTGGTAACTATTATTTAATTTGAGTTAAATAGTTACCACTTTTTAATACGAAAACGTGGTAACTATTTATTTGAAAGTGGTAACTATTTCTTGAAATATAATATACAACTGTTGTATCGTGCAATAATAACAGATCTTGAAACTAGGAATTTGTGGTCAAAAAGTTATCAGTTTAGGTTATTTAGTGATCATTTTGAGGTAAATAGTGACTACTTTTTTATACGAAAACGTGGTAACTAACGGACCTAGAATGATTGCTTTTTATCCTAAATTGCAAATAATTATTACTATTGTCGCACCGGTACAACGGTGGTAACTATTATTTAATTTGAATAATTACCACTTTTTAAAACGAAAACGTGGTAAATATTTATTTGAAAGTGGTAACTAACAGATCTAAAATGGTTATTTTTTACCATAAATTGCAAATTATTACTATTGTCGCACTGATACTAACGGTTGTACACTATAACTGCTGTTAATTTTTATTTATGCTAGCAAGGAAATGATAAATACAGATTTGGTTGTATTTAAGGAATTAAAAGAGAAAATTGATAGAGGATACCGTATTATTACGGTTTCATGATAAAGTTTAGGAAAGATCGAGATTAATATGTTAGAGAGAGATTATTACGGTATATTACCTACAATATATACCGTAATCAGAATAATATCGATATTATAGAATAAGTTATATTATCTATCGATATTAATTAGAAGATACTGCGATATCTTCAATGGGACGCTATTGTAATTGTTTGAGACAATGAATCAATAATACAAACCTTTTATATCTTGAAGATATCCCGCGATATCTTCTAATATCGGTAGATAATCAATATATATTCTATAATATCGATATTATTCTGATTACGGTACGATATATTGTAATATATCGTAATCTCTGTAACATATTATTTCTGATCTTTCCTAAACTCTATCATGATACCGTAATACTAGAGTATCCTCTGTCAGAAATTAATATTCAATATTGTCATTATTTGCATCAGCTTTTGTCGATTTTGATCTGTCATCAATAATTCATATATTACTACTAGATTTAGAAGGTTTTAATTTCTTAAATTCAGTTCTTAGGGTCGTACACGTGATTATTAGGTAACAATTTTTTTTATAAAAAAAATACAATTATAAATTTGTAACTACAAAATTATGTAATGTTAAGTACAACCCATTCATAGTAGGATTGTATTTAATTAAGAAATTAAAACCTTCTAAATCTGATATTAATATAGAAATTGATAACAAAATTGTACAAAAGCTGATGCGATTAATGATAATATTAAGTATTAATTTTCTCCTTTAACTCATCACGACGATAATTATCATTTCCTTAATTTTTTTTTTAAAAAAAGGTTTAAAATATGTACTTTTACCTTATTTATACATCACAAATCATCAAAACAACTAATTTAGGGTATTAATTGTTGACAATTCTAATTACATATACACAAAAGAAATTTAGAAAAGACGGTCTCTCATTATCGTTAATGACATACCTCGCATGTAACAGTGAGGTCTGTCATTAACGTTAATGAGTGACCGTCTTTTCTAAAATTTTTGTGTACGTAAATGTAATTCGAATTGTTAATTAATAATAATGCCCTAAATTAGTTGCTTTGATTATTTTTGATATAAATATTAATAATTTGTTTTTCACAAATTATAGTATATACCATCGTTGTACCGTACGACATACCTTAAAATTAGGAATTTATGGTAAAAAAAAATTATCACTTTATGTTTTTTAGTAATCACTTTAGTGGTAATTATTTATCTGAAAGTGGTAACTAACTAACCTAAAATAGTACACTAACTTTTTATCATAAATTGCAAATTTTACTATTGTCGCACGGTACAATAGTTGTACACAATAATTACTGACAGTTTTTTTTCGTACATATGTCTCATTAACGTACTGATCAAAGACGGTTATAATGGTCACTTTTTATTTGCAAATTTTTATTATTGCTGCACAGTACAACAGTTGACTATCGGTTGTACCCAATAATTACTGCCAGTTTTTTTTTTTGATATATGTCTCTCACTAACGTACTGAAAGACAATTTTTTTACCAGGATTAGTAGCAGGAGGAGGAGATTATTGTTATGCATATGGAGTAAAACACATACCAGTCTCAACCTCATCATTAATCCTAGCAACTCAACTAGCATTTACTGCTGGATTTACCTTCATCATAGTAAAACAAAAATTTACTGCTTACTCAGTAAATGCAGTTGCCCTACTTACCTTTGGAGCTATAGTATTAGCCCTACATGTGAGCAGTGATAAACCTGAGGGTGAAACAAATTTACTGTATTACACTGGATTTTTTTTAACCCTAGCTTCTTCTGCCCTTTTTGCTCTTATGTTACCTTTGATTGAGCTTGCTTATAAGAAGGTAATTGAGGTAAAAAAAGTTGAGGTTATTAGTTACCCTTTGGTTATGGAGTTTCAACTGGTTTTATCGCTTTCTGCTACTCTTATGTGTACTCTCGGGATGCTTGCCAGTGGCGATTATAAGGTAATTATCGTCCTCTTGTTCTTGTTCGTTATGTAATTATTTACGTGTTTTCTCGTTTGACTTTGACTTTTCTGTAGTTTTTGAAGTGATACTTTTACCATGTTTCTTTGCGATTACTGTATATACTTGAACACAAATTATGGCTTGATATGACGTGTCAAATACAGACTAAATCACATGGCTGGTTGTCTAGGAATGAAATGCCAAATGTTTTATTATTAATAACATGCGCGAGTATAGTATTTGACACATTTTGAGGTTTAACTGTATATATATACTTGAACACAAATTCTGGTTTGATGTGTCAACTACAGACTAAATCACATGGCTGGTTGTCTAGGAAATGCTGGTCGAATGTTTTGTTATTAACAACATGCGCGAGTATTTGACACGTTTTAAGGTTTAACTATATATACTTGAACACAAATTCTGGTTTGATGTGTCAACTACAGTCTAAATCTCATGGTTGGTTGTCTAGAAAATGCCGAATATCTTGTTATTAACAACATGCACGAGTATTTGACACGTTTTAAGGTTTTACTGTATATACTTGAACACAAATTTTGGTTTGATGTGTCAAACATACAGACAAAATCACATGGCTGGTTGTCTAGGAAATGCTGGTCGAATGTTTTGTTATTAGCAACATGCACGAGTATTTGACACGTTTTAAGGTTTGAAATGAATACTCTGTCTTAAACAAGATTAGCTGATCCCAAAATATAAGTTACTTAAATAAATTTGTTTATATAGGGTATCTTCTTTCAAATATATAAATTTTCAAGAATTTTAGAAAAATTATGAGCATTTTAGAATTATACTAATGTATATATCTAGGGTTATTAGAATCTCAAATTTCAATAAATTTCTTATTTTTTGTGATAAATACAGCATTTTAATCAAAAGTAAACCGATGATTGCAGACGTATGCACAGGAAATGCGAGACTACAAGCTTGGTACTCCAATGTACTTTGTAGTAATGATATTTAATGCCATAATATGGCAATTTTTCTATTTGGGTGCGGCCGGGGTCATACACTATGGATCGTCGTTACTATCTGGAGTTATAATCGCGGTTGCACTCCCCATCACTGAAATAATGGCGATAATCTTCTTCCACGAGAAATTCCAGGTCGAGAAGGGTGTTTCTCTGGTTCTGTCTCTTTGGGGTTTTCTGTCTTATTTTTATGGCGAGGTCAAGGAGAATAATATCAAGAAGCAAATGAAGAGTAATGAATTGAAGCAAGTCGATTCTATTGATGATGAAGTCTAGTCGATTATCGATCAATTAGGGTTTCGAAATACAAAGATTATTAGTAAATGATATAATTGTGTTTTGATTAAGGTAATCAAGGTGCTACTCCAATGTTTTATGGTGTGCCCTAATAGTACTCTTATGTATTATTGTGCCCTAAAAATTAGGGTTTGAGAGTTGAGACCCTCCAATGTTTTTTTTAGGAGGATTTAGGGTATTAATGTACTCTCTTTTTTCAAACTCGTTTATATCAATAATATACCGTAATATTCTTTTCGTATACTATTTGTGAGCAATATTTTAATCAAATGTGATCAAATGACTGAGACGAAATCAGAGAATACACCATGAGTTTGACTCAGACTCGTTTGCTTTAATAAAAATTCAGGTCAATTTGGGTTTAGTCAGGTCTAGCTAGAGCTAACAATTTCGACTAGACATTTCTATGTTTTTAGTCATTTTTCCGTCATCCATCGTATATTTGTTGTGCCTATCCATCCCACCGTGCCTCGGGTCTGGCCGTGTTGTTCTTGTGCCTCCGTGAACCCTAAGGCACGGGTTGCCAACTCTAATCAGGTCAATCTAGATTAAGGATAAAACCCAGGTCTCCAGTTCCTTTGTATCGACTCAGATTCAGGTTAAGATTACACGGATCAAAAAATCCCTCAATTTTCATATCTGTTTTACCAAGTCGTTACTCATGGATAATGATGATGATACTCTTTCCATCCTGACCATTTATTATCTAACTTTTACATTATCTACAAGGATTATTTAATTATACGTTTTTTTTTCCTATCGTGT
The DNA here is from genome assembly GCA_958450325.1 of Agrostemma githago. NCBI lineage: Eukaryota > Viridiplantae > Streptophyta > Magnoliopsida > Caryophyllales > Caryophyllaceae > Agrostemma > Agrostemma githago. The sequence continues at coordinate 80,774,723 of OY288241.1, read as the reverse complement.
ACCCACTAGTCACACGTTAATACATTGGGTCATGGATGATGATGATGATGATGATACTCTTTCCGTCCCGATCAGGTCTACGATTTTTCTGTCGTGTACCCACTAGTCACACATTAATTATGGAAGGAATCATAATATATGTTGTTTATGTATGGTAAATACTCCCTATGGGTTAGTATTTGTGTTTCAACTTATCACGATAATATCACTGTGATTCATTCCTTACTTAACATATATTAACGTGTGTCGTCCAATGGACATACTCGATATAGGATAACCGATTAATAACTAGACCTAACAAACGGGTCAGGTCATTCAGTTCGATTTCGGATTGGATTAAACCGGTTCGATCATAATCAAATTAACATAAAAAATAGAGTAAATTAAAAATTACTCCCTTTTGAATTTTTTGTTAAAAATAACTCTCAAAATCTATCAAAAGTTCAAAAATTGCTCCCAAATTTATTTTTAGGACGAAAATGCCCTTGGCTAGAGAGTGAGGTGAAGTAATATGACATAAAAAAGTTAGGGTCATTTTCGTCCAAAAATTATATTTTGGAGTAATTTTTGAACTTTTGGTAAATTTTGGGAGTTATTTTTAACAAAAATTTCAAAAGGGAGTAAATTTTAAAATTGGTATTTTAAAAGGGAGTAATTTTTAATTTACTCTAAAAAATATAGGTTAATCCTATTGATCAATGTTCGATCGGTTTCAACTCAGGTATTTTCAATCGGTTTTTCGGGTCCAGATTTATTTTGCCAGGTCTACGATTAAGGATTACCTAATCAAAAATAAACAAATCACCGAGACAGAACGAGTAGTCGAGTATGAGTATCATATTAGCCCATCGGGCCACAAAATTGAACCCACCGACCCATATCCATATCCATATCCATATCCATATCGATACCCACACATAAAATAAAAACCCGGTTTTTTTTTTCCTCACAACAATCTCTCTCTCTCTCTATCTTTCCTTCTCTCTCCAAATTCCCGCTAAACTCCCTTCACCCTCTTCATCGCCGTCTCCTTCTTTTACCGCCTCGGTAAATAATTCACTTACCTCTTTTCTTACCGTTTCTTTTTACCGTCTCCGTTAATTCTTACAGTACTTATCCGTTTTGTGTATCCGGTTACGGTATTTTTTTTAACCCGGTTTGAAAATTGAAATCATCCGGTAACTGTTGATTTTACAGGGACGAAGAAATTCTGGAAATTGTAATTTTATTAATTTAATTGACTTTTTTTCTTTTTTTAATTGTTGTGATTGTTTTAATTAAAGGTAATTAAATAATTGATTTTGATTTTGATTTTGAGTTCGATTTTTTTAAGTAGGATTTTGGGAATCGTTGTGTTTGTGGATTTAAGTTCGGGAAGCGATTCGGTCGAAATCGATTTTGATTTGTTAGCGTGTTTTAATTAAAGGTAAATAAACAATTGATTTTGATTTTGATTTTGAGTTCAATTTTTTAGTAGTAGGATTTTGGAATCGTTATGTTTGTGGATTTAAGTTCTGGAAGCGATTCGGTCGAAATCGATTTTGATTTTGTGGGAGTAGGATGATATTTAGGGTTTGGTTTGGGTGTTGGTTTAATTGTTATATTGTTATTTGTAATCGTGTTTTAATCAAAGGTGAACAAATAATTGATTTAGATTTCGAGTTTAATTTTTTAGTAGGATTTTGGAATCGTAATGTTTGTGGATTTTTTTGATTTTGGTTCGGGAAGTGATTTGTCGAAATTGATTTTGATTTTGATTTTGTGGAAGTAGGGTGATATTTAGGGTTTGGTTTGGTTGTTGGTTTAATTGTTATTGTTATTTGTAATCGTGTTTTAATTAAAAGGTGAACAAATAATTGATTTAGATTTCGAGTTCAATTTTTTAGTAGTAGGATTTTGGAATCGTAATGTTTGTGGATTTTGATTTTGGTTCGGGAAGTGATTTGTCAAAATTGATTTTGATTTTGATTTTGTGGAAGTAGGATGATATTTAGGGTTTGGTTTGGTTGTTGGTTTAATTGTTATTGTTATTTGTAATCGTGTTTTAATCAAAGGTGAACAAGTAATTGATTTAGATTTCGAGTTCAATTTTTTAGTAGGATTTTGGAATCGTAATGTTTGTGGATTTTGATTTTGGTTCGGGAAGTGATTTGTCAAAATTGATTTTGATTTTGATTTTGTGGAAGTAGGATGATATTTAGGGTTTGGTTTGGTTGTTGGTTTAATTGTTATTGTTATTTGTAATCGTGTTTTAATCAAAGGTGAACAAGTAATTGATTTAGATTTCGAGTTCAATTTTTTAGTAGGATTTTGGAATCGTAATGTTTGTCGATTTTGATTTTGGTTCGGTAAGTGATTTGTCGAAATTGATTTTGATTTTGATTTTGTGGAAGTAGGATGATATTTAGGGTTTGGTTCGGTTGTTGGTTTATTGTTATTGTTATTTGTAAGCGTGTTTTAATCAAAGGTGAACAAATAATTGATACGGGAATAATTGATTTTGAGTTTTAGTTTAATTTTTTTAGTAGGATTTTAGAATCGTTATGTCCGTGGATTTGAGTTCGGGAAGCGATTTGTCGAAAATCGATTTTGATTTTGTGTACTGGTCTGAATGTAGGATGTTGTTTAGGTTTGGTTGTTGATATTAACTGTAGTTGATGTTATGTTTATGGATTTTAGTTGAAAATCGATTTTGATTTTGATTTTGATTTTGATTTTGTGTACCCATTTGGATGTTGATGATGTTTAGGTTTGGTTGTTGATATTAACTGTAAGCTCGGGAAGCGGATCGTTGAAAATCGATTTTGATTTTGTGTACCTATTTGAGTGTGATACATTGATGATATTTAGGTTTGGTTGTTGATACTAACTGTAGTTGATATTATGTTTATGGATTTAAGTTCAGGAAGCAGTTCGTTGAAAATCGATTTCGATTTTGTGTATATATTTGAGTGTGATTCATTGATGATTTAATGAATTGGATTTTTGATTGCATGTGAGATATGAGGCTGATTCCGAAAATTTAGAGTTTATTGATCGGAGGATTGGTGTTTGAATTTATCGTTGTTATTATTATTTGTGAGTATTTTTAATTGAAGTCACGAATAATTAATATGGGAATAAATGAGTTCGAGTTCAATTTTTTAGCAGGATTTAAGAATCATTATGTTTATGGAATTAAGTTCAGGAAGCGATTCGTTGAAAACCGATTTTGATTTTGTGTACCTAATTGTATGTGATACATTGATGATATTTAGGTTTGGTTGTTGATATTAGCTCTAGTTGACGTTATGTTTATGGATTTAAGTTCGGGAAGCAATTCATTGAAAATCGATCTTGATTTTGTGTACCTATTTGAGGGATACATTTGCATGCATGATGATATTATAGTACATGGTTAATGAATTGGATTTTTGATTGCATGTGAGAAACGAGGTTGATTCTGAAAACTTATTGTTTTTTGAGGTTTGGAAAGTGATTGTATGATTGGTGTTTCGAAATTAGGGTTTTTGTTAGGATTTATAACGGAGAATTAGTGACACACCAAAATTGATATGACAGGGTGTGATTTCTTGCACATTTATGCTTGTTTGTTTGTTCTTTAATTGCGAAAAATTTCTGTTTTCGAGCTGCCTTCATTGATTGGGGATTTGTGTTTTGAAATTAGGGTTTAGAATGGAAAATAGTGATAACGAAACGGAGGCGCGTTATGGCGAGGACGAAGAAATTGAGCTCGATGACATTGAACATGACCATGGAAGCCATCATTTGAATGTAAATGGGAATGGGAACGGGAATGGGAATGTTAATGGTAATGTGATTGAGGAGACACTTCCGGTAGCAGAAGAAGAATCCATTGGTAAAGCTCGGAATGGTGGGAATGGTGTTGAAGCAACCCCGGCTCGTATCTCAGGAAGGTTATTGGCTAGGGGTCTTCCCGGTGGACGCTCGGGGAATGGTGTCAAGAGACTAAAGGTGCCCTTTTAGGTTCTATCTTCTCGTAATTCAGTGAAATTATTTAGAGTAAATTAAAAATTACTCCCTTTTAAAATACCAATTTTAAAATTTACTCTTTTGAAATTTTTGTTAAAAATAACTCTCAAAATCTATCAAAAGTTCAAAAATTGCTCCCAAATTTATTTTTAGGACGAAAATGCCCTTGGCTAGAGGGTGAGGTGAAGTAATATGACATAAAAAAGTTAGAGCCATTTTCGTCCAAAAATTATATTTTGGAGTAATTTTTGAACTTTTAGTAGATTTTGGGAGTTATTTTTAACAAAATTTCAAAAGGGAGTAAAATTTTAAAATTGGTATTTTAAAAGGGAGTAATTTTTAATTTACTCAATTATTTTATCGGGTATTTAATGGGGTTGTGAATTATTTTACTTGACACTTCACTTGGGTGCTTTATCGCGTGTCTGACTCATATCGTGACCAACTTGACACTTTGGTACTTCACTTTTGATAATTTTTTTGAAAATTTCGTCAAAAAAGCCGTATCTTGGACACGTGTCACACACAAGACATTGGTGAAGAGTAGGAGTATAAAACGGTTTGTGAATACGTTGGTACTGGTGTTTTTTTGAGTTGCTTGAGAATCTCTTCGTTTTGGTTATGTGTAGACGATCGAGGATGACGAGGAGGCAGGAACGAAAGAAGAACAAGCCGAGTTTATGAAGGAGGTGGAAACGTTTTGCAAGGAGCGACACATGGACTTTAAACAACCGAAGTTCTATGGGGTGCCTCTGAACTTACTTAAGTACGGCATTATTACTCCCTTAGGAGTTGTTTTCATTGTCCACGGATTTCTTTACTATAAATTGATGCCTTAGATAATTAGATGTGTTTGAATGATTTTGTTAACATTCGGTAATATTATTGTTCGTTCTTTTTTATCAGGTTATGGAGAGCGGTGGTTCGATTGGGTGGATACGACAGGGTATGATTTCTTACCCCATTTTTAGTCGTTTTCAAAATTATTCACCTCGTTCTATATCTAGTTAAATACACAAATGATGTTTTTGATACTATGCCTAGTGCCCTAGTTAAGGGACACGAGGGCGAAGTCAAAGTAATATGGATATTTCATTAGTAGATCGACATCGTAAATATGTACGCTGTCGAGTCGAGGTGCTCTTAGGGATCTCACAAGCTCTCTTTCTGTGAGTTGTTAGGTAACATTTTACAAGCTTTGGCGCCAAATCGGAGAATCATTCCATCCACCAAAGTAAGATATGATACCGATTCCTTTTATTCTATATTTATGTTTTGTGATGAATGAGTACATTTCTTGTCGGGACACACATTATAGTCAACTTTTTAACTATTTGATCGACAATTTCCTGCATCTGATTGAAGTAATGGTTGTTAATCTTGTCAGAACTTGCACCACCATATCTTGGACGTTTCGTATTTTCTACGAAAAGGTAATGCCTGCATTCGGTGAATTTTACTTTCTTGTATTTCCGCTATTGCATGCAGCGCTGCTAAAACACACATAATACCTATTTTTTCGTGAATATTTTAACGATCGTCATATTTAAAATTTATTATTGCTTGGCATTATTTTTGCCATGGTTGTACAACTTCTATAGTTTCAGTTTCCAAACCTTCAAATCGGATTTGTCTGCTACTTTGGTGTAGGCCCTTTTGGAATATGAAAAGCATAAAATAGAGACCGGCGAGGTTGAATTTCCAGATGCTCCCACACCCGAGCGTGCTTCTACTGAGGTTGAGGTAAGTCTTATTTATCCCGAAGCTTCATTGTTTGTTTCATCCAGTTGATTTAATATCACGTGGTTTTAATTAGCATATACGTGATTTATGTATATGGTAATGGTATTATGGTGCATGTCCGTATCATATGGTATTTACCTATTTGGATCCGATCTGCCACTAAAACAGATATTGTCGTCTTAAAACAAGAATCTGTGATCTTTTTACTATTCTGAGGTTGCATGCAGTTAAGCATGCTTGTGCCTAAACACGATTGTGATTCTGTTTTGGTGAGCATATATCTTGAAAATATGCTCTTATGGGTGGAATGCCAGGATTCCGTGGGATACAGAATTACATAATTACGGAATTACCGGATTCTGTCGGATTTCGTGGTGACGACTTGATGACCTAAGATTCTGATTCATGTTAGCCGACCCCAAATCTTTTGGGACTAAGGCTCTGTTGTTATGTTACTCATACCGTTTCTATTCAGGGAGGCGCGATTACTAGTTCTGGTCGGGTGAGGAGAGATGCAGCTACTCGTGCAATGCAGGGTTGGCATGCTCAACGGCAATCTGGTCATGGCGAAATCGGGGAGCCAATAGTTAAGGTGTGTATAGTATAATACATAGAGAGTATCTATCTATTCTTATGAGTTACGGAGTATGACGGTTCACACCATTTCCTAAATCTTTTATTATATCTTCTCAGGACAAAATTCTAAGTTCTTCACAAAAGCGTGAAAAGCATCTGAAAAATATCGGTATGTTACTTTACCATTTCATCACGCTATTATGTTTGCATTTTCCGAACATTTTCCTGGAGTTCAAATAATGATTTGTTTCCATTAATCTGCAATTTCAGGCGTCAAACAAAGGAAACCAAATAATTTGGAGCATGAAGAACATGATATGCTCGCTGAAGCAGACAAACAGTTATAATAACTTCTTTCCTTTATCGTCTATTTTTTCTCCGTGATCTCTTATTTTTAGTTCTCTAATGATTTTAATGATGTTTATCGATAGACTGGTGGCCACAATTATTGACGTTGGACCCCCTGCCGATTGGGTGAAAATCAATGTCCGAGAATGTGTGAGTTTCTTAGTTAATATACTTAATATACTCGTATTTAGTTAATTACGTCTCAAAGTTTCCCCCTATCTTTACCCTTTTACTGATTTTTGCCTGTTTTTGTCGTACAGCAAGATTGCTTTGAAGTTTATGCCTTGGTTCCCGGGCTTCTCCGCGAAGAGGTATCGTACTTAACTTGCCAGTTGCTTTGATGTAATCATTATTCTCGTATCGCTATGTGAACTTGATGTCATTGCTTTGACTGATCCCGAATTCCCGATACAAGCGTGCTTAACTTGGCAGCTGCTTTGGTGTATAATATTACTGTATTCTCTTATCGTTATTTGAACTTGGTTAACGATCCAGGTTAGAGTACAGTCGGATGGTTCCGGGCGTGTGGTCATTACTGGTGTGCCCGAGCAACTGGACAATCCATGGGGCATCACTCCCTTTAAGAAGGTGAGATTCACTACTTCTGTGATTTTGTGTTATTGGTAAAAGGTGTCAAAAAACTAGACACGGTAAACGGGTCAACCCGTCTGGAATTTGGATCTAGTCGGTTCATTTTGGGTTCGAGTCATTTTGAGAAGGTGATTCGTTACTTCTGGGATTTTGCGTTTTTTTGTAAAAAGGTGTCAAAAGACTAGACACGGTAAACGGGTCAACCCGTCCGGAATTTTGATCGGGTCGGGTCATTTTGGGTTCGAGTCATTTTAGATGGTGATTGATTCATTACTTCTGGGATTTTGTGTTTTTTTGTAAGAAGGTGTCAAAAGACTAGACACGGTAAACGGGTCAACCCGTCCGGAATTTGGATCTAGTCAGGTCATTTTGGGTTCGAGTTATTTTGAGAAGGTGATTTTGTGTTTTTGGTAGGTGTCAAAAGACTAGACACGGTAAACGGGTCAACCCGTCCAGAATTTGGATCTAGTCGGGTCATTTTGGGTTCAACCCTTTTTTTTTAGAGATTTCGATTTCTATGCAGCGATAAACATCCATGTCGAGTCTGGTTAGGTCAAGCTCGGGTCTTCACTCCCCGTTAGGGTTGAATACGGGTCGGATTATTCTGTCATACTCCGTATCATTTTAACATCTTTTTTTTTTTTTTGCCAGCAACATCGTTGATGTTGACTAGTTCGATGTAAAATTCTATAGGCCTAATCTTAGCTGTTTTTTTTTTTTTTTTTTTTGCCGGCAGTAAAAACATGATGGTTACATAATCTTAGTTGCTATTGTTGATGTGCAGATTGTAAACTTACCAACGAGAATCGACCCGCTACATACATCGGCCGTTGTCAGTCTGCACGGCAGGCTGTTCGTCCGGGTCCCGTTTGCGAGGCACATCGTCCATTAATTATCCCATTCCGCATTGATTTAGTCAGGCTTAGGTTAGATCAGATCAGATCAGATCAATTCAGATCAAATCAGTTCATTGGATTTCATAGATGTTTAAAGATTCTAGTAGTTCGAGTTTCGTTGGCTGTGTAAATTTTATGTTACTCCGTAGATAGAAAAGATCGTCAAGATTTCAGGGAACATTCTCGATATTATTATGTCTTGAAGAGGACTCCAACCTCTTCGATGTATTTAGGACGAGACTTCGAGTCTTGTGTGTGTACCATTTCACCAACAATAGTGTCGGAGTATTTCTATTGGTCGGTCATAAACAAGAAACATGTACAAGTAAAATGCACAATGTCTTAACACAAACTTACAAAGTAGTAATCGAGTAGGGTTAAAGATGGAAGTAGCTACGCAGGCTAGTGGGTTAGTACGGTCTAGCTAGGTTGCACGGACACTCTTCCAAAGCAATGTGTCGTGTCGGACACACGATAATACGTGTCGGACACCTGTAAAACCGTGTTTGGTTTTTTAAAGTTATTTGGACATGTATCGGACACAGTTCGTCATATTTGGTGACGTGTCCGGCCCGGTTCGTAATATTTAGAAACTCGTCGGACATACCTAGTTTATGGTGGTTATTTAATGCTATAAACAATAATTGTAAGACTAAATAACTAACTAATAATTCTATTATAGTAGTATACAATTGTTTTAGTTTTTTAAGATTTGATTTTTAACTTCAAATTTATAAAACTTCAAATGCATATCTTAGGTATAAAAATCTTCAAATTCTCTTTGTTTAAATATGTACTCGTATATTGATTTTTTTCCTGTCGTGTTTGTGTCCTACAAAATTTCAAATGTCGTGTCACGTGTCCGATACGTGTCCGTGTTTGTATTGGTGCAACCTAGCGGTCTAGTATAATCCACATTCCAATAAAGCATGAGCCCACTTTGACATGGGCCACACAGCCAACGTGAGAAAGAAGATTGTGTTTAGGCATGACACGGCTTACTTGGGCCTAACACACTTTGGCACGCAATTTTTTTTATTTTTTTTTGCCAACGATTCAACTGAATTCACGATTCTCTTAGCGCAATAGAATGTAAATGTAAATCAATAATACCCCATACTCCGTACTACATTTGATGAAATAGTTGAGCACATTCAAGAACGGAACGACACAACACGTGTCTCCTGGACACACAATTAGTTAATTACAGAAAGATTCAAACAAATATTATCATGAGAAATTGAGATATATACCCATATAAATTCATATTCAATCTACCTAGACAATATCCATGTAATTTTTTGCGCTAACATTTTCTAACGTGTGTCTACTGTATATACATTAATATATTGGTCAAGGTAAGAATCACATGGATATTATCACGATTAATTGAAGTATTAACTCATATCTACCATACTTAGACCATATCAATGTGATTCTTACTTTAATGACACACGTTCGAAAACTCGTTTTCCTAATTGACCCGTGTTAAAAAAATCGTAAAAAAAATAACGATAGTGGACACACGTTAATAAACTAATTAAAACAACATTAACATAAATATCGTACCTAATATTTCAATTTATTATGATAATATCCATATAATTGTTTTTTTTTTTTGAGCAAAATTGTTACTTTAATTCGCTTATTAACGTGTGTCCAGTGGATATATGTTAAGAAAAAATCGAAAAAATAAAAACGTTGTCCTAAACATTTAAAACTATAAATGTCTCACATTCCCAAATCACACCGACCTAAAACGCGACACTTTTTTTTGATTAAATTCCGTCTTTTCCCCCAAAAAACTTCTGTTCATCTTTCCACCTTCACCAAATCTCGATAATTAACCCCATTTCATTTCCCATTTCACCTTCGATTTCACGCTACAAACCCTAAATCAAAAACCCCCCTTTTTTTATCGCGCTTTCAATTGATTCGAAGAATCCCAGGTCCGTTCTTTAGTTTGATTTCAGTTTCTACCATTAGGGTTTTGTTAAAATATGGATTAATTTATGTGGGTTTTGTTTCTTTTGTCGATTAATTTTGATTTTTGATTGCAGTGTTCGATGAATTTTGTCGAAGATGGATAATAATAAGAAGAAAAGAAAAGGGAGTGGGATTAACGATGATTTCCAGAATTTAACGAGAAACCCACTTAATAATCTTAGATTTGATGATAAGGGTTCGATAATTAGGTCACATTTATCGTTCGAGGATTGCGTTAGGTTGAAGAAGAAGTGTAAAGAAGATGTGGGTAGTGACGACATTGATGGAACTTCCTCTTGTGCTACTAGTAGGATAGTCGGAGTCACTACTGTCCCCAATTGCGGATTCGGGTTCGGATTAGGATTCGACTTAGGGTTAGGGTTAGGGTTAGGGTTAGGGTTGTCCTCAATTGAACCGATTAATCGAGGTTTGAAACGTAAAATTGGGTGCATTGATGTGGCAACACAAATTGGTAGTCGGGTTAATAAACTCGAGGACGATTATTTCAAGGTTAGAACCATAGGAAAAGGGAGATTCGGGTCGGTTTGGTTGTGTAGGTGTAAGGCTAGTGGAGTTGAGTACGCTTGTAAGACGCTTCGGAAGGGGGAGGAGACGGTTCATAGGGAGGTAGAGATAATGCAGCATTTGTCGGGGCACCCGGGAATTGTGATGTTGAACTCGGTTTATGAGGATGATGAGTATTTTCATCTGGTTATGGAGTTGTGTTCGGGTGGGAGGTTGGTTGATGAGATGAGTAAGGAAGGGAGGTATTCAGAGCAACGAGCTGCGAATGTGATGAAGGAGCTTATGCTTGTTGTTAAGTATTGTCATGAGATGGGGGTTGTTCATCGGGATATAAAACCGGAGAATATTTTGCTTACGAGTTCTGGGAAGATGAAACTTGCTGATTTTGGATTGGCTGTTAGGGTTTCTGGTGGTGTGTTTCTGAAACTTCATAATTCTATCATGTTTTGTCGATTTTGATGTTTCGTTGCATGGCTAAGTTTATGATATTTCTGCATATTTTGGCTTGTTATTCTTACTTGTCGATGTCTGATGTTTAGGGTTAATGGCCTGTTATTCTTTGCTGTCGATTTTACTGTTTCTCTGCATTCTGTCTTACTGTATACTCCGTATTTGTAGTCTATGTAGCTCGGACTTGTTTAGAAGTGTCCAACACGTGTGTGTCCTGTCCAGCACGGCTAAGTTTATGATAATTCTGCATATTTTGGCTTGTTATTCTTACTTGTCGATGTCTGATGTTTAGAGTTAATGGCCGGTTATTCTTTGTTGTGTTGTCGATTTTACTGTTTCACTGCATTCTGTCTTACTGTACACTTGTAGTCTATGTTGCTCGAACTTGTTTAGAAATGTCCAACACGGTTAAGTTTATGATAATTCTGTATAATCTGGCTTGTTATTCTTACTTGTCGATGTCTAATGTTTAGGGTTAATGAATGGCCTGTTATTCTTTGCTGTCGGTTTTACTGTTTCTCTGCATTCTGTCTTACTGTACATTTGTAGTCTATGTTGCGCAGACTTGTTTAGAATTGTCCAGCACGGTTAAGTTTATGATATTTCTGCATATTTTGGCTTGTTATTCTTACTTGTCGATGTCTAATGTTTAGGGTTAATGGCTTGTTATTCTTTGCTGTCGATTTTACTGTTTCTCTGCATTCTGTTTTACTGTATACTCCGTATTTGTAGTCTATGTTGCTCGGACTTGTTTAGAAGTGTCCAACACGTGTGTGTCCTGTCCAGCACGGCTAAGTTTATGATAATTCTGCATATTTTGGCTTGTTATTCTTACTTGTCGATGTCTGATGTTTAGAGTTAATGGCCTGTTATTCTTTGTTGTGTTGTCGATTTTACTGTTTCACTGCATTCTGTCTTACTGTACACTTGTAGTCTATGTTGCTCGGACTTGTTTAAAAATGTCCAACACGTGTGTGTCCAAGTGTTCGACACGGCTAAGTTCATGATAATTCTGCATATTTTGGCTTGTTATTCTTACTTGTCGATGTCTGATGTTTAGGGTTAATGGCCTGTTATTCTTTGCTGTCGATTTTACTGTTTCTCTGCATTCTGTCTTACTGTATACTCCGTATTTGTAGTCTATGTTGCTCGGACTTGCTTAGAAGTGTCCAACACGGCTAAGTTTATGATAATTCTGCATATTTTGGTTGTTATTCTTACTTGTCGATGTCTAATGTTTAGAGTTAATGGCCTGTTATTCTTTGTTGTCGATTTTACTGTTTCACTGCATTCTGTCTTACTGTACACTTGTAGTCTTATGTTGCTCGGACATGTTTAGAAATGTCCAACACGGCTAAGTTTATGATAATTCTGCATATTTTGGCTTGTTATTCTTACTTGTCGATGGCTAATGTTTAGGGTTAATGTTGTCGATTTTACTGTTTCACTGCATTCTGTCTTACTGTACACTTGTAGTCTATGTTGCTCGGACATGTTTAGAAGTGTCCAACACCAACACGTATTTTGGAGTGTCTTTTGGGCTGTTATCATCATTCGAATCACGTCTTTTTGATCCCTTTTAACAGACATTCATATGCATGCTAGAGCCGTCATTGTATAACTGGTGTATTGTACTGTACTCGTATTATGGTAGACCTGAAGTACACATTTAATGTCTTATTAGGTATGTGTCCATGCTTTTACCAGCCTTTTATTCTTTTTATTTATTCTTAATTCTTTAATTTTGTTTTTTAAAAAATTATTTTCACTATTTTATTTTATTTTATTTAACTTGGAGTTTATAACCCTTTAAAAACTGTATCTTCATTATTATTTTATTGTATCTTCATTACAGTATTATGGTAAACCTGAAGTACACATTTAATTTTACTAGCCTTTTGTTCTTTTTATTTATTCTTAATTCGTTTTATTTTATTTTTTCAAAAATTATTTTCATACCTTTTTTTTTCTAACTTGGAGTTTGTAAACCCTATAAAAACTCACAAATTATTAACGCTTTCAACTTAATTTTGCATTTAAAACTGTATCTTTATTATTAGAGTAAATTAAAAATAACTCCCTTTTAAAATACCAATTTTAAAATTTACTTCCTTTTAATTTTTTTGTTAAAAATAACTCCCAAAATCTATCAAAAGTTCAAAAATTGCTCCCAAATTTATTTTTAGTACGAAAATGCCCTTGGCTAGAGGGTGTAGTGAAGTAATATGGCATAAAAAAGTTAGGGCCATTTTCGTAAAAAAAAATATATTTTGGAGTAATTTTTAAACTTTTGATAGATTTTGGGAGTTATTTTTAACAAAAATTTTAAAAGGGAGTAAATTTTAAAATTGGTATTTTAAAAGGGAGTAATTTTTAATTTACTCTTCTTATTATTATTATTATTATTATTATTATTTTATTGTATTGTCCGCCTTCCATTTTAATTGTATTTTTTTTTTGTTTTTTGTTTTTGTTTTTGTTTTTGGATGACGATTTTAGATATTGATTCATGTTAGACAACTCCAAATCTTTTTACAACTAAAGCTATGATGTTGTTGTTGTTGTTGCTTTTACCGATTGTGTGTTGTTCATTTGATTGATATTCACAGGACAGAGTTTGACCGGCATAGCAGGAAGTCCAGCATACGTGGCACCCGAAATACTATCAGGCTCGTACAAGGAAAAGGTGGATATATGGAGCGCCGGGATCCTCTTCCACGCCCTCTTGACCGGCACCCTTCCATTCAAAGGGGAGTCCTTAGAATCTGTTTTCGATGCCATCAAAACTACCAAACTTGACTTCCACTCTGGCATTTGGCTGTCGGTCTCTAAACCTGCACGGGATTTGATTGGCAAAATCTTGACTCGAGATGCTTCCTCGAGATTCTCAGCCGATGATGTTCTTGGTAAGCTTACCCGACCCGTCAAAAACTGACCCGACCCGAAAAAACCCGCCCGAAAAAACCCAAAAAAACCCGCCCGAAAATGACCGAAACCCGGAAATGACCCGACCAGATAATAACCCGAATATTTTGGGTCGAAACCTGCCTGAAAATAGATAAATTAAAAAAATATTGCTATTATACACTGAATTTCTTAAAAAACACTAAGAAATATTTTTTTATTTTCAAAATTTAAAGAAATACTGTAATATTTATATATATTTTTATCACATGATTATTATACTGAGGAAAAAAAATCAATAAATCGAGTCAAAGTATATCAATGAATATTTATATATATTTTTAAAATCAATAAATCGAGTCAAAGTATATATATTTTCAAAATCAATGAATATTTGTATATATATTTTTATCACATGATTTTTTTTTTTTATTTGTCATATATATCTTTACTTCCTGTGGAAATAAAATATCAATGTATATTAAAAAAATATATTAAATAAAACATGTTTATTCACTAATATCGGGATATTAAATGAGATGATTAAAAAAATTAAAAATAAAATTGTACTCTATTTATGATAAAAAAAAGTAAATGAAAATTAATGTTTTCAAAGTGCGTTAATACCCCGTATTTGACCCGAAACCCGTATAAACCTGATTCGTATAAAACCCGTATTTGTTATTTTTCAGGGCATCCATTCATCCTGTTCTACACCGAACAAATGCTGAAATCACTGTCCATCAACTCAAACTCAGGACTCGCATCCATGGCGCTCTCACACAAACTAGTCAGCACATCACTACCCGGGTCAGTAAACCGACAACCCAAATCGAATTCACTGAGCGAATCTTCGAGTTTGGTCTTGACATCCAAACCCAGAAACCCGAGTTCCAACACCGAGAAGCAGCAGCAGCAGCAGCAGGAAGACTGTTGTCTGATGGATGCACTAACTGTAGCAATCGCACAAGTCAGGATTTCAGAACCAAAACGCAGTCGTCTTTGCTTGTCTAACTCGATTCAACAACCTTATTCAACCAACAGTGTCTGCGAAGCATTCTGATGATCATCAGTAACTTCTGATCCTCGGTAACTTCTGATCACCGGTAACTTCTGATCATCGGTAACTTCTTTTTACTAAATTTCTTACATAATTTTGTATAAATTTCACCCCGTTTCGTAGTTCGAGAATCTAATAGACTAATATTACTACTAAATTAGATAGCGGGTCGATCTTGACCGAAACTAAAATAGAATAACAAGCTTCTTCAAATTAATGTGTACATAACACTTTGGGGTAGTCTCTTAATAGAAGAGGTTGCTATATATTGTGTGTGCATTCATTTGTGTTTTTGTGTTGTTTGATGTTGGTTCGGTTTGCCTGATTTCACGTCCAAACAATTATAGTACGTAGGTTTTAGATTTAAAAGATATTCGACTATCTTTCGAGTAACGTTGGATTATGATGAAATTGTGGATATATATCCTCGAAATTGAACCATTTTAGAGTTTTTTTTTAAAAGTTGTCGGTCATTTTATGTAATACGGGGCATATTTATGTGGTCTGCAAAATATCTCATATTTTTCGAAAAATCATTCAAAACGGTCGAATTTGAAGGTTATTATCCACGTTTTTCGGGTCGATTTGGTCCTGAAATTAAATGTTTCCAAATTCACAAAGGAAATACTCCATTTATTATAAAAATGTCTTGGTCTAACAAAAGGCATGTTGGGTTTCAAATAAAAACATTTAAAAGACTTTCGACAATCCTTTGAATAACGTGGAATTAAGGCGAAATGTATACTCAAAACTGAACAATTTTAGAGTATTTTCTGACAACCGTCACTCATTTTATGTTATACGGGTTTAATTTAGATGCTCAGCAAAATATTTCACATTTTTCGAAAAATTGTCTGAAACGGTCGAATTTGAAGTTTATTATCCACGTTTTTTGGGTCGATTTGGTCTTGAAATTAAATGTCTCCATGTATTGTAGAAATGTCTCGATGAAACAAAAGACATGTTGGGTTTCAAAAAAATACATTTAAAAGACCTTCGACTATCTTTCGAATAACGTCGAATTAAGGCGAAATTTTCGATATATATATACTCGAAACTGAAAAATTTTAGAGTGTTTTTTTACAACCGTGACTCATTTTATGTTAAACGGATTCAATTTAGATGCTCAGCAAAAAATCTCACTTTTTTCGAAAAATCGTCTAAAACGGTTGAATTTGAAAGTTATTATCCACGTTTTTCGAGCCGATTTGGTCTCAAAATTAAATGTCTCCAAATTCAAAAAGTATATACTCCATGTATTGTAGAATTGTCTCGATGAAACAAAAGACATGTTGGGTTTCAAAAAAATACATTTAAAAGACACTTGACAATCTTTTGAATAACGTTGAATTAAGGCGAAATATTCGATATATATACTCGAAACTGAACAATTTTAGAGTGTTTTTTAACAACCGTCACTCATTTTATGTTATACGGGTCTTATTTAGATGCTCAACAAAATATCTCACATTTTTCGAAAAATCATCAGAAACGGTCGAATTTGAAGGTTATTATCCACGTTTTTCGAGCCGATTTGGTCCTGAAATTAAATGTCTCCAAATACACAAATTAAATACTCCATTTATTGTAGAAATGTCTCGGTGTAACAAAAGACATGTTGGGTTTCAAATAAATACCTTTAAAAGACATTTGACAATATTTTGAATAACGTCGAATTAAGGCAAAATTTTGGATATATATACTCGAAACTGAACAATTTTAGAGTGTTTTTCTAACTACCGTCACTCATTTTATGTTATACGGGTCCTATTTAGATGCTCAGCAAAATATCTCACATTTTTCGAAAAATCATCCGAAACGGTCAAATTTGAAGGTTATTATCCACGTTTTTCGAACCAATTTGGTCTTGAAATTAAATGTCTCCAAATTCACTAAGTAAATACTCCATTCATTGTAGAAATGTCTCGGTGTAACAAAATGCACGTTGAGTTTCAAATGAACACATTTAAAAGACATTCGACAATCTTTCGAATAACGTCGAATTAAGGCGAAATTTTCGATATATATACTGGAAATTGAACAATTTTAGAGTGTTTTTTAACAACCGTCACTCATTTTATACTATACGGGTTCTATTTAGATGCTCGGCAAAATTTCTCACATTTTTCGAAAAATCATCCGAAACGGTCGAATTTGAAGGTTATTATCCACGTTTTTCGAGCGGATTTAGTCCCGAAACTAAATGTCTCCAAATTCACAAAGTAACTATTCCATTCAATG
The DNA here is from genome assembly GCA_958450325.1 of Agrostemma githago. NCBI lineage: Eukaryota > Viridiplantae > Streptophyta > Magnoliopsida > Caryophyllales > Caryophyllaceae > Agrostemma > Agrostemma githago. The sequence goes on along the minus strand of OY288241.1, from coordinate 80,757,410 downwards.
TAGAAATGTGTCGGTGTAACAAAAGAAACGTTGGGTTTCAAGCAAACACATTTAAAACACATTCGAATACTTTTCGAATAACGTCGAATTAAGGCGAAATTTTCGATATATATACTCGAAACTGAACAATTTTAGAGTGTTTTTTGACAACCATCACTCATTTTATGTTATACGGGTCCTATTTGGATGTTTAGCAAAGTATCTCACATTTTTCGAAAAATCTTCCGAAATAGTCGAATTTGAAGGTTATTATCCACGTTTTTCGAGCCGATTTGGTCCCGAAATTAAATGTCTCCAAATACACAAATTAAATACTCCATTTATTGTAGAAATGTCTCGGTGTAACAAAAGACATGTTGGGTTTCAAATAAATACCTTTAAAAGACATTTGACAATATTTTGAATAACGTCGAATTAAGGCAAAATTTTCGATATATATACTCGAAACTGAACAATTTTAGAGTGTTTTTCTAACTACCGTCACTCATTTTATGTTATACGGGTCCTATTTAGATGCTCAGCAAAATATCTCACATTTTTCGAAAAATCATCCGAAACGGTCAAATTTGAAGGTTATTGTCCACGTTTTTCGAACCAATTTGGTCTTGAAATTAAATGTCTCCAAATTCACTAAGTAAATACTCCATTCATTGTAGAAATGTCTCGGTGTAACAAAATGCACGTTGAGTTTCAAATGAACACATTTAAAAGACATTCGACAATCTTTCGAATAACGTCGAATTAAGGCGAAATTTTCGATATATATACTGGAAATTGAACAATTTTAGAGTGTTTTTTAACAACCGTCACTCATTTTATACTATACGGGTTCTATTTAGATGCTCGGCAAAATTTCTCACATTTTTCGAAAAATCATCCGAAACGGTCGAATTTGAAGGTTATTATCCACGTTTTTCGAGCGGATTTAGTCCCGAAACTAAATGTCTCCAAATTCACAAAGTAACTATTCCATTCAATGTAGAAATGTGTCGGTGTAACAAAAGAAACGTTGGGTTTCAAGCAAACACATTTAAAACACATTCGAATACTTTTCGAATAACGTCGAATTAAGGCGAAATTTTCGATATATATACTCGAAACTGAACAATTTTAGAGTGTTTTTTGACAACCATCACTCATTTTATGTTATACGGGTCCTATTTGGATGTTTAGCAAAGTATCTCACATTTTTCGAAAAATCTTCCGAAATAGTCGAATTTGAAGGTTATTATCCACGTTTTTCGAGCCGATTTGGTCCCGAAATTAAATGTCTCCAAATACACAAATTAAATACTCCATTTATTGTAGAAATGTCTCGGTGTAACAAAAGACATGTTGGGTTTCAAATAAATACCTTTAAAAGACATTTGACAATATTTTGAATAACGTCGAATTAAGGCAAAATTTTCGATATATATACTCGAAACTGAACAATTTTAGAGTGTTTTTCTAACTACCGTCACTCATTTTATGTTATACGGGTCCTATTTAGATGCTCAGCAAAATATCTCACATTTTTCGAAAAATCATCCGAAACGGTCAAATTTGAAGGTTATTGTCCACGTTTTTCGAACCAATTTGGTCTTGAAATTAAATGTCTCCAAATTCACTAAGTAAATACTCCATTCAACGTAGAAATGTCTCGGTGTAACAAAAGGCATAATGGGTTTCAAATAAACACATTTAAAACACATTCGACAACCTTTCGAATAACGTCGAATTTAGGCGAAATCCTTGATATATATACACAAAACTGAACAATTTTAGAGTATTTTTTAACAACCGTCACTCATTTTATGTTATACGGGTCCTACTTAGATGCTCAGCAAAACATCCCACATTTTTCTAAAAATCATCCGAAACGGTCGAAATTGAAGGTTATTATCCACGTTTTTCGGACCGATTTAGTCCCAAAATTAAATGTCTCCAAATTTACAAACCAACTACTCCATTCAATGTAGAAATGTGTCGATTTAACAAAAGGTACATTGGATTTCAAATAAACACATTTAAAACACATTCGACTAACTTTGGAATAACGTTGAATTAAGGCGAAATCTTCGATATATATACTCGAAACTGAACAATTTTAGAGTATTTTTTAACAACCGTCACTCATTTTATGTTATACGGGTCCTACTTAGATGCTCAGCAAAACATCTCACATTTTTCTAAAAATCATCCAAAACGGTCGAATTTGAAGGCTATTATCCACGTTTTTCGGGTCGATTTGGTCCCGAAATTAAATGTCCCCAAATTCACAAAGTAAATACTCCATTTATTATAAAAATGTCTCGGTGTAACAAAAGGCACGTTGGTTTTCAAATAAAAACATTTAAAAGACTTTCCACACCTTTCGAATAACGTCGAATTAAGACGAAATTCTTGATATATATACTCGAAACATAATAGTTTTAGACTGTTTTTTTAACAACCGTAACTCATTTTATGTTATACGGGTCCTATTTAGATGCTCGGCAAAACATCTCACTTTTTCAAAAAATCATCCAAAACGGTCGAAATTGAAGGTTATTATCCACGTTTTTCGACCCGATTTAGTCCCAAAATTAAATGTCTCCAAATTTACAAACCAACTACTCCATTCAACGTAGAAATGTGTCGGTTTAACAAAAGTCACATTTGATTTCATATAAACACATTTAAAACACATTCGACTAACTTTCGAATAACATCAAATTAATACGAAATCTTCGATATATATACTCGAAACTGAACAACTTTAGAGTATTTTTTAACAATCGTCACTCATTTTATGTTATAAGGGTCCAATTTAGATGTTCAGTAAAATATTTCATATTTTTCTTAAAATTGTCTGAAACGGTCGAATTTGAAGATTATTATCCACGTTTTTCGGGTCGATTTAGTCCCAAAATTAAATGTCTCCAAATTCACAATTTAACTACTCCATTCAACATAGAAATGTGTCGATGCAACAAAAGGCACGTTGGGTTTCAAATAAACAAATTTAAAACACATTCGACAACCTTTCGAATAACGTCGAATTAAGACGAAATCCTTGATATATATACTCGAAACATAACAATTTTAGAGTGTTTTTTTAACAACCGTCACTCATTTTATGTTATACGGGTCCTATTTAGATGCTCGGCGAAATATTTCACATTTTTCGAAAAATCATCCGAAACGGTCGAATTTGAAGGTTATTATCCACGTTTTTCGAGTCAATTTGGTCCCGAAATTAAATGTATTCAAATTCTCAAAGTAAATAATCCATTTATTGTAGAAATGTCTCGGTGTAATAAAAGGCACATTGGGTTTCAAATGAACGCATTTAAATGACATTCGTCAATCTTTCGAATAATGTCGAATTAAGGCGAAATCTTCGATATATATACTTGAAACTGAACAATTTTAGACTGTTTTTTCACACCCGTCACTCATTTTATGTTATACGGCTCCTATTTAGATGGTCGGCAAAACATCTCACTTTTTTCAAAAAATCATCTGAAATGGTCAAATTTGAAGGTTATTATCCACGTTTTTCGAACCGATTTGGTCCTAAATTAAATGTCTCCAAATTCACAAAGTAAATACTCCATTTATTGTAGAAATGTATCGGTGTAATAAAAGGCACGTTGGGTTTCAAATGAATGCATTTAAAAGACATTCGACAATCTTTCGAATAACGTCGAATTAAGGCGAAATCTTTGATATATATATATATATATATATATATATATATATACTTGAAACTGAACAATTTAGAGTGTTTTTTAACAACTGTCACTCATTTTATGTTATACATGTCATATTTAGATGCTTCGCAAGATATCTCACATTTTTCAAAAAATCGTCCGAAACGGTCGAATTTGAAGGTTATTATCCACGTTTTTCGAGCCAATTTGGTCCCAAAATTAAATGTCTCCGAATTCACAAAGCAAATAATCCATTTATTGTAGAAATGTTTCAGTGTAATAAAATGCACGTTGGGTTTCAAATGAACGCATTTAAAAGATATTCGACAATCTTTCGAATAACGTCTAATTAAAGCAAAATCTTCGATATATATATATATATATATATATATATATATATATATATATATATATATATATATATATATATATATATACTTGAAACTGAACAATTTTAGAGTATTTTTTAACAACCGTCACTCATTTTATGTTATACGGGTCCTATTTAGATGATCAGCAAAATATCTCACATTTTTCGAAAAATCATCGAAACGGTCAAAATTGAAGGTTATTATCCACGTTTTTTGGCCCGATTTAGTCCCAAAATTAAATGTCTCCAAATTTACAAACCAACTACTCCATTCAACGTAGAAATGTGTCGATGTAACAAAACGCACATTGGATTTCAAATAAACACATTTAAAACACATTCGACTAACTTTCGAATAACGTCGAATTAATGCGAAATTTTCGATATATATACTCGAAACTGAACAATTTTAGAGTGTTTTTTCACACCAGTCACTCATTTTACGTTACGGGGGTCCTATTTAGATGCTCGACAAAATATCTCACATTTTTCGAAAAATCATTCGAAACGGTCGAAATTGAAGGTTATTATCCACGTTTTTCGAGCCGATTTAGTCCCGAAATTAAATATTTCCAAATTCACAACATAACTACTCCATTCAACGTAGAAATGTGTCGGTTTAACAAAAGGCACATTGGATTTCAAATAAACACATTCAAAACACATTCGACAACCTTTCCAGTAACGTCGAATTAATGCGAAATCTTCGATATATATACTCAAAACTGAACAATTTTAGAGAATTTTTTAACAACCGTCACTCATTTTATGTTATACGGGTCCAATTTAGATCCTCGGCAAAACATCTCACATTTTTTCGAAAAATCATCTGAAACGGTTGAAATTGAAGGTTATATCCACGTTTTTCGGCCCGATTTAGTCCCAAGATTAAATGTCTCCAAATTTACAAAGTAACTCCTCCATTCAATGTGAAATGTGTCGGTGTAACAAAAGGCACGTTGAGTTTCAAATAAACACATTTAAAACACATTCGACTAACTTTCGAATAACGTCGAATTAAGGCGAAATCCTTAATATATATATACTCAAAACTGAACAATTTTAGATTATTTTTTAACCGTCACTCATATTATGTTATACGGGTCCTATTTAGATGCTCGGCAAAACATCTCACATTTTTCGAAAAATCATCCGAAACAGTCGAAATTGAAGGTTATTATCCACGTTTTTCGGCCCGATTTAGTCCCAAAATTAAATGTCTCCAAATTCACAAAGTAAATACTTCATTCAACGTAGAAATGTCTTGATGTAATAAAAGGCACATTGGATTTCAAATAAACACATTCGACAACCTTTCGAATAACGTCGAATTTAGGCGAAATCCTTGATATATATACACAAAACTGAACAATTTTAGAGTATTTTTTAACAACCGTCACTCATTTTATGTTATACGGGTCCTACTTAGATGCTCGACAAAATATCTCACATTTTTCGAAAAATCGTCCGAAACGGTCGAAATTGAAGGTTATTATCCACGTTTTTTGGCCCGATTTAGTCCCAAAATTAAATGTCTCCAAATTCACAAACCAACTACTCCATTCAACGTAGAAATGTGTCGGTTTAACAAAAGACACATTGGATTTCAAATAAACACATTTAAAACACATTCGACTAATTTTCGAATAACGTCGAATTAATGCGAAATCTTCGATATATATATACACTCGAAACTGAACAATTTTTTTTCTTTTTCGGGCATATTTACCTTGGATGGAAAATCACCATGAATACTACATTGGAACTCCAAACATCTCCGAAATCTTCGATATATATATATATACTCGAAACTGAACAATTTTTTTTCTTTTTCGGGCATATTTACCTTGGATGGAAAATCACCATGAATACGACATTGAATCTCCAAACATCTCCGTAAACATCTTCGAAATCTTCGATATATATACTCGAAACTGAACAATTTTTTTTTTCCCGGCATATCGACCTTGGATGGAAAATCACCATGAATACAACCTCAGTTCCAGCCATGGAAACATCTTCCCAATAGCTTCCCTTACACTTTCCTTTGTCTCAATGTCACAGACAACGCCCGTGCCTGAACTTGAATACAAGCTTACTGGACCGTGTTTTCACAGCTGTTTTTCGAGGGTTTGCTGCACTTGGAAGCCATTGATGTCACAACAAAAATCCTGCAGTTCGTTGTTTCAGCTTCTCGTCAAACTTTGAAGCCATTGATAAATCTTCAGAATTGCATCCTGAATCTTACATCCTGAAGCCATTGATAAATCTTACTACTTCTTACTATGAATCTTCAGTTTGCCATCCTGTAATGCTTTTACAATGATTTGCAGGTTGAAAATTTTATTGCCTATTTATAAATGTCCGACATTTTTTTTAAAAAAATGATGAATTTTGCGACCAATTTTTCAACTTTTTTTCCAAAATTTGCAACCGATTTTTTAAAAAAAGATAAAAGTTTTTTGCGACCGATTTTTCAGTTTTTTTCAGAATTTGCGACTGATTTTTTTTAAAAAAATGATGATTTTTGCGACCAATTTTTCAATTTTTTTTCCAAAATTTGCAACCGATTTTTTAAAAAAAGATAAAGATTTTTGCGACCGATTTTTCAGTTTTTTTTTTCAAAATTTTCGACTGATTTTTTTTTTTTTAAATGATGATTTTTGCGACTGATTTCTCAATGTTTTTAAAAATTGTTCTCTCCCCTTCGTACACTGCAAATGAATACACCAGTCTGATTACATCGCCATGGGTTTGAATACCGAGAGATAAAGGAGCTACATCGCCAGAAAAATTGATTGATCATGACGGATTTCTGGGCTCGGGTCGCCAGAGTAGTTGGTCGGAGATGACGGAAGAACGGCGGCGGTGTTGCACGACGGAGGGAGCAGCGGCGGCCGACGGAACTCCAGGGCTGAGGCTATGGACGGGGTTCAATTGACCGGAATTTGGTCGGAGTGATAGCCGGATCTCCATTGTTAAGGTGAATTAGAATGATGGTGATTGATGATGAATAGATGGACGATGATGATGATGATGATGGTGGAGGTGGAGGAGGTGGTGGTGGTGGTGGTGGTGGTGGTGGAGAGGGGTATGTCCCGGAATTCCGACAAATATACTAAAACGACATTAATGAAGTTAGACTCGACTAATAATCTAAATAAATATAAAACGAGTCAATATTTAACAATTCGACTTTATAAAATCGAATAAATAAGAGTAGAAACGTGGGACAAAAATAGGTAAAATCACGACTTATCACTTCCTATTTAGATGTTCAGAAAAATATCTCACATTTTAAAAAAAAAATCATTCGAAACGGTCGAATTTGAAGGTTATTATCTACGTTTTTCCGGCCGATTTGGTCCTGAAATTAAATGTCTCCAAATTCACAAAGTAATTACTCCATTCAATGTGGAAATGTCTCGGTGTAACAAAAGGCACGTTGGGTTTCAAATAAACGCATTCGACAACCTTTCGAATAACGTCGGATTAAGGCGCAATTTTCGATATATATATATATATATATATATACTTGAAAGTGAACAATTTTAGAGCGTTTTTTGACAACCGTCACTCATTTTATTGTATATGGGTCCTATTTAGATGCTCGGAAAAAATCTCACATTTTTCGAAAAATCATCCGAAACGGTCGAATTCGAAGGTTATTATCTACGTTTTTCGGACCGATTTGTTCCCGAAATTAAATGTCTCCAAATTCACAAAGTAACTCCCCCATTCAATGTGGAAATGTCTCGGTGTAACAAAAGACACGTTGAGTTTCAAATAAACACATTTAAAACGCATTCGACTACCTTTCGAATAACGTCGAATTATGGCAAAATCTTCAATATATACTCAAAACTGAACAATTTTAGACTGTTTTTTGACAACCGTCACTCATTTTATGTTATACGGATCCACATTTTATTATCCACATTTTTTCGGACTAATTTGGTTTAATAAAAACCCATTCGAAAGACATTTGTATATCATTTGTATAAGATTAGATTATCTTATAACCTGGGATATATATCCTCGAAAGTGAATCATTTTAGTGTTTTATTAAGTAATTTTTCGTTATACAGATCCTAATTAGATAGTTATCAAAATATCTCAAATTTTCCAAAAAAATCGCATGAAACAAGCTAATTTAAAGGTTATATCCACATTTTTCGGACCGATTTGATCCTAAAATTAAATTTCTTGAAATTCCTACAATAACTAATCCATACTACTCGTATATACAATGTAGATGTCTCTGTTACACAGAAGGTACGTATAGTTTAATAAAAACACATTCAAAAGACATTTGTATATCATTTGTATAACATTAGATTATCGCAAAATCTTGGATATATATCCTCGAAAGTGAATCATTTTAGAGTTCATTTAAGTAATTTTTTGTTATACAGATCTTAATTAGATAACTATCAAAATATCTCACATTTTTCAAATAATCATCTTAATCAGACAGATTTGACGATTATTATCCACATTTTTCAGAATCGCGTAATTAAATGTCCTTTAGTTTCCCACAACAACTACTCTATACAATGTAGAAATGTTTCGATGTAACAGAATAAAGTCCGGTTTTTGTCCCCAGGGGAACAATTTACAGTCACAGTTACATTTTAATCGGTTGTCGAGACAGTCTACAAATATTGAAGAGTACGAATAGAGTTCCGTGTTCAGTCCACAGGGGGGAAAGATTTACAACGCAGGTTTCAGGAAAGAGTCGACAGTCACGTGAACACTGATACACTCGTATGTATGATCACAGCGGTTCAATGTCTGGAAAATTTGGCCCAGACATAAACCAGGAAGCAGCAAAACAGTGCGAAAAGGACAACATGCATTATGTGGCTCGAGCCACTACGGACCATGCTCCGGTTTAGTCTCCTCATATTATTCTTTAAACTCGCTTGAGCTTTGATCATTGTCATTTGCTGCATCACACAACCGAAACAGAACCTATTAGAAATTCAGAACACAAACCGGGAAAGTAGTTTCACCCTTTAAAAACCCTTGATACTCCGTATTTGCTAAAACAAATTAATAACCTAACAATTGAAAATTTTTAATTTTAAAAAAATTATTGCAGTAAAACATTTACAAATTTTTTTAGCAAAGTGTGATAAATGTTTGTGATGAATAATAAATAAAATTATTAATAAAGACAAATGAAAAGTTTTCGACAAAAAATTAATATTTTACTCCCTCCGTTCCAATGAATTGTTTGCCTATTCCATATTTTGGGGGTCTCAATGAATTGTTTGCCTTTCTATTTTAGGAATGTTTTTTATATGCAATTTGATCATTCTCACGAGTTTTGCTCTACATGTCACTCCCTCATTGGTTCATTTAACCTTGATGCCAAAAGGAAAGACAAACAATTCATTGGAACGGGGAGGAATAACCTAAAAATTGAAAATTTTCAATTTTAAAAAAATTATTGCAGTAAAACATTTACAAAAAATTTTAGCAAAGTGTGATGAATGTTTGTGATGAATAATTAATAAAATTATTAATAAAGACAAATGAAAAGTATTTGACAAAAAATTAATAATTTAATTAATTATTATAATGAATTATATACGTACATTGATACGTATATTACCGTAATGCACGTATTCGTATTCTAAAATGAGATATTGGCGAGAAATTGAGCGATTGATCGGGAAAATAATAATAAAAGAGATTAATTTCACGTAATGGTAAAGGAAAGGGGTCTAATTGCTCTAATCAAGAGTTAGGGGTTTGATTTCACAATTGAGCAAAGTAAAAGGGCTCAATCACCACTTTCCCGCTTTAAAAACTTATTATTAACACTTTCAACTTAATTTTGCGATTCCAAGTTTTAACAACATGGAAGGCTGAACGCTCTAACCTGGCAAAAACCGGCCCTTAGATTGATCAGACTACCCTGAAGTGAATCATACCGAACTTGTGGTGACCTAATTCATATCTGAATGCAAGCATGAATTTCCCGACCCATACCCGGCTCGAATGATTTATTTTGCCAGGTCTACAGCATTCATTAAAGACTAAGGGGAGAGGTGAAAGTTGGACATTAGAAGTTAATTTCTTGTATAAATCAGAAGTATAGTGCTTGGCGCGTCTTACCAGCTCATTCATGAACTCATTCTGATATTTTGCTTCCGACTGTATCTCTTGCGCCACCTGCATATATTTGTAGACAGTAACCATCAGAAAAGTGCACATTAAAACAAATAACACGAGAACGTCAAACTGCCTGTATAAACGTATTATCTCGTTAATTCTGGTATCGATTGTAAGTTTCATGACATTATTAATGAAATACTCCGTAGTAGATATTTACTCAAACAAAACAAATAACATGAGAAAAATATTATATTTAAATTAGAAATTACTCCCTTTTAAAAATTTTGTTAAAAATAACTCCCAAAATCTATCAAAAGTTCAAAAATTACTCCAAAATATAGTTTTTGGACGAAAATGCCCCTAATATTTTTATGCCATATTACTTCACCTCGCCCTCTAGCCAAGGGCATTTTCGTCCTAAAAATAATTTTGGGAGCAATTTTTGAATTTTTGATAGATTTTGGGAGTTATTTTTAACAAAAATTTCAAAAGGGAGTAATTTTAAATTTACTCTATTTAAATAGAAGGAAGATATAGTTCCACTTTTATCGGGACTGATTAGCCGACTCTGGCGAGTTTGGAATATATTCATGTACTTCAGCGCAGGTCTATGAACATTGGCTTTAATTTCCCACTCATGAGAAGATACGATGTAGTTTAGTCATACTCAAAAGCGATCAAAAGTGGATGAAGAGATCAAAAGCTGATGAAGTCTAACTAACAGTAAATCAAATAAACATTCTGTAAATAGCTCATTGAACAGTAAAAATTAATCGGCAGCGTACTAATCAATGAGAATCTCACTAAAAAAGTTATTAATGATAGCAATTAAACTTATTACAATAGTTATTACATCATCCGATTTCCTTGCATGAGAGAGATCACCCAGATGACAAAGAATGCAAAATTAATTTCGAAAGTTATCAATAATTCTCGTCAACTGCAATTATCAACCGATTTTACGTTTTTTACTAAGTAAGCTAATTCTCAAACAAGAGCTTGAAGAAGAAGAAGAAAAATTGCACAATAATCATGAAACGTTTACACTTCCAAACCCGATTTATGGTGTATATAATCAGGGTAATTTTCAAACAAAAACACCAGAAATCAAAACAATTGCACTATAAGTGAAACATTCATGCTTCAAAATCGCATCAGAGTCACAAATTCGCAATCATTCTCACCAAGTACTCAAATGCCAGCAATACATGAACAAATTTTGGCACTTAAATAGCAAAAACAGTAAATCATCCTCAGTAGCATAATAATCACTTAAACCAAATACATCAGAAAGAATTATAACATCACATCACATTTCTCATTCAAACGTATAACAAAATCGCTTCCCAACTCCCGAAGTGGTAGTGCCTTAATGACGGTCATAGAGGGCTATTTGGTTCAACAATATATGGAGTTTATGATATTTATCCAAACTATTCTAATGGAGTGCAGAACCTTCGAATGATCCCAAATTATTCTAATGGAGTACAAAATCGCTTCCCAAATCCCGATCTGGTAGTGATATCTACCCAGATTATTCAATTAGAGTACAGAATCTTTGAATTATCAAAGTATGATGAAGAAATTAATGCTTTAGTTCCAGAATTCAGGTAAAAACACATAATGCATTGAAGAACAATACATGAATTTAAGCAGCGAAAAGGGGGGAAAAGATGGAGAAAATTACATATTTGAGCTGACGAACTTGGGAACGAAGGCCGACAATTTCGTTATCCAAATCGCCGTGCATTGGATCAATCCTCAATTGAATCTCGTCCGACGAACCCACCTGCCTCGTACTCAACCCATCACTGCATCCCCAAATCACAAACCCACAAAATTCAAATTCAAACTCAAACTCAAACTCAAATCAAATGAAGAAATTCATCATAATCGATTGATTAATTATAAAGAAAATCACATCACCGGACCCCCAAATCACAAACCCCCAAAATTCAAATCAAATTCAAATTCAAATCAAATGAAGCAATTCATCATAATCAATTGATCAATTATAAAGAAAATCACATCACCGGACCCCCAAATCACAAACCCCCAAAATTCAAATTCAAATTCAAACTCAAATCAAATGAATCAAATCGATCGATCAATTACAAAGAAAACGGAGTAATTATGATCATAGCTTGATCTATAAGACGTAGTACCGCCTCGGGCTGCCATAATTACTCAAAAGTAATACAAATCTCGAAGAAAATGACGTAATTCTTAGGGTTTACGAATCAAATTCAAACTCAAACTCAAATTCAAATCAAATGAAGCAATTCATCATAATCAATTGATAAATTATAAAGAAAATCAATCACAAACCCCCAAAATTCAAATTCAAATTCAAATCAAAGAACTCATCATAATCGATCGATCAATGAAAAAGAAAACGGAGTAACCGTGATCATACCTCGATCTATAAGACGTAGTACCGCCTCGGGCTGCCATAATCACACAAAAGAAAAACAAATCTCGAAGAAAATGACGTAACTCTTAGGGTTTACGATTGAACGCCAGATGCCTAGAATTAGACCCTAAACACAGCGGATTCGTATCTATTGATCTCCAATTACAGCAATAATTGCGTTGGGCGATGAAATTATCTGGAAATCGGGGAAATTGGGGGGAAATCGAGGGAGAAAATAAGGGATTTATTGATTTCTGAATTTATTTCGATCGCGAAAACAAAATTAGGGTTTCCTATGTGGCTCTCGATTATTAGTTGTCCTCCGTGTATTGACGTGTGCTCTCGGAGTTATATACCCGTTTTAAGATTAAACAATTTCTCGAGATTTTTAAGATTAAACGATTTCTCGAGATTTCTCGAAAAATGTCTTTATAAATGTTCATCGTTTGGATTAAAAAAATTGGTCCAAACAAGTGAATAGATGTGATTTTGTTACTATTTACTCCACAGTTAAACGTGTTTGAATACAAAAAAAAAATGAGTAATTCATCTCACGGTAAAAAAAAAAAAAAAAATCGACCCATTTGAACCTAACATTCACAAATCTAATAATTAATGTAATAATCAGTGACAGATCCAGAAAATTACAGCTTTCCAAAGCTAATAATTAATGTTAATTGTATGCTGAATCGTTAATGGTTGGTAAATAGATGTGATTTAGATCGGATACATTATCGTTCGGTTTTGACTGGCATTCCATCAAGTCAAACTCGAAAAAAAAAAATGGTCTGGTCTGGTCTGGTTCGGTCTAAAACCCGAAAAAATGGACTCAGTGGGCTCTAGTCCGATCCAAATACTGAGAGAGGTTGTTGATTCGGTTCAGTTCAGAACATATTCATTGATTTGTGTACGAATAGTTACGTTTTTCATGAAACTTTAAGAGTCTGACGTGACATGTGTTGGTGAGACTCTTCACATAATCGTTTGATTACTAAGTTGGCCGATATAATGAATATTATAGATTTGATTATTACTCGCTCGAAACAACTAATCAAATCACAATTCAAAATGATTTATTACTCATTAACCTCCAAACATCGACTAACTTAATTAATAAAGTTATGACGGTGCTTCATCATAGCTTGAATTTGTACCCCGTCAAAACCGTTAAAATCGAATTTTTACTCTCGTGACTCCCTTTACTCGAATTATCAAGACTAAATCTTCTTTGGTAGAAAACAACCTAACATTCAAACCCAAAAAACATTGCATAATTGATGGGAGCAAACCTACTCCCATTTACTCCTCTTTATTGTAACAACAACAACTAGGACATGTTAAAGACCTTGTAAACGGGTCAATCAGATCAGTTTCTGATTGAATCTGGTCACTTTTGGGTCTGAAAACTTGTTATTTTCAACTTTTCGTACCCGACAATTGAACTGAAGACTCCGAATTTGATGTGTAACTCGAACTTATCTGATCTAACCCAGAATAATTTAACAGTCTTTTGCTTTGCAACGTATGTATCCATCGCTAAATAATACCACATGGTTAGATAAGACAAATGGTTCAGTCTGGTCTCTGGGTTTGGATTTTTGGGGTGACCGATCTTCAGATCTATCTGGTCTGGTCTGAGTTTGGACCAGTGAACACCCTAATCATCAATTCAAGTACATGTTGAACTCGTTTCCATCTTGAAACAAATATACCCGTCATAAACAACAATCTGATACTGGTTTAATATTTGTCGGTCCGATCTGATCCATTCTTTAAGTAAGAACAAGAACAATAATAATAATAATAATAATAATAATAATTTCTTCATTATTAAATTTCAACTACACGTCTACTACTAGTACTAGTACTACCAACCCCCAATACACATGAATACATACATATAATCCACCCATTTGATTTTGACTTAGAAATTTTTCCCATTCTCACAATTCTAACAACCAAAAGAAAAACATCACAAAAAAAACCCGGTTCGACCCAAACCGACCCGGCCCGAAAAATAAAATGGCACATGGTTCGGACCGTAAACCACGGTTCCTATGCCTACACGGGTTCCGAACAAGCGGCGAGATTATGAGGAAACAGATCCATAAATGGCCCGAATCTGTACTAAACCGGATGGAACTTGTTTACCTTGATGGGCCGGCCCCGGCCCAAGGTAAGTCCAATGTTGAAGGCATCTTTGATCCTCCTTACTATGAGTGGTTCCAAACCAACCAAGTATGTAACTTTTTTTTACTATTTACTCCACAGTCAAACATGCTTGAATACAAAAAACGAGTAATTCATCTCACAGTAAAAAAAAAATCGACCCATTTGAACCTAACATTCACAAATCTAATAATTAATGTAATAATCAGTGACAGATCCAGAAAATTACAGCTTTCCAAAGCTAGTAATTAATGTAATTAATGGATCCAAGATCCACCCTAGGTTAACTAATTACTTAAGGCTTGGACCGACCCTAACCTGGCTCGACTATTTTATGAAAAAAATGTCCTAGGGAAGTTTGAGAGACGGTTTTTCACTAAGTAGGGTCTGTTGTCGAGGTTACCTCTGTTTAACTCTTAATCACTGGACTAAGACATCTGAAAAAATCATAATTTTACAGGATCAGACTGTATATTATAATTTTGAGAAATGCTTGGATTATGTTGAGGATTTTATGATTAAGAATGGACCCTTTGATGGCCTCCTTGGCTTTTCTCAGGTAATTATTTTATTTTATTTTATTTATTTATTCTTATATAATAACCTAATTTTAAATTTTTTTTTTTTTTTTTATTTTTTTGCAGGGAGCTTACTTGTCTGCTGCCTTACCCGGGCTACAAGCACGGGTAAGTACACTATTATCTTGAGTCATTCAGAAATCGTCTTTTTATTGTGTTAGTTGACTATTGAGTAAGTCAATATATAGTGCAATTTTAATGCTGGCATGATTCGAACTCAGATCATAAATATCACTTCTTCGTGACTTTACCAGTTGAGCTAGTTGATCTGACGTCTAGAGTATTATTCTTGAGTATGTAGAGATATGTAGGGTTTCAATCAGGTGACATGCAATGAGATCTGGTTCAGGGCCGGTCAATGAAATTCGGAGGCTCTGTTCCAATTTCAATATGAAGGCCCTTGCTGGCATAGAATACTGCTCTGTATTAAATAATTCCAAAATACTCAAAAGATCAACATTATTAACTATCTTAATCACTAGTACCATTTTGCTAAATATTGAGGCCTTTCACCTACTTGGGCCCCGATTCTTAGAACCAAATGGATCACCCTATGGGCCGGCCTCATCTGGTTTTGTGTAAGATCGTTGTATTATTATTACCCCATCCCCACATGGTCACATTATTGTCACACTGTCCTAGTGTGGGACCGTCTTACCTGAGAATTGTCTGTGTGTCTGTCACTGTCTATTATTTCAGGGCGTGGCGTTAAAGAAAGTTCCGAAAATAAAGTTCTTGATTATAGTTTCGGGGGCGAAAATGAAGGATGTGAAATGGGCAGAGAATGCATATGCTACTTCTATACAATGCCCTTCACTTCACTTCTTAGGTAATAACTTATAAAACCGTCTTTCTATCGTTCTATGTATCGACTTCTTTGGGTTATTATCACAACGACGAGTGTTCTTGACACGGGCGAGATGTGAATGTAGGGAAGGAAGACTTCTTGAAGACGTTCGGGGAAGAGTTGATCGAATGTTGTGTTGATCCGATGATTATTCATCACCCAAAGGGCCACACCGTCCCTCGTTTAGGTACGAAGCTAGCTAGGTTCAAATTATACCTAGGCCGGGCAGAAATGAAAAATTACTGCCCGGCTGGTCATGGCCTGGTCACCCTGTGCCTAGCTCAGTCTGTTTGTAAGTCGAACTAATTATTCTTGTGTTGTTGAAACATTTTCAGACGAGGAGTCGTTGTCCATCATGTTTACCTACATCGACAAAATTCAAAAGTCGATCTCAAACAAAGAGAGATACGACACCAACAACAACAACAACAACAACAACAACAACAACAACACCGATGTTCCCCATGAGAACGGGGAACAATTGAACGGGATTTCTGTTTAGTCGTGGCGAGTATGTAGACGAGGTTATATAGTTGTGTGTTCTTCGTCTTGAAGACGAATGTCGGAACAATTTATTAAGTATGTCATGTAAAGATTGAGAATAACATGAGCTTTTTTTTTGTTCTTTCATCTTAAGAATTTGATGATTTGTATCTTGTTAAATGACTTTAATTAATTACCAGTTAAGATATCTGACATTTGTATCGTGTTTTGTTTCTTGAATCCCGATATCTATAGTTAAAATTCTTGTAGGTAAAAAGTAGTACAAAAGTGTTTGTTAGGGGGAAATAACATAATTGTGGTTATGCTAATTGAGTTGGCTTTAGTTGGAGTATTAATCAATGTAATGATTGGTTTATGCCTTGTTTGATTACCATGATTAATAAACTAAATATGAGTAACTCAATTATAATCATAATGTTAGGTATTTGAGGGATCGAAAGACATCGGTTTAGTCTGGACTTAAGACAGGTGATCGAGATTATTGAAGGCAGTAAATTTCTCCTTCACAATGATTGAAACAGTTGAGCTCAATTCGAGATCGCTGGTTGTAGCAGAACAACTTCTTAGACTTTACCCGTTGATCTAAATGTTTATGGTTATGAAACACACAATCGTTGAACTCGTTGTCAAACTTAATCAACTAGGTTGTTGTTAGTGTCATAGTGACACACCTGATCTCAGTTCAAACTCGACCGACATATACTATCATCTCCAGATCTATCCTTTAAAAGTTAAAATCCTGAAAACTTTTCCATGAGAAGGTTCGATTTGAGATAAGTCGGTTCTTAATGACACATCTGACCTCAGTTATTGAAACTTGACCGACATACTATCATTCCTAGATCGATCCTTCGAAAGTTAAAATCTCGAAAACTTTCCCATGACAAGGTTCGATTTGAGATAAGCTGGTTCTTAGTGACACACCTGACCTCAGTTATTGAAACTCGACCAACATACTGCCATCCCCAGATCAATCCTTCGAAAGTTAAAATCCCAAAAACTTTCCCATGAAAAGGTTCGATTTGAGATAATCAGTCGATTGTTAGTGACACACTTGACCTTAGCTGAAACTCGACCGACATACTACCATTCCCAGATCGATCCTTCAAAAGTTAAAATCCAGAAAACTTTCCCATGACAAGGTTCGATTTGAGATAAACCGGTTCTTAGTGACACACCTGGCCTCAGTTGAAACTCGACCGACATACTATCATTCCCAGATCGATCCTTCTAAAGTCAAGATCCCGAAAACTTTTCCATGACAAGGTTCGATTTGAGATAAGCCGGTTGTCGTTTTCGGATTGATGAATGGAGATGGTATGGTAGTTAGGATTACTAATCAAACATTAGCTAGATAGGCTCCACAAGTAAGTGAGCCATATGAGGTGAGGAAAGTATCTTTGTTAAGGGCACTTTAATGTGACTAATAACCTTTGACATATATGGTAGGAAGAGCCCTTGTTGTAGTGTACCCTTGTGCCATGCACCCTTAACTTGTCCTTAAACAAAAGGGCACCATACCCTACAATATTTGTTCCTTTCTCAATGTTATTTCTCCTACACACTTAGTGGTTGTCACACATTCTTGTTAGGTTACTATTTATTGTCAAAATTACAAATATTTTCAAGTTGATTTTTTATTTGAATTTGATGTGTAATTAGGTATAGTTAGAGGCTCGATTTTGATGTGATTTTTGTCACGATGTTACATGATTGATGATACCGAGGACCGAGGAAGTGTAATTATTTTCTGCCACGGTTATTGACTTGGATTTATGTTAGGTGTTACGAAGTATTTTGTCAAAATTACAAATATTTCCAAGTTGATTTTTTATTAGAAATTTAGAATTAGATGTGTAATTAGGTAAAGGTCAGATTTCGGTGTGATTTATTTCTGTCACGTTGTTACATGATTGATGATTCTAATTTCTACACACTTTTATACCGAGAAAATATAATTCTTTTTTCACCAGAGAATACTGACTTGGATTTATTTTAGGTGTAATTTATCAATTTTACTAATTTCGAATTTAATACAGATAAATACCCGTCTTATTAAGCAACCAAATAAACACAAACAAGAACTTATTCATTGAACTAACATCATCTAAATTATTGCATAGAAGCTTAATAATGACAAGGAAGTGGCATAGAACCTCTCATGAATTAATTGATTGAATTATTTGACTAACATTCTTTTGCTTAGACAAGATGTTATATACTCTTTTAATTAAAATGGATGGACGAGAATTCGAAATAAAGAATAATAAAATATGATTAATTATTTTTTTTATTTTCCTACGAAAATCCTTAACACATACACGTCTCGAAAAGCATCTTCTAACTCTAATGGATTATATTCCAATAGAGTTACAAGTCCAAATCGTCGAAACTCATTATTATTATTATTATTATTATTAAATAAGGTGTATATAAGGACTCAAAAAGGTTAAACATATCTTCACCGGGAAAAAAAACATTAAAAAAAACTTGATTAGATTAAAAAAATTAATACTTTTTACCACCTTTGTGAGCTATACTAATTAAAAATTAATAAATGTAATAATAATCATATGAATCTAGATTAAGAACCATCATGAGTTAGACTCTCATGAATATTAAATTAGCCTATGATTATACTCCAAGTTAATTGAATTGAGACATAAGATGCAAGTTCCCTTAAACAATATTCTCTATAAAATAATTTTTAATTTTCATAAATTTGACAAATAATGTCAACAATAGTTCTCTTAACTTTCACTTTTATTAATAAATACGGAGTATTATTCTTCAAATATATTCAAAAAATTGACGTTTTCAAATTTTCAGATCAGTGTATCTTTAATTAGTGTACAAAATTCTGGTTATATATACGTTAAAATTGTTGTATTACAGAGTACAAAATACATAATATCAGAGAAAATAATTATTCTATTTCAAAAAGTTGATATTATTGTTTTATGCATGCTATAATATGTGAATTAAAATTAATGTGATAATGAAATTAATTCATTAGTACATTAATATCTCAATCTCAATTTCTTCTCTATAATAAATCTACATTTAAAACACTTTTTTTTAAAAATATTTTTTTACTTTTCATAAATGGCTTGACATAGGGTCATTACTCATTATATTAAGGGATCCAATCCCATATATTAGGGGTCATATATATTGTATTATTGTGACATTGTGGGTCACTTGACAATCCATCACACTTTTAGAAAGAAATGACATGATATTTTGTTCTACTACCTTGTTAGGTGCATTTCAACTTGAATGCTTTCATTCTCTATTTTTAATTTTTTTTTTATTGCAAAAAAATCAGAAAACGGTCACTCAATAACGTTATTGAGATATCTCTCACACGAGAGGGGACGAGAATTATGTAAATTCCATTTTTATATTATATTTCCTACTGATTTAGTGAGAGACGATATCTCGATAGACTTAGTTATTATGTCTCTTCATCAAGTTATTGCATTTTTTTTTTGGTTGAAATGTTGAAGAAAATAGTGAACATTAGAGAAAGCAAAGGTCTCAATTATTTTGGGGTATGGCCTATGGGAATAACATCATGATGTAGACCTATCAAACAAATCGTAACGCTCGTAAAGACGTCAATTATACGAGATTCGGCTTGTTCGAGAGTCGGGACGTAGACATAGATCTCCCCATTTCTCGTAAAAATTACGAGTTTAGACGGTAATTTTAGGCCTAGACACAACCCGACAAAACCCGCTTTCACCTCTTTACTTGAGTATCAATTTTTTTTTTACAAAAAAAAAAAAAAAAAAAATCAAGGGAAAAATCAATCATGTTTTTATGATTTTATATCATCAAAAAATGATACAATTCATAAGACTTCAAGTAATTATCAAAATGAATCCCCAAAAGCAAAATGTACAATAAAAAAAACCCTTAAAACCCTACAATATTGTGACATATTCGGGTGCATCGGATCTCGGCCCGTCAAGAGACCGATACAAGTACAACGTATCGACAAACTCGTCCCCGTCTTCGGCCACACCGGCCTCATTAGTGAACACCTCGACGACCAACCGAGGCATTTCCCTCGCAATTCGCCTACAAGCGGGAACCGTCAACCTACAAGCCGACATCCAAAGGAACCTCATATTGTAAAACCGGTTCAAACCCGCTTCCAAAACCGAGTCACCAAACGGGCTATCCCGAACCTCGAGTTTTTGTAACTTGGGGCAACCCTCGAGGACGTACTTCAATGCCATGTCGGTGTCCCCGGCAAAGGCAACCGATAAGGTTCGCACCAACTTCCCGTATTTTCCTATGTAAGCGAATGCCTTGTCGGTTAGCAACCCGGAAACGGCTAAACGGGTCAGTTTCTTGCAGTTCATGACAATTGACCCGAACCCTTCGTCCATGGGCTCGTCGGTGAGGTGATCGGGCCGGTGCCGGCCCATGATGCAGAGACGGAACACCACGAGATCAGGGCAGTTCTTCGACATTGCGATTACTGCGGCGTTTGTCATCCTTTGACAGAAATAGAGGATCGAGCGGAGTTTTCTGCACCCTTCGGAAATGGCTAGCAACCCGATTTCGGACACGAACCCTTCGCTGTCCTCCCGTGCATCGATTGGGAAAACACGGAGTTCTCGAAGATCTTTGCATGTGGTTGCTACGGCTTGTAGTCCTTCATCGCCGACTGTATCAAGCACCTAAACAGAGCAACAAAAACATCGAAGAAAACAAGATCAACTTACAAGAGTATAAACTTAGAAACTGAAACCCAATTACACATATATCGATGCAATTAATACACCCAAAACTAGGGTTTTATACTTTTTTCTGACATTTATTCAAACGGGTTCTTCTTAAACTATGCTCATCACCTTGTTTCGACAACCCACAAACACCAGTAAGAAGATTATATACAACCAGTTGTACATAGCTCTATGTACAACTGGTTTTATGATTTTGAGCTTTGTCACAAAGGTTTCGAGTTTTACTGTAAACTTTTTTAGCTTAGTATAAAGTTGTCGAGTTAAATCACGTAAACGTTTAAGCTCAAAAACTTAAAACTCGGCTCAGAATCTTATATAAGCTCAGTAAATATATACAAAAGCTCAACAACTTTGCTTTGGATGTACAATGCTATTGTACAACCAGGTGTATAATATTATTTTCCCACAAACAGAATACAAGATCGATGAACAAAAGCACATTAAAGACACGTTCTTTGAATTGAACTGAACGGAACTGAATGAAGCAAAGGAAATGGAAATGTACCCAGAAAGTTTGAAGCTTGTGGCAATGACAAATGACGGATTTCAACTGTTCCGAATTCACATTAGCATAGCTAAAATTCAGCGACGTGAGGTTAGCACAGACAGGATAAATCGCAGGCAAGAATTCAGGAGCGATCTCCCTAAACCCTGATAAACACTCAATCGATTTACATGCAGCAAACACAGCTCGATAATCCAAGTCCAGTTCCAAGTCGGGTTCTTGAGCATTGTCACTAGGGCTAAAGGACCCGGTTCCAAGATGAGTAAGTTGAGGTGCTCGAGCCATCAAACGATGCAATTGACCAATTGAGATGTACCGGTTCAATCTGAGTTTTTTCAGGTTTGGTGATCGAATCACCAGTTTCTCCAATGCAGAGATTTCGATCCCTGGGGATTCGACACAGTCGAAGGTCAGTGATTCGAGGCAAGTTTCTCCTTCGGGAAAGCATGATATCCAATCTACTTCATCGTCGTTTACTTCAGCTTCGAATAGATCCAATACCCTTAATTTTCTGAAGTAAGACAAGAAATCATTGATTCATTTCCATAATTTCAATATTTAATAGATCCAAGAACCTTAATTTTCTAAATAAAGACAATAAATCAGTGATTAATCTCACTAATTTTACCATTTTCAATCAAACAAAACATTTATCAAATCATGAAATCGACAATTAAATGAATTAATGTCGTTAATTTTACCATTTTCAATCAAACAAAACTGTTATCGAATCATGAAATCGGAATTAATCTACATAATCCCACCATTTTCAATCAAACAAAACCTTTATCGAATCATGAAATCGACAATTAATCAACCGTAATCCCACCATTTTCAATCAAACAAAACCTTGATCAAATCAACAAATCGCAAATTAATCAATAATCCCACCATTTTCAATCAAACAGAGCTTTCATCAAATCATGAAATCAACAATTAATCAACCATAATCCCACCATTTTCAATCAAACAAAACCTTAATCAAATCAACAAACCGCAAATTAATCAACCATAATCCCACCATTTTCAATCGAACAAAACCTTAATCAAATCAACAAATCGCAAATTAATCAACCATAATCCCACCATTTTCAATCATACAAAACCTTTATCGAATCATGAAATCAACAATTAATCTCCAATAATCTAACCATTTTCGATCAAATCAACAAATCGCTAATTAATCTCCATAATCCCACCATTTTCAATCAAACAAAACCTTAATCAAATCAACAAATCGCAAATTAATCAACCATAATCCCACCATTTTCAATCAATCAAACAAACCCTTTCATCAAATCATGAGCTCACTACAAGCTAAGATTCCAGATCTACAA
This sequence comes from Agrostemma githago, assembly GCA_958450325.1. NCBI lineage: Eukaryota > Viridiplantae > Streptophyta > Magnoliopsida > Caryophyllales > Caryophyllaceae > Agrostemma > Agrostemma githago. The sequence goes on along the minus strand of OY288241.1, from coordinate 80,734,124 downwards.
TCAATCAATCGAAACAAACCAAAACCCTAGCTCAAACACCAAATCAAATCAATCAATCTAGCTTCAAAACTCAATTGAATCTTCAACTAACCTCGAATTAGCAACAAGATAAGCAAGCCCACTAGTCCCAAACCCATCACAACAAACAAGCGTAACCTCCTTCAACCCAGAAAAACTCTGAGCAACAACCTTCAGATCGCCATCACCAACCACCATCCTCTTCAACCATATCTTCTCCAACCACGGATACGCGCCACCGAACGCGGCGATCCACGGCGACGAGTGAGCTCCCCACTGAGCCGGCATCAGACCGAAATCAGCGAACCGGGGTTTCCCCTTTAGCGCAACCGACTCAACCCGAGCGAACCGGGAAGTCGCCCGGGTCGGGGTAACCGCATAACAGTTCGAGATGAAGAGTTCGGGTCGGGTTTGCGATTCGATCCTGTACCATGATTTCGACACTAACGAAGCTGAGTTTCGATCGCGGCGGTGGGTTAAGTGTTGGAGGATGTGTTCTAGGACGTTTTCTAGGGTTTGGTCGGCGTCGTGCGGTGGTTGTGACGGTGGGGCGGCCATTGGAGAGGAGGAAAGAGGGAGGAGGAGGTGGTTAGGTGATGGAGTAGAGAGAGTAGAGAGAAGAGTGAGGAGTTTAAATAAAAAATCCGTTAATAATTCTAAGTGTGGAAATATTAGTTTAAAAACCAACAAGGCAACAATTATGGGAAAGATTAGTTAATCAGATAACCGGTTTTTCTAACGTGTCTGTTCACTCGAAATAAATAATATAATAATAAACTCGGTCTAACACTCGAACTCTCGAAGAGTTTTGAACCGTCGAAGCTAGCTTGATTCTATACGGTCTGGCTCGACAACTTGAGTCAGTTTTTCTTGAGACTGTAGGTCGTAAGGTCGGTACAGTCAGGGTTCAAAATAATATAATAATAAAGTCGGTCTAACACTCGAACTCTCGAAGAGTTTTGAACCGTCGAAGCTAGCTTGATTCTATACGGTCTGGCTCGACAACTTGAGTCAGTTTTTCTTGAGACTGTAGGTCGTAAGGTCGGTACAGTCAGGGTTCAAAATAATATAATAATAAAGTCGGTCTAACACTCGAACTCTCAAAGAGTTTCGAACCGTCGAAACTAGCTTGATTCTATACGGTCTGGCTCGACAACTTGAGTCAGTTTTTCTTGAGACTGTAGGTCGTAAGGTCGGTACAGTCAGGGTTCAAAATAATATAATAATAAAGTCAGTCCAACACTCGAACTCTCAAAGAGTTTCGAACCGTCGAAACTAGCTACTTGATTCTATATGGTCTGGCTCGACAACTTGAGTCAGTTTTTCTTGAGACTGTAGGTCGTAAGGTCGGTACAGTCAGGGTTCAAAACCAAGTCGTCGTTTTGAAATATTCATTGGGTCGTTCTGGGGAAGTAATTATTCCTAAATCAATCTTGACACAGGCAGACACTCATAGTTGAGAGCGCACTTTATCGCATTTTTCGAACCTGGGATCTGTTGTCCATGATACAGATATCTAATCTTAACCACTATGCTAAAACATCTTCGATTTCGGCACTCATATAGGTATAGTGTCGTGTACTCGTGCCTAGTCCCAAAGCCATGAGTATGAGTCGACATTACGTGGGAACCGGGATTTGCTTAAGTACGAGGTCATCTTTAAAAGGGTAACTAAAAATCAGTCTCTGGATAACATTATTGAGAAACCGTCTCTCCATTGATATATTATGCAAGTAGGGTTCTTTATTCTATAGGAACCTCATGCTAGTACAACCCAATACTCCATTATGTAAAAGGACACAAGGTCTATACATACACATGCATTTGGCCACTATATGACAATATTACTGTGGATCTTTTTTCCAACTTTATGTATGAATCATGTAAAGTTTTGAGTGAAGAGCCTCAAATTTTTTGTAACTTTTCAGTGAATTGAAATGACAAATGATGAACATTGTGGCCTTATCTTTCACCAATTGTGTGGATAAGGGTGTTCGAAAAATGGTCTGGATCGGTAAAATCCAATCAATTCGGAGCGTCCGATGTCCCATACCGATCTGATCCCCTTTTAACTGACCAGTCTCTGCATTAAAGTGAATAAAAAGTAACGACATTCGTTCTAGATAAAGATAAAACATGACGATTGAGGATTAGTTTCGGACAACCAATGCAGTCACGCTATCCACACATGTCATATCCTTCGAGTAGAGCTGGTAAACGGGTTAGCTAGGTCAGGATCGGGTTAGGTCATCGTTGGGTCATCTCATTTTCGAGTCAGAAGAATCGAGTCAACTTCAGATCGGATCGAATCATTTTGAGTTCGGTTCATTTTGGGTTTGTTGTTTTTCAAGTGGGCTAGCCCAATATTTTCATGGGCCATATTTTCCAAGTGGGCTAGCCAATATTTGGTAGTTGGTTCACAATTAGCAAGAAGTCATGGACTTCTAAAACATGGGCCAAACATTTGTAATATAGGTCCAACCCCAACCAATATTACTTTGAGAATCTCCCATGTAAAACCGTCTTATAAAACAATTAGCTTATTATTATTTCATATCGTGAAACTCGGAAATTATTCTCGTGGTATTGACCGGTTCGCTCAATTGCTATAGACCTATAGTCAGAACAATTATCGATAAAATTATGACTTATGAGAGACGGTATTCATGCTGCATTTGTTACATTACAGTTTGTTGGTCCCGCTGCGCTTTCCTACTTTGTCACGGTCTCACGAGAGGTCAAATCGACGAGAAAGAATCCATATTAATCTCGTCATCAAACGAAAGTTGCTTCTCGAAGAAGAATTAACGTATCAGTATCATGTATGATTTTATTACACGCTCGTACTCTTGCTCCTTAAGTTATGCATATTCGACTTATGAAACACATTTAGATCTCGAGGGAGTATCCAACTTAAACTCGTAAATTCTGGTTTAATATCGATATATAATGTTCTCACGAAACAAGTTAATCAAATAAATAACAGAATATTTCTCACGGTACCTTGAACTTTGACACATTACACATGGTACCCCTCATTTTAAGTTTGTTCCTATGGTAACCTTGTGTTTTGTGTTTAGTTCCCATGGTACCCCTGATCAATTTTCTGTCATAACGGTGTTAAAAATTAGTTTAGTTAAAGTGATTAGTTTGTTTCAGAGGAAAATTTAGTTAGAACGATTGATTAACTTTTAATAAAAATGATTGAAAATTGAGGGAATGTCCATGGTACCCCTGAATGAATGGTAACCACAAGGGCACAATGGACAAAGAATTAAAAATATAAGGGTACCATGGCTAAAACATTGAAAACACAGGGATACCATGGACATTTCCTCAATTAATTTGAATTTCATTAAATTTCTAACTAATTTCACCAAAAAAAATTAAAATTAATTACTTTAACTAAACTAACTTTTAACGTCGTTATGACGGAAAATTGATCAGGGGTACCATGGGCACTAAACGCAAAACACAAGGTTACCATAGGAACAAACTTAAAATGAGGGTTACCATGTGTAATGTGTCAAAGTTCGAGGGTACCATGGGAAATATCCCAATAAATAAACTACCAACTATACGTTTTAGTACCCAAGTATACCGACACGATCATCTTAATTCTTAAGAAATACCAACCGATACATAATACCGTACTCCGCATATATCTATTTTATTTTATTCTATTTGAATAGTTTCTTAATGAAAACTTAACAATGTTGAATTTTGACTAATAACATTAATTTCAAAACACTCATGTCATCAAATTAAATATTAAAAAATTAAATTACTTTTTTAAAATAAAATACTTTTATTTTATCAAAAAATTTATTTAATTTTTATAAAATAAAATTAAAGTTAAATTAAATTAAATAGATAAAATAAAAATCAATACTAAAAATATTAATCCTACTAGCTAGTGAAGCTTGATTCCTAACTTCTCTCTCTACAACCTCTTGAATTTCAAGTTTCAACCATGGATCACCCGCCACCGCATCAACCACCGCCAACCGCCGTCGCCGCCCCACCAACACCGCCACCAGCACCCGATCATCCCACTCAACCCGACCCACACTCAGTTGAGTACGCCCCGTACCCGACTCTAGACCCAATCGACGTCGCGCCGCCACCGGATCCACTCCTATCTCAGTCCACCACCACCGCCGGCGCCACCGCCACCGGTGCAACCACCTTACCTCAAGAATCCAACCCTTACGTGACAGCTTCTCCTGCTCCCACGTCATCCTCCCAGAGTAATTCCCCCCTTTTCAACTGTCAATTGTGAATTTTGAATTTTGAACTATGAATTGTGAATTTGATTTTGATTATTAGTTACTGGGTATTTATTGATTAGGGTTTCGTTGCGTAATTTGATTTGATTGAGTTAATGGAGGTGTCCCAGAGTAATTTCCCCTTTTCCAATTGTCAATTGTGAAATGAATTTTGATTATTAGTTACTGGGTAATCACTAATTAGGGTTTTGATGCGTAATTTGATTTGACTGAGCTAATGGAGGTGTTCCAGAGTAATTAATTCCCCCTTTTCAATTCTGAATTTCAATTGTGAATTGTGAATTGTGAATTGAATTTCGATTAGGGTTTTGATTTGATTGTGTTAATTCCGATTGTAGAAACGGTGGATACGATGAAGGATGTGATAGGAAGATGGGGAAAGAAAGCAGCTGAAGCTACCAGTAAAGCTCAAGATCTTGCTGGCAATATGTGGCAACACTGTAATTAAAATCCCTCTTTTTATTCCTATTTACGAGTATATTTAATCGTACATTGATTTGATTCGATTTGATTTGATTTGATTTGATTAATATTATTGTTATTTATCGATGTTTGATTCAGGGTATTGTTAAATATTGCAACTTGTGAATTCTAAACTGTAAACTATGATTCGTGTTTTGAATATGATTAAATATCGTTGTTTTGATTCATGTTCTTTGTCTAGAGTTTCGTGATCTTAGTATTGCAAATTGTGCTTTGGAAATTTATACTTTGGATATCTCATAATCTCATGGCTATTATATCTCGGTAATTATTGTATTGGTGATGTTTTGATTCGTGTTCTTGGTCGAGAATTTCGTGATCTTAGTATTACAGTACAACCTGTGTTTCTGAAATTTATAATCTTGATTTTCGATTTCTCATAGCTCTCATGCCTCTCATAGCTCGGTGATTATTGTATTATTGTTGTTGTTACGATTCGTGTTATTGGTCTAGAATTCCGTGATCTTAGTATTGCGAATCATGCTTTGGAAATTTATAATTTTGATTTTATGATATCGTTATTTCTGTATGCATCAGTGAAAACGAACCCAAGCTTTGCTGATGCAGCAGTGGCAAGAATTTCTCAGCAAACCAAAGTTCTGGCCGAAGGTGGCTACGAGAAGGTTTTCAAGCAAACTTTCGAGACACATCCCGATGAACAACTCAAAAAGTGGTACGCGTGTTACTTGTCGACGTCTGCTGGGCCCGTCATGGGAACTTTGTACCTTTCAAGTGCGAAGCTTGCCTTCTGCAGCGATAACCCTCTTTCTTACCAAGTCGGTGAAAAAACCGAGTGGAGTTACTACAAGGTAAAATTTTGAAAATTTTGAAAAATTGAAAAAAATTGACCAAAAAACTGAAAAGTTTGCCTAAAATAGTCGTAGAAGAGTCTGAGTCTGAGACTGAGACTGAGAGACTTGTATTTAGAGTTCTAGACCTGGCAAAACTGACTCGACCCAACACCTGAAATGAAGTTCTGAATTTGACCCGTGACCTGAATTTGACCCGACCCGGATGTTATTATAGCAAATGAGTCGATATTTCTAAAAAAAAGTTCAAAATAACAAACCTGAAAATGACCTAGACTGACTGGAAATCAGCCCGATTTTGCTAACCCGAAAGTGACCCGACCCAAAGTTGACCTGACCCAGTTGACCCGACCCAACACCCTAAATGAAGTTCTGAATTTGACCCGTGGCCCGAATTTGACCCGGATGTTATTATAGCAAATGAGTTGATATCCCTGAAATGAGAATAACAAATCTGAAAATGACCTAGTCCGACGAAATCAACTGGGTTTTGCTAACCCGAAAGTGACCCAACCCAAAGTTGACCCGACCCAACACCTGAAATGAAGTTGTGAATTTGACCCGTGACCCGAGACCCAAATTTGACCCGGATGTTATTATAGCAAATGAGTCGATATTCCTGAAATGAGAATAACAAACCTGAAAAATGACCTGGTCCGACCCGAAATCAACCGGATTTTGCTAACCCGAAAGTGACCCGACCCAAAGTTGACCTAACCCAGTTGACCCGACCCAACACCCGAAATGAAGTTCCAAATTTGACCCGTGACCCGAATTTGACCCGACCCGGATGTTACTATATCAAATGAGTCGATATTCCTAAAAAAAAAATCAAAAAAACAAACCCAAAAATGACCCGAACCCATAAGACTTGGACCGACCCCGAAATCAACCCGGTTTTGCTAACCCGAAAGTGACCTGACCCAAAGCTGACCCGACCCGGTTGACCCATTTGGCGGGTCTACTTGAATTGGGTCTTTGAAATTTCTGATGTGGGTTTTTTTTTTGTTTTTTTTTACTGCATCGATTAGATGATCATTCCGCTGCATCAGCTGAAAGCAGTGAATCCATCGACAAGCAAAATCAACGCCGCTGAGAAATACATTCAGATCATCTCAGTCGACGGTCACGAGTTCTGGTTCATGGGTTTCGTGTACTATGACAGTGCCGTGAAGAATTTGCAGGAAGTCGTTCAAGCTCAGAACCCATAGTCGGTCTCAAAACCCGTCTTTTATTGCTTGCTGTACATAAAACTATAAAAATCTGGTGCACAAAGTTGAATTTTTTTTCTTATTAAAAAACATTTTTTTTTTTTTTTTTAATTTATGCTTTTGTGTGTTTGAATTTGTATGAATTTTATGTATATTTATTGCTAAAATATTTGAATTTGGAAAGACGATGTAATCGATTAAAAAAATATTTTAGCGTTTTTAGTTGAATTTTAGCGTTATTTGAAAAAATATTAAACATATTTTTAGTTGAATTTTATTTGAAATAATCGAGTTTTTTTTATTGTATAAAGGGAGGTAGTAGAAGAACGATTATGATACTGACGATGATATTTAATATTCGGTATTTAATTTAATTTAGTTTAATTATTATGGATGATTCAATCAACCTTTAGTTATGCAATGAATTAAGGGTTCAATTAATCATTATTAATTATTGTAATAATTATCATCATAATTCATAACCAAGCATGTTCTTTGAGGGTACATCACACGTTCACAATCATGATTAAATTAAAAAGAGAGTTAAATTAATAATTAATAATAATAATAATTGTTATTATTAGTGTGTATATCATAATTATTTGCTCCACCTTTTGAAAATAATAATAATAATTATTATTAGTATAATTTATTTTCTTGAACATATAAAGTTAACACAAATTTTCAAGTGAGACGTTCTCACTTATAATGCGTATTACTCTGTATAAAATTAATTGTATATTATTTATCGTAAAATTGTCTTTCAGAAGACTAACACTCAAAGCAGCAATTTATATCTAATAATTTGTTTAATTAATTGATTATTAATTAATTAATTAATTAATTAATTAGGGTCATGGATGTGGGTTGATCAGTCAAACCTACCTTCACCATCTCATGTCAGAAATTGCCCTTTTCACATGCATGTCATCTTACTTGTATCAAATAATCACTTGGATCAACTGGTAAAAATACGATTTAAAAACTTCGATATCCAGAAAATCTTACTGATAAAAGAAGCAAATACAGAGTAATATCAGTACTACTGAATCTTAAAAAATGAGACGTTTTCGAAGAATCAGATATACTGAGTATCCCTGATTCTTCGATTTATTAGTTATTTAATCAAATTCGAAACTTTCAGAAACTCGAAGAAAGTATCGTTTTCTAGTATTACAAATGGACCCATGAAATTGGAAAAAATCAAAACCACACCCTAAACCCAAAAATATCCCACCTACCCTACACTATCGAGAATTGAATTCAGATCATAAATATCATCTGTCATCTTACTCTACCGTATATTATCAGCTAAACAAATCGATATTTGCAGAACGTGATTTGTCACACGTCTAAATACATTTTTCGTCTCTATAAAGTGTGTCGGTCAACCGGCGAGATTGAATCCAGGTCATGAATTTCATCTCTCATAACGTTATCAGTTAAGCAAACCTAAATCTGCAGAATGTGATTTGCCACACATCTAAGTACATTCTTAGTTTGTATAAAAGGAACTGATGACTCGATGAGAATTGAATCCTGATCATAAATATCATCTCTCATAACCGTTATCAGTTAAGCAAACTGATATCTGCAGAATGTGATTTGTCATACATCTAAGTACGGAGTACATTTTTCGTTTGTATAAAGGAACTGGCAAGAATTGAATCCAGATCATGAATATCATCTCTCAAAACGTTATCAGTTAAGCCAACCAAAATATACAGAATGTGATTTGTCACACATATAATATATATATATATGGATTTTTTATTAATCAAACAAGTAACTTAGTTTAGTTTAATTTAATTTAATTACATATACATTAAATTCATCATAATTAATTTAATTAATTTAGCTAGAGACCTCATCCAACAACTTATACCTTCTTACTTTATTCCTAAAAACATGTTTAATGACAATTGGACCCCCACCACTACTTCTACTTCCACTACTACTATTTGAATTATTATTATTATTATTTGAATTATTATTATTATTATTATTATTATTATTAATACTAATATTATTATTAATATTATTAATTGACATAATTTCATGAGATGATTTGGTCCTTCTTAATAATCTATCATCTTTAACTTGATAATTAACGGCCCTGATTCGTTTCCTGACTGAGGGTGACGATCTCTCATCCGTCGATCTCATCACGGGCTTCTTTATCGGGCTTATGGGTTGCACACCTTTGGGCCCGGGCCCGGCCTTTGGCCCACCAAGATGGTTGTTGTTGTTGTTGTTGTTTGATGTTACCGTTGCTGCTGGTGTAGTAGTGCTGGTATGATTAAGACTGTGATTATGAGTATGATTATCGTCCTTTTGGATTAAACACCAATTACACACCCGGTATGATTCCGCCTTTGGGTATAGATTGCTACAATATCTGCATAATGACGGGATTTGAATTCATGTCATGAGTAACAACATATTGATATCGAACTTATCAACTTAATATATGATTATTTTTTAGAGTGACTAATTAACCCGTGCAACGCACGGATTTCTAACTTATTTAAACATATTGATATCGAACTTATCAACTTAATAGATGATTATTTTTTAGAGTGACTAATTAACCCGTGCAACGCACGGATTTCCAACTTATTTAAAATATGATTGGTAAATATATTAATTATTGTTAATATTTCATGTAAATCAAGCTTTTTTTTTTCTTGGTTGTTGAAGCACATTAGAGAAGAGATATTACTATGAATTCTATACAATTTCTTGGATCATCCAAATAACCAAATTAAAGCTCGGAAAATGATATATACAACCCTATATCTGTATTTACGATATACTTAAAGTTTTAAAATAGAAAATATAAGCTTAAATCAAAGATTAATTAATAACATCAATATACAAATAAATTGGTTATAAATTCCTACTTTAATTTCATTTTTAAAAAATACATTTTTTTTTAACGAGAAGAATAATTCATTAATAGAACGTCAAACAACACTTGCAACGAATACATATAATCGCAATTAAAAAAAATACATTTAATTCTTAATTAAAAACCCTAATAACTTTATTTAACATCACTCAATAACAAAAATAAAAACTATTTTTTTTTTTTACTTTTTTTAAATCAAATATTGACTCCAAATTCTAAACTCATATGAGACGGTCTGACGGGGGTGGCAAGATGTTATATACTCCTATCAGATAGTTTATATTTGACCCGTTATAACTTTAACACAGATATATATTCGAGTTTCGACATGAATTTGTGTAAGAAAAAGTAAGTAATTAGGTTTATGTTAGATCGATTTGTTATAACTTTGAGACGGATATATAAGAAAAACGTATGTACGTACCTATGTTGAGATCTGAAATGACAAACTTTGCAACGAAATAGTTCATGAGAAAGTCCATGGTCACCACACATGCAACATTCATAGTTTTGTGTTTTGATACTTGTTGTCATCATCATCATTTTTATTTTATTTTATTTTATTTTATTTTCTAGCAAATAATATATTCATTTCACTTAATAATAATAATAATAATAATAAATATTAATACAAGTTCCGTGTTTTTATAATAATAATAATAATAATAATAAAAGTTCTGGTGTTAATGAAAGCTCCGTTAAAAATAATAATAATAATAAATAAATAAATTCTTGTAAATTTGTTTTTGAGCTCAATATAAGTTGCGTTTTATAAAATAAAAGATATAATAACAACAATAATAACAATAATAATATAATTTGGTAATAATGATAATAATATTAATAAAAATATTATAATTTGGCAATAATAATAATAATAATAAATAAATAAATTCTTGTAAATTTGTTTTTGAGGTCAATATAAGTTGAGTTTTATAAAATAAAATATATAATAACAACAACAATAACAATAATAATAATATAATTTGGTAATAATGATAATAATATTAATAAAAATAATATAATTTGGTAAAATAATAATAATAATAACAAATATAAATTTGTTTTTTTTTTTTTTTAAAATTTTATTATTATTATTATTATTATTATTATTATTATTATTATTATTATTATTAAAAAAACGGAACTTGCATTATTAAACACCAGAACAAATTATTATTATTATTATTATTATTATTATTATTATTTTTAATTATTATTATTATTATTTTAAATTTTATCATAAAAATTGAGATTGGAAATTTCCTAAAAATGCTTGAGCACGCTTCAATCAAATGGTCCATTATACAACCCAATAGTACTACAAATTCCTTAAATGGTGGTTGTGTATACTTTATAGCTCATGTGATATTGATAGATTATAAAGTCGGGGAGTATCATATTCGTTTTTTCACAAATTCAAGTTCAGACGGTATATATATCTGTCATAAACTTATAACAGATCGAGGAATCGAACGCAAAAAAATTATCGTATCGATATAAGTTGGGTGTTGATTAATGATTATCGCTATTTGACCCATTTTGAATTTAAACGAGTTTATTTGACCCGTTATGAGTTTAGGACAGATAACCGTTTCAAAAGGGAAAAATAAAGTTTGATTCCATAGTTGATTTGTCAAATGTCAATCTACAAATCTATACAACTCTTTTGAGTTTGGTTCGGGATTTGGGTTGGTGTTCAAAATTAGGTTCGGACTAACGACTTGGATAACCCGTCTAGAGTTGCCCCGATCCATACACCATCCGCTCCGGTCCGATTATCACACGGTATGAGATGCTCCGACCCGACCCGACCCGACCCGACCCAACTAAACCGATCTAAACCCAACCCAACCCAAAAAATGGTCCGACCCAAATGAAAACGGGTAAAATAACACTACGTCCCTGTTTTTTTGGACTTATATTCAGTCAGTTTCACTTCAGCTCAGTTCAATTTAGCTCCAGAGTTCAGTCAACTTCAGTCCAAAAGAACAGGGCCTACTTGGGGGCAGATACATGCATTCAATGCAAGAACAAAGGCATGAAAGCAACAATAGCAACCGGTTCGGTCCCCAGGTTCGGCTCACCAGTCACCGTCTAACCGTTGAGTCACACACTAGTACTTCTTACGATGCAATAAATCCGACCTGACAAACAATAACTAGACCCATCGTCGGTCCCTCAACTCAAATAATTCAGCCCAATGTCGCTATCAACAGACTTCGCAACGACCCGAGAGAGTAACGGGTCATCAACCCTGACCCAAATCGGACCTACACAATTCGGATCGACCCGTGTTTCACATTAATGAATGACCCGTGTTCCATTTCCGGCAAAATACCGAGAAAATCATCATGACCGGACCAGAAACGAAAAACATGCACCAGGACCCGGATTCTGTGAACCCGAGAGTGACCCAAATCGGTCCTACACATTTCGGAGCAACCCGTATTTGACATTTCCGACATATTGTCAGTTCGTGGTGACCCGTTTTCCATATCCGGCAAAATACCGAGAAAATCATCATGACCGGACCAGAATGAAAAGCATGCACCAGGACCCGGATTCTGTGAACCCGAGAGTGACCCAAATCGGACCTACACATTTCGGAGCGACCCGTATTTGACATTTCCGACATATTGTCGGTTCGTGATGACCCGTTTTCCATATCCGGCAAAATACCGAGAAAATCATCATGACCTAAATTAAACACCAAGACCGGGTTTTGTGAACCCAAATCGGACCTACACAATTCGTGATGACCCGTGTTCCATTTCAAGCAAAATACGAAGAAAATCATCGTGAACCTCGAGCTCAAAAGAACATACATTTTCCAAAGTCTTATAAATTCCAAATTTCGAAACAATTAAATAAAAAGATCCAATAATAATAATAAGTAATTAACAGAAGAATGATTTTAAGTTTTTAACAAACACATCAACCGATTGATTCCCGACATTATGGAAACGGGTCATTTTTCAAACCCGGGTCCCCAACCCGACCGAATTCAGACATTGTCTGTCGGGTCCATCTTCGAATCGTTTCAAATCTCAAGTAAAGGGTAAGCGATAAATGACGAGAATTCAAGAAGAATCAATCAATCAATCAATCAATCAAGTATACCTCATTCATGGCTTCCCGACAGACAGACGTAGAGATTCAGCTTTGAATTTCAGGGTTTTCAGATAATCGATCGCTTCATCTAACACCATAACCACATCCTTACCCTGTCCCTGTCCCTGTCCCTGTCCCGGTCCCTTTCCACAGGGAAGAATAGTCTGTAAGACACTCACCGTCTCTCGAATCTTCTCAATTCTCCTCCTTTTACTCCCCGGCACTGCGTTGCTAGATTCAGTGTCTTCTTCATGCTCTTCCAACGGTTTCTTCCGCTTGACACGGGTTTCAGAGCTCGAAACTTCGTCATCCATGTCGTCTCCTTTCACCCACTTTGTCTTCTCAAAAGCAGTCATCGTACTAGGCGAATTCCCCGTGCTCTCTTCCTCACCCTCACCCTCATCGGTGTCATCATCATCATCATCATCCTCGTCGTTCTCTTCTGAGTACAGCAATGCATTGATCTCCTCTGAGTTCTCATGCATGTCGCTTTCCTCCTTATTCTCAAGCCCATCAGTCAAATTAGGCCCGGAACAAGGCCCGTCATCGCTCTTGATTCCGACCCCATCTTCACAAGTCGGGTGCCGGGCCCACACGTTGGGCTGGGGGATCGACGTGCCACCAATCCCGGACGTGAACATCATCGTCATCTTGTCACCCGTTTGATCAAACACCAGAAATTGCTTGAAACCCGGGTCGAAACCCGGGCGGGCTATATCCATTTGGTGGGTTGCCTTATCGGGAACAAGACACTTTCTAGAACGAGGCAAGCAATAAAACCAGCCGTGAGTCTCCTTCAACGGCACAGAAGGGATGGAGCGGGGAGTTCGCATCCCTGGCTCATCATCGACTGGCAGTTTCAGTTTCAGTTTCAGGGAATTAGTTTTAGCATTCGGAAACTGATCTTCACGCTGTCGTTGGTGTAAGTGTAACCAGGACTCGTAGTCCTTTTCCATTGATCCACAATAAATGACGGTTCCAAAGATTCCAAAGTTCTCGATTTGTGATTTTGTAGTGTGGTATTAATTATTATATCCAAGAAGAAAGGAGAAAAAGGTATAAAACCGAGCTGAACTGAACCCAAAAAAACCCTTCAAAGTGCAGCAGAAACTAGGATTTAATCTACGTGACAGGTTTCAACAAATGACGGAAATACTCAGCCTGAAAGATTAAAACAAAAACAAAAAAAAATATATTAAACAGCTGACAATAATCAACAAAACATTCGATATATATAGCATGAATAAAATAAAGTGTATAGAGATTTGGGGTCGAGTAACATGAATCAATATCTGAATTCGTTAAGTCATCAAACAAAAACAAAATAAAAAAATAAAATGGAAGGAGGATAATACAATACAATATAATACAATAAAATAATAATAAATATACAGTTTCAAACGCAAAATTAAGTTGAAAGCGTTAATAATAATAAAAAATTAAAAGGGTTACAAACTCCAAACTAAAAAAAATACTGTAAAAAATTAAGAATAAATAAAACGGTAACGTTAATGGGTTGTATTTAATCAATTAAAATTTCACAAATTATAGTATACAACCGTTGTACCGTACGACGGATCTAATTTATGGTAAAAATTCATCACTTTAGGTTATTTAGTGACCAAAGTTAAATAGTGACCACATTTTAATATGAAAAAATGGTAACTATTTATCTGAAAGTGATAACTAACTAACCTAAAATGGTCACTTTTTATCATAAGTTGCAAACTTTTACTACTGTCGCATGGTACAACGGTTGTACACAATAATTACTGTTAAAAAATTTCATACTTAGTAGTAAAAACATAGGGATTAAAACTTAAATTACACATATCAATGTAATTAATACTTATATTAAATAATTATTTCCTTTTATAACCTCTTATATATACAAAAGGGTAGTCCTCGAATATCCTCAGCTACCATTTTCCACGACAAAGACGAAGATATATTACATTGCTAACTCAAAAACTCGTAAATTCCGAGACCCAAGAAATATTTATTCAAGTTTTCACCCAAGAAGTATTCACTCGATCTTTTGTTTGAGACGGGCATATCCATTTCAAGCTTAGAACGATTTGAATTAGGTTTAAGATGGAGATATCGGTTTTGATATTGAAACGGGTCAAACGGGGTCAAATAGATGAACACGGGTTTTTCATTCAAGTAGCTGAATCCGACACTTGAATTTGAACCAGTGCGGATCTCCTGTCCCATTTTGTGTCCCACTTTGTATGTCACACCATACACTAGATATGACACATCAACTGGTTATGATATTTGTTGCATATTTTATTGATTCAATAGGTGATGTGTCGTGACACACAGAGTGGGACACTAAAATGGGACAGGAAATCCGCTCTGAATTTGGACACGGGTTTTTCGGAGCAATTATTACTCATTAATTGAGTAATTAACATACAATTACAGTAACAATTTAGATTACATTCAAATAAATTACAGTACAAATTACAAGAAGGAAGAACATGGTAATTAATAATTTAAGGTATCGGAATCTTGAATCCGAAAAGATTTGTGGTCGGGTAACATGAATCATTATCAAGAAACCGTCTCCAGAAAACAATCATATACTGTAGTTTCAAGCTCGAGATATAGTCGAAATCGAAAGCATTATTAATTACAGATTAAAATCAGACAAAACACAATTAACCTAAATTAATAACACTATTTAACCTAAATTAAAATAAATTAAAGAATAATTGAAGGGAAATACAAATAAATAAATAAATAAATAAATCACAGATTAACAATACAATTAAGATAAATTAAAATAAATCCCAGATTAAAAGAGGGAAAAACACAATTAAAAATTGAATATACATTCAAATAAATTACAGATTAACAGCACAATTAACCTAAATTAAAATAAATTGAAGATTAATTGAAGGGAAATACAAATAAATAAATAAATCAAGGATTAACAAAACAATTAAGATAAATTAAAATAAAATCACAGATTAAAAGAGGGAAAAACACAATTAAAAATTGAACATACATTCAAATAAATTACAGATTAACAACACAATTAACCTAAATTAAAATAAATTGAAGATTAATTGAAGGGAAATACAAATAAATAAATAAATAAATAAATCACGGATTAACAAAACAATTAAGATAAATTAAAATAAAATCATAGATTAAAAGAGGGAAAAATACGATTAAAATTATTAAATTAAATTACGAATTTGGAAAGAGGGTAAACCTGGCATTGATCGAGAGATTGAAAGCAAGCAATAACCCTAATAATCACAGTAGAAAATCCAGCAACACCATTTTCGTGTTTCAATGTCCGGAATTTTGTCTGACTAGCTGCTTGGCACACCATAACTACTCCTCAACCCCCCTCTCTTGTTTCCGATCTTACGATTCTACGATCCGATTACGAAAAACTAGGAACAAATCTAAGAAATGTGATTTCAGAATTTGGAAATTGTTGAATTTAGCTGATTCTACGAACGTAACAGGGAATAACAATGAAGAAGCTAGAACCCATTTGAGAAGAGATTGAGGGATTTGATTTAATTGATTTTTTGGGGGGAGAAATCAGTGAATTAGTGAATTAGGGTTTTGTTCAAAAATTTGGGGAAGAACAGAAGAAAAAATTGTTTACAGAATAACACGGCAGTATAAATTTAGGGAAACAACTTTGCGAATCACATCAACTGATGAACAAAACCACAGCATTATGTGAATTAAATCCCTAAAATTTTCGCCAGGTTTATGAGATTGAATTCTACCCAGAAAAATTGAAATTAACCTGCAAAAATCGCAAAAAAAATTGAATTTAATTGAATTGAATTTTGAATTGATTATGAAATGTATGGAGAACAAATTGAAGGGATTTAATTACCCAGTAAATAAAAAATTGATTTAATTGGAAATCTGGAAAATGAAGGAGATTGATTTGGGGGAAAATTGAAGATTGAGTGAGGTGTGAATGAATGAATGTGTGTGTGATGAATTTGGGTTATATAAAGGGGTATAATTGACCATTTTACCCTTTCACCAATTGTAATTATAAATTTATAATAACGGTTTTTCTAACATCTGTTTACTGGACACATATTAATAAAATAATTATATCAATATTAACATGGATATTAGTTATAATAATTTCTTCTAAATTTATTTATTTTATTTGGGTATTTTTTAGTATAGTATTTTATTTTTGCTAATCAGTTTAGGGTAGAAACGGTTTTATAATAACACATAACAGAAAACTTAAGAAATACAGAGTAAAGTTTGATGATTAATACTCGTAAATTTTATATAAATGAATAATTAGATTGTTTTAATGTACAAATTGAATATTGAATATATTCTGAATAGCATGTTCGGTAAATTGAGTTGGTGGTAAACTGGTAGTTATGTCGGTTAGTTAAGCTGTATATATAAGCAGTTTCATAATAACGAATAATATTAATAAAATACAATTAATATAATTATCCTAAAATGTAGAGTATTGAAATGAAGCAATAAATTGAACACAATTTATTAAGCTTAATAAAATCCAAAATTAGTGATTTTATAATAACGGATAATATTAATAAAAAACGTTTCGATTCGTCTGTTTTCATTTTATGATATTAATGAAATACAATTATTATAATTATCCTAAAATGTATTGAAATGAAGCAATTAATGAAAATTATACAATTCAAATTGAGCTAATTAAATAAAATCCAAAACTACATTATCTTTCAATAACCCTAATCGATACTCTATCCTTCCAACTCCAGATCTAACATCGATCTGTACAGTCATCTTCGACGCATTCTGTTTCGTATCTCATCTAACTTATTCAACCTGCTTTTTCAATCAAGACAGATATACTGATCTTAATCCTAATCGATACTCTATCATTTCAACTTCAGATCTAACATCGATCTGCCCTCTTATTCTGCACTACCACCTTTTGATTCAGCTGTTTTCACTTAGGCCTTGTTCTTTTGAATTTATATTCAGTCAGTTTCAGTTCAGTTCAGCTCCAGGAGGCATATTTTGTCTCTATATTTCAGTCAGTTTCAGTTAAATTAAGTTCAGTTAAGTTAAATTCAGTCAGTTTCAGTCCAAAAGAACAAGACCGTAGTCGTCTTCAACAGATTCTATCTCTAATCTCATCTAACTATTCGACCTGTTTTATAATCAAGACAGATATACCGATCTTAAACAGGAATTTACTATCTCATTACCTCAACCACTAAAGTGGAGTACTCAAAACACTCAAGGAATTCATAGAGGCAGTCAATCAAGTCCTTTAAAGCTTTGGAACATAGTCTATCAAACGTGATATGCATAATCAAACCCCAAATGAATAAAGTGAAGAAAATAATAAAATTTTAATTTTTTCAATTTTAATTTTATTTTTTAATTTAAAAAAAAAATAAAAAAAAGAATCCAATGTAACCCATGATTTAGTTCTTGACTGTTCAAAATAACACTGCAAAGTTTTGATTTTTGAATGGACCCTCTTAAAGTCTATTAAGAATATCATGCAGGAGTATAACACGGTTTTGTGTAAGACTGTTGTATATATATATATATATATATATATATATATATATATATATATATATATATATATACATGAAATTAAACATATTTGAATATATCGACTTATATATTTAGATATACTTATGATATATGATTGTGCTGCTCGAAAATTCGATTTAATTTACATATGTGTTTTCAGAAATTTACATATTTGTTTTAGATATATGCCTCGTGAATGTGTCACTCAGTTTACATATAACAGATCTGAAAGATAATTTATATATGAAATTAAACGTATTTGAATATATCGACTTGTATATTTAGATATATGATTGTGTTGCTCGAAAATTCGATTTAATTTACATATGTGTTTTCAGAAATTTACATATTTGTTTTAGATATATGCCTCGTGAATGTGTCACTCAGTTTACATATTACAGATCTGAAAGATAATTCATATACGTAAAAATACGTAAAAAAAAAATGAAATTATTGTTTGTTACTCTATTCTGCATTGAATTTTAACTTTTTAAGTATTATTATCGATAATCAATTTACATATATACTGTACTTCGTAATTGTTTTTTAAAATAAAATTATTTACATACAAAGTATTATATTGTATACGATAATACGAGTACGTGATTTTTGTACGTGTTTTCAGAAATTAGTTTTTTTCTTTTTTGAGCCAAATTACTTTTAATTAAGCGTGGGATTTATCAGAAATTATTTTATACTATATACGATAATACAAGTACGTGGTTTTTCTACATGTTTTCAGTTTTTTTTTTTTTTTAGCCAAATTACTTTTGGTTAAGCGTGGGATTTATCAGAAATTATATTATACTGTATACGATAATACGAGTACGTGGTTTTTGTACGTGTTTTCAGAAATTAGTTTTTTTTTTTTTTTTTGAGCCAAATTACTTTTAGTTAAGCATGGGATAAAAAGGTCTTTATTGGTGGCTTGGCTTGGTCCTAGCTTATTTCCAAATTAACTTTACATTGATGTGATTTATCTTTAATTTGTGGCTTTGTGCATTGTTATTTAGTTATCCTATTAAGTAATTTAGGTTAAATTACTATCCCAAACAAATCATCACACCAAAGTTGCAATAATTCCAATTATTTCAATGTGAACTTTCATGCATGTGGTTAATTGATAGTCAAGGTAACCTAACTCGAAAGCGACACGAAAAAAAAAAAAAAAAGTACGTTCATATACGAACACAGTCATATCTGTCCTAATTAATAATCAAATCAAATACGGAGTACAGTACTTGTATATCTACGTTTTAATCAATAGATCAGAACAAATATCCTATCTCATCTATGATTTTTTTTTTGACGTATGTGAGGTAAAATATTAATAGAAAATAAAAATAAAAATAAAAATAACGGGCAATATTTATTTAATTGGTAGAGTTTTGAATCCTTGAGCAGAAAAATATAATATACCGAGTATATAATTGTATGTTTCTCAAATAACTTTCTAAGTGTTTTTTTTTTTTTTTTTTTTTTTTTGCGTTTTTATAGAGTATTTGACTTATATTTCATACGAGTAAGTAATAAACTTTCATTTTTTGAACGTATTTTTCAACATTTTCGATCTAAAATTTCATTTTTTTATTGTACTATAAATACATAAATAACACATATGATATGATATATATATCCAACTCTAGAGTATAAACTTACACGGAAAGAAATATTTTTAATTTTAGACTTAATTATATATCTTAAATAAACTGTATTCCGAATAATTCATATACCTATTTAAAATAATTTCTAACGGGAAATACCTTGTAATCCGTATATATACACGTAGCTAGAATCAGATTTTAATAAAATTATCCATCATTATACGAAAGATTTTTTAATATTTTATTATTAACGTTAACAAAAAACCGTCTCTTCTGAATTTTTAGGATATTTTTATTATTATTGGCAATTATCATTATATAAAAGATCGCTTAATCTTTTATTAATATTAATAAAAACCGTCTCTTCTAAATTTTTACAAATTTTTTAATATTTGTAGCAATTATGATATCACGAGGCATATCATATAATAATATAATATCATATGATTTCATAAACTCAACTTTTTTTTTTTTATGTAAAAAACAAAAGTAGTAAGGTAGAGGAAGCATGTTGAACCCCAGTGAGTGTAAGACTATAGCCCTTAAAAATAAGGGTACATTAAAATAAATAAATAAATAAAAATAAATAAATAAATAAATAAATATAAGGGTACACCATCATTGTATATCATCTGTACCATATCTTATGTACAGTTTACCGTATCCAATTATCCATATATAAATACATATAAATATATAAATATATAATCCTCATCATTTATTTTAATTAATTTAATTTTTATACATCCACTCCTTATTAATTTAATTAATTTAATTAATTCAACAATTTTTGTTTATTAATTTTAATAATTTCCTTTTTGTTTATCATACTTTCATGTTTGTAGTGGAGGGAACAATAAAATGGCCCAATTAATTAAGAATAATTAATACCCATTTGGTATTAATTAATTAATTAATTAAGATTAATTAGAGACGGAAGTGGGCACGCTGGTCGATGAGTTGGCAAACACGGACGTCCAGACATGACAAAACTGATACTGAAACAATCCGACATCCAAACTGATGACCCGAGCTGGAGCAGTATCATGAATTGTCCGCACGGTTGCCGCCCTAATCTGAACTGATCTAGTTATTTGTCGTAGAAAACGAGTCGATATATATCCATAAAAGTTGAAAATAACAGATCTGAACTCAAAATGATTCGGCTCGACCTGATTTTTATTATAACCTTATCGTTCGAAACACGAGAGTATTGTATACAAATACAGTGCATGTATTTCAGAGCAAATGGTGTGACACACGAGTGAGACACAAAAATGGGACGAGAGATCCGTACTCTGTATTACTGTACCATATATATGAGTGAGATGTAAAGCAAACAAAATATCAAATCCCGTATGGCCGTAATTAAGAGTTAACCCACACGCCTATTACTTTTAACACAATTATTTTTTTTATTTTTTTTTTATTATTATTATTATTTATTTATTTATTTATTTATTATTATTATTTATTTATTTATTATTATTATTATTTATTTATTTATTTATTATTATTATTATTATTTATTTATTTGTTTATTTATTTATCTATCGAAGCATGCTCAAGTATTATTGTACTTCTTGTACGTATAAAGTACATGTTTTAATGTTTTAATTAATTAATTAATTGGGTTTTGTCCATTAATTGAATCCGTCAAGCAAGTCCATATCCTAATAATGAGTATTATCATGTTAATTAACGTGTCGGAAATACGATAATTAACTATACAATAAGGATCGGAAAGTATAACAATTTCGATAATTATGAATTTCACGTAAATTCAGAGTAAAATTTCGATAATTATCCAGCAACTGACTTCATTGTTTAGAAAATAGAGTTTTTTCCGAGTTTTTTTTCATGTGATTTGTGGCAAACAAAAATGAGTTCGTTAAAATATACTGTAATTTAATTAACTTCGTACTACTAATTAAATAAATATTTTAGATAAAATATAGGAGTACAATTATATTCACGACCCAACTCAATATTAATTCGCTTAATTAATTTTGTTGATTTTTTTTTGGTTTTGAAATGTAAATATATTAATTTAAAAAATCACAAAATTACACGAAAATCAGACCGCAAAAATTCAGGAAATTTTGCAGAATTAATTTAACATATCGTGAATTTATTATTGCACGAGATCTGTACTAATTGTTGACTAATCAACTTGAGCATTAGCAAAATAACACCCAACATAATACCTTGATTAAGCTAATTAGATGAATGAATACATGACACATTGCACACTTTAATTGATTGACTAATTAACATTAATTTAATTAGAGAAAATGGGAAGCTAGAAAGAACAAAAGTATGTGGAGATAAAAAATAAATTAAAGTAAGTATACTTTATATTATAGGGCATATGTACCATAGATTAAGGGCATATGTAGTGGTGGAAATATTTATTTATTTATTTATTTATTTATTTATACGTCACAATGTTATAATCGGTCAAATATTACCCACATAAGCAGATAAAGATCGAGATTATTTTACTGTATTTCCTATGCATTTTGATTATGTATTATCTAATCAGGTGAGTTATTATATACTGTATTTGATCTGTTATAGTTTTGTGACTGATAAATCGGTCACAAGTGAGACCAGATGATGATTTATTTTAAGTAAGTAAAGGGGAGAAAATAAAAACCCCATTTGGTTGTGGATTCTCCAACAAAAAAGATTTCACGCTTATAAAGCATAAATTAACAACAACATTTATTCAAAGTGTATTTAAACAATAAATATCTCATGCCTCACCACTATAAATCACTTTTTGGGAATTTAATAGAACGTAAATTCTGGTGTAAGACGGTATTATATTCCAAAGCTATCGTCAGTTTTAGAGGTTAATTATTAATTCTGGTATTATAAAATAGTATGGAGTATTATCTAGAAATTATCGTCAATAATATATGGTAGAGGTTATTATTAAAAAGTAAATTTTGGAATTTGACAAATGTGAATAATTCTCGTATAAAATAGTATCGTCCAGAAATTATCGTTCAATATTAGAGTATATATATTAGAGTAAATTTTGGAATTTGAAAAACAAAAATTCTCGTATAAAAAACAATATTATCAAGAAATTATCGTTAATGTTCGAGGTTATTATTATCAGTTAATTACGGAATTTGAAAAACAAAAATTCTCGTATAAAGAAATATTATTAAATTGTCGTTAATATTAGATGTTATTAGAAAGTAAATTATGGAATTTGACAAACGTGAATGAACTCTCGTATAAAATAGCATCGTCCAGAAATTATCGTTCAATATTAGAGTATATATATTAGAGTAAATTTTGGAATTTGAAAAACAAAAATTCTCGTATAAAGAAACAATATTATCAAGAAATTATCGTTAATGTTCGAGGTTATTATTAGCAGTTAATTACGGAATTTGAAAAACAAAAATTCTCGTATAAAGAAATATTATCAAAAAATTGTCGTTAATATTAGATGTTATTATAAATTAATTATGGAATTTGACAAACAATAATTCTTGTATAAAATAGTACTCCATTATCCAGAAATTATCGTCAACGTTATTTTTATTTCTATTGATTATTAGTGTGTTTTATTGGATATCTTACAATAATTTTTTCGTGAGATCGTTTCAAAACAGACCAGATATATCGAAGAAACTCAAGAATAATAAAGTTCAAATTTGCATGGGATTATTAAATGATTTTTTTTTAAAAAAATGATGGGTTTTAGAAGGTTTTGACGTGAAGGGTAATTTTAGTAAAAAAAAATATTGCATGACGAATAATAATGTACATAAATGAGGATTTGAGTAGCTAGGCATCATTTGAGACTATGTTGTGTGCACGTTCAATACGCATTATTTTTCATCATAATTATACTCTAATTATTAGGGTACACCCTAATTATTATTATTATTATTATTATTATTATTATTATTTATGTGTAATTTTGAAGGAAAGATTTGTTATTTTTCACTCAAAATAAACATGTTACATTTATGCTTGTAATAATATGTACAGAGTAATAATACTCCGTATGTATTACGAGTAATAATTGATTGGTCTGAAATCGGATTAATTAGACCATTCTAAACTGAATATTAAATTACCGCGGATCTCAAAGTACAGTCCAAGATCGAACCTGATTGGACCACATAACAAACCTAACCAAATCGTGTTAATTAAGAGAAATTTCTTCTCTAAATATTACTCCGTAGTTCGAGTTTGTACATAAACCCGTTTCTGGAAAAAAAAATTAATAACCCAGCAGCCCGACCGAACTAACCTCATTCTGTTAACATATCTGCCATGTCTACCGTCTACGTGTCGAGTCTGACTTTTTTTTTTAGTTCAACGAAACGCGCACTTAGTCGCATTACAATATAGGGGGATCAGATAGAGTGGGGAATTCGAATCTGCGACCTATTATCACATGGTACCTAATCTTAACCAATAGTGTAACACCCCGGCCCAATCCTAGGACCGGAAATGTTAGTCGCGGTAGCTCTGTACTGGTCCCACAGACCAACACGAGTCCTTTCCAGCGCATTTTGTCCTCACTCATGCGCACCCCGGGAGATCACCCAATCCTAAGGTTACTCTCATCAGTCAAGCACGCTTATAAATAGGACATCTTCAATCAATGTGGGGTGTTTCAAATAGACTAAGACATCCACAGTTCGATTATGAATCTCGTTAGTACCAAAGAAACAACAATACCGAGATTCAGCACCACCGAAGAGATGAGTTTTTTTTTTTTGACGAACGAGGGAACCCGCAACCGCTACCACGCACACCAGGGTAAACCGTCAGTGGGCGACAGACTCGAAGTCAAGAAGGCACAGTCTCAAGCCATACAACTTCCACAAGTTCACGCTTACATGGACTTGAACCTGAGACGACCCTTGGACTGATGATCACAAGTTTTAACCACTAGGCAACACCCTTACGGACATCTATCATTATTTCATTTATCTATTTTACCTGAACCCCTACGTGTCCCACAAGTTCGCGCTTGCAGGGGCTTGAACCTGAGACGACCCTTGGACTGATGACCACAAATTTTAACCACTAGACAATACTCTTACGGGAGATGAGTTGATGGTGGATATATAGTCATCTCATTATCAACCCATAAATGGATAAGTGTATAAAAAACAGAAATAAATGAAAAGCGTGAAAGGAAGGAAGAGGAAGTGAGATTTTTTTTACGTTGGGATCTTTTTTGATCAGTCGAACGAAGACACCCACATCGGCATGCACTTCCCGCACGCCTTCCTTCTTACTTCTTTCTTTCCTTCACAATTCGCTCGTGAAACTACACAGAGACAGAGTACATTACATACATCTTGATAATCGTACTCACATTTCATATTCTATCTTTTGTTTTTGTTTTCTTCTGTTTGTTTTTTTTTTCTGCTACTATTATTACTATATTTCTACAAAGTCAAACCATTTTTCAATTGTACCCATCAAAATAATAAATGCATATAATGCTTTTTTTAGTATTATAAAAAAATAGTTATTCTCTTGTGAGACCGTCTTACGGTAATTTATCGTGAGACATACTGATAGAGAATAAAATAATATTAAAAGTAACTTCCTTGTATGTGAGAGGTCTCACGATAAATTTATCGTGAGACCATCTCATACAAGAATTTGTGATAAAAAAATATATACTCCCTCCGTTTCAATGATTTCTTTCACCTTAAAAGTAAGAAAAATAATAAAATAAGTAAAAGTAGAGAGGAAGTAGAGTAGGTGGGTCACCTAGGTAAGAAAGAAGTGTGATATTCCCTCCGTTCAAGTCCAAACTTTCCTTTTGCTTTTTTCACGTTTGCCAACGCGCATTTTGTATCGATAATATTTTTCGTAACATATTAGTAAAAATTACTATGAAAATTGGATATTAATAATGTACTTTTAAAAGACGAATCAAACAAGATCCCACATTAATATATTTTCTCTAATAGATTGTCGTGAATATCGAAAGTTCTCCTTGATTGTGAATAGTCTCAAAAAGAGAAAAGAGAAGCTCGGACTTGAACGGAGGGAGTAGAAAAAAAAGAAAGTGGAAGAAATCAAAGAAATGGTTTAAAAAAGAAAATTTGGAAGATATCAATGAAACAGAAAGAGTATATATTATTAAGGAATTGATTAAACTTATACGGAGTAATTAAGAAGTACTAAGTGTCAAAATTGAGGTCAGATCTCGGTCTATTATTTGTCAAAATAGAGAAAGTTCATCCTTTTGGAGATTATTTCATCAGATCTATAGATTCCTTCGCGAAAGGCTGTTTCAATAAACAACGATATATAGAAGGCCGTGCAGAAGCGCGTTACTCTAATAGCCATCTTTGTCTCAAAAGTATTCTTTATTTATTTTTTACAAATTTGTATTCAGTTCATTTTGACATTATTTATAGATGCCAGATTATTTATTTTTTTTAAAATGTGAAAAATTACAAATTTATCGATTAGATAATTATAAATAATCACTAATTATATAAAATTCTAAATTTATCGTACGGTATTGCGTGGGATCTATACACAGTACTTATCGGTCGTATATATACATACACACACGTCTGACTTTTTCACGCGAAATCAGCGTATGGAGTGATGGAGTGATGGGGTCAACTTCTGTTGCTTCCCATGCGCCCACCCTTCTTCACCCAAGTACTACTACAACATTTACTTCTACACCTAACATCCACTTTACTCACTAGTCTATGAACTACTCTCCGTTTCAATAATTTCTTTCGCCTTAAAAGTGATACTCCCTTCATTCAAATCCACTTGTCTCATTTTCTTTTGTCACATTTGTCGAGACGCGTTTTACACTAGCGATATCTTTCATTTTATATTAGCAAAAATTATAAAAATTTGATATTCTTAATGTGCTCATAAAACGAATCAAACAAATACCCACATGACTATATTCTCACTTATAGATTGTCGAGAATATCGAAGATTCCCCTCAAGTGTAAATAGTGTCAAAAAATGAAATGAGACAAGTGGATTTGAATGGAGGGAGTACATTTCTTACGAAAAAACAATAAAATATGTAAAAGTAGAGAGGAAGTAAAGTAAGTGGGTCACCTAGATAAGAGAGAAGTTTGGTAGCAAAAAAAAAAGAAAGTGGAAGAAATCAAAGAAATGGTTGAAAAATGAAATGTGGAAGATATCAATGAAACAGAGGGAGTACTCTCTTTACTCCAATCTCGACTGTGGATTCTAATTCAATTCTCAAAGTCGGAAACAAAGTTATGTATTCATTGGTTGATCAAAAGTGGTTTGGATGTAGGAGTGATAATGAGATAAGACAGCTCGAGCTTGTTATTATTGTCTGGACGTAGGAGTGATAATGAGACAAGACAGTCCACGAACAACTTGAGCTCGCTACTGACCGAGTTTGACCGGTAAAACCCTCTGAATTGACCCGGTTAGGGGGTGTTCAAAAAGTGGTCCGGACCGGCAAATCGGACTGGATCGTACGTCCGGGTTGGTCTGGACTGGGACACTTACTAGTCCGGTCTTCGGGTCGGCAAAAACTTGGTGACCGGTCCGGTCCAAATTTAGTGTATTTTTATGGTCCGGTCTGGTTTCTTTGCTAACTGGTCTGATATGCGGGTTTGGATTTTTGGGGTTGCCGGTCCACGGGTCAATCCAGTCATGTCCGGTCCGGGTTTGGACCAGTGAACAACCCTAGACCCGGCCAAACCTAAAAAAATTTGAAAATAGCAAACGCGTATATGAATGGAACCTAAAACGATCTGGTCCGATCCAAAGTCAACCAGATTTGTATAACTTGAAAGTGGCCCGGAGAAAACTCGACCCAGTTGACCCGTTTGTCAGGTCTTTCCAGTTGGTCTAGTTCCTTTAGAATTGGGCTTGATGATCATATTGGATGTCAGAAAAATGAAAATCTTGGGCTTGCTTTTTATCAAAGGAAACCCATTTCTCTTTGAGATCAACCCAATCATGAAATTCGGGCCGAAACCCGGTAAGCAAATGGCAACCCAACATATATATTTGTAACTAGGCCCGTCAATATTCATCTCGTTTTCTATTCGGACTCTATGACTAGACTGAACTGAAGTTGACTGAACTAAATTGGAAAAAAGTTGGAAAAACAGGACGTTAATATATTAATTAAAATAAGATTTACAATGATTTCATCACGAGAAGTTGAAATATTAACTCAATGTACAGTAATTAGACAACATCATTGTGATTTTCGTTTTAATTAACGTAATGAACCCACGTTTAAAAAATCGTTATTATTAATTTATTATTGTTATGTTTTTGTAACCTAAAAAAACAAAAATCATGTGTTATGAGAATGATTTGATCGACTAATATGTACGTGTACTAACGTGATTCTAACGTTCTTGTCCTTATTTATTTATTTATTTATTATTATTATTATTATTATTATTATTATTATTATTATTATTATTATTATTATTATTATTATTTGATAGGATAATAATGTATATTACGTGCGTATTTTTATATATATATTTAGGACATATAATATGATAATTATTTGTAAATAAGATTATCTAAAATTAAGATAAAAGTTGGAAATAATTTATTGGGTTAATTACATTGTTTGAAAATAGATTCTTCTTGCAAGTCATTAATTTGTGAAGTTGCACATAGTTGTTGAATGTTGATTCCATTTTTGGTAAACAATTTATTTTACATCACTTATGTACATTTAACCAAATAGTATATTTTATTTACAGCTAGCAAAAAAAATAAAAATAAATAGTATATATACCCCATCAAATATTTCATCAGATCTATAAATTCATTCGCGAAAGGCTGTGTCAATAAACAACGATATATAGAAGGCTATGCAGAAGCGCATTATTCTAATAGTGATCTTTGTCTCAATGATGTTCTTTATTTATTTTTCACAAATCTGTATTCAGTTCAATTTGACATCGTTTGTAGATGATTGCTTATTATTAATGATATTGATCTTCACTTAAAAAAAAATTGTGAAGTTTTTTTTATCGTATGTTTATTAAATACTGGTTGAAAATGGTGTAAATATGATTTTTTTTTTGTTCAAAAAATCACGATAATTAATCGTGTTTTATGCAAAATCACGTGCCCGATTTTTGTAAATTTTGGAAAATATACATTGTTTAAATAATCCTGTTTATTTACGGGCTAATCGTTCCGTCTCTTGGTTAAGTCTAGTTTACATGGATCTAACAAAAGTTGGTATGGATAATAAATTTATTATTGTCATTTATTTCTTTCCATAAAAAAATGTATGTATATATGTATTTATTTATACCATCAATTTTCATTTATTAATGGCCTACAATAATATGTATTTTATCATGTACATTACTAAAAAGCTAGGTCCACAAGCTTGACTATAGTTTAAATTCATAATTTCGAGAAATTTCGAGGTAAATCTCACCTGATGTCACACGTTAAAATACAGTTAAATTCATAACCACAAAAAAAATGAGATTCTCGATAAAATAAGAAATAAAATTTCTAATTGGCCATGATATACTACATAATTATAATTACGGTACACCTGATGTCACACGTTAAAATACAGACAAATTCATTATAAAAGTGAGATTATCATCGATAAAATAAGAAATAAAATTTCTAATTAGCCATGATACACATAATTATAATTAATTACGGTACACCTGATGATCCTAAGAAATTATCGGAAATGTAATGTGCTTAGTCAATCTAAAAATAATTAATAATTTCATATGACACAATTAATTAATCACCAAATCTTTGTCTAAATTCAACTAAAAATGACATTACAGCCAAAAGTAGCAATAATTCCACAATAATGTCCATTAATAGTACTTTAATTATTTTTTATATTAAGTGATTAGTACTAATGTGCTATGTAGATACTCCACTCATAATTAATTTTTCAGGTTATTATTAAATATATTAATTAGCTAATTATTTAAGTCAAAAATCAGGAAACTTGTCGATCTGTATATTTTAATCAAACGTAAACAAATGACTGAAACGGACGAAAGAGTAATTATTGTGTACAAACGTTGTACCATACAACAATAGTACGGAGTAATTATTTGCATTTTATGGTGAAAAGTAATTATTTTAGGTTAATTAGTTACCGCATTCAGATAAAATTGTCACTAAATAACTTAAAGTGATAAATTTTTACCATAATTGTCTAGTTTTAAGGTCTGTCGCACGGTACAAAGACTATATACTATAATTTGTGTGGACGAAAAATTGTATATATATATTGAAGATATAGTTAATTAATTAAGTACAATTACTAATTTCCCTATTGAATTAATGACAAAATTATTAGTACTTGATTGAATAATTAATTTCATGCTCCCCACAACATTACTTTCTTATAATAAATTCATAATTCTATGATGAGAAGTAGATAAACTCTTAATTAAAAATGGTGGTTTATGGATACACTTAATATATGTAACATATTATTAATTATTATTATTATTATTATTATTATTATTATTATTATTATTATTATTATTATTATTACTAGTACAATAATGCCAAAAATTTAATTTAAATGGACACAAATATTAATTGATTAAATTTAGTAATAGTAATGTGAATGAATTCTATGTTTGCTAGCTCCATTAATTAATCCATTAATTAATTAAATTAATTAACTTTGTTTTCTTGTTTTAATTACTATTGGTATGTTACTAGATTCGAAATCAATCAGATATCTCGAGTTCGAATCCTAAAAATGTCTAATTGAGATTTCGTGTCAAACTCGAATCTTCAAATAAAGTATCTCGAATTCACAGTCATTCGATTCTAGTCAATTTTTTTATCAGATTAGTGTCAAACCTTGCAAACGAGCCGATATCAGATCCCTTCAGATCAGATCATTTTAGGTTCGAATCATTATCAGTATATTATTATCACGATATCCATCCATAAGATCCAATAAAGCTTCAGATCGAATCCAGTAAGCTTTAATTCAGATTTCGATTAAAACTCAAATTTTTAGTCATTTGATTCTGATCAGTTTTAACCAGTTGTCTAAAGTTTTAGTGTGGGGGTGGTGGATGGCATAATATAGACTGCCTTCCCAAAGCAATAAATAAATAAAATAAATTATTTTTTTTCCAAATAAATTATTTTTTCCAAATAAATTATTTTTTTTCCAAATAAATTATTTTTTTCCAATAAATATTTTTTTTTCAAATAAATAAAATAATTAAAATGGAGTAAATTGGGCAAATGAAA
Organism: Agrostemma githago; assembly: GCA_958450325.1. Taxonomy (NCBI): domain Eukaryota; kingdom Viridiplantae; phylum Streptophyta; class Magnoliopsida; order Caryophyllales; family Caryophyllaceae; genus Agrostemma; species Agrostemma githago. Next base: position 80,702,867 of record OY288241.1, on the reverse strand, counting down.
GGCTGTATAACTGTATACATTATGCACCCAAATCAAAACAAAGTCATAACCAGACATACAGTCAACCAAAACTCTGCCCTTTAAAGACTTCACAGTCACTATTTTACACAAAGTTGGTGGAACTAATTTGCCCCCACAAATTACTATCTGTCTTGCGACAAAAATATCTGTCATAATATTATAACGTGTTAAATATTCATTTATTTTAATAGAAAAGGACAAAAATAGTCATATTCAGTTAAATAAGTGAGGTTTGATCTGTTATAATGATACAATGGATAACCTGTCACAAGGGATACTCTTCACGAATTATTTGCAGTATTGTACGATAAATTCAGGATTTAAAATTGAGTATTTACTCGTGTTGTGTCAGTCGTTTGTTTATCTTTGAGTAAAAATGTTACTCACAGATAATATAAAATGAATTAAATGACCGAAATAGTTTAAAATTGAGCAATTATTACTCTCTGTATTTCAGTCGTTTATTTATTTTTGATTAAAATATTATTTACAAATACTCATTATATACTGTAAAAGATAAATAAATAAATGACTAACATGAAAACAGTAATGGTTCGAGTTTAGATTGATTCGTTTTAGCCCATCGAATCTTTTTATAGCGATTTCTAATTGACAGGATATAGAAAGACGTAGAAAGTATAAAATTATCGACTTTATTAACATCATAATCATAATTAAAAAAATAAAAACCAAGGTAAACTACCAACAAATTTACAAGTAGATTAGCTAATATAATAATAACTTAAATATACACATAATACAAAATTCATTACATCTCAAAAAAATGAAATTTTAAAAAAAAAAAAAAAAAAAAATTGCCCTAGTGAAACAACTCACTAATCCTCCTAACTATATTATTCCACTCTAATTAAACTCAACATAAATTTTTTTCTTTTCTATTTTTTTGTACTAAAAATAAATTAATAACGACGATTCCGAACACATACACCCAAAAAAAATACAAAAAAAAAAAACTCTCATTTTTTTTTAATTTATATCTAATTTAAATGACTTATTATTATTATTATTGTTGTTGTTGTTGTGGTTGTGGTCTAGCTTCCTTCTCTTAAAATTTGCATAAGATGGAGATGATGATGTTGGATCAATAGATGAAGAAGTATCATCACTTTTGTAGCTCATGCATGTTGTAGCATCAAGTACACCAATTGGACTTTGAGGAGGCACAAATGATGTTGATGTTGTTGTTGTTGTTGATGATGATGATGATACTCCTACTCCTACATTGTTGTTGTTGTCGTTACGGTTGAGTCTGATATCTTGTATCTTTTCGACACATTTCATCACTTTTCCCTACAAAAAAATCGAAAAAAAAAAAACAATATATGAATTCGATCCAAGAAGAGTTTCGAACGGTCAGAAATGATTCATGTTAGCTGATCCCAAATCACTTTGATCACAAGATGATAATCATGGAGTAGGTCTCGTGAGAGACGGTCTCTCATTAACTTTACTGAGAGACTAAGTACAAATGGAAGTAACAGTGGTATCAAACCTAATAGAAGTAGGTACGATTAACATATACAAATATAAAGAAGGTACGCTTCTTATAAAAAACAGTTACAAAACAAAGTTGTCATTTAAGGGTACGAATAGAACATAGAGTGGTACTGAAGAGTGATCTCGCTCAATAAGTTATTGAGAGACCGTCTCTTCCAAGATTTTGTGTTTTTCATTTTGGGTCATTCATGGCTCATGGGTCATTCAGAAACAGCCTCTTTGTGTGTCGATAACAAGAGGATAAGGCTCCATATATATACACCCGACTTCCTTTCCTCGTTGACTTTTCTAAGCACATTTTTTTTTGTTAAAAATCGGATCTTTGGATGCAAATCTATACCCATTTTTCATTCATGGGTCATTCAGAAACAGCCTCTTTGTGTCGATACAAGGATAAGGGTGCATGAACGAACCCGATATTCATAAGCACTTTTGCTTTAGTTAATGGGATTTTGAATTTGATTTATTACCTTTTCAAGTTGCTGAGGGAAAAGGGAAGAAAATGCATTGTCAGGATTTTGTTGTTCTACTGTTTGGGTTTCTTGAATCACAGATATTGTCACTGCTGCTGCAATTTCTGATGGCTTGAATTCTAACAACTCAATCCCTGCATTCAATTCATTCATTCACTCAACCCCATCAATCACACAAAACCGTCATTCACGGGTCGGGTCAAGTCATTCACGGGTTTGAGTCATTCGGTATGTCAATCCACTTTTTAAGGGATATCAGTTCGTATGCATAGCATGCAGCAATAAACATTTAAGTCTAGTTGGGTTGGGTCGAACCCGGGTCGTGGGTTTGAGTTGACCGGTTGGGTTAGGTCAAGTTCGGGTCTTGGGTTCGAGTCATTTTGATATGTTATCCACTTTTTTAGAGATATCAGTTCATATGCAACAATAAACATTGAAGTCTAGTTGGGTTGGGTTGAACCCGGGTCGTGGGTTCGAGTTGACCGGTTGGGTTAGGTCAAGTTCGGGTCTTGGGTTCGAGTCATTTTGATATGTTATCCACTTTTTTAGAGATATCAGTTCATATGCAACAATAAACATTGAAGTCTAGTTGGGTTGGGTCGAACCCGGGTCGTGGGTTTGAGTTGACCGGTTGGGTTAGGTCAAGTTCGGGTCTTGGGTTCGAGTCATTTTGATATGTTATCCACTTTTTTAGAGATATCAGTTCATATGCAACAATAAACATTGAAGTCTAGTTGGGTTGGGTTGAACCCGGGTCGTGGGTTCGAGTTGACCGGTTGGGTTAGGTCAAGTTCGGGTCTTGGGTTCGAGTCATTTTGATATGTTATCCACTTTTTTAGAGATATCAGTTCATATGCAACAATAAACATTGAAGTCTAGTTGGGTTGGGTTGAACCCGGGTCTTGGGTTTGAGTTGACCGGTTGGGTTAGGTCAAGTTCGGGTCTTGGGTTCGAGTCATTTTGATATGTTATCCACTTTTTTAGAGATATCAGTTCGTATGCAACAATAAACATTGAAGTCTAGTTGGGTTGGGTTGAACCCGGGTCTTGGGTTTGAGTTGACCGGTTGAGTTAGGTCATTGAAGTCATCTCGGGTTAGGTCAAGCTCGGGTCTTGGGTTTGAGTCATTTGGTTCGGGTCAGTTTTGGAAGGTCTAAGGACAATACAAGTACTAAAGCTCATACCTTTATAAACATTGAAGGTCGGGTTGGGTCAGTTTTGTTAGGTCTAAGACTCTTAAGGACGAAACCGATACATATATAAAGTTAGTACCTTTAATTGTGGATGTGATGAGTTGTATGGCTCGAAAGATCAAACTCGGTGGTGGAACTCGATCATGACTTAGTTTACACAAGAAGTAATCAATGAACGAAAACGGTGTAACCGATTGCATTCTCCAATTCAATGTGCTCATCACCAAAAGTTCCATTCTTTGGATCGTTTTAGCCTCGAATATGAACTTCGCATCACACACCTACCAAAAAACATCGTCAAATCCCATCATTAATTACACATAATAATAATCCCATACTGCGAAGAGCAAAACCCTAATTTCAAAATCATATTTCAGCGCATAAAGTCGCATTACAATATGGGGAAGGGGGATTCGAGTCTGAGACCTACTGTTCCACAGCACCTAGTCTTAACCACTAGGCTAAGACACCTGGTCGAATTCATATGATATAACCACACAAATGTCGATAATTTCTTAGAAGTTTGGCAAATGCATGACTCACTTGTAAGTCGAGGGAGAAAGGAACATCATTTTCATCGATTTTTGCTGCAATAGATAAACAAGCAACAGCAAGGAGTTGCATCATCCAGGATTTGCCCGGCTGCAACATCAAAAAAAATCATGTAACACGGCATTAATGTCGAAAATTATGCAAATTATACTAAAAAGATTGTAACTTTGTTTGAAAAATCGACTGAATTGGATAAAATGGATGAATTGGATGCTTACGGGTAGTTCATATTTGGACAAGAAACGATCCAAGTAGTTTACAGATAGATAGAAGCATAAAGGTCCGAAATTGTAGTGTGATTGAACCTGAAATCACACAAAAATTGGTCATTATCGGTCTTAATCGTACTATTAGTACATGATAAAACCCTACAAATCCCAAATTAAGGACCTTGCAAATACTTTGATTAAGACATGTCCTTAAACTTAAGACCTTACAAATGGCAAATTAAGGACATTGTGAATTCTCAACCAAGACGGGCATATCTGTCCTAAACTTAAGACCCTACAAATGGCAAAATTAAGGACATTGCAAAATTGTTGAGTAAGACGGGCATATCTGTCCTAAACTTAAGACCCTACAAATGGCAAAATTAAGGACATTGCAAAATTGTTGAGTAAGACGGGCATATCTGTCCTAAACTTAAGACCCTACAAATGGCAAAATTAAGGACATTGCAAAATTGTTGAGTAAGACGGGCATATCTGTCCTAAACTTAAGACCCTACAAATGGCAAAATTAAGGACATTGCAAAATTGTTGAGTAAGACGGGCATATCTGTCCTAAACTTAAGACCCTACCAATGGCAAAATTAAGGACATTGCAAATTGTTGAGTAAGACGGGGATATCTGTTCTAAACTTAAGACCCTACAAATGGCAAAATTAAGGACATTGCAAATTGTTGAGTAAGACGGGGATATCTGTCCTAAACTTAAAACCCTACAAATGGCAAAATTAAGGACATTGCAAAATTGTTGAGTAAGACGGGCATATCTGTCCTAAACTTAAGACCCTACAAATGGCAAAATTAAGGACATTGCAAAATTGTTGAGTAAGACGGGCATATCTGTCCTAAACTTAAGACCCTACAAATGGCAAAATTAAGGACATTGCAAAATTGTTGAGTAAGACGGGCATATCTGTCCTAAACTTAAGACCCTACCAATGGCAAAATTAAGGACATTGCAAATTGTTGAGTAAGACGGGGATATCTGTTCTAAACTTAAGACCCTACAAATGGCAAAATTAAGGACATTGCAAATTGTTGAGTAAGACGGGGATATCTGTCCTAAACTTAAAACCCTACAAATGGCAAAATTAAGGACATTGCAAATTGTTGAGTAAGACGGGCATATCTGTCCTAAACTTAAGACCCTACAAATGGCAAAATTAAGGACATTGCAAATTGTTGAGTAAGACGGGCATTTCTGTCCTAAACTTAAAACCCTACAAATGGCAAAATTAAGGACATTGCAAATTGTTGAGTAAGACGGGCATATCTGTCCTAAACTTAAGACCCTACAAATGGCAAAATTAAGGACATTGCAAATTGTTGAGTAAGACGGGCATTTCTGTCCTAAACTTAAGACCCTACAAATGGCAAAATTAAGGACATTGCAAATTGTTGAGTAAGACGGGCATATATGTCCTAAACTTAAGACCCTACAAATGGCAAAATTAAGGACATTGCAATTTTTTTGAGTAAGACGGGCATATCTGTCCTAAACTTAAGACCCTACAAATGGCAAAATTAAGGACATTGTGAATTCTCGATGAAGACTGGCATACCCGTCTTAAATTTAAAACATGAGGATAGATGGGATAAATGCTGTATCACCCGTTTTAATCTTAACACAGATATGATCGGAAAACAACTCCAATTTGATCAAGAGATGTGACAATGACAAAACACAGTATGATTTTGTTTTAATCTTGAGACAGATATATAACGTGATTTAATGATTTATCATGAATATTTTTTGAAGATTATTATGATTAATGACACTGAAAAAATTGACAATACATTATTTTTACTGTTATATTATTATTTAGATGTCAAATCCTGGATCCGTCACTGATCGAGTGTCTAATCATCTTAACTAAGCTTATTGATTGAACACACACTCTCATTTTCTAATAATAGAATCAAATTGGTCACAATCCATTAATCCAATATACAAAAACATCATAAATTACACATTAAACATATTAAAATAAAAATAAAAAATGTGGGATGATCAAATAATTAGATGAAAAAAGTAAATAAATTAATTAAAAAAAAACTCACATTTCTAGCTAATTAAACATAGAAAATGTGAAATGATCAAGTAATTAGATGGAAAAAAATACAAATTAATTAAAAATAAAATAAAAACATCATCTTTTCAATCTAATTAAGCATAAAAAATGTGGAATAATCAGATAATTAGATGAAAAAACAGTACAAATGAATTAAAAACTCAACTTTTTAATCCAATTAAGCATAAAAAATGTGAAATAATCAAGTAATTAGATGGAAAAAAAATACAGATTAATTAAAAATTCACTTTTTCAATCTAATTAAGCATAATAAATGTGAAATAATCAAGTAATTAGATGGAAAAACAGTACAAATTAATCAAAATAAAATTAAAAATCTCACCTTTTCAATCCAATTAACAGCATCATTTCTAGAACCCAGATCCAAATCCCCAGTTCTTAATCTAATCAAGTAATCAACACCAAGAAAATGGTATTTTTCATTATCAAACAATGAACACAAAAAAAGTTCATCATTTTGCAATAAAAACCCAGAAAACCCAATAAATTTTTCAGATTGATTAACAATTTGATTACTATTAAAATCATCAAATTCATCATCTAAAACACTATAATTATCATCTACATCATCTTCAAAAATGCTTGAACTTTCTTCTAAACAATATAGACTTGACATTGCATAATCAAAACTTGGTGCCATTATTTTAATTAATTTTTTTTCTTTTTCTAATTATTTCACTCAAATTTTACAATCAAAGATTGAAACTTTTTCACAAATTAAAATTAAAATTGAACAAATTTGTGGGATTTTTAAGCTAAAATTGACAAAATAAAGAATTAAAAAAATGGGATTTTGTGTTACATGAAGGAAGTGAAAAGATACAATTTTTGTGAATTTTTTTTTTTGTTCAAAGGATTTTTGGTAAGGAAAATGGGAGAGGGATGAAGAAGGAAGAGGGGGAGGAGTGAGTGAAGGAGTGAAGGGGGTTTTGTAGAGGAAATCTCTCTCTAGGGTATTATGTAAATTTAGAGAGAGAAATAGGAAAATGGGGACACATTCATTTAATTTAATTAATTAGAAAAAAATCAATTAAAAATTAAAAAGTATTTTATAAAAATAAATTAAATTAAAAGTTAAAAATTAAAAAAATTAAGAAGTATTTGATCAATATGATAATTGAATTGAATAAATCTGGTGTTAGATCGTCGTTTTATATAGTTGTGAAATAAATTTTTTTCGTAAGAATTTATGTTGATGGATTAAAAATTATTACTATAATAAATTATTACTGAGTATAATTTTACTTATGTCGTATACTTAAATCTAGTAGAATTGAAAATCGTCAAGGAGAAAAAAAAACAAATTATCAAGTGATTAACTGGTCTGAATTTAATTTAAAAAAATAAAAAATTAAGAAGTATTTGATCAATATGATTATTGAATTGAATAAATCTCATGTTAGATCGTCGTTTTATATAGTTGTGAAATAAATTTTTTTTCGTAAGAATTTATGTTGATGGATTAAAAATTATTACTATAATAAATTAGTACTGAGTATAATTTTACTTATGTCGTATACTGAAATTTAGTGGAATTGAAAATCGTCAAGGAGAAAAAAACAAATTATTAAGTGATTAACTGGTCTGAATTTAATTTAAAAAAATAAAAAATTAAGAAGTATTTAATCAATATGATTATTGAATTGAATAAATCTCGTGTTAGATCGTCATTTTATATAGTTGTGAAATAAATTTTTTTCGTAAGAATTTATGTTGATGGATTAAAAATTATTACTATAATAAATTATTACTGAGTATAATTTTACTTATGTCGTATACTTAAATCTAGTAGAATTGAAAATCGTCAAGGAGAAAAAAAAACAAATTATCAAGTGATTAACTGGTCTGAATTTAATTTAAAAAAATAAAAAATTAAGAAGTATTTGATCAATATGATTATTGAATTGAATAAATCTCATGTTAGATCGTCGTTTTATATAGTTGTGAAATAAATTTTTTCATAAGAATTTATGTTGATGGATTAAAAATTATTACTATAATAAATTAGTACTGAGTATAATTTTACTTATGTCGTATACTTAAATTTAGTGGAATTGAAAAGCGTCAAGGAGAAAAAAACAAATTATCAAGTGATTAACTGGTATGAATTTAATTTAAAAAAATAAAAAATTAAGAAGTATTTGATCAATATGATTATTGAATTGAATAAATCTCGTGTTAGATCGTCGTTTTATATAGTTGTGAAATAAATTTTTTTCGTAAGAATTTATGTTGATGGATTAAAAATTATTACTATAATAAATTAGTATAATTTTATTTATGTCGTATACTTAAATCTAGTAAAATTGAAAATCGTCAAGGAGAAAAAAAACAAATTATCAAGTGATTAATTGGTCTGAATTTAATTTAAAAAAATATAAAATTAAGAAGTATTTGATCAATATGATTATTGAATAAATCTCGTGTTAGATCTTCGTTTTATATGGTTGTGAAAAGGTTAATGATCTAATTATTGGGAGAAAGTTTTTTTAATGAGAATTTAATTTACTACGGTAATAAATTGTACTGAGTAATTTTATTTATGCCGTAAACTTTAAAACCGGTGGAATTAAAAATCGTCAAGGAGAAAAAAAAAACAAATTGTCGGGTGATTAACTCATTTGATTTTTATAAACGAATATACCATCAATTCTTATTGTGAAAATGAATTAAATTTAAAATCAATAAATTATACTGTAATTTTATATGAGTATTCATTTATTTTTATTTTCAGTAAGTATACCTTCACCGATATCATTCGTTACAAATTTATAACAGATCAAATATTACGTATATATGTAGATTATGAAAATCAAAATGCATAAAGAGATTACTTTCTGTCATAGGTTTGTAAGTCCGTGACAGATATGTCGTCGCAAAAAAAAAATCATTTTTCATTTTTTATTTTTTATTTTTTATTTTTTATGTTTCATTTTCAAGTGAACATGTTAGTTTAGTTGAATAGAGAGGGTGTAATAATGTCATTTAGATTTGCAATTAACGGTATGGTGTATTAATTATTTCCTTCTAATTATAACTACTTAATTTATTATTTATTACAAATGTAAGCAAGATTTTGTATCATTTAAATGAAGGTGAAATTACATTATTTATTATTTCATTTGATTTAGTTCATTGATTATAAACAATTTTTTGATTTTTAGCTTAGGTTAAGCGAAACTCGTCATATAAATATATAAATTATGGTAAATTTATTATTATTTCCAAAAATTATTTTTTTGAAGAGATATATTTGATCAGCAAGGTATATTGAATTTGGTCATTTGGATTTAAGTATATTAAATTGAATTTATAGAATAAAATCATATTTATAACCCATTTAATTATTAAATTATCAATTTGCATAATATATATATATATATATACCGTGTCTATACCCTCAAATATTATACAAATTCGATTTTTCTAGTAATATAATTTCGTGATATTTTGTGGAATTTCACTGTCTTGGTCAAACTTAAATGTTAGTTTTGACTATGATTAGAACCTAATATTCGAATTTGATCTCGTAACGTGAATGGACCAGATCTAGCCCACTCGATCTACGATAATACCCCTACGATAATTGATAACAACAAAACCTAAAAAATACTAGAACCTGATCGACGTGATCTGATCTGCTCCGAATTGAACCGGAATAAATATCGAACAGATCATCAGAACCTGATCGATCTGCTCCAAATTGAACCAGATCAAATCTAAATCCGATCTAATTAACCCGTTTATTTTTCAAATATTTCAAAACTAATCCAAGATGCTCATATATATATAATCTACAATATTACGATGTGTCCTTTATTTCAAAGTTTTTTTACTTTATTTTGAGCTTTCAGTCCTTTATATTAGTATAGGGAATTATGTGCAAAATCATGAGAGCAATAAAATTTCTACTTACGCTGATACAATTGAGGTCAGATCTCGGTCTACTATTTATCAAAATAGAGAAAATTTATCATTTTGAAGATTATTTTATCAGATCTATAGGTTAAAAAAAAAGTTGATATGTAGGTTAAAAATTGCATTAACTTGGCATTTTGGCAATATCTTTTGGATCATATGGCAAGCAACTTTGCTAGTCAAATTGTTCCAAATTTTGTTATTCTTTTTTCTCAATCTAGCTATCACATCACTTCATTTTGTCTCATGTTTTGTAATTCATGGATTTTTTTGTAGGGTAATTAAATGTAATTAAATTAAAATTATTGTATTATACTCGTATTATTACTCTCATTTATTCACTGAAAAAAAAACATTGAATATACCCAGTCAATTTAGATGTATATTTGTATATATGATCTACGATTATTCATAATTCAGATTTATATTCCGAGACACAATCTCGGAATCTTGTCAATTTTTTACATGTTCCCTATGACTCGATCATCCCTCAATTTCTGGTTGTCATATACCATAATTCGACACAGAAATTAGAACATAACACGTGGCAATTCAAATACATTAGATTCATGACTTATTGTCATCCCCTATCCACTGAAAGAATAACTCCTTATGAAAATTTTACCTTCAGATGCTCAATCCTATTTATGGAAACAATTAATAATAGTAATTATTCCTATAAAATTATATACAAATTAAATGTAAATAATTCAAATACTATAGCATTAATATTTTACAATTGTACGACATTGTAAACAACTACGCAGTATAAGTATTATTAGCTTCGTAACGATATAATCGATCATTAAGATTTATAAACTTATACTTCTCCGTTACCATTTCCATTTTACTCATTATTTTAATATTAAACAAATACTTTAAACCTTACATATTATATTAAAAAAAATGTCATTATTTACACTACATTTAATAATAAACAAGTAATTAACCTTTACACATTTGTATCTTTAATAATAAACAATCGGTTTGTTAAAACTTGTGCTAAAAGCAAATGAGTAACTTCGACTTGAGCGGAGGGAGTATATATTACTATTCGCTTCATGATCATGAAAAAATAAACAAAAATATACGTACATTATTTCATTACTCGTACATTACTAATTTCTCTCAATTGGTTTCAAGTTTCAATTTTATTTCTCAAATTAAAAGTTAGAACAGAAATGTTAAAATAAGTACGAGTACAGTGCTACATAATACATAAAATAAATACTATCAACAATTGAAATATATCGTGCAATAAGTGTCCACGATACTATACTAGTATATACTCCCTCCGTCCCAGTGAATTGTTTGCCTATTCCATATTGGGGCGTCTCAATAAATTGTTTGTCTTTCTATTTTAGAAATGTTTTTTAATATGTAATTTGACATTTCTCATGAGTTTTGCTCCACATGTCACTTTCTCATTGGATCCCTTACCCTTGGTGTCAGAAAAAAAGACAAACAATTCATTGGAACGAGGGGAGTAGATCAGAAATAATTTGTACATTTATGTGAAATTGTTAGTTGTTCCCCTCACTATATATACAAAAACTCGATATATATATATATATATTGAAGCTAGCTAGCTCCATAATCTTGGGGTGGTCCTTTAGACAAAGCATGCGTAAATCGTGCACTTATGTATACATACATAAAAACCCGATTCCTAAGATTCGAGTCATCAGCCCAAGGGTCTCAGGTTCAAACTCCTGCAAGCGCGAACTTGTGGGATCAGTTGTATGGCTTGAGACTGTGCCTTCTAGATTTCGAGTCTGTCGCCCACGGGCGGTTTACCCTGGTGTGCGTGGTTTGCAGGTGACAGAGGATACCGTAGTATTACGGTATCACGATATAGTTTAGGAAAGAATAGGAATATCACGGTATACTGTAATATATCAATATATCGTAATATCGATATTATAGAATAATTATACTTCCTCCCCTCCACAATGATGTTCCCATTTGTAAGTGGCACAAGGAATAAGGAATGAGTAATGAAAGGTGGTAAATTGTTTGGTGGGGTTCAAGATGTCAAATCAGAAAAAGTAGCCAATAGGAAGAGAGTATAATGGATGAATAAGGAAAGTTTTGAAATGGGAAGATCTTAGTGGAGTTTCCTTTTAAGGAAAGTGAGAAGATATTAGTGGGGCGGAGGGAGTATTAGCTACCGATATTAGAATATTGCGATCATATCTTCGTATTCCTACAACTAGGACGTCGTTGTAATTCTTTGAGAAAAGAATTCAATAATACGAAATAGTTTGTTTAGCAGCATGGTATCAGAGCCAGAGGGTTTACTCAGAGCGCACCAAAAAGGTAGCGGCTGCGGGTTCCCTCGTTCATCCAAAATAAAAAAAGATTCGAGTTGGGTATGACCTTAAGAACGTTAAAAATATTCATTATGTTTTACTCCCTCCGTCCCAATGAATTGTTTGCCTATTCCATATTAGGACATTTCAATGAATTGTTTGCCTTTCTATTTTAGGAATACTTTTTATATGTAATTTGACCAATCTCATGAATTTTGCTCCACATGGCACTCCCTCATTGGCTCCCTTACCCTTGGTGCCAAAATCAAAGGCAAACAATTCATTGGAACGGAGGGAGTAATATTATTATTGTATTCCAAGGATTCAATTATTCAACCCCGATTCCTAAGATTTTATGAGTATGATCGACTGATCGTATATATCACCTTATTTGCATGATCGTATGTAAATGTATACAGATAACAATCATAACGTACATACATTATTGAAATCTTGATAACTTTAATTTGTCTGTATGTGTGTATATATTACGAGTATATATTGTGTAAATTGAACCATTTGATTTAATAGATAAGATTTTAATAAGGACGTTAAAACTACTGTACTGTATATTCCCATGAAGTTTAATTTTAACACTACTGTATTTCCAAGATTCAAATCTGATTCAATTCCTAAGATTTTGCGTGTATAACCATATATATAATATATATATATATATATATATATATATATATATATATATATATATATATATATATATATATATATATCACTTTATTTGCATGATCGTATATAAATGAATAGATAACAATATAATAATAATAATAATAATAATAACAACATACGTTGAAATTAAACCAATATATACAAAATACGTGCCCTAAGTGCTACATGTAGGCGTAGGCGTAGAGTATATATATACGTATATGTTTGTAAGTTGTTGTACGTGTACGTGTACGTGTACGTGTGCATGTGCATGGCCGTTCGTATAATAAATGTATAGATAACATCCCCAAAAAAAAAATAGAGCGAGTGAAATGAGTTATATGCGAATCGAACCCTTGACCTTAGATATGTAGTACTTATTCTCTACCACTACACCACAATATCTCATTGTTTTAATTATCACTATATTAATCCTAAAGCTATAGACTCCAATAATTTAATTAAGGAAAATCCACATTTTCCACTAACCAAATAACAAATCTCCAAATTTTCCCGCATAATCACATACGGGCCTACCATATGGGCGTACTTTTGAATTATTTAATATATATTGGTTGGGCTTATATCTAAATTACCCATGCATGTTAACTGCGATCAATAGCTATATGTTTAAAAGATACTATCATAAAATAGTATAATAATATAATTAATAGAGTAGATGCTATCATTTTTGTTATACCATAAAATAGTATAAATCTTTTTCTGTATATCATACTAATTAATTGATTGATTAATTGACAGTACCATCTAATTTTATATTTTATATACCATAAAATTGTATAATAATATAATTAATTGAGTAAATGCTACCATTTTTGTTATACCATAAAATAGTATAAATTTTTTCTATATATTATCATACTAATTAATTGATTGATTAATTGACAGTACGATCTAATTTTATATTTTATATACCATAAAATCCCCTTGCTACTAAGAGATTAACCACCCCTATAATTTTTCCGCCTATTCATATTGGACTCATATTTGGGCCTTAACTGCTTTGGTCATGTAATACTGAAATTTTGTTAACAGGATATTTTACAATCTCTGTTATTTGCACCCGTGTATACTAAATACAAATTGTATATATACCAACGAAAATACGTTTTATTTTTGTAATAATCATGACTGATATTTGATTGTAATTAAATATTGTAATCGTCTATTAAGTAAGAAAATAAAAATTCTCAAAACTTTTCGCACCAAAATTTTAAGCTATCAATCTCTACTAACTAAGAGAAAAAAAATCTCAAAACTTTTCTCGCCTAAATTTTAAACTCTCAATTTGGACAAAATCAATAGAACAAATGAGGAAGAATCACACTCAATTATCATATAAAAATTCTTACGGGTTAAAAATTTAAAAACTAACAACGGGTGTATCGATACAAATAAATTGTAGAAATATAGTCGCTTAAATTTCTAACAACAATTAAGATAATAATTTTTTTGTACTACATATTTCATGATATTAGTCGAGGTTGCAATTTCAAGTTATTTTATTATTATCCAAATACAATGATAGAATCGTGAAAAATTATCAGGTTGCTAAATTAAAATCTACTTTGTATAAATAATTAACTTAAAATATTAAAATTTTATAAATACCGTGCATACATGCACGTGGTATACACTAGTTGAAATCAAACGAATACTATACGTGCCCTACCTAGTATACTGTATATCTACGTTTATATACGTAGTATATGTACGTGTGCATGACCGTATGTATAAATTATATAGTATAGTATGGTCCAATAATACTATACGTGTGCCCTAAATCCTAATACATTTATTTATACTCTATATGTACAATGTACTATGTATCGTATTTATAAAGTAGTTATTTCAGTTTTAATCAACGCGTACGTGCGTATTTTATTATATTAATGACCTGTTTGTAAAATTGTAAGATAATTGTACCAAGACGGATCTCCCGTCCCATTTTGTGTCTCACTCTGTGTGTCACACCATACACTGAATGACACATCAACAAGTGTATTGATATTTGTTACTTATTTTATTTGTTGAGTAGGCGAGGTGTCATCCAGTGTATGGTGTGACACACGGAGTGTGACACAAAAATGGGACGGGAGATCCGCTCTGTAATTGTACATACATGACACATGTCTGCTCATTTAATCAGTATTTAATTATATTTTTAGATTATTTTTATCGGTTTTTGATTACATTCATGATCGATCGAGCTTGCATTGTTGTTGTGAATGATATACAAAACTTTGAATTACAATTTTTACTCATCAATTTTTATTTTTCTAAATTTTTTTCCCCTAAAAAAAATTGTGCTAGTCAAAGTCAAAGCTTGAAAATTAATGATGAAATAATAATATAATGTAAAAGTGTATTTAGAAAAAAAAAAATTATTTGTATAGGAGTAAAAAGGAGTTTGTACCTCTTGACAAAGAGAATCCACAAAGAGAAGTCTCATCTTTTTTACTTTTCACCTTTTTTTTAACTTTTACAAGCTTTTAATTTAACCCTTTTTCAGAATATATATCTCTATTTGAAAAGTATATTATTGTATGTATAATATCTTTGGAAAGTTAATTATTATTATTATTATTATTATTATTATTATTATTATTATTATTTTTTATTGTATGTATAATATCTTTGGAAAGTTTATTATTATTATTATTTTTTTAATTTTTTTTTTTTAAACCAGAACTTGTATTAAGATCGAAACAAATTACAAGAAGTTAGTGGGTAGCCGAGATTTATTATTATACTATAAAAACCAGAACTTGTATTAAAACGAAACAAATTATTATCATTATTATTATTAATTTAATAATCTCTCTGTCACAACAGATTCTGTATATTTTTTATTCATATGTGAAAAATATTTTAATAGAACGTAAATAAACCATGTAAAGGATCTGTTGATCTGATCACACCGAGGGTTTAATATTTAAATAATAAAATCTTTTAATTTCACAAATTTTTTTTGGGATTTATTATTGATAATGATAGTGAAGAATGGACAATATTATGTTGATTATAATTTTATAAGAATAATTAGTATATCCATACATGCCTAGAGTGACAATGAAGCAAGGCATGATTGACAACAATGATATTTACATATGGGTTCAAAATTATTCTCCTTATTACTTTTTATTATTTATTTTACGTCATTTAATTCAGTACTCGGTATATATTTTAAATTTATAGAATATGCTATGAGTAATTAAATAGTTGACTTAATTATACGAGTACATTTCTAATATATGATCATTTAACGTAATATATGATCTGCCCTTAGCTTATCTGAGACGGTTTTATTTTTTATATAAGAATTTAGATTTAATTTAATCGCAACAATTTTAAACTTACAAAAAATTGGAATATACGAGTATATTCTACATAGCATTTTCAGGAATAATAATTTTTTTTTAATTTATTATTACTACCTTCTATTATATGATGAATTTCCATGCATTATATATTTATAAATTACCATTATCTAATTATTTAATTTATTTATTACCAAATTATAGTATGCTAACTACTACTTAGCACGTCCAATCCTCATGTTTAATTTACTTTTAACTTTCAGAAAGTACAACGACCATTGTATATATAATCACTTTTACAATTAAAAAAAATGATTATTTTATTTTTAACGTACATAAACAGATCACTTTTTTTTTAACGTAAAATAATCATTTTCATCATAAAATGTAGTATAAAAATTACTCGTATCATTTTTTTCCTTCATTGTACGAGGATTACAGTACAGAGTACATATAATTCGTGTTTTTTTAAATAACGGTTTAAAAAAAACGTTAATAATCTAAGTATGATAAATATATGTTAATATTTCAAATTCTCGTAATAATATCGTTGTAAATCTGACTGTAATTAACATTGATACATGTTAGAAAAACCGTTTTTTTTATATGTACTAATAATATATTCTTAGATTATCATTAATGTTGTCTTAAGAAGTAACCAACAAAATTATAGTATATGATATGCATGCATTGTGCTTATCAAACGACAATTTCATCGTAATTATAATAATAATAATAATAATTTAACTAATCACACTTAGATTTAATTATATGATATGTCCATCTTTGTGCCATGATCTCATAATCGTACATATAATAAATGTATAAATAATATATATATATATATATATATATATATATATATATATATATATATATATATATATATATATATATATATATATATATATATATATATATATATATAATTAATCTTACAAGATTAATTATTTATACGGTTATGTTAAATACAACCCATAGGGTTGTATATAAGGCATTAAAAGCTTCTAAATTTAGTATAAACATAGAATTTGAAGCGCAAATTACAAATGTATCGATGCAATTAATGCATGTATTGAAAAATTATTTCCTCTTATGGCCTTTTAAATACAACCCTAAGGGCTGTATTTATCATTTTCCTTATTTATATTAGGACAACGTTAAATACAGTTCATGCATTTAATAATATGGCATGGAAAACTTAAAACGATGTTGAAAAAATTGGTTTTTTTTTAACAATAAAACGACAATATATAAAATAAAATGAAGGGAACGAATGCAACATCGTAAAATATAATCATTTTGTATACACGATTATTTTTCTAACGGTTTTTTTTAAAATGATAATTAAGCAATTAAAACATGATAATTAATTGGATTGAACAATTATTCTTAACCTAATTGCAATCTCAAGTTTAATCAATTATTTGGATTTATTAAGCATCTACTACAATTACAACATTAATTAATTACATAGTCTTATTTCTCATCCCAATGGCTAATTATCAATCAAATTAATCATAATAAAATTTCATTAGCCAATAGATGAAAAATAAATGGACCACCACACTAAATAATTGATGTAACTCGGTAAATAAATTAGCGTATATCTCATGTAATTGCACGCGTCAATAACTCAGTATATATGATGAGTATGTAAATAAATAAACAAACAAATTATGAGTAATTCTGTATTCCGTATTATCTTATATATATTATGTTGTTAATATTATAATAGATGAATAAGTAGACTATATTTTTTTTATTTAATATAAATAATGGTCTCTTTTAATCAAAATGAACGATAAATATTTATATAACTTGCGAAAATTTGTGTTATTTTGTGTTCTTCATTTTTTTTTACCTTAAATTGAATAAATTTTACATTAAATATAAAAGATAAACAGATGAATAATCCAGAACGAATAATATATATATATATATATATATATATATATATATATATATATATTTATTTATTAGTAGTAAATTAAATAAATAAAACATAAAATATGTGACATTGGATGCTCAAATTGCATTGCATTCGTTTCATAGAGCACATGCTTGGTTAAAAGAAATTTGTGGGATGTGTGTGTGACCAAAAAGTGACTTTTTAGTGAAATTAAATTCACATTTGGCACAAAACTCTAACCCTTTTTTTATTTTACATCTTTATATATATATTCTTTGTATGCCAACTTTTCTTTATAATTACCCATGCATTTATATTTTCGATTACTTTTTTTTCTTAATTAAAATGGATAATATTAATATATGGTAACGATAAAAATCAATCCAAATAATATATCGTGTGATGAAAGTAATGACGATTGCGGTTTTGTTACAAGTTTTTTACGTTCATAATGCATGTTTTTTTTTGTACGACGAAGCGCACACCTAATCAGATTGCGATAGCAAGAAATGAGGATCGAAACAAATATCCTTAAAAATAATAATAATAATAATAATAATAATAATAATAATAATAATAATAATAATAATAATAATAATAATAATCGCTAAGGGAGTGGGAGCCCAGATAGTATCTCGTCTTCTCTCTAACTTCTTGTAATTTGTTCTGGTGTTTAATGCAAGTTCCGTTTTTTTTTTTTTAAAAATAAAATAAAAATAAAATAATAATAATAATAATAATAATAATAATAAAAATAATAATATCTCGGTTTCTCTCTAACTTCTTGTAATTTGTTCTGGTGTTAATGCAAGTTCCATAATAATAATAATATAAAAAAAAAAGACAAAATAATTTCAGCATTGTATAGTGTGATAATAATAATAATAATAATTTCAACATTGTATAATAATAATAATAATAATAATAATAATAATAATAATAATAATATTAGATTCTCTCTCTACTCTCTCTCAAGGGGAAGATTCCCTTGCTATGTTCACCGGAAACCGATGATTCCGACAGCGCCGAGAGGGAGGGGGCGGGGGAGACCGCGTAAAATCACACAAGGAAACTCGCACGCACAGTATAATCAAGAAATGGAAACGCGATCTAACAGTACACAATCGGAGGACTTAGAGGAAGATTTGGGTGCCAAGAAACAAGGTAAGAATGTGATTAATGATCTAATTGATCTTGCACTACAATCTGCAATTAGGTTGACAGGAGATGCCGGATCCTCGCGGGCTAAGGAAGGAATTCTGGATACAACGGAACAACCGGTCATCCAGAATTCTAAGAAGAAGGATGGAGCTCTGGGTACTACGGAACAGCCGGTCACCCAGACTTCAGGGATGAAACAACGAGTTCAGGGTACTACGGAACAGCCGGTCATTCTGAACTCAAATTCACAATCTGCTGGTGGAATGGGGAGGCCAAAGGAAGGGAAAACTAACTGGAATGGGGAAGGTTTGGATGCTGTGGAAAATCGAGGTCCTGCTCCTCCGGCGCTGGAACCTCAAAAGGGGTCTTGGGCAGCACGATTGAAAGAAAGAAAAACTGGTATGAGTCTATACTTCGATGACTACTATGCGAAAGCTGATGAAATTACTATTGATTATGAGGATTTTGAAGATGAGATTCAAATCTGGCGTAACACATTGATGGGGCATGTAATTGGGGCTAGACCCACGCTCAAACGAATGTCCGATTTTGTTGAGACGAAATGGAATCATATAGATAAGCCGGTGGTGCAATACTATAGGAAAGGTTGGTTCGCCTTCCGATTTCGGAGCAAGGCAGTCATGGAAGAGGTTCTAAGGGGGGGTCCATGGCAGGTGGGAGCTAATTCGTTAATACTGAAGCAATGGAGTCCTAGCTTCTCAGAGGAAATGGAAAAAATTACAGTAGTTCCAACTTGGGTGCTGTTTCCAGATCTCGATCCTTATCTCTGGACAGAGGCCGTTCTAAGTAAGATGGCGAGTCGGATTGGGAAACCAATGTTTGCTGACCCTACTACTACCTCGAAGGAGCGGTTGTCTTTTGCTAGAGTTTTGGTGGAGGTTGATTTATCTCAAGAATTACCAGATTATGTAGTGATTAATCTTCCTATCTTAGGTAAATCAGAGCAACGCATCACCTATGAGTGGCTCCCTTATTACTGCCATTGTTGTGGTAAACTGGGGCACCTTAGGGAATCTTGCAAATTGGAAAGGAAGAAGACCTTGACTAAGACTGTTCAGAGGTATACACCGGTGAAGACAGTTGCTTGTACCGCAAAGGAAGAAGAATCTGTCCTAGTCACTGCGCAGGATGGATTAGATGAGATAAACTCAGAGGGAGGAGCTAAATTGGTGCCAATGACGGATGAGACAGTTGGAGATAGGTATAAATCCACTTTAGGCTCCGTTTCAGGTACTGAGGAACTTCAGTCTGATGATATGGCTGGGTTTCATCTAGTTACTAGATCTGGAGTTAAAAAGGATACACATGGCTTATTTGTTACTCGGGACGAGAAGATTGAAATCTTACAGTCTAATATGTTTGAAGTCTTACAAAAACATCTTGAGGTACAAGGGGAGGAATCTGAGGAGCAGGAACCTATTCCACCAGACTTAATTCAATGAAAATAACAACTTGGAACATTCGGGGAGGGAATGAAGAAATAAAGCAAAATGAAATAGCTTTGCTTATTAGGAAGAATAAAATTGATATTCTAGGACTGCTAGAAACGCGTATTAAGGAGCATAAAGCTCCTGCAATCATCAAGAAAAAGTTTCGAGGATATGGAATTGCTTGCAATTATGATCAACATTATAATGGGCGCATATGGTTAATTTGGAACCAAAGTACAGTTAGGGTGACTATCTTATACTCTCATGCTCAGCTTTTACACTGCCATATACACCACTTTGCTTCTAGGAAAGAGGTGTATCTCTCAACAGTTTATGGCTTTAATGGAGGTAAAGAAAGGGAAATGTTGTGGCAAGCTATCAATGATATTAAGGTTTCTGATGTTAGTTGGTTGGTGATGGGCGACTTCAACATTATACGGACTGAAGAGGAGAAGATTGGTGGTGCAACTCCAGATTTTTCTGATATGTTTGATTTTAACTCGTGCATTTTTAAGAATGAATTGCAAGAGCTACACGGACAGGGGCATGAATTCACATGGACTAACAAGCAGAATCCTGAGGAGCGGGTTTGGTCTAGATTAGATAGAGCTCTAGTCAATGGGAAGTGACTGGAATCTTTTCCTTCTTCTTTTACTACTGTCTTAAGCCCTGGGATGTCAGACCATTCCCCAATTCAGGTTACTATAATGCAGGAGGAGAGAATGAGAGGAACTTTCAGCTTTTTAAATTGTTGGGTGAAGGACTTGAACTATCACAGTACAGTTCAAAAAGCTTGGGCCACTAAAGTTCATGGTACTGATACTTATAAGTTCTTTAGCAAATTAAAAAAGGTGAAGCAGGCTCTCAAAGAAATGCATAAGCATAGTTTTTCTGCCATAACACGAAGAATTGAGGATGCCAAGCTGCAGCTAACTCATTGCCAAGACCAGCTCCAATTACATCCTTTCTCCTTGGAGTTGATCACTAAGGAGAGAGACCTCTCCACTGCCTACTCTAGGCTGGTAGAGGCCGAAATTAGCATCCTTAAGCAGCGTGCAAAAATGGAAAACATCATTCATGGAGATGAATCCACAAAATTCTTTTTCTCGAGGATTAAAGAGCGAAGACAGCAACAAATTATTGGTAGTATTGTAGATAGCAAAGGGATATTGCAGGAAGGACAAACAGCTGTTGGCCTTAGCTTTGAGGAATATTATAAAAACCTCTTAGGTCAATCTCAGGATGTCGTTCCAATAGATCCTATGATTTTCCAGACTGGGAACTTAGTTCAAGACGAGGATTGGGGTTCAATGCTCAAGTTACCAACTATTGAAGAGATACGAGATGTCACTTTCTCCATAGGGGTGGACAAAAGTCCAGGGCCAGATGGGTTCTCATCTGAGTTTTATAGAGCTTCTTGGGAGGTGATTAAAGAAGATTTATACAAGGCTGTTTCTGAGTTTTTCGCTAGAGGAAGGATGCTTAAACAAGCCAACACTACTATGATTACTCTTATCCCTAAAAAGGAGGTCTGTTATTCTGTTCTGGACTACCGTCCTATTTCTTGTTGCTCTGTGTTCTACAAAATAATAAGCAAGTTGCTCACTATGCGTATCCATGGAGTGCTTGGAAGACTGGTAGGCCTAGAACAGGCTGCTTTCATTCAAGGACGGAGCATACACGAGAACATATCCCTTTCTCAGGCTCTTATTAGGAATTATGGGAGGAAGTATGTGACTCCTAGGTGCTTAATGAAAATTGATCTCAGGAAAGCGTTTGATTCTCTTCAGTGGAGGTTCATAGAGGAAATGCTATTGGGGCTCCGGTTTCCTCCTGAATTTGTGAAATGGGTTATGAGTTGCATTTCTGGATCATGGTTCTCTTTGAAAGTTAATGGTGTGTCCCAGGGGTTCTTTAAGGGGAAAAGCGGGATTCGGCAAGGAGATCCGCTCTCTCCTAGTTTATTTGTGTTGAGTATGGAGGTTTTCTCGCGTCGATTAAGACAAATTAATCAGCTAAGATTGGTCTCTTACCATCCTAAATGTTGTCAACTTAAGCTTAATCATTTGATATTTGCCGATGATTTGATGGTGTTCATGAGGGGAGATTGTCCTTCGGTGGTGGCTGTAGTTGATGCTCTATCCATCTTTGCTAATGAATCTGGATTGCAGGCTAATAAGGATAAAACAAGCATCTTTTTTGGAGGTGTCTTGAAGACAGTTCAGGAACAAATTATTCTGCATACGGGGTTTACTCAGGGCATATTTCCTTGTCGATATCTAGGGCTCCCTCTCCACTCAGTTAATAATAAGAGAGATCAATATCAAACTATGATTCTTAAAATTCAAAAACAAGTAAATTGTTGGTCGTCTGGGTTCCTCTCTTATGCAGGAAGACTGCAGCTGCTGTCTTCGGTTATCTTCGGTCTCACCAATTTTTGGAGTTCAAATGCTTTATTTCCTGTAAATGTTCATCACAGGGTGGAGCAGATTAGCAGACAGTTCTTCTGGACTGGTGGCCTGATTCAACATAGAATGATATTTAAGAATTGGACTAGCATTTGTCTTCCCTGGAATGAAGGAGGTTTCAACATCAAAAACCTTCTAGCTTGGAACAAAGCTCTGATAGCCCTTTGGCTTTGGAAGATAGTCACAAATCAGGAGGGGCTTTGGTGTGACTGGCATAGAGTGTATGTGATTAAGGAGGACAATATTTGGAACATCGAGAGTGAGGAAAGACATAATGCTACACTTAAAAGCGCCTTGAAGATAAGGGATGAGATTGTCAATCGTGTTGGGTCTGAGGGAGAGGCACTGGTACGCAGTTGGACAAGGGACGGTTTTTTTCACATTCAAGCTGCTTATAATTGGTTCAGAGTGCGGAAGCCGGTGATGTTATGGATGGATAGGTTCAAAAGATCTGTGGCCATGCCTAAACAGATTATCATTCTCTCAATGGCTGCTCAACGAGAATTATCTACGCAGGATAAAATTCAGGCGAGGGGGTTCTCGTTTGCGAGCAGATGTGAGTTGTGTTATCGAGAATTAGAGTCAGCTGAGCACATATTTTTTGGATGCAATTTCTCGAGGCAAATCTGGCAGCATCTTCTCAATTGGATGCAAATTACTGGAAGAAGTTACAACCTAAAAAAAGAGTTGCAATGGTGCACTAGTCGAAGAAAACGAAGACATTGGAAGAATCAATGGTTCCAAGCTTGTATAGCAGCGGCGGTTTATGGGATATGGCAAGAAAGGAACAGTAGGGTCTTTGCAGGACATCGAAACTCTATTACTAGCATTGTTGCACAGCTTAAATTTGATATATTTACTCGGCTTAGAGGACGGAACGTAGATATTACTCGTAGGTTGTTATAGTTTCTTAAACGGTATGTAGCGTCGTAGAGGATATGACTTTTTGTAAGATCTCAGTTTCATTAATATATGAAGCATAATTTCTTGCAAAAAAAAAAATAATAATAATATTAGACAAAATAGCTTCGAATTGAGTTGTATAGTGTGATCCTAGCATTTTTGCAACATTGTAATTTCTTTCTCATATGAATGAAATGATAATTTTTTTTGCAAAATAAAAAAAATAATAATAATAATGCAAGTTACATAATAATAATAATAATAATAATAATGCAAGTTACATAATAATAATAATAATAATTAAAAATAATAATAATAATAATAATAATAACAATAACAATAATAATAATAATAATAAATATTTATTGTATGTCGTCCGTGAAATAATTTAATGTTATGATTGTATATGTGTTGTGTTGTGTGTGATGTTTTCTGCAAAAATACCTCTTATGATTCTGTCTTTTGCTTGCTCTCTATTCTTGTGTTCTTAGCCTTACATGCATTTATTGCCCAAAATGTTATGTATATGTATATGTACATCACTCCCTCGGGCCGGGCCGGCCGGGCTGGGCCAGGTCAGTCACGGGCCAAACGGGTCGAATGAGTTTTTTGGGGGCGGTTCGACCACGACCTGGGATCATTGGATCGAGATTTTACTTTGGACCGGTAGAGGTGACGGGACTAAATTGACGAGAACAGAATGTGAGATCGTATCAATATTCATTGAATCAAATCAAGTTTTTTTTTTTTTGGTTTCACGAAGAGCGCACTTAGTCGCATTACAATATACGGGAAGGGGGATTCGAACTTGAAACCTACTGTCCCAGAGCACCTAGTCCTAACCACTAGGCTAAGACATCTTCGGTATCAAATCGAGATTTTGATAACCATGTCACCATGTTTTGTCATTTTTCGCCCGTTTTGAGCCCAAACTCGACCCAGATAGCCATTTTTAGCCCGTTTTAGTTTTGGTATTGGGTCCAAGTAGACCGGTTTATGAAACCGATTCACATTTTTAGTGCTTAGTTTTTGTATGGGTCAAGCCGGGCCGGGCCGACACATAAGGCTAGCTTTAAGTGATTGGACATTTATTGGGCCGGTGTTTAAGGCCCAAGGACTAATCAACGGGCTGTTAGCCACACCGTCTCACTTGAGAATTACTTCACGAAAAAAAAAAAAAAGTGGCACGTTTTTCATTAGCAACCCAATGAATAAAATCGATATATTCACACAATTAGACCGAAAAGAACGCGACTTGTTATTTACAATCGATAATTAGACTCGTGAGCTTCCATAAGCGACTCAGAAAAGCCTCGATATGACCCGGCACGACGTCCAGAATGCTGTCGAAGCGGCTTTCAAAAGCGCAGGGTTCTGGTAAATCCTGCATCCATAATTTTTTTTTTTTTTTCAATAAAATGGCATCGAGCAAAAAAAAAAAAAAAAAAAAAAAATATCGGTTTGGAATTTAATTGGCATATACCCGATTGCGGTTGCGCTCCAAGAAGCGACGTTGTATACGATTTTAGTTCCGTCTAATGCTTTCCGAAGCTTTCCCTTCTTTTTCTTTAACGAAAATGTCTTTCTTAGAGCTACAACAACATCAACAACAACGATATCACAAGAATAAAATAATAATAATAATAATAATAATAATAATTAAAAAATAATAATAATAATAATAATAATAATAATAAATAATAATAATAATAATAATAATAATAAAATAAATAATAATAATAATAAAATAATAATAATAATAATAATAATAATATTTTCATTAGAATTAGTTTTGTGATAACTAATGGAGTGAAACCCCAGATAGTATCTCGGTTTTCTACTAATTTCATGTAATTTGTTTCGTTGATAATACAAGTTCCATAATAATAATAAAAAATAAAAATAAAATAAAATAATAATAATAATAATAATAATAATAATAAAATACAGTTTCAAACGCAAAATTAAGTTGAAAGCGTTAAAGTGAAAATATAGTCGAGAAAAAGTTGAAAAACTCACCGTTTTGGAGTTGGTTAGGCGTCAGCTCCTGCAAATTCGATAACAAACCGTTAAACTCCATACATTCAGGTCAGCCGGGTTGGGTTATTCGGGTCAGACGGGTTGGGTTATTCGGGTCGGGTTGGGTCGGGTCATTTAGGGTTTCACGTGGATGCATAGTTTCATACCTTAGTTTCTTTAAGAGACAACAAATACGCAGCCATGAAGGAAGCGATGGCATCGACTATGTCTTCTTGTCGAACAAGAACGAAATCTTCTTCATCGTCTTCATTATTATTACTCCCGGTTTGCCACAAATCATTATCGGTCACTATGTCCCACGAACTTCCCTCTTCTTCTGCTTCCACAAGTCATCAACTTTTCGATCAATAAATCGATTTCCAAAAAATAATATGATCTGGCTCGTTTGGTTACTCATCTGATTACCGGGAAGCGCAAGATCCCATGAATTGCATTTTCAGGGACTTGTTTGATTGTCACTCCCTCCATGACGGGGAAGTTACTCACCAAGCCCCCTTTAGTGTGTAGAACTTTCCACATGAAGTCATTTCCAACGTGGCAACCAAACAATACTCCCTCCCTTCCAATGAATTGTTTGCCTTTGGTTTTGACACCAATGGTAAGGATCCAATGAGG
Source organism: Agrostemma githago (assembly GCA_958450325.1). Classification (NCBI taxonomy): domain Eukaryota; kingdom Viridiplantae; phylum Streptophyta; class Magnoliopsida; order Caryophyllales; family Caryophyllaceae; genus Agrostemma; species Agrostemma githago. The sequence continues at coordinate 80,676,003 of OY288241.1, read as the reverse complement.
AAGTGACATGTGGAGCAAAACTCATGAAAAGGTCAAATTACATATAAAAAACATTCCTAAAATAGAAAGGCAAACAATTCATTGAGACGCTCCGATATGGAATAGGCAAACAATTCATTGGAACGGAGGGAATATTTTTTTGTAATTTCCATGAAATACAAATTCACGTGAATTTAAGTTCCCGGTAACTTCATCTTCCCATGGTGAACCAAACGAGTCCTGAAAACATGAAAGGCGATCATATTGGCATGTTTATCGTTACCTGAATGGCTAGGTTGAACTGCGAGGTGAGTGCATTCAAGTTTTCCGAGGAATTCTGGCATGTTTATCCTAGACTCGATCAAACCACGTAGCTGCAACATTGAAAACACGGATAAAGTGCAGTCAGTTTCACTTCAGCTCAACTCCAGTAGGAATATTTTGTCTCTGTATTTCAGTCAACAGAGCACGACTGAAGGCTGAAACTACAGATTTGGGGATTGGGATTATAGTATATATATCAAACCCTAATCAAAGTCAAATTGTTTTAGTACCTCATCTTCATCGATGAGATGGTCTCACAACAATCAGTATATTCAAGACGGTCTCACACGAGATTTACTCTGTCTTCATCATCAAAACAATCAACAATCCTGAATCCAAACTAGCTAAAGAGAAATGCATACAAATTTCAAACCAAAGATTTGGGATTATAGTGTATATCAAACCCTAATAATCAAAGTCAAATTCTTTCAACACATTATCTTCAATCTTCATCAACACTAATTCTCAAACGAGACGGTCTTAGGAGAAGTATATATATTCAAGACGGTCTCAAAAACTAAGCTTATATGAGACGGTTTCACAATGATATTTTATTCAATTTCCAATTATCAAAACAATCAACAATCCTAAATCAAAATCAAAACTTTTATTCATACAAATTTCAAACCAAACAATTGGGATTATAGTAATATATCAAACACTAATACTCAAACGAGACGGTCTTAGGATAAGTATATATATATTCAAGACGGTTTCACACTAAGATTATATGAGACGGTTTCACAATGATATTTTACTCAATTTCCAATTATCAAAACAATCAACAATCCTAAATCAAAATCAAAACTTTTATTCATACAAATTTCAAACCAAACAATTGGGATTATAGTAATATATCAAACACTAATACTCAAACGAGACGGTCTTAGGATAAGTATATATATATTCAAGACGGTTTCACACTAAGATTATATGAGACGGTTTCACAATGATATTTTACTCAATTTCCATCATCAAAACAATCAACAATCCTAAATCAAAATCAAAACTTTTATTCATACAAATTTCAAACCAAACAATTGGGATTATAGTAATATATCAAACACTAATACTCAAACGAGACGGTCTTAGGATAAGTATATATATATTCAAGACGGTTTCACACTAAGATTATATGAGACGGTTTCACAATGATATTTTACTCAATTTCCAATTATCAAAACAATCAACAATCCTAAATCAAAATCAAAACTTTTATTCATACAAATTTCAAACCAAACAATTGGGATTATAGTAATATATCAAACACTAATACTCAAACGAGACGGTCTTAGGATAAGTATATATATATTCAAGACGGTTTCACACTAAGATTATATGAGACGGTTTCACAATGATATTTTACTCAATTTCCATCATCAAAACAATCAACAATCCTAAATCAAAATCAAAACTTTTATTCATACAAATTTCAAACCAAACAATTGGGATCATAGTAATATCAAGCACTAATTCTCAAATGAGACGGTCTCAGGATAAGTATATATTCAAGACGGTCTCACACTAAGCTTATATGAGACGGTTTCACAATGATATTTTACTCCATCTTCATCACCAAAACAATCAACAATCCCAAATCAAAATCATACATACACAAATTAACACAGTTGAAGGAAATAAATAAACAAAAATCAAAATCAAAATCAAAATCAAAACTTACTTCTTCAGCCAAAGGATCATCACTGCAATTCTGTTTTTCATCAATTTTTTCATCATCATCATTGGAACAAAGATCATCATCAAGAGATTCAAGAGCCCTTTGACACTCTTCAAGTACAGCCATCAATGTCTTCTTCTTCACTCTAACTTCACTTTCTTCCCTCTTTTCTACAACCTCCATAACCCTAATTTTTCCCCCTCAATAATTCCAATTTCTGAGACCAACCCACCAAAATTAAACTCAAATTACAGCTGCCCAGATACCCAGATTATCTTAATTTTGAGCTATAACTTCAAAATTCCAGTAAAATTCGCTGTATACAGATTACAGAGTATACTTCAAATTTTTTTGCTTAATGTTTACTCCGTAGCTGTAAATTCGTTTTTTTTATTTTTTTTATGAGATTCTATCCCCCATGAAAGTGAAATTTGTTCCAACGAAATCAAAATTGCAGTAAAATTGGTCTCTTTTTATATTCTATCTTAGTCATCCGTACGTTTGTTTGTACATACTCCGTAAAAGAGTAGAACTCGCCCACGTAAGCGTAGCGGGTCAATCCGGCCCAGTTCGGTCCGGTCCATTTGATTGAGTCAGGTTCTGAATCCGACCCACATTGGCACGGTTTGTGTAGGGCCAGAGGATAGAAATCCCGGCCCTTAAAAACGTTTTTTTTTATTAAAAAAAATGATGTTGGGTCGGCCCTAGGCTGGGGAAATCCCGGCCCTTAAAAACGGTTTTTTTTTTTTTTTTTAAAAAAAATGATGTTTGGGTCGGCCCTAGGCTGGGGAAATCCCGGCCCTTAAAAACGGTTTTTTTTTAAAAAAAAAATGATGTTTGGGTCGGCCCTAGGCTGGGGAAATCCCGGCCCTTAAAAATGGTTTTTTTTAAAAAAATGATGTTGGGTCGGCCCTAGGCTGGGGAAATCCCGGCCCTTAAAAACGGTTTTTTTTTAAAAAAAAAAAATGATGTTTGGGTCGGCCCTAGGCTGGGGAAATCCCGGCCCTTAAAAATGGTTTTTTTTTTAAAAAATGATGTTGGGTCGGCCCTAGGCTGGGAAATCCCGGCCCTTAAAAACGTTTTTTTTTTAAAAAAAAATTGATGTTTGGGTCGGCCCTAGGCTGGGGAAATCCCGGCCCTTAAAAACGGTGATGTTTGGGTCGGCCCTAGACTGGGGAAAGCCGAGCCCAATCCGACTCTTTCTTAGGGCTTGGCATGGGCCCAGTTTGGCCACGTCGGACCGTCCCTAGCCCAAACGACAGACACCAGCCCGACCCACTAGACACGTTTTTTTTTATCAACGAATAGTGCACTTAGTCGTATTACAATCTACAGGGAGGGTATTCGAACAATCGAACCTGGTACCTATTGTCCAGATTACCTCATCTTAACCACTAGACTAAGACATTTTCGGTACTAGACATGTCCATAGAGAGTAGGTTTGTGAATTTATTGTCTGGTTCGGTATATGGTTTAGTAGGACCCACCATGATGTGAAGACTGAAGAGATCTCTTATTAAGGTCAAGTTAACCAGGGTGGCCTGGTTGGCTGGTTTAGTTCAGTTTGGTTCGATATACGGATTCGTAGGACCCACCGTTATGGACAGAGATTATCTCTCATTAACGTTAATGAGATCGAGAACGTCCCGTCTAAGATTTTGTGTAAATTTAATATGATTGTACAGTACTTTTATACGACCGTATTTTATTTTATTTTTTTCAAACCAATTATTGGCATAGCTTAATTCTCTCATTAACAAACTATTATCACCAAAAATTTACCATAATCCCTTTTTTTTATCTAAACCACAAAAAAAAACCCATTAAATTACCATTTACCAATTTAATTTAATTTAACCTCATCATAATAACCTCTTTTTTCTTTATTATTCAAAAACTAATTACAAACCCAAAGACTTTTTTATTATTCTTCATTGAATTAATTAAAAAGTTCTTTGGGGAAAAAAAAACATAGATTAAATTAATAATTAATAATAATAATAATAATAAGATTTGATTAATTATTTTATAATAATCATGTCACGCTAAATAAATTATTATGAATTACACAAATTATAATTTAATTATTATTATGGAGGTACAAAGAATTCTCCAATTATTATTATTACAATCTAAAAGCCAAGTTTCTCGTGTGGCTCTTGTGGGTGGAAATCACACTGCAGCCAGGTTTTGCACTCGCTAGGGTTTGATCTCATATCCTTTCTTCATTATATATAATAATTAATTAAGTATTTAGTTAATTATATATTATTAATTCAATATATATTATTACATACGGTGACGGAGCCAGGATTTGAACAAATAAACAAGAAATTTCATCGGAGGTAAACTAATAATATTATCTTAATTAATTAAGATAAAATGGGAATTTATTCGTGTTAATTTTAACTAAAATGTTCAATTTTTTTGATTATATATACAACGAGAAACGAGTAATAAAATTTTATATAAATTTCTTCTAACTAGGGTTGTGATCGATCAAAGTTGGCTTGGGGCTTGACCAAATCTGATCTGATAGGACTCGAATCAAAATTTCATTTTATATTATTTTGTTTTTTAAAAAAAATAAAATTTCAATATTATTTTTAATATCAATATTAATTTCAATGTTTGTTTAATATCAATTTCATTTTATATTATTTTGTGTTTTTTTTAAATAAAATTTTAATATTATTTTTATTATATACAAAAATATTTTAAATCATATGACAAATCGAGCTTTGAGCTCAATCTTGAACCTTTTAATTTAAGCTCTAGATCGACTCGATTACACCTTATTATTCTCTAATTAATTATATATTTAGTATATATATAAGTATATATAAGTATTACTATAATTTAATTTAATTTTTTATTTTTTTTGCTAGGGATAAATCAACAACCATCGATCAAACAACTTGCTAATTATTATTACATAATCCACAAAAACTTTCGAGAGACGGTCTGATTTTCATCGAAATCATCACATTATATTACTCGAGCGAAAAAAAAATGCTTACAAATAGCATGAACATGGAGCTACCTTATTACCAAAAATATAACAACGACGACAACAACAACAACAACGACGAGAACGTGCATGTATTGCATGGGGTCTTGCATGGCGATTCAACGATGTTGGTTTACGTACAACAACACCATGAATCAAAGGTGTTGAAAATACTAGCTCAAGCCATGGTATTAGCCCTACTAATTATGGTCTTACCCGAAGTTGTCGGTGCTAATTATCGAGCAAATAATAATAATAATAATAACGATAACAATAATAATAATAATTATGTCGAGTTAATTACTCGTGGTAGCGAAGAATTATTATTAAATAATAATCCAAACTCGATTTCATTAATCCTTAATGATCTAGCTAATGAAGGGTTAGTAACAAGCAAGGATGAAACCCTAATTGTTAGCCATAGCCAAAAACAACCTATTGGGTATGTTGGTAGTTTAATTGTTTTGCCATCGGACTCTGAACGACAGCGTTCAGTGTCCGATGACACGTTTGACTTCGCGTTTTCTGATTGTTACGCGATGGTGAGAGTGTTCATTGACCGGACATTGAAGCTGGGAGGAGTCGTGATGGTCCGACTTGGTTGGGATCCGAATTCGGCTTTTCAAGTTCCATCAAACTATAAAATTGTGTATTTTAGAAGAATTGGTGAGTCTACTTACATTGCTATGAGAAAAACTGCAAATGCTGAGACGACGACAGCACCAGCACCAGCATCAGCATCAGCACCAGCACCACCAGCAACAGCACCAGTAACTACGTATTATTCCTCAGTTAGGAGGAGATTGCTCGAGTTCTTGTCGGAGGAGAAGAAGGCGGTTCTAGGGAACCTCGAGGACGTTCTCCTAGAACCACCCAGGTCGACGACAGGGAGATCCAAGACATACCTGAGAAAAACCAAGTTCCTGCCTGACCTGCTGAACGACTCCTTGGACGGTTACTCTAGGAGAGTCTACATAGACGTTGGAGGCCGAGGCCAGGGCTCGACACGTTGGTTCAAACAAAACTACCCTACACGTAACAAAGACTTCGACATGTACAGGATAGAGACAGTCCCAGAGGCTGAAGTGGAGTCAGACGACGCCTGGGAGGGCCCGCCGACCCAGATGGGGATCTCAGACTGGCTCTGGAGGAACGTGAAGGCCGAGGAGTACGTGGTGATGAAGGCGGACGCAGAGGTCGTCGAGGAGATGTTGAAGAGCAAGGCTATTGTCCTTGTTGATGAACTCTTCCTAGAGTGTAAGCCATTTGGTAAAGGTGGTAGTAGTAAAAGGGCATATTGGGAATGTTTGGCTTTGTATGGTAGGTTACGAGATTTCGGTGTTGCCGTTCATCAATGGTGGGGTTAATTAACTCGAGTCTGTCTTCTGAGAGATCGCCTTCTGACTTCTGACTGACAGATTGACTCTGTTATTGTAAGTATATTATTATATGGTGTTGTTAATACTTAATAGGCAAAGTGTATATGTTCATGTGATGAGTGTTGATGATTTGATCAATCCCAAGAAAAAAATTGTGACATTTGTGTAATTTAAATTTATTCTACTAATTGTAAAATGTAATTCCTAATATAGAGAATTCTTGAAGATCGATTTCTTATTACCAGTATTCATCCAAGTTTTAATGAATCTGGTATAAATAAATCTCTTATCAGTTCATATAAACTGTATATTACTCTAATACTTCACCTGGCTGTCGTGTCACGTGTCACATATGAAAAACAGCTTGAAATTATATGTGTGTATATATATATAGAAAATTCAGCAAATTACATTTACAGAGGAAACAGTACAGGCAACCAAACCAGAAGATCTCAGACGTCACGACAGTAAGTACAGCAGCGAAAAAACAGTAGACAGACGAGCATCTGAACTGAACTGAAGCGATAGATATATCGACATTCGACAGTAGTACAGGATCATTCATCATCACCAGATGCTGCAGCAAAATTAAAAACAGAACATCAAGATTCAGGGATCAGCATTCAGCAGAGTCGGACTAGCTAGGATCGATCATTATACATTTATTTATACCTGGTACGGCTGCTGGTAGCTGATGATGAGTAGGAGCAGGTTCAGATTCGGGTTTAACTATGACAACAGGACACGACGCGTGATGACTGCAGTACTTACTCACACTCCCCAAAAACATCCTGCAAATAATGCACACATACAGTTCAGACTTCAGATCATCATCATAGCATCAACAACAATGTACTGTACTGTACTGTACTGTACTGTCGCGTTTGCATCAACAAAAACATCCTGCAAATAATGCACACATACAGTTCAGATCATCATCATAGCATCAACAACAATGTACTGTACTGTACTGTCGCGTTTGCATCAACAAAAACATCCTGCAGGCTGCAACTGATGCTACTGACTGTACCTTTTGAGAGGGCCGAAGGAACGATTTCCCATGACGAGCAACTCTGCGTGAACTTCATCGACAAATTCACAGATCTTCTCCTTCGGTTTCCCCAGTACTACCATTGTTTTAACCGTCACCTAACAACAACAACAAGGTAGCATAGCATTGAAGAGAATCAGAGATAGATCAGTCACGAGAGATATTGCAGGCTGTCAGGATTCGATAAACATTCTGATTTTGTGCCCTATACGCTACCAGTACGAATCTCCTGTCCCATTTTTGTGTCCCATCAGCCAGTTATAATATTTGTTGCATATTTTATTTATGCAATAGGCGAGGTATCATCTCGTGTATGCATGGTGTGAGTGAGACACAAAAATGGGACAGGAGATCTGCAAATTTAATACAGATATATAATATATGTGGATCTGAAACAAAAAAAAAAAAATCGAGTAAAACTTGAAGAAAAGACAGGCTTACGTTCTTTTGGGCGCAGATTTTTAAAGCTTCTTGAAGAATAGCATCGGTAATACGTTTCTGATGATCTTCGATCGCTGCCATGAACGCCGGCACCTCCAAGCCTAACAATTTCCACCATTATTATTCAATACTCCCTCCGTCCCAAAATGATTGTCCCATTTACTTTTGCACAATAATTAAGAAAATTGTGTAATGATGGGTATATTGGCAATTATGACTACTTTATAGGGTGATGTGTGAGGTGACGTGGGTTAATGAAATGGCAAAATGGTAAATACTTTGTCTTAATAGGGACAAAGTTGTAAAAAAAAGATATACTAAAAAGGAAAGTTGAGAAATGGGACAATCTTTAAGAACCTACCCAAAAAGAAATACGGGACAATCTTAGTGGGACAAAGGGAGTATATCAAAACACTTCATGACAGACTGACTGACAGCTCGCGAGCAACTCGAGCCCTGATCAGTCAAAACTCGGTCCGAACTCTGAACTCGTATTTTAGGTTTCAATTTGTTTTTCGAGTGGCTTAAGATATAAAGCTTCGAATTTTGATGGTGATGAGACCGTCTCATTTGAGAATTTACGAGTTATCATAACCTAGAGATTTTTTTTTTTTTTCAACGAAGCGCGCGCATCATATATAACCTGATCAGTTTAAATCTCGATAAAATAAAACATATTTGCGCGATCCCTAATTAAATAAAATCATGTAGTCTCGTCACCAAAACATATTTAGTTATTTACCATTTTACCCCTAAAAAAACGACCGTGACCTTGTAAACATATAAACATATTAATTAAAGCTCTTTTAGTAAAAAAAATTATAATAATACTTTGTGTAATTTTTATAATTATTCCATCGATATATTTTTGTTACACAAATTCTTGGGAGAAACGGTCTCTCAATAAAGAGGCCACTCTTCAGTACCACCCTATGTTTTATTTGTACATTTAAATGACAATTTTGTTTTGTACTTGTTTTTATAAGAAGTGTACCCTCTTTATCTGTTACTTACATTTGTACTTAGTCTCTCAGTAAAGTTAATGAGAGACCGTCTCTCAGGAGAACAACTCTTTTTGTTAAAATTGAATTCAGACGAAAACATAAATTATTTAACAACGAAGAAAAAATAAATGATAATTCAATCGACAAATTACTTAATAAAATCATTGAACCTCGTCAGCAACATATTTACCATTTTACGTCCAAAAAAAAATATCGTGATCTCGTAGACGTATAATAATAATAATAATAATAAAATTCTCCCACCAATTTTTTGTAAACTACGTTTTGTTTCATCAATAAAATTCTCCCATTATAATAAAATAATAATAATAATAATAATAAAACGGTTTTAGACGAGAATTTGTAAAAAAAAATAAAAAAAAAAAACGGGAAAAAGGAGTGTTATTACTTGGACCGCCAAAGGGGATTGAACCGGGGTTGATACCGGAAGCGATGGAGGGTGGAGATTGAGCGTGGAGTAAGATGAAGGAACCACCATCGTCGGATGATAAAAAGGTGACGTTATCAAGGGCCCACTTTAATGCGTTCATGCTTTCGTCACTTCCGTCTACTGCTACCACCACGGTTTTCAATGGTGTACCCATGATTGATTAATTTGATTAATTATGTCTTAATTGTTTTTTTGTTGGAAAAAAAGCTCTTAATTGTTGGATTAAGCTAAATAATTAAAGTCAACCCTTAATGAGTTTTTGAGTTTTGAGGTTTATGATTTTTTTTAGTAGGATTATGTGTAGTGATTTGGTATACTATGGGTGAGTATGAGTCTAGGGGTGGATTTGAGGGAAAAAAAAACAAAAAAAAACTCGATGAAAATATTAAAGCTGATTTGTACGGTATTTGGTTATAAAATAAGAAATGAGTAATGAAATGTGGTAAATTGTTGGGTGGAGTTCAAGATGTCAAATCACAAAAAATAACCAATAGAAAGAGAGTATAATTGATGAATTAGGAAAGTTTTGAAGTGAAGAAATCTTAGTGGAGTTTCCTTTTAAGGAAAGTGGGAAAATCTTAGTGAAGGGAGGGAGGGAGTACGAAATAAGTTTTGTTTTTTGGTGTTTTGAAATGGGTAAAGAGGTTTATTACTGTCTGTGTGATCCTACATGGTTTGAAATCAGACTAATTTAAGTGTATATAACAGGACTGGACTGAGTCATGACTCACAGAAGTAGTTTCTGGGACACCAAAAACTATTAGTTAGCACATAGTTGTGTTGCTAGGTGAGTCAGACTTGGTTTGAAATCAGACTAATTCAGATGCATGTGATAGGCTGGTCTGACTCATGACTCATGACTCGTAAAAGCAGTTCTCAGGATACCAGGAGCTACTTAGGTAACACGTAACTATATTTAGGTGATTCACGACTTTGTGATCTTACTTGGTTTGAAATCAAACTAATTCAGGTGCATACAGGTCCCCAGATCGACTCTGAAAGCTACTAGCTAGCATACAGTTGTGTCACTAACTAGGTGAGTCATGACTCATGAACAACAACACCGTATCTACGATCCAACCTGATTTAAAATCAAACTGAACAGAACTGTACGTGAAAAGTTTTTTTTTTTTATTTAACAAAGAGCGCACTCAGTCGCATTACAATATAGATGAGTGAAGAGTCGAGAGTCATGAAAGCGGTGGTTGATAGGGAAATGATCGTATGTGGACCAAGTATTAGTTGGTGCTTATGTTGATGCTATGTGCCTTCCTTTTTTAGTCGGCCACTTGTTTTTACAAAGGAAAATTGAGTGGTTATGGTTTTTTCCAAAAAAAAAATCGTGTCATTGGATGTTACGTCACTTATTTCAATCTAAATCTTCGATAATTAATTGTCAATAACTCAATATTAATAAACAAGAATCGCGAAATAACTAGAAAAAAAAAAGTTAATATTTGTTAAAATGATGTAAATATTATAGATAGTGTTGTGATAATTGAAGAGGTAAAAAAATCGATTATTTTTTTGAAGCAACCCAAAATTTGGGATTAGTAAATATAATTAAAATCATCAGAAATAGCAGCATTCACCGAAAAATTTATTAGTTGACTTATTTTCACGTGAAATTCTGAGTAGTTTTTTATTTCAGTTAAATTATTTTACGATTAATTTATTTATCAAACATCTAAAAAAAATAATTTAAATTTTGATCATATAAACTATTCTGTAGTTAATTTTAATCAAATAAATTAGTTGAAATATCGTGTCAAAACGAGTCTGGATCACTAAAGAGAAATGTGTGATATTTCTATAAGTTATCAAGTAATTTAGCCCAATGGGCTATGTATTGGATTGTCTTCACATTACTTAGACTCAACATCTAACATGTCAAAAGGTTGACATTCCAAACAAAAAAAATCATGACAATCCAAAATTTAGGTCCATTACAAATAAAATTTTCAACCCTACACTCTATTAAATCTTTTTAGACTTAGTTGTCTAGTGTCTACTCTATCTAACTTTATGTCTACAACCATGTAGTGATGTCAATGGGTCCAAGACCCGATCCAGATCCATCGGGTTGGACCCTAATGGGACGGATTTGGGTCTTATAATTTTGGATCCAACGAAAATGGGTCGGTTTTGGGTCCTTAAAAAAATATACGGGTCCGGGTCCAACTTCTGGACCCAGACCTTGACGGGTCAGTTCTGGGTCCAAGGATTTTGACCCACGCAGGTCTGGGTCGGGTCTTGGTCCAGGGTAAGTATGACGGATCTGGGTCTAGGTCCTAGCGGACCCACCCCAGACCTGCCCCATTGTCATCTCTACCACCATGGTTGTCCATCTAAAATTAATTTACGAACAATTCTCTTATAAGATAATCTTATATATTAATAATCTTGTCGGATTATGGATTGGACTAGTATTATACTGGGTCGATCTTATTTATAAAGTGGTATTGTGAAAACAACAGTTTAAAGCGTTAATTTAGACGGTTTTTCCACGTGAATATTTTATAATTTTTGAAATATTTAGTGACCCTCTTCAAAATTGATCGGTTCGCACTGCAAGACGTAATAAATGAGCAATCTGTCTTATAAATTTGTTCGATTCATATTCTAAGACGTTTTTACACCGTATCAGTTTTGACTTTTGACCTTTACCCATTTAGTCATTGGTTAATTTCTTGATGCAACAATTTCTATAACACCAAAAAGTAAACAACTTCATTATGACATTCAACAAACAACCAACTACACACATACACATTGAAAATAGCATTTAGCCAAATGTTGAAATTTACAGTTGATCTAATATTAAAGTTACCTTTGTCATGGACCCACCATATGAGAAAAAATTACCCAAAAATTATGGTATACTTTTCCCAAAATTTACTGTTAAAATTTGGAAATTTTTTGACAAAAAAAGATGGTAAAATAATGAGTCAGAAATGCATGGAGGTGACAAAATTCCACATTGGTTTGTCAGTACTATTAGGAAAATTTGAGAGTGACTTCTCAACCTAAAAATTTAATGTTCTTCTTTGATTTGGAATCTATAATTAATTGTCTACATATGTTGTTGAGGACATGCATGTAAGAGTATCCTATATCGATAGTTGGGATCGTCTCTTTCGAAGTAATGAATGAAGACAATTCGATGAATTGACCGTCAAATGTACTGTGGTTGTTTCATTCACAAACGTGATGTAATATATACGAGTACTACATAGTAGTATACTCGTAGTACATAGTACTTGTACTGTGCAAGATACTTATGAGAGTTCTTACTGTTGAAGTCTGAATATTGTTTGTATGTGTTGTTGGGGATATGCATGCAATTTGCACGGTATTTGACAAGAGTATTTTATACCGGTAGCTGAGGTCGTCTATTTCATAGTAATGAAGACATTTCGATGAATTGACAGTCAAATGTGGTTGTTGTTTTGATTCATTCGCAAGCGTTATTAGTAATAGATGATGCGTAGTACGGAGTACTTAGCTTATTGATTAAGATATGAGAGTCCTTACTGGTGAAGTCTGAAAATTGTTTGTATATGTTGTTGAGGACGTGCATGTAATTTGCTCGGTACTTGCCAAGAGTGTCCTATACCGATAGTTGAGGACGTCTCTTTCGAAGTAATGAAGACAATTCGATGAATTGACGGTCAAATGTGGTTGCTTCATTCGCAAGCGTTCGTAGTAGATATGTACTTGTTTAAGGACATGCATGTAATTTGCACTGTATTTGACAAGAGCATCCCATACCGATAACTGGAATCATCTTTTTCGAACTAATGAACAAGTGTCAATAATAGATCTTGATCTTGGCTACTAGGCGTGCCAGTAAAGCCAATAACCCCACATTAAACTGACCTACAAAAGTATGGTCTAGGACCGGTCAAGGCCAACTTCCTTATATTTAGCCACGGGTTCCCAAAAGTAATTAGGGAATATGTTTTAGATTTTCAATGATCTGCCTAATACGGGAAATTCAGGAAAATAAACATAACATTTTTAAATGATTGTAGATGAAGACAACATTAAGAATAAGACTATGTACAAAAATAATAATAAAGTTAAACAATGGAAGTATATATGGCATCTAATTTTTTTTAAAAACAACATCAAGTTATGAAACTTCTTGTTATTCCCTCTTTATTATAAAACGAAATTAAAATAAAATAACGTGTTGATTTTGAAGGATTCATCTATATTAAGGTTTAATACTTTAATTTAGGCATTATAAAATGCAAATGCATAGACTAATAAGCAACTAATTAAGTATTCTTACAAGTTTAAGCTTAAACCTACCAAAAAAATAAACATAAATTATTAAATTATTCATGTATTTGAGGTTAATAATTTAATATTAGGTGTTGACCCTTGACTACATGGTTGATAATCCTACTACAAATGAAAAATGGTTTAAATAAAGCTTACAATTGGTCCACTTGTACTTAGTTACTAGGTTAAGTATGTTTGATCATTCTATTACAATTGAAAAAAATGTAAAAAATAATAATAAAGTGTTATGTTTTGCACTCTTTATTTTATTGAATAGAAAGGGTGTGTTTTAGGTTGATAAAAAAATTAACATATACTCGTATAGAGGTTAGATCGATAAATTTGAGTTATCAAAAATTATTCGGTTTGGATATATTTTGATTGGGTTTACTATTTACGTGTTTATAATAAATATGGCCATCAATCGATCTCCTATCTGATCTATTTTTAGAAATAAACTAAAATAAAATAAATTGTTTGACTGACCCAAAAAAACGAATCTAATGGTTTATGTGAATTGCATTTTCAGAAAGTTGTTTGGTTGTCCATTTCATGGGAATTTCAATTCCTCCTCGTGTGTCATGAAATACAAATTCATGTAAATTCTAGGAGTCATTAGGAGAATGGGGTAGTCCAATTTTCTACCTCTATCGTATAGGTAGGAGGGATATATTGTATCTTGCAAACCTTTACGTTTAATAAGTTGAATTAATCAAATTCATTTTTTGTCGTTCTATTTTCGAATATCCATTCGTTCACTCGAAACTGATCCCCTTCTATTTCTATTTTCCTTAAGCGAACCCGGGCTTTTTCCAATTGGTCAATTGATGGCTCTTCCACGTAGTTCTTCTGAATTTCTAATAGTATTCATGATCCTCTGTTTTCGGTTTGATGTTAGTAACTCAATCAATTCTTAGAAAATATATAAAATTACATGTATTTCTCAAAGGGTGACTGGTTCGAAGTTTAGATGACACAGACTCAAGCCATACAACTAAAATTACCTGTATTGCTCAAAGGGTGACTGGCTCAAAGTCTATATGACACAGACTCAAGCCATACAACTCCCACAAGAACGCTCTTACAGGGGTTTGAACCTGAGATCCATGGAGTTGTAGCCACATGTTTTAACCACTATACTGGCTCGAAGTCTAGATGACACAGACTCAAGCCATACAACTCCCACAAGAACGCTCTTGCAGGGCTTGAACCTGTGATCCATGGAGTTGTAGCCACATGTTTTAACCATTAGGCTTCACCCTTACGATCTTGTTATTGGTAGTTTCAAAGAATCGGAGGCAATATTATTTCAAAGAATCGGAGGTATGTTTTAACCACCCTTACCATTAGGCTCCAACAAGTTTTGGTGTTATTGCTCAAAGGGTGACTGGCCACATCCATGAGTACAAAGTTTTGGTGTTATGAGTACAAAGTTTTGGTGTTAACCTAAGTTTTGGTGTTATTGCAGGGCTTGAACCTGTGATCCATGGAGTTGTAGCCACATGTTTTAACCATTAGGCTCCACCCTTACGATCTTGTTAACGTTATTGATAAACCGTTTTTTACAAGTTTTGGTGTTATTGGTTCGGATTGAAAGGTTGGTATGAAATCCTTGTTGTCTTCCATATGCTATACATTGTTGCATGTTGTTCAAAAAGCACGCGTAGACTTACTCATGGATATGAAGAAAACCAATTGAATTTGTCTTGGAATTAATAACATTGGATGGATTTAGTCCTTTGTCTACTTAATGCACCTAAATTTGATAGGTGACTTATGTGAGTAGGACGGTTGAATGACATTTCCTTTGTACTCTACTATGCCCTATACTAGTGTAGTAATAGTGCATGTAACTATGTACTACTGTATCGGGAATTGTTGCATTTGATTAAAATATTTTTGACAAATTTTAAGAAATATACTCGTGGCAACAGAAGTACTATGTCCAAAAGTGAACCAACTGACCTCTTGGACTACTGCAAAAAACACCATCAGATTTCAAAGTAGCTAGCACGGTCTAATTTGAAAATTTCACCCAATTGAGCACGCCTAGCGTATTTTTTGACAGGGAACTCGAACCGTTGACATCCGCCACAAGGTAAACCACTGTCTCTCAGGGCCTTGACTGACTGGTAGTTTCAAAGAATCGGAGGCAATATTATTTCAAGCCTTTGGCTCTAGAGTCTTTGATCACTGGGCTCACCTGGACCAATCGTTCAGTCTTGTTTATTTGATTACCTATTCTGTTTTGGTATGGTTCGTTGCCATCCACCAAGTACGCCAATAAGGCAATAACTGGTCCACTCTGCCGTCCTCAATCGTTGTGTTAAAAACATGAAACAAAGGTGATTAAATGAATAAACGAGATGGAGAGAGTGTATATGTATAGGAGTAGTCATCAAATATACTCAAAGTTCATGAACGAAGCTATACAAAGGTTTATTAGTTCACGATCCAATATGATAGAGTATATCTTAATATAGAAACCAGAAATCCGAAGAAATTAAACAACTAAAAATGAATCTCGTCCCATCACCCAGAACAACCAAATATAATTCGCAATTACCAATTCAAACCAATATATTTTTTATGATATCTCCAAAACCATCTATAGATATAAGATAATCTTTTTATACCATCTTAAAAATAAAAATACGAACCCAACAGATCAACACGAATGAAGATAATCCCATCAAAACTAACCCGACCTGAACTACCAAAGTATGATCCACAACAAGTCAACAACCAATTCAATTTTTTATTTTTTATTTTAAATAATATCTCCAAAACTGTCTCAAGAAATATGATAACCTTTTTATACAATCTTAAAAATAAAAAACCAACCCAACAGATCGACACAAATTAAGATAACCCAATCAAAACTAACCCGACCAAAACTACCAAATACTCCGTTCTCCGTATGATCCACAACGAGTCAATCGACCAGTTCAATTTATTCACTTTTTAAAATAATATCTCCAAAACCGACTTAAAAAATAAGATAACATATTTTATACCGTCTTGAAAATAAAAAACCGACCCAACAGATCGACACAAATTAAGATAACCCGATCAGATAGAACCACCAAATACTCTGTACGATCCACAACGACCGATTCACCAAAACCGGCTCAAGAAATAAGATAAATTTCTTCATATCGTTTTGAAAAAAAAAAAAATCGTCCCAACAGATCAAGAACGATCCAAAACTGACCCGATCTGAATAACCCGTATACATCCAAACAAAATTTCTTCCCTATCGAAGATATCTTAGCCTAGTGGTGAAAGATTAGGTGTTCTGGGACAGTAGGTTTCAGGTTCAAATCCCGCTCTCCTATATTGTAATGCGACTAAGTCCACTATTAGATGAGCCAACAAAATTCCTTCCCTCCACTCTTTTCTTTTCTCCCAAACCCAACCCACACGACACACATATAATCCCTCCCTTCTTTCCAAAATTCCCCCCCCTCTTCTCCTCTTTTCTTTCCCTCTATATCTACGAAACCCCCAAATTCCCAAATCCCTAAATCTCGAATCCCCTAAATTCACGCCATCCTCTCAATATTCCTTCGATTCCATCACAATTCGATCACAAAATTCACATTCCTGTATGGAAATCGAGTTGTGGAGGAGGAGGGAACAAAAAAAAAATCAATCAGGGGTTTATGAGCTGTGATGTCAGTAATAAATGCTAGTACCCGAGGAATTAGGGTTTCGAGTTGCTGTAATTTTGATTTTCGTTGTTTTTCCGGTGTTCGGGTTATTTATCCGGCGTAAATGGCGGCTAGAGGTCGCCAGGAGAGAGGAGATCAACCGGCTTATCGATTTGGCTGCTGAGGAAGCTGATCGAGTGTATGTAGAGGCGGAGACTGAGATCGGGTACTTTGCGCCGAGGGCGCCGGTGGTTAGGGTGGTGGCTCCGGTGGTTGTGCCGCCGGTGGTTGTGAGTCGTCGTGTTTGCGCTGTTTGTTTCACTCCTACGTCGAATCGATGCGCTAGATGCAAGTCGATTCACTACTGGTATGTTTCTTCGTAATTGAAGCGTAGGTAAATTAAATTGAATGGATGAATTGTGAATTTGATGATTGATCGGAATTGCTGTGTTTATTGACCGTTATAATTTGGTTGAGCGATTATGCGTCTGTTTTGTTTAATTTCGTTGTTAATTTCTTGCATATTTCGAGAGAGAGGGTACAGTCAAATTGAACGGAAGATGTGTTTCGTCTTTTCGTGGGTTTTGAATTTTTCCATACTTGATCGGCAAAATTGCTGTATTGACCTATATAATTCGGTTGTGCGATTATGTGTGTGTTTTGTTTAATTTCATTGATACTCTCCTGCATGTTTTGAGAAAGAGGGTACAGTCAAATTGAACGGAAGAAGTATTTCGTTTTTCCGTGGGTTTTGATTTTTCCTTACTCGATTGCTAAAATTGTAGTATATTCTATTGATTGTTAAAAGTCCAGGGTGAGGAATTGATGGAGTTATTCAGCGTGGATTGTGAATGGAGATTGGAGTTAAGCTGAGTCTATGGTTGTTGGTGGTCAAATCCGGTAGGTTGAGAAGTTATTAGTTAGGTTGGGGTTGGAGGTTGAATTGGACGATTGCAATTTTGGGAGATTTTGGATTATATGTTATTTTGGAAGAGGGTTTAATGAATTTATTTGTTGCTATCTTTGGTGAAATTGTGGAGCCATGTTGCTATAATTGGAATTTTTGCCGTAAATTGTTAGGGTTTAGATTGAGTAATTGATGGAGAAGCTATTAATTAGGTTGAGGTTGGAGATAGAATTCGGCGGTTTTAATTATGAGGGATTTTCGATTGTGTGATTTTGGAGGGATTAATGATTTTTTTTGTTGCTATCTTTGGTGAAATTTTGGAGCGATGTTCTATAGTTGGAAACCTTGCCGTAATTGTTGGGGTTTCGATTGAGAAGCTATTAGTTAGGTTGAGGTTGGAGATAGAGTTTGACGATTGTAATTATGAGGGATTTTTGGTTGTGTGATGTTGTAGGAGGGATTAATGCATTTTTTTTGCTATCTTTGGTGAAAGTTTGGAGCGATGTTGCAATAATTGGAAACTTTGTCATAATGATTAAGGTTTAGCTTGAGTAATTGATGGAGAAGCCATTAATTAGGTTTAGGTTGGAGATTGAGTTGGACGATTGTAATTATGAGAGATTTCCGATTGTGTGATTTTGGAGGAGGGATTAATGCACTTTTTTGTTGCTATCTTTGGTGAAATTTTGGACCAATGTTGCTATAATTGGAAGCTTTGCCATAAATGTTAGGGTTTAGATTGAGTAATTGATGGAGAAGCTATTAATTAGGTTGTGGTTGGAGATAGAATTCGACGATTGTAATTATGAGGGATTTTTGATCGTGTGATTTTGGACGAGGGATTAATGATTTTTTTTTGTTGCTATCTTTGGTGAAATTTTGGAGCGATGTTGCTATAGTTGGAAACTTTGCTGTCATTGTTGGGATTTCGATTGAGTAATGATGAAGTTATTAGTTAGGTTGAGATTGAGGTTGGAGATAGAGTTAGACGATTGTAATTATGAGAGATTTTCGATTGTGTGATTTTGGAGAAGGGGTTAATGCCTTTTTTTGATGCTATCTTTTGTGAAATTTTGGAGCTATGTTGCGATAATTGGAAACTTTGCTGGAATTGTTAGGGTTTAAATTGGGTAATTGATGGAGAAGCTATTAATTAGGTTGAGGTTGGAGATAGAGTTAGACGATTGCAATTATGAGAGATTTTCGTTTGTGTGATTTTGAAGGAGGGATTAATGCGCTTTTGTTGTTGCTATCTTTGATGAAATTTTTGAGCGTTGTTGATATAATTTGAAACTTTGCCGTAATTTTTGGGATTTAGATAGAATAATTGGTGAAGAAGCTAATAATTAGGTTGAGGTTGGAGATAAAGTTGTAATTATGAGAGATTTTCAATTGTGTGATTTTGGAGGAGGAATTAATGCATTATTGTTGTTGCTATCTTTGGCGAAATGTTGGAGCGATGTTGCTAGAATTGAAAACTTTGCTGGAATTGTTAGGGTTTAGATCGAGTAATTGATGGAGAAGCTATTAATTAGGTTGAGGTTGGAGATAGAGTTGTAATTATGAGAGATTTTCTATTGTGTGATTTTGGAGGGATTAATGCATTTTTGTTGTTGCTATCTGTGGTGAAATCTTGGAGCGATGTTGCTATAATTGGATTCTTTGCCGTAATTGTTAGTGTTCAGATTTATTAATTGACGGAGAAGTTATTAATCAGGTTGAGGTTGGAGATAGAGTTAGATGATTGTAATTATGAGAGATTTTCGATTGTGTGATTTTGAAGGAGGGATTAATGGATTTTTTTGTTGCTATATTTGGTGAAATTTTGAAGCGATGTTGCTATTATAATTGGAATATTTGCTGTAATTGTTAGGGGTTAGATTGAGTAATTGATGGGTAAGTTATTAGGTTGAGGCTGGAGATAGAATTAGACCATCGTAATTATGAGGGATTTTTGATTGTGTAGTTTTGGACGTGGGATTAATGAACTTTTCTTATGCTACTTTTGTTAAAATTCTATAATTGTGTTAGTGTTCAGATTTATTAATTGACGGAGAAGTTATTAATCAGGTTGAGGTTGGAGATAGAGTTAGACGATTGAAATTATGAGAGATTTTCGATTGTGTGATTTTGGAGGAGGGATTAATGGATTTTTTTGTTGCTATATTTGGTGAAATTTTGGAGTGATGTTGCTATTATAATTGGAATATTTGCTGTAAGTGGTAGGGGTAGATTGAGTAATTGATGGAGAAGTTATTGGTTGAGGCTGGAGATAGAATTACACCATCGTAATTATGAGGGATTTTCGATTGTGTAATTTTGGACGTGGGATTAATGAACTTTTGTTATGCTACTTCTGGTAAAATTCTAGAATTATGTTAGTGTTCAGATTTATTAATTGACGGAGAAGTTATAATCAGGTTGAGGTTGGAGATAGAGTTAGACGATTGAAATTATGAGAGATTTTTGATTGTGTGATTTTGGAGGAGGGATTAATGGATTTTTTTGTTGCTATATTTGGTGAAATTTTGGAGTGATGTTGCTATTATAATTGGAATATTTGCCGTAAGTGGTAGGGGTAGATTGAGTAATTGATGGAGAAGTTATTGGTTGAGGCTGGAGATAGAATTACAATATCGTAATTATGAGGGATTTTCGATTGTGTAATTTTGGACGTGGGATTAATGAACTTTTGTTATGCTACTTCTGGTAAAATTCTAGAATTATGTTAGTTTTCAGATTTATTAATTGACGGAGAAGTTATTAATCAGGTTGAGGTTGGAGATAGAGTTAGACGATTGAAATTATGAGAAATTTCGATTGTGTGATTTTGGAGGGATTAATGGTTTTTTTGTTACTGTATTTGGTGAAATTTTGGAGTGATGTTGCTATTATAATTGGAATATTTGCCGTAAATGGTAGGGGTAGATTGAGTAATTGATGGAGAAGTTATTGGTTGAGGCTGGAGATAGAATTACACCATCGTAATTATGAGGGATTTTCGATTGTGTGATTTTGGACGTGGGATTAATGAACTTTTCTTTGCTACTTTTGGTGAAATTCCGGAATTATGTTGGTATAGTTGGAAAATTTGCCGGAATTGTCTGGGTTTACTTTGAGTAATTGATGGACTTCTTGTGTTTTAGCTTAATTGAAAACTGATAATTTTGTCCTAATTCTTAAGATTTAGGATGTGTGCTATTGATAGATAGTTAGGTAGGTTGATTGCGACCCTAAGAAATAGTGCTGGATATTGTTTAATTGTTGATTAAGGTTTGTATTTTTGTACGGAGTAGAGTTTTTTTCTTTCATAGTTGGTGCTGAAGGCAACTACTGTTTGTGGTTTTTGTGGCTTTTAGAGGAAAAAAAAGTGTTACAGTATTAGACTAGGAAATGTGGTGATAGGATTCAAGGAAATGGGTTGGAGGTATTTTGAGGTTAGTGTTGCCGGAGATTGGAGTTATCAGTGGTTTGTGAATACTACGGGTTTTTGAATACTACCTCCTAAGTTTTCAAATTTTACTGCACTCCAGAAATTGCACAGCCTCAGTAGATGTAAACTTATCGTAGAATCACGTAGTGGGTTTATCATGTGTTACTTAAACACGCCAACGTGTCCCGTATCGGACACGACACGCAGTAGAAATGTCATCTGACACGTGGTTACACGACACAAACACATCCAACAGGAGAGAGAGGGAGATAAAAAAGATTGACCATGTGGGTTTAATTAGTGGGCGAGTGTTAAGAGATAAAAGCAGTAAAAATGTTGCTAATCTTCACGTGAATTTTATCTCTTGTTTGTTAATTTTTGAAATTTATAGTTTCAATCTTTCATAACTTTTGTATGGAGGTATGTGTCGTGTTGTGTCCACTTTGTTAGTCAAGATGCTTTGTTGACCGTTTCCATGTATTTTAAATTGTTTGAAGTTACGTGTCCGACACTCCAACACGTGTCTGATGCGTGTCGGCGCGTCCGTGTCGGAGTGTCTGAGTAACTAAGGGTTTATGTGAACATGAGAGATTTCATGTCTGCTTTGACCCCCGCCTATCGTTCGTTTATTACTTATCTTGTTGTTTAAGTAAAACTTAGCACCTTTGTTTTATGTGAACAAAAAACCTCGACAATGTTTATAAGCAAAGTATAATACCCCAATAAATTTGAGTTTGATAGTGTGAAGATACATGTGACCTTCGTAGGAAAATTGTAAGCATATGTCATGACATTGGCTATTATGGAATGTTTTCGAACCAAGATATTAGCTACTATTGTTCTGTGTGCTCTTTCAGCGTGCAGCTCTACAATTCACTTCATTTGGAAAAGGGTAAAAAAAAGAGAGGTCAGTTTAAGCTTATAAGATAACCGTATAACAAAATGTTTTTCTGATTATTTTCAAAATTTTCAGTTCTGGCAAGTGTCAAATAATCGATTGGAGACTAGGTCACAAGGATGTGTGCCATCCATCACCGGCCAACTCTGAGATAAATGATGAAGGAAGTAGTTTCGCTGGAAATGCTGTAAACCAGCCTTACTCTTATGAACATGCTACACAGATTGATATCGATGGATTATCCGGTGTACCTGGAGAGGATGCCGATGCCACAATTGACAGTTATCGACGTGAAGATGAAACCCGTTCAATATCAGCACAACATGACCGCAAAGTATCATTTCGGCTGCCTCCTGCATTCCCTGTTCACGATACATGCATTGTTGAATCCTCCTCAGATGATGACTCTGTACACAATCTTAATTCTGACTCATGCGATTCATCTTCCACATTTGAAAACTTTGAGACTGCTTCAAATGACAGCCAAGTGGGCCAAATCAATCCTATTAAGGAGACGTCGTATATGAAGGAAGATTTTGATGGTGGTGTTTATGCTTCAAGTGATCTAAAGGATGTTAATCCCGTTGAGAAGATAAATCCTTCTGGTTCAAGGGTTAGTCACTCTGTCAAGAATGTTGAACCTTCGGTATCCACATCTGGTTTCTGGGATGGAATTCTTGACACTAGCCGAACCAATACATACGTTTCTAACAATAATGTCAAGAATAAACTTGCTGGAGATGGTCCTGAAAAGCTCTCTGACTTGAAATCCGGCGTGAAGTTCTCCTCTAAGTTGTCGTCTGATCCATCAGATGCACATTTGCAACCACTTGAGAATGTATACAATAAACCTCGAGTAGAATGGACTGACAACAAGGAGTCTGCAGCCACAACAAAACGTCAGAACTCAACATTCTTGAGTTATAAGGAGCCTGGTACCAGGGTTAAAGGGGTTAATGAACGTCATAACGAGTCTCGTGTTGTATCTGATACAACAGATACAAATAACAACAAGACGCAACCATCACTGACATCCAAAAAGGTGACGTTTTCTCCAAAGCAGTCGGAAGTTTTTCCATCGTCTGGTTTAAAGGAACATTCTGCGCTGGATGTGAAGTCTGTAAAAGCTTCTAGTAACGCTGCTCCGTCCCCTCAAGTAGCTAGGACTTCAGAAAGTGCTTCTGTTGGCCGGAAATCATCTATGGTAAAAGTTGTTGAGCAGCTTAGAGCTCCAAGGTCATCAAAACTGGGTGATGATGCTGTAAACAATGCTAAGAAGGTTGGTGATATGTTGCCTTGTACTGTTTTTGTTTTTTTTGCTTTCTGTGAATCTGCAATGTTACTGATTAATATGTGGATTTGGCAGGCAGTGTTTGCATATGATTCGTTTGTTAAGCTCTATCATTGGAACAAGGTGGAATTTCGTCCATTTGGCCTAGTGAATTGCGGCAATAGGTGATCTTTTGTTTGAGTTTTTCTGTAACTTGTGTCTTCATCTATCGATTTACTGATGAGTAACTTGTGTCTTTTGTAAGTTATTGCTTATTTTGATCTGTTTTCTTGTCTAGCTGTTATGCTGATTCTGTGCTGCAATGTTTGACTTTCACTCCTCCGCTTACTGCTTATCTTCTTCAAGGACTTCATTCTAAAACATGTAAATGTCTTACTATTCTTTATTCGTGGTTGTAAACTTCGTTCTATTTTTCACCTTTTTTGCCTTAACTAATTGTACTCTCTCCAAATTTGAAACCATTTTGACAGGTGTGAGAAAAGAATGGTGCTTCATTTGTGAATTTGAAAGATTAGTTTTGAAGGGCAAGGAGTCAGGGTATCCACAATCTCCTATAGGTATATTATCGCAAATAGAGAAACTTAGTACCCAACTTACTAGTGGAAAAGAAGAAGATGCTCATGAGTTTTTAAGGTAAGCTACAAGTATTAGATTTCTACTTCATTGTTTTGATCCTATAAGAAACGAGATTTTAACGAAATGTGAATGATTGGGTCTGTTCGTAGGTATGCTATTGACAAAATGCAATCTATTTGCCTTCAAGAAGCTGAGCTCAAGGAAGTTAGCTCATTAGAGGAAGAAACATCGTTAGTGGGGCTCACTTTTGGAGGTTACCTTCGCTCAAAGGTAGTCTTGTCGCGTAGAGAATGTTGCAACCACTTAGTTTTCCTTGGCAAAATACTCTTATAACACTTTCACTTATCTTCATTTACTCTTGTAGATAAAGTGTTCTAGGTGCCATGGAAAATCTGAGCGTCTTGAAAGAATGATGGATCTAGCTGTGGAGATTGACGGAGATATAGAAACTTTGGAAGATGCCTTGCGACAGTTTACAGGAACCGAGTATCTTGATGGAGAAAATAAGTATCATTGTGCCAGGTTTGTGTTTTGACTTTTTTTGTTCTTTGGTCTAGAACCAAGAGATATTATGTTAGGTATCTTAATGTTTTCGGACATTTTTTTTTCGGGTCCCCGAATCTCAGAAAATCATGGATAATACACTTCAATTTCAATGATTTTTTTTTTCGGACCCCCGAATCTCAAAAAATCATGGATAATACACTTCAATTTCAATGATTTCGGTTTTATTGCGTAATAAGATCCTCAGATGTTTTCTTTTCTTGCTAAAACTTTGTGTGGACATCTCATACGACCCAAATAACACCTCGGAAAATTTTCAGACATTTTTTTTTCGGACCCCCGAATCTCAGAAAATCGTGGATAATACACTTCAATTTCAATGATTTCGGGCATTTTTTTTTTCGGACTCCCGAATCTCAGAAAATCATGGATAATACACTTCAATTTCAATGATTTCGGACTTTTTTTTTTTTGGACCCCCGAATCTCAGAAAATCGTGGATAATACACTTCAATTTCAATGATTTCGAACATTTTTTTAGCGTAGTTTGCATGTTCGTTCTTAGTCATTAATTGGCCATTACTACCTACTGATCGATATGCTCTAACAAGCTAGATCACTTTTGGTTACCGTACATATTAAAGAAACTAATACTGTAATGTTGCTCTCTCATTTTGCTCTTATAATTTGGTGCTCTATTAGTCCATTATTTGATCCATTATCGAGAATGGAGAGAGAATATATTATAAACCGAAATTGCTATACATTCTAAATCTACTGGTTGTCATAGTTTATCATTTGGCAAGCCCTATATGTTGGTATATGCTAGTCTGTTGTTCCTTTTGTACAAGCATGACTACACCCTAGAACGGGAAGAAAGAAAGACATGAATTTTCTTTTGTTGGCTGAAATTAGACAGGAGTATTTATTATTTATTTTGCACAAAAGTCCCAACTAAACTGTTTGTTTCTTATAGGTGTAAATCTTACGAGAAGGCAAAGAAGAAACTGGACATATTGGAGGCTCCTAATATCCTTACAATTGCATTAAAGCGGTTTCAAGTAAGCAATGATAATTTGTATACATATCTTCCAGTAGTTTATTCTTATTCTTATTATCTTACCATTTATTATTATTATTATTATTATTATTATTATTTTTTGCATTTTCCAGTCAGGTAGATTTGGCAAGCTGAATAAGTCAATCCGATTTCCGGAGATATTAAACCTAGCCCCATATATGAGGGGAGGAAGCGATAAAGCACCAATTTACAGACTTTATGGAGCTGTGGTTCATTTGGATATCATGAACGCCTCCTTTACTGGTCATTACGTGTGTTACGTTCGGAATGCTCAGAATAAGTGGTTCAAGATCGATGACAGCAAGGTACATATCGTGCGTGCACATCCGTATGGGTGGGATAGATTCTAAACTATATTTAGATTTTCTAGTTTATTTCAAATTCATAGACAATGGAACCTAATATGATGTGTTGACGTGTTGTTTATTGGAATAGGTAAATCCCGTGGAATTAGATCAAGTGCTGAATATGGGCGCGTACATGCTCTTCTATTCGAGGTATTATTAGATTTGAGACCGTCATATTTTCTGAGTAATCATACTGTGACTGTTATTTTTTTTATCACGAGTTTATGCTATCTGTGTTTGAAGTTTGAACCCGACTTTGAATGTTCTGTTTATTTTCACTTTGGTGCTGATGTGACGTGACATTGGTTGCAGGTGCTCGCCGCGTGCTCCTAGATCCATTCGAAGCATGATAGTTTCTCGAGATTTATCAAGCAAGATTAAGAACCCGGCACTCCATGGCAGCATTAGGACTTCACAACACAGATTTCAAGACGACTCCCTCAACTACAATGTTCCACCACTCCATATCTCACAGACACATGGCACCAGTAAGGACGACTTTCCCAACGTTGGTTATAATGTTCTTCAAGATGAAACCAGGCATCCATTACCGATCAACATTCATGAGGCGGACTCTTCAAGTGACAATTCTTCGGTGTTTAGTCACTCAGATGTATCAACTAGCACCGACAGCTCTCGGGAATCAAATAGCACGGATGAATTTTCCGAGTTTTTCTTTGGTAATAACGGGTATTCCAGGTCACCGGATATGGAAACCTCATCATCATCTTCTTCTTCCTCTTCTTCTCCTCTATACTTGAAGCGTTCTCCTCTTTCAAATTCCGAGAGGTACGCTTCTGCCCTTCCTGAACATAATGTTATGCAAACTGTCAACGACGTAGCACGCCATGAGACCTCTGGTGACACATTTTTGAAAACTAACCGTAGTAGCCAAGGTAGGAACGTAGTAAATATTAGTAGTAGTAGTAGTGAGATCGACACCAAAAGATTAGGAGTGGTTAACCCCTTGGATAATAACAGTAAATCAGGTGTACATCTAAGACGACCGTCTAGAAGAAAAGCCGATTAAGTCTTTTCTCAAAATATAATTGTCCAATTTTAAGGCACTTTTCCCCCGGTGATGGTTTAATCTTTTCGGGGAAATGTGTTTGGAAATATTGTCTTGTATGTATTTTTTTTTTTTGGTATTACATTTTACCTTTGTATTTATGAGCGGATATCATAATGAAAATTAATTTCAAACCCTTTAAAAAAACTTATTATTAACTCTTTCTAACTTAATTTTGCATTTGAAACTATATTTTTTTAATTATTATTTTATGCATTTTATTGTATTGTTTGCCTTCCATTATTTTATTTTTTTGGAGATATTGATTCATGTTATCCGATCCCAAATCTTTTTCAAGCCTCTGATGTTATTGTTGTATAATGAAAATGAATTTTCTGAACCGTGTCCGCTGTCTGTTATTGACTTCTGAAAGATCAAATGTGGTCTGATGGCGTGTTTTAGTCGGCTTATAAAGGTCACGGGCTCACGTACCCCGACTTCAAGCCCACACTACCTTTGTTAGATATTTTTGGTTTTATTGCATAATAAGAGTCTGGTGATGATGTGTGAGTGTCATGTAGACGGTCCGACCCACGAGACACGTCTTTGAGTGCAAAGAAATGAAAGTAGAGGGAACCCTACCCAGGAAAATAAGGGCAATAACAGGTCATACAACCAAATATGTCCCCAATGTCCACTTAAGCCAACAAGGACAATTGAGCCAAAGGTCTTCCAATGCTCAGCTCATCCATTGAATGCCCATTAATCTTAAGTCCCCACCACCCCCATAAAAGAACAGTAAACAGGTATACCTAAAACTGTAGGACTTTTCGATACCCTGTCCCGTTCAATAGTTATCTACTCCATCTGAGTGTTCCTATCATTGATCCCTTTGAATTCTGGCCTAATATGGAAAGTGAGTAAAAGATCAAACTCAACCCAAAAAGAAATACTCCCTCCTAGTTTGAGTATTCCTCCCACTTTCCTTTTTGAGCTTAGTTTGATTTTCTTTCCACTTTCCTTTTTTGGATGTACTTTTAATCATTCTGTATTCTTCCTTCAATTCTTTATTTTTTTTCTCCACACCTAAACCCAACACCTTTTCACTTCATACCCCACCTTTTACACTTTATACCTAACTTTTTACCCATTTGTTAATCTTTTCCCCCAAAAAAATTGGGGACGAATACTTGAACTAGGAGGGAGTACGTGTCAATGACAGGAACTCGGAGGGAGTATTTCCTTTCATTTTCCTGGTGTATTCACCTAAATGAGTCAATAACCCACGATGATAAACTCAGGTCATGAGTATCACACGTCCTCACCTTCACCTTGTGCCTTCTAAATTTACTTGATACTTAGAGAGATTATCGAAAGGTAAAAATTGACTCCATGAATTCTGTGTCGGACTTGAGACTCGAGTTGTTGAAGGAGTAGTAGTAATTCATATCATATGGATGAGGATACAATCTTGTCTCATGATTGCTAGTAATAAAACATGAGGAGGGACACATTTGATGGGCAAATTTTGTGCACATGTACTTTAATCTTAGGTTCTTTTCAATGTCTCCTTAGGCAATGATTTATACTTTCTCTGTTCCAATCAATTCCATACATTTTCCATTTACATCCGTTCCAATCATTTCCATACATTTCCTTATTTGATCACTAATTTGGTTAGTAAATGACAATCTTACCCTTATTTACTTTCAACAATTACACTCACCAATCCCCCACCCAAGGGTAAATTAATAACTTCACCAAATAAATACCCCTTTTTCAATACCACCTAAATTCTTGTGCTAAAAGCAAATGCATGGAAATCATTGGAACGGAGGGAGTAATTGTTTGTCATGAATTTATGAATCTTGTGGATTAAGAGACCTACTGTCCTACTGATGGGGTGGTTTATTGGGTAAATGACTCTTAAATGTTTTTTTTGTTGCTAAAATTTTGTGTGGATGTCTTATATGACCTGACTAAGACCACGAAAAAATTTCGGATAGTTTTTTTTCGGACCCCGAATCACATAAAAACGTGGATAATACACTTCAAATTGCACCGTTTTGGTTTTATTGTGTAATAAGAGGCTCGGGTGTTTTCTTTTCCTGCTAAAACTTTGTGTGGGCATCTAATATTACTCTAGCAACACCTCGGAAAAATTTCGGTCATTTTTTTTTCGGACCCACGAAACTCCGAAAATCTGGATAATATACTTAAATTTTAACCGTTCCGGTTTTATTGCGTAATATGAGTCTTGAATGTTTTCTTTTCCTGCTAAAACTTTGCGTGGGCATCTTATATGAGCCGGATAACACCTCAAAAAAAATTCGGACATTTTTTTTTCGGACGCCCGAATCTTCGAAAATCATAGATAATACACTTCAGTTTCAGTGATTTCGGTTTTATTGCGTAATAAGATCCTCAGATGTTTTCTTTTCTTGCTAAAACTTTGTGTGGACATCTCATACGACCCAAATAACACGTCGAATAATTTTTAGACATTTTTTTTCGGACTCCCGAATCTCGGAAAATCGTGGATAATACACTTCAATTTCAGTGATTTTGGACATTTTTTTTTCGGACTCCCGAATCTCAGAAAATGGTGGATAATACACTTCAATTTCAGTGATTTCGGACATTTTTTTTTCGGACTCCCGAATCTCAGAAAATCGTGGATAATACACTTCAATTTCAACGATTTCGGACATTCTTTTTTCGGACTCCCGAATCTCAGAAAATCGTGGATAATACACTTCAATTTCAATGATTTCGGACATTTTTTTTTTCCGGACTCCGGAGTCTCAGAAAATCGTGGATAATACACTTCAATTTCAGTGATTTCAGACATTTTTTTTCGGAATCTTGAATCTCAGAAAATCGTGGATAATACACTTCAATTTCAATGATTTCAGGCATTTTTTTTTTCGGACATCTGATTCTCGGAAAATCGTGGATAATACACTTCAATTTCAATGATTTCGGACATTTTTTGTTTCGGACTCCGGAATCTCAGAAAATTGTGGATAATACACTTCAATTTCAGTGATTTCAGACATTTTTTTTTCGGAATCTTGAATCTCAGAAAATCGTGGATAATACACTTCAATTTCAATGATTTCGGACATTTTTTTTTTCGCACCCCCGAATCTCATAAAATCGTGGATAATACACTTCAATTTCAGTGATTTCGGGCATTTTTTTTTTCGGGCATCTGATTCTCATAAAATCGTGGATAATACACTTCAATTTCAGTGATTTCGGGCTTTTTTTTTTTCGGACATCTGATTCTCAGAAAATCGTGGATAATACACTTCAATTTCAGTGATTTCGGGCATTTTTTTTCCGGACATCTGATTCTCAGAAAATCGTGGATAATACACTTCAATTTCAATGATTTCGGACATTTTTTTTTCGGACCCCCGAATCTAAGAAAATCGTGGATAATACACTTCAATTTCAATGATTTCGGACATTTTTTTTTTCGGACCCCCGAATCTCAGAAAATCGTGGATAATACACTTCAATTTTAATGATTTCGGACATTTTTTTTTCGGACCCCCGAATCTAAGAAAATCGTGGATAATACACTTCAATTTCAATGATTTCGGACATTTTTTTTTCGGACCCCCGAATCTCAGAAAATCGTGGATAATACACTTCAATTTCAAAGATTTCGGACATTTTTTTTTTTCGCACCCCCGAATCTCAGAAAATCGTGGATAATACACTTCAATTTCAAAGATTTCGGACAAATTTTTTTCGGATCCCCGAATCTCAAAATATCATGGATAATACACTTCAATTTCAACGATTTTGGACAATTTTTTTTCGGACCCTCGAAACTCAGAAAATCATGGATAAACACTTCAATTTCAATGATTTCGGACATTTTTTTTTCCGAACCCCCGAATCTCAGAAAATCGTGGATAATACACTTCAATTTCAATGATTTCGGACATTTTTTTTTTGGACCCCCGAATCTCAGAAAATCGTGGATAATACACTTCAATTTCAATGATTTTGGACATTTTTTTCCCGGACCCCCGAATCTCAGAAAATCGTGGATAATACACTTCAATTTCAATGATTTCGGACATTTTTTTTTTGGACCCCCGAATCTCAGAAAATCGTGGATAATACACTTCAATTTCAATGATTTTGGACATTTTTTTCCCGGACCCCCGAATCTCAGAAAATCGTGGATAATACACTTCAATTTCAATGATTTCGGACATTTTTTTTCCGGACCCCCGAATCTCAGAAAATCGTGGATAATACACTTCAATTTCAATGATTTTGGACATTTTTTTTCCGGACCCCCGAATCTCAGAAAATCGTGGATAATACACTTCAATTTCAATGATTTCGGACAATTTTTTTTCAGACGCCCGAATCTCAGAAAATCGTGGATAATACACTTCAATTTCAATGATTTCGGGCATTTTTTTTTCGGACCCCCAAATCTATGAAAATCGTGGATAATACACTTCAATTTCAATGATTTCGGACATTTTTTTTTTCCGAAACCCCGAATCTCTGAAAATCGTGGATAATACACTTCAATTTCAATGATTTCGGATAAATTTTTTTCGGAACCCCAAATCTCAAAAAAACCATGGATAATACACTTCAATTTCAATGATTTCTGTTTCATTGCGTAAAAAGAGGTTCAAACGTTTTCTTTTTCTGACAAAACTTTGTGCTGGCATCTCATACGATCCGACTAACACCTCGGAAAATTTTCGGACATTTTTTTTTCGGACCCCCGAATCTCAGAAAATCGTGGATAATACACTTCAATTTCAATGATTTCGGACATTTTTTTTTTCGGACTCCCGAATCTCAGAAAATCGTGGATAATACACTTCAATTTCAATGATTTCGGACATTTTTTTTTTCGGACTCCCGAATCTCAGAAAATCGTGGATAATACACTTCAATTTCAATGATTTCGGACATTTTTTTTTTCGGACTCCGGAATCTCAGAAAATCGTGGATAATACACTTCAATTTCAGTGATTTAAGACTTTTTTTTTTCGGAATCTTGAATCTCAGAAAATCGTGGATAATACACTTCAATTTCAATGATTTCGGGCATTTTTTTTTCGGACCCCCGAATCTCAGAAAATCGTGGATAATACTCTTCAATTTCAATGATTTCGGCCAATTTTTTTTCGGACCCCCGAATCTCAGAAAATCGTGGATAATACACTTCAATTTCAATGATTTCGGACATTTTTTTTTCCGGACCCCCGAATCTCAGAAAATCGTGGATAATACACTTCAATTTCAATGATTTCGGTCAATTTTTTTTCGAACCCCCAAATCTCAGAAAATCGTGGATAATATACTTCAATTTCAAAAATTTCGCGTTTATTGCATAATAGAACATTCGAGGGTGAACATGTAATTTTGCATTTCAATAACGTTATTAAACCATCGTTTCTCTGAAAATTTTACGATGAATAATTTCAACTTAGGTAGTTAGTTAGGTGGCCGAGTGCACCGTCCAAATTTAAAGTCCAACATTTTACAATTTTTTTCAAAAAAGAAGTTTGATTCTTTTATATTTTACATGTCGATTTGCATGCAAAATCTTTAAAGGTCAGGCACACATAATAATAAGATAGCCGCAATAAACGAAGGCTTTGTCGAAATAAGATGTGAAAAGCACCAACATCTTCTTCAACAATCCAAATTCGAATCCCATTTGTTTTGTTTCTGTCAAGACTTTTAAGCTTTTCGTATAATAATAATAATATAACCGATATTTTCATCATAAAAAAAATTTGTAATATTCGATGGAGCTTCTTCGTGGTAGATAAACCAATAACAAATAAACTCATAATCCGACAAATATATTAATATATTTGTAGCAAACTATGACACCTAAACTAGGATCCTCTCCATTTTATACTAATATCGTTAAATCATTTCACAATAAAATCTAGACCGTGGTTAGGAAATGGAGAGTATCCAAATGGGCAACACAAATTATCAATGTAACGAGTCAAATAATGTTCAATTAGATTACAAAAAGGCAAAAGCAAATCACAGAGATCATACTAATGTTTTGTCATTTTTCTATCAGGTCTCCTGAGAGACGGTCTCTTATTAACTTTACTGAGAGACGAAGTACAAATGGACGTAACAGTGGTACCAAACCTAATAGAAGTAGGTACGATTAACATAAAAGAGTATACAAATATAAAGAGGGTACGCTTCTTATAAAAACAGGTACAAAACAAAGTTGTCATTCAAAGATACGAATAGAATATACAGTGGTACTGAAGAGTAGTCTCTCCTAAGAATTTGTGGTATAACAATACAACAGATAATTACGTCACAAACAAGATTAACTAGAGTGGGTAAATACTTGAAGAAAGTGGCAAAAAGAGGAAAAAAGCATGGATCATTTAAGCTACCAAAAATGAAGCTTCAAAAAATAAAGTAGAGTAAGTAAGTACTTCCTCCGAGTTCCTATGATTGCCACATTTCTTTTTTGGGTGGAAAATAAGGAAGGAAAAATGAGTGGTTAAAAAAAGAAGAAGGAAGAGAGATAAATGAGTGGGTGAATGTGAACCACACATTTATGGCCTAAAATGAAAAGTGGATAAAAGATTGAACTCAGTTCAAAAAGGAAAATGGGACAATGTTAGAAACTCGGGGAGGAGTAGATGATGAGATGAATGGATGGATGTAATAATGATATTATCCTCAGTCCCCCACATGTGTGACCCACAAGAGATGAGACATGCCCCTATCCACACACACAAAAAAATAACAGAGATGCTTCTTGAGATGTGCAAATGCATTTGTTCAAAGGATGGCCTCATCTCTCTCTCTATCTCTATCTCTATGTTGCTATAATGCTGTCACATCCTAATAATATTTTATCGTTTCAACGAATTGTATATATTTACTCCCTCCGTTCCAACCATTTGTATACATTTAGTTTTTTAACACTATTTATAAGTGATGAAAATCTTCAATGTAATTTCTAATATATAAGATAAAAGATAGTCCTGTGAGATCTTGTTTAAATCCTCTAATAAAATACATTATGAATATCAAATTTTTATAATTTTTAGTAACACGTAACTAAAGATATAGACAAAAGAAAACGAGTATCGACGTACGTGCATAAAGCAAACGTATACAAATGGTTGGAACGGAGGGAGTATTTTATTGACACGGTTTATAAGTAGGATAAATTTTCGATATAACTTCTAGTCCCTCCCTTCATAACCAAACACATCATTTGCTTTTTCACATTTTTCGAGACACGTTTTACACAATCAATATCTTTCATTTTACATTATTAAAAATTATAAAAAAAAAATTGATATTTTTAATCTACTCATACAGACGAATCAAATAAAATCTCACATGACTATATTTTCTTTTGTAGATTGTCAAGAATATTGAAGATTCTCTTGACGTATGAATAGTTTCAAATTGAGTTTTGGTGTGTTTGGTTTTGAAGGGAGGGAGTAATATATATGATAAAATATATTCATGTGAAATCTTGTTTAAATCATCTAATCGAATGCATTATGAATATCAAATTTTTATAACTTTTAGTAATATGTAACTAAATATATAGACAAAAGAAAACGAGTATCGACATACGTGTATAAAGCAAATGTATACAAATGATTGTAACGAAATGAGTATTATTACTCCTCTCCCTCGGTCTCAATAACAAATTTTTGCTTGCTTTATACCCAAAAATTAATCTAATATGGGGAAAATTATTCTTAATTTATTACTTGTAGAATAACAAAAAAAATGATAAAAACTTATTAAAAAAAAAAGAACAGTTAGTCTCATGTGAGACGGTCTCACAATATGATTATTGTGAGACCTCTCAGAATATCGTGAGATCATCTTACGTGAGAATTTATGTTTTCATTTTTATCACTAATCAAAATTATTTTATTTAAATCACATACTCTTATGTCCGCTTCTCTTTCACCCTTTATTTTGGTTTCACCCTTTACGTGGTTTTTTTTTTCATTCTTTCTTGTAACTGCAAAATTGGTTTGGGAAAGCTATTCATTCCTACTTATTACTCCCTCCGCTTCTCTATGATGTTCCACATTTGATTGTGGGAAGAAATTAAGAAAATGGATATATGCGGAGAAAAAATTGAAGATAGAGAAAAGAAAGTGGGGTCACAAGCAATAAGAACCACAAAATATTTACTAAAAATGAAAGTGGAACATCTTAGTGAAATTTCCTAAAAAGGAAATGTGAAAGATCTAGTGAAGGGGAGGGAGTATTTAATACGATTGCTAATATCCATTTTATCACTAAAATTAGTATTTATTTTGGTTTCTCCTATTCATCCATTTTATCTAGTGCTTCTTTTTATACGATTGCTAATATCCATTTTTATCACTAATTAAAATTATTTAAATGAATATTACATCCTCCGCCGTAGTCAACATTTTATTCCTTTTTTTCTACTCAGAGGATTTACCATCTTAATGGTGCTATGATCTCTCATAGAGAATACCCTATTGTAAGACCTCTCACAAAGAAATATTTTATTATTTTAATAACTTCCTCCCATGTGAGAGGTATCATAATAATCATATCGTGAGACCGTCTCATATGAAAATTTGTAAAAACAATTACTCTGTCTTGCCCAATTAATTATACTTCTGGAATTTTCCATTGACACGTCAATATCATTACTATCAAATTTTGAGTGTATAGGTATAGACGTATAGTATGATACTCCTACCATACTACTCCTACTTTAGCCTATAGGCCTGGTTTATCAGATACTACCTACTCCCTCCGAGTTCCTATGATTGCCCCGTTTCTTTTTTTTGTGAAAAATAAGGAAGGAAAAATGAGTGGTTAAAAAAAGAAGAAGGAAGAGAGATAAATGGGTGGGTGAATCTGAACCACACATTTATGACCTAAAATGAAAAGTGGATAAAAGATTGAACTCAGCTCAAAAAGAAAAATGGGGCAATGTTAGAAACTCGGAGGAGTACAAGATAAACAAAGAAGACGACGAGACGACAGACTACTGGCATGCAACTGTAGAGGATACTAACCACATTTACGATTTACAGTAACTATATTATCATATCATATCAAATCAAATCGCATTATTAATTCCAAAAAAAAATATTAGTACTCCCTCCGTTCCAATGAATTATTTGACTTTTCTTTTAGCCCCAAGGTTAAGGTAACTAATGAGGGAGTGACATGTAGAACAAAAACTCGTGAGAATGATCAAATTGCATATAAAAAAACATTCCTAAAATAAAAAGACAAACAATTCATTGAGACGCCCCAATATGAATTATATAAATCAGATATATAAAATAAAATAAAATAAATCAGATCACATGAAGAATTAAAAAAAAAAAAAAAAAAACACATGGAAATTGAAAAAACGCCCCAAATTTCCTAATAAAGTAAGTATATAATTTTTTAAATAAAAACACACACATGCATGAAAAAATTAACTAGGGTTTCAAACATTAATTAACTTAACTCCCACGTAATTACCTCATTAAACTACTCTAAACCCCCTTACTTAAAAACCCTAATTATACTTTAAATTAATTAATTAACATTAAAATAATAATCATAACTAAAAAAACAAACACTAATTAATTAATTAATTAATCTTCATTAATTAATTAACCAACAAACCTCTAGTAAGCATGTTGATTCGATCCACCACCACCCGGATTCCACAACTCCATCTGCTGGGGCGGCTGCCCGCCGCCGCCGTCACGACCACCACCGTCAACCACCCTATCACTTTCCCCAACACCTTCAAGCGGCAACCTACAATAAACCGGATTACAAAACGACGTCGCAACAACATACACCGTCCCACCACACACTAACGGCGCCACCACTTTCCCTCCCACTATCTGCCCCGCCGGCCCCGCCACCGATATCGTAAACACCCCAAACGCCCCCGCCACCATCGCCGCCCTATGACCCGAACTCGAATTACTCGGGTCATTACCCGAATTCGCGATTAGAGTTGCGGAAAGTGATAACACGTCGAATCGGCCGTGGAAGGTGACTGTACCACCGGGAACGGCGGTGGATGGTTGTTTTAATGTCACGTTTTCGACCGAACCGGTGGCGGTTAGTACACAAAGGCCTAACCCGCGACGGCGAGTGAACCGGGTTAGAGAATCGATTAGGTCTGAACCGGGAGGGAGTTCGAGGATGTACGGAGACATAGAAGGGGAAGAAGAGGAAGTAACGGAATTCGGGTCGGGTTCTCGGGTTATAATCGTTGGTGGTTTCGGTTTGTTTTTTGAACCTGGTGGTCTTCCACGTGGACGTCTAGAAACTTCGACTGTTCCTCCACCAATCCCGCCACCACCACCACCACCTACACCTCCTCCTCCTCCTCCTCCGCCGCCGTCGTCGCTGCTCGTCGTGGTTGTTGTTGTCGTCGCGGTTGTTTTGGGTTTTTTGAGGAGTTGGGTGGGTTGGAATTGTTGAGGGTGGTGTAGGTGGTGGTTGTGGTGGTGGTGTTGGTGGTGGTGGTGGGGGTAAGGGAGGAAGTGAGGCGGTGGAGAGAGGAATTTAGGGAAAAGTTGAGTGGAAGAAGTGGAAAGTGGGGTGGTATTAGTAATTTCATTTTCTTCTTCTCCAATTTCTTCTCCAATTTCTTCATTATATTCTCCTTTCATCATCTCTATAATAATAATAATAATAATATTAATATTAATATTAATATAATATTAATAATATTTTAATAATATTTTATGTAATATTATTATGATAATAATATTAATAATAATAAATAATTTGGGGAAATTGGATGAAATTAATTAATTAATTAAATTAGGAGGAGGGGGGAGAAGGGGGGGAGAAGAATAGTTTTATAATGGTGATGGGTGAGGGAGAAGGTGGGCTTTGAAGGGAAGTAAAGGGAAAGAGGCGCCGCAGATTGAGAGAGGGGAGGGAGTAAAAAGGTTGGAATTGAACTATAGAGTAGTAGAGTTATACTCTCAATTCTTGTTTAAGACGGTAGATATCAGACCGTTTTCACTTTTATGGTGAGACGGTTTAAAAGGATAGTAATTGATATATTCATCATGTCTCTCCCAAGATTTTGTGAAATTATAATGGGTCAAATATCAGTACACATGACCAGATAAAAACAAAATCACAATACCGACAAAAACAAAATCAGAATACCGAAAATGTTTTGGTCTAGTGGTTAAGATTAGGTACTGTGGACTATAGATATGTTCGTCACAGACAAAAAACAGTGTTTTTTTTTGTGATCAGACAAAAATTAGTGTTAAAATGGAAAGAATGTTAAGATATGGAGGAAGTATTATAGAGAATTATTGTCTACTTTATCTCTTTTATATTATCTGGCGCACTTAATTTATTATATACTACTCAGTAATTTATTGGATTTGAACGAATGAAGTTATACAGATGGGATACAAAAGTTTGTTAATATCGTCGAGTGTTAGTATTTGGATCTGTTTTAAATTTTAACCATTAAAACAAATTTTTTTTGGTTTATCGAAAAGCGCACTTAGTCGCATTACAATATAGGGGAGGAAAGATTTGAACCTGAAACCTACTGTCCCAGAGTACCTAGTCTTAACCACTAGACTAAGACATCTTCGTTTTTAATCGAAGATTATTGTCTTAAAAGAAAAGAGTACTTGCAAATCTAAAGGGTGGGGATGGAGGATGGGGAGATGGGGACATGGATGGATTTTGGAAGTACATTATTATTATTATTATTATTTTCTTATTTTATTCTTTATTTTTTTTTTAAAATCAGAACTTGTATTAAACACGAGAATAAATTACAAGAAGTTAGAGGAAAGCCATTTTTATTATTATTATTTTTATTTTTTATTTTTATTTTTTATTTTTTTATTATTATTATTATTATTATTAAGGAGTACGTTTTTATGATGGGTGAATGCGATAGGAAGGGATGATGTTATAAAATTGGATTATAGATAATGTATACAAATTGTATAGACTCTTCTTGAATCGTCATTTCGCCTACACGAATTCTTACTTCGTGGGTTATTGAAGATAAAGAATTTGTTACTCTGTACTGTAGGTGTTGTGATGTTATAACCTTCTACCCTCTCATATATTTCATACTATCTCCTAATTTAAGTATTCCTCGTCAATTTTTTTTGGATAGAGATTAAGAAATGGGTAAAAAGTGAGATATAAAGTGTAAAAGGTGGGATATTGAGTGAAAAGTGCTGGGTTTAGGTGTGGAGGAAAAGAATAAATAATTGAAAAAAAGAATAAAGAATGATTAAAAGTACATCCAAAAAAGGAAAGTGGGAAGAAAACCAAACTAAGCTCAAAAAGGAAAGTGAGAGGAATCCTCAAACTAGGAGAGAGTATATAATTATTGAATAATATAATGGAAATGAAAATAAATACTACTAACTTATAACTAAAATAGTTTAATTGCTTAGATTGTAACTCAATCTAAAATATTATACTACAGAATATCTGTATAATATTTCCGGTAATTAAAATATTAATGTTTACTCAATTAACCAACGTTAAAAAAATCCGTAATAATAATGACCCAATATTTAATTATAACTTCCCTGTTTTAAAGCGAGAACTTTCACTTTTAATTTGATTTATTTCTCTTTTATATCCGTCATATATTTATAGAATATACTTCGTATTAATTTTATATTATACTACGGAATATAAAAGATATACTCCTTCTTTCTTTCTTTTATCTTTCCATTTTTTCTTTTTCCTTCGTCTTTATATTTTCTTTTCATTCTCCTTATTTCAATTTTGCTTCATCTATTTACAATACTATCATCACTATTTAGGGCTCGTTTGGTTTCACCATGGAAAGATGGAGTTACCAAGAACTTAAATTAATGTGAATTTGTATTTCATAGAATTACAAAAATATTGTTTGGTTGTCAGGTGAAAAATAACTTCGAAGTGACAATTCCCGGAAAGTGAGCAACCAAACAGCATCCTAATTTATCAATTCATGGAAAGTTCAACTTCTCATGATTTAATAGGGCAACCAAACGACCCCTTAATATTTACTCATATTTTCAACACATTTACACAATAATTCTATCATATTTCCCCTTACTAACTATTATACCCTCACAATTTACATAAACCTTCTACTCCCTCAGTTTTTTTTATGTTTCTTCTCGTTTCAATTAAAAATACTTCTCACAAATCTTAAAAAGTGAGAAAAAAAGAGAGAGAGTATTTTACTATATTGTTACCAAAAATCAAACGTCCATTTACCATGGGAAGATATAAAAAAAGACGAAATATATATATATATGACGGTCTTATAACAGAGTTTCTCGATTTCTCGATTTGCTTACGTGTGAGTGCAACCAATGAACTTGGG
Organism: Agrostemma githago; assembly: GCA_958450325.1. Taxonomy (NCBI): domain Eukaryota; kingdom Viridiplantae; phylum Streptophyta; class Magnoliopsida; order Caryophyllales; family Caryophyllaceae; genus Agrostemma; species Agrostemma githago. The sequence goes on along the minus strand of OY288241.1, from coordinate 80,635,295 downwards.
CTAAACTAGAAAGTTAAATGATCAACTTGGATGAGGAAGGTTGGCCCATCTAAGATGAGAATGGCATATTTTAAGTCATCTTTAAGAGACATTTAACTATTTCCCACATCATATCCAAACTTATTAATCTCAATAATAACACGAGTAAGGCTCCCTTGTGACGAATATATACATCACAGAAAAATAACATGTCAAATAATATCATTGAATTAAAAAAGACTAGGTTACTGGATAGCACATGACTCTGTCTTATTCATCCAAGTGAGTATTATTTGACCCGTCACATATTTATGACAGATAGTTCCATCACAGAAGTTTGTGTAATAATAAAACATCCATCTAATCCTTACCCTCCCCCAGATATTTCCATATATAGCACTAGTAAATGGGGTTCCATATTTCTACTTGTAGGTCCCATCTATGAAGATTGTAGACAAGAGCAATCCAAAATTTACCAAATATGGGTTGAATGGTCTAAGTCTCTAAATATAGCCTTGACAAGGATGGTTCAATTAAATAAAATTGGTATACTCACTTCAAAAAAATAAAATTGGTATACTAGTTTAGTTGATAAAGATGTAATCATCGATATTTTGATATTTAGATATCTAAATTATCGTCATCAAAGGATAAGCATAATGTCACACGTAAAAATGTTTTCGATACTTTTAAATAATGTTAAGTACAACCCATAAAACTGTATTTAGGAAGTTAAAATCTTTTAAATCTGGTATAAATATAGGATTTGAGGACCAAAGTGAACAAAAACTATGTACAACTATAATTAATGACAATATTAATACTCCTATTTATCATTTCCTCATATATGTTGAATAGTGAGTATAGTTTAATTTTCGAGTGACGTTATCACTACCTAAATACGGAGTAAAAGATAATTTTGGTTACCTAGTTACCTACCATAGTTTTTCTTCAAATTAGATGTGAATTGACTTTAACTATTTTAGTGTTCGAAGTTTTGAAAACACGATACGAGTACTAATCTTCCTAGATTGTTTTCAAAAACTTCACACACTCAAAACGATTAGTTATACAAAGTGGTTTTAACGTCGGTGTGAGTTAGACTTTACTATTTTAAACGTTCGAAGTTTTAAAAACAAGTTCCAAGTAGTAGTACTCTTCCTAGATTGTTTTCAAAAACATCAATAATTTATTGAGAGACAACTCTTGAGTACCACTCTATGTCCTATTCGTACCCTTAAATGACAATTTTGTTTCGTACCTGTTTTTTATAACAAACGTACCCTCTTTATATTTGTACACTCTTTTATGTTAATCGTACTTACTTCTATTAGGTTTGGTGCCACTATTACTTCCATTTGTACTTAGTCTCTCAGTAAAGTTAATGAGAGACCGTCTCTCAGGAGACCTAGTGAAGGGGTAAACTCAAGTGGTAAGAACTCCCTTACTCTGTCCGATCAGTCTGTCAGAGGTTCAAATCTCACCTGCGACATAATGTGTTCTTCTCCAGACAAAAAAAAAACTTCGAACACATGGAAGAAGAACAATAACAATGACGACGATGACAACAACGACATCAACATCGACAAATTAATTAATTAATTATTTTAAAAAAAAAAGGAAACGTGGGTTAGGTGACTCGGGTTGGGCAACTAATAATAAGGAAGACCAAGCTTTATATGAACGCAAGAACAGGCTTTGATGTGCTTTAAAGACACACAATTGTGATGTACTTACTATGTGATGAAAGACAATACAATGCTCTTTAGCAGTAGTGTTAAGTGTTAACTCTGTTTTTTTGGAAGATTTTACTGGTAAAAGCTGGACAGTACGTAACTTTTTTACAGGAAGGTACATTTTTTTTCACAGTAGTAGTAATACTTTGATAACAAGCATCAGGATTCAAGATTCAAGCATGGTAGTATTATATGGCTAACTTGAATCATGGTAAAAGGGAGTAAAAACTACAGTGAATTGGACTAAAAATAGTGAAGTGGAGTACTTACAAAGTAAAAAGTAAAAAAAAGTAAAAGTAAAAGTTTCAAGGTTTGTGGAGGAAGAAACGAGGGATATTCACGGTCTAAGGTTCGAAACCCATCAACCCGTGTTACTTAGACTCTTCTACGAGGTGTCGGGTTAGACATTGTATGGACAAAATTTTCAATTTTTTAGTCTAAATTTAAGTATCGAAGTGTCTTGTGGGTGTCGGAAATGACCCTTGTGACTCCATACGTAGTTTTGTCATGACCACATTTTGAGACACGGTAACAATGAAATGAGATCCTGACCGTAAATATGAGTAAAAGATGATGTTTAAATGTTTTCCTCCAAAGATCAAAAAAATCAAAATCTAAATATTTAGGTCAAAAAAACTCGTACAGTACTCCGTATATACTACGGAGTAGAAAATACGGTTATAAAAATAGGTGTATATAGTTTTGGAATCTTACAACAAGAAAAAAAATTCACAAAAAAATTGAAGTACTATAACCTAATATGAATGAAATTTGCCGATAAAAAAAAGGCAGCAGGCACGGTAATGAGGGAGAGGGTGTTGCATTCTTGATTATCGAAACAATTAAAAGCCGGTGCTTCATAAACGAGCAACATAGGAATTGGCTTGGGTAACGTACCTTACCCAACGATATGGATTATAGTTTTTTGATTTCTTTGCAATTTGCAGATACTTAACCTGCAAAAAAAAGGGGCCCTTCGATATCAGATAAAATGGTAAATTGTTGTATGAGAGTATGAGACTGTCTTGTATGATGGGACCGACCCATAATGATAAAATCCCAAAATTGAAAGTAATAAGTTAACCACTTTTTTTTTTGCACAAACGTATGACGGGTCAAGTAGATACCATTTGAGGGGAAAAGACAAAAGTGAGGTTGGTGGGGCCTTTGTCTTTTTCTCCTCAAATGGTATATCCGTCGCAAGAGAGACCAACTGTTTTTTTTTTGGGCTCGTCCTACACAATAGGGGCGGTCCTATAGGAGAGTTGTTCAATATAAAAGGGGGAATAGGAATTTCATATGAGCCGATATCATGATAAGATGACTAGATAGACTCAAGTAATCGGATTGAGGTTTCCGTTTTTCAACTTGAGTTCTTTTTTCAATGTGATTTCTTTGTGAATTAATGGGTAAAATATGGGTAGGAGTCTTTAGTTAAATGGATCAACCTCATAAACCAGAATAAATTCTTGTTTGTGACGAGCATATCCGTCATAAACTTATGACGGGTCAATACTTGACCCACATAGGTTGATGAAGACAAAACATTTGCTATTACCGAGGCATTCTGATTTTGTCTTATTTAACCATATGAGTGATACTTGACCCGTTATAGCTTTGTGACGGATATACCCGTCTCACAAGGGAGACCAACTCGGCTATGTAACATCATGTAGACTGGAATTTAACATCTCTATTTCCACTAGTGTTCTCAAATCACAACATGCAGGAAAAAAACATGCAAGAAAGGCTCTATTATAGGCAGGGTCATATCATATGCAAGATAAACCAAAAAAGTTTGGTTGCCACTAGTTAGTCACATGACTGACTCTACATGCACAACAGAGACCCATAATTGGACAAGCCTTAAAGCAAAGCACAAATGCAAAACATAGGCTAGATACCTGAAGCCGGGACGCGTTGTACATTGGTATTGTAAAGTTCATCGTAACCGGTCCAGCTTCCTTGGTCAGATTCCCTGAGATCATGAGATGCATAAGATATCATCATAAGAGCTTCGACTTCCGATTCAAGCAATCAAAAACTTGTTGTATGTTACTCCGACACTTCAGTTGTCAATTTAGACCAAAAATCGAAAATTGTACCCAAAATAGCCGTGTCCGACATTCTGAAACCATGTCAGACTCGACACCAAGTAGAAGAGTCTGAGTAACACACTTGTTGAAATTGTTGTGTAATACGATGAAGCAACTTGAGAGAAGAGTTCTAACCATGTGATTCCTGTGAAAATGTGAGTTTTGCTCTTAAAGTATGGTCAGATCCACCTACTATCTGTTAAAACTTGTGGAATCAGCAATCGTCCAAATACAGAGCAAACACTTGTCCAGATATAACGGGATTTGTAAGCTGTAGCTAAAAAGGGAAACACATCACCTTCTTTAAGTTCCATTCGAGTCTCTTGTTAGCTTCCTTGAAATCGGTTGTCTGCCCAACAGCACCAGGTTCCAACTCAAAGCTAACTCTGGAAAATTATCAAATGAACGAGAAATGAGGAACGTCAATAACACAATAACGTGTAAACAAATCCCAGTGTAAAGAACTGCAAAATTGTTTATTTCAGACCGTCACTAATGAAAATACAGGATAAAATATGATGAAGATGCGACATGAGTTCATCGTAATATACTATCAACGGATCATCGTGCTACCTTGAAGTGTAAGATGGCAGTGGCATTTGGACGATGATAGTGTTGGCAGTAGCACTTGATACAAATTCAGCACGTAATTTGATTATCACTTCAGCCTATACAGCAAGAAAGAGTGAGAATTTTCAGCTGCGAACTAAAGGCAATCCGTAACACGACGAAAATTTGGAGGGCGTAGAGAGAAGGCTATAGAATATCATACAACACCTTAAGTGATCCAGCTTCTTCAATCAGAGCATTAATACGAAAAGGCGGCTTGAACTCCTGTGTCATGCGATAGTTCATGACAGGGAACTCCCCATCTGGAGGTACCTACACATTCAAGAGAAGAGTGAAGGCGGCCTGGTTAAGTGGGATACAAAAAACACCACGAACTTAACATAGTGCGTAGCTATTATCGGGATTTACTAACCAAGCTTAAAGTTCGGTCTATATCAAAGGTATCAAGGTGAACAGATTCATGAAAATTACAATCATCAAGTATCACCACACCAGATCCAGAGCTATTATAGCCTGACACAAAGTGAACAGAAGAAATCAACATGCTGTTAGGGAAAACAGTACGGGGAACAAAGTCCCGGGCGACATAACTTAAAGCTACAAATAGTACCAAATGCAGAAGTTCCGTCTCTTCCAATGGTTACATCCTCATTCAATGCTACTTTTATTTCTGGATTACCGCTAAGGTAACTCTTCATCTGAATTGTCCCGTCAATTTCTGATGTTAAAATATATCCCTGAGAAGCACAAGTAGCAGAGTTCAGGTTTGATAAAGTAACATCGGATACAAATCATATTCAGAGAATCATGTTCTTACACTGGAACTGAAGGTGACACTTATCTTCTCAATAATATCAACAAATATTTCTTCTCTTCTTCTACCTCCGGATTCATTTGCCACTACAGACTTTGTTACTGCAGTTCCTGGCATTCTTTTGCTCCCTTGCTGCATAAACCCACATGATATGAGCCAAAAGCATCATGCACGCAATTGACCGGCAACTCAGGGAAAGAGGGTACCATAAAACAAGAGATGGGGTTGGTTTCATACCATGAACATAGAAGCAGGGTTGAGACCAGGCATACGTGCAGCGTCAACCACAATTGGCTCATTGAATACATATGACTTCAACATTTCTGTAGATGTTGTTTGCGTATAACCAAAATCCTAAATAATGCGATAAAATCAAGTAAAACACAGATTCCAGGATGAAGCTTCTAGGCAAGAAAACCTTACTATCAGTTTTCATCAGGATTTAGGAATGTATAAGTAACGATTTTAAGGCAAGAAAACTTACTATCATTTCATCAAGCAGCTCATAAACAAGGACAAAGTTTCGTCTTATAGACTCTTCACTTAGGATTCCAAGATAATCCTTTATAACACGAGATATCCGCTGGAGGAGCTCCAGTAGCAGTGAAGGTGATACATTTGCTCTTGTGGTTGCAACAAAAAATAGCCCAACAATCCTCAAATGAAAGTAGTTCACTCCGGCTACATTCTGTTGATAAACAACCCAGCATAAGAGTCTAATTTATACGAGTGTGGAATAATTAATATGGGAGGTTTAAAGTATAAGTAACGAAATGTAATGTTTGCCCAAACTCCTATAACATCACAGTACCAATAACATAGGGTAAAATATATATATAAGGTCACTTGAGATGCCCAAGTAAATATGGTCAACTGAGTATTTTTTTTATAGCAGAATACTGAGGGCGAGAAAATGAGACATATTAAGATTAATACATCATAATCTGCGTTTATATCCCTTTTCCCTTAGCTTTAACATTTGTTTAGATCCCATTTCCTTTAGCTTTAACATTTTTTGGCAAGAAAGAACAGCTTAAAACCAAATATAAGCCAAGGGTTCAACCTAAATATTGGCGAGAGAAAAATGTTTCCGTTGCACATTTATTTCACAACAAAAGCAGCCCAAAGAATCTATCAAACTATTAGCCCTGAAATATATCGATAAGTATACACAGTCTCCACAAGTCGCTGATAATCAATGCATGGTCGATCCTCAAGGAAATTCTTCAGACTTCAGAGCTTCGAACGAATAATGGAATATATTAGCGAGGACAATCACATTTCATTCTATATACGAGTAGCATATAACTACACATTCACAAATTACCCAATTCAGTTGATGAATGGTCTACTGTAATCAGTCTTCCTAATCAATAGTACGAACATGCGTGCACTTAGAGGCGGATCTATGCCCGCGGTTAAGGGGTCTCGGGATCCCATAACATAATTTTTTCTGTGTATTTGTCCAAGTTTTAGGATAGAAGAACTAAATTTATAAATGTACTATATGTATAAATAGCTTCTAAATTTTAGCTTCCGAGTCATGGGTTGATACTTGATACAGTAGTGTTTTTAGTTGAGATACAAAAAATACCAGGAATCAAAAAGTTTGTAATAAAAAAAAATTAACACTATTGATAATGATGACGTGCGAAGGGAGAAGGGAGAAACCGGGTAAAAGAATACCTACAAAGATAGGCGGTGCCTCCTCCTCTCCGTCCTCTTTCCAAAACTTCACCTTACGGAAAAATATCTCTGTAGTTCCCTTCGGCACATCTCCCCGATCTGTGGCAGCGCATAAATGCACAGAATATTAATGTCTATCTCGCAAGCCATAATATATAAGAATACTCAACAAACTCTGTCGAAATCAAATTTTATGTGAAGTACATGGAGCAAATACAAAAGAAAGTTTCCACATGGTTTACGATATATTTCAAATCGTACCCTAATCTTACTCACATTTTCCACAAACTGGGGGATCTATGGGATCATATATGGGGTCCAAGGAGTCAAGGACTTGCAAAGCGACATTTTGGGGTGTATTTCGCTCAATTTCCGTGTTGAAATTTTTAGATTATACGGAATATTTTTTATATGACAATGATGCACCAAATTGTATGATGACACTAAACAATTTTTTCTGACAAAAAACCCTAAAATCAACTATCAATTGAGTAAATAGCGAGCAAAATTGAATGCGCAACATTGTGACAGAAGATTGATTACAGTCGCGAAACAAATCGAACATCAGCAATAACAGTAACACAAAATTCGACATAATACCCAAATCGAAAATCAAATCAACGATCAATGCTAAGTAACTCAAAATTCGGAATAAAGAAGCGTACCAAATTCAACAACAAAAAAAACAAAATCAATCAATACAAATCGAATAACATCAGCAATGACAGTAACACAAAATTCACAACCAAAAAAACCCTAAAAATCAATCAAATTCTACGTAACACCAAATCGAAAATCAAATCAACGATCGCTTGAGTAAAATCAAATCAATGCTAAGTAACTCAAAAATCAAAATAAAGAAGCGTATCAGATTCAAAATCAATGTATACAAATCGAACAACATCAGCAATGCCAGTAACACAAAATTCACAACCCAAAAAACCTAAAAATCAATCAAATTCTACGTAACACACAAAATCGAAAATCAAATCAACGATCAATTGAGTAAAGAGCAAGCAAAATCGAATGCGCAACATTGTGAAAGAAGATTGATTACAGTCGCGAAACAAATCGAATAACAGTAACACAAAATTCACCATCAAAAAACCTAAAAATCAATCGAATTCGACGTAACACACAAATCGAAACTCAAATCAACATGAACAAATCAACGATCAATGCTGAGTAACTCAAAATTCAAAATCAATCAATACAAATCGAACAACATCAGCAAATAACAGTAACACACAATTCACTACCAAAAAAAACCTAAAAATCAATCAAATTCTACACAAAATCGAAAATCAAATCACCGATCGCTTGAGTAAAATCAAATCAATGCTAAGTAACTCAAAATTCGAAATAAACAAGCGTATCAAATCAAATTCAACAACAAAACTTTCAAATCAATCGAAAAACATCATCAATAACAGTAACACAAAGTTCATTACCAAAAAAACCCTAAAAATCAATCAAATTCGACATAACACACAAAATCGAAAATCAAATCAACGATCAATTGAGTAAAGAGCAAGCAAAATCAAATGCACAACATTGTGAAAGAAGATTGATGACAGTCGCGAAACAAATCGAATAACAGTAACACAAAATTCACCATCAAAAAACCTAAAAATCAATCGAATTCAACGTAACACACAAATCGAAACTCAAACCAACATGAACAAATCAACGATCAACGCTGAGTAACTCAAAATTCAAAATCAATCAATACAAATCGAACAACATCAGCAAATAACAGTAACACACAATTCACTACCAAAAAAAACCTAAAAATCAATCAAATTCTACACAAAATCGAAAATCAAATCACCGATCGCTTGAGTAAAATCAAATCAATGCTAAGTAACTCAAAATTCGAAATAAACAAGCGTATCAAATCAAATTCAACAACAAAACTTTCAAATCAATCGAAAAACATCATCAATAACAGTAACACAAAGTTCATTACCAAAAAAACCCTAAAAATCAATCAAATTCGACATAACACACAAAATCGAAAATCAAATCAACGATCAATTGAGTAAAGAGCAAGCAAAATCAAATGCACAACATTGTGAAAGAAGATTGATGACAGTCGCGAAACAAATCGAATAACAGTAACACAAAATTCACCATCAAAAAACCTAAAAATCAATCGAATTCAACGTAACACACAAATCGAAACTCAAACCAACATGAACAAATCAACGATCAACGCTGAGTAACTCAAAATTCAAAATCAATCAATACAAATCGAACAACATCAGCAAATAACAGTAACACACAATTCACTACCAAAAAAAACCTAAAAATCAATCAAATTCTACACAAAATCGAAAATCAAATCACCGATCGCTTGAGTAAAATCAAATCAATGCTAAGTAACTCAAAATTCGAAATAAACAAGCGTATCAAATCAAATTCAACAACAAAAAATTCAAATCAATCGAAAAACATCATCAATTACAGTAACACAAAGTTCACTACCAAAAAAACCCTAAAAATCAATCAAATTCGACATAACACACAAAATCGAAAATCAAATCAACGATCAATTGAGTAAAGAGCAAGCAAAATCGAATGCGCAACATTGTGAAAGAAGATTGATTACAGTCGCGAAACAAATCGAATAACAGTAACACAAAATTCACCATCAAAAAACCTAAAAATCAATCGAATTCGACGTAACACACAAATCGAAACTCAAATCAACGATCAATGCTGAGTAACTCAAAATTCAAAATCAATCAATACAAATCGAACAACATCAGCAAATAACAGTAACACACAATTCACTACCAAAAAAACCCTAAAAATCAATCAAATTCTACGTAACACACAAAATCGAAAATCAAATCAACGATCAATCGAGTAAACTGCAAGCAAAATTGAAATTCGGACGAATGTGAAATCAATCAATACAAATCGAACAACATCAGCAACAACAGTAACACTAAATTCACTACCAAAAAAACCCTAAAAATCAATCAAATTCGACATAACACACAAAATCGAAAATCAAATCAACGATCAATCGAGTAAAGTACAATCAAAATTGAAATTCAGACGAATGTGAGAACGAAGATCATAAGGAGACGATTGAATTACAGTCGCGAAAGACGATGTTATCGCCTCTTTGAGAAAGTACGAAGAATTGCGATATCATTTTTCGCCCCCCCAACGAAGAACACCAGCTTTCTCTCTCTCTCTCTATCTTGATCGACACGACACCGACTCACCCAACTAACTGTTCACGGTTTAGTCTTTGAAATTAAACCTCAACTGAACCGGTAAAGTAAACCTCAACTGAACCGGACCGAGGAATCTTTCAAGTACGGGGTGCAAATCCCGGTCCGGATCAGACCCGGAATAAAAAATTTCGGTCCGATCTCAGGTCCATCATTTTGGACAATTCCAGGTTCTGACTCGTTTTTGTCGGTTCGGACCGGTTTGGACCAGAAACACCGGAATTATATTTATTTGATAAAAAAATTCGTCTAACCGGGCCAAACCGGTCCAAACGGTCCGGAATTTTTAGATTCCGGTCTGGATTTTTTTGAAGATTCTGGTCCAGTCCAAACCGGGTCCGGTCCGGTCCTGGACCGGTGCACAGCTTAGTTTTAAGTACTGTTTTTTTTTTCGTTAGCTGCACTGGGAAGATGAAATACAAATGAAATAGGTTTTGGGCTTTTTTTCATGTGTTGATCGGATCAAACTAGACACCGGTCACCAAATTTTTATGAAAACCGGATTTGAGTTTGTCTTGCTTGCTTAGTCTGATTGAACCGACTGGATTACCAGTTGATCTGGTTTATCAGACTGGAGTAAACTAGGCACCTGTCGCCAAATTTCTACGAACTCATAATTCGGAGCGGGTTGTGTTCGGTGTGGTCCGATCTGAACCGACCAGTTCAAGTCGGTCTAGTTTACCGGTCTAGACGGGTTCATGTTTGAAAGTTGTGGGTTTGGGCCTTTGGGGTGTTGGGCTTGTGGGTTGTAGGGACTAGTGACTTGTGAGCCATATATATGGCTTAGCCCAATGAATAATTTGAGCTCGTCTTACATTATATATGATCATACTGTATAAAAAAAGTTATCGATAATGAATTACTCGTACTAAATAGTACTCGTATTCATACCATTTTGATTTTGTCTTCTTTAATCATGTAAATATTTGACCCGTTATAAGTTATAACTTTGTGACAGATATCCGTCATAAGGGAAACCAACTGCTACTAAATACTGTACTATTCTGTTCCATACCTCAATTTGATTCCATACGTTTTGCTTTGTACATAGTACATCAATGCACGTTTTCTTTTGTCCATATCTTTATTTACATATTTCTAAAAATTATAACAAAAAATGATATTCTTATAATGCACTCGATTAGATAGTAACCCGTACGATTTAAACAAGATATCACATGACTATATTTTAGTATATTACTCCATGTTATTAAAGATTATATCGAATATTTTTCTCACTTATGAATACTGTCTAAAAAACAAACGTATGAAACTCAACAGAACAGAGGGGTAGTAACTAGAGTACCAATTTAATGAATGTTTATAAGGACTACGTTTCATATACAATCGAGCAGTGAATTGTACTCCCTCCATTCAAATCCAAACTACACATTTCTCTTTTGCACATTTGTCGAGGCGCATTTTACAACATCGATATCTTTCATTTTACATTAGCAAAAATTATAGAAATTTGATATTCATAAACAACTTACAAAGATGAATCAAACAAGATCCCCAGGCCACATGACTATATTTTCTCTTATAGATTGTCGATAATATTGAAGATTTCCTTTAATCATGAATAGTGTCAAAAAGAAAAATGTGTAGTTTGAATTTAAACGAAGGGAGTAAGAAATAATGGAGAGAAATCAATGAAGATCGTCCTCATCCAATTTATACACCTCCATACCTCCCTTTCTACTTTTTACATTGGACTAGTACTCTTATGTCTACACAATATGGGTGAGTAAGTATTTAAGTAAGATCCTATCCTTTAATTTTCTTGGATGAATATTGATTATTGAGTAGTCAATTTATCAAATTAAAGAGAATATTTAAAGCATTTATTTATTTTGACTCATTTATGAATAATCCGTAATAAAATTGATGTGGGTGAGAAATTTATTATCGTTCTATATCAAAATTTCGACTTTATCTAGGGTTTCCAATAGAGTTGGTGTAGAAAAGTTTACGTACTCTATAACTCGCACTCTTCATCATCTGATGAAATATCTCTCAATAATGCTATTGAAAAACTGTTTATCTAAACTTTTTGTGATGGTTTAAATAGGCTAGCTATAGGCCAGCTTTCAGCCAGGCCAGTCCGTGTATGTAACTCTCTATCTTCATCATGTGAGATATATCTCTCAATAACACAATTGAAAAATCGTCTTTTCTACCTGAATTTTATTTTAACAATGCCGTAAACAACAAGTTTCTTCCCTCGTCATGTGAGATACTCTATCTCTCAATAATATTATTGAAAAATCATCTCTTGAAACATTTTGTGATGGTCTAAATAGACTAGGTTGTCGATGAATGAAAAATTGAATCTACATGTGTAACTTTCTCTCCCTCCTTATCATGTGAAATATCTCTCAATGACGTTATTGAAAAATAAACCATCTTTTTATCTGAAGTTTTAACTATACTCTAAACAATTCTCTCTCTCCCTCATCATGTGAGATATCTCTCAATAACACTATTGAAAACCATCTTTTTTACCTTAAGTTTTAACGATATTGTAAACAACAACTTTCTTCCCTCATCATGTGAGATATCTCTCAATAACATAATTGAAAAACCGTTTCTTTAAACTTTTTGTGATGATCGTCTAAATAGGCTAGGCTGCCGATGAATGAAAAAATGAATTTACGTGTGTAACTCTCTCTCTCTCTCTCATCAGATCAGCATGTGAGATTTCTCTCAATAAGTCAAGATTATTGAAAAACCTTTTTTCTTCTTCTGAAGTTTTATCGATGCTCTAAACATCTCTCTCTCTCTCTCCTTATCACGTGGGATATCTCTCAATAACGTTATTGAAAACCCGTTTCTCTAAACTTTTTGTAACTATCACTTAACGAATGAAAAATATAATTGAATCGCCATATGTAACTCTCTCTCCTCATCATGTAAGATGCTCGTACCTATCTTTTAGTAACGTTATTGAAAAACCGTCTTTTCAGTCTGAATTTTTAACAATGCTCTAAACAACTTTCTCCCTTTATCATTATGTGAGATATCCCTCAATAACGTTATTGAAAACGCATGTCTCTAAACTTTTTGTAACTATCACTTAACATATATGAAAAATTGAATTTACATATGTAACTCTTTACTCCCTCCGAGTTCCTATTATTGTCCCACTTTCATTTTTGGACTGATTTTGATTTTTGTCCCACTTTTTTTTAGTTCATTAATGTGTGGTTCACAATTACTCTTTCATTTCTCTCTCTTCCTCATTTTTTTTTTAACCAGTCATTTTTCCTTCTTATTTTTCACCCCAAATCTCTTTGGAACAATAATAGGAACTCAAAGAGAATACTAACGTTATTGAAAAACCGTCTTTTTCTGAATTCTTGAACTGTACTCTTGGTAAAGGTGGTCTAGATAGTAAAGAGGCTAGGCTGTCACTTGATGAATGATAGTGTATGTTCAGTTTGCAGGGCCACTAGTCTTCCAAGTAAACATTTTACCTTTACCAATCTCATCTCTTTCTCTTTCTCTTTCTAGCTTCCTTCAAAGGGTAAGTGTGCTACTCTATTCCCAAATCTCAAGAAAAATAAAATTATTATTATTATTATTATTGAAAATAAACTTACTTGTTATAGCAATTTTCTTTTGATCTTTTCTTTCTTGCATTACATGTAATACTATTATTGGTTTAGTAATTTTTTTTTCTTTTTTTGTGATCTAGGGTTTCTATTGTTGCTCCCCTTTTTTTTTGCTAGTTTTAGTATTACTATGTTCACAAAATATATCTTCTTTTTATGTTCAATATTTAGATCTAGCTAGAACTACCATTTTTTTTAGAGTATTTTTGATTTTTTATAAGAGGATTTATTTGTATATAAAATTTAGAATTAATATTCTCATATATATCATGAATATTATATTATTATTATTATAGATTTTTTTCATATCATAAAACTATAATTTTTCAATGTAGTTTGCATTTTTTATAAGAGGATTTTTTTGTATAAAATTTTAGAATTAAATATTCTCATATATTTCATGAATATATTATTACTATATTATAATTTTTTTATATATGTCATAAAACAATCATTTTTCAATGTATTTTGGATTTTTTTAAATATATTCTCATATACTATATATACACACACTCCATAATATCATGAATATATTATTATTATCAAAGGGCAATGAATATATTTACTTTTTTTATTATTTGTGAGAAATATTTTAATTAAATTAAACAGATTAATATATTTATATAAGTGAAGTAATAACTAATATACCTCTTATTTTTAATTCAATAGATCTGGGATTAGTAGTATTTTTCATTATATTGATTCTTGAATTTGTAATAAAAGGATAATTTATTAATTTGTGTATAAAATGTTTGAGATTAATATTAATATTCTCATATATGTCATGAATATATTACTCCATGTAACTATATATGTTTATCATAAATTCATAATAATATCATCAAAATGCAACACTTCTATACATTTTCTCCATATGACTCATCATCATATATTTACCTTTTTTTTCCTAAAAATATTTTAATCAAATTTAAGCAAATAATTAGTGACAATACATTAATACTCTATATATCTTGTTATATGTAAATCCATTATACTATAAATCAAGGACAAATATATAAAACAACTAACAATCCATGTTTTTTTTGTATAACCTATTATGTATTTAATTTCTATTAGTAAGTCGTCAAATATCAGCCACATGATTAGATAAAACAAAATCAGAATGTCCCCAGACGTGTATAAGTATATAATAAATGATTGTTTTCATAACCGACCGTCACAAATTTATGACAGATATAGATCAGAATTTGTATATTTATATTTATTTATTGAGGGGTAAAAATGAAATGTGATAGGTAAAAAATATCAGTCACATGATTAGATAAAACAAAATCAGAATGTCCCAGACGTATAAGTATATAACAAATGATTGTTTTCATAGCCGACCGTCTCAAATTTATGACAGATATAGATCAGAATTTGTATATTTATATTTATATTTATATATATATATATTAATTGAGGGGTAAAAATGAAATGTGATAGGTAAAAAAAGGATGGCAAGGGAGAAGATAAAGATAAGGAAGATAGATAATATAACAGCAAGACAAGTAACATTTTCAAAGAGAAGAAGAGGAATTTTTAAGAAAGCTGAAGAACTTGCTGTTCTTTGTGATGCTGATCTTGCTCTTATTATCTTTTCTTCTACTGGCAAACTCTTTGATTATTCCTCCTCCAGGTATTTTTTTTTTAAAATTATTATTATTATTATTTTATGAATGGGAGAATTTTATTATTATTATTATTATTATTATTATTATTTTATTTTATTTTATTATTATTTTTTTTTGCAAGAAGGTTATGAGTTATGACTCTTTATTGATAATAAAGAGACTTATCTTATTATTATTATTATTATTATTATTTTATTGTTTTATTTTTTGCAAATTGGAGTATACAAATTAGAGTATTGAGGCGGTTTCATATGTGGGACGGTCCATTTCTGTGGAAAAAAAATATTTTTATTTATTTATTGATAAATTAAATGAATGAACTTTTTATACTATGAAAGTAATGTGTGGTGCGTGTGAGACCGTCTTACAGAATATTGCAAAGTATTGTTATCAATATTGCATTCTATGATTGTAAATTGTACTAATATACATATATATACTCCATTAATTATTTCATGAAACAACTAACTACTCCTATGAGTGAAGATAGGGTTTTAATTTATTTTAGTTATATTATTTTATTTTATTTATTAAAAATGGGAGAATTGTATTGATGAATCAAAATGCAATTTTATTATCGATGAAGTCATGAAACTGCAGTTTTATTGATGAATTATTATTATTATTATTATTATTATTATTATTATTATTTATTTTAAATAAAAACCGAACTTGTATTAATAACGAAACAAATTACAAGAACTTAGTGGGTAGCCGAGATACTATCTGGGCACCCACTTTATTATTATTATTATTATTATTTATTATTATTATTATTATAAACGGAACTTGCATTAACATAGTATTATTGTTGTTGTTGTGTTGTTCTTCTTCTTCTTCTAATTAGTGTTATTAGTATTATTTACTCCAACTTTCTAAGATATTCCAATTTGATTATTTTATATTCATCTAAATGAATATATAACGAGAAGAACGTAGAAAGTTGGAGGAAGTACTATTATTAATTAGTAAGCAGTTGAATTAAGATTTACTCGTAACAACTTTTCTACAATACTGTTTTACGATAAGACAAGTCTAATAACTAGTAAAAATAATACTCTGTATTTGCATTTAAATATTTCTTATAACTTTATTATACTTCATTTTATTTCGACAATTTGAATATTTGATACGAGTAGTTATTTTGTGGACGACCTATTCAAATACTTCGTAGGTATAGTTTCTAGTAAAATATTCCGTAACAAGTTATCAAAATAAAAATAAAATCAATTAATTATTTCTATTTTTTACCAACAAGTTTTGAGTTATTGTAATTGAGTTTCATGGTGTCCATACTTAATTATATTAGTTTTATAATAAGAGAAGAATTTTGGGGAAATGCAATAATATATAGAAATACATAGAATAATATATAGAAATATATATAGTATTATAATAATAATAATAATATGTGGACAAAAACTACTTATTGAAGTAGGTTCTGGAATTTGCTGTGTTATTTCTCATTTGGAAGTGTCATAAAAAACTATGGATTTTGATTGGACAAAGTGACCATCTCACATTATCCTAATATATAGTATAGTATATATACATACATTTATCATATATTACTATCTATTTTAATTCCATTTTAGTAAATACATTTAATTCTTATTTACAACCCTAAAAACTGTATTTAACATTATCCTTATATAATAAACTTTGAAATGAAAATTAGTGCAAGGGACCATATATATATATATATATATATATATATATATATATATATATATATACACTCCCTCCTATCCGATCCATTGTACCCATGTACTATTTTTAGTCAAACTTGTTAAATTTTGACCTCGACAATAAAAATTTAAATATAACACAAACATATTTGTATTTATTATAAAGTGAAGTTTCAAAAAAAATTATTGTCAACAAAAAATATAGGGATTTTCTACGCGGTACCCCTGTATTTTTCACTTTTCTACGTGGTACCCCTACCCTTTCTATGTTTATACATGGTACTCTTAAAGTTTATTATTAATTTAACTAGCGCCCCGAATTTGTTTTTCCATCAAGTTTTGTCGTTTGAATATGTTTTTAGCTTAGGATTAAGACTTCAATATCATTTAAATTAGATAATTATCAAGTAATTGAGCTTAATTCAAGTGTTATCATTTGATTTGACAATATAACGTCAAAAATGTAATCCGTTTAGATTCGGAGTATAACTGCAAACACGTACAAAATTGTTAGTTTAAGTTCAATTACCGGTTAATTAGGTATGTTAAATGACATTTAACTTTTATTCTTGAACATAAAAAGGTAATTTGTTGCCAAACTTGACGGGAAAAAAAGTTTATGGGTACCAATAAAGATAATAATTAAGTTTAGGGGTACCAAATAAACTTTTTGTAAAGTACGAGGGTACCATGTATACATGTAAAAAGTGTAGGGGTACAAGGTAGAAAAGTAAAAAGTTCAGGGGTACCACGTAGAAAATCCCAAAAATATATTATACAAATGGAGAAAAATACGGTCAAAGTGTCGCCTCATAGACCGCAAAAAGTCAAATGGGTACAATGGATTGGATAGGACTCATAGGAGAGAGTATATATATAAAACAGCTAGTCTTGCGTTGCTCAATAAGTAGAATATACAACCAGTTGTACATAACTCTATTTACAAATATTTTTGGTGATTTTGAGCGTTATCATCACAAAGTTTTTGAATTCTGTTGTAAATTTTCTGAGCTTTAATGAAAAGTTTTGAGCTAAATCACATAAATGTTTTGCTCAAAAACTTACAACTGATCAACTTAGAAATTTGTATAAGCTCACAAAGTATACGTACATAGAAGTTCAACTACTTTGAGACGACTGTATGTACGTACACACAGTACAACTGGTGGTATAATACTACTGTATATATATACAAGTACCTTTCAGTTTCACTTAAGACGTAATAATATCCGTTTTAAACTTTAAAATGACTCAAATACTAACCTATGATTTAATATATATATATATATATATATATATATATATATATATATATATATATATATATATATATATATGACATATTTTACAATTTACGAAGAATAATACCGTCACAAATGAATCTGATAATACTACTATTACACTATTACATGAGTGAAAATTGTAGGGCACTTTATGTTTTGTTGAAACTTGTACTAATAATTCTAGTAATTGATGTTAAACTGTTAAGTCATGTCACATATTTTGAGTGTGTAATGAATATAATAATAATAATAATAATAATAATAATAATAATTATTATTATTATTATTATAATTAATTAATTAATTATAATTAATTTGGGTTAATCAAAGAGTTAATTAGCTTTGGGGTAAGTAAAAGGATGACATAGATCGTGAGAGTACTGTTTGCAAGTACAACTACATTTGCATTTCCCTAGATTATTTTACAACTTGGTGACTTGGTCTATTTCTCATCACAAATTCTTGATTCTGTATCAGTCATAAATATATGACGGGTCAAATATCTTTCTGTATATAAATAGAGATAGATCATTCGATACTGTCTAGGTATTCTGATATGTCGTTGTCTATTCATATGAGTATACATCGTATATTCATACTGTCTATTAAGTAGTATTTGATACGGTCTAGGCATTCTGATATTATCTATTCATATGTTGTTGTCTGTTCATAATGATATATATATCAGTCTGTATATATACACCGTATATAAAAAGTATTGTAAATAATAAAGATAAAGCATTCGATATTTTCTGGGTATATTCTGATACAATGTCTGTCATTGTGTATTCATATGAGTGAAAACTCGTCATTGATTTGTAACCGATAATAAAGCTAAAACAAAAGCAAATTAAAGCTCCTAGGCAACTAGGGTTTAGCAAATTAATCAAAACAATTACGAGTATTCTCTATCCGACTGAATAAAATATTATTTGATTCGTTTTATTAATCTGAAAACAAATACAGTATATTATTTGATTCGTTTTAATCTGAAAATAAATCTGAATAAGATATTACATATGGAATATAATCGTCGGTCCACTCTTAATATTACAGTGGAAATGTGGAACCCTTTATTAATAATTAAAATATCTATAATTAATATTTACTAGATTCTTTGATCATAATTTACTTAAATTAATTATACGATAATCAGTTGACAGATATATCCGTCTTATTTTTAAAATGAATTCAGATATTATTATCATTATATAGTAATATTTATATTTGCCCTAATTGAAGATTCTTAATCAAGTGATTAAGATTAAATATCCTGAACAATAAATCTCAGATCAGTTTCGAATTTCTGTTTCGTCCCTTATACTAGAACGTAACTAAGTACACTCATCGTTGAAATAATTAAAAATATATACATTTGCCCTAAAAACATAATTTGTTGTCTTTATCATGTTTGATTGGTTGATGCAATTTTGTGAACATGTATATATTAATTAAACCCTAATTGCTTGATGACGGTCTCAGAATAAATTTATTCTGAGACCTTTCACATACTTGGGTGGTTATTACTTTTCTGAATAAAAAACCGAGTTTTTTTAATTTATAGATATTGCTTAAATAATGTAGTGCTTGAGTATATATAATTAATTTATTATGATTATAATTTTATAATTAAGTATATAACTAATTGTGTATGTTAATTAATTAGAATGAAGGATATCATTACAAGATACAAAATGCATTCCAAGAACGAGAAGAAGCAAGAACAACCCCTCCTCGAATTAAAGGTATATATTATTACTTCAATCTCGATCATTTATTTAATTTTATATTAATTAAACTGGTTAGGTAAATGATAAATATTCGTAAACAATTAACAAAAAAAATACTATTATTAATGCAATAGTCAATTAATAAGTGAAATAATTTTTATTTTATTAATAACTAATAATTTATTTATTCACTTTTCACAATAAATTTACCGTGAGACGTCTGATACAAGGTAATAAATCACTTTACTTTTTATTATTATTTTATTGCTATTAGTATATCTCACAATAAGTTACCATGAGACGGTCTTACAGAAGAATTGCACAAATTATTGTATAAGACGGTCTCACAATAAATTTACCGTGAGACGTCTCATACAAGGTAATTAATTTTTATTATTATTTTATTGCTACTAGTATATCTCACGATAAGTTACCCTGAGACGGTCTTACAAGAGAATTACGGTTATATTAAACCGGTTAGGTAAATGATAAATATTTGTAAATAATTAACCAAAAAATATTATTAATGGAATAGAAATTTTTTTTTTAAAAAAAAAAGTGAAATAATTTTATTAATTTTTTTTTTCAAGAATCAGGAGCAGGAGGATGTCAACCTTGGTAGTCTGAGAAAAGAGGTTGCTGATCAAAATCAAGAGCTTAGGTAATCCATGAATTATAGAGTAAAACGGTTTAATTTAATTTTATACTGTCGGTTTAATAATCTTGATTAATTAAATTGGTAACGTAATTCACAAATTATAAATTAAGATGATTTTATTAATTAGTACAGAGTACATTATAAGACGGTCCACTTTTAAAAAAATGACGAGTAATTAACATTTTTAATTACTCGAAACTTGATTAATTAATAAAATTATTAGGTTTATTTTCCCACAAATTATAGAGTTATTAAGAATCAACATTTTTAATTACTCCAAGCAATTAATAAAATTATTATTATTATTATTATTATAAAAAAATTTCATCTCAGTTATTTATTTATCTTTAAGGGGTCGTTTGGTTGTCTTACTAAATCAGGGAAGTTCTTACTTCCCATGAATTGATAAATTGGGAGGTTGGAACTGTCACTTCTTTCATAATGGGGGAAGTTATTCATCAAGCCCTCCTTGGTGGGTAAAACTTTCCACATGAAGTCATTTCTCACGTGACAACCAAACAATATTTCTGTAGTTCCCATGAAATACAAATTCACGTGAATTTAAGTTTATCCTTTTAGAGATTATTTCATCAGATCTATATATAGATTCTTTCACGAAAGACTGTGTCAATAAACAGTAATATATAGAAGGCTGTGCAGAAGCGCGTTACTCTAATAGCGATCTTTGTCTCAAGGGTGTTCTTTATTTATTTTTTACAAATTTGTATTCAGTTCATTTTTCAAGGGTAGTTCTCATGATATACAAATTCACGTGAATTTAAGTTTATCTTTTTAGAGATTATTTCATCAGATCTATATATAGATTCTCTCACGAAAGGCTGTGTCAATAAACAACGATATATAGAAGGCTGTGCAGAAGCGCGTGCGTTACTCTAATAGCGATCTTTGTCTCAAGGGTGGTCTGTATTATTTTTTTTTTTACAAATCTGTATTCAGTTCATTTTGACATTATTTATAGATGCCGGACAGTTTATTATTCTGTAACGTATGTATGTAATACAGAAAATTGAGAGGGGAAGAACTTCAAGGTCTAGACTTGGAGGAATTACATGAACTTGAACAAATGCTCGAGGGCACGTTATCTCGTGTTGTTGATACAAAGGTTTCGAGTTTAATTTTAATTATTTTTCGTGTGTGAACGAAACTTTAATTTATGAGTAATAATTACAATAATATTAATTATTATTTTATTTACGGTTTTATATATATATATTATATCCATAATATTACAAATTAATTAACAATAAAAATATTTTACGAGTAATAAATTAAACATTATTTTATTTGTGTATTTGTAGGAGCATCGCATAAGAAGTGAGATCGAGGCTCTTCAAGAAAAGGTTTGAAATCTCATTAACGCAGAATTATTATTATTTAATCCGTTATAATCAATTTTTTTTTAATTTTTTTTTGTAATAGTTATTTTAATTATAGATAAATACGAAGTAAATTGAATGAATTTATTTTATTGAAGAGTAAATAATCTCAAACTCATGCATAGTAGGTTCAAGAATTGCATGTAAAATGTACTTGTGACATGCAACGTGAATAATTAACCCTCATGCATGCACAAAATTATATATACTCCGTATAAAATAAAATAATAATCGACAATAATAAAAATATTTATTATACGATGAATATTATAAATTATAATACAAATAATATATAGAGTGACACGATTTTAATTTAATTTTTTGATAAATGAATGATTTTTTTTAAATATATAAAGGATTGTTTCATGATTTAAGACGGTCTGATCAGACAATAATGATTGAGATTATAATAATATTAATATTTGAACCCTAATTGCAGGGTGAAGAGTTAATTGAAGAAAACATAAGGCTGAAAAGAAAGGTAATAAGTCAATTAATTCTCTAATTAATCACAAACATTATTATATTTTGAATAATCCGTTCATATTTACACGGTATATTTAGACGATTATTTTTATTTATTCAATTGATCATAATCTATTAAATTTGTATGAGACGGTTTTATCTCACACCAAAATTTCTGGTTATATAAATAAATAAATCATATTTTTAATTAATTAATATTTTTAATCACGATATTTGAGTGTTTTGCATTTAAATCATAAGGGGCTATATAATTAATGATACAACGATTAATTGTAAATAAAATCGTCTTTCAGGAGACTAATTATTAACCGTGTTTTGTTTGTTTTAGTTGGCAATGTTATCATCAGGAGGAAAGAAGCAAGATAATTATGGTGATATTAAATCTAATAATAATAATAATAATAATAATAATAATAATAATAATAATAATAATAATAATAATAATAATAATCCCCAATCATCTGAATCAGTGACTAATAGTGCTCCTCCTCTTACTGATCAAGATGATAGCTACTCTGATACATCTCTCAAATTAGGGTAAGTTCATTATTTAATTAATTACAATTAATTAATTAATTAATTAATTAATCAATTTATTTTTTAGTATAATTATTATTATTTTTGTTGTAATGATTTTTTAGTATAATTATAGGTAAGGTGTTGTTATACTTTAATTATAGGTCTAAGCCCGAACAACTTAGAAATTTTAACTAGTGTAATACCCGTGAAAAATCACAGAATTAAACACATTTGTTATACTAATAATAAAAGAGTTTTATTATCACTCTTGAGACCAGTTTTTTCCAATTTCGAGTATATATTAAACCTGATAAACGGGTCAATTGATGAGTCAGTAAGAATTAGGTAGACCATTATGTTGTCTAAGTATGGTAATTAAGAGTTGGTATTTCAATTTATTGTGATAATATAATTGTTATTTCTTCCTTAATTAACATATTAATGTGTGTCAATTGGGCACACGTTAGAAAACCCGTTTTTATATTTAACTGTTTTATTTTATTTTTTTCAGATAGATATACCCGTTATAAAAGATACTGACCCAAAAAAATATAACCATTGTTGTGTTTTGTTATTTAATTTGTAGGTTAACCCTATTTTAATGAGGTGGATCTTGAAGACACAATTGTAAGCTCAAATGCTCAATGGTGGATAAAAAACAACATATTAATTATAACAATTTATGCAATAATTTACACTCTAATATTTCATGTATGTTATCTTGTGTATGACCAAATAATTAACTCATTTAATCCTACAGTTATTCTCCTGTGAGACCGTCTCATGATAATTTATCGTGAGATCTACTCATGATAATTTGTGTTAATCATATTATTGTTGGTTATTATTGCATGTTTAATATTTCAAACACAACCTATTTACCTTGAACTCTTGAAGTGTATGAATTGTATATTGGATTATTTAATGAAAATAATCCAAACTATTCATCGTATTTTTATAATAATCCAAACTTCGATTTAATCCAAAATAATTCATATCATAAAGCTATAAAATCAAGTAAATAACATTACACTTAGGTCATTTTTGACCTATAAAATCAAGTAAATAACCGGTAATTTTTGTTTAATGATTAAACCAGTAATGATTTATGTTAATCGATTCCAAATATTTTTGTACTAATGTTGACATTTCTCATGAACAATTTTTTAACTCGAAAGACTTCGAAAATGACAAACGCCATAACCGTCATTCCCAAAGATCAAACTCGAGACCTTCGACCAAGGAAACAATACTCAATTCCAAAAAAACTTGATGAATATATACCCAAAAAAGCTTCGATTCGTTCTATCTACCTTCTAAAGTGTATCATTGATTCTGAGTTAATTCATTAATTCTCTCTTCGAGAATTTTTTTTTCGACGAAAAAAAAGGTTATTTCATGGGAATAATATAAACTATGCGTGTGCTTCTTAAATTAATACAAATTATACGTAATCTCAATTTAATATGATCTACGCCTTCATTAACCTCGCTTTGTTATGAGTGACCGGCTACCTGTTGAACCTCCCTTTTTCAACTCTTCCTCCAACTCTTTTTCTAATTCACATTTCGTGTTCATTTTCGACAATTAATTAAAAAAAAATAAGTTTTCCGAAAATTCATCTTTCATTTCTTTTTCAATTAGCCTTATAGAAGCCATGAAAAAAATATTTTTATTGTAATTTTGGCTTTCACGATAACTGCAACGGACATAATAAAATCCTAGAAAGTTACAACAAGTCATTATGACCGGTAATAAAAAGTCATAATTTCATACATAGCAAAACGAGTTTAATGAATGTGTAATTCATATTAAAATGAGATTACGTACATTTTGGATTAATTTAAGAAGCACACAAATATTTGAGATTATTCTCACGAAATAACAAAAAAAAAAAAAAATTGATTACCCAAAAAGAATGAACATTTTTTTCAATTCTGAGTTAATTCATTAGTTCCCTCTTCGGTTTTTTTTTTTGAAAAAAAAAACTTGATTACCCAAAAAAGAATAAACATTTTTTTCGATTCTGAGTTAATTCATTAGTTCCCTCTTCGGGATATTTTTTTTTTTTTAAAAAAAACTTGATTACCCAAAAAGAATAAACATTTTTTCCCCAAATTACATTAACCTTTTGCCATATTCAAATCATGAAGAGATATATACATTCACACTCATTCCATGGCAAAAACTCACACCTTAGGAAGAAGAAGAAGAGCTTCTTCTTCATCAAACCACCTTACTCTCTTCGTCGATCTACTTTGTTCCGGAGGAGGAGAATCCTCTACTACCCGGGCCCGGACCCGGGCCCGGACCGGGGCCCGGGCCCGCTTCTTATCGTTATTATCATCGAGTTCTTCCCGAGATTCATCGGATACTTCCTCGAGGAGGCAGCAGTTCGAGAATAACAACGGGCCCACTTGATCGTGGTTCTCGTTCTTCTCTGGCGTCTCGGGAATCTCCATTGCATCACCTTGAGCCAAGTCAAACCCTAGTTGACCATCTGCAGTTTTGTCGATTTCTTCTTGAGATGATTCTTCTTCGATTAGGTCCTCGAGGAAGAACGGGTTTGATTGATCGTGGTTGTGGTTTTGATTCTTCTTCTCGGGAATTTCGGATGAGTCAAACCCTAGTTGACCACCTGCAGTTTTGTCGAGTTCTTCCTCAGATTCTTCTTCGATTAGGTCCTCGAGGAAGAACGGGTTTGATTGATCGTGGTTTTGATTCTTCTTCTCGGGAATTTCGGATGAGTCAAACCCTAGTTGACCATCTGCAGTTTTGTCGAGGTCTTCCTCAGATTCTTCTTCGATTAGGTCCTCGAGGAAGAACGGGTTTGATTGATCATCGTTGAGTTGTTTTTGACAGTCGTGAATAATTGTGTTTGTTTTGGGAGAATTGTGACAGGAATGAGATTCGGATGATGAAGCAGAAGCAGAAGCTGAAGCATCCTCGAGATTGCATTGAAAAATTTGGGTATGATCTCGAGATGAGGGATCGGTTTGAATCGATACTATTGGGTCAAGTCCGGGTTGACCCGAATTGGGATGTGGAAGTTGCTCGTTGATGTCGTCCTCCTGCAGTAATAATAGACAGAAACATTATTCATTGGTTACAGACAAGTTTTGTGAATCTGAACATTCATCGGTTTTGGTGACACAACGGTTACAGTCACGTTATTCAACAATATTAGAGACTTAAAATTAGTTCCAATAAGATTTGGGGTTGGATAATGTGAATCGGTATTTGAGGTTGTCGAGTCGTCATCCATAAAAAAGAAATAAAAATAAAAGGAAGGCGAACAATGAGAAAGAATAATAATAGAAATATACTAGTAGTTTTGAACGTAAAATTGAGTTGAAAGCGTTAGTAATCGATATATATATATATATATATATTTTAGGCTTTTTTCGAGCGATCTCATTGGTCCGTTCCATCAAACCTCAAATTAGGAAAGTATCATAAGTAAATAAAAAATCAATTAGAGAATCTTTTAATTGTTATAATATATATTTAATTTATTATATTAATGTGATGTTTACAATTCTGAGGTAAAAACTTTTAGATTTCATTTTTTAAAAACATTATCGTAAAATAAATTATAAAAATGAAATAATTAGATTCGTGGTAAAAAATGCTTTCATTAGAGTATAAATTTCATATTATTTGTTTCACGTTATGCGATGAATTTATCAAATTCGATTAGATAAATAAAGAGTAATCGTCTATCCTTTAACTTAGATATAAAAGCAAATTCTTTTAATCTTAAAAATAGTTCTTAAAACTATAAACTTAATTAAGTAAATTACCACATCGAAAAATTATGGTGAGGTGATGGAATTTTATATCATAAATGAGTAATCTTTCGATTTTAAATATCAACCAACAATCTTTTGGGTCTTAAAAAGCTTTTAAAAAGACTACAAACCTAAAATTATCCCACATCGAAAAAAATTAAAATAAGGTGATGATTCTATATTATAAATAAGAGTAATCATGCGTTTTTCTGGGTTTTAAAAGCGGATCTTAAAACTATAAACCTTGAGTAAATTATCCTATATCGAAAAATTAAGATTAGTCAATAGAATCTTATATTATAAATAAGATTAATCTTTCGTTCTTAGATATCAATAAAAAAAATTATTCGTTCGTAGATATTAATCAAAAAAAAACTTTTGAGTCTTAAAACGTCTTTTAATAAGACTACAAACTTAAGTAAAAATAATCTCACATCGAAAAATTATAATAAGGTGATGAAACTTTATATTATAAATAAGAGCAATAATGTATTCTTTTGAGTTCTAAAATAAGCTCTTAAGACTATAAACTCAGTTGAAATTAAGTTTGATTACTAATATCATGTGATCATCTTATTTATTGTAATGACATAATTTAATTAAGTTTCTTATTTAGCGAATGTACATCATCAATGTAATTAAGCCAACTAACCCGTGCAACGCACGGGCTTTAATCTAGTGAATCTTAAAAGCTTGCAAATCCCAAGTTTAAAAAAAAGGGAAAAAAAAGGTGAGAAAATAATTTTGAAAAAGAAATACTCCGTATTAAAAGTGAGAAAATAAAATAATTTTGAAAGCGTTAATAATAAATATTAAAAGCTTACAAATCCCTAGTTATTAAAAAAAAAAAAAAAAAAAAAAAAGTGAGAAAATAATTTTGAAAATAAAATACAGTACTCAGTATGAAAAGTGAGAAAATAAAATAATTTTGAAAGTGTTAATAATAAATTTTAAAACCTTACAAATCCCTAGTTAAAAAAAAGGAAAGTGAGAAAATAATTTTGAAAAAGAAATCCTCCGTATGAAAAGTGAGAAAATAAAATAAATTTTAAAAGCTTACAAATCCCAAGTTTTTTTTAAAAAAAGTACGAAAATTATTTTGAAAATAAAATAAAAGAATTAAGAATAAATAAAAAAATAGTAAAAGGATAGTCCTAAAATATTGAGTTTGAAGAATTAAGGCGATTTTACAAATCTGAGGAAAAAATACTTCAGCAAGCGAACACACTTCAAAAGTTCAAATAAAACGATAAAAGCTTCCCAAATCTTAATAATAAATCTTAAAAGCTTACAAATCCCAAGTTTTTAAAAAAAAAGGAAAGCGAACAATGAGAAAGAATAATAATAATAATAATAATACAGTTTTAAACGCGCAAAATTAAGTTGAAAACGTTAATAATAAATCTTAAAAGCTTAGAAATCCCAAGTTTTAAAAAAAAGGAAAAAAAGTGAGAAAATAAAATAATTTTGAAAGCGTTAATATAAGAAATTTTAAAAGCTTACAAATCCCTAGTTAAAAAAAAAGTACTCCATATGAAAATAATTTTGAAAATAAAATACTCCGTAAAAGAATTAAGAATAAATAAAAAGAGCGAAAGGATAGTCCTAAAATATTGAGTTTGAAGAATTAAGGCGATTTTACAAATCTGAGGAAAAAAAACGTCAGCAAGCGAACACACTTCAAAAGTTCAAATAAAACGATAAAAGCTTCTCTTCGAAAGAACTTACCAATATGGGAGGCATAAAAAAATTTAACTGCCCAATTGATGCTCCCTCGTCATAACGTTGACACTGTTCAAGATGCTCTGTCATTCCCGAACCCAAGTTATGCAGACCGGTGTCCACATCCTGAACTTGCTCCGTGTACAAAGCACTGGCCCCGTTCCATGTTTTCTGGGGGCTTGTTTTCTCGAATATTATTTTTACCCTGTTTTCATTCGCGTTATTTTCAGGCAATGTTGGTGAATGTAATGAATTGTTTCTAGAAGGAGAAGCAGATTCCTGGGATCGAGTTTTCAGGAGCTCGTAGATCAGTCTTTGGATATGTGTGCGTTTAAGAGATGCTTCAGCGGGTATAAACCAGTCCTGTTTTAGCTGCAATAGGTTCCGTGAAAAACTCTTAAATGATGAAAGAAACTTGTCCAAACTGTATTTTAAAATTTCACAAATTATAGTATGCAACCGTTGTACTGTACGACGGACGTAATTTATGGTAAAAAGTTACCACTTTATGTTATTTAGTGACCACTTTTAAGTTAAATGGTGACCACGTTTTAATATGAAAAAGTGGTAACTATTTATTTGAAAGTGGTAACTAACTAACCTAAAATGATCACTTTTTATCATAAGTTGCAAACTTTTACTACTGTCGCATGGTACAACCGTTGTACACAATAATTACTGTTAAAATAATTTAACCATGCTGCAAACTCGACCCGACCCGAAAACCCAACCCGCCGGACCCATTTTTAGGATCATAAACCCGTTTTTTCGACCCAAACCCGAAATGAACCCGCAAATTTAGGATTGAAACCCAACCCGTCCGGCCGAAATTATTTCTAGCCCGTATTCTGGCCCTAACCTGACCCGGGACCTGTATGACCTGACCTGTATGACCCAACCCGAGACCAAACCGACCCGTTTGACAGGTCTATACATGAGTATGTTACGAAAACTTTTAGCATTGAAGGTCAAACTGGATAAAAGAGAGCTAGCTACTACAAATAGCAAAGACATGTTAAGAAGAGATTACTCACAAAAGGGTCAAAGTTATTGATCCGGAAAGGACTGAAGTTTAGAGGAGCTTCGTCGATAAAAAGTTCCGCATAATGGAGTAAGAAGAGACCGCAATCAGTGTAATTTTCTTGCTGTGGCAGCTGGCACAGTAAAAAAAAACAGAGTAAATTTTCAGTTAATTTGCTTATGTTAAATCTTACGGAGTATTACAATTTGCAGTTAATTGCTCATTCTCCCTCCGTCCCACTAAGATTGTCCCGTATTCCTTTTTGTGTAGGTTCTTAAAGATTGTCCCATTTCTCAACTTTCCTTTTTAGTCCATCCTTTTTTACAACTTCGTCCCTACTAAGACAAAGTATTTACCATTTTGTCATTCCATTAACCCACACCACCTCACACATCACCCTATATACCCCATCATTACATAATTTTCTTAATTATCGTGCAAAAGTAAATGGGACAATCATTTTGGGACGGAGGGAGTATAACTTTGTGACAGATATCCGTCATAAGGGAAACCAACTTTTACCTCGAAAACCCTATGTAAGAGTAAATTCATGTACTCAAAACAATAAACCTCATAGACTTTTACCTCGAGTGAAAGAAACCTTAGATTTGTAAATTTTGAAGAGATGTCCTCGGTAGTGTCCTTGTGCCTTTCTTTCCACTCTTCCAAAAGATAACTGTCGGTTCAGCAAAAGAGCAAATGTTGATTAGAAAGACAAAAAGATGTACACCGTTTTATAAAACACATAAGAGAGCAAAAGGGTTTCTCACCAATGCCGAGGGATAATGGACAATTTATACCAACACAAATTATAGTATACAACCGTTGTACCGTACGACGAACCTAATTTATGGTAAAAAGTTACCACTTTATGTTATTTAGTGATCATTTTAAGTTAAATAGTAACCACATTTTAATATGAAAAAGTGGTAACTATTTATCTGAAAGTGGTAACTAACTAACCTAAAATGATCACTTTTTATCATAAGTTGCAAACTTTTACTACTGTTGCATGGTACAACGGTTGTACACAATAATTACTGTTATACCAATGCCGAGAAAATATAAGCGTGCAAATTTCTGTTATGATAAATTCATACTAGCTAGAAATGAAGCCAAAACGAACAAAAGAGGAACCAAAGTACCTCTGAAGAAGATCCTTCAACCCTGCATGAGTTCCTCTAATGGAATCCATATGCAATATACAAGGGACCTTCAAAGCTTCGTCAATATTCTCATCTACATGACCAGTAAATAAAGTTAAAATCATTACAGTTACTATCAAAACCGATAATGTTATAAAGTTTTACCAGACACTCACCACTGAAGTTGGCAACTTCACCAGGATGACAAAGAATTATCAAACTCCAGTGTAGACTGGAAGACAAGCAACAATTTGGTTAACGACCAGCAGATTATTTCACAAAACGAGTACGTCAGAACATTAATTAATGCACACAGATGTATGAATATCTCCGTACTTGTAATTTACTGGTATGAATACATAGTCCTTCTCAAAAATATTTATTTTCCGGGTCCACCGTCGAACCCGCTGAAAAGCAGCCTTGCCGTCAGAAACACTGGAAGGATTTTTATCCAGATCAGCCAGCTTTCGGAAGAAGAAGCTGCTAAAAAAATGAAAACTATTTCTTCGTTCGCGCGGGATTCCATTCTTCAAATACCTGTTAATGGTGAGAATTGACAAGTGTATGCAGTAAGATACAAATAAAAAGAACTGAGATATTGCATGACAATTACATTGTAGAAAAGTGTTGTACTAATGAGATTCTGCATTTGCCTGATTAAAACATTCTAACTTCTATAGGTCGTATGGTGCACTGAGGAGATGAGGCGCAAAACAGAGACTAAACATTTTTTGGTTCTAGATCGTGATGGAATCAGCAAAATGGCTCACTAAATAGTTTGCGTTTTTTTTTATGTTGTCACTATACAAACAATCAAATAAAACAATATATTATTACGTAGTATGAATTAGCATCAGTCTATAATAAATGGCAGTTAGAAGGCATCAATACTTACGTGATGTAGAAGTCAATGATTGTATCGTTCAAGAATACGTCAGGCTGCAATAGATCAACGTCACTCTTTCCGACAGAAACAGCATCTAATTCACCTTTGGGGTAGACAACTTCTTCAAAAGATTCCTCGAAACTGATTTTAATTTATATTTAGAAACTAAAGTAAAAATGAAAAATCTAAGCATCTCCACGAATGAAAAGTGAAGTGGACACATGATTTAAAAGATTAAAAAACATCAAGAAGTTTACTTACATCGGAATGTAAGGGTCTGAAGAAGACTCGCTATCCTCGAACGGATCAGCATCTCCATCGTATATTTCCAAGCTACATGAAAATGATGTAGTCGTGACTCGTGAGTACAAGTTGTAAGAAGAATATTTCATATGCTTAATAAACATCAAGAAGCAAATTCCTAGTTAACATAAGAATGTCTGTAGTAGAAGGTAGATGGCAAATTGAAGACATGTCAATAACGAAGCCACGACGTCACAACATACTATGCACAAACAGAAACGGAATGAAAATCAAATTTGATATGAGATGAGGTTTCCATATATGGAAAATAGCACTCACTTATTCCCCACGCCTGAGACAGCATTGTGTCTCACTCGCAGTGACTTAATGCGCTCTTTTTGCACGGACCAATTGGGAACCAAAAATTCCACCACTTCTGCCCCTGCACAACCCCACAAGCAAAATCTAAGGTACTCAACAACCAACACGTTAGTAAACTCAATGTAGACTTATTCTTCTAGCTACGGAAAGAGAAGCTAAGAACAATGGATCAAAAGGTGATCCAAATTCTGAAACAAGCAAATGTCAGACAAGAAAGACGGACCTGAGGTTTTGTTAGCAATTTCTGCATCAGCCGAATCTTTTGACAACACTCGAATTCTCACTTTAGCTAAATTGGCCTGAAAGGCAATACCAATAAATGTATTTCAACAAGCTCCACATAAGACTATACGGGTATGACTGAGATTTTCATTTCAGAATGTGTTGGATGAAACTAACCAATCTACTACACTGACTCTCAATATTAAGTATATCATCAACTTTCCATTCAAGTTCACATGCTTCGGATTCCTCTTCCAAGGCCGACATCTTCAATTTAACCGTGTCTTTTGAGACCAATATCACGGAAGCTGGAAAATATTTGCCACCATATGCAACATAATCCGTATGAATTGGAATGGTATCTATTAAATCCTGCCATGTATATCATAACCCAAGGATGTTAGCATCTTCAATTCTTCATCACTCCGTATTATTTACTTTTAACAAACCAGCCACATTTTCTAAAGGCCAATTCTAACATATGAAAATTAAGCATTTGAAAGGGCGGGATGGTCTAGCAATTACCAAGTCCAAATCACCAGCTAACTGATCATGAGCTTGCCCAACTGTGGAGTCTAGAAAACAATATTGAGGATATTAGCTCGCTATGAGTACAAACAGTACAAATTCATTAAAAGGGCAACACCCAGCATAAGAGTACCATTATTCTCTTCCATCCCAGAATTAGGGGTTGAAGGAAAGCTGTCCTGAACCCTATCATTACTATCCAGTTCTCCGAACTCAGCAACCTGCATGATTCCAAATATTATGAATTCAATTTCAAGTCAAACACGGGATTTAAAACAAGCAAATAGAAACAAAAAATTCAGCTTACGCAGGCATTTTCAGGCAGAGATCCAAACTGAGAGAAAACTTTCATTTGCATGTTGGAGATTCTTATTCCAACGTTGATGTCAGACATCAGATTGTGACCCTCCGATACTTTAAAGTCAACTAGTGGGTACTCTGCAGGGCAAGCTGAGCAATCATCCGTGGAATAATGGCTGTCATCGTCATCATCATCGTCATCTAACGTGACAGTAGGGATTTCCTTAATAAGAGCACCGGGTCCGGATGAATCTGTTCAAAAAGGGTGAATACAGATGTATTACAGAATAAAAGCTTAGAAGTTCCTCAACGCTGCACAAGGCAAATAACAGGCAAAATCGATGCCGATCAACTAGAAAGATTAGTATCCGATTTCAAAGATCTAAATGTCGGGAAATTTTGGCCGAAGTTATGAACGCTACTGATGCAAATTTTGAACAATGTAGTCCTTAGTAATTACTAAGTTTCGAATCTGTAATTACCAAAAAAGTTTCATAAAATGAGCTCGTAACAAATCTCTCGCAAACTACTCCTCCATCCCAATTTTATTGTCCCCATTCCGATCAAACTTTACGCCAAAAATTTTGCCGCATATCCAAATTTAGCAAGGAAATATTTGATCAACTCATATTACCAATATAATTCATTATTCATACTCTGAATCTTCCTAAAACAGAAACGGGCCAATAAATGCGATTATGTTCGTGTCAAATTAGGGTTCATGCAAGAGGACTCAAATCTTTTGGTACTACGCTCACCAATCACTCATATCACTAGTGTTACACAAACATCAAAATAATTTAGAATGCAACCAATTTAGCAAACAAACAACGCATAAATACACTAGAATTAACCAGCAAGATACTCTATAAACTAAATGATCGCGTAATTGAAGAAGTTCACATCACTATTGTTACAAAACCATCAAAATATTTGAGAATGCAATCGATTCAGCGAACAAAAATGCAGACAAATTAAGCAATGAGCTACTCTAATAACGAAATGATCAAGTAATTGAAGAAGTTCGTATCACTTACTCCGTATTACAAAAAAATATCAACATAGTTGAGAATGCAACCAATTCGGTGAACAACAACGCAGAAATACACTCAAATTAATCAATGAGTTACTCTAATAACGAAATGATCACGTAACTGAAGAAATTCATATCGCTATTGTTACCAAAAAAACATCAAAATAATTGAGAATGCAACTAATTTAGCAATTAAAACCGCAGAAATTCACTCGAATTAAGCAATGAGATGCTCTAATAACGAAATGATCACGTAATTGAAGAAGTTCATATCGCCATTGTTACAGAAAAACATCAAAATAATTGAGAATGCAACTAATTTAGCAATCAAAAACGCAGAAATACACTCGAATTAAGCAATGGGATGCTCTTATAATGATCACGTAATTGAAGAAGTTCATAGCACCATTGTTACACAAACATCAAAATAATTGAGAATTCAACTAATTTAGCAAAACAACACAGAAATTCACTTGAATTAAGCAATGAGATGCTCTAATAACGAAACGATCACGTAATTGAAGAAGTTCATAGCACCATTGTTACACAAGCATCAAAATAATTGAGAATTCAACTAATTTAGCAAAACAACGCAGAAATACAATCGAATTAAGCAATGAGATGCTCTAATAACGAAACGATCACGTAATTGAAGAAATTCATATAACCATTGTTACACAAACATCAAAATAATCAAGAATGCAACTGATTTAGCAATCAAAAACGCAGAAATTCACTCGAATTAAGCAATGAGATGCTCTAGTAACGAAATGATCACGTAATTGAAGAAATTCATGTCACCATTGTTACACAAACATCAAGATAATTGAGAATGCAACTAATTTAGCAACCAAAAACGCAGAAATTCACTCGAAATGATCACGTAATTGAAGAAGTTCATATCACCATTGTTACACAAACATCAAAATAATCGAGAATGTAACTAAATTAGCAATCAAAAACGCAGAAATTCACTCGAATTAAGAAAATAAACACGAAATCGGATGAGTTTCGATAGAATTATACCGTGATCATTCAAAATAGGGATAGCGGGTTCAGCGTGAATCGCCGACCATGGATTACATTCAGGATAGTCTTCATCTCTGAATTCAAACTCATCTAAATCTTCTTCAGCACGCGTTGATTGCTTCATTTTCGATTGAATTTAATTGGTTTTTGGATGAGAAACCCTAATTTTCGATGCAATTTGGGGGTTTATGAATCATGAGGTGATTTGCTTCATTGCTTGTAATTAAGTAGGGTGAGGTGTAATGACAATTCCGGATCCGGATCCGGGCCCGGGTCACATGTAAATGGACCAAATTCGACCCGATTAAGACCTTGTTCTTTTGGATTGAAACTGACTGAACTTAACTTAACAGAACTTAATTTAACTGAAACTGAATGAAATATAGAAACAAAATATGTCTCCTGGAACTGAAATGAACTGAACTGAATTGAATTGAAACTGACTGAATATAAGTCCAAAAGAACAGGGTCTAACTCATGTTTCGAGATCATATCGACTTACTTATATAACCGGTCATTAAGTACCAAACCCGATCGTTTTCGTGTCGAATTTGTTGGACAGATGATTAAAATAGTTTTATCTAGCAAGGGATTGAAATATTTTTAGGGTTAATTTAACAATCAGTTATCTATTGAGACGGTTTTACGTTAATGTTCACTGTAAGAGATCCTAAATACTCTGTAAGAGGTAAGGTCGGAATAATCTGGTTTTAATTGTTTAGTTAGTTATCTCAGTCATCGATTTTGTGATTAATCGTGGAAACTAAATTTCAAATTAACCAATAATTATGGGTCATTTTTCGAATTGGTTGCACAAGTTTAGTTAGAGATTTCGAGTCTTTTCAGATTAAAAAGTTCATGAGAAATGTCGAACACGAATACAGTTGTGAAAAAAATTGAGTAACTCTCAAGTTTTTTTACAAAAAGCCTATGCTTATTGCTCACTTCAACACTTGCCCATTACATTCAAGTGCTTATTGCTTAATTGATGATAATTTTGGATTTTTTATTTATTTTTGCCATCGTTGAAGAAACCACCTTAAGACTAGTGTAAAGTCATAGCGACTAAGTTATGACCACAGGTATCAACACTTTGATTTACGGAGTACAAATTTACAAATTTTGGAATTGTAATTGTCATATTGGTGTTGCTGGGAAAATAAGATTATACACCTGGTTGTACAATGTTATTGTAAGTACAACCAAAGCAAATTTTTTGACCTTTTATATATATTTATTGAGCTTATAGAAGTTTTTGAGCTGAGTTGTAAGTTGTTGAGCTTAAACATTTATGTGATTTAAATCGACAACTTTACACTAAAGTTCAGAAAGTTTACAGCAAAACTCGAAATCTTTGTAATAAAGTTCAAAATCTTAAAACCAGTTGTACATAGAGCTATGTACAACTGACTGTATAATCCACTAATTGGTGTTGATGGGATCATATGATCATATCATAGCATAGCACCTAAATTTGGAATATTCAACCCTTGATTACTCATATTGGATTGGACTATTTTTTTTGAAGTGAAGATCAATTTCATTAATAATAAGTCATCCGACATCTACAAACGATGTCAAATTGAACTGAATACAGATTTGTAAAAAATAAATAAAAAAATCTTTGAGACAAAGATCGTTATTAGAATAATGTCTTCTGCACAGCCTTCTATACTGTAATAGAGATTAAAATTTGTCTATTGGATTGGACTATTGGTCTATTGGAGATGTCTCATTCTTTAGCCCAAAACAAAGTTGGACTTAGTCTTATGATGTAACTTTCCTCATAAATTCTCTAATCCTCCATTTTCTTCCTAGATTAGTGGAAGTTGAACAAGACATGACCTATAACTTCAACATAAGAACACTTATAAATCTTTATACATCTTGTTTGGTTGATCGAAAAATTTGAAATTTCATAAAAATAAAAAAATAGCTTTCGAAAAAATAGGAAGAGACTGGTAGGGAAGTCGCTCGCTCACTGTTAAATATGTTGTAAAATCAGCTGAATTTACAATTACAATCAACTCGTTTTGCCAAAAAAAAATGGTCATCTCAACAATCATTTTCCTTGTGGAAAATATTGTCTAATATGGACAACGTCTAGGTCAAGGTCAAGGTCAACGTCAAAGTCATTATAATAAGTACTACAGAGTAAGATTTAACATAATTTTTTCACGTACAAAATTACAAAGTGGGAATAACCTTATTAATAATTACTCCAAAAATTCTACAATGGTGCTAATTGGTGAAGGTAGGCACAATTTAAAGGTACATCTAGGTACTCATTTTTTTAAAGCAAACATCTGAATTATATCATCGCATTAAAATCGTCAAAATTAGCAGCTTTTCTTTATTAAAAAAATTCTCAATTAAAAAAATTCATATTTTCTTTAATTTCTACAATGAATCATTAATGATATTAATGAAATGTAGCCTAATTAATTAGTATGCATGACTACTCTCTAATTCTCTATCACTATCAACTCTTCATTTAGAGTTGTGGACTCTATTTTCTTTGCTAGAATGGTAGATGGCTAGGAACAACATTCTAAAATGGTCCTCAACCTAAAAAGTCGAGTATGTCTCCTGAAAGACGGTCTCTCATTAACTTTACTGAGAGACTAAGTACAGATAGAAGTAACAGTGATACCAATCCTAATAGAAGTAGGTACGATTAACATAAAAGGGTATACAAATACAAAGAGGGTACACTTCTTATAAAAACAGATACAAAACAAAGTTGTCATTTAAAAGGTACGAATAGAACATAGAGTGGTACTGATTACTGAAGAGTGGTATCTCAATAAGTTACTGAGAGACCGTCTCTCCCAAAATTTTGTGAACATTGAATTGGATCAGAGAGCAATTAAGTAACTAGTAATTACACACGAGAAAAGTGTCTAACCCATCGAACCTGCCAGGTATGGCCCCTCAAAAGAAGTGGGTTTAGACACAACATTTTCAAAAATATACAAAGGGCACGGCTCGCTAACTCTCTTGTTCATAGGCCAAACTTTCACACTTAGCCTGACCATGTCTGACCCCGAACCCGCATATGATTACTTCTAATCGAACAAGATAATTATCGTAAAACGTCTCATATGAGATTTATTACAATATCATTATTATTGAGCCAAATACAGAGTAGTTGATTAATTTTAAAACCGTTTTACAATATAAGACGATCTTACAGATAATTAATTAATTAACTAGGAGTAGTAATTGGACTAATTACACATGAGAAAAGGGTCTCCCTTCACTTCACCTTCAAGTCTTTCACTATAACTCCACCCATTAATTAATTTTTTTTTGTTTTTTTTTATTATTTTTTTTGAAATTCATTATATTTTTTTTTTATTCATTTATATTTTACAAACTCTCTCTTCCTTTGCCACCATCTTACTCTCCATCTCCATCACACTCCCACCATTTCTCCAATTCACCCATTTATTTCATCATATAAACATAATCAAACCAATATTCAATCAATTTAATCAAATTTAAATCAATTTCTCAATTTCATTTCATAATTCATAGAGGGTGTGATTCACATTTCACACCCTCACCTACTCAAACCACACAACCCAACCAAAAAAAAAATCAAAAAAACCCCAAAAAAAAGCACAAATTCTTCAAAAATTGAAAAAAATCAAATTGTCTCATTTTGAGAAAGTAATTACATTTTTGAATTGGGTTTTGTGTTTTGAGAAGTGGGTTTGTGTTAGTTTTTGGAAATAACTTTGATTTGAACATAAAGTTTGGATTTTTTTTAAAAACAATTTAGCTATGGATGAAGGGTTGTGTAATTGGGGAGTGTTTAGATCTCTTCTTGCAATTTTGCAATGGTGGGCTTTCAATGTTACTGTAATCATCATGAACAAATGGATCTTTCAGGTTATTTTTCAATTTTAATTTCAATTTCTTTTATTATTAATCATATTTACTAATTTAGTAACATCTAAATTTGTGTTAATTGTTTATTTACTTATTCAATTTTTTTAAAAATTTTTATTGTTTACACTATAATTTGTGTAATTATGTTCATATTTTGATAATTTGATGTTCAGTTTTGTTATTTTGAGCTGTTACATTTTGATTTTGCTGTTTTAATGTGTTATAATTAATGGTATTAAATGTTTGTTGATTCTTAGAATTGGACAGTTTTAATTTTTATGTTCTAATAATTAAGCTTCTAATCTGTCAATTTGATGATCTCCCATTTGATTCAAACTCAAGTTTCGAGCTATTTGAATTCGATTTTGGACTAATTTAGTAAGCTAAATTTTCGTTTGTGATCGACATTTTGAGCAATGCGGATTTTCTGTCCCATTTTGTGTCCCACTCTGTGTGCCACACCATACACTGGATGACACATCAACAAGTATATGATATTTGTTGCTTATTTTATCTATTCAATAGGCGAGGTGTCATCCGGTGTATGGTGTGGCACACGGAGTGGGACACAAAAATGGGACGGGAGATCCGTTCTGCATTTTGAGTGTCAGTAATTTGAATCTTTAATCAGATGTCAAGTAGCTTAATTGGTAAAGAAGTACGAGTATAAGTTTGCTAATTGCTAGCTCAATTGGTAAATTTGTCGAGAGGTGTTATTCATGATCTGGGTTCAAGCTCGACAATCATATTATTATCACTCCCCTTGCACCCCAAAAATTATGATGTTGGTAATTACTAATTAGAATTGTCGAGAGGTGGTACTCATGATCTGAGTTCAAGATCGACAATCATCTTATTATCATTCCCCCTTGCACTTGAAAATTTATGATGTTGCTAAATTTGTCGAGAGGTGATACTCATAATTTGTGTTCAAGATCGACAATCATCTTATTATCACCGCCCTTGCACCCGAAAGATTATGATGTTTTGGCATTGTGGCAATTTGTTGGAATAGTTAGGTCTCGAATTCATGAAAAATCATGATCATATTCTCTTTTAAGTGATGAATTTGTCGAGTAGTGGTTGAAAGATGTCCTATTTATGAGCTTAAATGACTCGTGCTTAAAAAGATTGAAAGTACTACTTATATCAACAAAGTGCATTTTCTTTTCTGGTCGCAAAAGAACTCCGCAGTTAAGCGTGCAGTCTAAGGATTTGAAAAAAAAAATCATGATGAAGGTGTTGTATCGGTTTTTATAGAATAGTTAGGTCGTGAGTTTGTGACTCGTGATCATTCCCGTTATTGAAGGGCATAGGAAATTGGACTAAGTATCCGACTGCGGGTCCCATGTTCGAATCTCACGTCACGTCCCCTGTATTCTAATGCGACTAAATGCGCTCTTCGTGGAACCAAAAAAAAAAATTCTTCTTTTGCTAATAATAATATCATTATTTTTACCGTTTTTTGTTTTTTGACGAAGTAGAAACTAGATTTCAAGTTCCCTCTTACGGTATCTTGCATCCACTTCATATGCTCGTCTATTGGAGCCTTTGTGGCGATTAAGATCCTAAAGATAAAACCATTGATAGCCGTTGACAACGAGGGTCGTTGGAAACGGATTTTCCCAATGTCGGTTGTGTTTTGTGTCAACATTGTCTTGGGGAACGTCAGCCTACGATACATACCCGTCTCCTTTATGCAAACTATCAAGTCTTTCACGCCCGCTACAACAGGTTCGTTGAAAACTCGTTGAAAACATCATTTACTATTTTTTTATCATTTAATTTCAATTTTTTAAAGGGTAAATTAAAAATTACTCCCTTTTAAGACACCAATTTTAAAATTTGCTTCCTTGTGAATTTTTTTTGTTAAAAATAACTCCCAAAATCTATCAAAATTTCAAAAAATTGCTTCAAAATATAATTTTTGAACGAAAATGCCCCTACCTTTTTTATGCCATATTACTTCTCATCTCAACCTCTAGCCAAGGGCATTTTCGTCCTGAAAATAAATTTGGGAGCAATTTTTGAACTTTTGATAGATTTTGAGAGTTATTTTTAATAAAAAATTCAAAAGAGGGTAAATTTTAAAACGGTTTTGTTAAATACAACCCTTTAAGCATTAAATATCTCATATAAAATTTAAGAATAAATTACACATACATCGATGCAATTAATACAAGTATTAACATTTTGTTTCCTCTTTTAGTCTTTTAGATACAACCCTAAGGGTTGTATTTATCATTTTCCATTTTAAAATTGGTATTTTAAAAGGGAGTAATTTTTAATTTACTCTTTTTTAAATTGGTCAATCGTGGTGTGACTCGTGATGGAACATGTAATTGTACCAGTTGTTTTGCAGTGGTTGGTGTGGCGAAAGCAGTTTGACTGGAGAATTTGGGCGTCGTTGGTCCCGATTGTTGGAGGGATTCTTCTAACGTCTATGACCGAGCTTAGCTTTAACATGTTTGGGTTTTTGGCTGCGTTATTTGGTTGTTTGGCTACGTCGACCAAGACCATTCTAGCCGAATCTCTTTTGCACGGCTACAAATTCGACAGGTACCGTCAATTGTTACTAGTTCACTTATTTAGATCATCTAAAAAGATTGGGCCGAGTTCGGGCCGGGTCGGGTTGGGTTGGGTCGGGTCATTTTGGGATTCGGTCACTTTTGAGTAAGAGTGTGCAAAATCCGGTCCAGACCGGAAAAATGGACCGGTCCGGTCTCCGGTCCATGAATTTAGGAGATTCTGGGTTCCGGTCCGGTCCGGTCCAAACCTGGTTTTTTCAGGTCTGGACCTGTTTGGATCGGAAAAACCGGAATTATATTTATTTAATAAAAAAATCGGTCTATGCGGTCCAAACCGGTCCAAAAGACCGGAATTTTGGACCGAAATTTTTAAAAAAAAAAAAAACAAATTCCGGTCCAACTGGTCCGGTCCGGGTCAAGACCGGTTTTTTCAGGTCCAGGTCCATCTAATTTTGTGATTCCGGTTCCGGGTCCAACCGGTTCAGGTCCGGTCCTGTGCACAGTCCTACTTTTGAGCGTGTTATTAGGGTCGGGTGGGTTTGAGGTACGGGTCATGCTCGAGTCTTCACTTCAGGTTGGTTCGGATACATGGGTGCTCATGTTGTGTGTGTGTACAGCATAAACACGGTGTTCTACATGGCGCCATTTGCAACGGCTATACTAGCTCTCCCAGCTTTGGTACTCGAGGGACCGGGAGTTATAATTTGGTTGACTACATACCCTTCGGTCTTCCATTCCTTAATCATCATCTTTGGCTCGGGAGTATTGGCCTTTTGTCTCAATTTCTCCATCTTCTACGTCATTCACTCTACTACCGCCGTCACCTTCAATGTCGCCGGAAATCTCAAGGTATGCCCTCGGAAAGAGTACTCGTTATTTTTCACTACTCGAAACTTGTTTTCGATAGAATTTTTTGTGCTATTTGAAATGGGTATTTTGTTGTATGACCGATAACAACGCCCCCAAAATCTCAGTGCGTGGATCCCCTGTCCCATTTTTGTGTTTGATCCGTGTGCCACACCATATCCGGGATGATGACACATCAACCAGATATAATATTTATTACTATACATATTTTATTTATGCAATAGGCGAGGTATATATATGGTGTGGCAAACAGAGGGGAAAACCAAAATGGGACAGGAGATCTGCACTGACTTTGGTTCGAGCTTTGTTAACGTTTGTTCTCATATCTTGTGCTTAGGTTGCCGTTGCCGTCCTAGTATCGTGGCTCATCTTCAAAAACCCTATATCGGGACTAAATGCACTCGGATGTGGCATAACCCTAATCGGGTGCACTTTCTATGGTTATGTTCGACACAAACTATCACAACAACAACAACCACAAGGAGCACCGAGGACGCCTAGAACTCCTCGAAGTCGTATCGAGATGACCCCACTTGTGCCGGAGAAGTTGGACGACAAAGTCTAACACGTTTATTTCATGTCGGGAATATACCGGTCTAACACAAATTTACAACGTTGATTCCGTCTTGTGTAGACTAATGAATTCGATATATTGGTATAGAAGTTTTTTTTTTATCGCATATGATCATATATTTCTATAGTCAAAACCGTGTCTCCCTAGTTTTTGTGTTAAATAAATTTAATGTAAAATTTATTAGCGCAATTTCGACATTTTAAGGCCAATATCTAGACAAACTTATCACTCATTTTCATATAAATTAGGCTCAATTTTGTAAACCCGTAAACACGATAGTAAAAACGGATATTACCCATTTTGATCATGAATAACCCGTTGTCGGAAAACATTTCCAACTTGTAATAAAATGACGGTGAATTATACATCGATGAATTTTATTCTCGAATGTGAACAATAAAAGATGACAAAAATCGAGCTCTAAACCATTTTTTTTCATGGTTATTTATTTATATTACAACAATCCTCATTTTCGAGCTACAAAAAAATTGAGTAAAAATTAGGTTGAAATCTTCTTGTACGAATAATACTCTTTCA
The DNA here is from genome assembly GCA_958450325.1 of Agrostemma githago. Classification (NCBI taxonomy): domain Eukaryota; kingdom Viridiplantae; phylum Streptophyta; class Magnoliopsida; order Caryophyllales; family Caryophyllaceae; genus Agrostemma; species Agrostemma githago. The sequence goes on along the minus strand of OY288241.1, from coordinate 80,591,453 downwards.
ACAACGCGATATCGTCTGGAGACAAGTCCAGTGCACCGGTGCTTAAATAGTTCTTCTTTGCTCGTACTCTGCGTGCAGGAAGAGAGAGTCTCGGTCAAGTTTATTAATTGTATTTAAAGAACCGTTAAGTCTCGTTTAGCTTAAAATAGGTCAAATATTACCTCTGTTTCAGTCACTTGATTAACTTTGATTAAAAATACATATTTTTAAAATTACTCTTTGAAATTTTTCTCAAAAATGACTCCTAAAATTTATTCAAAGTGCAAAAATTGTTCCTAATTATATAGAGTATTTTTAGGACGAAAAGGGTGATCTGCACTATTAGGGAATAATACAGGTAGGGGCGTTTTCCTCCTAAAAACATAATTTTGAGTCATTTATACAAAAAAAAATACTAGTAATCAAAAAGGAGTAATTTTTTTTTTTAAAAAAAAAGGGTATTTTAATGGGTATTTTAAAAGAGTAATTCTCAATTTACTCTAATATAAAAGGTAAAAAGATGATCGAGAAAACTATTAAGGAATAATACCGGTAGGGGCATTTTCCTCCTAAAAACATAATTTTGAGTAATTTATACCCAAAAAAAAAAAAAAATCAAAAGGGAGTAATTTTTATTTTTTTTAAAAATGAGTATTTTAAAAGAGAGTAATTGTCAATTTACTCTAATATAAAAGGCAAACAAATGACCGAGAAAGAAAGAGTGAGTATGTAAGACTGTAAGAGAGCAGGACTAGCGAAATATTTGCCCCCATCTAAGCAAGTACGATGTTATTTGACCCGTTTTATCTTAAGACGTATTTGACCCATCTAAGCAAGTAGGGTGTTATTTGACCCGTTTTATCTTAAGAGGTATTTGACCCATCTAAGCAAGTAGGGTGTTATTTGACCCGTTTTATCTTAAGAGGTATTTGACCCATCTAAGCAAGTAGGGTGTTATTTGACCCGTTTTATCTTAAGAGGTATTTGACCCATCTAAGCAAGTAGGGTGTTATTTGACCCGTTTTATCTTAAGAGGTATTTGACCCATCTAAGCAAGTAGGGTGTTATTTGACCCGTTTTATCTTAAGAGGTATTTGACCCATCTAAGCAAGTAGGGTGTTATTTGACCCGTTTTATCTTTAAGACGGGATGATAATGCTGAACCTACAAGGAAAAGTGCTAACCTTCTTCGTTTCGTGTTCTGAGCAGCTTCCAGTTCAGTCAAGCGTGAAGCTTCGGATCTGGAAATGTGAGCTAAAGAAGATAGATAGTCATGGAGTGTGTTTCCTCTCAAAGCAAGGTAAGATCTCGATGGAGTGATCGACCGAACAATATTTGAAAGGTCCATCTCTCTTAATCTGCAGTTTTCGATCAAAATGTTTTCATATACGGAGTACAATAATCAGCTTTCTCGAGAATCAGATCAATGCAATAATCAGCTAGGAGTATTTCATGGGAATAATCTCAATTATGCATGTGTTTCTTCAAATAATCCAAACCATACGTAATCTCATTTTAATATGAGCTACGCATTCATCAATCTCGCTTTGCTATAAATATCAAATTATGACTTGCTATTACCGGTCATAGTAACTTGTTGTAACTTTCTAAGGTTTTATTAGGTCTGTTACGGTCATCGTGAAAGTAAAATTACAATAAAAACATTTTTTTCATAGCTTCTATTTGACTAATTGAAAAAGAAATGAAAGATGAATTTTCGGAAAATTTAATTTTTTTTATCAAAGGCCAAAAATGAACCCGAAATGTGAATCAGAAGAAGAGCAAGAGGAAGAATGGAATGAATAAGAGAGGTTCAACAGGTAGTCGGTCACCCATAGCAAAGCGAGTTTAATAAAGGCATAGTTCATATTAAAATGAGATTACGTATAGTTTGGATTAATTTAAGAAGCACACGCATAGTTGAGATTATTCCCATGAAATAACTCTAAAAAAACGGAGGGAGTATTTTAAATTTTAATGTAGGTGTCAAATAATAAAATCAAAGAGAGGTCGAGTCCAGTACCTTCGAGTTGAACTATCAGCTGACCGTGCTTCGAGTGTCGACGAGAATTGATTCTTGCTTCTGTTTAATCTCAGTAATTTCCCTAATGTAATTGAATTATTGATCGAAGTGAGCAACTCCCAGTTGAGATGTAATGAGCGGTCTGTACCCATCTTTGATTGCAGTGCATTGGTATCCTTTGCATACAGGGAAAATCCGTGTTCTGTGATTACTGATGCCATTTGAACTTGTTGATCATGCCACCCAAAGGTGAATGTTTCCTCGCTGAAACATACGTCCTCGTTATACGCATCCTGCAGAAGTTATATCAGTGATGGGAACACTAACAATAAAAAATAAAAAAAATAAAAAAAAAAAATAAAAACATAGTCTTAGTCCCAAAAAGATTTGGGATCGCCTAACATGAATTACTAATTTATTAGCTGAAGTCGTCATGTCGTCACCCAAATAAAATGGAAGGCGAACAATGCAATAAAATAATAATAATAATAATAATAATAATAATAATAATAATAATAATACATTTTCAAAATCAAAATTAAGTTGAAAGCGTCAATAATAAATTTTTAAAGGGAACACTAACTCAATAAAAAAAATCAAATTGTAACAACTTCAAAAATCTTAGTCCCAAAAAGATATGGGATCACCCAATATGAATTATTATCTGAAGTCGTCATGTCGTCACCCAAAAAAATAAAAAATAAAATAAAATGGAAGGCGAACAATGAAATAAAATAATAACAAAAAAATACAGTTTCAGAATCAGAATTAAGTGAAAGCGTTAATAATAAGTTTTTAAAGGGAACACTAACACGATTAAAAAAAATCAAATTGAAACATCTTCAAAAATCTTACATTTCGTGTTTCATATCAAAGTTCGATTATGGATGTATGAAGGGCTTAGTAATCACGAAGATTTTGTAATGGAATTTTTGTAGCAAAAGAAAAGAAACTCTTACATTGATTGATAAATCGCAGTCATGGAGTAACAAATCGCCTTCTGAAATGAGATTGCTCGCTCTGAAAGCAAGGTCCAGCATTTGCACTGCATTTTCATGTTCCGAAACACGATGTTGTCTTAAATCTGTAAGTCGTAGTTCATTCCATCTGTCTTGTACAGAAAACTTTTGTTCCGATCTGAATATCCTAAGGCGCTTGGGTTTCTTACAAAAATCCATGCGGCTACACTCGTCCATCACCTGACAACCAGAAGTACTGGCCTCAAGATGTTCAACATCGCTTTGAGAATCACCCATATTCTCATTCCGAGCGTTCAAATTTATGTCAATGCCTCTACTGGCAATTCCCGGAAAACATGGGCTCCGGATAGAGGTGTTGACATCAATGGTGGTCATTGGAGATACAATATCCATGACATCCATTCCTGCTTGAGTTTCAGTTCCATCATTAACTTGAGTCTCGGGAACATATGTTGACTCAGGAACACAGGACACGTCAACCGAGCAGCACTGATCAATCATGTGATTGAAATTGGTAGCATCCGAACATTGATACTGCTGCTCCTCTGATTTTGCCTCAACAAACTTAACAGTCTTTCCAGCTAGAGGGCTCATAGAGTTGCCATCTACTGGAATGGGGGTAAAATCGGTATTACACTTCTTGAGAGATTGATGGAAGACACTTTGTATTTCTGTAGGTTCATTTGGTTTCGAAGAGGTGCATGGCATGATAGAAAGAGTAAGATTGTCGAAATCACTCCCCGAATGATTCTGAGCAGTGTTCATGGCAAGAATGTCTTCATTAACACAGGGTAATAGTGGAAATTGGCTTCTGATCACTTCCACTGGTGTCGTTTGGGAGTGTGAAAATTCTGCATTGAGCTGCTTGAAGGTGTCCCTTGGTTCCTCAGAATAACCGAGGTTCAAATCTAAGAACTGTCGAGAATGTTCTTTGATTTCTGGGAAATTAGCCTCAGTAGAAAGAACAAAAGGGTTTGCACGATTAGCATTTGCTGCTTCTGAGAAATGATGTCGGGTTTCTTCTACTTCAGCTGTTCCAAAGTCATGTACAAGGTCGCCACCAAACAGATTTGGTGTCCCCTGAAAACCCAGACTGGTGACGGGAAAGTTAGAATCATCTGGAAGTGATAAATTATGGTTAGATAAACCGTTTGAAACTGCTGGTGTTTCACGACTCGGAAATTCGTCATCAGAATCTGAAAACACAATGTCCAATTTTCTGCGGGTATTGCGCCGTGTAAAAGCAATTGGAGAGCCTGAGCAGTTGGAGAACTCGGACAAACTGTTTAGCGCTAGATTATCATCATCTACATGTAAAAAGCAGTTTTCCCTTATAATTGCTTCCTTTTTAGCTTCAATGAGGCCTGCTTCACCACCGTCGAAATCTAAATTATTCGGCTCATTACCCTCATCTTCTACAAGCTTGTCTAACAAGGATCGATCTTTTTCTATGTTACACAGTGATTCGACAATCTCTGCTTCAATAAATTCGGATAGAGAGGAAGGTAAACCCCAAGGAATCAGTTTCGGCAGTGTATGATGCATGGCTGCAAGACTGAGCATCGAAGGACTATGCATACTCTGTTTTTTATCATCTGAACAAATAACGATAATTATCAATGAAAGACACCATATAAGAGACACGACTCTATCATCTTTAGGATCAACCCAAACTAAATTATCATTAGACAATATAAAACGGAAAATAAGAAACCTTTGCAACAACTAGATTGATTTTAGTCAGATAAAGCACTGTACTGTAATAGGCAAGCAATTCAGCAGAACCACTATCATGCAAGGATGATTCCCTTGGCGCTGGGTAAAGACTAGAGTGGTTTAAATCTACCCAAAATTAGCCTAAGAGATTATTAGCTACTACCTCCGTCCCAAAAAGTTCGCCCCATTTCCTCATTATATGTGAGGGGTATTTTGAAGAAACAGAGCAATATTAGTGGGACGGAGGGAGTATGTTTTTTCCTGAAATAATGTGAAGTTACTTAGCCATAGAAATGGCTTTAAGATCTCAAGTATAATATAGAGGGAAATCATATATTAAGGGAAATGAAGAACACTGCATCTCTCTGACCTTTGATACACCCTTTTCTCTGGCACCAAAATTGAAGATGCATCAAACTTTTACGAATGTCACCTCCACAAAAATCAATGCATCTCTCAATTAGGTGAGGATGTACATTGGCTTTTTCAGCAGTACAAACCTGCAATATAAGACATCCAAGAGGACTAATTGAATACTGAGAAAGCGAGAAGCATGACATGAAATAATAAAGACAACAGCATCTGCAAGAGTGATGTCAGATAAATAACGTACCGAACATATATGACAAATCAGTTCCTTCAATGATGGAATGGTGAAAGAAACTTCTTCCCTGTCTAAATTATTTGGCAGATCAGGATTTTCACCTGAAATATTCCAACGAGAGCAAATTTTGACTCGAATCAAATTTGATAACAGACTGATAAAGTATATCCACCACAGATAGGAAGACGAGAAAGAGGAGATTTATCAAAGTAATTTCTTACGGTTACTGGTTAAAATCATGGGTCTCCTCCCTGTATCAGCAAGTTGTTGTATCGTGGAAATGAACCCACGATCCTCGCATAAAGTGGCATCCACATCCTCAAAGAATAATAAGGTTTTGATTTCACCCTGATCAGTAGAAAGTCTACCATCACCGTCGGTTTGGGTTTCAACTCCACTGATAAATTCTTCTGACGATGAGATCACTTCGACAGCCTCTTCGTTCAAATCAAAAGCTTGTGGTTCATCTTGAATAATAGCTGGAGAAGACATGAAATCAAGCTTCCTCTGAGAACTAGCCGGAGTTTCCTGTGATCTGGGACAATACATATGATTGATGATTAGTTCTAGGTGACTATGGTGCTTACAATATGACTTGTCAAGACACTGAGAGTCTAAGACAGACCGCTTGAGCCAATGCAACCCTACGGCCTCCCCAAATTTCTGTTTAAGAATAGCTCCACTTCTCCAGTCTGATGCATTCACCTTGGGAAGAGAAGAAAAATACAAACCTTAATGAGAAGCCAAATTCTTCAAATCGAAATGGACTACAATAACTACCCATACCAGATCCAGCCACTTTCGAAACAAAAAGTTTGATGGGGAGGATAACAAATAGAGCAGATATATTTACTTCTACATTTGAAAAGATGAACTTGCGACGTGACAAGAATCTTCTTACCTCAATGACCTCAAAACCTTGTTCCTTTGCACAAGCATATACAGCCGCAGACTTTCCACTCTGTATTTAGAATAAAAAATTGAGTAACTACAAACATGATAATCATGCAGAATTTATGTAGGTTACCAATAAAACTCGGTTCAATCTGATAAAAATATTCTTAGCGTTGGTGAACTTCTAGAGTGTTGAATTTAAGCAACAGTGAGGTTAAAAAAACAAATGACAGTTAACATGGGTTATTGGGTTATAATGCGGATCATATAACTTAGGCACTGAAAAAGTTCACAAGGAAGAACATACCCCAACAGGTCCTGAGACCAAAAGAACGTTTTTCAAGCTCGGTGAATCATCAGCATTTTCTGAATCTGAACCACAATCATCAGATTCATAATCATCATCCACCACGAAGTCGTCAGCATCGCATTTCTTTTTCCTGACACGAAAATCTGCTGCATGCCAAAGTCGTAGCCAGTCATTCATAAACTTAACTGCTTCGCCATTTCCACAAACCTGCCAAAGTTATTGAGGATATAAGAATGCAAGGAAACAGGTTATGACGAATTCCAGAAAGAACATTAAGTTTAGAAAGCAGACCTCTGATGCTTTTACAGGCTGATACTTGTTTGTCCATAAGCTATTCTCAGGCTGATTAGCACGATTGATATAACTTGACATCATACTGCATGTACAAAAGTAGTTACAGTGGCTTTCAAAAAAAAAAGTAGTTACAGTGTGCTTTTAAGGGCTCGTCTTTCGTCCAAACAGCGCAATTACACAAGAACTAATCAATGCTAGAATCACGACCAAATCAGATGAGTATGGGACATAACTCTGTCACAATAAGTACTTTGAAACAGCCACCCTAACAGTCTCCACTTGCTGGGTGTGATTCTTTTCTATATTTTGACTCAAAGCCTAAAGGGAAATTGGTGCTTTTAGTTCATATCAAGAGATTACAAAGTTTAGGGGACTAATGCAGTCAAACTCATATAAAGGCAAAAAAGAAAGTGAAAACGTAAAAGTTATTATAAAAGAAAAGAAACACCACCAACCTATCCTGCAAAACACTTTGCCGTTTAATATCTGAGTTGAACTCGACGGCAGAGATAAATAGTTCGCTTTCATCATTTTCCTGCTAGCATATCAATAATTTAAAAAAAAAAATATTAAAACCAGTAAACAAAGCAAGAAATGTGGTTGCCAACAATAAGAACTTTAATCGGGAAAACCAAGATTATTTTTGGAGCAACAATTTACAGTTGGTGTATCCTCACTTGTTACAAACATGTATGTCCTCACCTTTTCTACGTTTTGCAGTAGGTCAACTGCTGTTACTTCTTCGTCAACCACCAAAGGACACACGGGCCTTGTTGTCACTAAAGTATGTTCATGTGCGTCATAGTATTGGCGAGAAGGGACATCATTGCAAAGCAGTGATGTTTCGAAAGGATTAGAAACAGTGCTAGTAAAAACATTTAGTGAAACAGCAGTGCCTTCAAAGGAAGTTATATTAGTTCCTTGGCTGGCAGGACTCTTGCTGAAAGGCTCATCAAAAAAGGTCCAACTGCTCCAATCATGAATATCCACATTATCCTGTGAAGACAAAGGTGATGAAGATAGAAAGAGTCTTACCACACTACAAGAGCACATACTAAAGTGAAGGAACTAGGAAACAGAAGATCAGTGAAACAGATTATGCAATGACACTGCCTTCATACCTTATCGGCTTCAAACACGTGAATGGGATTAAACTCAGCACGTCTACACTTCCGCTTATCCCAACACTCATCAGTCTCAAGCTCAATTACCTCCTGATCTTTCTTTCCTGCTTTAAATGATGAAAAGAATGGGTGTATCTGTTTTCCGGCAAATATCCGTGAATTCTCCTGAAAGACGCAACAGATCAAATCGTTCAACATGTAAAAAATTGTTACAATAACCCCTCCTGCTGATAAAAACTCTCCACCAACAATTGTAGGTAACCAAATTTAAGCCAGTCAAGTGGCAAAAAGGCAATGCAGCAAGCCAGCAAACAGACAAGAAAAGGTTTCAGGGACATCAATAGAGCAAAAGCAACTAACCACAGCCTACTTTAACCATACAATCATCAATATTAAACTAGCAAATAAGAGTTAAAGCAAGTAAACACAAACCTCGGCTGTTTTCTTGGCTTCCTGCCAGAGGTCAGGAACAATTTGTGGAGATTGGGGGGTGGATACTTTACGAGGTGGTGTTTTATTAGGTGTCTTTTTATTGCTTCTAGGCCTTCCTTTTCTTGTTGGGGTTTGTTGCTTCTCTTTAAGCTGTTGAGCGTTTCCATTATCTGCAACAAAGAAAAACAATTTACAAAGCCATGATCACAGACTTGCAGAAGCCAAGGATCACTACAAGAATCTGCAACAAGAAGGGTCGGTGGTGCTCCTGATGAATACCTCCTTCCCCCAAATAGTATGGAATGCATCTAATTTCTGCCGTGGTGGATAGTCAAGAATGCCAATGGGCAGACATCTTGTTGCTCATAGAATCCGATTATCACATATTATCGCGATTTCAATATCCTACGTTGCCATATCAATACCCAAGTTCTTTTTTCCTAGACCTAGTGATGACAGTGTCACACTACACCAAGCTACAAATGTCACATTTTATATAGGAATTGCTGATTGGGTGCTCACCTTGAGACTCGGTATCATCAATAGACACAGGACAATCCTCTTTCCCACTTTCAGTAACCTGATGGAGAATTACATGCATTAGTAAATACTTGCAGCATTCAGAATTCGCACTTCGCAGCATTCAGAATCCACACAACCCTTCATTTGGGACTAAGGTTGTTGTATTCAGAATTCGACCAATTGGGATTATGTCAAAAGGAGCAGGTAAGCATTGTTATTATGATTCTATCAGAATTCGCTCAATTAGTCCGGTAAAGACGACAAATGGCACCAGATTAACAAGGATTTCTATGATTCAATCAGAAAACCCTGATTCAACTTAACAAGTATGCCCCGAATTTTCGATTGATCCACTGTTACATCAACAATAACAACACACCGAATTTCACAAAGACAGTATACAAACCTAACCCTAAATCAGTCTTATTACCACTGAACAAAATAACAAAAACATGTCAGAAAATCGACTAAATTAACCTACATTCTACCCAACACATATACCCACCAATCAACAAATTTTGGGGAAAAGCTAATACATGGTTAATCAATCTTATAAGTTATAACCACTGATCAAAACGTCGACAAAAACGCCCAAATTACGCTGCATTCCAGCAAAACACATCATAAAACCCAATCAAACAACAAATCAACAAAATCAGGGAAAACCTAATACATAATCAATCTTATAAGTTATAACCACTGATCAAAACGACGAACCCACATCGAAAAAACGCCCAAATTAAGCTACATTCTAGCAAAACACATCATAAAACCTAATCAAACAACAAATCAACAAAACCAGGGAAAACCTAATACATGATCAATCTTATAAGTTATAACCACTGATCAAAACAACGAACCCAGATCGAAAAAACGCCCAAAATTAAGCTACATTTTAGCAAAACACGTCATAAACCCCAATCAAACAACAACAAATCAACAAAATCAGGGAAAAAATAAACAAAACACAACACATCGACTAAATTCAGCTCAATTAACACTAAATCCAACTCAAATCCCAAACAAAACTACCTTCGATTTCCGCCCCCGCTTTATCGTCGGAGTAGAACTTTGCTTAGGTTTTCGCCCTCGCTTTTTCTTCCCACTTTCACTCCCACAACACTCCACAACATCATCACCATCATCAACAACAACAACATTACCCACACCTTTACTTTCCTCAACCTTTTTCACCTCCTTTTTCCCAGAATTATCGGATTTCTGAGGTTTCAGCGGGAAAAGCGTCGACTGAACGAATCGTTTACGAGGAAGCTTTTGATCAGGTGGTGATCGTAGATCGACGACGCCATTGTTGTTGATTGTGATTGGATTAATCGGTTCTTCAGCTGGTTTATCCATTGATTTAGGTGATTTGTGAATTAGGGTTTCTTCAGAGAAAATTGGGGATTTGGGGTTTTTTTTTTATTTGTTTTTTTTTTTTCTTAAAGGGTGTGAGATGTGTGAGGTTTTTAGGTGAATGTATTGGAGGGAATTAAACGCCTTTTTTTCCCGCGCAATTTTTGGGTAATACGAGTTTTTGGAAAGTTGGTGAGATTCAACGATGGATATATCTGTTATAAATTTATAATCTGTCAAATAATACCGTATTCATTTACTTTGAAATAGATAAACAGGTCATCATCATAAATTTATAACAGGTCAAATAATATCGTATTCATTTAATAGACAAACGAGAGACGGTATGTATACGGTATACTCATACTCTGTTCTTTTAGACTGAAACTGACTGAACTTATCTTAACTGAACTTAAATTAACTAAAACTGACTGAAATATAGAGACAAAATATGACTCCTGGGGTTGAACTGAACTGAAACTGACCAAATATAAGTCCAAAAGAACAGGGCCTCAATTATCACAAATTCACGATGTTTCCGAGTCTAAAGTGAAACGTTTTTTTAAAAATCTATGAATTTGGGATTACTTCATTGTAATAGCATCATCAACTGAGAGATTCTCAATGTTCTTCGGACGTCGACCTTCACAAACTCGTCTACAAAACATATGCATGTGTTTGGAACTGAGCAAGTTCATGCGCGACTTGGTTACACCGGCGCTAAACAAATGATCAGGAAATGTGCTGAAAATCACACTGAAAAATGAAAACGTAATATTTTTCATCCGCGATGAGGAGTAAATTACTTCGATCCGTGCCCATGACTTAGAGAACGTCAGTGACTGACTGACTGTTTTACAATCGCTCTCGATCACCATGTGCATGTGGCATCGTCTCCGTGCGACCCTGCCTTCTCTGCAACCTCCGAGATGACAGACGACAGACGACAGCCCGTCATCGCCCCTTCCTGCCAGCCTCTATTGTGACAGATCGAGTGATATCTATCTGAGTGGACTGAATATAAAGATAAACAACTCGATCCTCGCTTTCGACTTGTGAGTAGCTTCCCTTAGTTGCAATCGCATCACTGCACAGTTGTTAGAGGAAAAGCTGAACCCCACTACCACACTCGATCTGATCTTCCAAAACCTGCTCGAAATCCAAGAATCTCGTTCCCAACTCGAACACTCAAATTACTCCGTACATGCTAATAACTGGTCTCCTTGAGTTTTTGAACAAAAACAAAAAAACAACCCGTTAAAATCACAACTCTTCTACACCAATTACAGTGTAATCTACAAATCGCAGTACTCGATCAAAACAAAGTGTTACAAGACTTACAACAGACTCATTTCAGCAACGATCAACTAATCTTAATCAATATTCACACACCCGTTTAAAATGAAAATTACTGACCACCATAACACTTGACACTCGACTTAAATAAAGGTATCGTCTTTACTCTCTACACTTGACACTCGACACCGTTCAAACAAGGTATCGTCTTTACTCTCTACCAGTCTACATAGATATTGTATCTGTTTTATACTCCCTCAGTTCCAATGAATTGTTTGCCTATTCCATATCGGGGCGTCTCAATGAATGACTTGCCTTTCTATTTTAGGAATGTTTTTTTATGTGTAATTTGACTATTAGCTCCACATGTCACCTTCTAATTGGATCTCTTGCCCTTGGTGCCAAAAGCAAAGACAAACAATTCATTGGAACGGAGAGAGTATCATATTTGACCCGTTTCAAATTGAAGGCGAATTATTTGACCCGTTTTATTGGTCAAGTCAATCTCCCTTCCTCTATCAACTAAACCCACACCCCCACACCCCCACACACACTCCTCTTTCAAAATACTCGACCCGACTACCGACCCGACAAATCCGGATCCAAATCAACCGTCAGGCTTACCTTAACGGTCAAGCAATGCCAGCCATGGCTTCCACTGCTCCCAAACGCATCGCCGGTACGATTCCAATTCCCAATTCCCAATTCTCAATCTATCTCATTTATCAATGTAATTGTAAACCCTAACCTTTTCCCCAATTTCGAAACCCTAATTTTTCTTGATTCGAAACCCTAATCGAATTGTAAACCTAATTCAACGTAATCTAATTTGAATTTGCAGACGATGTTAGTTTGGTTGTAGTATTGCTCGACACTAATCCTTACTTCTGGTCATCATCAACTTCACTCTCATTCTCTGCTTTATTCTCTCATGTAATGAACCCTAAACCCTAATCCCTAATCGATCACATCAATTGAATATCGTGTGTGTTATTATGGTTGTTTTGATTGGGTTTTGTGATTTTCAGGTGTTGTCATTTGTGAATTCGATTCTGCTGTTGAATCAGCTGAATCAAGTAGTGATCATTGCAACAGGTCACAATACTTGTGATTATGTATTCGATTCGTCGGTTTGTGGTTCAGTTAATCAGAGCTCTGGCGATGCTAGAATGCCGGGGTTTTGTGAGGAAGTGATCAAGAATTTGGATCAGTTTTTGATTGAAGATGAGAAGTTGAGCACTAGTGATGTTGTTGATGGTGTCGGTTCTTCACTTTTGTCGGGATCGTTGTCCATGGCTATGTGCTGTATCCTTTGAACATGTTACTTCATGATTGTTTCGATTATCCAGTCATTTATTTGTTTGTGAGATACTAGATTGTCTGAATTGACTGTGAAATTAGATATACAGCGTGTTTTTCGTTCAGGTCCGCTTCATCCGCAGCCAAGGGTGAGCTTTTAGATCGTAGTTGTTTTTGTGTGCTGATTGTAGATTTTGCTCCTTCTGGTTTTGATGTATCGGAATGGTTTCAATTCAGTATGAAACTTATGTACTGACTTAATTCAGCTCTTTTCACTACACTTGGCATGATATGTGAAGCGGGTTTCAAAATATTTGGTGAGATGAGGTGAATAGAGGGAGGTTCATGTCATAGATCTTGACCTTGGCTAAATTTTCCTGATTAGCAGAGCATGGCTGATTTGTTTCTTATATGTGTCATTGGAATGACTGATTTTTTGGAAACAACTTGACGATTTCGGATAATGATTCATGTTAGCCGATCCCAAATCTTTTTGGGAGCAAGGTTCCGATGTTGTTGTTGTCGTGTCTGTGTCATTTGAACCCGTGCATGAAACTTAGGCATTAACTCTATTCAGTCCATCTCTCTGCATTTGAAAAAACATGTGAACTGGGTTTCTTTATCATTTAGTGAAATGATTTGAATAGAGGGAGTATTATATCACAGATTTCGATATTGGGTGAAATTTCCTGACTAGCACAACACGGTCTGTTTTTTTTTTCATATTTGTCATTTAAATCCGGGTATGGTAGTAGTTGCAAATACAAATGGTCAATAGTTGTAGATATCATATTGTGTGAAATCTTGATGCCAACTTAGCAAAGTGATATCTGTTTATGAAATGAAGGACGTATCTTGATATACAAATATTCTTACGTAAACTGATTTACGTGTTTTGATTGGGCAGATATTATGTCTCCATGGCTCGCCTGATGGACCAGAGCAGTATGCGTCTTTTCCTGCAACTTTCATAGTTTCAAGTGTGAACTACTACATAAGATGGAATATCTAAGGTTTTCGTTGATCTGTATTGTTTCAGATATGTTTCAGTGATGAATGCCATCTTCTCAGCTCAACGCTCAATGGTACTATTTCAATATTTCTACATATTTTCGCGTATACCGATATTTACTGATCTTATTAGCTGTGTTTTTGAGGATGGGGATTCCTATATGCTAGCGTTGCCTAAACTTCTCGTGATAGACTGTGTGGAGCCTAGTTAGTAACGAAGTTTGTTGGCTATCTGCATAAAAATCTGTACTTTCATGAGAGACTTGTCTAAAACGCAGAGTCCTGTACTTTCTGTGGAATAATGCGACCAAATTATAACCATTTAACATCGTTATCAATCAGTCACAATGTATAAGAAGAATTTTACCCTGTTTTCCTGGAGTTCAGTTAAGTAGTTAACATCTCTAGATCAATGCCATTGAATTTTCAGCTTTTTGGTTGATATAAAATGCAGGTTCCCATCGATTCATGTTTTGTTGGAGCACTACATTCCGCCTTTTTACAACAGGTACCGTGCTCTGTATTTGTATTGCTTTTGGATTAGTTATGCGATTTGGAGCCACATCGACAGTTTACATTGGTGCTTTGTTATGCAGGCTTCTTATATTACTGGTGGTGTATATCTGAAACCACAGCAACTAGACGGACTATTTCAATACCTATCTGTAAGCCTGTACTCTGCATTTTATTGGGTTTCACGTTACTCTGTTTCGTTTGAAAGTATCGGATACGGCTATTTTGTGCTAGATATTCAATATTTTGGTCTAAATTCTAAAATGAAGTATCCAAGTGTCGTGTCTTATCAGATACATTATATGGCAGCTATGTGTAGTATTGGAGTAACATAGACTTCAAAGCCCTCCTTCCTTTCGCTCTTTTGTCAAACCTTCACTGTTATCGTACTTGTCGTGATGGTAGCTCATTATATGTCTGATTCTCAGACTGTTTTCGCAACGGACTTGCATTCACGGAACTTTATACAACTACCCAAACCTGTCGCGGTTGATTTTCGTGCCTCGTAAGTGCTGTTATTTCCTCTTGTCTCTCCTGATGTGTTATTGATGCTCTGAACTTCTCTGTAGCTGCGTTGCTCTGTTCTGATTCCGTTGTTCATGCAAATTTCACAGTTGTTTTTGTCACAAGAGCACGATAGACATGGGTTTCATATGCTCGGTATGCTTGTCAATATTTTGCACGGACCAAAAGAAGTGTTCAACATGTGGGTACGTACCTCTCTCGACTTCAGATTACTTTATAAATTCTTTATGAATTCGTCCGCATTCATATTAAGAATTAAGGCCTTTGTGAAGTGGGCTCGGCTGAATTGAACTGAACTGAAGAGAAGTGACGTGACGTGACGTGAAAATAGGTTGAAAAGAACCGGTCATGGATTGAACGATTGATTATTAAACCCTACTCATTAGATGTTGCATAAATGCAGAATTAAAAAACCCAATAATATCATAAATCAATAGGAAATGTACTTTCCAACAATCAATAATAAACCCTTCCCTTTATATCGGATTTATTCTAGGGTTATTTTATCAGAATAATACTAACTATGCGTATGTTTCTTAAATTAATACAAACTATACGTAATCTTATTTTAATACGAACTATGACTTCATTAACCTCGCTTTGCTATGAGTGATCGGCTACCTGTTGAACCTCCCTTATTCAACTCTTTCTCCAACTCTTTTTCTTCTGATTTACTTTTCGTGTTCATTTTCGGCCATTGAAAAAATAAAATTACCGAAAATTCATCTTTCATTTCTTTTTCATTTAGTCTTATAGAACTATGAAAAAAAGAAGTTTTTATTGTTATTTTGACTTTCACGATGACTGCAACGGACCTAATAAAACCCTAGAAAGTTACAACAAGTCATAATTTCATACACTAACAAAACGAGATTAATGAATGCGTAGTTCATATTAAAATGAGATTACGTATAGTTTGGATTATTTTAAGAAGCACACACATAGTTGATATAATACCATGAAATAACCCTTTATTCTATTATCAGTTCGTTTCACTTTGTAAACATGTAATTACAGGTCCGTTTATGGCCGAGCCAAGACTGATGCGTCCTCCACAACCGGCCATCTGAAATGACCTATCGGAATCAGGTTCACTGCTTTTTCTATGTATTAACACTTTTAACTTTACCGACAACTAATCAAGTAATTGTCATTTCATAATGTACACAGAATATAAATCTAGACATCAACATTCGAAAGTTAAAAATTTGATTGAACATCTCATAATACGTGCATGCATGCGAAAACGTGATTGGATTTTGTGTATCACACAGAATATAAGTATAGATGTCACAGAATATTGAAAGTTAAAATTCGATAGAACATATAATATGTGCATGAACAAAGGGATAACATAGGATTAATAATAATGTAAATATTCAAAACAACATATGTCTTAATTAATGATGTTTATTTAAGTTAATGATACCTTCAAATTGAATATACTTCATGATTAGTAGCATCATTAACCCCACACCTTTAGCTTTTTATACATATGAAAGACTTTTAGGTACCTTGCTTTTAGGAATATTACCATGTTTCTTATTCCTATTCTCTACTTAATTATTTTCAATTTACGATTTTCTCGTTATATACATTGTGCGGATTGTGTATATTTTGAGTGAAAGATCAATTCTTTAATAATAATAATAATAATAACAATAATAAAAAAAATTATCCTTTTATAAAAAAATACTCAAAATAATAATAATAATAATACAAGTTCCGTTTTTATAATAATAATAATAATAATAAATCATATAATTGCAAAAAATATCAAATAATGGAGATAAATACGTAAAAAAAAAAAAAGAACAATTAAGGTAACATAATAGTGATAACCCCATCTTAATAATAACAACAAAAGGAAATACAAAGGTAGCTAGGTTACAGATTAGGAGGCATATATAAAATGCTCCATTTTTTCGGAGTTAAAATTAACTCTAATTAGTAAATAGTAATTAAGTTCCACTAATATAAAAACAACAAAAATAAGATTTTACAAATAGAGACAATAAGCAAGATTAGATTTAATTTTACACCCTCAAAAAAAGGATTAAACTTTCATAATTTATATATCTAACCAACCATTTCTTCTTCTTCTTACTCCATTCCCTTCGATTCTTCATTAACTTTCTTGTTAAAATCAAGAATATTACCCATGGACGGTCTCACAATTTGATTATTGTGCATATATTTCTTCAACCACCTTAATAATAATATTATAATTTTTTTAAAAAATATAATTTATTGAGTAATTCTCTATCAAATAATATCCAAATTGTTTTTATCATTAGATTTGTTGTTTTTAATAATGTTATTACTATTATTATTATTTATAGTGGTGTGATCATTGACAGTTGGTAATTCTTGAGCCTTATTGCCTTTGTCATTACTTGTTGTGTTTGTTGAAGGATCCTTGCTTTTCCCCCATACAACTGTGTATAATCCAATAACTATGATCACTGCTCCTATCACACTGCAAAAAATAAATAAAAATTATCATGGTTATTGTTTGTATAATAATAATAATAATAATAATAATAATAATAATAATAATAATAATAATAATAATAATACAAGTAATTAACATGCTGCCATGGTAAAACTCGGTGACATAGAATAAACATAAATCATAATTTGAATACAAGTAAATAAGTAATTATGCTACCATGGAAACAAATATGAGTAATATGATAAATATACACTGAACTAACTCGATTCGGTTTTATTTTAATGAGTAATTATTATGTACAACCGTTGTACTATGCAACAATAGTAAAAATTTGCAACTTATGGTAAAAAAAAGTGACCATTTTAGGTTAGTTAGTTACCACTTTCAGAAAAATAGTTACTACCATTTTTTCATATTAAAAAATGTTCACTATTTAACTTAAAGTGGTAACTAAATAACTTAGAGTGGTAATTTTTTATCGTAAATTCCTAATTTTAAGCTTGGTACATTATAGTACATGAGTTTTATTTAGTTTGTGTTGATTTTTGTGGCAATCAATAGAATTTTTCCTTGTGAAGCTTTTATGTCATTTCTTCACTATTTGTGTGGCTTTAGTTTGTAATTTTGTATAGTACAAAATATATGACAAGTAAAAAAAGTAGGCAAAAAGTGTGTCTTCAAGTAGCAATAATTTTCATTTATATCCCAAACATTTGTGAATGGTAGGGTTTAAATTATATTAAAGGTACTTTACTTGAAAATGTCCTTAAATAACTTTTAAAAAATAAGGCATGATAAATCAAAGTATACGATGAAATACAATTTTTTTAATGAAAAATAATAAATACAGTCCTAAGGATTGTATTTAATTTAATAGACTAAAAGAGGAAATAAATTCCTAATACATGTATTAATTGCATCAAAATGTCCTCAAGTAACTTTTAAAATAAGGCATGATAAATAAAATTATACAATGAAATATGATTTTTTTTAATGGTAAATAATAAATACAGCCCTAAAAATTGTATTTATTTAATAGACTAAAAGACGAAATTAATTCCTATTACATGTATTAATTGCATCAAAATGTGTAATTGACTCAAATACAACCGTAGGGCTGTATTTAACGTTACCCTTTTTTATTTATATTTTTATTGCTCTAAATTAAATAGTTATCCTTTCGAGGTTTTGCCATACATAAATTTTTATATTAATTAATATTTTAAAAAAACTAATTATTTTAATTTATAGCATTAATATTAATTAAAAAAACTAAAAAAGTGAGGATGATTAATTGAAAATTGAAAATTGAAAAATAAATATATTACCTTCCAAGGTGAAGAAGCTCATGTAGGATGATAGAACCCATAGCAGCAGTGATGATCATACATAAAGGACTAAACACTGTCACAAACACTGGCCCTCTTTCTCTATTCACCACACTTTGCACATAATATGCTATTCCTGAGCACACCACTCCCTATTTTCCAACATTAATCACAATAATCATCCACTAATTAATTAATTAATTAAATTAAATTAATTAAATTAATTATTAACTTAATTAATTAGCATAAATTCACGCTAATTGTTTAAACAAATTATAGATTAAGACGGTCTCACACCGTACAACAACAGTCCTTTTTGTCTAAAACAAAAACATAAATTCTTTATAATAAGTGATATATAGATAGAAGTGCGGTTCTTAGACTTTTGAACTGTTGTACGAGTGAGACCGTCTCACACAATAATAGATAGACTAACAATTAGACTCTGTTCTTTTGGACTGAAACTGACTGAATTAATTACAGAGACAAAATAAGCCGCCTCCTCCTGGGGCTGAACTTATCTGAATTGAATTGAAACTGACTGAATATAAGTCCAAAAGAACAGGGTCTTATCTGAATTGAATTGAAACTGACTGAACTTAGCTTAATTTAACTGAAACTGACTGAAATATAGAGACAAAATATGCCTCCTGGAGCTGAACTGAACTGAACTGAAACTGACTGAATATAAGTCCAAAAGAACATGGCCTTAGTCTCCATTATGATGGGTTACCGGTCAAATTGTTATAACTGGTTAAATATTTTCTTCAGTTATTACCGTGAGACAGTGTCATATGAGTTTTTTTTTTTTTTTGCGTGTTTGTCAATCTCTTTTTTCTCGTGTTTGATACATTTATTTTATGTTGAAAACAGATATATATGTTCGTCTCAAACAAGAATAAAAACAAAGAAGACCGGGATTACAATTTCTTACCGTGTAAACCGAAGCAAGAAGTCTCGAATCCCAACCAAGAGCCCAAGCCTTCATGTCCCGAACCATCACCAACGACACCACACCGCCTTCCATCGAACCCATGAAGCATATCCAAGCCGTTAGCGATAGCTCCGCCGGGTACTCTTTAACCGTGTACGACTGTTTTCAATCACCGAACCCATGTGTTAGCTTCCGGTGTCCCGAAACATCAGAAATTGTTTTTTTTTTAATTTTTTTTATTATTAATGTGTATTTTTATTTTCCAATTTATTTTTTTCGAGAAAAAGTAAAAACTTATATAAAAATTAGCGTTAATATTATCTAAATCCGTCGTGAATGTTATCTACATTAGGGTTTTTTTTTTGCTGTATCAAATTTTCATGTGAGACTGTATCATATACTCATATCACGTGTTTTTAATCGTGACTAATATGTGATTAACTAATATATCATAAAATTTCTTGGAAAGAAATAAAACAATTAAAATAAAAAGTAATTAATATAATAAAATTTATTGGAAAAAATAGTAAAAAGTAAATAAAAAATTATTTGTTGTCTTGAATTCTCATGTGAGACTGTATCATATCACGCGTTTTTAATCATGACTAGTACGGTATGTGATTAACTAATATCTTGGAAAAAATAAAAAGTAATTAATATAATAAAATTTATTGGAGAAAATAGTAAAAGATAAATAAAAAACTATTTGCTATCTTAAATTCTCACGTGAGACTGTATCATATCACGTGTTTTTAATCATGACTAATACGGTATGTGATTAACTAATATCTTGAAAAAAATAAAACAAATAAAATAAAAAATAATTAATATAATAAAATTTATTGGAAAAAATAGTAAAAAATAAATAAAAAACTATTTGATGTCTTAAATTCTCACGTGAGACTGTATTATATCACGTGTTTTGAATCATGACTAATTCGGTATGTGATTAACTAATATCTTGGAAAAAAAAATAAAACAATTAAAATAAAAAGTACGGAGTAATTAATATAATAAAATTTATTGGAAAAAATGGTAAAAAATAAGTAAAAAAATTATTTGTTGTCTTGAATTCTCATGTGACTATGTGAGATGTATCATATCACGTGTTTTTAATCATGACTAATACGGTGTGTGATTAACTAATTTCTTGGAAAAAATAAAACAAAAAATAATTAATATAATAAAATTTATTGGAAAAAATAGTAAAAAAATAAATAAAAAACTATTTGTTGTCTTAAATTCTCACGTGACTGTATCATATCACGTGTTTTTAATCATGACTAATACCGTATGTGATTAACTAATATCTTGAAAAAAATAAAAATAATTAATACAATAAAATTTATTGGAAAAAATAGTAAAAAATAAATAAAAAAAATTATTAATAGCATAAAAAAAAAATTAAAAAAATATAAAAAAAATCGACATACTTGGAGGATGAAGAAAGCGGACCAGCCGAAGCAACTACCGAGGACAAAGAGAGTTCCGACCACCCAATGTTGGCCGGAGTTGGCGGCGGCAGTGGCGGCAGCGTGGTCGGCCGCCACGTGTGTTCCAAAAATGTTGACAACTGGACCTCTGTAAATGGTCATTAACATTGCTCCTCCTACTGTTACTATTGTTCCTAATATCTTTGCTTGGCTTGGTATTTTCCTTATATCAACTTTCTCCAACCTAATTAATTATTTAATCAAATTAATCAAATTAATTAAGTAATTAATTAATAAAATTAATTTCTAAATATCTCATGTAATTAATTAATTAATTAATTAATATTTTCATATGATTATTAAACAAATAAATTTAATTTTTTTTGAAGCGAGGATCAATATCATTAATTAATAAATAAGTCATCCGGCATCTACAAATGATGTTAAATTGAACTGGATACAGATTTGTAAAAAATAAATAATAATTAATAAAATTAATTTCTAAATATCTCATGTAATTAATTAATTAATTAATATTTTCATATGATTATTAAACAAATAAATTTAATTTTTTTTTTGAAGTGAGATCAATATCATTAATAATAAGTCGTCCGGCATCTACAAATGATGTTAAATTGAACTGGATACAGATTTGTAAAAAATAAATAAAGAACACTATTAGAATAAATTTAATTCAATTTAATTTAATTTAAAGAGTTTGTTGGTGTATGAGATCAGCTTTCACTAATTAAGTGAGAAACAACTAATTAAATACGGAGTATAAAATAATTAATTAAATTAATATTTTCAAATCGTCATTAAACATATATATATATATAATTTAATTTCATCTAACAAGTCTGTTGAGATACCGTTTTTTAGTAATTCAGTGAGTAAAATAACGAATAAAAGTTGAAAATAAAGATATTAATTAATGAACTTTCAACCGAAATGTGAACTGTCTTATATGAGAATTTGAGATGATGTACTAAAATATACGTGTACAAATGAAAGTGATAGATCAATCGATTTTTTTAAAAATGAAGTCAGAAGGGCAGATATGATGTTGACGGGATTTAATTTTCAATTGATAATTAAATCACACATTAGAAATTTATTAGAATGCTTAGTTTAATTAATTTAATCACATTATAGTAAATCATGTACTAGGAATTTTGGATAATATATTAATTAATATACCAACTTCATTAATAATATAATAAGATTAGAGTTTTAACAAAATGAAATTGTAATACTTTTAATAATTTTGATTTGTTGTTAGTAATAATATATGATGATATTGTCATAAGAGTCATTGTAATTGATTCCACAACACAAAGCATTATAATAAAGTTATTATCATTATTATTCAATGAAATTTAAGAAAGAAATTTAAATGGAATATCATATTTAATTTTGACCTTAATAATTAAATTTCAACAAATAAAACATGAATGGATATACAAGATACTAGAAAAAAAAAAAAAAAGAGTGACCTCACTTCTCACTAATTAAAACTTTATTGATATGATTGAGAAATAAAGCATTTATAAAAGTTGGATTATATTCACATATACTTATACTCATTACTCGTTCTGTCTCGATAATTTATTTATATTTTATATTATTTATAAAAAATATTTTAATTAAACTATTTAAACGTAAATAAATGATTGAGATAAAAAAAAAAGTATCGTTTATTTAATTTGATGACCTCATAATATCAATCCAACACATGCAATAAAGGAAAAAAAAAGTACTTATAATGTACTAGCAAAAATAATTTATACATTTTTTAGAATCGATTCTTACTATCCAAAATCAGTTTTTTAATGTTGTGTAAATAAATAATTTCTCGTTGATATTCAAGCATTATTCCATATAATAATATTAAATTTTAATTTGAGGGGCCTGGTTCAAAAATAATACGTATTTAATTTGGTGCACGTAGAAAAAAAAAATAATGTACTTGTAGAATAATTTATACATTTATAGAATAATGTATTTGGTAGATTTTTTTTAAGTATTATTATTTTATACGGAGTATAATATTAAATTTTAATTCGAGGAGTCTGGTTCAAAAATACGTATTTAATTTGGTGCACGTAGAAAAAAAAATAATGTACTAGTAGAATAATTTGTACATTTATAGAATAATGTATTTGGTAGATTATTTTTAATTAAGTATTATTATTTTATACGGAGTATAATATTAAATTTTAATTTGAGAGATTTGGTTCAAAAATATACGTGTTTGGTGTATATACGTAAGATTATACCGTCTCTAACACGTAAAATGTTGAATTAAATTAAAGTACATATAATAATATCTCAAATTAAATGCTTATAGTAACGTATACGTACATTATCACCAACCCTAACATGCATGCATGCATGCAAAAATTTAATTTTTTGTCTAAAATTATTTATTTAATTTTTTTAGGTAGACAAATATAAATAAATATCTAATCTTGTGAAATTAAAGTACATATAGATATTTTCCCATGTGATTAATATTTTCATATGATCATTAATTTAATTAATTTAATTAAAATCTTGAAACCGTCTTTCAATAATTTAGTATAAGAAACAACCGATTAATTAACACTAAGATTAATAAGAAATGTCGTCTTATATTATCAATCGATTATTTTTGTTGTTTTTGATGAAGTCATCACGAGGGCAGAAATGATGCTGACGGGATTTTCAAAGGCAGAATTAATATTCAACGATCATGTAATTGTTAAATTAATTATCGGTGATAATATCATTCTTAATATTCCTGTAATTAAACTATTAACGTAATTAAATTATTAAATACCTGAAAATATCATTCTTAATTGATATTTTTTGTTTTTAATGAAGTCACAAGGGCAATAATAATGCTGACGGGATTTTCAAGGACAGAATTAATATTCATCGATCAAGTAATTGTTAAATTAATTATCGGTGATAATATCATTGTTAATATTCCTGTAATTAAACTATTAACGTAATTAAATTATTAAATACCTGAAAATATCATTCTTAATTGATATTTTTTGTTTTTAATGAAGTCACAAGGGCAATAATAATGCTGACGGGATTTTCAAGGGCAGAATTAATATTCATCGATCATGTAATAGTTAAATTAATTATCGGTGATAATATCATTCTTTTTTTTTTGAGCGATAATATCATTCTTAATATTCCCGTAATTAAACTATTAACGTAATTAAATTATTAAATACCTGAAAATATCATTCTTAATTGATATTTTTTTGTTTTTAATGAAGTCGCAAGGGCAATAATGATGCTGACGGGATTTTCAAGGACAGAATTAATTAATTTTTTAAAAAATCATCGATCATGTAATTGTTAAATTAATTATCGGTGATAATATCATTGTTAATATTTCTGTAATTAAACTAATAACGTAATTAAATTATTAAATACCTGAAAATAGTTGCCATAATAAAAGTAATTGCAGGAAGAACATTGACACTTGCTGAAGCAAAAGTTGCTGATGTATATTTCAATCCGACGTAGTACAAATTTTGGTCCAACACTGGCCTGAAAATTACAATACAATATAATATAACAATTATTTATTGTACAAATATAATATAATTTCACAAAATCATTTATCGTATTTATATATATATATTTTTCAATTTTTAGCTATTAAGAAATACTAATTCGTCGATATTTTCTAATTTGGATATTTAAATAATAATCGTGAATAATCGAGAAAATATTAGCCAAAATTACAATTTTATAACTAAATACTCGATCGTTACTTAGTACTCCGTATATATGTTTTATTTTCAAATTATATTAAAAATTAGTATAGTACCATGCAAGTATATAACAAAATAATTATGTGACATTTTGAATTTATTTTTTTTATTAAGAAGTGCACGTGAAATTTACATATATTTTTGAATAATTTAATTTTGAAAAATTAATTATACTCGTATATATAATCGTATATATTAAAATTTAATAGGAGCGAGATTTTATAAAATAAATAAAATGTTGTCTTACTCAAGGAAAGCAAGCAACATTATTTTCCAAAATATCGAGAGAGTCATCTTTGGTCGAGTTTTCCTGTACACAATAAAACAAAATATAAATATAAATATATATATATAAGAAATAATAACGAAAAATAATTCATATAGGAAATATATTTGAAAGGAGACACGGGAATTTAATTAATTAAATAACCTTTCGATCAAAAGGGCAAAAGGGGCGATAGCAATGGTGGCAGCGATATGACGATAAACAGAAAGAACAAAGTGGTTCATTCCGTGTTTTAAACAGACTGCTGTTATTATATACATTCCTGAATATCCAAACTGGAGCGATATTATAGCCAAATATGCCTTGGCCTTTATTATCATTTCACAAATTGACTTGCTTCCCATTTTTTTGTAGATTAATTAATTAATTTAATTAATTAATTACCAAATTAAATGTAATATTTAATTTAATATGCTTTTGAATTTATATAATTTTGAAGAATTATATAAAGGGTTTAATAAGAGCAATAATACTTGGAGTTGGAATGAGGAACACTTAGTGAAGAAATGAGTCTTTTTATACACAAAAAAAGTTGGGTTTTGGTGGGCCATATGTCTTTAATTTAAATATTTTACAAAATAATAATATAAATAATTAAGATTCCTTATACTAATTAAATTAAATTTATGTAATTAAGTAGCTTTAAGAGTTCCACATTTTTTAATTAATCATTATTATAGAACCTTGAGTGTACTCGTGGACTTAGTTATGTACATGTCGATAAATATATAACACGGTAAAAAAAATTATGAATATAAATACAGGTAAGGCTGATGTTTCGATACTTAACAAATACAGAGTAGTACAGAGTAAAATTCAAACCTAGCTGATTTTATTCCTGATTGTACTCATTATCTTGTTTACAGAGAAAATTAAACTCGTCTTAAATATAAAAGAGATCAAATACGTAATTTATATGTAATTTAAATGTAAAAAATACTCGTTCTATATGTATATATATATATATATTAGAATTTGTCATCCCGATAATACGTTATTTATTACAGTATATGCTATCGATCATTTAGTATTTAATTAGGAACTATATTTACCTAATGCATATTGTGTGTATATATATATATATATAGTTTTCCTCAAAAAAAAAAAAAATATATATATATATATAGTTATTAATTTATTATTCAATGTAATTTGATTAATTAATTCTATAACCTATACTATTTGTATTATATTGTGATTAATTATTTACAAGTTGGATAATTAGGTTTACACAATTTTTTGTATGAGACGATCTCACAGTAAGTTTATTGTGAGACGTCTCACCTACAAATTAGTTATATTTATTATTATTATTTTATTTTTATCAGTAAGTCTCACGTTAATTTACCGTGAAACGGTCTCACAACAGAATTACATACTGCCCTTCTACTATAGATTGAAAACTACAAGCCACTATGCCACTATTTTACATAAACAAAAAAAAAACATGAATATTCTAAGAGATACTAAAGGGTATCTTATATTCTAGGGACATTAATAAACAAATCTATGTAAAATCAATCAATTAGTATCTACATACACTATTCAATCACACTTATTGTCACCAAAAAAAATGCTATGTTTTCACTTCATAATAGGCCTCTTTTCACCATCATAATTCACATATTGGTCACTTTGTTTTTTATATTTCTTCCCATTTTTTAAAATTTGTAAGGAGTATTTAATTGAAAATAATTTAAAATATTCGTTTAAGAGCATTGTTTAAGAGCAGTTTTATATATCCATTTTAAATTTAAAATAGATCAAATATATATTTGATATGTTAAATTATCTACAAAAATAATGCTCGTAAAAAATTTATATCTGATATGTTATTATAGTAATAAAATAAAACTAATAAACTGTCTAGAAAAATTCTTGTTTAAGAAGAAATATATTAATATATACTCCATATACAATATATATCAATTTTAAAGTTAAAATGAATCAAACAAATCAGATATAATATATATATAGATCGTCTAAAGAAATAATAATACAAGTTAATTTTATTTTCTTATTAGCACGATAAAACAAATATTTTTGTCCTAATTAACACTAATTAAATGCATACTACATACGAGTAATATTAGATCTGTTTTTAAAAAAATAAAAATAAAATTGATCGTTATTGGTTAATATTTTATATATTATCTGTAAGGAATAAATATTTTAATCAGAAGTAAATTAAACAAATTATCGAAACAGATCGAGGGCGAGGGTAAATCATTGATGATACCCTAATAATCAAAATATAATGGAAAATGGGGGCAATATAATGTATTATTATTATTATTATTATTTTTTTAATATTTTTATTATTATTATTATTATTATTATTATTATTATTATTATTATTATTATTATAGGCATGTTTTTGTTGGAGGATGATGCATGCAATATGATGTATGTAAAGAGTGCTCTTCTTTTTCATTACTTGTCTTGTTGCTGCTTCACCAGTTGCTTAATGGTATGAGTGGATGCCACTATTATTTGTTTTTCACTCGAGAAGTTCGAGTTATGCACAGGTCAATTAGGTCATATATATATATATATATAGAAAAAAAAAGTTTATTGAAAATGTAAGTAATTATGATTATAAATATTAAATAAGGTTTAATGTTAATTAATTACAGTTTTTAGGGTTGTATTTAAGAATTAAGAAAAAAAGAACTTATGAATTTGATATTAATATAGGATTCGATTATGATTATAAATAGAAAAATAATAGGGTTATTTCATGGGAATAATAACAATTATGCGCGTGTTTCTTAAATTAATACAAACTATATGTAATCTCATTTTAATATGAACTACGTATTCATTAATCTCTCTTTGTTATGTATGAAATTATGACTTGCTATTACAGGTCATAATAGTGACTTGTTGTAACTTTCTAGGGTTTTATTAGGTCCGTTGCAGTCATTGTGAAAGCCAAAATAATAATAAAAACATTTTTTTTCCATAGCTTCTATAAGACTAATTGAAAAAGAAATGAAAGATGAATTTTTGGAAAATTTAATTATTTTTTTCAATGGCCGAAAATAAACACGAAATGTGAATCAGAAGAAGAGTAAGAGAAAGAGTTGAATAATGGAGGTTCAACAGGTAGCCGGTTACCCATAACAAAGCGAGATTAATGAAGACGTAGTTCGTATTAAAATGGGATTACGTATAGTTTTTATTAATTTAAGAAGCACACACATAGTTGGTATTATTCCCGTGAAATAACCCAGAATAATATGGTTAATGTTAAAGTACAATATGTAGCTTTTAGGGCTGTATTTAAGAAGTTAAAACTTTTTAAATCTGATATTAATTAATAATGAAACGAATAAATTATGATTATTATAAATATGGTTAATGTTAACGATAATCCTTAATTAGACCGAGTGTATTTTAAGGATATTAATATAAGAATTGATGACAAAATTGTACAAAAAAAAACTTATTAATTCAAGTAGTGACAATAATATTAAAGTATAAACTCCTTTATTTGTTATATTAATCATACATTTTCCTTATAAATATAGGTATGAAATAAAATAAATAATTACGATTATAAATACAAGTAATTTACACCTAATTAATATTAACACCTAATTAATTAAACACTTCGATAATATTTTTTTATTCATTTATAGGCAATTTTTTTTTTTAAAGAAATTAATTTGTAAAAAATCTAAAATTTTAATTTTGTATTTAAACGTTTTCATAATTTATATTATTACTATTCGTTTGGATAAGAAATAATATTATTTCGATCAAAGCATATATACTATACCCCGCATAGAATAATTTGTCCCGCGATTTTCTATATTTGTCGAGTTTTCTTTAGCAAATTTGTATGAACGAAAACAACTTGTTAATCGTCGCATTTTAATAAATTTCCATCATAAAATAAAATTTGTGGTGTTGGTCTATCGATCGATCAACATTATTGGTACGTACTACGTAGTACCTTAGTTCGTGGTTTCATATGAAATGTAATTATTGTACCAAAATTCATTATTATTATTATTATTATTATTATTATTATTTATTATTATTATATTTTTTTTTTTATAAAAAGAAGAATTTTATTAGAGAATCAAAACCCAGTTTACAAAAAATTGGTATTATTATTGTTGTTGTTGTTGTTACGGTTTTTCTAATATGTGTCAACTGGGTACACGTTAATAAGCTAATTAAAAAAAGATTATCATGAATTTAATATTGTTTATCATAATAATATTCAATTTATCATAATAATATTTCAATTAAAACTTAATATTTCAATTTATATTGAAATAATAATATTGTCCATTGGGTACACGTTTAAGTATGGTAATTAGAACTTAATATTTCAATTTATCATAATAATATTCATGTTAATATTGCTTTAATTATCTTATTAACGTGTGCTCAATCAGAAAATTCGTTATTATTATTATTATTATTATTATATATATATATATATATATATATATATATATATATATTTATTTATTTTTATTTTTATGATTATTATTAGGTGAAATTGTACTATTGAAATTGCAAAATTGATTGGTCAATTGGGTGTGCTTATGTCAGAAAATATATTAGTGTGGATTTGAGTACAAATAATAATATGTCAACTACACCTCCAACAACAACAAACAATTTGTCGAATATTGACATCGATTATTATTATATTTAATCGAATTCAATAAAATCTTAATACAGAGTATAAAATTAACGTATTTTTAACCCTAAATAAAGCTGAAAGTGTTAATAATATTTATTTTTAAAGGTTATAAGTTATAATATTCCAAAGATTACCGAAAATTATAATTTCGGCACAATAAATAATAAATAAACGAAAAAACCTGGTCAAACTCGTCTCATTGTTGGTAAAAAGTAAAATCGGTAATAATTTATTTAAAGTATTTTGAGGAAATTTAATATGAAAAAAAATAAATGTGTTTAGTCAAATTCATGAATATATATCGACCAGGTTCAAACCTGTACAGGAACGATTTATCGTGATTTTAAAAAAAAAATCATAAACAACAATAATAATGGACGACTTGTACTTATCTTCTCATATAGGATTCGATAATAGAGTAATTAATCATAGTAATTAGTCCACTAATTATATGTAATTAAAGTAATAATTATTTAATAGAGATTAGGTTAAAAATTTGCGTCATCAATTGTTGGCGTTAGTGTTAACAAGAGCGACATGTTACATACGTATATATGCGGAAAATGGACACCTTTTTGATCCATATAATAATTATTATTAACCTTAATTAATTAACCTACTCCAATAATATCTTAATTATTTTGTCAAACCGTCTCATATATATATATATGACTGATACAATTGAGGTCAGATCTCGGTATATTATTTGTCAAAATAGAAAAAATTTATCATTTTGGAGACTATTTCATCAGATTTATAGATTCCTTCGCGAAAGGCTGTATCAATAAACAACGATATATAGAAGGTTATGCAGAAGCGCTTTATTATAATAGTAATATTTGTCTCAAGGTGTTCTTTATTTTATTTTTTACAAATTTGTATTCAGTTCAATTTGACATCGTTTGTAGATGCCGTATGGCTTATTATTAATGATATTGATATTTACTTCAAAAATATATATATATATACATGACTGATTCCGAAAAGTTAATGACCCCCCGAGTCATGCATATGGTCCATTTTTCAAAACTAAAGAAAATTCACAAATTATAGTATACATTTATACAACTGTTGTACCGTGCAACAGACCTTAAAACTAGGAACTTATGGTTAAAAATTACCACTTTAGATTATTTAGTGACCACTTTGAGTTAAAAGTGAACAGTTTTTAATACGAAAAAGTGAAACTATTTATATGAAAGTGGTCACCAATTAACCTAAAATGATCACTTTTTACCATGAATTATTGCAAATTATTACTATTGTCAGTTGTCACATGGTACAACGGTTGTTGGACGCAATAATTACTCTCAATTTATATAAGACTATCTTACACCTAAGAATGGTCTAAAATTATATCAACACAAAAACCGTTATTTTCAAAACTAAATAATTTCAACTGAAAACTCGTGTTTTATAACGGATTCTCCTAATTTAGGAACGATTTATAAAAAAAATGTTGCTACTTAATTAATTAATTAATTATTAGCATATACTATAATAATAATGAGCCAAAATTTTAATAAATCATTAATTTTAAATTAAGGATTATTAATGACATAAAAAGTTGAGGTCGACAGTTTATTAATTAAATCAAATTAATTAAATTAATTAATTTTTATTTTTAATTTTTAATAAAGGAGATGTTTTGAGTGCTATTCGTGCTTGGATTCCAAATATAATGTGAATTGAATCAAATGGGTGGGAATCCCACACATATATACACACAATAATCCATCAAATTTGGTCTACTATTCAAGATACCATCAAATATATGAGAAATCAAATTGGGAATCTAAC
The DNA here is from genome assembly GCA_958450325.1 of Agrostemma githago. Taxonomy (NCBI): domain Eukaryota; kingdom Viridiplantae; phylum Streptophyta; class Magnoliopsida; order Caryophyllales; family Caryophyllaceae; genus Agrostemma; species Agrostemma githago. The sequence goes on along the minus strand of OY288241.1, from coordinate 80,559,894 downwards.
TCATTTTCCTTTTACACAAATTTAAATTATATCCTGTCTGACGGTTGCACGATAATTATATTATTATGATCTGATCTGATCACTTTCTTTGTAACAGATCTGATTTTTCACAATAATAAAATGAAACTCGTTCTTTTCAGGCATTATTCATTCATTCATAAGAGATATTTTTTTAAAAAAATTATCGTATTGTATATCTCACGCATGAAATAGTAGTTAATCTTATGATTTATGAACGATTATATATATATATATAGAAATTGCATCCGGTGAGTTGGTCTTCTTTAAATGAGTCCGTCCCGCAAATCACAGCCACACGATCAAATCAGATGAATGGCTGAGATTCAATCTCAGCGTCATCTTCATCGTATATAATCTTATTGTTACAGTAACAGAACACTATTACAGTAACACAAATATCTTACTGTGACACTGTCACAGTAATAAGGAATTACAATAATAATGTCAGAGTAATACAGTAACAGAACACTATTACAGTAACACAAATATCTTACTGTGACACTGTCACAGTAATAAGGAATTACAATAATAATGTCAGAGTAATACTGTTACAGTAACATAACACTATTACAGTAACACAAATATCTTACTGTGACACTGTCACAGTAATAAGGAATTACAATAATAATGTCACAGTAATAATGTCACAGTAATAATGTCACAGTAATATGAAATTAAAGAGTTATAAATATCTTATCGTGACAGTAGTAGCACTGTTCATTTATCATTGTTACCCTAACATTGTTACAGTAATATTTTTACCGTAACACTATTACATTAAAATTGTTACCGTAACACAGTTACAGATTATAGTAATATTGTTACTGTAACACTTCAACACTGTTACAATTTACAGTAAGTTATAATAATATTGTTACTGTAACACTTCAACACTGTAAGTTATAGTAATATTGTGATTATTTTTGGGTTCATACTTTTGTGAGTAAATTAGTTGGGGACGTGGTTGAATGAGAGCCCTTGGATCTCTTAGATCCAATGGTCTAAGATCGCGGGACGGACTCATTTAAGATGAGAGACTCACCGGATCCTCGCTCTATATATATATATATATATATATAGATTTAGGTTCATGTGAGAACCACCTACTCAATGAGAACTGTGAGAACTCTTCTCAGCCATCAAATTATTATTATGTGAATGGATGGATGAGATTAACTTTCATTCTTTCATTCTCAGATTATTTTCATTCTCGATTCATCCTCTCATTTTTCCCCCAATTCAACGCTCGATTCATCCTGCTCGATTCATCCTCTCATTCTTCCCCCAATTCAACGCTCAATTCATCCTCTCATCCTTCAATCATCCTCTCAAATCCTTCTCTCTCCTCCATTTTCGTCGTGCATACTACTCTCCACTCTTCACTCATCAAAATCCCCATTTTAGAGTTTAATTCTTCCATGAATCGATCATTATGTAAAATCCGGTTGTTAATTTCATCAATTTCGCTTTAATTAGGGTTTAATTTTCCGATTCGTGTGTAAAATGCGATTGTTAATTGATTAATTCGATGAATTCCAACGATTAATCCTTCAATCAATCCTCTCAATATCTCATCCGCGATTTTAGGTTTGTGATTTTCTCATCTGCAATTTCTATTTTCGATTTTCGATTTTTTCACTCTAGTTTGTCGCTTTTGTTCGTGCCATTGTTATTCTTATTGTATTGAATCGACTTCCGCCATGTTCCGATTCTGAATATGTACAGTACCCATAGAATTAAACTGAACGAATCGACTTCCGCCATTGTTATTCTTATTGTATTGATTTGATTTCAGCTGATTTGAATCGGTTCAATTTTAGCGTACCCTTTTTCAAATTTAGCGTACCCTTTTTTCAATTTAGCGTACCCTTTCTCAATTTTAATTTTAGTGTACCCTTTTTCAATTTTAGTGTACCCTTTTTCACTTTTAGCGTACCTTTTTTCAATTTCAATTTTAGCGTACCCTTTTTCTATTTCAACGTACCCTTTTTCTATTTTAGCGTACCTTTTTCTATTTCAGTGTACTCTTTATTCAAAACCGGAGCATAAATTCTTCATTCCAAACATAAATTCTTCAGCTACGTCTCCAGGACACTCACTTGTAAGTAAGTCCTAAAAACTTTCTTACTTTCTTTCTTTCTTTTGACTACCGTGAAGTCGATTATACTATTAATTTGGGTATGATCAATCCGTTGTGGATTAACTCAGAATTGGGTATTAGGGTTTCCTTTAGTTTCTGTGCCACAATTCAACCTTCAAATCACACACAAACAAACCATCAAACAAACAAACAAACAAATTTGTAATCAAATCACTACACAAATTACGCAAATTCCATTGAAGTAATCGAATTACAGCAACAGAGGGGAATACTACGATCAATTAAATTAGGAATTCAATCAATTGGATTAGATTGTTCAAATCAATAAGCATGAATTTGAATGAAGTAATCGAATTACCACAATTGAGCTATACAATCAGTAGAAAATTACAGTAATAGTCGGATATTAATACGATTTTTATAGACATGTTACAGAAGGAATAAAATGAATACTCCACCTGATATGGCGATGCGAGATGCGAGATGGAGATGCGAGATGCGAGATGAATCAAAGGAATCAGGAGGACCGCAGCCATGGAGATGCGAGAGGGAGATGAGAGATGAGTATGAGACTATTAGAGAAGGGGGCAGGAATGAATAGAGAGAAACAAGAGAGGGAGCCTGCCAACTTAAATTTAGCTTTACGTAAAAAAATAAAGGCTGAAACAAGGGGTTCTCACGGTTCTCACCGTGGTATGAGTTCTCACCCGATCTCGACTCTATATATATATATATAGAAATTGCATCCGGTGAGTTGGTCTTCTTTAAATGAGTCCGTCCCGCAAATCACAGCCACATGATCAAATCACATGAATGGCTGAGATTCAATCTCAGCGTCATCTTCATCGTATATAATCTTACTGTTACAGTAACAGAACACTTTTTTTTTTATAAAAAAAACACTATTACAGTAACACAAATATCTTACTGTGACAGTGTCACAGTAATAAGGAATTACAATAATAATGTCAGAGTAATACTGTTACAGTAACAGAACACTATTACAGTAACACAAAAATCTTACTGTGACAGTGTCACAGTTATAAGCAATTACAATAATAATGTCACAGTAATACTGTTACAGTAAAAGAACACTATTACAGTAACACAAAAATCTTACTGTGACAGTGTCACAGTTATAAGGAATTACAGTAATAATGTCACAGTAATAATGTTACAGTAATATGAAATTAAAGAGTTATAAATATCTTACTGTGACACTGTCACAGTAATAAGGAATCACAGTATAATGTCACAGTAATAATGTCAAATTTATTTATCAATTGACACTACAAAGTAACATCATCGTGAGATTAACAGTAACACTGTTACAGTAACAGAGCACTATTACAGTAACACAAATATCTTACTGTGACACTGTCACAGTAATAAGGAATTACAGTAATAATGTCACAGTAATAATATCACAGTAATATGGAATTAAAGAGTTATGATGTTTGTGTATGCAAAGGCCTTGTTACTCTTCCTTAATGACGTGGTCCAATCTCAGCCATTCAATCTTGTTTGATTGTGTGGTCCAGATTGAAAGGACGGACTCATCTAAAGAGAGAGACTCACCGGATCCTCACTATATATATATATATATATATATATATATATATATATATATATATATATATTATTATTATTATACGTGATATTTATACTTGTATAACTTAAATTAAGTGCTGATTTTAAGTAAAATGAATTTAATTATTCTCCTTTTTTTTTATAAAGGGATCCAAATTTTTTGACATAAATTAATGAGCTTATTTTTAAAATTTTGTTATTAAATTTCATGAAATAATATTATGAAATAACATTAATTATATTATGCAATAATATTTCTATATAAAGTATTGGTTTCAAGTGAAATGCATGTATTAAATTTATTATATGGAGTATATAAAGTATATGACAAAGCCATAAAATTAGAAATAATATTAACAAGATTATTCGAACCAAAATCATACAGTATAATCTATGACAGATGACAGATTTACCCGTCACAACAGAACCCTAATATGTAGTGCACCTTAGCTTTTTACCTTTAAACGTGTGAAAAATGACGTGATCGATGAATCAGATTCAATAATTTTTGCATGCATGCATGCATATGGATAAATTCATTTTAAAGTAGTAGGTTATTGTAAATATATATGTACCACTATATTCCTATGATAATTAATTAATATCGAAATAATATTCGTATATAATTATATCAATATTATCGAATAATATATACGTATTATTAGTTTACCGTTATTTTAAAATAATCCGAATTTAATTCATGCTTGTTTAATTAAATTTATATTTTGAGCGAAGGTCATTTTATTTATTTATTTAATTCATATTTCGTTCATTCTGATTTTCTTTGCAGACGTAGACATTATTGTCAGATTTACATCGAAAACTTTGGTTGATAATTTCTTAATCGAATTTTAAACTGTTGATGACGATGTGTAACACGTACCCCGATTTATTTAGAAAAAGAAAAATCTTTAATTCGACAACGAGTTTAACCAACTTTTATAGTCAATTTATTGATTTTATTTGCATGTAATTAAATAAATCCAAATTGAACCAATAAATTAAATAATTAATTAAGTCATATTAAATAATTATTGTCACATTTACATCGAAAACTTTAGTTGATAATTTCTTGATCGAATTTTAAACTGTTGACGATGTGTAACACGTACCCCGATTTAATTACAAAAAAATCTTTAATTCCACAACAAGTTTAACCAACTTTTATAGTCAATTTATTGATTTTATTTGCATGTAATTAAATAAATCCAAATTGAACCAATAAATTAAATAATTAATTAAGTCATATTAAATAATTATTGTCACATTTACATCGAAAACTTTAGTTGATAATTTCTTGATCGAATTTTAAACTGTTGACGATGTGTAACACGTACCCCGATTTAATTACAAAAAAATCTTTAATTCCACAACAAGTTTAACCAACTTTTATAGTCAATTTATTGATTTTATTTGCATGTAATTAAATAAATCCAAATTGAACCAATAAATTAAATAATTAATTAAGTCATATTAAATAATTATTGTCACATTTACATCGAAAACTTTAGTTGATAATTTCTTGATCGAATTTTAAACTGTTGACGATGTGTAACACGTACCCCGATTTAATTACAAAAAAATCTTTAATTCGACAACAAGTTTAACCAACTTTTATAGTCAATTTATTGATTTTATTTGCATGTAAATAAATCCAAATTGAACCAATAAATTAAATAATTAATTAAGTCATATTAAATAATTATTGTCACATTTACATCGAAAACTTTAGTTGATAATTTCTTGATCGAATTTTAAACTGTTGACGATGTGTAACATGTACCCTGATTTATTTACAAAAAAATCTTTAATTCGACAACGAGTTTAACCAACTTTTATAGTCAATTTATTGATTTTATTTGCATGTAAATAAATCCAAATTGAACTAATAAATTAAATAATTAATTAAGTCATATTAAATAATTATTGTCACATTTACATCGAAAACTTTAGTTGATAATTTCTTGATCGAATTTTAAACTGTTGACGATGTGTAACACGTACCCCCGATTTATTTACAAAAAAATCTTTAATAATCCGACAACGAGTTTAATTAACCAACTTTTATAGTCAATTTATTATTGGTTTTATTTGCATGTAAATCCAAATTTAACTAATAAATTAAATGAATAAATTAAAATAAGTCATATTAATTAAAAAGATGATTGTGATGGAGTTTTAATAAAAGGGTACTCTCATTAATTTTAGTAAGAACAATATAGAAGCAAACATGTGTTAATAAGTTAAGTGTATGTATGTACTTAAAATTCTAGGTCAAAAGTGTCCCAAATGTTAAGGTGATTGGTTGAGAGTTACCCTTAGAATTTGGAATTGTGTTCTTAAGATGAAAAGATCGACAACGTTACGTACTTACGTTAGTCGTCGTCGTTATTGCTTTTCATGCAACAATCCAATAATTATGTCAATAATTATCGATTTATCATAATAACAACATTAATCATGTATGTATTCTTTCTGTCTCAATTATATCGTCTCTCTAATATATATATACTCGGTATATATATCTGCATGCGTGCATATATAAGATTAAACTTTTATTTTTAAATATCGTTTCATTTTGTTAATTAGATTATGCCTTGATCGAATTGGTTTTTTTTTTTTTTTTCTAGGGTTTCCTAATCATATTTAAGATATATATATATATATATATATATATATATATATATATATATATATATATTTGAATCTGTTTTTATAATAAGTGTATTTCAGATTATAACCATTTTATTAGTACGTTATTTTATTCTATACGTACCTAATTTATTACTGTTTATAACATTATTATATTAATTTATAATTTTTTTTCTAATTAAGTTTAATGAAATATCGTTTCCTTTGTTAGATTCTGCCTTGAATCGTTTATTTATTTTTATTTTATTACATATGTTTGAATCCGTTTTTATAATAAACGTGATTCAAATTATAACCATTTTATTAGCTAGTATGTTATTTTATTCTATACGTACCTATTTTATTACTGTTTATAATATTATTATATTACTCCGTAATTTATAATTTGTTTTATTTCTAATAAGTTTAATGAAAAATCGTCTCTTAAAAAATACAAATCCGAGTCAATTATTTTCTTTGGCTTTCAAAGTTTTGTCAAGTGTCTTCATCAACATAAACATTACGTGCATGGCTAAGTACTCTTTTAAATTATTAAACAAATTAATAAATAAAGCTAATAATAATGTGATAATAATTAATATATAATGCTGCTTCAATTTTTTCGTATGGGATTATATATGCTCAAAAGTTAAGAAATCTGACTAGTTTATCCATAAACTATTATTGTCTTGTCTTTGTCTTCAACTTTACGTACAAAAAATAATTCTATACTTAAATTCTTGCTTTTTATTTATTTATTTATTCTCATGCTTAATTAATGAATAATATATATATAATGTATATATGTCGCGTTATATATTAAGACCGTCTAATTTAATATCATAATTACTATAAATAAAACAACCATATATTACGATATAGGTCGAGTAAAAATAAGTGGATTATAATTTATAAGCATTTATTATTACAATAATAGAACTACATTTTATAAAAAGGGACAAAATGTCAAATTTAAATTAAGATTTCGATCCTAACAACATTGCTGATAATATCCGTTATAATATCAATTAAAAATAATAAATCTATACATAAATTCTCGTTTTTTTATTCTCGTAATTAATTAATTAATTAATGAATGAATAATGTATAATGTATGTGTCACGTTGCTAAGACCGTCTAATATCATAATTACGATAAATAAAACAACCATATATTACGATATAATAAGTGGATTGTATTTATATACTAATATACGCATTATTATAATAATACAACTAAATATTAGTGAAAAAAGGGCAAAATGTTAAAATTTAAATTAAGATTTCGATCCTAACAACATTGCTGATAATATTCGTTATAATATTGGTTATAATACATAATATAATAGTTTTATTTTAATCACTGGACTAGAATATATTCGGACCGATTTATTTTTCCAAATAATACATTATTATTATTAAGTACAAAAGCAAGAATAATATATTTAGACGACGAATAGAAAAGGTTGACAATTACAAGTGAAAAACAAAAAAATGTACAATTATATTGTGTACATAACTTTGATGTAACATTGTGCTTATCTATATATTATTTATCTCTTTTCACTTGTGTTTATTTTTTCCTTTTAATTTCTTAATTTTATTGGAATATATTTTAAATATATAACACAAAAAATTATTAGAGACGGTCTTTAAATTAATTTCATTAGCGTCAATGATCAGAGACCTTTCACATAATAATTAATCAGGTCCTATTAATTTAATTTTTTTATTTAATTTACATATGTTTCTCATTAATTTAACGAAAGACGGTCTCTCAGAATAATTACTCGATCAATAATAATAATAATATGCGAAAAAAATAGATATTAGTTATTATTCTTATTATCTATTTTGGGTGGCATATTACATACAATGTTTGTTGACAAATTAGGGCATAATATGTCACATATAATTCGAGCATCAATAATTATGTCATTTTTTTTTGTCATTTTATGAATATAAGAATTAAAGCATCTTAATTTATTCTAAAATTTGAGAAGTGACTAATGAAATAATGTAAAAAAATATAGTTTTGATATGATTTTTTTTTTTTTTTAAATTCCATTAATATTATGGATAAATATATTATATATTATTCTAACTAATCGAGATCAAAATCGGCTTATATTAGCTAAGCACATCTTAACTTTTTATATCATATTATCATTAGGTCGGGTTCAATGAAAAAGACGATTTATATCATATATATTATCATTAGGTCAGGTCAAGTCGAGTTTATTTTGTTTCTATTTGATTGAATTTGATAATTAAAAATCTTAAGTACAAAGTTTGGGAAACGTCTTTATTATAATAATAATAATAATAATAATAATAATAATAATAATTATTATTATTATTATTATTATTATTATTATTATACATTTATTTATTATTTTATTATTGAAAAGCTTGTTTATCATATAAAACAAATTAATTAAAGGCAATCATTATATATGTTTTCATGACAAATTTGGTGAGTTAGTCAAAATGAAGAATTCTTTGTATAATTGTCGTTTATGTAAGTCCAAATAAAATCGTTCATAGATATTTAATTTTTTATTTTTATGCATGCATGTAGAGTTAAAATAATTAAAGTAAATAAAGATGGTACGAGTGTAGTAGTAGTTAAAAAAACAACTAAAAATAAGACACGTATAAGTAAATAAAGGTAGTCCTTTTAAACCCTCTAAGGTCAATTCTTGTTTCATTGCTTGAGACGGTTTTACATCGTGGAACAGTCTCAATTATAAAAATAAAAAAATAAAAAAAAAATCGCACACATATATAATCATAATAGATTATTTTTTTAATTTTTTTTATAGAATTAAATTGGACCGTCTTAGACTTGAGGACGGATGTTATCTTACTCTATAATTTGTACTCGTATAATTTTAATTTGGTATTAAATCAATTAGGTTAAATAATAATTTATTTAATTTTAATTAAATATTGTATTGATTAGGTTAAATAAGAATAATATAAGATCATTGAATTAATTTTAATTAAAAGGTGATTAATGTAGAATTCTACAATTTGTATTAGTTGAATATGTTTTAATAATTATAGGTCAAATTAAATACATTTTAGTTAGTTTCAAAAAGTATTTATAAATTAAAAAAATCGTAATACTTTCACATACAAAACATTAATAATCATTCTGATCCGATCTAATGGTTTCATTTACTATTTGAAATTAACTTTGCAAAATATTTATGTACATTCTCTACATATAATAAAAATTGGAAAAATAAATAAATATAACACTGATATATTTAGATTTATTTATAATAAGAAAAAGGTTCATAAAATAATACTTTAATTTCAACACCAAATTAAAATGTAATATATAAATGAAGAAGAAAAAAAGAGTTCAAAATATCATTTTGAAAACCGTAAAAATTCAGAGGTAACCATTAGATTGTATCGAGATTCGCAGGTCGTCGAGAGCATTATCTTTCTTTTCTAGGATAACTATAAAAACTTTTCCATTCTAATAATTCCAATAACTTTTATTTGATTGTGTACTTTCTATAATAAAATAAAATAAAATATTTTATTTATTTATTTATTTAATAATTTATTGATTTCCTTTGAATTAATAGCTTTTTGGTCAAAAGAAATAGAAAGTTAAAAAAAAAAAAAAAAAAGTAGGTATATGTAGCAATTGATTTATTAGCTTGCATGCATGAAACTATGATTGACGATGACGTTCTTCATGTAACCTTGACTTGATTATTACAACGACATGCATATATGACTTAATAATATATATATATATATATATATAGTTATTATATGAAATATAATTCACAAAAAAAAAAAAATCAAATTTGCTATATATACATCAATGAAAAAGAAAGTTATTTACTAAATAAATTCAAAGACGATATTTCCGAATTAGTGATAGTACGATAATAATGCTCATATCGACTGCTCTCTAGTTCATATATTATACGAGTAAGTCGTTATATACAGAAAATAAATAAATTTTTATTTTATATGACATTTTACTCTGGTTTTATATTATAAATGAATACGTGTTTCTAAGATATATTTCGTTATAGAAAATAAATAAAAATTTATTTTATATGACATTTTAGTCTGTTTTTTTATATTATAAATGAATACTCGTACATGTTTCCAAAATATCTTACTTGAGAAAAAAAAAATGTATTTTCAGTGATTAAATTGGTTTAATATAACGTTCATTTTATATTTTTAAGGATCATTTATTCGATATAACAAATACGAGTACTTTGCATAAAATTTTAAATTCGTTCTTATTTCATGTCAAATAAATACTAATAGAGTGAGTAATTTTTTTTCTCGTATTATTTATAACGTGCTTATTATTATTATTATTATTATTATTATTATTATTATTATTATTATTATTATTATTATTATTATTATTATAATAAATAAACATACTTAATATTTAAGTTTTTCGTTCATATAAGTCAAGAAATGTCCATCTTCGACCCATAATATATGAAATCTTCCATGAGGCCATGATCACATGAATAAAAATGTATAAGTTACGTACGTGCATGGGAGGATAAAAGAATATTCAAAAGTTATTGAATATTCAGTCAAATGCATGGAATAAAGTTGACAATCATGCATGCATGCAAAGTTGTCCAATTATTATTATTATTATTATTATTATTATTATTATTACTCTGTATTATTATATAAAGCTCGAAGTAATTATAAAAAATTAACGGATAATCGAGATACTATCTGAATTCTGAACTAACAATTGTTTTGCAATATCAAAATTAATCCGAGTAAAACTGTGAGCAAGCAACAACACGAGTTTCGACATACTGATACACTAATTAAGAACTTTTGAATCCGTTTGAACGTGAAACTAAACCCTAATTGGCTTATTATTATTATTATTATTATTATTATTATTATTATTATTATTATTATTATAGTAAAATAAAGAAGAAAAATAGTCCATGCATGCATATTGGTTAATAATTGATGTATATTTATTGGTGTAAATTAAATAAATGACGTAGTGGAAAGATGAAGACACGAAATATTGTCTTGTATATAGATAAAGTTCATCACATCAAAAGTAAATAAAGAAACCATCGATTTTGCATTACATATTTAATTTACATGATAATAATATGATATGATATGATATGCATGGTACGTTTATATTTTTGTAACAACAACTCTTTATAAAGTTTTATATTATTGGACTAGTACATTCTTCCACTAGCTTTTGATAGTTGAAAAATTATAAAGACGGTATTTCAATAACGTTAATATAGTAGTAATATACTGAGAAAATGATCTTTTGATAACATAATGAGACCAGACAGTCTGTCAGAAAACTCACTGCAAACTAATACACTGACGAGGTAGTTTAACTTGAATATATCTGACTTCAAATTAGATTGTACATTTTTAAAATTCTCATTTTAACGCACGATGCTTTCAAATATGAAGACGGTTTTATGTTAAAAAAGTAAGACTAATTGACAATCACCTACTATAATCCTAGATAACTACACAATTATAAAAGACGGTTTCACAATATCTTAATTATTGAATTGTAAAACCGTCTCACTTCAGAATTTATGTTCAAATATTATCATACAACTCAAATTAAATGAAAAGCAAGGAATATTGATTGCAATTAGCAACTTATTAATATTATTATTATTATTATTATTATTATTATTATTATTTTATAATAATAATAATAATAATAATAATAAGTTGGTTAACCCCTAGAGTATTATTATTATTATTATCATTATTATTTTTATTTTTATTATAAAAGGAAAATTTTTATTGATTAATCAAAACGCAGATTACAAAAAACTGGTGGGTAGTCAAGATAATAATAATAATAATAATAATAATAATTATTATTATTATTATAAAAACATTGAAATAATTGGACACTTTTGTACCAAAAAGTTGTTCATTTTCCTATTATTAATCACCAATGCATGCATGCAACAAGATTACCAATATACTCATGTTTTGGTCAAAATATTGTTTGAAAGTTATTTGTTGATTAGTGTACACTTGGAGTACTAATAATTAAGCTACCTACATTAATCAATCAATAATTAATTAAGATATAGGTAAATGTCCTACTAGAGTTGGGATGATTAGGAAAGTAAAGCACATAATTGTATGATTAGTGCAATTATTTTAGGTAATGTTCTCAAATCTTAAGGACTTTTTAAAGTTTTAAACCTTTTTCTTTTCGGCTGAAACAAAACTACTCTTGACTCAAATGATTTGGTCCGAATAACTCAACTCAAACCTAACCCGATACCCGAACTGAAAACCCGAGCCTGACCTAAAACTCGAACCTGACCTATACCCATTTTAAATGAAACGAACAACGTTACGAAAAAAAACTACTCCGCCCTAGACCTGGCAAAACTGCTCTGACTCAAATGATCTGGCCTGAATAACCCAACCCAAACCCAACCCGACACCCGAACTGAAAACCCGAGCCTGACCTAAAACCCGAACCTGGCCTATACCCATTTTAAATGAAACGAACAACGTTACGAAAAAAAACTACTCCGTCCTAGACCTGGCAAAACTGATCCGACTCAAATGATCTGGCCTGAATAACCCTACCCAAACCCAACCCGACACCCGAACTGAAAACCCGAGCCTAACCTATAACCTGAATTGACCTGCTTTAAACCCCGAACTGATCCAGATATTTATTGTAGCAAATGAGTCGATACTTGATATCTCTATCAAAATATTCAAAAATAACAAGCTCGAAAGTGACCCGATACGACCCAAAAATGGGCCTAATTTTCATGATCCAAAAAAAATCCGACCCAAACCCGATCCAATTGGCCCGCCCATTTACCCGGTCTAATCCGAAGTCCGACCCAACACGAAATTCAAAATTCAATCCAAAAAAAAAAAAAACACAGAGATTTCATCAATGGCGACAATCTTCAATTACAAGCCATTATTATCGCAATCACTACTCAAAATCCAAGCTCAAAAATGGTGTCTACCTCAATTATCATCATCCCTCAAATTCACCTGTTCTTCTTCCTCTTCTTCTTCTTCATCTTCATCTTCTTCAATTGAAAAACCCAGGAAATTGATTTTATACTCGAAACCTGGTTGTTGTTTATGCGATGGTCTAAAAGAAAAGCTAAACGCCGCGTTTTCGATCTCTTCTCCGTCTTCTACCTCTCTCCACGACGTCGAACTTCAGGTAATTCATACTCGTAATTGTTAAGTGTTTTTCTGGGTTTTGTGATTTTGTTGATTGCGTTTGAATTGGGGGTTTTAAACTTTTAATTAGGGTTTTGATGAATCGTGAATGCAGGTGAGGGAGATCACGACGAATTCGGAGTTGATTGCATTTGAATTGGGGGTTTTAATTAGGGTTTTGATGAAATGATGAATGCAGGTGAGGGATATCACGACGAATTCGGAATGGGAGAAGGCTTATCAGTATGAGATTCCTGTTCTTGCTAAATTGCGTGATGATGGTACTGAGGTTAGTTCCTCTTTTTTCGAGTTTTCGATTCGTTCTTTTCCGCTTATTTTCAGCTCAATTCAATTCGTTTTCTCGCCCAATTCAGTAATTTCAGTTCAATTAGGTTAAGTTATGCTCACTTCAGTTCGATTTAGCTAAATCCCCTTTCAGGTTAGGGTTCTGTTTGTCTTGGCCAATTCAGTCGCTTCGATTCAATTAGGTTAAGTTAAGTTCACTTCAGCTGCGAAGAACACGGTCTAAGATGGTGTCACTATACGATTTGTAGTTGCTGTCGTTTTGTGTCAGCCAATTCAGTTGCATCAGTTCACTTCAGTCGGAATGATCACGGTTACCCTAAGACAGTCTCAGAATACCGCTTTTGTAGTTGCTGTCGTCGTTGTTATTGAATCTGGGGACTAAGACAATGTTGTTTGGGTTCGTTTTGTGTCTGCCAATTCAGTCGATTCAGTTCACTTAGGTTAAGTTAAGCTCACTTCAGTTGCAAAGAACATGGTTACCCTAAGACAGTCTCAGAATACCGCTATGTAGTTGTTACTGTCGTCGTTGTTATTGAATCTGGGGACTAAGACAATGTTGTTTGGGTTCGTTTTGTGTCTGCCAATTCAGTCGATTCAGTTCACTTAGGTTAAGTTAAGCTCACTTCAGTTGCAAAGAACACGGTTACCCTAAGACAGTCTCAGAATACCGCTTTGTAGTTGCTGTCGTCGTTGTTATGGAATATGGGGACTAAGACAGTGTAGTTTGGGTTCGTTTTGTGTCTGCCAATTCAGTCGATTCAGTTCACTTAGGTTAAGTTAAGCTCACTTCAGTTGCAAAGAACACGGTTACCCTAAGACAGTCTCAGAATACCGCTCTGTAGTTGTTGCTGTCGTCGTTGTTATTGAATCTGGGGACTAAGACAGTGTAGTTTGGGTTCGTTTTGTGTCGGGCAATTCAGTCGATTCAGTTCACTTAGGTTAAGTTAAGCCCACTTCAGCGGAAAAGAACACGGTTACCCTAAGACAGTCTCAGAATACCGCTTTTGTAGTTGCTGTCGTCGTTGTTATTGAATCTGGGGACCAAGACAATGTTGTTTGGGTTCGTTTTGTGTCGGGCAATTCAGTCATTTCAGTTCACTTAGGTTAAGTTAAGCTCACTTCAGTTGCAAAGAACACGGTTACCCTAAGACAGTCTCAGAATACCGCTATGTAGTTGTTGCTGTCGTCGTTGTTATTGAATCTGGGGACTAAGACAGTGTAGTTTGGGTTCGTTTTTTACTTTTTTGTCTGCCAATTCAGTCGATTCAGTTCACTTAGGTTAAGTTAAGCTCACTTCAGCAGAAAAGAGCACGGTTACCCTAAGACAGTCTCAGAATACCGCTTTGTAGTTGCTGTCGTCGTTGTTATGGAATATGGGGACTAAGACAGTGTAGTTTGGGTTCGTTTTGTGTCGGCCAATTCAGTCATTTCAGTTCACTTAGGTTATGTTAAGCTCACTTCAGTTGCAGAGAACACGGTTACCCTAAGACAGTCTCAGAATACCGCTTTGTAATTGCTGTTTTCGTTGTTATGGTATCTAGGAACTAAGACGGTCTCACAGTATGCTTTGTAGTTGCTGTCGTTTTGTCTCAGCCAATTCAGTTGCTTGAGTTCACTTAGGTTATAGTTAACCTCACTTTAGAAAGAACACGGTTACCCTGAGACAGTCTCACAATACGCTTTGTAGTTGCTGTCGTCGTTGTTATGATTGAATCTAGGGATTTGATTTATGCTTGGTTGCTTCTGCAGGAAACACTCCCTAGATTATCTCCTCGTCTTGGTATTGAGCTCATCCACAAAAAAATCGCCGATGTTTTCAAACAATAAAACTTCATTTTGAGCACCGAAAACACACAAGGTACGTCGTATGAACTATGAACTTCACTTCACGTGAATTTCGTTCCTTCATTGTTTCTAGATTCGATTTTCTTATTATGTTGTTGAACTTGGTCATTTTTCGATAAAAGACTGATCAATTGGGTGCCGATATTGAATTCTTGAGTGGATGTATGGATATTGCTCTATTTCATTTCCGCAAATTCTTGTTTAATTTAAAACGGGTATTATTCGTTTTAAAACGGGTATTATTCTTTTCCAAAAAAATAAAAATAAAAATAAAACGGGTATTATTCGTTTTACCACTAAAACGGGTCAAAGACAAGCTGTTGTCTCGGGACTAGCAAGCTTTTTGCCCATACCATCATTATCTGCTACAGTATTTGGACCCGTTTTAGAAGTAAAACGGGTCACCTTTTCCGGTTTATTATGCTCCGTTGTTGTTCAAATGGTTAAGTCTCGTGATGAATCAGGTATCTTTCTTTCTACAGAAAGTCGAAGCAGAGGACGATGAAAGCTGTTACTCCGTATTTCGTTGATCTCGATACCATTTTCAAATTTCAAGCCATCGACAAACTTCCATCTAAAGAACTCGGTTTAATTCACTTCAGTTAAACCAAACACTCGGTTTAGTTCAATTAAGCTCATTTCAGTTCGAACGAACACGGTTTTACTCCTCCCTCCGTCTCAATGAATTGTTTGCCTATTCCATATTGGGCGTCTCAATGAATTGTTTGCTTTCTATTTTAGGAATGCTTTTTATATGCAATTTGACTCTTCTCATGAGTTTTGCTCCACGTGTCACTCCCTCATTGGATCTCTTACCCTTTGTGCCAAAAGAAAAGACAAACAATTCATTGGAACGGAGAGTATTACCCAAATTCTTGTTGGATAACAGAATTATCCGTCATTTCCTTATAACGGGTCAAATATTCGAGGGAGTGTTTCCTCGGTCAAAAGTGACGGTTAATATTTGACCCGTCAAAAGAAAAAGACATAAACGGTTAATATTTGACCCGTTATATAAGAGTGATGGAGGGAGTTTACTATTATGACAATTTTGTGCTTGAAAATGTGAAATAGGTGAGATTTGAATGAAGTCGGCAATTTTTGGTGGGCCTGGTACGACCCGACCCGACCCTGAAAATTCGTTTTCCACAGGGCCCACTACTACTATTACTAGTAACTACTATTAAACCTTATTGGGCCATTGACGTCGGTATATATTATTCTTGTGGGCCTTGACCCTTTTGGTTGGTAACCAATACTCTTTGATTCTCGATTCTTGATTCTCGATCATTTGTTTACTTTTTACTCTGTATATTATTTGTAAGAAATATTTTAATCAATGATAAACAACTGACTGAGCACAAATTCTTGGGAGAGACGGTCTCTCAATAACTTGAGAGACCACTCTTCATTACCACTCTATGTGCTATTCGTATCTTTAAATGACAACTTTGTTTGTACTTGTTTTTATAAGAAGCGTACCATCTTTATATTTGTATACTCTTTTATGTTAATCGTACATACTTTTATTAGGTTTGGTACCACTGTTACTTTCATTTGTACTTAGTCTCTCAGGAGACCTACTCCTGACTAAGATGGAAAGTATAATACTTTGAGTCTGTCTCATCATCTCATGAGAGATTCAATTTAATGGGTCACGAACTTACAACGGGTTAAATAGGAGGAATAAGCCGAAAGTAAAACTCATCGGGATTATCAAAATAATTGTCCTACATAATCAAATGAGATATTATATCTGTTACAAGAGGGATAGACTATTTTTTTTTATTTTATTTTTATCAATAAAAAAACAAAATTTGATGTTGCCTTCCTTCTATTCTCTTGAGAAGAAGTCAAAGATGAAATCAAAATGGACCCAATAGAATTTTCTCTCTCCATATCCTCATATTTTTTTAAAATATTTATTCTTTGTCCACTACCATTTCAAAAATAAATTTCAATAAATTCCGATTTATGACACGTATATATCCGCCTAAATACATACTCCGTACATGTTGAATACAGAGTAATATTACTCGTATTTGTAATAATCGATAACATTATTAGAATATGCTTACCAGATTTTAGTATAACAAATCTGACTAAAAAAACTAAATTAACGAAAACAGTAAAGAACGTTTAGTAATTGTTCGATTATGGAATTATTAGTAAATTTCAGTTGAGCCCGTGTCAAACATAAAAAAATAAAATTAAATTAAAAACCGTCTTCTAACATTTCAGAAGTAGCTCATTAACGTTATCGAGATATCGTATTTCTTTATATTCTAAAAGTACATGGTACCCTATATTTTTTTCATTTTTCATGCGATACTTGAGAAAACTTGTGGACATGGATTACAAAAATGATGATATTTTCTCTAAAATCATTTTCATTAATATTATCGAGATACCGTCCCATTTTTGTGTTCTTCTCAGTGTGCCACACCATACACCGGATGACACCTCGCCTACTGAATAAATAAAATAAGCAACAAATATCATACACTGGATGGTACACCGGATGACACCTCGCCTACTGAATAAATAAAATAAGCAACAAATATCATACACTGGATGATACACCGGATGACACATCGCCTACTGAATAAATAAAATAAGCAACAAATATCATCCAATGGATGATGTGACACACAGAGTAGGACCCAAAATGGGACGGGAGATCCCTTTATAAATAGACTCAATATACACACATAACCCCTAAAATAGGAACACATGTTTGCAAAATCATCTTTCCCTTTACATTTTTAGAGAAAAACAAAAGGGTTTTGCCAGTCTCCTCCAATTGGGTTAGTTTTACTTCTTCCAATTCAATTAATTTATCGTATTGCTCATCAATTTTGATTCTTTATGAACTTTTGATCGATTTCTTACATACCCTTTATCTCAAAGTTATGATCTTTATTCATTTTAGATCTGTTTATTTTAGAGTTATAGTGCCTACCCATCAATCGAAATGTCGTAATTTACGATTTCGTTCACGTAATTTGAAATACACCATGATTGAATTTGAATTGGGGGAAGATTGGATCGAATTCTTGAAAAATTTGTGTGGTTGATCGATTGATTTTTCGTGTGATTAATGGCGGTTTGGGTTAATTTTATCAATTTAGATTGTATACACTAATATTTTGAAAAAAAATCATAAAAGGAATTATGACAAATTACTGTGATACCGTCTCGTAAGAGTTCTTGGATTGGATTGGATTGGATTGGATTGGATTCGAGACAGAGGGGAATCTAGCTAGTAGCAAAGGGTAACATTCGCTACCCCAAATTTGAAAAAAAAAAGGTTAAAATTATCAACTTTTGCTACTCCAAACTTCGTAAAAATGATAAATATTCATATGAAGTAAGCAAATATGATGAAATCGCTATTCCAAATTATGAACTCTGGATTCGCCCCTGATTCGAGAGAGTATGAACTCTGAGCATATGTGATACCGTTCTCGTAAGAGTTCATATTAATTATACTCCTATGAAGTCCAGGGGCGAATCTAGAAATAAAATTTTAGGGTAGCGAGTTCATCATATTTGGTTAATATATTTGAAAATGATTCATTTTTACGAACTTTGGGGCAGCAAAAGTCGATAATTTAATCATTTTTTTCAAATTTGGTGTGCTACCCTTTGCTACTAGCTAGATTTCCCTTGCTATGAACTATGGCAAATTATCGTGAAACCGTGTCATGCTTGTCATAGGATTTTTTCTTAATTATATTATCGTTGGAAAATTTGGGTGGTTGATGGGATCTTAGAGGAGGAAATGATTGATTTTTTCATGTAATCATGGTGGTTTGGATTCAATTTTATCAATTTAGATTGTATAATACGAGTACTAATTTTTTTTTTAAAAAAATCCGTTAAAAGAGTTCATACATTATTTGGGGTGTATATACTCGTTTAACGGAGTTGAATAGTGAATGATTTTACCACGTTAAGCTAGTTAACATCTCCTTACAGTCGAGGAGGCACGTGTCTTGTGATTTATGACATTTAATGGATTTTGGTGTATATATATACTCCCTTCGAGTTCCTATTATTATCCCAAAAGGTTTTGGGTGTAAAATAGGGGGGAAATGAGTGGTTCAAAAAAGGAGGAGTAAGAGAAAGAAATGGGAGAGTAATTGTGAACCACACATTGATGGCCTAAAAAGGAAAGTACTCCCTCCGTCCTAATGAATTGTTTGCCTATTCTATATTGGGGCGTCTCAATGAATTGTTTGCCTTTCTATTTTAGGAATATTTTTTATATGCAAGTTGACCATTCTCATGAGTTTTGCTCCACATGTCACTTACTCATTGGATCTCTTACCCTTGGTGCCAAAAGAAAAGGCAAACAATTCTTTGGAACGGAGGTAGTAGGACAAAAATCAAACTCAGCCCAAAAAGGAAAGTGGGACAATAATAGGAACTCGGAGGGAGTACTTGTTTAATGGAGTTGAATAGTGAATGGTTTCACCGGGGTTAAGCTAGTTGACATATGTATACAGTTCGAGATACATGTGTGACGATGACTTAAGGCAAATAATTACCGTTTTGGGTGTGTATATACTCCTTCAACGGTTTTCAGTATCGAATGATTTTACCAGTTAAGCTAGTTTAGTCGACATATACATACATACATACTCCCTCCGTTCCAATGAATTGTTTGCCTTTGGTTTTGACACCAAGGGTAAGGCATCCAATGAGGAAGTGACATGTGGAGCAAAACTCATGAAAATGATCAAATTACATACAAAAAAAACATTCCTAAAATAGAAAGGCAAACAATTCATTGAGACGCCCCAATATGGAATAGGCCAACAATTCATTGGAACAGAGGGAGTACAATTCACAGGGCATGCGCCTATTTTGATTTTCTTGGAACATTTTTCATCATTTGTTATGTTTTCATCGTTCATGTTAGAATTACTCCGCTGAGTTATTGAAGTTATGCTTTCGATGTTTGCCTTGATGCAGTTTTCTTCTCTATGGGAACTGTCGGTGATGCTCACAACGAGGTTTGCCTTACTTTACCTCACGATTTCATTCTATTACAGTTCATATCACTTTTTTTTTCTGAGTTTCTTAACTAAAAGTACCCGTTTTCTCGGTTTATGTTCTATTTTTAGTTTACCTTTCCGACATATTGATCTCACGTTCTGTGGACTGCAGGAATCTGGCAAGAAAGTGACTGTTGTTTTTGTATTGGGTAAGCTCCATTTTTTTGCCACTCAAAATATTTGGATCGATTGATGATTGAATGTAAAATCATACTACGTCGTATTTTTTTTTTTTTTTAAATTCTTTTTTTAATTTTGAAGGAGGACCCGGAAGTGGGAAGGGTACACAATGTTCAAATATCGTGCAACACTTTGGATACACCCATCTTAGCGCTGGTGATCTTTTACGAGCAGAAATCAAATCCGGATCCGAGAATGGGTATGAGACCCGAGATAAATATCATAATAATTCTAAATTTTTTATTAGAGTAAATTAAAAATTACTCCCTTTTAAAATACCAATTTTAAAATTTACTCCCTTTTGAGATTTTTGTTAAAAATAACTCTCAAAATCTACCAAAAGTTCAAAAATTGCTCCCAAATTTATTTTTAGGACAAAAATACCCTTCGCTAGAGGGTGAGGTGAAGTAATATAGCATAAAAAAGTTAGGGGCATTTTCGTCCAAAAGTTATATTTTGGAGCAATTTTTGAACTTTTGATAGATTTTGAGAGTTACTTTTAACAAAATTTTCAAAAGGGAGTAAATTTTAAAATTGGTATCTTAAAAGGGAGTAATTTTTAATTTACCCTTTAAAAAATTGAAATTAAATGATTAAAAAATAGTAAATGATGTTTTCAACGAGTTTTCAACGAACCTGTTGAAATTTTAACAAAATTTTCAAAAGGGAGTAAATTTTAAAATTGGTATCTTAAAAGGGAGTAATTTTTAATTTACTCTTTTTATTAGTATTAATTAATTAATTAATTAATTAATTGATTAATACAGGGCTATGATCCAAACAATGATTAAGGAGGGAAAGATCGTGCCTTCCGAGGTTACAGTCAATCTTCTGCAGCGAGCAATGGAGGACTGTGAAAACGATAAATTTCTGATTGACGGGTTCCCTCGCAATGTTGAGAATCGCGAAGCCTTTGAATCTGTTGTATGTCTTTCTTTAATAACTCCACACTCTCGATCTATAGACCGTTCTCTGCAGCTCAATTATGATTTATGAATATTGAGTTTGTTGAGTTTGTTACTGTATATAATGTATTGTATTGCAGACGGGAATTGAACCAGAGTTTGTCCTATTTTTCGATTGTCCCGAAGAAGAGATGTTGAGGCGTCTGTTGAGCAGAAATCAGGTATCGTATACGGTATACGGGTCTGTCAACCGGGTCGGGGCAAATACCGGTGGGGTTAGGGTTCAGAAATAGTTTCGAACGCTTCATTTTTTACCAAGTCAAAAAAATATTTTTAGTATTAATTAATTAATTATTTATTTCAATAGTAGTATTATTATTATATTCAATGTTTATATTTTAAAAAAATATTTGTGTCGGGTTATACGGGTCAGAAGTAGTTTCGAACGCCTAATTTTTTTACCACTTTTTAAAAAAAAATACTCTATGCATTATTATTATTATTATTATTATTATTATTATTATTATTATTGTTATACTCTTTAACTATAATGTTTATATTTAAAAAAATATTAACGTCAATTTTTAAAATTATTTTAATAATTGTTTTATTAGTAATATTAATTAATTAATTAATTAATTTCAATAGTATTATTATTATACTCTTTAATTATACGAGTAGTAATGTTTATATTTTAAAAAATATACGTGTCGGGTTATACGAGTCATAAATAGTTTCGAACGACTAATTTTTTACTACATTACTTTTTAAGTCAAAAAATATGTAGTAGAGTACTACATAGTATTATTATATTCTTTAACTATAATGTTTATATTTAAAAAAATATTCACATCAATTTTTAAAATTATTTTAATATTTGTTTTATTATTAAATGAATTTTCTTTTTACGTAGAAATTTGAATTTGTTACCCAAAATTTAAATCGATTATTGTAGGGTAGGGAAGATGACAACGTCGAGACCATCAAGAAGCGGTTCAAGGTATACATGGAATCAAGTCTCCCCGTTATTGAGTACTACGACGCCAAGGGCAAAGTTAGAAAGGTAAGAAGAAATAATATGATGTCGAAACACTTCATTCTCTTGTCCCGAGTTTTATTTTATTCTTCAATTCTATTCGATTCTTTACTGATTTGAAACCGGTTTTTATTGAAGATCGATGCTGCAAAACCGGTCGAGGACGTGTTTGAAGATGTTAAAGCAGCGTTTAACTCGATCACAACCAATGTATAGTTTCTTAAATTATTCTCGTAGGAAAGAATCTCTTATGTCATATGGGTCGGGCGGGTTGGGTTGGGTTATACGGGTCATGAGTCGGGTTAGGGGTCAGAATACAGGTTGGAAATAGTTTCAAACGCCTAGTTTTTATGTCAAAAAAAATATTTTTGATATTAAATTTTTATTTATATCAATAGTATTATTATTATTATTATTATTATTTTCTTTAATTATAAACGGAACTTGCATTAACACAAGAACAAATTTTTATTATTATTATTATTATTATTATTATTTTATTTTTTTTAAACGGAACTTGCATTAACACCAGAACAAATTACAAGAAGATTATTTTTATTTTTTTAATACAGTACAGTACAAGAAGATTACAAGAAGAACAAATTACAGAACTTGCATTATTATTATTGATGATTATTATTATTATTATTATTATTATTATTATTATTATTATACTCATTAATTATAATAGTGTTTATATTTTGAAAAATATTAAATTCAAAATTATGTGAATAATGATTTTATTATTAAATGAAAAAATAAATAAATTGTACTGTATTAAATTGAAAATTTGTCTATATTTGTAAATTTAAATATCAAAATATTAATTTTTTCAATCATAAATCCAAATACGGAGTACAATATATAAAAACTACTCCATATTTTATTCAATTTAATAAATTCTCGTTGACGCAATTGGTTGGGTCGGGTTTTCAAATACATTTGCAGAATAACGGGTCATTTCAGATTTTGGTCTCAAACGGGTAAAATGGGTCGTGTTTGCAGGCTGCTGCGTAGGATCTCCAGCCTTACTGATACCACCGTAAACAATCTAAATTTAACCGAGGTAATTCTCCTCACGATCTCATTTTCTCGCCTTTTTACAGTTTTTTACTCCATTTTCTCAAGAATGTCGGTAACTGTCTGAATGTTGTGACTGCAAATAATCCTAAACCGATGCTGCTACAATCGCTTACAGGCTGCGAGATTAAGATATTCTTGTGTGTTCCTCCTCATGTTTTTGATTTCCTCGGGATATTTGGGAGTTTTTGCTGCGTTTTGAGACGATGCCCTTTTTCTGGTCCGAGTTTTTGGTCATTGAAGAAGAAGCCTGTATACCGAATTCCTTGTGGTTGGTTTTTGCCGATGATTTTATTATATATCCATGATTTTCACCGGTATATTGGCATTTGTATACAATATATACTCCTATTGTGTAATGACAAATATTTTTATCAAGCCGAAAATAAGAACACCCTTATTTAAAAATTCAGTTAAATTCAGCCTCGTTAAACAATCGGTTAAATTTTGTTTATCTACATCCGCAAAAGATTAGGGTCTCATCGAAGATGTCTTTGTCTAGTGGTTAAGGCTAGGTGCTCTGGGACAATAGGTCTCATGTTCGAATCCCCCTCCCCTATATTGTAATGCGACTAAGTGCGCTCTTCGTTGAACCAAAAAAAAAAAGATTAGGGCCTCGGGTTCCGACATTTTCAAAAATTTCGACTTATCGGTGAACCTTGAATGATCACTAATCCTACAACCGCTAATGTTAAGATTCGAACGACCTACAACTAGGTTCGAAACATGAAATACTCGGTATGTGATAAAACAACTACCGGGACACATACGGGTCTGGTCTTTGGGTCGTCAAAAACTTGGTGACCGGTCTGGGATTCGGTCCACACTTAGAAAAAAATAATGAAATTTAGTGTATTTTTACGGTCCGGTCAAGTCGGTCCGGTCCGGTTCGATTCGAGTTTCTTTGTTAATCAGTCCGGTCCGCGGATTTAGATTTTTGGGGTTGCTGGTCCGCGGGTCAATCCAGTCCGAGTTTAGACCGATGACCCCCTACTTTTAGGTGTACCTAATCTTAGGGGTCGTTTGGTTACTCATCCAATTATCGGGAAGTGCAAGTTCCCAAGAAGTGCATTTTCATGGAGTTGTTTGGTTGCCCACTTCCCGGGAATTGCCACTTTCCTACAATGGGGGAAGTTACTCACCAAGCTCCCTTGTGTGTAGAACTTTCCGCATGAAGTCATTTCACACGTGACAACCAAACAATATTTTGTAATTCCCATGAAATAAAAATTCACGTGAATTTAAAGTTCCCGGTAACTTCATCTTCCCATGGTGAACCAAACGAGCCCTTAATAACCAGGCTAAGATATTTTCGATTTACTTCCGTTTTGGGCCATCATATAAGACGATTTTATACCAGAGTTTCGTTAAAAAAAAAAAAAAAAGCCCAATTTCTCCGATAAAGACAACGGCCCAATTTGAAAGGACCGTTTTCGAGTTGGGACTCAGTTAAACCATTCGAGTTGAGTTGACTCGCTATTTTATTTCAGTTCCTCCCAAAAAAAAAATCCCCAAATTCTCGCCCAAAATTTCTGTGAAGATTGAGAAAACCTCAAGCATGGGATACTCAAAGGAACAACTTCTTACTCGATTGAAGGTCAATTTTATGATTGTGTTGAATTTTTTGATTCTTTAATTGTTTGTAAAATTAGGGTTAAATTTTGTTTTTTTGTTTTTTTTTTAAATTTTAATTGTAATTTGAGGATATAGTATCGATTGATTGATTTTTTTTAGGTTTTTAAAGTTTTTTTAAATTTTTTTTTGTAATTTTTAGTAGTCGATTGATTGATTGATCGATCGATTCGAAGTTTTGATTTATAATGTAATGCAACAAGGAATTCGGAGGAAAATCGGGAATTCGAAGTTGAAATCTTAGTTTTTGATTCTGTATTTGGGGATATATTATGCCGTTAAGTTCGAATGAGTCGATTGATTGATTGATTCGAAGTTTTGATTTATAATGTAATGCAACAAGGAAGAATATCGACAATTGAAATTGAAATCTTTGTTTTTGATTAGTTAATTGTTGAATTCGTGATTAGCTAGTTGTTGATTCTGTAATTTTTTTTTTTTTTTTTGTAAAATTAGGGTTATTTTTTGGGTTTTTCAAATCGTAATTTGAGGATATAGTGTGTCGTTAAGCTGGAAGAAGTCAATTGATTGATTGATTGATTGATCGATTCGAAGTTTTGATTTATGATGTAATGCAACAAGGTATTCGAAAGAATATTGAGAATTTGAAGTCGAAATCTTAGTTTTTGATTATCTAATTGTTGAATTGATAACGCAGGAGCTTGAGATTAAGTTTGAGCAGTATGAGCATCCTGTAGTTCTAACTGTTGAAGCAGCGGTATGTCATCGTGTTTGAAATTATCTTGATTGATTCAAAGTTGTGACTATTGCTGCTGCTGCTGCTGCTGCTGCTTTATGATGTGTGTAACTTTGTCCAATGTGATCTCAGCTGAAATATGTTGGCAACGTTGACGGCGCATTTTGCAAGAATTTGTTTCTGAAGGTAGAATTTTGCCTTCTCTGTAGTGCAATTCAATGACGATTTTGCTTTGAGATTGTGTTGTTTTATTTATACTTAATAAATGGTGATTGCAGGACAAAAAGAATAGATATTACATAGTTTCTGCTCTACCGGAAACAAAAGTCGACATGAAAGGTACACATTTTCTCCCGATCCATGAAATCGTTGAATGGTGATGCAACTGTCCAATCTCGAGATTGATAGAATATCTATCACCTAGGGTTCTAGCGGGATACAAATAAAATAGAAGGGGGTGATAGAAGATTAGAAGATGGTAGGAGATGCTAGTTTCATTCAATTGAATTTTCTTGGATACCTTACTTCATATTATGAGAAAGTTACTAAACTACCCCTCACGTAATTTCTGTGTGTATCAAATGGATGGCTAGTTGTATTTTGTTTTTTCTGGATGTCGATTCATATGTGGTGTACTGATGTAATCATGTAAATGAAGTATTCGATCTTCAATATTTTGCAGTTTTATCCCAAAGACTTGGTTTAGGGAAAGGAGGCATAAGAATGGCGCCCGAGGAAGCGTTGAGCGAACTGTTGCAGGTGGGTGTTAACGTTTTTGTTTTAACTACTACTCGAAATATTGTCTTGTTTCATACAGTGAAGCATTTGTTATGTAGTTACTTTCTAATTGACCATCTCTTACGTGCATGTATGATATCTGGTGCTCTTGGATAATTTGTGAATTAAAGTTACTGTGATAATTAATTCGAACAAAGATATATACCACTACAATGGATGATTCTTTCCTGTTAAAACTCGGATAAAAAAAGAAAGAAAGAAAGAAAACTGACACTTTTGTGTTCTCGTCTTTTTCCAGGTGCCTTTGGGCTGTGTAACACCTTTTGCATTGGTGAATGAGTCTGCGCGGTATGACTATCTACTGGTCTACTTTTGTGCTCTTCATTTGATACGTTCATGTGTGAAGATGAATGTTCATATCTGATAGACTGATTCGTTGTATGTTCGTGAATAATTCTTTAGTTTGGTATCCGATGGTGGTTGTGAAAATGAGATACTCTTTATGTGATATTGGCACACCAATTTCAACCACGCCACTCAAATATGTGAGTGAAGGAGCACAATAACTTAGATTTCCAAAAAGTAAAAGAGTGGTTGAAGTGTTTCGAGAGTGGCGTTATATGAGCCCTGGATTTCTGGAAAACCGTCATCTTTTTTAGCTTTGGTGTGGTTGCTTCACGTTTCACTGCATAATTTGGAATTTTAGATATCTCTATGTTTTTCGAACATCCTGCTTTATCTCACATCTTTTTGCTTGTTTTTGTGTAGGGACGTTTCCTTGCTATTAGATCAAGGATTGAGATGTCACAAACGCATTTTATTCCACCCATTATCCAACGACATGTCCATTGGTAAGCAGGAGCAGATCGTCAGACTACCCCATTAAGCTTCTTCTTAGTTTTCATGTTATGGTTGTTTTCATTGAGAAGAAATTGTACCGTTTTTCTTGAATTTTCTGCTGAAATCTCTTTACTGAAAACATCTACGTACCAAATTTCACGACAATTGTTATACTTCCCTTTAAAGATTTAGAAACTATATCGTACAGTTGGGAGGTTGATGGCCCTGATGAGTGACGACACCTAATAATGTTATTTCTTATGACTACAGCTCTTGCAGCTCTTGGGCTAGACAAATTCTTGAAATCAATTGGAAGAAACTCCGCATATGTGGATCTCGAGGTTAGTTTATGAACTTGAGATGGCATGATGGATTGATGGCCATACGTCAACTAGCTACGAGTATTTCTTTATGCAGTAATTATTTGAACGGTGAATAAGCTGCATTATGTTTGACCGTAGGCTAGTCCTCCTGTGGGAAAGGACCAACCACCCGATTTGGCCGATTTCGTTCCATCTAGTGCAGTAGTCATCAAAGCAGATTCTGAAGCAGCTCCTGGACCGATTGCTGTCCCCGAAACTCAAATCGCAAAAAGCGATTCTGCAGTTGCTGGAGGTAATCGCTATATCATGTTCCTCATGTGCCGTGTCGTGTGCCCGACACCGTCACGACACTTAGATACTTCAATTTAGACCAAAAAATTGAAAATTCTGCCCAAACTAGCTGTGTTTGGCACTCCGACATCTCGTAGAAGAGTCTGAGTAACATAGGAAAAAAGTGATAACGTGTTTGTTTTTGCTAGGTAAAGCTGCGAAGCAGCCCGTGGAATCAAAAAAGGGCAAGAATAAATCAGAAAACGAGAAAGATGCAAAAAGTAAACCAGCAAACACCGTTTCTTTTTCCAACCCACAGATATTTGTGGAGGAGATTTTGGAAAAAACCTCAAATCTCATCCTTTCACAAGTGAGTTCTATGTCCGTATTTTTCTTTAGGTAATATTCTTCTACCGCTTGTTTATGAGATATTAATATCCAGAATCAATATCCAGATTACTGAGGCGACGATAAAAGAACATGGAAACGAACTTGGAACTATCGCATCTGACAGTATACGGAAACATCTTGAGGCAGAGCTAAATAACCTAGCTGTAAGTCATCTCAGTGCTTTTTAATCCCCAGTGAATGAGTATAAAAAGCAGCACAGGGATATGATGAATGTTACGGAGAAAATTTTAGTTTTTTTAACCCCTACTGTTTTTTTTTTTCCCGAATTAGTTATGAAAAAAATTCTCCTTTTCTCACGCTTTAAAATTGTGTCTGAAAGGATTGATTGCAATGTTAACATCTCTGAGATCACTTACTCCGTACTATATATGACGTAAGTTTTTTTCGACAGATGATTTTCAAGAATACAGCTTACACAGAAGGATTTCACGCCGGCGCTCGGCATCAACCAAGCCACTTATAATTAATTCTCGGTTCTATGTGTTCCGGGTGTAGCAGATTAGCTAATTTTCTGGCTGAAATGATGATTGACCAGGTTCTGGCTTCATTTACAGTTCCTTTTGTTGAACGCTGATTAAAATTATGAATGCCATTTACTTGCTAAAAATTTACGGAGTACTTTTTTTCCAAGTGATTCGTTACATGCCAATTTTTAAAGCATTTTATGAATGACTAGAATGATAAGAAACGGAACACTATTTTATATATAGGTGATATTGATAGCAATTTGATTATCAAGATCATCGAAAGAGAATTCGACCCATTTTTTCCGTCTTTTTAATGCACGAAAATATCTCTTTTCCCCGCTGTTGCTAGTTTCTTTTGTAAATTGCCTCCTTGTGGATCAAGACCGGATCTTTTCTTATGGTCATCAGCTCACCATGCTTAGAAATTAGACTCTGAAATTCAATAAAGAGGATTGTCTTAACGTCATTGCTGGTCGATAGATTTGACATAATACTAGAATGCACAAAAAACCGTTTTCCTTACTTGGTAGTCAGATATTGAGCATATGCCACCAAGGGTATGGCAAGTATTAGACACAAGGTCCATGCTAACCCAAATGCTGGAATTAAAAACACGTGCGATATCAACATTCGGGTACAGCATACTGATGGATAACACTCCCTACATCTCATCCATTTCTTTACGATATGGATAGGATTTTTTTTTTTAAATAAAATTATTGAAATATTGGGTACATAGAGAAATGGTTGAGATGGAGGGAACGAGGGAAATTGGTTTAACTTTTAATTTAGTTTGGATCAGTTGTCTGACCTCGTGAGGTACTTCTTCCGCCTTCTTGGTGTGGTTCAATCCTGCGATATCGTGAACGGAATGGCCAAAGTGATCTCAATCTGTCCCAGTTCAAGCATCCCCTGTTCCTCCTACCGTTTTCAGTACTTGACCCTACTGATTCAACCCGGTCACTTTCATCTGGATCTGGTAGCTCCGTCCGGCAAACGGGGCAAGTGTTGTGAAGCCTCAACCAAGGAACAATGCATTCAGAATGATACACGTGTTTACACGGTAATATCCTAACTTCACTCCCTATTTCAAGCTCCTCTTTACATACCGGGCACTCCGACCCTCCCTCGGCCACGTGCGCTTCCGACAGCTTAACTGTCGGAAGAGCGTCAATGGCTTCATTGGGTGCCGGAGGCGGGCCGGGCCTGTCGTTTTCAGTTAGCCCATCTATCAGTTCTTGCAGACCCGGCCCGGTGAAGAAATCTCTTGGATCACCTCGTTGAGGAATTGTCCCGTCGGACCTAGTTGGGCCCGGTGGCCGGCCTATTGGCCGGAGAATGATCAATCTGGGTCGACTTCTCAAACCGGGTTCGGGTCGAACCCATCTAGTCCTACCCAAATCCGGGTCATACGTTCCACCATTCCGTCTAGACGGGCCTCGAGTTATACCCCACGGGTCATCAGAATCCCGGTCATGAATCCTGACCGGTGGCTCAAGCATAAGAGCCAATGCTTCTAACAAACGGGATCCCGGTGATTGATCAAACTCGGTATGGTCCACCACCAATCTCCGCCTCGGGAGTTCCATCTCGACAACAAACTGACCGAAGCATCTAGGGCAGACAATCTGCGACGGGTTTTCTGAGGAAATCCTGACCGCCCGTTGACATTGGTAACACCAATGTAGATTGTAGTTTGTCACCGGGGGCATCCGGTTTCGAGGCGGACTCAACGACATGTTTATTAAGAAAGATCAAAATGAGGGAGTTGAAGTTCCTTAAAAACTGTTTGACAGAACCGACTTTTTGAATGGAATTTGCAGAAGAAAGGGATTCTTTTCCTGCAATACTGTAGTTTCTCAGCTGTTGTTTTGCAGAAGGTTGAGTGAATGCTGTGCATTTCTGCAGATTTGCCCTGGAAGATATCTTAGCATCTTCTGTTTTCGAGGTTTTAGAGCCCGACACGAAATGGGCTATTGTATTATGGGCTTGTTTTGTAGGTAAGTAGATAGAGACGGGTCAGACGGGCTCGAGGTTTATGGATCAACCCGTATTTATGCATGGTCTCATACGCTCGTATTTGAAAGACTCGGGTACTGTTTTTGAATCACTCCAAACATATCGGTAAGCTCGATTGGGTCTTATACTCTTATGCTTATATGATGTGAAAAAAAAAGTCACACGTTTTTGAAAAAAATAACGTGGATAATACACTTCAATTTAAGACACTTGAATGTTTTCTTTTCTTGCTAAAATTTTGTGTGCGCTTATTATATGACCTTACTAACATCTCGAAAAAATTTCGGCCATTTTTTTTTCGGACCTCCGAATCTCCGAAAAAACGTGGATAATAACCTTTAAATTTGTCTTTTTTGATGATTTTTCGAAAAATGTGAGATATTTGGCTGACTGTCTAAATAGGGTCCATATAACATAAAATAACTTACGATTGTTAAAAAAAGTCAAATAGTTTAGTTTCGATTATATATATTGAAGATTTCGGCATGATTCGATGTTACCCGGAAGATAGTTATAGGTCTTTTAAATGGGTTTATATCAAACAATATGAATCTTCTATGACCCGACACACTTCTACAATGTATGGAGAATTTATTGTGCGAATTTGGAGACATTTAATTTTGGGGCTAAAACGTGGATAATAACCTTCAAATTCGTCTGTTTTTGATGATTTTTTTAAAAATGTGAGATATTTAGCTGACCGTCTAAATAAGACCTGTATAACATAAAATAACTTGCGGTTGTTAAAAAAACTCTAAAATAGTTCAGTTTCGAGTATATATCGAAGATTTCATTGTGATTCGATGTTAGCCGAAAGATAGTTAAAGGTCTTTTAAATATGTTTATATCAAACAATATGTACCATTTGTTACACCTACACATTTATACAATGTATGAACTATTTATTATGCGAGTTTGAAGACATTTCATCTCGAACCCAAATCGACCCAAAAAACGTGGATAATAACCTTCAAATTTGTCCGTTTTTGACGATTTTTCGAAAAATATAAGATATTTAGATAGGCGTTTAAAATAGGACTCGTATAACATAAAACGACTAGCGTTTGTTAAAAAAACAAAAAAATAGTTTAGTTTCGTGTATATATATCGAAAATTTCACCCTAATCCGACGTTACTTGGAAGATTGTTAAAGGTCTCTCTAAGGTGTTTATATCAAACAATATTTACCTTCTTTTACCCCGAGATATTTCTATAATGTATGGACTATTTAACATGCGAATTTGGAGACATTTAATTTCGAAGCCAAATCCACCCAAAAATCGTGGATAATAACCTTCAAATTCGCTCGTTTTTGACAATTTTTCGAAAATGTGAGATATTTTGCTTGACGTTTAAACAGAACTCGTATAACATAAAATGACTAGCGGTTGTTAAAAAAACATAAAAATAGTATAGTTTCGAGTATATCGAAGATTTCACCCTAATTCGACGTTACTCGGAAGATCGTTAAAGGTCTTTTAAATGTGTTTATATGAAACAATATGAACCTTCTGTTTCACCGACACACTTCGACAATGTATGGAGAATTTATTGTCCGAATTTGAAGACATTTAATTTCGGGGCCAAAACGTCCAAAAAAACGTGGATAATAACCTTCAAATTCGCCCGTTTTTGATGATTTTTCAAAAAATGTGAGATATTTTGCTGGTCGTTTAAATAGGACTTGTATAACATAAAATGACTTGCGGTGTTTAAAAAAAACACTAAAATAGTTTAGTTTCAAGTATATAATATATATATATATATATATATATCGAAAATTTTGCCGTGATTCGACGTTACTCGGGAAATTGTTAAACGTCTTTTAAATGTGTTTATATCAACCAATATGTACCTTCTGTTACACCGACACACTTCGACAATGTATGGAGAATTTATTGTGCGAATTTTGAGACATTTAATTTCGGGGCCAAAATGTCCAAAAAAACATGAATAATAACCTTCAAATTCGCCCATTTTTGATGATTTTTCGAAAAATGTGAGATATTTAGCTGACCTTCAAAATAGGACCCGTATTACATAAAATAACTTATGATTGTTTAAAAAAACTCTAAAATAGTTTAGTTTCGAGTATATATATCGACGATTTCGCCGTGATTCGATGTTACCCGGAAGATAGTTAAAAGTCATTTAAAGTTGTTTATATCAAACAATATGTATCTTCTTTTACCCCGAGACATTTCGACAATGTATGAACTATTTATTATGTGAATTTGGAGACATTTAATTTCGACGCCAAATCGACCCAAAAAACGTGGATAATAACCTTCAAATTCGTCCGTTTTTAATGATTTTTCGAAAAATGTGAGATATTTTGCTAGTCGTTTAAATAGAACTCGTATAATATAAAATGACTAGTGGTTGGTAAAAAAACACAAAAATAGTATAGTTTCGAGTATATATATCGAAGATTTCACCCTAATCCAACGTTACTCGGAATATTGTTAAAGGTCGTTTAAATGTGTTTACATCAAACAATATGTATCTTTTTTTACCTCGAGACATTTCTACAATGTATGGACTATTTATTGTGCGAATTTGGAGATATTTAATTTCGAAGTCAAATCGACACAAAAAACGTGAATAATAATCTTTAAATTCGCCCGTTTTTTGGTGATTTTTAAAAAAATGTGAGATATTTAGTTGGCCGTCGAAATAGGACCCGTATAGCATAAAATAACTTACCGCTGTTAAAAAAACTCTAAAAAAGTTTAGTTTCGAGTATATATATCGAAAATTTTATCCTAATCCGACGTTACTCGGAATATTGTTAAAGGTCTTTTAAATGTGTTTATATCACACAATATGTACCTTCTTTTACCCCGACACATTTCTACAATGTATGGACTATTTATTGTGCGAATTTGGAGACATTTAATTTCGAAGCCAATTCGACCAAAAAAACATGGATAATAACCTTCAAATTCGTCCGTTTTTGATAATTTTTCGAAAAATATTAGATATTTAGGATTATCAAATATTAGATATTTAGGATTAGACATGTACCCTGATAACCATTATGGTAATTGAAATACTTGGGTTATTTAGGATTTATCAAATATAGAGCTCATTGTAATTATTGATCTCATATAATTCAGATTTCATAGCATATTCAATTTTTTTATGCTACAATTTTTCTCTTGATTTTTATGGTATTATTACTATATCGAATTGTCACTTTCTTAAACTGAATTACCGGATCTCAATTGACTTAGCTTGATGGGCATTTTTGTATGTTGATAATTCAGTGAATTGGGCTTTTTTTTTTTCTTTTTTCTTTTTTTTTTTTTTTTCGTGTAATTCTTTGATTATTCCATCTGGGTATGTCATTAGATCTCATCAAACAACATGATTCTTTGTTATAGTTTTGAAGAAATGCGCCGGTTTAACAGAAGTTGAATTTAGTTTTCACCTAAGGGCAGGGGCGAATCCAGAGTTCAAATTTTGGGTAGCGATTTCATCATATTTGCTTACTTCATATGAAAATGGGTTATTTTTATGAAGTTTGGAGTAGCAAAAGTCAATAATAATCTTAACTATTTTTTGAAATTTGGGGTAGCATTGAATGCTACCCTTTGCTACCAGCTAGATTCCCCCTCTGCCTAAGGGACCGGTCATCTTGTAAAAGTTGTCCTTTATTGTTCTTATTTATGCAACTTTTCTTAGGTTGTAAAAGTATAGGTTCAACTTATACTCCGTACAGGTTACCGTTACAAAGGTTGTCCCACTATTTTGGACACGAGACTGCCGTTAAGAAAATGTGATGATTCCTTTCTCGCCATAGACAGTACACAATGCTTATAAGTTCACTCTTACAGACCATTTTTTTTCTTGAATTTGCCCTCTTATATGATTCTTATGCCAGGGGAAAGCATCAATGAAAAGATTTTTGTGCATCAGGTATATGTCAAGCATCAATAAATGGGTTTTATTGTTTATAAGTCGTCGTACGTATATCACTTTATCAGACTAGCTAATTCTAGATTTATGATTTTATTTAGTTTATGAGTATTTTAAAATGTATTCATGTTAATTACTTTTTTTACATGTATAAATTCGTGTACGTCGATTGGAATAGATATTGTAAGACATTTGGTTTGGTTTCAATGAAAATGCATATTAAAAGTCGTCAAAAATGCTCCAAATTTTATTTTATTTTATTCAAGATTAATTCTATTTGCGGTGTCATACATAAAAAACGCCTCAAATAGTATCTTTATTTGCGGCGTCTTTTTGTGAAAAAGCCGCAAATAAGGCTCTATTTGCGGCTTTTTTTGTGAATCCGCATAATTTTTTTCTGCTAGTGAATGTATGGAATATTTATTCTACGAATTTGGAGACATTTAATTTCAGGGCTAAATCGTCCAAAAAACGTGGATAATAACCTTCAAGTTCGCCCGGTTTTGATGATTTTTTGAAAAATATGAGATATTTAGTTGGCCGTCTAAATAAGACCCGTATAACATAAATTAACTTATGGTTGTAAAAAAACTCTAAAATAATTTAGTTTTGAGAATATATCGAAGGTTTCGACGTGATTCGACGTTACTCGGACGATAGTTTAAGATCTTTTAAATGTGTGTATATCAAACAATATTTACCTTCTGTTACACCGACATATTTCTACAATGTATGGATTATTTATCGTGCAAATTTGGAGACATTTATTTCAAGGCCAAATTGTCCAAAAAAAGTGGATATTAACCTTCAAATTCGCTTGTTTTTGTTGATTTCTCGAAAAATGTGAGATATTTAGCCGGTCGTTTAAATAGGACCCGTATAACATAAAATAACTTACGGTTGTTAAAAAAACTCTAAAATAGTTTAGTTTCAAGTATATATATCGAAAATTTCACCCTAAACCGACGTTACTCAGAATATTGTTAAAGGTCTTTTAAATGTGTTTATATCAACCAATATGTACCTTCTGTTACACCGACACACTTCTACAATGTATGGAGTATTTATTGTGAGAATTTGTAGACATTTAATTTCGGGGCCAAATTGTCCAAAAAACGTGGATTATTACCTTCAAATTCGCCCGTTTTTGATGATTTTTTTTAAAAATGTGAGATATTTGCTTGGTGTTTAAATAGGAGTCTTATAACATAAAATGACTAGCGGTTGTTAAAAAAACACAAAAATAGTTTAGTTTCGAGTATATATTTCGAAGATTTCACCCTAATCCGACGTTACTCAGAATATTGTTAAAGGTCTTTTAAATGTGTTTATATCAACTAATATGTATCTTCTGTTACACCGACACACTTCTACAATGTATGGAGTATGTATTGTGCGAATTTGTAGACATTTAATTTCGGGGTCAAATTGTCCAAAAAAACGTGGATAATAACCTTCAAATTCGCCCGTTTTTGATGATTTTCCGAAAAATGTGAGATATTTTGCTAGTCGTTTAATTAGGACAAATATAACATAAAATGACTAGCGGTTGGTAAAAAAAACAAAAATAGTTTAGTTTCGAGTATATATATCGAAGATTTCATCCTAATCCAACGTTACTCGGAATATTGTTAAAGGTCTTTTAAATGTGTTTATATCAAACAATACGTATCTTATTTTACTCCGAGACATTTCTACAATGTATGGACTATTTATTGTGCGAATTTGGATACTTTCAATTTCGAAGCCAAATCGACCCAAAAAACGTGGATAATAACCTTCAAATTCGCCCGTTTTTGATGATTTTTTTAAAAATGTGAGATATTTGCTAGGTGTTTAAATAAGACTCGTATAATACAAAATGACTAGCGGTTGTTAAAATAACACAATATTAGTTTAGTTTCGAGTATATATATCGAAAATTTCACCACAATCC
This sequence comes from Agrostemma githago, assembly GCA_958450325.1. Taxonomy (NCBI): domain Eukaryota; kingdom Viridiplantae; phylum Streptophyta; class Magnoliopsida; order Caryophyllales; family Caryophyllaceae; genus Agrostemma; species Agrostemma githago. The sequence goes on along the minus strand of OY288241.1, from coordinate 80,522,650 downwards.
GACGTTACTCGGAATATTGTTAAAGGTCTTTTAAATGTGTTTATATCAATGTATCTTTTTTTACCCCGAGACATTCTACAATGTATGGACTATTTATTGTGCGAATTTGGAGACCTTTAATTTAGAAGCCAAACCGACCCATAAAACGTGTATACCTTCAAATTCGCCCGTTTTTGACGATTTTTCGAAAAGTGAGATATTTTGCTAATTGTTTAAAAAAACTCGTATAACATAAAATGACTAGCGGTTGTTAAAAAAACACAAAATAGTTTGTTTCGAGTATATATATATATCGAAGATTTCACCCTAATCCGACGTTACTCGAAAGATTGTTGAAGGTCTTTTAAATGTGTTTATATCAAACAAATGTACCTAATGTTACACCGATATACTTCTACAATGTATGGAGTATTTTTTGTGCGAATTTCAAAAAAAACGTGGATAATACACTTCAATTTAAGTCGTTTCGATTTTATACACTTCTATTTCAGCCGTTTCAGAGGTCGAATCGGACAACGTTTTATCTTCTCCCGATTAAACAAAGCAAGTTGGGGGCTCCAATAAGTGGTGTCAATGTACTTGAATAATGCAATTGGGTTGGATAATTGGATTCAAGTCAAAAAGATGATACTAGTAGTTAAGTGACAATGACTTCATATCAATATTATCATCCACTTTTTTAGTATGTGGACTTCTTCTTCACACTTCACATTTTTTTTGTATTCTAATGTAATGGACTCATCTCAATGTATTGTATTATAGTCTGAAATTCTTGTTCGTGACGAAAATATCTGTTATAAATTTATGTCGAGTAATTTTCTTTAAGAGAATATCGTGATGTATTTTGTTTTTCTTACGTCACCGAGTTATCTATTTCAAAACGTAATTTTCTGTTCAGTATCGTACTCTTCTACTCTGGTCAAATGTTTGCTTTAATAATATATTTTTAAAATAGACCGATAATAAAAAGATTTAGTACGGAGTAATGTTTATTATATCAAGGAAACTATTAATATAGACCTTAACGGGTTATTAATACAATAGTTAGTGGTATCGTGAATGTTTTAGTGCAGTGATTAAGACAAAAATACTCTGGATAATACGGAGTATATCGCAAGTTCGTTTTCCACTTTTAGTTATTGTAATGCGACCAGATAAACGTTTTTTCCTGGAAAAAACATATCATAATATGTGACCTTTTTTAGGGCAAGTGGAAGAATAAAATGACTAGAAAGGCCTTCTTTACACATGGGCTAAAACTATGAAACTAACATAGGTTTACTTACCCAAATGAGTACTAAATGATTCATTGGACATTTTATAAGTTTATCGATTTAGTATATCTTAAAACAGATATATTCATGGTAGAAAAAAAAATATGGATCGGTTAATATTTGATCTTATTTGTATTTGTTTGGTTTATTATCCAGATTATTTTGTGTTAATCACTAGATTAAAATATTTTTGATGACAAATAATTAAAGCATTATGAAAATAATGGATCAAGCTAAGATTGGACATTTTATAAGTTTATCGGTTTAGTCTATCTTAAAACAGATATATTCATGATAAAAAAATATAGATCAGTTAATATCCGATTTTATTTGTATTTATTTAGTTTATTATTCAGATTATTTTGTGTTAAACACTGAACTAAAATATTTTCGATAAAAATAATTAAAGCACTATGTAAACAATGGATCAAGCATGCATAAAAAGCTTGAATTTCAACTTCAAACTTAACTAATTTGCCTAATAGCCTACAACTACAAGGCCACCACCACAAGTTGGTCATGTTCATGTGCCTCTAAAAACAATAATGACAACTCCTATGATACTATACTAACCCTAAAAATAGATATTGTGCTCACTAGCACATGGCTCAACAATCACAACTTTATGATAGTAGAAATAATAATAATAATAATAATAATAATAATAATAACCCTAAAAATAGATATTGCGATCGCTAAGAGAGTGGGAGCCCAGATAGTATCTCGGCTTCCCTCTAACTTCTTGTAATTTGTTATGGTGTTAATGTGAGTTCCGTTTTTATAAAAAAAAAAATATATAATAATAATAATAATAATAATAATAATAATAATAATAATAATAATAATAATAATAATAATAATAATAATTATAATAATAATAATAATAATAATAACAACAATAACAACAACAATATAATTTTATTTTCAAAAATTTATATTAGAGATCAGGTATTTACATTTTATCACTAAAATTAATTAGATATTCGAATAAATGGCATTTAATAAGATATAAATTGTCTTGAGATTATTAAAAAAATTGGATGTGTTTAAAATTAATCTGATATGTTCGTCTTAAATAAGATTAATAAGATAGTAATACTATATAATAATTTTATTTGATGTTTTTTAAAATTAAAGATCAGCATATCTATTTTACTATTAAAATTGATTAAATAATCGAATGGATATCTAATAAGATAAATTAACTCGAGATTATAAAAAATTGTCCTTACAATTATCTGATATTATATTATAATATTTGGATCTGTTTTAGAATTAATTTGATATATTCGTCCTAAATAAGATTAATTATTGTTTTATTTTATAGCAATAATATTGGATCTCAAAAGCTTTATTAGTGGATGAGAAGAATCAAACACTTGATCCATGCACCATGCATGTCTTGATCTAACTCACCTTCTTGTGTTTGTCATATTTGATTTGGATTATTATTCTATTTGTTCTATTTGCTCAACTTTAAAACTCTTTTTAAATGTTGGGACAAAATTATTAGATCAAGATTCAAAAATTTGGAAAGTTTTCAAGAGGGTCATTATCATTTTTATAAAAAAAATCTTATTATTCGATGGCCGTATTGAATTTATAAGAACTTAATATCGAATTATCGTTATCAAAATTAGTAAATTTTCTATTTTATATCGACATTTTTCTCGATCTTAACCAATAAGTAAAGATTTTCTATTATCGGATCATTTCCTATAACGATTATTTGGTGGACTTAATTTAAAAGAACTTAATATCGAATTATCGTTATCATAATTAGTAAATTTTCTATTTTATATCGACATTTTTCTCGATCTTAACCAATAAGTAAAGATTTTCTATTATCGGATCATTTCCTATAACGATTATTTGGTGGACTTAATTTAAAAGAACTTAATATCGAATTATCGTTATCATAATTAGTAAATTTTCTATTTTATATCGACATTTTTCTCAATCTTAACCAATAAGTAAAGATTTTTCTATTATTGTTATCATTTCTTATAACGATTATTTGGTGGACTTAATTTATAAGAACTTAATATCGAATTATCTTATCATAATTAGTAAATTTTCTATTTTATATCGACATTTTTCTCGATCTTAACCAATAAGTAAAGATTTTTCTATTATTGTTATCATTTCCTATAACGATTATTTGGTGGACTTAATTTAAAAGAACTTAAAATCGAATTATCGTTATCATAATTAGTAAATTTTCTATTTTATATCGACAATTTTCTCGATCTTAACCAATAAGTAAAGATTTTCTATTATCGTTATCATTTCCTATAATGATTATTTGGTGGGCTTAATTTATAAAATCTTAATATCAAAATATCGTTACATAATTAGTAAATTTTCTATTTTATATCGACATTTTTCTCGATCTTAACCAATAAGTAAAGATTTTCTATTATCGGATCATTTCCTATAACGATTATTTGGTGGACTTAATTTAAAAGAACTTAATATCGAATTATCGTTATCATAATTAGTAAATTTTCTATTTTATATCGACATTTTTCTCGATCTTAACCAATAAGTAAAGATTTTCTATTATCGGATCATTTCCTATAACGATTATTTGGTGGACTTAATTTAAAAGAACTTAATATCGAATTATCGTTATCATAATTAGTAAATTTTCTATTTTATATCGACATTTTTCTCAATCTTAACCAATAAGTAAAGATTTTTCTATTATTGTTATCATTTCTTATAACGATTATTTGGTGGACTTAATTTATAAGAACTTAATATCGAATTATCTTATCATAATTAGTAAATTTTCTATTTTATATCGACATTTTTCTCGATCTTAACCAATAAGTAAAGATTTTTCTATTATTGTTATCATTTCCTATAACGATTATTTGGTGGACTTAATTTAAAAGAACTTAAAATCGAATTATCGTTATCATAATTAGTAAATTTTCTATTTTATATCGACAATTTTCTCGATCTTAACCAATAAGTAAAGATTTTCTATTATCGTTATCATTTCCTATAATGATTATTTGGTGGGCTTAATTTATAAAATCTTAATATCAAAATATCGTTACATAATTAGTAAATTTTCTATTTTATATCGACATTTTTCTCGATCTTAACCAATAAGTAAAGATTTTTCTATTATTGTTATCATTTCCTATAACGATTATTTGGTGGACTTAATTTAAAAGAACTTAAAATCGAATTATCGTTATCATAATTAGTAAATTTTCTATTTTATATCGACAATTTTCTCGATCTTAACCAATAAGTAAAGATTTTCTATTATCGTTATCATTTCCTATAACGATTATTTGGTGGGCTTAATTTATAAAATCTTAATATCAAAATATCGTTACATAATTAGTAAATTTTCTATTTTATATCGACATTTTTCTCGATCTTAACCAATAAGTAAAGATTTTCTATTATCGGATCATTTCCTATAACGATTATTTGGTGGACTTAACTTAATATCGAAATATCGTTATCATAATTAGTAAATTTTCTATTTTATATCGACATTTCTCAATCTTAACCGATAAATACAGATTTCATATTATCGTTATCATATCTTATAACCATTTTCGGTTTTATATTCACATTTTGTGAATCTTATCCTAGTATTTATCGAATATTTTTGCTGAATAATATGTTAAAACGGATATGTCACATCTTAAACCGAATACTATTTGATTTTATAAAAGTAGAGTAGTAGACATATCATGGAGGCTTTGTCTTGTCACAAGTTCCAACCCAATATACCCATAAATTTTGGTAATGTTCTCTTCCACTTTCTTGCACACCCTTTCACCTCTTCAAAAAGCAATGTTGTGTGATATTGATGTTTCTTTCAAAGTATTGCAAATTACACTTCCTATATGGACTACTGATTCATCGTAAATCAGTGACGGGTCAAATAATACTACACGATTAGATAATACTTTGCCCCTAACGAATCACGAACCATTAAATCTTTGTGAAACTGAGTAGGTCTACAGAGAGACGGTCTTCTGTCAAGTTTATTGAGAGACCAATTACAAATGAAGGTAACAGTCGTACCAAACCTAATTAAAATGGGTAGGTACGCTTGTTATAAAAAGCAGTACAAACAAAGTTGTCATTTAGAGTTACATCTAATCATAGGCTCTGTTCTTTTGGACTGAAACTGACTGAACTTAACTTAAGTGAACTTAATTTAACTGAAACTGACTAAAATATAGAGACAAAATATGCCTCCTGTAGCTGAACTGAACTGAAACTGACTGAATATAAGTCCAAAAGAACAGGGCCTTAAAGTGATACTGACAAGTGATCTCTCAATAACTTATAAGAAGCGAATTCTTATCACGTTGTTACCAAAAATACACACACGACACAAACTCAAAACAAACAAATCACGAATCAGTAAAAAAAACCGTATTCATTGCGAATTCGATAACCATAACTGCATGAGCCCACAACCAACAACAATCAATAAAGATAAGGAAATGTGCAGTAGCATTGGACAGGAATGAGGCACAAATTTTGCAGAACATCAAAATAATTGCCAGCCAGACTTAATGCAATGCAATAAAAACTTCAGTAAATTCTGCTGCAACAAGTTGTATACTATTATATATATATAGCATCAACTGGATAAAAGTTTTCAGACATTCAGACATTATAAATTTGCAGAACATCAAAAAAAATTGCCAGTCTTAATGCAATGCAATAAAAACTTCAGTAAATTCTGCTGCAACAAGTTGTATACTACAGTATACTGTATATAGCATCAACAGGATCTCAAAGTTTTCAGACATTCAGACATTATAAACTCTGAATATTTCAGCTTCACTTAAATCTTAATTTTTTTTTTCTTTTTTTCAGATTTTATCTACAGGTTACAGGGTGGGTTAGTGTAAAAAAACTCAAAATCTCGAAACCTCGAAACCACCGGAAAAGCTTGTGCTTTACAGGGGTTATCTAAGTAAAAAAACTAAGTACAGACTAAAAAAACACGGGTTTTGGCTGGTGAAAAATTTACATTTTTTTTTTACCAGGGTTGTTAGTAAATATAATTCCTGTATTAAACATCGAAATCATAAAATTTACCGTCCATTCTATTCTGAACAGCTTTGACAGCGGCGACTCTAGCAGCCGTGGCTGCTCGATTCGCACCCACCACCGCTTTGTTAACTTGATCGTCTACTCTCCTTAGGTTTATTGCATTCTCTGCCGCTTTTCTTGCTGCCTACAAATAAATAACAGGATCGAACATCAGACCCTATGGCAATCGGGTGGGTCGGGTCAGGTCAGGTCATATTGGGTTCGGGTTTTATCGAGTCAACATCCCTTTCGGGTCAAGCCGGGTACTATTGGGTCAGGTTATTTCGGGTCAATTGATCTGGCGGGCTAAGTCGGGTTTGGATCAAGTCGATTTGGGTTCGGGTTTTATCGGGTCAAGTCGGGTACTATTGGGTCAGGTCATTTCGGGTCAAGTCAATTGATCTGGCGGGCTAAGTCGGGTTTGGATCAAGCCGATTTGGGTTCGGGTTTTATCGGGTCAAGTCGATTTGGGTTCGGGTTTATCGGGTCAAGTCGGGTACTATTGGGTTAGGTCATTTCGGGTCAAGTCAATTGATCTGGCGGGCTAAGTCGGGTTTGGATCGGGTCTAATTCCTTAACGGGTCGGACCCTATGGCAATCGGGTGGGTCGGGTAAGGTCATATTGGGTTCGGGTTTTATCGGGTCGAGTCAGGTACTATTGGGTCAGGTTATTTCGGGTCAATTCATCTGGCGGGCTAAGTCGGGTTTGGATCGGGTCTAATTCCTTAACGGGTCGGGTTGGGGTTACTCAGTATTTGGGTTCTATCGGGTCGGGTCGGGTTATCGAGATAATCAATCACCTGAACGGATCGGAGGACGGAATCAGTGAGTGGGGGCAAATGGGTTTTGAGGGACCCGCAATCCCATTCGCCACATTTCGGTTCACCGTTTCGGAAGGTGTACATCCCGTAGCCTTGTTTCCGACCTTCGTGCCATGAACCCTCGTAGCAATGCCCGTTGGCGAAATGGTATACGCCAAACCCGTGGATCTTATCCCCGAAATACTCCCCGGCGTATCTATCACCATTTCTAAAACATCCCAAAAACAAAACAAAACAAAAACTCGTTAAGACGAGATTAAGTACTAAATAAACTAGTTAAACATGATTTATTTTATAATTACAAAAAAATAAAATAATACTCGTAATAATTAAGTCAAATCACAAAATCATTAACTCGAGTTCTAAACGCATGATCTAAGACTCGTAAAAGTATATATATGATTAAACCGAAAGAAATAACCAAAAACAAAACAAAAACCCGTTAAGATGAGATTAAGTACTAAAAAAATTAGTTAAGCAAGTCAAATCATAAAATCATTAACTCGAGTTCTAAACGCATGATCTAAGACTCGTAAAAGCATATATATGATTAAACCGAAAGAAATGACCAAAAACAAAACAAAAACCCATTAAAACGAGATTAAGTACTAAAAAAAATAGCTAAGCATGATTTGTTTTATAATTACAAACAAAATTACGTCAAGAGTAAAAAAAATCATTAACTTGAAGTCTTAACGCATGATCTAAGACTCGTAAAAGTACGATTAAACCGAAAGAAATGAGCATAAAGAGTGCACTCAATGTACACAAAAGCATGATCTAAGACACTCAAAGAGTCAAGAGTGTAATAATTAAACACAGAAAGAAAGAGCATAAACAGTATTAGACAACACTCAAAACATAAGATTAAGGTCTTAATCACGACATTATTGACATCGACGACCCATCATTAATGGTCCAGCAAACTCCGAAAAAGAAAAGGCAAACCGACCTCGTCGTCTCAGAAAAAACCTCATGGTTTGAATAAAAACAAGAAAAAATAATGTTGAAGATTCAACATTTTTTCAACAATCTCTTTCACACAATATCACCCATAACATATTTATCCTAATCCAATCACACTTCAAATCACATAAATTACACAATTTTCGAAAGAAATATTTCCGATTAGTAGGAAACTAATGACCACAAATGACAAATCCATCTAAATTCAATCTTAAAATCTTGGATAAAAACTTTCGGATGAAATTTTAGTTTTTCTTACCCCCGACTCTAAATCGAGAATCGGGTAGTACACCATCTTACCCTAAATTATCTAGAATGAAGATTATCTTAAGCTAAATCCACACAATAGAAAGAAGAACAACCCATGAAACGATAACCAAACCAATCTCGTCCTACACCACCTAACCTAATCCACACAAGTAAAACCAAACCGATCTCATGCTACACCACATGCAAACATACTAATCCACACAAGTACATCCAAACCGATCCCACGCTACACCACATAGGGCACATACTAACATACTAATCCACACACTAAAAAGAAGCTCAACCAATGAAACGATAACCAAACCGATCTCATACTTAACATACTAATCCACACACTAAAACCAAACCGATCCTATGCTACACCACATACAACATACAGACATATAGTAATCCACACACTAAAACCAAACTGATCCAATGCTACACCACATAGAACATACTAACATACCGTAATCTATACACTAAAATCAAACCAATCTCATACTAATCCACAGTAAAACAAAACTGATCTCATGCTACACCACATAAACATACTAACATATACTAATCAACACGATAAAACAAAACCGATCGCATGCTACATACATACAACGTACTGATTGACGCAATAAAACCAAAAACACAGCATACTAACATACTAATCAACACAATGAAAAGAAGCACAACCAGTGAAACGATAACCAGACAGATCCAATGCTACATCAAACACAGCATACCAACATACTCTAATCAACATGATAAAAACCAGTGAAATGATAACCAAATCAATCTCATGATCAACACATACTAATCCACACAATAACATACTAACATACTAATCAACACGATGAAAAGAAGCACAACCAGTGAAACGATAACCAAACCGATCCAATGCTACACCAAACACAACAATACAGCATACCAACATACTAATCAACACGATAAAAACCAGTGAAACGATAACCAAATCGATCTCATGATTAACACGTACTAATCCACACAATAACATACTAATCAACACGATGAAAAGAAGCACAACCAGTGAAACGATAACCAAACTGATCCAATGCTACACCAAACACAGCATGCCAACATTCTAATCAACACGATAAAAACCAGTGAAACGATAACCAAACCGATCTCATGATCAACACACTAATCCACACAATAACATACTAATCAACACAATAATCAGAAGCGAGACGAGAAACCTAACCGATTCAATGCTACACCAAACACAGCATACCAACATACTAATCAACACGATAAAAACCAGTGAAACGATAAACCAAGTCGATCTCATGATCAACACATACTAATCCACACAATAACATACTAATCAACACGATGAAAAAGAAGCACAACCAGTGAAACGATAACCAAACTGATCCAATGCTACACCAAACACAGCATGCCAACATTCTAATCAACGCGATAAAAACCAGTGAAACGATAAACCAAATCGATCTCATGATCAACACACTAATCCACACAATAACATACTAATCAACACAATAATCAGAAGCGAGACGAGAAACCTAACCGATTCAATGCTACAGCAAACACAGCATTCCAACATACTAATCAACACGATAAAAACCAGTGAAACGATAAACCAAGTCGATCTCATGATCAACACACTAATCCACACAATAACATACTAATCAACACAATAATCAGAAGCGAGACGAGAAACCTAACCGATCCAATGCTACAGCAAACACAGCATACCAACATACTAATCAACACGATAAAAACCAGTGAAACGATAACCAAACCGATCTCATGATCAACACACTAATCCACACAATAACATACTAATCAACATGATAATCAGAAGCGAGACGAGATCAAATCCGATACCTGAAATGATAACAACCAATCCCATGTTTAACACCACACTTAAAAACCCCAACATAACAACTCCCATCACTGCAACTCTGAACACCAACACCATGATACTGCCCATTACACCATTCACCAACATAAGTATCCCCAGTATAAAACCGATAAACCCCAAACCCGTGTCGAAACCCGCTTCTATACATCCCTCTATACCTACTCCCTTTCGCCCAACTCTCAATCCCATACCCTTCATACCTCCCTTCTACCCACTCCCCTTCATATTTACCCTTCACCTTGTAATTATACACCCCATTTCCATTACTTTTACCACGGTTAAACTCCCCTTCATAGTAATCCCCATTACTGTAATTCTCCACCCCTTCTTTCACCTCTGTTTTCCCCCCCTCCTTCTCCTTCTCCTTCGCCTTCTCCGAAACCAACCCCGATTCCTCCCCGATGAACCACTGGACCGAATTAGACCGGGTTCGTTTCTGATTAAACTGGAATTGAAACTGGAAATGCCGGGTTTTACTTTTACCAAGGTAAACCACCGCGACAACGACGGTAATTACCACCAACGTGTAGTAATTTTTGGGGATATTCACGTAAATTAGGGTTAGGGTTAGGGTTAATGAAATCAATAGAGATAAGGTTGTTTTGTGGGTCCCGCATGATGGTGACGTGGAAGACGACGAGTAATTCCTCCGGTGGCGGCGGTGGTAGTGGCGGTGGTCCACGTCATCGTCGTCGGAGGAAGAGTAATTGCGGTGGAAATCGACGGTGGATGAGAGCGATTGGATTGATGATCTGACGGTTGGTGATGATCGGAGGAGTGACGATTGTGTTCTTGTTAGCTTCGCTTTATTACTATGCTCCATCTATTTTCCAATGACACGGTTTCACGATAATAATATTCTCATAATCCAAAAAAACCCGTTTTTGGCCCGACCCGACCCGTTTCTTATCAAATCCAAGACGGTTGAAAACCCGTTTTTGAACCAAACCCGTGTCTAATCGAAATGGAGACGGGTTTTTTTTTGCACCCAAAAAACGGAAACCGAGGGGGAAATGGTTGAAAAATGGAAACCCGTTTTAGGCCGACCCGTATTCTTATCGAATCAAAGACGGTTTTACACTAAAAGACGGAAATCGAGAAGGAAAAAAAATGGTTGAAAACCCGTTTTTGAACCAAACCCGTGTCGAATTGGAGACGGTTTTACACTAAAAGACGGAAATTGAGAGGAAAAAAATGGTCGAAAACCCGTTTTTGAACCGAACCCGTGTCGGATTGGAGACGGTTTTACACTAAAAGACGAAAATTGAGAGGAAAAATGATTGAAAACCCGTTTTTGAACCAAACCCGTGTCGGATTGGAGACGGTTTTACACTAAAAGACGGAAATTGAGAGGAAAAAAATGGTTGAAAACCCGTTTTTGAAAGCAAACCCGTGTCGAAATAATATTTTTGAAAGACGGTTTTACACTCAAAGCGGTTACCAAAAAACCCGTTTCAAACCAAACCCGTGTCGAAAAGACGGTTTTAAACTAGAATCGGTTACCAAAAAACCCGTTTCAAACAAAACCCGTGTCGGAAAGACGGTTTTACACTAGAATCGGTTACCAAAAAGCCCGTTTCAAACAAAACCCGTGTCGAAAAGACGGTCTTAAACTAGAATTGATTACCAAAAAAACCCGTTTCAAACAAAACCCGTGTCGGAAAGACGGTTTTAAACTAGAATCGGTTACCAAAAAACCCGTTTCAAACAAAACCCGTGTCGGAAAGACGGTTTTAAACTAGAATCGGTTACCAAAAAAACCCGTTTTAAACAAAACCCGTGTCGGAAAGACGGTTTTAAACTAGAATCGGTTACCAAAAAAAACCCGTTTTAAACCAAACCCGTGTCGGGATAATATTTTGTAAGACGGTGTTACACTAGAATCTCGGTTACCAAAAAGGCAAAAAAACCCGTTTTAAGCAAACCCGTGTCGAATTAACAATTTGTTGTAAGACGGTTTTACACAAGAAAATGGAGGAAACGACGTCGTTTGAGGGGGTGTGAGGTAGAGAGAGAAAGTGAGAGAAGGGTAGAGAGAGAAAGTGGGAGGAGAAAGTGAAGGAAAGAGGGGAGAAGAGGTATTTATATATAGGTAGTGGGGGAGGGGGGAGGTGATTTGATCTGGACCGTTGGATTTAGATCGGACGGTTGAGATTTGATGGTGAATTTGGGCCGTTGAGTAGGCGCGGTGTTGACGGGGTTGATAGAGTCGTTGGATCTCTCTTGAGTTTTCTTTTTAAAAAGAAATTAATGTGACTTTGTTGCCACGTGGACAATTTTTTTAAAAAAAAATGGTTTTTTTTTTGGAAAAAAAAAATTAATAATTAAAAAAATGAATTTTTAAAATATGTTGATGTAAAATTAATTTTTTGGTAAATTTATTTATTTTATTTTTTTGAAAAAACTCAACAAATAGACTTAGATAATTGCATTAAAATCATCTAAAATAACAGCTTCCACGTTCGTCAGACCAAAATGCTCCCAAATGTGTCTTCCTACAGAAAATGACAAGGTTATAAAAACGCGGTAATTTCAAGAACTATTTGCAAGATCATGCGAGCAATGGAATTTCTACGTACGGTGATACAATTGAGGTCAGATCTCGGTCTACTATTTGTCAAAATAGAAAAAGTTCATCATTTTGGAGACTATTTCATCAGATCTATAGATTCTTTCGCGAAAGGTTGTGTCAATCAACAACGATATATAGAAGGCTATGCAGAAGCGGTTTATTCTAATAGTGATCTTTGTCTCAAAAGTGTTCTTTATTTATTTTTTACAAATATGTATTCAGTTCAATTTGACATCGTTTGTAGATGCTGGATGACTTATTATTAATGATATTGATCCTCACTTTAAAAAAAAAAAACACGGTACAAAAGAGCAACTAATACAATCAAATGTATAGAATTTGTTGATGTATACAATCAAATTGTTTTTAAATTTGTTGATGTTAAATTTTTTAGTATAGAATGTGAATTGTTTAATTAGATGTATATACGAAATTACGAAGTACGTTCTGTTGCAAGTGAATTTGGATTTTATATTTTATGATCGATTCTCGATTCGTAATTAATGTATTGATATTATGGTTTAATTTGATTATGTAAATCGTTTTAAATGTGTGTTTTTTTTATAAGTTGGAAAGTAATTTAAAATGGAAAGAAATAATATGGAGGTCGGGTTGAATGTTTATTGAATTAAAATTGTTTAGTTTGAAAATTGAATTCAGTTAATTCTGATACGAAGTACTCTGTAGAGATAGTTGAATAAGCGCGTTAATGAATAGATAAATAATGTTTTATATAATCGAGTCAGTCTCTCTTAAATTAGAATTACTATATATATATTTGTTTTGTAAGAAAAATAAAAACAACTCTAAATAATTATTTATCGGAAAATTGGCCTAAATTTTATGTCAAAGTTGCAAAATTTCTCAACTATAATATAGTTTAATTTATGATAATTTCATATCATGATGAAATTAGAACAATGTTAAATTTCCAAATGATAATCTTTTAATTCTTATTCTCATTTTTCGAGACATTCAATTCATATTATTAAAGTTCTTTTCATAAAGAATCTATGATATACGAGTAATTTTTTATTTATTTTTTCAATCAATCTTTTTTTTGTAAAATTAAAATTGAAAATAAAGGTATATATATATCTGGTAAAATGAAAACGTCAATTATGAAAAAAAAAAAAAAAAAAAAAAAAAAAAAAAAAAACTAAAGGAGTACATAACTAATATGATTAGCCTAAAATTAGCAAATGTAATTACTTAGCTTGATCACATGAATTTGAGATTAGTCCACATCAAGATCAATGAACTAATTAATTAGTTTTGTCAACTTATGTTTAGTAACACAGTCTTGGAAGAAACGGTTTCTCCATAAATTATTGAGAGACCACTTGTCAGTACCACTTTTAAGTCTTATTTGTACATATTTTATGGTTATATGTACCTTTAAATGACAACTTTATTTATACCGTTTTTTATAACAACTGTACCTCATTTATATTTGTATACTTTTTTAGATTAAGTGTACCTATTTTTACTTCATTTGTACCTGATCTCTCGATAAATATAATAAAAGACCGTCTCTCAATAGATCAGTTTTCTGAACATATTTTAGGAAATTACTTAGGCAACTTAATTACATAGCATCTTCCTAGATTAAGTTATAAGCTTCTTCATAACTCTTGTGGTTGAAGTTGAGGACAGTTGGTATGCACATTATATTATTTGAATTTATTTGTTTTCTAATTTCATATTTTGTTTTATTAATTTTGTTTTTATAATCTTAATTAAGTAATAAACCTTTTGTTTGTCTACTTAATTGAATCACTTCCAAAGAGGAAATGTTATTATAACTTAAAAAGAAGTGGAAATTAAAACTATAATTATATTCATTGAATTGTATCATATATATACTCCATAAACTATAATAATCTCGTAATCTGATGTCTGGTTTCGATCACGAGAAATCACAATATAGTTATTGTGAGACCGTTTCACTATAGAAATTTACTTTCATCTAATTTCATATTTATTTAATTTTGTTTATATAAATCTTAATTAATTAAGTAATAACAAACCTTTTGTTTATCTAATTAATTAATTGAATGACTTCCAAAGAGGAAATGTTAGAACTTAATTAAAAGATCGAGCGGAAACAATAATTACATTATCGACAATAATAATCTTGTAATAATTACATTATCGACAATAATAATCTTGTAATCTGGCGTCTGATCTGACCTAATCTTAGTCACTATATTATGAGTACACAATAAATTAAGGACTCATGAGGTTTGGTCTATATGATCGATCACTATTCAGTCTTGATCATGACGAGGCTAGGTCTCACGTTATTTATATATGTATTCACTGTGACATCGCTTCACCAAAGAATTTGTGATCATAATGACAGTTAGAGGATTATACAACCAGTTGTACATAGTTCTATGTACAACTGGTTTTAAGATTTTGAGCTTTATCACAAAGTTTTTGAGTTTTGCTGTAAATTTTCCGAGCTTTAGTATAAAGTTGTCGAGTTAAATCATATAAATGTTTAAGCTCAAAAACTTAGAACTTAGCTCAGAAACTTTTATAAGCTCGATAAATACATATAAAAGCTCAACAATTTTACCTTGGTTGTACAATGCTATTTTTCTCATAATGATCAGTATACAGTATCGATCACCAGATTTAATTTCACAATATATATAATCACTGTGAAACCGTCTCATAACAGAATCTGTAATAAAGCTAACACTATAATACTTGGGAATTGGGATGTGCATGAGATCATATTCCAACTAAACAAAAAATAGGTATGAACATGAACAACTTTAAAGAATCTCTTTTTTTTACTTAACCCTAATTTTTCTTAATAAAAGAACACAAGAAAGTGATATGAAATTGGCCGGTGGATTGTATGGTGTAACATACTTTATGTATCAATTCATGAATTTTTATTAGTAGTAACATAATTTGATGGCACTTAAGAGATTGAAGTTCAAGTTTAATCTATTTATAGTATTATTAATTAGTATACTTTACACTATATACTATACACATGAATTATATTACGGTTTTTTTATAACGTGTGTCCATTGGGGTCACGTTAATATGCTAATTAAGGAAGAAATTACAATGATATTATCACGATAAATTGAAATATCAGCTATTAGTTACCATACTGAAACAACATATATAATGATAATTCATTATTTAATTAACATATAAACGTGTGCACATTATTGCGCACACGTTAGAAAAACCGTTATTTAAATTACTTTTATTAAATTTTAATATAATGTTAATAGTACTATACACTATACACATGATTTAAATTATTTTTATTATATTTTACTATAATAATGCACAATATATATGAAATTTTATTTCATCAAATCGAATATTTCGAGTTCGATCCACCCAAATAATTTGGGTTTTTAACTTAACATGGTTTGGTCCAGTCCAATATTACAGACTTACGGTCGAATCTTAGATGAATGCTTACCCTTGATTATAAACAACCACTAGCTAGGAGTTTATCTGATCTTAATATACGGAGTATTAAATAAACTTGAATTTTTTTATCCCGGCAATAAATATTCAAATAAAAATAATTTAAATACAACACAAATATATTTATATATTACCACTATATATGTATATATATATATATATATAATTAATTACTAATTGAGTACATTTTTCGAGAGGCCATCTCACACAGAGTGATCACTCGTTAATATTATTGAAAAACAGTTTCTTTTAATAAAGTTTTTGCGATATTAGGGAGAAATTTCATATTACGTGACATACACGACAATAATTAATATTATCATTGCTTACTACCTATATATTGACTAAAAGAAAAGTAGATAATTATTGTTCAAATTTAATTTAAGTGTAGTTGGTTGGACAAATTATAGTCCAAATAATCCATTTAATTATTTGACTTAAGAATAAATAAATATAAAGGAACATACCCTTAGTATTAATGACATTCCCATATTAGTTGGCCAACTCTCTGCATGGCATAGCCTTATTGTTTTGACAATATCGTACGTAAAAATATTATTATTATTATATGGTCCATTTTGTCAATTATTTGTGTACCATAAATAAAGGACTATACCCTTAATATAAAGGGTCACAAGAGAATGTAAAGGATGTTATATATCAATATATGGTCAACCCCAAGATTATTAAGACCAAATAAAGGACTTTATCAACTTTTTTGTCCTCCTACCAAATACCGTACTCCTTCAGTTCTTAAATAATTAACGTTTTTATTGTCCAAATTACGTTTTTTATTCGTTGTTCAATGGTCACGTAAATGGTTGATTGAGTCTATAGATGACAAAATCGACCTAGAGCATCTGAAACCTAATCGACTATATAATTTTTTAAAAAAAAATTGGAGCGTATTATTTTACAAACACGAGTCAGATAATTGATAAAACTTTCTTACTCCAATTCATAAAATCATTATTTCCAAAAGAAAAATAAATCGCAAAATCATTATATCCTAAAGAAAATAAAAAAAACATAAAATCATTATTTCCAAAAGAAAATAAAAAATCGTAAAATCGTTATTTCCTAAAGAAAATAAAAAAATCATCATTTTTAAAATCGTATTCTTTGTTTTTCTTGGTTCAACGAAGAGCGCACTTAGTCGCATTACAATATTGGGGGAGGAGATTCAAACCTGAGACTTACTGTCTCAGAGAACCTAGTCCTAACTACTAGGCTAAGACATTTTCGGTTAAAATCATATTCTTTGTACAAAAACCTAATTACATGCAATTTATTTCCCCCTATTTGTATGATCATGCTCACAGTTCACTGACTGTTAGCTCACTGTTCTAACTTCCAAAGTCACCAATTTGATCAAAGGTTCGTCAATCCTAAACTTACCCAATTAATCTTAATTATTTCCATCTGATTTCAGTTTGTTATATTGATTGATTGATTGATGTGTGATTTCTGCATTATTAATTGATTTTAGCAAGTCTAATGTGTGATTTTTTTTCGAAAATGTTGAGCACTTATTAATGCTGAATTTCGTCATGTTTGTTTTATAGTTTTCTGATTCGATTCGAACAGAATTTGGGTTTTCAATGGAATAGATGAATTGGGTTTTAATTGAAAATTGAAATTGTGGGTCATTTGGAAAGAGAAATTAGGTTTTCAATTGAAAAGAGAAATTAGGGTTTCAATTTAAAAAGATGAATTGGGTTTTCAATTGATTGAAAATTGAAAATGTGGGTCATTTGGAAAGAGAAATTAGGGTTTCAATTCAAAAGAGAAATTGGGTTTTAATTTAAAAGAGGAATTAGGGTTTGAATTGAAAATATGAATTGGGTTTTTAATTGATTGGAAATTGGAAATGTGGGTCATTTGGAAAGAGGAATTAGGGTTTCAATTCAAAAGAGAAATTGGGTTTTAATTTAAAAGAGAAATTAGGGTTTGAATTGAAAAGATGAATTGGGTTTTCAATTGATTGAAAATTGAAAATGTGGGTCATTTGGAAAGAGAAATTAGGGTTTCAATTGAAAAGAGAAATTGGGTTTCAATTGAAAAGAGAAATTAGGGTTTGAATTGAAAAGATGAATTGGGTTTTCAATTGATTGGAAATTGGAAATTGGAAATGTGGGTAATTTGGAAAGAGGAATTAGGGTTTCAATTCAAAAAAGAAATTGGGTTTTAATTTAAAAGAGAAATTAGGGTTTGAATTGAAAAGATGAATTGGGTTTTCAATTGATTGGAAATTGAAAATGTGGGTCATTTGGAAAGAGAAATTAGGGTTTCAATTCAAAAGAGAAATTAGGGTTTCAATTGAAAAGAGAAATTGGGTTTTAATTTAAAACAGAAATTAGGGTTTGAATTGAAAAGATGAATTGGGTTTTCAATTGATTGGAAATTGGAAATTGGAAATGTGGGTCATTTGGAAAGAGGAATTAGGGTTTCAATTCAAAAAAGAAATTGGGTTTTAATTTAAAAGAGAAATTAGGGTTTCAATTGAAAAGATGAATTGGGTTTTCAATTGATTGAAAATTGAAAATGTGGGTCATTAGGAAAGAGAAATTAGGGTTTCAATTCAAAAGAGAAATTGGGTTTTAATTTAAAAGAGAAATTAGGGTTTGAATTGAAAAGATGAATTGGGTTTTCAATTGATTGGAAATTGGAAATTGGAAATGTGGGTCATTTGGAAAGAGGAATTAGGGTTTCAATTCAAAAAAGAAATTGGGTTTTAATTTAAAAGAGAAATTAGGGTTTGAATTGAAAAGATGAATTGGGTTTTCAATTGATTGGAAATTGAAAATGTGGGTCATTTGGAAAGAGAAATTAGGGTTTCAATTCAAAAGAGAAATTAGGGTTTCAATTGAAAAGAGAAATTGGGTTTTAATTTAAAACAGAAATTAGGGTTTGAATTGAAAAGATGAATTGGGTTTTCAATTGATTGGAAATTGGAAATTGGAAATGTGGGTCATTTGGAAAGAGGAATTAGGGTTTCAATTCAAAAAAGAAATTGGGTTTTAATTTAAAAGAGAAATTAGGGTTTCAATTGAAAAGATGAATTGGGTTTTCAATTGATTGAAAATTGAAAATGTGGGTCATTAGAAAAGAGAAATTAGGGTTTCAATTCAAAAGAGAAATTGGGTTTTAATTTAAAAGAGAAATTAGGGTTTGAATTGAAAAGATGAATTGGGTTTTCAATTGATTGGAAATTGGAAATTGGAAATGTGGGTCATTTGGAAAGAGGAATTAGGGTTTCAATTCAAAAAAGAAATTGGGTTTTAATTTAAAAGAGAAATTAGGGTTTGAATTGAGAAGATGAATTGGGTTTTCAATTCAAAATAGAAATTAGTTTGTCAATTTAACATCAATTTAAGCTAATCAACTTGTTTTCAAAGTTAATTCATCAGGAGTAAAAAAATGAGTGATGAAGGTGAATCCCCTACTACCATCCCGGAAGACTTGATTTCAGAGATTTTGAGTTACCTTCCCATGAAAACATTGATACGCCTCTCAATTGTGTGCAAATCATGGTTTCGTCTCATAAGAACCGACCATCAATTCGCCTTGAAGAACTACCTTGCTCGATCCACCTCATCGTCCAAAATCTTGGACAATGTCGATTACATGTTCGACACAATCGTAAAATCTTATAATCCATGTTTATACTCTTTCACGGAAAAGAAAACCTTCCGCCTTTCAAGCAAGTTTGAATGTGTACCGAGCGAGTCAAGAATGTTGGTGTCAAACTCGTGTCATGGTATTATTTGCTTTCGTTTAATGTGGCACCGCGATATCTTGTTGTGTAACCCGTCTATTCAAGAGGTCGTGGGGTTGCCGTTGTGCCCGATTAGTGGAAGTTTTGGACTCGGTTTTGACCCGGTCCAAAAGGACTACAAGGTTGTTTGCATTAGCCCCTTGTTGGAGGATAACTTCGTTTGCAAGGTGGCTTGTACTCTTTGCGCGATGGACATTGGCGAAATGTTTACGTTCCCAATCCTCCTCGATGCGTTCACAGATTGACAGGGATTTGTGTGTCTAATGAAAACGGGAGAAGGCACAATTGGTTGTTTTACAAAAGGGTTGAAGATGGCAAAATACTCACAAAAGTGCTATCATTCGACATGGTAGATGAGGTGTTGACGGAGATTGAAATGCCGAATTGTGTAGATCATCCCATTCATGATCATGAACTCTTATCCTCGACTCAATGTCAAGCGTGTCTAAGTTGTTTCCCTAACTTGCAATCGCCTTTGTGGTTTATCGATGTTTGGGTACTCAAGGATTTGGTTTGGAGCAAGGTGATCACGGTTAAATTTCCCGAACATGTGCCTATTGAACCGGTGATGTTTTGGATAAATGAGTCGGAGTTGTTGGTTGACGTAAAGAATGGAAAGAACGTGGATGTATTCCATTACGACCTCGACACCCAAAAACTCAAATGCACCGGACGCAAGAGGTCGTTATGGCCCGTATGGCAACGCTCGATAGGTTATGTGGAAAGTCTAGTTTCAATCAAGGGTTTCATGTCGTCGACCCACGACGATGAATGCAAACATGAGGAAGTTTCGGGACAAGAAGACGATGGTGGGTATGTTTTCCATGAAGTTGGTAGAAAAGGTGTTCGTTGGTCTCGTCGCTTTCACTTGAACAAGGCATCCGAATGAATGGTCGGTCACGTTTCAAAGGCGCTTGTTGGTCTCGTAACATCGAGTTTTCAACTCGATAAAGCCATAAAGGCATTCGAAATGGTTGTTCATGTTTTCCGTGTTTATGTACAAACCTTGTATTAATGTAGATTGTCGTTTGTCGGAGGTGTTTGTTTTGAGACGAATTTCTCATCATGTTAGGATGTCGATTTGGGCCGGAAATGAGATTTTCTACTCCTTCGAGCCCATGAAGGATCGTGTTTGATCAAAAACAATGTGTGTTTAGTCTCAAAAAAAACAAAAACAATGTTTATTTAGGAATATATATTGTCATCTTAATGTTTTTCGGACGGTTTCAAGAACCGTTTTTGATCAAATTCCTAGGTTATCCCTTGAACTACGTCTCGTAGGGTATATTAGTTTGGAACGGTCTTAAAAGAAACTTATGTCACCGAGAAAAGGTGGGCTCGAAGTCCGACTTAAAAAAAACCGTAAATTTTATATATAAAAAATTCGTGATTAAACGAATAAACGACGATAAAATTGTCCGACATTGAAAAAAGTAATCAAAAAAAAGGTACATAAGAAAAAATATTTTATACTGGGCCAATAATAATAGTCTGGAAAAATATATAAGTACTGGACCGGAAGTGTTTTGGGTCGGTTCAATGTCTTGAGATTTTGGGCCGGTCCAATATATTATCCAAATTTTGAGAAAAATATTGGACCGGTCTAGACCTGACCATTGAACCGTCTTGAGTGTGGAAACCGAACCAAAACCAAAACCAATATCGAGTTAGCCACTCTTTTGGTTTTAGGGTGACAGACTCAGGCTCGGTAATACAACAACAACTATATCAGACATCAGAGCCTTAGTCTCAAACAGATTTAGGGTATGCTAGCATGATTACATGAATCATTAACTGATATTGTCAGATGGTCGTGAATAATAAATTTTCAAAGGGTTAGAGACGGTTTAAACCTAAAGCCCACGATTTCCCGATTCTGTATCAACCAACCGAGTTAACATATATGAATCGGGCTTTGTAGACCCATGGGTCGGGTCATGGGCCATGGCCCATGGTGCATAATTGAAAAGATTTGAGAGCAACCTCCAACCCAAATTACTTTTCTAGTTTGAGAAGGACTTGTCACTGAATTTCTCCATGATCTTCTTTGCTCCACTTTACAACATGTCATATCTAAACTTTTTTTTTTCTTCTATTTCGACGACTGAAAAGAACGTTGGATTATATTACGTAATGTCTGAGTTCTCGAAACTCATATTACAGTCATTATTTAACAAAAACGACAATGTTATGACCAAGATCACCTTCTTTTGAACTAAAAAATAGGTTGAAATGAACAGAAGTGGCTGAATACAGTGACAAAATGAACCTACCGAGGCTAAACTGAAATGATGTTAAAAAGAACAGAGCCTAATACTAAAAGCATAAAATAAGAGCGTCAGATAACAATGATGAGTTGGTGGTAAACGAAAGATTGAGGACAGACTTTTGAACTAAACTAGGCTGAACTGAACAGAATTGGCTGAATACAGTGACAAAATGAACCTTCCGAGGTTAAACTGAAATGAAGTTAAAAAGAACAGAGTTTAATGCTTGTACTAAAAGCATAGAATAAGAGCGTTGGATAACAATGATGAGTTGGTGGTGAACGAAAGATTGAAGGCTGGCGACGTTATCCACGTCGTCGTGTCAATTTGAATCCTAACTTAACATGTTTTTTAGTTCCAATTCCACTCCATTTTTTTGACTATGACATTTCCTTTTCAATCCCAAACTTTGCTTTGCCCTCTTTTCTTTTCTTTTTCGCCATCTTCCGAAAGCACTGGCGGGTCTAGGCGTGGCTGAATGATTGAGACAGTTCATCTATCATGATATCAAAGCCAACATGACTGTACTAAAGATTTCATGTTCGAATCCCAAAAGCCTCTAACAATCTCACAATAAATGAAATTTAGCATATGGCCTAGTAACGTGCATTTGCACTAACCACTCTTCAAGCTCAATAAGTATTCGACTTAGAGGTGTAATGATCGAGAATGTTAATAATAGTTCAGCTTCAACATCATCTTAAGGTTTTGGTTAATGATTCAGATTTTCATCCGTCAATCTGTTCCCGCTAAACGATGAAAGTTTCGAACTTTTTAGTAAAAAAAATTTCTTGGAAAATATCAGGGTTACGTTAGGACATCATTTTTTCACCCGTAATTGTGAATTTTGACCCTGTCACTAAATATTAACTGCAAATTCTGACTCCGTCACTAATGAAAGTGAAAAAAAACTATCCATCCCAAAAAGATGAAAATGAAAGGAAGAAAAGGATTGAAGGTCATGTATTCAAGTTAGTTCCATAATGGATCTAATGGACTAATGACCCATTTTCAAGATGTTGAGTCATAATCTATCTTGTTTGACTCATTGCATGCTCATCAATCATGATTTACTTTTTTTTTTTTTTTTTTTTTTTTTTTTTTTTTTTTTACAACAATTCATAAAGATTTTTTTTTAATGAACGACTTATTTTAAAGCAGATAATCCATTTTTAAATTATAACGAGTCAAAATAATATCCAATATTTTCGTCTCAATCTCGATCTATTTTGTTTAACTTAATCTAAGTGTCTTACCAATCCCAAACAACAATCCATAATTAAAAATACTCATAGTTGGATAATGGATCTTATAATTTGTCTTTTAAGTCAAATCCACAACACAAAAAATTGACACATAAAAGGGCCAAAATGTAAGGTACATGTTCTTTGGGCTAAATGTCACAATTGGTCCATTATTTTTTTAGTAAGTAAAAAAAAGCACTTGGAAGCTTGTGGATCAACACCTTTTCCTTTGTTTTTTTTCACAAGACATACCATGTTACTCTTTAACAATTTCCACAAAAAGTTTTTTTTAAAAAAAAAATTACAAATTGATTGAATCGGGATTCGTTTTATTAAAACAGATTAAATAAATATCGTTTGTTAGGATGAAAGACGTCGAGGGATTAGTAAAAAATTAATTTTAGGAAGAAAACGATATTTCATTCTAAGTAATAAAGACTGAGGTCTCGTTCTTTCTGGCTGGAAAAAGGCTTAATTAAATCTAAATAAAAATGGCTTAATACAAGTTAACTTAACTTAAAAGAATATTTCATTCTATGTTCATTGAATTTCGTGTTTTATTCATAAGAACATTTTCTTTATTATAAGGTTTCGAGATGAGTTTTAATCGCAGATTTTGTAGGATTTTAATAATTACATTTGGATAGATTTGAGAACAATAAATAATGTAAAGACTTGTGATGTTTGATAGTGACAAAGTGCTAAATTCCAAATAAAAAAAACAATATTTTTTTTTAATTTAATTTAATTACAAATCATTCAATCAACTCACACAATGACACAACTCACATTACACAATACAAAATGCTCACACAAATAGAAAAAAAAAAGTTTGATCTCTACACACTTTAATAATTAAGTACTATTACTTAATCATCATGTTAACCTTAAATCCCCTTCTCTAATTAATCATAATAAATCAAAGTTAATTAAAAAATAAATAAAAACAAAGTCCACGTGCTGCGAACGTGACCGTGACTTCTGATTCATCGTTTATAAAGTAATACCCCTCAGGGATTTCATTTAAAAAAAAAACAAAGTAAAATTTTCGCTAATTCTTTGTAACATCGTCTTATTATACATAAGACTGGTCCAAAATACAAGTAATACAGATAAAAATTCTTTGTAACATCCTCTGATTATGCTGCGAACGTGGCTGTGACTTCAGATTTATTGTTTTTGAAGTAATACCCTTCCGGGATTTCATTTTTTTTTTAAAAAAAACCAAAGTAAAATTTTCGCTAATTCTTTGTAACATCGTCTTATTATACACAAGACTGGTCCAAAATACAAGTAACACAGATAATTTTTTTAAAAAAACTTTCTTAATAATTTTAGTTGAAAACTCGTGATTTTCATACGAGAATATATCGTAATTTTTTTTTAAAAAAAAATTAGGGTTGAGGGGATTTATGAGGGCATTGATAGCATTTAGCAAAAAGGCCAAATGTATGGATTTGGAGTATGAAATTCTTCATACTGGCCCACCCACCAAGCCCGAACCCGACTAAAAAGACCCATATTACTACAAATATGTTGATTCCGTACATTCCTGCCCATCCTCCTAGCCATTTTGGTGGTCTCTCCACTGCATGCTGTTCAACAGTAAGACGGTTTCACGTGTGAGACAGTTTGTCTATGTAAAACTGACAAAACATTTATTATATTTGAAGAATAACTGATCTTTTTATACAAAGAAATCATTTCATGGTGTGAGACTGTCTCACACAATAACTACTGTGAGTTCTATGACGTCGGTAACACCATCTAAACCAGAAATGATCTATTTGACTCAGATCTACGGTAGTTATCCAAACCGACTCATACCCAAAATGACCCAACGACATTCAAATAATATGACATATTATCCACTGACATTATACTAAGGTTCTGTTCTTTTGGACTGAAACTAACTGAACTTAATTTAACTGAAATTGACTGAAATATAGAGACAAAATATGCTTCTTGGAGTTGAACTGAACTGAACTGAAACCGACTGAATATAAGTCCAACAGAACAGGGCCTAAGTCTTCTAAGAGATCGTCTCACACTATATAAGTCTGAGACGTAACAGAAAATCGGGAAAAAAATAAAAAAACCAATAAATACTTTCATCACGAGAGACAACTGTCATTACTGCTATCAACAGACCGTGTTTTAAAAGTTTTCGTGAAGTATTTATTACAGTAATTTTGTTCCCCTCCGATTTTCTAGTCAGGTCTCAGACTAATATAATGTGAGACTGTCTCTCGAAAGACTTGGTACACTAAGGCCTTGTTCTTTTAGACTGAAACTAACCGAACTTAACTTAACTAAACTTAATTTAACAGAAACTGACTGAAATATAGAGACAAAATATGTCTCCTGAAGCTGAACTGAACTGAAACTGACTGAATATAAGTCCAAAAGAACATGCCTAAATCTTCTGAGAGACCGTCTCACACTATATTAGTCTGAAACATAACAAAAAATCGGGAAAAAAAAAACCAATAAATACTTTCATCACGAGAGACAACTGTCATTACTGCTATCAATAGACCGTCTTTTAAAAGTTTTCGTGAAGTATTTATTACAGTAATTTTTTTCCCCTCCGATTTTCTAGTTAGGTCTCAGACTAATATAATGTGAGACTGTCTCTCGAAAGACTTGGTACACTAAGGCCATGTTCTTTTGGACTGAAATTGACTGAACTTAATTTAACTGAAACTGACTGAAATATAGAGACAAAATATGTCTCCTGGAGCTAAACTGAACTAAAACTGACTGAATATAAGTCCAACAGAACAGGGCCTAAATCTTCTGAGAGACCGGCTCACACTATATTAGTCTGAAACATAATAGAAAATCGGGAAAAAAAAAAAAACCTTCAATCATGCGAGAAAAGTTTCATTAACGTTATTGAAAAACCGTGTTTAATGAAATATAATTAAGAAGAATAATTAATTAATTAATTAATTACCTCACGAGAAGAGGAAGGGAAGAAGGTAATCATGTGGGCCAAAGCAGGAATAATATAAACAGTGAAGCTGACCAAAAGAGCTCCAACAGCAGAATTAATGGGCCCAAAAAATGGGAAAATTATTGCAAGAAACCATATTGGAAGTACAACCGGAATTCTTGCTATTGACCGTTTTATATGGCTCTTTGTTTCATGGATTCCTATCAATTTTTCCCATACAAAATATAATGGTGTGCATGCAAATCCAAATGTTATAAACTGCAAAATAAAAAAAAAACATAATTAACAAATTATATAAATTATATATACAAATTAAAATAAACAAATTCAAAATAAATAAATTTTAGTTCATAAATCAATACGGAGTACAAAATCTGGGATGTATTAAATGTTTAAATAAAATATATTACTCGAAAGTATTAGAATTACGATAAAAAAAAGTTGATCCTAAATTAATACTACCTCCGTCCCACTAAGATTGTCACATTTCATTAAAATACTCCTCACAAATAATAGGCAAATGAGACAATCATTTAGGGACAGAGGGAGTATAAAATCTGAATGGTATTAAATGTTTAAATAAAGGCGTATATCGGTATATATATATATATATATATATATATATATATATATATATATATATATATTATTATAATTACTATCAATTTTTTTTTAATAAAATAGTAATTTTGAACGATAAATAATTTAGTACTCCCTCCGATTTTTATTATCTTCCCTATTTCCTTATTGGGCTGAAACACCCTTTCTTTCTTATTTCCATTTTGGGCCATCAATATGTGGTCTAGAATCATCTTTACATTTCTCTCTCTTTCTTCTTTTATTTTGAACCACACATTCCTACACCCTTATTTTTCTTCCCAAAACCAAAGGGGGAAGATAATAAAAAATCGGAGGGAGTATAATATTATGTTTGATTAATAGCATATTTAATGAAATTTAAGCTAAAAAATCTTGTAACTTTCATGATTTTTTTCATGTGACCGTATAAACTAAATGAAGAATTAAAATATTATGGAGTAATAATCTACTCCATATAATACAATTTTTTTGTTGAGCGTTAAAATATTTTATTACAGTAGTATTTTATTCGACGAGATAATATAATTAAACTAGTGACTCTTTTAATAAATTAAAGAAGATTAAAAAGATATTTAAATAAAATACTTAACAATTTTTTTACCTTTTTTTTTTCATTTACATGATTTATAATAAAATCATATAACTCAAAATTTTATATTTATAAATAATATATAATGATTAACCGAGCTTCGTACAAACTCGAGCTTTTTTCAAACTGATCTCAAGCTTCAATGTTTTGAGCCCAACTGTCAGCTAAGGGGTCGTTTGGTTACTCATCCAATTACCGGGAAGTGCAAGTTCCCAGGAAGTGCATTTTCAAGGAGTTGTTTGGTTGCCCACTTCCCGGGAATTGCCACTTCCTCCACAATGAGGAAGTTACTCACCAAGCCCCTGTGTAGAACTTTCCGCATGAAGTCATTTCCCACGTGACAACCAAACAATATTTTCTAATTCACATGAATTTAAAGTTCCCGGTAACTTCATCTTCCCATGGTTAACCAAAGGAGCCCTAAGTTTAAAATTACGAGTCAAGTCATCTCTAGGTATAATAAATATAATCGGTATACAGTGATTGATAACTGATAAGACGGTTTTACAGAAGAATTATTACCTGATGGATCAACATGAGGATAACAGCAAGATCTCTAAAGGGAGTTCTAGGAAGCAAAGACAAGGCATTGGAATGATCTAGAAGCATATCTCCAAATGCCCAATATACTGCACTTGCTGATGGTAATGTTAATGTTAACACATATAATGTTGCCACCAAATATATTAACTTGAATTTCTGTGGTTTCCACATTGCATGCATTATTTCCCTGCAATTTTTACATTAATTAATTAATTAATTAATTAATTAATAATAATAATAATAATATCCACTAATAATAATAATAATAATAATTAATCTCATTATTATTATTGGTGCCCAGATAGTATCCCGGCTACCCACTAACTTCTGGTAATTTGTTTCGTTATTAATGCAAGCCCCGGTTGATAAAATAATAATAATAGTAATAATAATAATAATAATATATAATTAATTAATCAATCTCAAAGTTATTATAATTATATAAATTGTACATAATTAATCTCATTATTATTATTATTACATTAATATTATTATTAGGGTTGTATTTTAGAAATTAAAGGGGAAAAAAAATAAACCCTAGGTAGAACGTACATGTATTAGTTTTTTGTCGATATTTGTATAATTTGGTCTTCAGTTTATAAGTTTATGTCAAATTTAAAACGTTTTAATTGTTTAAATACAATTTATTTATTTATGAGCTGCATTTAATATTACCATAATAATAATAATAAGGAAAACGATAAATGTACGGGAATAAAATAGTAAATAAATACTTGTACTTCATTGTAAAAAAATAAAATTGAGAGAATTATTTCATTTAAAAATAAATAAATTATTGAGACGAATCGAGTAATAAATACTTCTAATACTTACACAGTGACAGCATGGCCACCAAAAGTGTACAGAATGTTGGTCGAACCAGTGAAATAGAGCATCAACTTGGCTGGTCCTGAATGCTTCACTCCTTCAACCTAATAGAAAAAAAATAATTAACAAGTTTTTTTTTTTTAAAAAAAATATGATTTTAATTACTAAATTAATAAAATTTATTAGTAAAACTTAATTAGATCGAATTTGGGTGTCCAAAATAATCGCTGGACACGTTAATCTGCTCATTAAAGTGAAAATCAGAATGATATTATCACGAAAAATTGATAGATTAACTCATGTTTAATTACCATACTTAGACAACATATATCGTTGTGATTCTTGCTTTAATGAGCAAATTAACGTGTGTTCAGTGGACATATGTTAGAAAAACCGTTTAACCTAATAAAAAAATATTCATCATATGACTATATGAGTATATTATTTTTTAGTAATTATTGTGTACAACCGTTGTACCATGCGGCAATAGTAAAAGTTTGCAACTTATGATAAAAAGTGACCATTTTAGGTTAGTTAGTTACCACTTTCAGATAAATAGTTACCATTTTTTCATATTAAAACGTGGTCACTATTTAACTTAAAGTGGTCACTAATTAGCATAAAGTGGTAACTTTTTACCATAAATTAGGTCTGTCGTACGGTACAACGGTTGTATATAGACCTGTCAAACGGGTCGGGCGGTCGGGTTTCGGGTTCCGGGTTCGGTCATTTCGGGTTCGGGTAAAATACGGGTCGGGTGTATTTTGGGTTTGCAAAATACGGGTTTTATACGGGTCGGGTTTATACGGGTTTCGGGTCGGGTTCGGGTCAAATACGGGTTATTAACGCACTTTAAAAACATTAATTTTCTTTACTTTTTTTTAGTCATAAATACAATTTTATTCTTAATTTTCTTAATCATCTCATTTAATATATGATATTAGTGAAAATAAACATGTTTTATTTAATATATCTTTTAATTTACATTGATATTTTATTTCTATAGGAAGTACGAATATATATGACGAACTTTGACTCGATTTATTGATTTTTTTTCTCATTATAATAATCATCTCATAAAAATATGATTTTAAAGATGTATATATAAATATTATTTCTTAAAATTTTGAGGGAAAAAAAAATATTTCTTAGTGTTTTTGAGAAACTTTATTGTATAATAGTAATATTTTTTTAATTTATCTATTTTCGGGCGGGTAACGGGTTCGGGCGGGTTTTGACCCAATATATTCGGGTTATTATCGGGTCGGGTCACTCTCGGGTTTCGGTCATTTTCGGGCGGGTTTTTTCGGGTTTTTTTCGAGCGGTTTCGGGTCGGGTTTTCGGGTCGGGTCAGTTTTTGACAGGTATAGTTGTATACTATAATTTGTGATTATTTTTATCGGTTTTTCTAATGTGTGCCCACTGGACACACATTAAAATGCTAATTAAAGAAAGAATCACAATTATATTATCACGAGAAATTAAAATATTAACTCATAATTACCATACTTAACTAACATCATTGTGAATTCTTCTTTAATTAACATCTTAACGTATGCCCAGTAGTGAAAAATAGGATTATACACCTAGTTGTACAATAGCATTATGCAACCAGGTGTAAATTTTTGAGCTTTTGTGTATATTTATTGAATTTAAATAAATTTTTGAGTTGAGTTCTAATTAAGTTTTTGAGCTTGAACATTTATGTGATTTACCTCGACAACTTTACACTAAAGCTCAAAAATTTTACAGCAAAACTCGAAATCTTTGTGATAAAGCTCAAGATCTTAAAACCAGTTCTACATAGAGCTATATGTACAAATGGCTGTATAATCTTCTAACTGGTGCCCAGTGGACACACACACGTTAGAAAAATTGTATTACTCCCTCCGTCTCAATGAATTGTTTGCCTATTCCACATTGGGACGTCTCAATGAATTGTTTGCCTTTCTATTTTAGGAATGTTTTTTATATGTAATTTGACCATTTTCATGAGTTTTGCTCCACATGACACTTTCTCATTGGATCCCTTACCCTTGGTGCCAAAAGCAAAGGCAAACAATTCATTGGAACGAAGGGAGTACTATTCATGATTATTAACTAAGTTAATTAGTCGATATATATATGCTAATTATCGTTACCTTGACGAGGGAAAACGTGTTTAAATATTTCGTGATTAATTAAGTTAATTAAGGTAATTAATTACCTGGCCATGAATAAGGGAGGCAATGGTTAAGTACCAAGCAGTGTAAGAAGTCATGAGAAGCCCTAAAAAGGACCAAACTCTGTAATTATGGAAAGAAGGTATGAATACTGTTGTTGCACAACATGCTCCAAATATGTATGTCCATGTCCTCTTGTCTAGGCTATCATTTATGTAATATATATTGCTGCATTTACAATCAAAAATAAATAAATAATCCCATTAATATTAACTTTCATAATAATAATAATAATAATAAACAATAATAATAATAATAATAATTATTAAAATGATTTTGTAATTGTTTTGAGCTTAATATAACGGTAGTGATAATGATAATGATAATGATAACGATAATGATAGTGGTGGTGATGATGATGATGATAAATGAATAAATAATAATAATAATAATAATAATAATAATAATAATAATAATTAAAATGATTATGTAATTGTTTTGAGCTTAATATAACGATAATGATAATGATAACAACGGTAGCATTTATAGTACGTATGGAAAAAACTTTACAACAACAGCAGCAATAACAACAACGACGACAAAGTGATAATAATAGTAACAATAATAATAAAGATTTTTCTCATGTGTGTCCATTAAATAATATGTTAATATGATAATTAAAACAAGAATCACAATAATAATGTTTTCTAATAATAAGTAATTATGATATATAATAAATATATACGGATTATGAATTAATATATCAATTTCTCTTGATAATATCATCGTGATTTCTGTAAAAAAAACACTATGATAAAATAAGAAAAACGAGTTAGCCTTATCTGAGGATACTGAGTTCAGCATCATTGTGTATATAATTATATTATACTGAGTATTATAATATTTCATGCGAGTATGGTGTCGTTTATTTACTCATTTAATTGAAAAAATAATAGTAATAAAAATTGGCGAGTTTGTTTTATAATATTAAAAAAATATATATATACGAAAAAATATATGATTTGGGATCGATTAATATGAAACCGGTAGTCGATAAATGGACTCACCTAGCACAAGCAATAAGTTGAATGACAGATCCAAAAAGAAGGAATGTGCAATTGAAAAATAATCCAATATTTCTCCAATGTTTTCCTAGTAATCCATCAAGTACTTCAAACCACTGCATTATTTTTCACCAAATAAAATATTTTCAAACTTTATATATATATATAATCACTTTCATAATTAATTATATAATCCCTTAAAAACATAATTAGAATACTAAATTATGAATATTTAACACAATAACACAAATCAGATATATATTCATTTTAAACTTAAAAATGTTTAGAAATCACGAAAAAAAAACTTTTTTTTTTTTTATATTTCTCGTATAAAAACATATCTTGACTATTATTCTAAAATGAATGACGATTAAGAAAATATATTTTGACTATTAAAAGTTAATATAAATCGATATATATATTATTCTAAAATTTATTCTCATCACCTAATACATGTTTTTTCAAAGTTTATAAAATCGATTTCAGAATTACCCCTTACAAACTTAAAAATTACTCCGTAAATGTTTAGAAATCAGGAAAAAAAAAAACTAAGTCGATATTTAACACATTTTAATTAATCTTAAAATATACGTTATACTCCGTATATATTTGTATTAAAAGACACCTGCGATAAATTTTTTTTTTAAATTAACAATTTATGGTAAAAAGTGATCGATCGACAGTAGTAAAAATAAATTTACCTGAATGACATGATTTCTAAAATCGACTTTTTCTCTTTCTTTTCTGGTTCTATACTCAACATAAAGTAGACTAATAAGGTAAGCAGTCCAACTGCCCATCAATCCATAGAATAGTTGAAATAATATCCCAGATAACATTCCAAGTTGTGAAAATGAGTATATGGTAGTGTTAGTAGAACTTGTGCCACCTACATACATACATACATTTCCAATAAATAAATCATCATAAAATATAAATTATAAATTATAAATTAATTAGTATGATAAATAAATGAATAAATAAATTTGTGTAAGCATATAAAAACTAAATAAATAAATAAAACCGATGTTAAATTTCGGTCCTATGTGAAATTCAGTCATGACTGGTTGATTTAATATCGTGCATTATATATTAAAGAAATCAAAAGAGGCCAGAAAGAAATTCTTAATACGTGCATTAATTATAAATCATCGTAAATTATACGGAATAAATTATAAATTAATTATTGAAATGTAAAATAAACAATAATGTTTGTGTAAGTAGTAAAATGTAAAATTAAAATCGTGTTAAATTTCGGTCATATATATGTGAAATTCAGTTCTGGTTGGTTGATTTAATAAAAGCCAGTTTTCCAAAAAAGTAAAAGAAGAGAAATATTATTATGATGTGAATTTTCGGAATTTAGGTATAAGACGATCTTATAAAAGTATTTATTACAAATCTAACCTTTTTAGCAAAATAACATAGAAAACATATTACTACTATATTATTATATATAATGATATATTATATTAGTTCTAATATAGGTTTTTGCTTAGAGAGTCTCACAAGTGCAATTTTGATACTGACGGGATGAAATTCAGGTCATAAATACCGTCTTTTATAACTCTATTAATCAACTAAATTAATTTATAAAATTTATATTATTTTACATTTTTACTCAAAGAGTCTCGCAACTTGCACTTGCAAGTTTGATGCTGACGTGATCAAATTCAGGTCATAAATACCGTCTTTTATAACTCTATTAATCAACTAAATTAATTTATAAAATTTATATTATTTTACATTTTGACTCAAAGATTATGGTGACTCGCAAGTGCAAGTTTGATGCTGACGTGGTCAAATTCAGGTCATAAATACCGTCTTTTATAACTCTATTAATCAACTAAATTAATTTTATAAAATTTATATTATTTTACATTTTTACTCAAAGAGTCTCGCAACTTGCAAGTTTGATGTGACGGGATCAAATTCAGGTCATAAATACCATCTTTTACAAATTTATCGACTAATTAATTAAGTTAATTAACATCAACATAATTAATAAAATTTATAAAATATATGAGATTATATATATATATATAACATAATTAATTAATTACATAAATAAATAAATAAATAAATAATTAATATGCTTACTTGGTTAGAAGCACAACTAAACCATGCATCATAAACTGAACCACCATGCCAAAAGAAATTAGATAATTTACTCTTTGTAGACTTTAATTCATTTCCTTCTTCATGTTCCATTTCCACATAATTTGCTACCACAGTTTCTACTTTTTCTGATGCCATTTATTTATTTTTAAATTTTTGCTAATTACTATAATTAATACACTTAATTATGTTACTAATAATAATATTAATAATAATATTAATAATAATATTAATAATAATGAGATTAATAAGAGCAAATGGTATGTAATTATACTAAAAATTGTAGGAGTAGTAGACTAATTATAAGTATATAATGTGTGTGATATTTCATTGGAAACAATTGTGTTGTTGCATCTTATATTTAAATGAAAATTTTATGGGGTGGAATGATTAGCTCACTTGTTTGGTGAAGTGCACTTTCCACACTAAAAAAAATAGTAAAAATTCAGCAGACATGGTATCTTATCAACGTTAATGAGAGTTCTCTTACAGAATATAATGGCGAATAATTTTTTATTTTATTTTATTTATTTTATTTAAATATTTTTTATTTCTTTATTTTGTCTCTTAAATACAGTTCTAAAAATTGTTCGAGTATTTATCATTTTCTGAATATTGAATATTAAATATTATATTAATATTATTTATTAATAATATTTAAAGATTCATATGTTAGAAATAAATGAGCCATTGCTATGATTTCATTGGTGGGTGAAATGTATATGTCCCCCATGAAAACTTTTTTATTTTTATTTTTTAAAATTTAATTTCTCCAAAAATAAAATAAATAAATAAATAAATAAATAAATAAAATTAATGGTGGGTTTGGGCCTTTGGTGGTGGAAGGTATGGGCCATGGTCGCATGCAACCCCACGAGCGGCTTGGCCCGCCTATACAACCCGCTTTTTAGCCTTCTTACTTTTATTTTTCTTTTTCTATATTTTGTCGTCATCCAACCCGACCCGTATTCTGACTGCAACCCGATCCACATTCAATCTGAATCGTATTCAACTAGAGTCGAGATATAAGTAGACCTGGAAAACAAGTCAATCGGGTTAGGTTAGGTTCGGGTCGAGTCGTGTTCGGACCATCCACTTTCGGGTTATGAAACTCAGGCTGACTTCGGACTGGACCGGATCATTTCGGGTTCGGATCATTTTTGGGTTTAGTTTCCAACTTTTTTAGGGATATCGAGACGTTTTGTATAATAATATCCGGGTCAGTTTCGGGTTAAGTCAGATCAATATGGATTACAGATCAAATTCGAGTCTTCAGTTCTGGTGTCGAGTTCGAGTTCAAGTTCGGGTTGACTTATTCGGGTTGGATTGAATTTTTGCCATGTCTAATTGTGACTCCATTCATACACTTTTTTTTGGTTGTGCGAAGAGTGCATTGTTCAGCCTGTTTAGGATATAAGTAGACCTGGAAAACGGGTCATTGAGTTGGATCAGCTTCGGTCCGGACCACTTTTTGGTTATGAAACTCGGGCGGACTTCGGGTCGGGCTGAATCATTTCGGGTTCGGATCATTTTCAGGTTCAGTATTTCCAACTGTTTTAGGGATATCGACATGTTTTGTATAGTAATATCCAGGCCAGTTTTGGGTTAAACCGAGTCAATTCGAATAACGGGTCAAATTCAGATCTTCGGATCGAGTGTGGGTCGAGTTCTGATTGGATACCTGGTTTTAAGCACTGGACTCAGACATTTTCGGTTCGAGAAATTAAAGAACTAATTATGATTAAGGGTGGGCTTAAGTAGTAGTGCTAACAATGATTAACCCCACACGTGTGACAACTGGCCCTTAATTACACAAAATCTAATTTGTTGCCCCCCCAAATATTTTGCAATGTTTAAAGCACACTACCTAACATATTAAGGGTTTCTAGCTGGTGTCCCATTTTTCTTAGGACACTTACTTATGCAATGATGCCTTTAATTTTTGTAAAAAAGAAAAGAAAGAAAGAATTGAGACAATATATTGAATAAGGAGATATATATATATATATATATATATATATATATATATATATATATGTAGCCCATGGATAAGATTATAAAGAATTAGGATAAAATAAAGTTACAATTATATAAATTAAAGGGTTATTTCATGACAATAATATCAACTATAAGGTGACTTCTTAGAATAATTTCAACTATACGTAATCTCGTTTTAATATGAACTATGTCTTCATTAATCTCATTTTGCTATGGACAAAATTATGACCTGCTATAACTGGTAATAGTGACCGGTTGTGACTTTTTAGGGTTCTTGAGTGTTCTGTCGTCGTTCATGAAAGCCAAAACAACAAGAAAATTAAAGCATTTTTTTCATGGCTTCTACAATACTAATCAGAAAAGAAAAAAAATGCAAGATGAATTTTGGGAAGATTCAAATTTTTTTTAACCAATAGCCGAAACTGAAGAGGAAGGTTCAACCGGTTTTTCAGGTAACCGGTCACCTATATCAATGAGAGATTACTGAAGACATATTTCATATTAAAACAAGATTACGTATAGTTGGGATTAATCTAAGAAGCCCTCTTATAGTTGGTATTATTGTCATGAAATAACCCTAAATTAAAACCATCTTACGTTAATATTTCGTCATTTTAAGATTGTTTTATAGACAATCTGGTGGGTTTAATCGGAATTATTAATGTGTTTATTAATTAAAATGTCATTTTATTGGCTGTTTGATCGATCAAATATTAAAATAAAATAAAGTTTGAATTATATAAATCATTTTAACTGTACTTTATAGACGATAATACGATATGATAGGTATATTCAAGAAATAGGATAAAATAAAATTAGAATTATATAAAATCGTTTTACGTTTATATTTCGTCATTTTAAGGTAGTTTTATAGATGAACTGGTTGATTTATTTGGAGTTTTTAATGTGTTTTATTAGTTAAAATGTCATTTTATTGGTTGTTTGATCGATCATATATTAAGATAAAATAAAGTTTGAATTATATAAAATAAATCATCTTACAGTAATATCTCGACATTTTATTAACTGTACTTTATAGACGATATGGCTGATATATTCAGAGTTTTTAACATGTTTTATCAGTTAATATGTCATTTTATTGACCGTTTGATAATTAATCGCATATTCAAATAAAATAAAGTTTTAAATTACTGTATATAAAACCGTTCTACGTTAATATCTAGTGATTTTCACCTTGTTTTTTTTACACAATATATTTTGGTGGGCATATATTCATAATTTTTGACATATTTTATCATCTAATATGTCATTATATATGCTCTTCGGTAAATAATATATTCAGAAAACATATTCGATATATGAGACAATCTCACAATATTTTACCATTAGACCGTTTCATAGAAAAATTGTTTGATCGAGTTTTTGCAATAACTCCATTTTTCTTGAAATTAAATATATAGTACAAGTATTATTGTACTTTATTAACTTTATAAAAAGTTGTGATTTTTCATGAGTAATTTGAATGCAAGGACAATAAGATAAAGCAATGTAATACTATTATTAGTTGTAGCATCTTGTTTGATCATTTTACACATCAATCATTTTCTCAAGTTTGTGAATGATAATTACTTGACTTTAATTTTCGACTCGATAGCGACGAAGCTATATGTTAGTTTTTGAGATCGATTTTGAGATAACAAAAAAACAATTTTTTATTTTTCGTGTATTTATTTAGTCCAATTTATAAAAAAAATTACTCGTTATACAATTTTGTACAAAAAAGTACTCGTAGGTTTTATATTTCATTCGGATTTCAGAAAGAAATTAAATATTTTTGGTTAATTTACGCGAAATTCAGATACTGTTAAATAGAAATTCTGATGACAATAAGCGAAAGTGAAAACTAATTAGATTGTTATAGAATTGTTATGCACTAATGCCAAACATTTGTCTACTTAATTTTTTTTATTTTTTTTTATTTAAGTATAATTATGTGATTGTGATGTCATGATTAGCTCATTCTAATTAGATTATATGTAGTAGATTTTAAAGTAAATCTCGGAGTATTACACGGTTTTATGATAAATTTGTGACGAAAATTTTCACATAATCGTGATTATTATTTTCGTTTTTGACGAAGTTTCCTGTGAGACCGTCTCTCGTTAAGATAATATAAAACCTAACTTATATTACACTGAATTGATAAAAGTAAGGTTAATTTACTGAATTAGGGCTCGTTTATTGAAATCATCTCACTTAATTAGGGTTCGTTTACTGAATTATAAAGTCTATCTCACATTAAATATTATCCGAAACGATTTTACAAGAGATTTATTCTGAATTAAGGTTAACATAGGAATTTAATTAAACTTCAAAATATTTATTTTTTGGAAGTGATGTCATTTCATATTATAGCACTATAATTGATTGGGCTTTTGGAATTTTATGAATGGACTATTTATTTATCATGTATTGATCATTAGCCCAACAAATTTCTAAGAAAATTTAATCATGTTTGGGATAAAATCTTGCACAAAATTTATGGCTACCTAATCCATAAAAAAAAAAAAAGTTATAGTCCCATGTTTAATATTCAGCACTAATTCTTATACGAGACGATCTCATAATAAGTTTGATGGTCGAGAAAAAATAGTTTTTGATTTTTATCATAGAGTTTGAAATCAAAACCTTTATTATTATTATTATTTTATTTTTTTAATTATAAAACGGAACTTGCGTTAACACCCGAACAAATTACAAGAAGTTAGAGGGAAGCCGAGATACTATCTGGGCCCCACTCCCTCAGCGATCGCAAAACTAATTCTACTGAAAATAAGAACCGCGGCACGCGCTCCAGCCTCCTGTGATATAGCGAATTTACGGATCCGCTGGAGCAGAAAAACAGCATCCGTGTCGAGCTCACCGAGAGAGGAGAAGGAGAAAGGAATGGCCGTGCAGCGTGCCTGATACTTGGGCTGATTATTATTATTATTATTATTTTATTTTTTTAAACCGAACTATTATTATTATTATTATTATTACTTCGTATTATTATTATTATTACGCCGTATTATTATTATTATTATTAAAATCAGATCGGTTCATTTAAAATCATAAAAACCAAGATTTAATTATATCCCCTTTTATAAAAAAATTCCCGATAAAAAAGTAATCCTTTGATTAACTTCGTGAATAGTGATACTAAAAAAAATACTCGTACGAGATATTAAACTAAATATTAAACATAGAAGAAATGTCGTAGGTTATTATTAATGTTTCACACCGTGAGATCGTCACATAATTAAAATTAGGGTAGAACATAGAAGAAGATTGGAATTAGAGAGAACTTGAATTCTAGGAATGGACAAAGAATAACACAAAAATTAATGCAAAGGGAATAAGTAATACAGTGGAGAAAGGTTTCTTTTTACTAATTATTTAAATATAATCTAAACCTATTTCTCACGTATTCTTGCATTTTATAATTTCTACATTTAATTTTTTTTGGCTTTATAAACACAAATTCATGCAAAAAAAAGTTCATCTTCCTAAATCCCATCTTTCAAAAAAAAATACAAAATTTATCATAATTATCATGGATAAAATGCCAATTTCTATTATATATTTCATGATGATTATTGTCATTCTTTTCAAAGGTATAGTTTAATTTTTATTTCATTTTTGGAAATGATAAATACTGCCCTTATTTAAAGAGTTAAAAAATTAAAATTAATACGGAGTAGTACTTAATATTGTCGTTAATTACATCTGTTTTTGTGCAATTTTGTCGTCAATTTCTATATTAATACAGTACTACACTTTAAAGGTTTTAACTCCTTAAATACAAGCACATCTCGTAAAAAAAATAAAATTAATCCCTTTTTTGTATTCGTTTGTAGTTCGGATATATTATCTGATTTAATTTACTAGTCCGTATTCATGGAGTAGTTGATAAATTCATCGAGTTTTAGTATAAAAACTCTAAATATATATCGGAGTATGACCTTCATAAAATAAACTATATTAGAAAAAATGTTACGAGTAGTATCTTATTTAAATTATGATTTTAATTATAAAACTGACGATAAAAAAACGTGCTTACAACATATGTACATTTTTGCATGAGACAAATTTTTATGTATATTTTTATTTTTTTGAGACGATTTTACGTGATTCTTTGTTATATATATATTTCACGATGGTTGCTTGTGGTGCAGGACCAAAGTTGTCTAATGCATCTAGGGTGTTCACAATAATAAACGATTGCAAAGAGACAATTTGGCCGGCCGTTACCCCGGGCAGCAGCTTCGGTGGGGGCGGATTCGTCCTGAAACCGGGCGAATCCAAAGTATTCAACGCCCCAATCGGGTGGAGCGGCCGAATCTGGGGCCGAACTGGGTGCAACTTCGACCAGTCAGGCATCGGCAAATGCCTGACCGGTGCGTGTGGTGACACCCTCCAGTGTGGTGCGGGCGGGGAACCGCCCGCCACACTGGCAGAGTTCACCCTGGCCGCCCTGGATTTCTACGACGTCAGCCTCGTCGACGGGTTCAACGTCCCGATCGCGGTCAAACCGCTCCACGGGTCGGGGAACTGCACGATCGCGGGCTGCGATTCGGATCTGAGGAAAACGTGCCCGAAAGAGCTTTCTGTCAGGGTCAGTGGTAAGACTGTCGCGTGTAAGAGCGCGTGTGAGGCGTTTGACACCGATGAATACTGTTGTAAGGGCGTGTACGGTAACCCTGTCACGTGTCGTCCGACGTATTATTCTCATAAGTTTAAGGCGGCGTGTCCGACTGCTTACAGTTACGCTTACGACGATCCTACCAGTATTTTTACCTGCTCTGCTGCCGATTACGTCATCACGTTCTGCTCTCCTAGGTTTGACTTTTCATCTCTTGGACCAACTGATACATTTGACTTCCTGACAGGCTGACACGACTCGACCTGACTTGACCCACTCCCTCATATGGGGTAGTCATGGACTAGGTGCCCTAGCCCACCTTGTGACCGGCCCACACCGAGCCCAACCCATATCCACATTTATTTTCACCAAGTTATATGGGCTAGGCCCGCCAATTTAGCCCGTTATTTATGCTTAATCCCGTATTTGGAGGTGTTCACCGGTTCAAACCCGGACCGACGCGGACCAGATTGACAACCCCAAAAATCCAAACCCGCAAACCGGACCGGTTGACAAAGAAACTCGGACCGGACCAGCCCCTCTTAAGACCGGACCGGTTCGGAACGTAAAAAATACACTAAATTTGATATTTTTTTAAAGTGTGGACCGGACCGGATCGCAGACCGGTCATCAAGTTTTTTGCGACCCGAAGACCGGACCGGTACGTGCCCCGGTCTGGACCGACCCGAATCTTACGGTCCGAGTCACAATTTGAACACCCCTACCCGTATTTAATCACCTTTAATACAAAATCTTCAATTTTTTTTAATAATATTTTATTGGACATTTTTAGGTCTCAGCCCGTCTGCACATACCACAGCAACAAGTTGATATGCAGTGGATCAATTGGAATGGGCTTTTTAATAGGAAGATTATGGTCTATTATGCTTACATTTATATTGTTAGTAAACTTGTGGAATATCTCGTAGACCAGTAAATTTATCGTGAGACGGTTTCTCAGTAATTTGTTGGGTTTTGCATAATGTATGTAAATATTTTTTTTTACATTAATTAGCTTACATTCGACACGGTTTTCTCGTATATTCAGTTGTACTAACAACCCTTCGCTTTTGAATATTTTTCTTAATAATACACTTTTTTTTGAGTAAACATCACTATGACGAGATAATTTGAGTAAAACATTGGTTATCGAATTCCCGACAAATATATATATGACGAAATTTTCACATCGTACTGTATAATAATAATAATAATTCGAAATACGTTTTTGATCTTCGTTTTTCAAAACAATCGCGACTCGTTACTCAAATTAATTTTGCGTAAGTAATTCAGAATTTAACTTCGTACGAGTTTAATTTAATTATATAAACGGTCTTATACAAATGTAAGAAACCATTTTTTTATACAAATCGTAAAATAAATAAATTAATTAATGAAACAGATCATAATAACATTACAATAATTAATTTGGTAGTTCACGTTAAATCTCGTCAAATTAATTTTTCGTGAATAATCCCGAGTTTTAACTTCGTGTAAAATAAATTAATTATACAACCGTAAAATAATTAATTACTCCGTATATAATTATATAAAACCGTCTTATACAAACCGTAAAATTAATTAATTACTCCGTATATAATTATATAAAACCGTCTTATACAAACTGTAAAATAATTAATTACTCCGTATATAATTATATAAAACCGTCTTGTACAAACCGTAAAATTAATTAATTAATTAATTAATGGAACGGATCATAAAGCGCGGAAATACAATTCGTGGAGGGAGAAAGAAATCAAATATTCAAGCTCACGAAAATGGCGGATGAAGGTGGAGGAGGAAAGGTATCGTTCAAGATCACATTAACTTCCGATCCTAAGCTTCCTTTCAAAGTGTACGAATCTTCAATTACTCGTTTTCACTAATTTTCTTCAATTGATTTGATTGATTGGATTGATTTGTGTTGTTTTTAATCGAATTGGGGAATTTGGATCAATTGGATGAATAATTAGGTTTAGCGTGCCGGAAGCGGCGCCGTTCACCGCCGTACTGAAATTCGCTGCCGAAGAATTCAAGGTTCCTCCTCAAACCAGTGCAATCATCACCAACGGTATTGTTTTTATCCAAATTGCTTGATTTTTTGTTGATGAATGTTAGTAATACTGTGATTTTGCTTTGATTATGGTGAGAAATTGAGAATTTAGATTAGGTAGGATGATATGTTCGATCGATTCTTTGATTTGTAGTATCACTTGTCGAAACGATTCTACTCACTTGCATTTGGTTGTGTTCTTACGAAATCATCACTAAGAATCGTGTTTTTGTCGAAGGAATTCGATTGTTTTCGATGAATGTTAGTAATACTGTGATTTTGCTAACGTCTCTCGTCTAAACGATTCTACTCACTTGCATTTGGTTGTGATTTTACTCAATCATCACTAACGATCGTGTTTTTGTCTAAGGAATTCGATTATCATTGATGAATGTTAGTAATTAGTGTGTTTTTTTTACTGTGATTATAGTGAGAATTTGATGGGTTTATTGTTTGATGATTAGAAGATTAGATAGGTTGATAGGTTCAATGGATTCTTCGATTTCTAATCGTTTTCATCTAAACGATTGTGTTTTTGTTTAAGGAATTCGATTGTTTTTGATGAATGTTAGGTAAAACTGTGATTTTACTGTGATTATAGTGAGAATTTGATAGGTTTATTGTTTGATGATAAGATGATTAGTTAGGTTTACTGAATTCTTCGATTTCTAATATTTATCATCTAAACGATTCTACTCACTTGCATTTGGTTGGTGACGATGTCAAGACTGTTACTGATAGTGTGTGTTTTCACGCGATCATCACTAGAGATCCTGTTTTTGTCAAAGGAATTCGATTGTTGTTGATGAATGTTAGTAATACTGTGATTTTAGTGAGAATTTGATGGGTTAAATATGTTCAATGGATTCTTTGATTTGTAATATCTATCGTCTACATGATTCTACTCACTTGCATTTGGTTGGTGACGATGTTAGACCGTTACTGATAGTGTGTGTTTTCACGCGATCATCACTAGTGATTCTGTTTTTGTCAAAGGAATTCGATTGTTGTTGATGAATGTTAGTAGACCGTGATTTTACTGTGATTATAGTGAGAATTTGATGGGTTTATTGTTTGATGATAAGACGATTAGGTAGGTTGATAGGTTCAATGGATTCTCATTCTTCGATTTCTAATATTTGTCATCTAAACGATTCTACTCACTTGCATTTGGTTGGCGAGGATGTTAGATAACAATCCAAAACCTTAAGGCGATGGTTGAGACCCGTTTATATTACACCCCCTCACTTGAATGCCCTTTGGGCTTGAAAAGTGGTTAGTGCGCACCGGCTCCCCCGTACCGTGTGCTGAGATATTCCACATGGTTAGTGCGCACCGGCTCTCCCCCG
This sequence comes from Agrostemma githago, assembly GCA_958450325.1. Lineage (NCBI taxonomy): Eukaryota > Viridiplantae > Streptophyta > Magnoliopsida > Caryophyllales > Caryophyllaceae > Agrostemma > Agrostemma githago. Next base: position 80,478,118 of record OY288241.1, on the reverse strand, counting down.
TACCGTGTGCTGAGATTCCACTTGAGAGTTCGAGGGGCTGCCAGGGTTCGAACTCGTGACCTCTGACTCTGATACCATGTTAACGAACCATCTCAACCAAAACCTTAAGGCGATGATTGAGACCCGTTTATATTCTATTAGAATTAGAATGTTTTTTTGGTTACGGCTTGACGGCTTCAGATAATGATTCATGTTAGCAGACCCCAAATCTTTTCGGGACTAAGGCTATGATGTTGTTGTTGTATTTGCTAATAGAATTTGGAACTATCCAACCATGTTCCGAGACCATAGTTGAGTTCCTAACCATGTTTTGAACCATGTTGGAATTGGAACTATTATCCAACCATGTTTCGAGAGATCTTAGCCTAGTTATTCCGAGACCATATTTGAGTCACTATCCAACCTTTTTTTTCTTCCTCTGTATTTCGAAGCTCATCTAATTCGACTCCTTTTGACTTTTTGTTCTGTCGTATTCATACAGATGGTGTCGGAATTAATCCTCAGCAAAGTGCAGGTGAGCATCACTGGTTTATCTATACATACAGATGGTGTCGGAATTATATTGATGCTGTCAAATTTAGATGCTAAGTGAAGTGTCGAAGTAAACATAGATGGTAACTTTTGCAGGCAATGTGTTCCTCAAGCACGGGTCTGAACTGCGCTTGATCCCACGTGACAGAGTCGGTACCATGCTCATCATCGAACTAGGTAACCTTATGTTTTTTTTGAGCGCACTTAGTCGCATACAATATAGGGGAGGAGGTATTCGAACCTGGAACCTACTGTCCCAGAGCACCTAGTCTTAACCACTAGGCTAAGACATCTTCGTAGGTAACCTTATTTTTATCGTATAATAAAATGGTTTTATATTTATTTCGTATAATCACCGTATACAGTCATCTGGGAATGTAGTGATTGAGCCCTTTTACTTTGCTCAATTGTGAAATCAAACCCCTTAACTCTTGATTGTAGCAATTAGACCCCTTAACTTTGTCAATACGTGAAATTAATTTATTTTTTTTTCCGATCAATTGCTCAATTTCTCGTCAATTTCATGTCAATATCTGATTACTATTAATAAATATTTTATCCCAAAATACACCAATATAATACGTATACGTATATAAATACATATTCCCAAGTACGGAGCAGTACAAAAAAAAAATTACTATTCGTATTCGTAATATACGTATACGTATATCCCAAGTAGTTTGATAAAATATTTTAGCCCGTAATGTACTTATTCGTATTCTATTGTAACGTAGGTATTCCTATTCTACCGTGATGTACGTATTCATATTTTAGTATGAGAAATTGACGATAAATTGAGCAATTGATCGGAAAATAAATAAAAAAAGAGTTTAATTTCACATATTGACAAAGTTAAGGGGTCTAATTTCACATATTGATAAAGTTAAGGGGTCTAATTACTACAATAAAGAGTTAAGGATTTGATTTCACAATTGAGCAAAGTAAAGGGGTTTAATCACTGCTTTCCCGTATAATCATATAATGTCGATTGTTCCCTTTTTGGAAGAATAAAGAGCTAATTCTTGCAAAAAAAAAATGTCGATTATTTAAGATTTTCCAATCTTATACTCCGTATTTATGTAAAATTGAATTCAAATATTCGCCTTATAGTAATTAAAATCATAATTTCAATTATTTAAGATTTTCCAATCAATATATTTATTATGTAAAAAATGAATCCGAAGATTCACTTTAATTATAAAATCATATATCAACCGTCTCGTATGAGTTTTCGTGTAATACTATCAATTACTACTTTAGATTTTCCAATCAATATGTAAAAATTTAATTCAAAGATTTACCTTATAAAATCATGATATAGTATCAATTATTTATGTAAAAATTGAATTCGAATATTCACCTTATAAAATCAATATAATTTCAAATTATTTAAAAACGAAGGGAATATAAAAATATAATACTCGTACAGTATAACACTATATATATATATATATATATATATATATATATATATATATATATATATATATATATATATATATATATATATATATATATATATATAATCATACATTATTTTCAACAATAATCTTACATAGAAATTTAAAATGGCATCCTCTAAACTTCAATTTTTTTTTCATTCTTCTCGTCTCTCTATTCCTCATTCTTCATATGAACGGTACGATTTTACCTTTATTTATTAAATTATTATGAATACGGAGTATTATTCTATACATATCCCGTGTTTATTACTAATTTATCAAGTACTCCGTATTATGTTTTATAATGAAGTTTTTTGACAAAATTATTTTCAGTTAAATAACCAATATTTTCGATTTCTAAATGAATTTTTTAAGTATTATTTCATAGAAATAATACCAACTATGCGTGTGTTTGCATGAAATTATGACTTGCTATTATCGGTCACAGTGACTTGTTCTAACTTTTTAAGGTTTTATTAGGTCCGTTGCTTTCATCGTGAAAGCCAAAATTACAATAAAAATATTTTTTTCATAGTTTCTATACGACTAATTGAAAATGAAATGAAAGATGAATTTTCGGAAAATTTAATTTTTTTTATCAATGACCGAAAATGAACACAAAATGTGAATCAAATGAAAAAGAGTTAGAGGAAGAGTTGAATAAGAGAGATTCAACAGGTAGCTGGTCACCCATATTAAAATGAGTTTAATGAAGGCGTAGTTCGTATTAAAATGAGATTACGTATAGTTTGGATTAATTTAATAAGCACACGCATAATTGATTTTATTCCCATAAAATAACCCATTTTTTAATTTTCTTAATTTTACACATCAATTATATATAAATTCTTATCTTTAAATAAAGACAAGTCAAACACAATTATTTTAATTAATTCATACATGTATTAATTTTTTTTTTTTGCACCTAACGGCTGTATTTACCATTTCCCTAGTTATAAATTTTCTTAAATTTCTTAATTCTACACATCAATTTTATATAAATTCTTATTATCTTTAAATAAAGACGAGTCAAACACAATTATTTTAATTAATTCATACATGTATTAATTTTTTTTTTTTTTGCACCTAACGGCTGTATTTACCATTTCCCTAGTTATAAATTTATAATTACTCACGGTTTTTGTTTTTTTGGGTGTTTGATGTTTTTAGGTGTCGAAGGCGCTTGCAATAACGTAGCGCTTTGTGAAACGCAAGTGCAATGTGCAGCACAGTGCAACGGGTTTGGGTCGACTAAACACTTTTGTGGACCGCCGGACGACAACCCTAGCGGTCCTAAAGTTTGTCATTGTTGTGTTTAGTTTAATTCAAACCAAGTTTCATAATCGTAATAGTAATAGTAAAATAGTAATCGGTGATTAGAAATTATATCGATAATTATATATGATTAGTCGTTGTTCTAGCATTAGTATTGCTAGCTCGTATGGAATAATAACAGCTAGTCTCATGTGAGACCGTCTCACGATAACTTATTGTGAGACCTACTGATAAGAATATAATAATAATAATAATAATAATAAAATTAACTCCCTTATATGTGAGAAGTCTCACGATAAACATATCGTACAAGAAATTGTGATGGAATAAAATGTACGACGAAGTATGAGATTTGTGCATCAGACACGAACCCAACACGAGATTTTAATATTTATTATACTACGTACAAATCTAAAGGGTACATTTACTTTTTCACACTTGCCGAGACACGTTTTACACCGTTAATATCTTTCGTTTTACATTAACAAAAATTATATAAAAAAAAATCGATATTCTTAATCTACTCATAAAGAAAAAAATCAAAACAAGATCCCACATACTGTATTTTCTCGTATGGATTGTCGTGAATATTAACGATTCTCTTGAGTTGTCAATAGTGTCCAAAAGAGAAGTGTACCCTTTGGATTTGAACGGAGGGTGTCGAAGGGCACATGTTAATAAGAGTTTAATTAGGGTAAAATTTACAGATATCAATTTCACGTATTCTGCTAACTGTATTATTCTGCTAATGTTACCCGCTATTACAAATCTGCATGCTCCTGGTGTACTTCTGCTTGTCAAATATGGTCATAATCTACTAATAATAATCATACTCTGTTAAGTCAAACCCGCTAATAAAATCTGCTAATTATAAATTTATAATCCGTTTTTGCAATCTGTTAATTATTTACGTTTTTTTTTTTTCGGGTATACAATGTTTGTACTTTTAATTTGTAGGTGTTGAAGGTCGATGTACACAATGCTCATGCAATTTGTAATTGTTGTAATTAATTAGGAAAATTAGAAAAAAGAAATTGGGTAAATTAGAAATTTATCGATAATTACTCTTATTTAGAATAATTATTATGTACGATTTTTTTTTTTTTGTAATACAATGATTAATATATGAAAGTTTGTCTCAAATTCTAGTTTTTGTTACAAATTAAATTTACTTTATATTACGTTTATTAATTAAAGCGAATATAAAATATGTACGTATATATCTCTCTTAAAATGGTTTTATTATTATATTGAAATATTATGTATAATTGAATCATAATTTTGAGTTTATGTTACAAATTTATAAGTAATACTACTAATTAATACATACTAATTTAAAAAATAACAATCTAAATATGACGTACAATCGTGCACCGAATCCATACTAGTTAATACCAAATTATCGACAATGTTAATACATAAATATACGTATGTCAAATTTAACGATATATATGTATATATCCATCAAATAAAGAATTGTTGATAAAATAGACATAAAATAAATTTAAATAGGAATAAAATTGGGTAATTATAAATTTATCGAAAATTTATTGATGATAGTTTTATCGGAGTTATACTTTAAATTAATTACCCATTTATCATATGGAATAAAATTTTAAGATAATAATATATGACATTGTTTTTAATTTGGTAATACAATGATTATTAGGATGAAATTACGTCTCAAATTCGAGTTTATGTTACAAATTTAAATCATATTTCGTTTCAAAAGAAACTTATAAAATGTTCGTTATATCTCACGTAATTAAAATGATTTTACATTGAAATACTGATTTGTATTATAAAATTACAAATTCGAGTTTATGTTACAAATTTAAATCATATTTCGTTTCAAAAGAAACTTATAAAATGTTCGTTATATCTCCCGTAATTAAAATGGTTTTACATTGAAATACTGATCTGTATTATAGAATTACAAATTCGAGTTTATGTTACAAATTTAAATCATATTCTATTTTAAAAGAAACTTATAAATTAAAATGTTCGTTATATCTCACGTAATTAAAATGATTTTACATCGAAATACTGATCTGTATTATAGAATTACAAATTCGAGTTTATGTTACAAATTTAAATCATATTGTGTTTCGAAAGAAACTTATAAAATGTTCGTTATATCTCACGTAATTAAAATGATTTTACATCGAAATACTGATCTGTATTATAGAATTACAAATTCGAGTTTATGTTACAAATTTAAATCATATTGTGTTTCGAAAGAAACTTATAAAATGTTCGTTATATCTCACGTAATTAAAATGATTTTACATCGAAATACTGATCTGTATTATAGAATTACAAATTCGAGTTTATGTTACAAATTTAAATCATATTGTGTTTCGAAAGAAATTTATAAAATGTTCGTTATATCTCACGTAATTAAAATGATTTTACATCGAAATACTGATCTGTATTATAGAATTACAAATTCGAGTTTATGTTACAAATTTAAATCATATTGTGTTTCGAAAGAAATTTATAAAATGTTTTTTATATCTTATTTAATTAAAATGATTTTACATCGAAATACTAATCTGTATTATAGAATTAAAAATTCGAGTTTATGTTACAAATTTAAATCATATTGTGTTTCGAAAGAAATTTATAAAATGTTTTTTTATATCTTATTTATTAATTAAAATGATTTTACATCGAAATACTGATCTGTATTACAGAATTAAAAATTCAAGTTTATGTTACAAATTAACATACGACATCATATTGTTTTTCGAGAGAAATTTATAATAAAATTGTTCGTCGAATCTCTTGTAAAATGGTTTTACATTGAACCATCCCATATTTTAAAATTAGAAATACGAGTAATACTTAGACTGGACCGTCTTTTGTAAAGTGTTCGTTGAATCTCATTCATTTTACGATTGATTGTTTCGTGTGGAATTTTGTAACCCGTTAATTTCATGTCTGGTTATTAGTGCATTCGTAATTAATTAATTAATTAATTAATTAATTACTCCTATATTAATTATTGTTCCTTAATTAAATAAATCCTATATATATAATAACACTATAAATAACAACCTAAGAGCACATTATTTATTCATCTCAAACACCTAATCTATTTCAAATTTTAATAGCTATTTACATAGAATTAAATAATTAATCTCCAAAAATTCTTCAAGAATAATTATCTTAAACATATAATATTATAATTATAATTATAATTATAATTATGTCATCTTTTAAGTTCCAAATTTCTTTAATTCTTCTTGTCTCTCTATTCCTCATTCTTCCTCATATGAACGGTACGTCGCATACGTTCAAAATTTAATTTTATGAATGTAATTATCATATTTTCCATCGCATTTCAATTAGAAGATTATACAACCAGTTGTACATAGTTCTATGTACAACTGGTTTTAAGATTTTGAGTTTTATCACAAAGATTTCGAGTTTTGATGTAAACTTTTTGAGCGTTACTGTAAAATTGTCGATTTAAATCACATAAATATTTAAGCTCAAAAACTTACAACTCAGCTCATAAACTTTTATAAGCTCAATAAATATACACAAAAGTTCAAAAACTTTGCCTTGATTGTACAATGCTTTTGTACAACCAGGTGTATAATCCTATTTTCCATCGCCTTTCTGCTCCTAGAAAATCTCGACACATTTATAAATTACTACTCCCTCCGTATCTATATGTTCGTCCACTCTATTTAATATATGGGTGGAGTATTATATTGAAAGTGGACAAACATATAGATACGGAGGTAGTATTTTTTTTTAAAAATAATTTTTTATATATCGCATTATTTCTGCCTCTAAAAAATCTCGATACCTTATAAATTATAATTACGTAGGTGTATGGTGCATTTTAACTTACTAAAAATATATATATTATGCGTCGTATAATTATTATATATTGCGTTTCTAACTCTTCGAATTCTTGACACATTATAATAATTTATTTCGATCCGTACATTTTTCTTTAAGCATTATTATATGAAGGGTCATTTAAGGGTACGAATAGTACATAAAGTGGTACTAAAGAATAGTCTCTTAATAAGTTATTGAGAGACCGTCTCTTCCAAGATTTTGTGTTATTATATGCATGTAATTACTACGTATTGCATTATTTCTAACTCTTCGAACTCTTGACACATTATAATCATTTACTTCGATCCATAAAAAAAAAACATATTATTGAATTGTTTAAAATTAAAATAACTTTATTTATCAAAAATTTATTTTTATTAAAAAATGCATTATTATTACGTACATTATTGTAATTATTATATCGTGTTATTTCTCCTTTTAATAATTAATCTCGATTATTAACGTTTTTCTTTATCTTATAATCAAAAAAAAAAAATTATTAAAAATTGCATTATTACGTACATTATTGTAATTATTATATCGTGTTATTTCTCCTTTTAATAATTAATCTCGATTATTATTAACGTTTTTCTTTACGTTATAATAATTAATTATTTACGTTTGTTTTTTTGGATTTACGATGTTTTAAATTGTAGGTGTTGAAGGGCAAGAAGGTCAATGTACTCAAGCAGGGCAATGTAATTCTCAACAGCAATGTCAAGCAGAATGTGTAAGGCAGAGAATTCAACACACTAGTGTGTATTGTGGACGTCCAATTCTTGATCCAACTTCTCCTCCAATTTGTAATTGTTGTAATTAATTAATTAATTAATTAATTACTATTAGGAATAAATTTAAAAAAATGGGGTAAATTAGGAATAATTTATTGAATTATTATTTTATAGGAGTTATTATAGTTTTAATTAAATAAATACCCCATTAATTTTATTTATGTTATATGAGTAAGATATAATAATTATTATGTACGACGTTTTTTTTAATAATATAATGTACTAGAATATACTTTTTATATATGTTATTAATTATTAATATAATAAGTATATTTAATACAATATAATGATTAATAATATATGAAAGTTCGTCTCAAATTCGAGTTTATGTTACGAATTTACTTTATATTATCTTTGTTAATTTAATGGGGTAAATTAGGAATTTATTGAATTATTATTTTATAGGAGTTATTATAGTTTTAATTAAATAAATACCCCATTAATTTTATTTATGTTATATGAGTAAGATATAATAATTATTATGTACGACGTTTTTTTTAATAATATAATGTAGTAGAATATACTTTTTATATATGTTATTAATTATTAATATAATAAGTATATTTAATACAATATAATGATTAATAATATATGAAAGTTCGTCTCAAATTCGAGTTTATGTTACGAATTTACTTTATATTATCTTTGTTAATTTAATGGGGTAAATTAGGAATTTATTGAATTATTATTTTATAGGAGTTATTATAGTTTTAATTAAATAAATACCCCATTAATTTCATTTATGTAATATGAGTAAGATATAATAATTATTATGTACTACGTTTTTTTAATAATATAATGTAGTAGAATATACTTTTTATATATGTTATTAATATAATAAGTATATTTAATATAATATAATGATTAATAATATATGAAAGTTCTTCTCAAATTCGAGTTTATGTTATGAATTTACTTTATATTATCTTTGTTAATTTAATGGGGTAAATTAGGAATTTATTGAATTATTATTTTATAGGAGTTATTATAGTTTTAATTAAATAAATACCCCATTAATTTTGTTTATGTTATATGAGTAAGATATAATAATTATTATGTACGACATTTTTTTTAATAATATAATGTAGTAGAATATACTTTTTATATATGTTATTAATTATTAATATAATAAGTATATTTAATACAATATAATGATTAATAATATATGAAAGTTCTTCTCAAATTCGAGTTTATGTTACGAATTTACTTTATATTATCTTTGTTAATTTAACGAAATATAAAAAATGTGTATATCTCTCTCTTATATTATATTGAATCACAAATTCGAGTTTATATTACGAATTTACTTCATATTGTGTTTATCAAATTAAAACAACTTGTATGTAACACTACGTTAAGATATAATTATTTTACAGCATTACTCGATTATCCATAATTTTTTTTGAAAATTCCGATATTACCCTTTTTAATTCTAAAGCAAATTTCGTTTTTTTCTTATTATTATTCTAAACCAATTTTGATGATTTTTTTTTGACTTAATCAAACCTCATTAATTCTAAAAAATCAAATAGTTATTACTTTCGACTTCACATATTTTATCGTAAACTAATTAATATTATATAAAATTAGAATTAAAACTAATGTAGTAGATAATCATAATATCATATCTTCAATTAGGAAGATGATCATGATTATATTGTTACAAAATCTCTAATAATGCATGCACCTTTTTAATAACTTTACAACTATTTTCTGCATGCAAATGCTATATATCGTGTTTTTGACTCTAGATAAACTCGATAATTGTTTACATTTAATTAATTAAAATAACTATAAATATTTTAAAAAGAAATTAACCATTATCTTATGTAAAATCTATGTAAATCTCTTATAAAATGGTTTTACATCATTATTGAAGTTTAAAATCACAAATCGTTCATTATTGAAGCTTATCGAATTAATTTCAGGATTGTTTGTTTCGCGTGGAATAATATTATCAATTTTAAGTTTTAATCCATTAATTTCATGTCGGGTTGTTATTGATTATCGTCTAGTAAGTGTAGATAATTACTTACATACTCCTATATTATTATTTTCTAAAAAAAAAAAAAAAATCTATATATAACACTATATTACTATTAATAACAAAACTATATATGTGAACATTGTCTATATATATTCATCTCACTTTCTCAATTATATTCAAATTACAATAAGCTATACATTTACAAAAAAAAAACAAAAAAACAAAAAAGAATTTAATAATTTTCCTAAGAATATATAATGGCATCTTCAAAACTCCAAATTTCTTTCATTCTTCTTGTCTCTTTAATCCTCATGGCTCACATGAACGGTACATTCGATTTAACTTACTATATATTCGTAATATTTTGTGCATGCATGTAATAATTATCATATATCATCGTTTAATAATTTATGTAAATTAATCATATATCGCATTATTTCTGACTCTAAAAACACTAGACATATTATATAATTTAATTACTAATGTTTTTCTTTCGGGTTTACTATGTTTTTAAAATCAAAAGTAAACAATTTATCAGAACGGAGAAAAATTAAATTTTCATATATATCGCGTAAATGTATGAGCCATTTTCATTACAAATATTTTGTGCACGTAAATGTACATTATATATCGCGTTATTTCTGATTCTACAAAATCTTGACACATTATAATAAATTACATTTTTTTCTTTAACTTCGGGTTTATTATGTTTTTTAAAATAAATATATAAATAAATAATTCACGCATTTTTTTACGCTACAAATATTTTGTGCATGCAAATGTTATGTCACGTTATTTCTGACTTTACAAAATCTCAACACATTATAATTAATCACTTACGTTTTTCATTTGGGTTTATGGTTTTTCTAGGTATCGAAGGAATAACATGTACACAAGTCGGGACTTGCGAGACTCAATCAGAATGTGCATCGGCCTGCGCATCCAAAGGAATTCAACCAACTAAACTTTACTGTGCACCGGCTCGTGACGGTTCTCCTTCAGCTTGTAATTGTTGTGTTTAATATTAAAACCTAATTTATTAATTTTAGTTAATTATATATACTATTAGTAATAAATTAAATTTGTAATAATTATTTAATTTTTTTGTTTAATAGAAATAAATTATAATAATAAAAGTAACCACCTCATATGTGAGAGGAGACTGTCTCATACAAGAATTTGTATTTGTTTAATTTAAACCTAGTTTGTTGATTTTATTAATTAGATACTTGTATATGTTACTAATAGTAATAATAATTAGTTAATTTTTGTGTTTAATTTAAACCTAGTTTATTAATTTTATTTAATTAATTTTACAAAGAGTAATAATATTAATTAGTTTAGAATACTAATTGGTTCAGGGTTCATGTAAATACACGGTTTTTTAAGATACTGTGTTAGCAGTGACGATGATTTTCATAACGAAATACAAATGCAAAAATATATTACATACGAAGTAGTTTTTTTCGGTATATATAAAATTAAATAAAGACTGCCTAATTTAACAGAAAAACGAGCGACTGTTTTATGTTATAGAATTAGTTAGATTAGGAGAAATCGATTATGAAATATACCAAATTTTAAACTGAAATGATCCGAAATTAATTAAATCATGGGATGTTGTAAATCGATTACTAATACTTTGGTTTGTCGACAAATTATTGTATGAGACGCGCGGGACAATCTGGTTTCGGGTTGAAATGTGATAGATCTACGGCTCGACTTAGGCTGAGGCTTGGGAGATCTGCGCCAGGTTTCATCTAGAACGAGTCGCCTCAATAATCATATATTTTGGTCGCGATTTCTTACTACAAAGATGCGATTCATAATCATGCTAAAGTGTAGAAATTAAGAAAAAATTACCAAGAACTCGGAATTAGAATGACAATAATGAGTTAATTGGAGTCGAATTGCTTGAAATCGGTTTTCAATTTTCAAAAAATATGAAGTTGAGCGAAGCATGTAGGTTAAATGTAAGTAAATAAATAAGGGGAGGATGGTAAATAAAAGGGTTAAACAAGGTGAGAGGCAAAATGGGTAAATCAATTAAAGTATGGAGGACATTAAGTAAAATTATGGATGACAAGAAACGAAAGTGTAAAAACATACTCCTATATATACCACTATGTATTATATTAATAGTAATTATTGTGTACAACCGTTGTACCATGCGACAGTAGTAAAAGTTTGCAACTTATGATAAAAAGTGACCATTTTAGGTTAGTTAGTTACCACTTTCAGATGAATAATTACCACTTTTTCATATTAAAATGTGGTCACTATTTAACTTAAAGTGGTCACTAAATAACATAAAGTGATGACTTTTTATCATAAATTAGATCCGTCGTACGGTACAACGGTTGTATACTATAATTTGTGTTATATTATCTTATACGGAATATTATTTTCTGATAGCGATTAATCCTATTAAATATATTAATAATAAAATAAGGTTATTAAGACTTAAAATGAGTATAATTTACAACTCAATTTATTAGTAATAAATGAGTGATTTTTTTTTATATAAAGGGACAGTGAACTACGAAATAAGTAATGTTAAATAATACAGATCCTTTACGATTGTATTTAAACGTTTAATGTTTTTCTTATTTGATAAATTTAATTTTAGGAATGAAGACTAAATTACACGTAAATTAGTGTTAATTTAATAACGTCTGGTTGTTATTGATTATCGTCTAGTAAGTGCACATAATTATTTACTCCTATATTATTATTTTTCTAAAAATAAATCTACATAAAACACTATATTACTATAAATAACAAAACTATATATGTGAACATTGTCTATATATATTCATCTCACTTTCTTAATTATATTTCAAATAAATCATAATAAGCTATATATTTAAAAAAAAAACTAAGAATTTAATAATTTTCTAAAGAATATATAATGACATCTTCTAAACTCCAAATTTCTTCCATTCTTCTTGTCACTTTAATCCTCATCGCTCATATGAACGGTACAGTCGATGATTTAACTTACTATATATATTCGTAATATTTTGTGCATGTAATTATCATACATCGTCGTTTAATTTATGTAAATTAATCATATATCGCGTAATTTAATTTTTTTTTACTCTGCAATAAACTCTATCTAGACACATAATATAATTATTTACATTTTTTTTTAGGGTTTACTATGATTTTAAAATCAAAGTAAACAAATGATCGGATGAGAGAATACTTATATTTTCATATATATCGCGTTATTTCTGACTCTATGAAATCTCTAATAATGCATGCATATATATCATGCATGGTCCTTTTAACTTCACAACTATTTTACGTATTTAATTGTTATACATCGTGTTATTTCTGGCTCTAGAAAATCTCGACACATTATAATTACTTAAGTTTTTGTTTAGGGTTTACAATTTCTGTAAAAATAAAAGTAATTAAACAAATGATCAAAACAGAGAATACTTATATGTACGTTCATATATCAATTATTTCAGACTCTACGAAATCTCTAATACATGTATCATGCATGTAATTATTGTATAACGCGTTATTTCTGACTCTAAAAACTCTCGACATGATTATAATTATTATTAGAGTAAATTAAAAATTATTACTCCCTTTTAAAATACTCATTTTAAAAATTACTCCCTTTTGAAATTTTTGTTAAAAATAACTCCCAAAATCTATCAAAAGTTCAAAAATTGCTCTCAATTTTATTTTTAGGACAAAAATGCCCTTGGTTAGAGGGTGAGGTGAAGTAATAGCGAAAAAAAAGTTAGGGGCATTTTCGTCCAAAAATTATATTTTGAAGCAATTTTTGAACTTTTGATAGACGATTTTGGGAGTTATTTTTAACAAAAATTTCAAAAGGGAGTAATTTTTAATTTACTCTTATTATTACTTACGTTTTTCTTTTGGGTTTACTGAAAATATTTCTAGGTATCGAAGCTGTTGCAAAATGTTATAATGGCGCAGGGAATTGTAAAACGGACGCACAATGTGCGTCCCTATGCGCAGTCGCCTACGAGGGTATACCATATAAACTCTGGTGTTCGGTGGCCGCTGGTGGCTGCGGTTCTGGTGTCTGTAATTGTTGTTATAATAAGCGATAGAAAAAAAAATATATATATTATTATCGAATAATATATTAATGATTAGAAAAGAATATATTCTTAAATACAGAGTATATTAAAAGGTTACATTATACAGTAGACCGTGATCATAGTACAGTTCTGGTAATTCAGAATAATGTTAGTTCTAAAAACGAATGAAAAAAGGAAGCTACTGGTCTCAAGACCGTTTCAAATTAGGTACATTGAAATGTGTGTAGTATTGTACTGTTTTATTTATTTATTGGAAACACATTTACAACAGCATATCAGCCATAATCTACTGTTTTTTAATTATACGCTGTTAATAACAGAATATATTGAAACAATATATTTAATTTATCCACGAAAATAATCTGATTGCTCTGTAATCTTCTGCTCTACGTAAATACGTATAATAACCGAGAGTTCTAATGTATTAACTGTATTCTGCTAATATGATAAACTATTACAACTCTGTTACTATCGTTTGCCAAACATTCCCTTCACCATGAAATTTAACATAGCAATTGCATGCAAACTTTCATATAATAAATAGTACGAGTATAAAATAATCAAAACTATATACATACAGACGGTAGTACGGTACAGTACTATTCTGTAACGATTATCTTAATATCTTATATAGTATATTATTTTCTGATTGTGATTAATCCTGTTAAATATATTAATTACAATGAGGTTAGGATTTAAGACTGTATATATTTAAAAAAAAAACAAGACGGTCTCATAAAAGACTAATTGCGTGAGAATTTGTCACAAACTTTTTTTTTTATATATAGATTTCGGTAAATAATATTATAAGACGTTACAGTCACTTTTGTCATTTTGTGAAAAATAACTTAATTTAATTATTTGTAATAAATGAGTAAATTTTTTTACATTATTGAATTGAAGTTTAAAATCACAAATCGTTTGTTGAAACTTATTGGTTTCAGAATTGTTTGTTTCACGTGGAATAATGTTTTCACTTTTAACCCATTAATTTCTCGTCTGGTTGTTATTATTCATCATCTACAAAATAAGGGTAGATAATTACTTACTCTTATATATTATTGTTCTAAAAATAAATCTAATATATATAACACTATAAATAACAAACCTATGTGAACATTGTTTATATATCATCTCATTTTCTCAAATATATTTCAAATTCCAATAAACTATATAATTTCAAAATAAAATAAAATAAAGAATTTTATAATTTTCCTAAAAATATATAATGGCATCTTTTAAACTCCAAATTTCCTCCATTCTTTTTGTCTATTTGATCCTCATTGCTCATATGAATGGTAAAATCGATTTAACTTAATATATAATATTTGTAATATTTTGTGCATGTAATAATTATCATATATCGTCATTTAATTTATGTAAATTAATCATATATCGCGTTATTTTTTTTTACTCCACAATAAACTTTATCTAGACACATTATATAATTATTTACATTTTGGTTTTGGGTTTACAATTTCTTCAAAACTATTAAGTAATTAAACAAATGATCATAACAGAGAGTGAATATTTTGCGCATGTAATTGTTGTATATTGCGTTATTTCTGACTCTAAAAACTCTAGACACGTTATGATTACTTACGTTTTTTTTAGGGTTTACAATTTCTTTAAAACTAAAAGTAATTAAACAAATGATCAGAACAACTATTATATTTTGCGCATGTAATAAATTGTGGTATATATCGCGTTATTTCTGACTCTAAAAACTCTAGACACGTTAGGATTACTTACGTTTTTTTAGGGTTTACAATTTCTGTAAAACTAAAAGCTATTAAACAAATTATCAGAACAACTATTATATTTTGTGGATGTAATTGTGGTATATATCGTGTTATTTCTGACTCTAAAAACTCTAGACACGTTACAATTACTTACGTTTTTTTAGGGTTTACAATTTCTTTAAAACTAAAAGTAATTAAACAAATTATCAGAACAACTATTATATTTTGTGCATGTAACTGTTGTATAACGCGTAATTTCTGACTCTAAAAACTCTCGACACAATTATACATAATTACTTACGTTTTTCTTTTGGGTTTACGGATTTCTAGGTATCGAAGGAAAATGTATTATGGCAGGAAGTTGCAAATCTCTTGAAGATTGTTCATCACTATGCAAAAAATGGAGAATTCAAGCAATAACTAAACTTTACTGTGAACCCTCCCCTCCTAACGGTGATCGTTTTTGTAATTGTTGTCAGTCTGGGGTCTGATTAAATGTATCTGGAGCTAGATTTACGAACAGTAAAACCATGACGATAAAAAAAAATTGAGTGATTGTTAAGTATCAATCAAAACTCAAACTAGCTAGTGTTGTTTTCAAACACCTAACATCGCAAAATTCAGGCCCTGTTTGGCAAACAACAGTAGCAGATTTGTAATATCGGACAACATTCGAAGAATACAATTAACAGATTGTATTCGCAGGTCTGACTGTTAAATTAAATTAACAGAATTAAGGAAGAGTGTTTGGTAATTAGCAGATTACAGGAGAATCAAATTGTTTGGCAAACAGCAGTAGCAGATTTGTAATAGCGGACAACATTAGCAGAATACGGTGAACAGATTGTATTACGGAGTAGCAGGTTTGACTATTAAATTAGCAGAATTAGGAAGAATTTTTTGGTAATGAGCTGATTATAGGAGAATCGAATTGTTTTCATGTATACATTGAATATGCTCATTTAGGCCCCGTTTGGCAAACAGCAGTAGCAAGTTTGTAATAGCGGATAACATTAACAGAATACGGCTAACAGATTGTATTGGCAAACTTGACTGTTAAATTATACTTGTAAATAAATTAGTGCAATTAATACATAAGTATATTAAATACTCCGTATTAATAATGTATTTCCTCTTTTAATATTTCCTCTTTTAATCTATTAAATACAATCATCATAACGATATTTTATCACTTTTCAGAAAAATAATTTACAAAGTATTTAAAAATTTAATATCTTCCTAATTTAGTACAATTAAATTAAACTTAAGATTGACTAAATCACACATAAATTAGTTTGCTATTAATACATACACTATATTAATTACAGTAATTATTGTTTACAATTGTTGTAAAAACGATACGTAATTTTTTTTATATATATTAGATCTATTTTCACTCATATAGTCATATATATATATATACACACACATTGTTTGTACGTACATTTTTTATTATTAATATTTCAATTTCTGATGATAATATTCATGTTAATGTTGCTTTAATTAGTTTATTAACATGTATTCACTGGACACACGTTAGAAAAACCGTAAATATATATATAAATTAGATCTATTTTCGCTCATAAACTTACTTTTTTTTTCTTCATATTTGTACAACTTTGCACATTTATTATGACATCAAATATTACGTACGACCAAAGAATACCATGCACATGGGGTACCCTACGTTATTGCATGTCTTTTACTCTTTTACGTACAAATATTAAAACTATTGCAAATTCTTCACATTTCAACATTCCATGCAATTTTCATACAAATTATCTGTTTTTGGACCGTCAGAGAATGTACGTACCATTAATATTTTATCATGCAATAAAAAAATATATATTATGCTAAATATTTGATAGTTTTTTTCAATCATGTATTTTATTCAGAAAGATACCAAATGATGATGAATCTATTCTTTTGGTAAACATAGAAAACTTGAATTTTAATTTTAATTTAATTTTGAATTTTATGGTTGTTTATTTATAAATTTGGTAGTTGGGTATTAAATATTTGTATTAATTATATCGGTTATTTTATCGTGTGTTTATTGATTGAGCACACGTTAACATGCTAAATAAAGCCGGATTCAAAATAATATTGTCTAAATATTGTACTCCGTAGTAATTATGAGTTAATAATTCAATTTCTCATGATATATCATTATGAATCTTGTTTTATTTAGCGTGTTAATATGTGCTCAGTAGACACACTTTAGAAAAATCGTAATTATATTAGTAGCAAAATACGGTTAACAGATTTTAGTACCAGATTTGACTAAAAATAATTACTCCGTATTAAATTAGAAGAAAAAAAAAGTTTGATAATTAGCAAATTATGAGACAATTATATTGTTTTCATGTATAAATTGAACATGATATTTCAATATGTTTTTATTAGCAGCTTATTCAAAAACAGTGGATTTTATGTAATTAAACAGGTAATATACTATTGAAATACGGAGTATATCATTATCAAACACACAAAATTGAGATCGAAATCTGTTAATTTTCACCGAGTATACTGCTGATAAAAAGGGTAATATATCAACTTTAATTTATTATGAGTATTGTAGGTCATATATGAAGTATACTCCTATTGAGAAAGATTCCACATAATGAAATTTTCATTTTTGAGAAACATGAAAAGCTAGAATATTTGTGGCTATTTATAAATACATTTTTTCTAACATCTGTTTACTGAACACATGTTAATAAGCTAAATAAAGCAAGATTTACCTGAATATTATCATGAAAAATTGAAATAATAAGTTCTATTTTTACCATACTTAGACAATATCCAAATTAATCTTACTTTAATTAGCCTATTAACCTGTATCTGGACACACGTTAGAAAAAACCCGTTATAAATTTGGTAGTTGGATCTTGAAAATATTTGTATGTGTATATAAGGCATATTAACCTTTAGACTTTATGGTACCGACTAGACTACTAAACATATGAAACTTGAATTATTGATTGGACAGTTATTGGATGGTAGATGATCCAATTTTGGTATCCCACGTATTAATGGACTTTATTGTGTCTTCAATTTACCCACCCAAAACTAGAATTCATTAGATTCCTTAACGAAACACGAGAATGAGATCGACAATTTGTAATAATCCTATGCTTAGTAAATTAATGAGATTTGGGTTTGTTGAGAATTCTGATCGAGCAGAAGTAAAAACCCTAAGGTTAACTAACTAAGATAGCTACCGGAAGTATGGGTATCGGTCCACAAGGAAGGGTGGTAGAATTTAGATTCCTAAACGAAACACGAGAATGAGATCGACAATTTGTAATCCTATACATGCTTAATAAATTAATGAGATTTGGGTTTGTTGAGAATTCTGATCGAGCAGAAGTAAAAACTCTAAGGTCAACTAACTAAGATAGCTACCAGAAGTATGGGTATCGGTCCACAAGGAAGGTTAGAATTTAGATTCCTAAACGAAACACGAGAATGAGATCGACAATTTGTAATCCTATGCTTAGTAAATTAATGAGATTTGGGTTTGTTGAGAATTCTGATCGAGCAGAAGTAAAAATCCTAAGGTCAACTAACTAAGATAACTGTTCGCAAGAGTGGAGACTAGTGGTTAAAACATGTGGCTACATTGCTACAACCCCATGGGTCTCAGGTTCAAGCCCCTGTAAGAGCATTCTTGTGGGAGTTGTATGGCTTGAGACTATGCCATCTAGACTTCGAGCCCGTCGTCCAAAGGACGGTTTACATGGTGTGCGTGGTTTGCAGGCTATTGCGTACACCGGGAGTTCACCCAGAACGCACCAAAGGTAGCGGCTGCGGGTTCCCTCGTCACCAAAAAAAAAAAAAACTAAGATAGCTACCGGAAGTATGGGTATCGGTCCACAAGGAAGGGTGGTAGAATTTAGATTCCTAAATGAGACATGAGAATGAGATCGACAATTTGTAATTCGATCCTTTGCTCAGTAAATTGACGAATAAAAGTAAAAATTGGCCTTAAGGTCAACTAACTAAGGTAGTTAGCGAAAGTATGGGTGTCGATCAATAGGAAAACGTAGAATACAGAGCTTTAGCTATGACGTTAACTAGTCTACTCGATCTAGAGAAAAGGGTATGACGGTATGATTATAACTATAGCGGGAGATTCCTTTGTTCTAGGTGTCTAGGCTTTTTCGGCTTGTTCTTGGGTCTTGGGTGGAGACCTCTGTGGTGATCATGATATGTCGTGCGCTGGGATCTATACCTGACACCATCTTGGATATCTGCTTTGATCTGAGATTTCTGCAAGTAAAGAGCGAGGGTAGATATTGGTTTTGGTTAACTGGTATGCCAAGCCTTTGCGTCTGGCAGATTTATTGCTTTACTCTTAGGACATTATTAAGGGGTGTGATGTGTGTGTCGATCTGACTGGGTCTTCCTCTTGGACTCAGTCTGGGTTGTCTGACTTCATGCCCGAACGCATGATGGCTGAGGCGGCTCGGCGCAATGCGTCAAGTACATACTGGAGCTTATTCACGGCGATGGGTTATGGTTTCTTGCCTTTTTCATTTTCTTCACTTGGGGAGTTAGAGGCAGATATATATAATTGTCTTGCTTAAGTGGATCCAAAAGTTCTCGATGTCCTAGGATGCCAGAGCTCGCGCTGATACTCACATTTTTACTCAGATTAGTTTTGCTATTGCAAAGGGGATAAGAACCCAGATAGTATATCGGTTGTCCACTAATTTCTTGTCAATATAAAACGTGTTTTATTAAAACAAAACAAAAATGATAAATTAGCAAACTATCATATTCAAACAAAGTCCTCATAAGTTGACAAATAAAATTGAAATTTGTCAAAAAAAACAACAATGTGGAGATGAAGAAATTGTTTAGTGACCTAACAAGTGTTTTTTGTCTTTCACTTTTATATATTCAACTACCTCTTTTATAGGATTGTCCTACGGTATAAAACAGATCAACAGAGGACAATCCCACTCTTTAAAAATACAGATTATCAACTAAAACAAGAAATTATTAATTTAACTGTTTGAACTTTTAACTAATGGGCTGATCTTACAATATCACACAATCTTATACTGTGTAACAAGACAAATTCTTGTTTGTGACGACTCTAGTAAATTGAGTTCTAAAACTTTGTTATTAGTGCTTGAAATTTTTATTATTAGTGAGTTTCAAATTGATTTTGAAACGGTATTTTATCATTATTCTTTTTCTTTGTTCGCTTTTATTTTATTTTATTTGGTTTGTGGATGACGACTTGAAAACCTCGGATTCTGATTCAGGTTAGCCGACCCCAATTTTTTTTTTTGTTCAACGAAGAGCGCACTTAGTCGCATTACAATATAGGGGGGATTCGAACCTGAGACCTGTTGTTCCAGAATACCTAGTCTTAACCACTAGGCCAAGACATTTTCGGTACCCCAAATCTTTTGGGACCAAGGCTCTGATGTTGTTGACGACTCAAATAAATTACCGAATCATAGGACAAATTGCCTATAAAATATCAAATATTTTCTCGTTATTAGCCTCATGTATTAACATCTGACCCGTTTTAACGTTTAAGACCGATATTGTGTCTCAATCAATACTAGGTGTTAGGTAACTAGATTAAGTCCAAACAATAGTAGAGACATAAGTGGCCCACGCAAGCATGATTTGGGCCCATTGCTTTATGATTCATCAAGCATCCACCCATCTCCCTATCCCAAATTCTAAAGCAAATTCTATTAGCCATCTTAGAGGTATTATTTTTATTTTCTTTCTAATTTGGTATACTTAAAATTGACTGTTTTTTTTTTGTTTTTTTTTCAAAAAAAAAAAATTAAGTTAGGACAATATCAATTTGACAATTTCTAGCCTTGTAAACAAAAAAAAATTGATTTTGATACATTGTAATTATGAACTAATTAATCAGATAGATTAACGTAACAGAGAAATATTCAGTTCGAACTCTTTTTCCATATGCGAAAAACAAACAAACATTGTTAGTGTAAATTAACTTGTATAATTAATAACGTAACAGAGAAATATTCAGTTTGAACTCTTTTTCCATATGTGAAAAACAAACAAATATTGTTAGTGTAAATTAACTTGTATGTAGAGTAACTGTGCTTTAAAGATAACTCGATAACTTTGTGAATTAATTCAATAACTTTACAATTAAGCCCAACAAAAGTAATCCAAGAGGGATAAATGGATAATGGATTATTAATGTCAAAGATGTAAGTGATGACGAAGACTAATATGCTCGTGCCACTTATTTTATGAAGAAAAAAAATCACATTTTCGTTAATTTGTTTACTTTTACTTTAAATTAAAACTGAGAAAAGTGACCGTAGATCACTTATGAACGGTCTACTCATCAAAATATTCAACAATTTTTAATATAAAAAAGTATATATAAATAACAGAATCAGGTAAAATAGGTAGATAATTTTTCGAGATATATTTATATATATATCGGGAGAATAAAAAATGAGTATATTTTTAATTTTGGATTGATTATAAGTATATAAACCTTTCCTATTTACAAATATACTCCATCATGTCAACATTGAACAACCATCAAGTGGGACCTCCCCCAATTCCAATCCTTTTGCATCTTCAAGTCCAAACAAGGTCAAAATGGTCATTTCACACTACTCTTCAACCGAGTCGGTTTCTCCTGTGTCGAGCATATCCATCACAGAACCACAACGAGTTAAACTCATATGATTAGACAAGACAAGATCAAAATGCCTAGAAAGTACTTTAACAAATGATTTGTCACCATCAGTCCAAGGATACCGAAAAATCTTAGTTCAGTGGTTAAGACTAGATACATAGACAGTAGTTCCCAGATTCGAATCCCCGTTACCTACACTGTGATGCGAATAAATCCATTCTGGTTTATAATGAACATACCGTTAAAAACTTATGACAAGTCGTATATTACTCACATTTTCTTCCAGATGCATTTTGATTTTGTCTCAATTTGACCAGATATAACGTTGTGACAGATACATACCCGTTAACTAGGGAGACCAACTGGGATAATATTTGATCCGTTAGAAATTTGCGACAGATATTATCGTCTCGATATTTGGGTCTTCAACCATCCTCAACTCTCCCACTATTCCCGATACATCCTGATTTTATCTTATTTAGTCAGTGATATTTGATCCATTATAACTTTGTGACGGATATATCCGTTAATGAAGATAACAATTGGAATAATATTTGATCTGTTAGAAATTTGTGACGGATATTATCGTCTCGAAATTTGGGTCTTCAACTAGCCACAACTCTCTCCCACAATATGCCTTGTTTGTACCCTTCATCAAACCAAAACCAAAACCCAAAACACAAAACACAAATCCCCAAAATTTTTAATCAAAAATCAAAATCAAACACAACTCCCTATATTTTTTCCCTCTCTCTCCCTCTCTCTCTATCTCCTTCCATTTTTATTCCTCCCAACAAATTTCTCAAATCTCCATTAAAAAAAATGTCTCAAATCCCACACAATCTCCTTCATTCTTCCCTAGATTAAAAACCCAGAAAAACCCATATTTTATTTTCTGAATCAAATCATTAAAACAACACCTTCAATCGAGGTGATTTCTTACTGTTTTTGGTTCGAGTATGAACACTCAATTTTTCTCCAAATCCCCTGTTATTTTCACCTTCATTCTTCTCTAATTGAAAAAAAACCCAGAAAAACCCATATTCTACTTTCTCAATCAAACCTCTGAATCATCATCCGGTTCATCCAGTTAATCCAGCTAATCCGGTTCAGTTAGGTAATCCGGTTCATGAGCAAAAGTAAGAGGAAGAAGAAAACAACAATGGTGGAAACGACGACGACATTAATGGAGAACGCACTAAACCGTTCAAAATCAAGGGTAAGTCCACAAAACGACGTCGTACAGTTAGAAAAACATCTACCAAACGGAGATCTATACACTGGAACATTCCTAGGAAACATCCCACATGGTTCGGGAAAGTATTTATGGAGTGACGGGTGTATGTACGAAGGAGAATGGAAAAAGGGTAAAGCTAACGGTAACGGTAAATTTTCATGGCCGTCAGGTGCGACGTATGAAGGTGAGTTCAAAGGTGGTAGAATGGAGGGTCAAGGTACGTTTACCGGTCCACATGGTGATACTTATACCGGTTCATGGGTCGGGGATAAGAAACACGGGTATGGTGTTAAGAGGTACGCTAATGGCGATTGTTATGATGGGAATTGGAAACGGAATTTGCAGGAAGGGGTTGGGAATTATGTTTGGAAGAATGGGAATTGGTATACAGGTGAATGGAGAGGTGGTGTGATTTGTGGGAAAGGGGTTTTGAGTTGGGATCATGGAGGAAATGGGAATTTGAATAATTCGGTTTCGATTTCGGATTGTAGGTTGAATGTTGGTAGGATCGGGTCTGAGAATAGTATTGTTTTGGTTTCGGATTGTAAGAGTAAATTGGGTAGGGATTGTGGTTTTGGTTCGGATTGTGTTAGTAAAACGATTAGGGTTGGTTTGGATGTTGATAGTAAAACGGGTCGGGTTGGTTCGGGTCCGAAGCTGGATTGTGAAGATACCATGGTGTTGGATTGTAAAATGGGTGTAGGGTTGGGTCCAGAGCTGGATTGTGAGAACACCATAGGGTCGGATTGTAGGATGTGCGTAGGGTTGGATCCGAAGCTGGATTGTGAGAATAACCTAGGGTCAGATTGTAAAATGGGTGTAGGGTTGTGTCCGAAGCTGGATTGTGAGAATAGCATAGGGTCAGATTGTAGAATGTGTGTAGGTAAGGGTGAGAATAGCATAGGGTCGGATTGTAAAACGTGTGTAGGAGGTAAGGGTGAAAATAGCATAGGGTCGGATTGTGATATGAGTGTAGTAGGTAAGGGTGACATAGTGTTGGATTGTAATATGAGCCTAGGAAAGACGAGTAATGTCGGGTTGTTTCCGAGGATATGTATATGGGAGAGCGAAGGGGAAGCGGGGGATATAACGTGTGATATAATCGATAATGTGGGGGTAGCTTCGATGATCTATGGAGACGGGTTTCTAGGGTTGGATAGGAGGTTCGTTAGTAGCGGGATTGGTGGTAATGGTGTTAGTAGTAGTCCTTGTTGTTTTATCAAAGAGGCTAAGAAACCGGGTCAAACTATTTCTAAAGGGCACAAGAACTATGATTTGATGCTTAATCTTCAACTTGGTATAAGGTAATTGTTGTTGGATTCGGTTTAGTTGTGTTGATTTAGACGGTTTTAGGACGAGATTGAATGCCTAGTGGTGATCTTGTTGTAAAACCGTCTTCACGAAATCATTGATTATGTTTGATTGTATGGTAGTTTTGATTGTGTTGATTAGATGGTTTTAGTGTAAGACGGTTTTAGGACGAGATTGCAAGGTTTGATTGTTTGAACATGGAATGCCTAATGGTGATCTTGTTCTAAAGCCCGTCTCTACGAAATCATTGATTATGTTTGATTGTGTGATTGTTTGAAAATGGAATGCCTAATGGTGATCTTGTTATAAACCCGTCTCTACAAAATCATTCATTATGGTAGATTGTTTGGATTTAGTATGTTTTGGGTAAGACGGTCTATTGAAGACGTAATGCCTAATGGTGATCTTGTTATAAACCCGTCTCTACGATTGTGTGGTAGTTTTGATTGTGTGATTGTTTGAAAATGGAATGCCTAATGGTGATCTTGTTCTAAACCCGTCTCTATGATTGTGTGGTAGTTTTGATTGTGTGGATTTGGTATGTTTTGGGTAAGACGGTCTTATGAAGACGTAATATTGGAATGCCTAATGGTGAATGGTGATGTTGTTATAAACCCGTCTCTACGAAATCATTGATTATGGTGGATTGATTATAGGGTAGTTTTGATTGTGTAGATTTAGTATGTTTTGGGTAAAGACGGCCTTTTGGAAGACGTAATGCTTAATGGTAGTGATCTTGTTATAAACCCGTCTTACCCAAACTAGGAACTATCGATTCCTTAGAAAACCATTTATGGTAGATTCATGGATTTTATGTATCATTGTATGGTAGTAAAATCTTCGATGGTGTAGATTTACTAAGTTTTTGGGTTAGACGGGTTGTTTGATGAGCTTGTTTTCGCTTCCTTAGAAACCGTTTGGGTTAGACCGTCTTACTCAAATCATCGATTTCTTGGAAACCCATCAACCCGTCTTGCTTAATGATACTCCCTCCGTCCCAGTGAATTGTTTGCCTATTCCATATTGGGGCGTCTCAATGAATTGTTTGTCTTTCTATTTTAGGAATGTTTTTAAATGCAATTTGACCCTTTTAATGAGTTTTGCTCCACATGTCGCTTCCTCATTGGATCTCTTACCCTTGGTACCAAAAGGAAAGACAAACAATTCATTGGAACGGAGGGAGTATATGTTAATGTTGTTGTTGAGTTGCTATTGAACGACCGTGATTTGATTGATCATGTAGATATTCAGTAGGGAAGCATAGCTCAATATTGAGGGAACTAAAACCAAGAGATTTCGACCCAAAGGAGAAATTTTGGACACGGTTTCCACCCGAAGGATCAAAACTAACACCAACCCATAAATCAACCGAGTTTCGTTGGAAAGATTATTGTCCCGTGGTATTCAGGTACACGACCCTCAACCCATTTCTGATAACCCGTTTTCATACTTTTCGGATTGTGTTTAGTAACAAAGGGGTGTGATTTGATTAGGCATTTGAGGGATTTATTCCAAGTTGATCCCGCGGATTATATGCTCGCTGTATGTGGAAACGATGCACTTAGAGAGCTCTCATCTCCCGGCAAAAGCGGTAGTTTCTTCTACCTTACTCAAGACGATCGATTCATGATCAAAACCGTGAAGAAATCCGAAGTCAAGGTTAGTAGTTATGAAAGTGGATTAGTGGGATAATGATGCTTAATTATGGTAATTAAATACTCAAAAGTTTGTAGACTTTGTTGTACTAAGTGGTTGATCACTACTCATAGGTTCTTCTTAGGATGCTTCCGAGCTACTACCAACACGTTTACCGATATGAAAACACCCTCGTGACTCGGTTTTACGGTGTTCATTGTGTGAAACCCGCCGGTGGAGCGAAGGTATCGTTACTTTGCTAGAGCTCGTTTTATTCGTTTGAACATAGGAATGACGGAAACCCTTTTTTTTTTTTTTTTTTTTTTTGGTTTTTGGATGTATAAATTAGACGCGATTTTTCCTACATTTAAAAAAAAAAAATTTCTTACATTTTTATTTTTTAAAAATTATTTTCTTACATTTTTTTAGAACTTGGGGTTTGTAACCCTTTAAAACTTATTACTAACGCTTTCAGCATATTTTGCATTTGAAACTCTATTTTTTTTATTGTATTGTCCGCCTTTTTTTTTATAACAAATAAAAATTAGACGCGATTTTTCCTTTTATTTAATTTTTTTAAAAATTAATTTCTTAGAGTACATTTTTTTAGAACTTGGAGTTTGTAACCCTTTAAAACTAATTACTAATGCTTTCAACGTATTTTGCATTTGAAACTCTATTTCTTTTATTGTATTGTCCACCTTTTTTTAAAAAAAATAAAAAATAAAAAACAGACGCGATTTTTCCTTTTATTTTTTAAAAATTAATTTCTTACATTTTTTTAGAACTTGTGGTTGGTAACCCTTTAAAACTTATTATCAGCGCTTTCAACTTAATTTTGCATTTGAAACTGTATTTTTATTACTATTTTATTGTATTGTTCGCCTTTCTTTTTATTTAAATGTAAATTTAATTTGTTATTTTTATTTTTTATTTTTAAAAATTATTTTCTTACATTTTTTTAGAACTACTAATTATTAACGCTTTCGACTTAATTTTGCATTTGAAACTGTATTATTATTATTATTATTATTTTATTGTATTGTTCGCCTTTTTTTAAATTTAAATTTAATTTGTTATTTTTATCTATATTTATATTTTTTGATTTTTATGGATGACGACTCAACGACCTCAGATAATAAATAATTCTTGTTAGCTGACCCTAAATCTTTATGTTGTTGGATGTATGAATCAGACGCGATTCATAGTCATGGGAAACCTATTTTGCTCAGAGTACCGTATCCATAGACGGTTCGACTTAAAGGGTTCACGACACGGTCGAACAACAGAAAAAGCCGAGGGCGAGATCGATGAAACAACTACTCTCAAGGATCTCGACCTCGACTTTGTTTTCCGTCTCCAAAGGAACTGGTACCAAGAATTGATCAAGTGAGCAAATCTACCCTCATCTTCTCGTCCTATAATCGACTTTATTATTATTATTATTATTATTATTATTATTTTTTAAGAGGAAAATTTTATTGATGAATCAAAAAGCAGTTTACAAAAAAAAATTATTATTATTATTATTATTTTTTATTATAATAATTGATGAATTTTATTGATGAATCAAAACGCAGTATACTTGATGAATTTTCAACGGTATTATTATTATTATTAGGAAAATGATATATAAGAGATTATATATGTGTGATTTATTACCGGTATTTTATCACCGGTATTATTATTATTAAGGGTTTTATATAAGAGATTATAAAAGGAAATAATTCTTTAATAAAAGTATTAATTACATTGATATATGTGTAATTTAGGTTTCAATCCCTATGTTTTTACTAAGTATAGAAAATTTTAATTAATTAAATACAACCCTAAGGGTTGTATTTAACATTACCGTTATTATTATTATTATTATTATTATTTATTTATTTTTTAAAATTGGATTTGATTTCGGTTTTCAGGCAAATTGAGAGGGATTGCGAGTTTCTCGAAGCGGAGAAGATCATGGATTATAGCTTGTTGGTTGGCATTCATTTCCGTAACGATAACACCGGTGATAAAATGGGCTTATCGCCGTTTGTTCTTCGTGGTATTAATCCGTTTTTTCTCCAAGATTTTTTTTAAAAAAATTAAATTAAATTAAATTATTTTCGATGAATTGATGTATTTTTTTCAATGTCATAGGCAAAAAAGCATCGTATCAGAACGAGAAGTACTTGAGAGGGCAACGGTTTCTGGCAGCAGAACTACAAGATATGGACCGAGTTCTCGCTGGCAGGTTGGTTTTCTTTCAATCCCCGAAAACATATCACATGATTTCCGACATTTAATTTAAAAAATTGGGTTGTTTGGTCGGACGGTCTTTGCATATATTTGCTATCATCAACGTCGTTGTGTCGGCTTGCCCATAGTTCCTGACAGCCTTTGCATTCATGGCGAAAGCGAGAGCTTCATACCGATTTTAAATGCTCTGTTGACCTGAATTTGAAGACTTAAACCCAAATCGAACCAATTTGACCCGACCCATTTTCTCATACGAATTGTTATTCCTCTAAATAACTCGAAATACTCAAATATCACACCCCAAATGACCCAAACCCGATCTTGGTTGACCCGTTTGCCATGTCTAAATTATTGATTTATCCATTATTATCGATCATGATTCTTCTGATTTCCGAAATGGATAATGAACTTATGAATTTGATATTAAATGTATGGGTTATTATTTGGATATGGTCCTATTATTATTATTATTATTTTTTGCAATGAACTTATGAATTTGATATTAAATGTATGGGTTATTATTTGGATATGGTCCTATTATTATTATTAATTTTATTTTTTTGCAATGAACTTATGAATTTGATATTAAATGTATGGGTTATTATTTGGATATGGTCCTATTATTATTATTATTATTATTATTATTATTATTATTATTTTGCAAAAAAAATATCATTTCATTTCATATTGAGAATATTATTATTATTATTATTATTTTTTTATTTTATTTTTAATAAAAACCGGAGCTTGCATTAAAAACGAAACAAATTACAAGAAGTTAGAGGGGAGCCTAGATATTATTATTATTATTATTTAAAATTTATTTATTTATTTATTTTGGATGACGACTTTAGATATTGATTCATGTTAGGCGACCCTATTATCATTTTGGAACTAAGGTTCCAATGTTGTGGTTGTTGTTGTTGTTATAGGAAGCCGTTGATAAGGCTCGGGGCAAACATGCCGGCGAGAGCGGAGCGGCTAGCGAGGCGGAGCGATTTCGATCAATACGTTCCGGGGGGATCGGGAAACCTAATGCCCTCCCGAAACGGGGAGATCTACGAAATCATACTATACTTCGGGATCATCGACATCTTACAAGATTACGACATCACCAAGAGGCTAGAACACGCGTATAAATCCCTACAAGCCGATCCAACCTCGATTAGCGCGGTCGACCCTCAACTATATTCCAAGAGATTTCGAGATTTCATCGGGCGGATCTTCGTCGAGGATAGATGACAAACACCAACAAGGTACGACCCCAAATCAACCCGAACCCTCAAAATTGAATAGACTCAAACCCGACCCTAAAATGCCCGAACCCGAATTCCTTCGTCGACCCGTTATTCAAAATGGTAACGGGTTTTTGGAGACGGATGTGACCGACCCGGTAAAGGGATTTGGGTTAGGGTTTGGGTTGGGTTTGAGGTCCCCCATCCATGTGGGTGGAGAGGGACCAATTGACCAAGGAATCTATAGCTCCAACACCACCTACTTTTGTTTGTTGGGGTGTAAATGGGTGGCTAGTAGACGAAAGACGGTGACTCGGAGCGACTAGGGTTTGGATTTTTATGGAAAATGTCGTCTTCCCCGACTGAATTTTGTTCACTCAGTCGCGGTATTTTGGGGGGTGAATTCATGTACATTCTTCTACGACGTTTTTTTTTTTATCGGACGGGACGGGACGGGACGGAGAGGTAAATCCGGTCGGGTATTTGTTTGATTTACTTGGAATTTTGTAGCAAATCCAAAAAAAATTTTAAAAAAAAGTGAGGTATAGTGAAGGGAAAAATTACTTTTTTTTCCCCTAGAAATTGGATTTTTATGAAATAACCTTTTTTATGTACATAAGGTTTATTTATTTTATTTATATACAAGGAATGGACATAAATGTCTTGTAATCTTTTTTATTAGTGAAGTTCGATTTTACAGCCTCTGGCTGTATAGGGGTGTTCACCAGTCCAAACCCAACCCAACAACCAGATCTCCAAATATCTCAAACCGGTCCAAACTGGATCGGTCTGGGTTCAAGACTGTATAGGGGTGTCCACCAGTCCAAACCCAGATACCAGATCGCCAAATATCTTGTACCGATCCAGACTGGACCGGTCCAAGTTAAGAATTTGAACCGAATATCATCTTTCATGGCCGGACCTAGTCAGACCAAGCTGTTGTATTAGATGCGCACTGAGTAAACCGTCGAGTGAGTGACTTTAAGGGTAAGTTATACTAGGTCCAAAGATTAAAAGAAAGAGTCCCATGTTATGTTATGTCTTGGGTGTAAAAGGGAATATATGATAAAATTAAACTAAGGTAAAATGTTGAGGGAAGTGACATGAAAATGTGTTGGGTGTGGGGGACAATAAGGGAGGAGGGAGGCTTTTTTTCAGGTTAAAGTGGTGGGCATTGGAGTTAGAAGGAAGGAGGGAAGAAGGGTGAGGGCCTTCATTAAAAGAAGAGAAAGCACAAGAGAGAAAGATTCAATCTCTTGTCCTTTTTTTTTTCTCTTTGATTTTAACAACTCAACCCTTCTTTCCTAGTAATATTTTTTTAAAAAAAAAATAAGAAATTTATTTTATTATTCATTATTTTTAGGAAAATGATAGTAAATGGAGTACTATATTTATTTAAAATATGAAATAAAATTTCAAATGCATGTATTAATTGCATTGATATTTGTGTAATTTGATCTTCAATTTCTAAGTTTATAACTCTAATAAACCAAGATTTTAATTGTTTAAATACAATCAATGTTTTTTTAATTATTATTTCAAATTCTAATTTGGGTGTATGTTCAATTGTTAAATTAGGGTAAAGCGAATCGAGTTTATAAACAAAAGTATTTATCAGTTACAATGACTGAATAACTTTATCGGTTAAACTAATAAATATTCAATGTAATTGTATTTATTATTTAAAAAAATATTTATATAGGGTATTTATTTATTTAAAAGAGTATATTTATTTAGTGTTTTATTTTTATTTATATAAGGAGTAAGAAGTAGGTAATGGGAGGGTCAAAGTCAAGTGGCAAGACTAGGGCCATGTTCTTTTCCCTCTTTTCTTTTTACTACTTTTGGACCACCTCTCCTCCCCCATCTTCTATCTTCTTTTTTTTATGGCCTTGTTAACATTTTTTTTAAAACTTTAATGATGAATTATTGGATGAATAATACAATAAACAGGTCTACCGAGAAATCGTCTCCCACTAAATTAATACAAAATATAACATAAAAAATAAAATTTACATAAATTTCTTCCCTAATCATCTGAAAGGTCTCTCAGTAATGTTATTAACGGACTGATTATCCTAAGCTTTAATGAATGTATTACCTATGATTATTGGGAATGGTGAATTTTGATTACGGTTTTACTAACGTGTATTCTTAGGTACATGTTAAAATAGTTTAAAAGAAAATTAGGCACGAGGGCATAGGTTAGATATATTGTAATATTAATCACGGCGAATTATTGAATAGAAAAAATAGTGTTACATTGTAAACAATTAATAAAATTGAGAAAATACGTGATCATATTTCTCGTATTTTTCAACAAAAACATAATAATGAAATGAACCATTTCCTTTTTAAAATAATATTTTACAAATAAATATAAAATGATTAAATTAAACCAGGAAAAAAAAAATTATCGACTTTTAATAACTCAATTTCTTTGAAATAAAAGAGACTTTTGAGAACTCAATTTTCACGTGAATACTTCGTTTATATCAGTAATTTATTTACCTCTGATTAAAATATTTTTGTAATTAATTATATAAACAAATGAGTATAACATTCTCTTAATTATATGTCACCTAGATAAAGGATCATGATCACATCTAGAGCTATAGATGTCTCTAATTGCACAATTACCAAAGATTTATGTACGGATTTTGTAACATTTGTAACAATTATACAATGTAATTTGTTGGATTCAAGAAACCTTTAGATGGATAGAATTGACTTTGCACTATTTTATTAATTAACATCACAATTATTACATGTAATTTCTAACCTAAAAAGCAACAAAACTAGTAAAAAAAAGGGTGAAACACTTCATATAAAAAACACATGATCTATGACATTTGGATAAAATAATTTTCAAATTTACTTCTAATAAATTAATTATTTTATTGTGTTTAGTTCATTTATTTAGTTTTAAAAAATTTATAAATTAAGTTAATTCAAGAGAAATAAATAAATAAATAAGACAGAGAAAGTACAACATAATTTATGGTTTAATCAAATTCTAAATATGATTAATAATGTGAAGAAGTTCATAAGCTATTTTGAAATTCATTGATAGTAATATAATTATTTTTTGATGCCAAAAGAGACAATAATATTAATGATAATTAATTTGTGTATTTGTTATATACTACTAATATTTTTGCTATTTTGAAAATAATTATTCAATGCTTCCAATTTGATATGGTTTAACGAACCGACTCTATACTTAATATTATTTATATTTATACTCCGTTCTTTTGACTATAAATCATCATTTTTAGCACCCAGTTTCCCACTGTCTCAACAGATTTTTTACGTTTTATTATTATTATTATTATTATTACTACTACTACTAATAATAATAATAATAATATTTTTTTAAAAATAATAACAAAATTTATATTATTATTATTATTATTATTATTATTATTATTATTATTATTATTATTATTTCTTTTTGTATATTTTGGAAGGTTAAAATAAAATGATTGAGGAGTAGTAGAGTACAATAGTACATAGTCCAAGGAAATATTGAGGACTAGTCTATTTGTCTAAGTTTATAGAGACAATGTCGCCGTCTATGACAGACTTTTGCATTTATATTCAAAGATTTTATTTTACGTCTAGCTATATCTATATATATATACTACTATCATCCTTTAGGGCTTGTTGGATTTTCATTAAATTCTAATTTAATTTGGTGAATTTAATTTACTAGCATTTAATTTTCAAGAGTTTAAATTTAGTTAAATGTAGTTGGTTTATTATAAATTTATTACACATGCATGCTCATGCTCTAGATTAAGGTGCTACGAGTATTTGACAAACGATAGAAGCAGATTTGTAATAAGTTAGTAACGGATAATGTTAACAGAATATGATTAACATATTTCAAATTAGTAAATTTTAAAAAAAATCTGTTTGGTAATTAGCAAATTATATATATGACGATGATTAGCTTATTGTCGTGTAAAAATTAAAATTGCTCTTAGTATACTAACACATTAAAAAACAGTAGATTCCGATAAATATGCTATCAGAAAATGTGTTTTTCGACTAATATACCCGATAAATACATAGATTATTATATGATTATAAGTACAGGTGTAACCGATATCTTAAGTATAGGTAAAATTTGAATCTAGCTTCGTATATTTGGATTATATAAGACTTAATAATAATAATAATAATAATAATAATAATAATAATAATGCAAGTCATTGTCTTGATACTATACATATAGTAGTGTATTGTAGAATTTAGAACTTTTTCAGGATTTCATGTTTCTTGTTACAACTTTTAAAGATAGGTCGTAATCAACTACAATCAAGTATTTAAAAAATAAAATTTTTAATTAGGTTTAAGAGATTATTATTATAAATAAATGAAGTACTAATTATGTTGGCTAAATGGTGTCAATAGTGCTCTTAATGAAAAGTAGTAACATCATTAACCATTTTATTACTATTATTCAATGCTAATAAAGCCAACTATATATACTATCGGCACATTTAATTATGGGACCAAATTGTCTCGAAAATGTGAATAATAATCTTCAAATTCGACCGTTTCAGATAATTTTTCAAAAAATGTAAGATATTTTAATGACCATCTAAATAGTAACAGTATAACATAAACTGACTTGACGGTTGTTAAAAATATTGTAAAATAGTTGTTTCTAGTATATATATCGAAGATTTAATCCTCCAAATTTGACGTTATTCGAAATATAGTCGAATGTCTTTTAAATGTGTTTCTTTGAAACCCTACATATATATCCCAAATTTCTTTTATACCGAGATATTTCTACAATGAATGAAGTAGTTATTATGTGAATTTCGAGACATTTAATTTTTGGACCAAATCGTCCCGAAAAACGTGGATAATAACCTTCAAATTCGATCATTTTCGATGATTTTTCAAAAAATGTGAGCTATTTTGCTGTCCATCTAAATAGGACCAGTATAACCTAAAATAACTGACGATTGTTAAAAAGACTCTAAAATAGTTCCGTTTCTAGTATATATATCGAACATTTATTCGTCCAAATTTGACGTTATTCGAAAGAGAGTCGAATGTCTTTTAAATATGTTTATTTGAAACCTCTACATATATATCCAAGATTTCTGTTTCACCGAGATATATCTACAATGAATGGAGTAATTATTATGTGAATTTCGAGACATTTAATTTTGGGACCAAATCAGCCCGAAAAACGTGGATAATAACCTTTAAATTCGATCATTTTTGATGATTTTTCAAAACATGTTAGATATTTTATTGGTTATCTAAATAGGACCAGTATAACATAAAATGATTGACGGTTGTTAAAAAGACTCTAAAATAGTTGTGTTTTTACTATATATATTGAAAATTTATTCGTCCAAACCCGACGTTATTCGAAAGATAGTCGAATGTCTTTTAAATGTGTTTATTTGAAATCCTACATATATATCCAATATTTTTGTTATACCGAGAAATTTCTACAATGAATGGAGTAGTTATCATGTGAATTTCGAGACATTTTATTTTTCGACCAAATCGTCCCGAAAAACGTGGATAATAACCTTCAAATTCGATCATTTTCGATGATTTTTCAAAAAATGTGAGATATTTTACTGGCCATCTAAATAGGACCATTATAACATAAAATGACTGACGGTTGTTAAAAAGACTCTAAAATAGTTCCGTTTCTAGTATATATATCGAAGATTTATTCGTCCAAATTCGATGTTATTCGAAAGATAGTCGAATGTCTTTTAAGTGTGTTTATTTGAAACCCTACATATATATCCATATTTTCTGTTATACCGAGACATTTTTACAATGAATGAAATAGTTATTATATGAATTTCGAGACATTTAATTTTTTGACGAAATCGGCCCGAAAAACGTGGATAATAACCTTCAAATTCGATCATTTCAGATGATTTTTCAAAAAATGTGAGATATTGTACTGACTATCTAAATAATACAAGTATAACATAAAATGACTGATGGTTGTTAAAAAGACTCTAAAATAGTTGTGCTTCTACTATAGATATTGAAAATTTATTCGTCCAAATCCGACGTTATTCGAAAGATAGTCGAATGTCTTTTAAATGTGTTTATTTGAAATCCTACATATATATCCAAGATTTCTGTTATACCGTTAAATTTCTACAATGAATGGAGTAGTTATCATGTGAATTTCGAGACATTTAATTTTTCGACCAAATCGTCCCGAAGAACGTGGATAATAACCTTCAAATTCGATCATTTTCGATGATTTTTCAAAAAATGTGAGATATTTTTCTGGCCATCTAAATAGGACCAGTATAACCTAAAATAACTGACGATTGTTAAAAAGACTCTAAATAGTTCCGTTTCTCGTACATATATCGAACATTTATCCGTCCAAATTTGACTTTATTCGAAAGTGAGTCGAATGTCTTTTGAATATGTTTATTTGAAACCTCAACATATATATATCCAATATTTCTGCCTCACCGAGACATTTCTACAATGAATGTAGCAGTTATTAGGTGAATTTCGAGAGATTTAATTTTTTGACCAAATTGGCCCGAAAAACGTGGATAATAACCTTCAAATTCGATTATTTCTGATGATTTTTCAAAAAATGTGAGATATTTTACCGACTATCTAAATAGTACAAGTATAACATAAAATGACTAATGGTCGTTAAAAAGACTCTAAAATAGTTGTGTTTCTACTATATATATCGAAAATTTATTCGTCCAAATCCGACGTTATTCGAAAGAGAGTCGAATGTCTTTTAAATATGTTTATTTGAAACCTCTACATATATATCCAAGATTTCTGTTTCACTGAGACATTTCTACAATGAATGGAGTAGTTAATATGTGAATTTTGAGACAATTAATTTTGGGACCAAATCAGCCCGAAAAACGTGGATAATAACCTTCAAATTCGATCATTTTCGATGATTTTTTAAAAAATGTGAGATATTTTACTGGTCATCTAAATAGGACCAGTATAACATAAAATGACTGACGGTTGTTAAAAAGACTCTAAAATAGTTCCGTTTCTAGTATATATATCGAACATTTATTCGTCCAAATTTGGCGTTATTCGAAAGAGAGTCGAATGTCTTTTAAATATGTTTATTTGAAACCTCTACATATATATCCAAGATTTCTGTTTCACCGAGATATATCTACAATGAATGAAGTAATTATTATGTGAATTTCGAGACATTTAATTTTGGGACCAAATCGGCCCGAAAAACGTGGATAATAACCTTCAAATTCGATCATTTCTGATGATTTTTAAAAAAATGTGAGATATTGTACTGACTATCTAAATAGTACAAGTATAACATAAAATGACTGATGGTTGTTAAAAAGACTCTAAAATAGTTGTGTTTTTACTATATATATTGAAAATTTATTCGTCCAAACCCGACGTTATTCGAAAGATAGTCGAATGTCTTTTAAATGTGTTTATTTGAAATCCTACATATATATATCCAAGATTTCTGTTATACCGAGAAATTTCTACAATGAATGGAGTAGTTATCATGTGAATTTCGAGACATTTTATTTTTCGACCAAATCGTCCCGAAAAACGTGGATAATAACCTTCAAATTCGATCATTTTCGATGATTTTTCAAAAAATGTGAGATATTTTCCTTGCCATCTAAATAGGACCAGTATAACATAAAATGACTGACGGTTGTTAAAAAGACTCTAAAATAGTTCCGTTTCCAGTATATATATCGAAGATTTATTCGTCCAAATTCGATGTTATTCGAAAGATAGTCGAATGTCTTTTAAGTGTGTTTATTTGAAACCCTACATATATATCCATATTTTCTGTTATACCGAGACATTTTTACAATGAATGAAATAGTTATTATATGAATTTCGAGACATTTAATTTTTTGACCAAATTGGCCCGAAAAACGTGGATAATAACCTTCAAATTCGATCATTTCAGATGATTTTTCAAAAAATGTGAGATATTGTACTGACTATCTAAATAGTACAAGTATAACATAAAATGACTGATGGTTTTTAAAAAGACTCTAAAATAGTTGTGTTTCTGCTATAGATATTGAAAATTTATTCGTCCAAATCCGACGTTATTCGAAAGACAGTCGAATGTCTTTTAAATGTGTTTATTTGAAATCCTACATATATATCCAAGATTTTGTTATACCGAGAAATTTCTACAATGAATGGAGTAGTTATCATGTGAATTTCAAGACATTTTATTTTTCGACCAAATCGTCCCGAAAAACGTGGATAATAACCTTCAAATTCGATCATTTTCGATGATTTTTCAAAAAATGTGAGATATTTTATTGGCCATCTAAATAGGACCAGTATAACATAAAATGACTGACGTTTGTTAAAAAGACTCTAAAATAGTTCCGTTTCTAGTATATATATCGAACATTTATTCGTCCAAATTTGACTTTATTCGAAAGAGAGTCGAATGTCTTTTAAATATGTTTATTTGAAACCTCTACATATATATCCAAGATTTCTGTTTCACCGAGATATATCTACAATGAATGGAGTAATTATTATGTGAATTTCGAGACATTTAATTTTGGGACCAAATCGTCCGAAAAACGTGGATAATAACCTTCAAATTCGATCATTTCAGATGATTTTTCAAAAAATGTGAGATATTGTACTGACTATCTAAATAGTACAAGTATAACACAAAATGACTGATGGTTTTTAAAAAGACTCTAAAATAGTTGTGTTTCTACTATAGATATTGAAAATTTATTCGTCCAAATCCGACGTTATTCGAAAGATAGTCGAATGTCTTTTAAATGTGTTTATTTGAAATCCTACATATATATCCAAGATTTCTGTTATACCGAAAAATTTCTACAATGAATGGAGTAGTTATCATGTGAATTTCGAGACATTTAATTTTTCGACCAAATCGTCCCGAAGAACGTGGATAATAACCTTCAAATTCGATCATTTTCGATGATTTTTCAAAAAATGTGAGATATTTTTCTGGCCATCTAAATAGGACCAGTATAACCTAAAATAACTGACGATTGTTAAAAAGACTCTAAATAGTTCCGTTTCTCGTACATATATCGAACATTTATTCGTCCAAATTTGACGTTATTCGAAAGTGAGTCGAATGTCTTTTGAATATGTTTAT
This sequence comes from Agrostemma githago, assembly GCA_958450325.1. Taxonomy (NCBI): domain Eukaryota; kingdom Viridiplantae; phylum Streptophyta; class Magnoliopsida; order Caryophyllales; family Caryophyllaceae; genus Agrostemma; species Agrostemma githago. The sequence goes on along the minus strand of OY288241.1, from coordinate 80,438,930 downwards.
TTGAAACCTCAACATATATATATCCAATATTTCTGCTTCACCGAGACATTTCTACAATGAATGGAGCATTTATTATGTGAATTTCGAGAGATTTAATTTTTTGACCAAATTGGCCCGAAAAACGTGGATAATAACCTTCAAATTCGATTATTTCTGATGATTTTTCAAAAAATGTGAGATATTTTACCGACTATCTAAATAGTACAAGTATAACATAAAATGACTGATGGTTGTTAAAAAGACTCTAAAATAGTTGTGTTTCTACTCTAGATATTGAAAATTTATTCGTCCAAATCCGACGTTATTCGAAAGATAGTCGAATGTCTTTTAAATGTGTTTATTTGAAATCCTACATATATATCCAAGATTTCTGTTATACCGAAAAATTTCTACAATGAATGGAGTAGTTATCATGTGAATTTCGAGACATTTAATTTTTCGACCAAATCGTCCCGAAGAACGTGGATAATAACCTTCAAATTCGATCATTTTCGATGATTTTTCAAAAAATGTGAGATATTTTTCTGGCCATCTAAATAGGACCAGTATAACCTAAAATAACTGACGATTGTTAAAAAGACTCTAAATAGTTCCGTTTCTCTTACATATATCGAACATTTATTCGTCCAAATTTGACGTTATTAGAAAGCGAGTCGAATGTCTTTTGAATATGTTTATTTGAAACCTTAACATATATATATATCCAATATTTCTGTTTCACCGAGACATTTCTACAATGAATGGAGCAGTTATTATGTGAATTTCGAGAGATTTAATTTTTTGACCAAATTGGCCCGAAAAACGTGGATAATAACCTTCAAATTCGATCATTTTCGATGATTTTTAAAAAAATGTGAGATATTTTACTGGTCATCTTAATAGGACCAGTATAACATAAAATGACTGACGGTTGTTAAAAAGACTCTAAAATAGTTCCGTATCTAGTATATATATCGAAAATTTATTCGTCTGAATCCGACGTTATTCGAAAGAGAGTCGAATGTCTTTTAAATATGTTTATTTGAAACCTCTACATATATATCCAAGATTTCTGTTTCACCGAGATATATCTACAATGAATGGAGTAATTATTATGTGAATTTCGAGACATTTAATTTTGGGACCAAATCAGCCCGAAAAACGTGGATAATAACCTTTAAATTCGATCATTTTCGATGATTTTTCAAAACATGTTATATATTTTATTGGTTATTTAAATAGGACCAGTATAACATAAAATGATTGACGGTTGTTAAAAAGACTCTAAAATAGTTGTGTTTTTACTATATATATTGAAAATTTATTCGTCCAAACCCGACGTTATTCTAAAGATAGTCGAATGTCTTTTAAATGTGTTTATTTGAAATCCTACATATATATCCAATATTTTTTATTATACCGAGAAATTTCTACAATGAATGGAGTAGTTATCATGTGAATTTTGAGACATTTTATTTTTCGACTAAATTGTTCCGAAAAACGTGGATAATAACCTTCAATTTCGATCATTTTCGATGATTTTTCAAAAAATGTGAGATATTTTACTGACCATCTAAATAGGACCAGTATAACATAACATGACTGACGGTTGTTAAAAAGACTCTAAAATAGTTCCGTTTCTAGTATATATATCGAAGATTTATACGTCCAAATTCGACGTTATTCGAAAGATAGTCGAATGTCTTTTAAGTGTGTTTATTTGAAACCCTACATATATATCCATGTTTTCTGTTATACCGAGACATTTCTACAATGAATGAAGTAGTTATTATATGAATTTCGAGACATTTAATTTTTTGACCAAATCGGCCCGAAAAACGTGGATAATAATCTACAAATTCGATCATTTCTGATGATTTTTAAAAAAATGTGAGGTATTTTACTGACTATCTAAATAGTACAAGTATAACATAAAATGACTGATGGTTGTTAAAAAGACTCTAAAATAGTTGTGTTTCTACTATATATATCGAAAATTTATTCGTCCAAATCCGACGTTATTCGAAAGAGAGTCGAATTTCTTTTAAATGTGTTTATTTGAAACCTCTACATATATATCCAAGATTTCTGTTTCACTGTGACATTTCTACAATGAATGCAGTAGTTAATATGTGAATTTTGAGACATTTAATTTTGGGACCAAATCAGCCCGAAAAACGTGGATAATAACCTTCAAATTCGATCATTTTCGATGATTTTTTAAACAATGTGAGATATTTTACTGGTCATCTAAATAGGACCAGTATAACATAAAATGACTGACGGTTTTTAAAAAGACTCTAAAATAGTTCCGTTTCTAGTATATATATCGAACATTTATTCGTCCAAATTTGACGTTATTCGAAAGAGAGTCGAATGTCTTTTAAATATGTTTATTTGAAACCTCTACATATATATCCAAGATTTCTGTTTCACTGAGACATTTCTACAATGAATGGAGTAGTTAATATGTTAATTTTGAGACATTTAATTTTGGGACCAAATCAGCCCGAAAAACGTGGATAATAACCTTCAAGTTCGATCATTTTCGATGATTTTTTAAAAAATGTGAGATATTTTACTGGTCATCTAAATAGGACCAGTATAACATAAAATGACTGACGGTTGTTAAAAAGACTCTAAAATAGTTCCGTTTCTAGTATATATATCGAACATTTATTCGTCCAAATTTGACGTTATTCGAAAGAGAGTCGAATGTCTTTTAAATATGTTTATTTGAAACCTCTACATATATATCCAAGATTTCTGTTTCACCGAGATATATCTACAATGAATGGAGTAATTATTATGTGAATTTCGAGACATTTAATTTTGGGACCAAATCAGCCCGAAAAACGTGGATAATAACCTTTAAATTCGATCATTTTCGATGATTTTTCAAAACATGTTATATATTTTATTGGTTATTTAAATAGGACCAGTATAACATAAAATGATTGACGGTTGTTTAAAAGACTCTAAAATAGTTGTGTTTTTACTATATATATTGAAAATTTATTCGTCCAAACCCGACGTTATTCGAAAGATAGTCGAATGTCTTTTAAATATGTTTATTTGAAATCCTACATATATATCCAATATTCTGTTATACCGAGAAATTTCTACAATGAATGGAGTAGTTATCATGTGAATTTCGAGACATTTTATTTTTCGACCAAATCGTCCCGAAAAACGTGGATAATAATCTTCAAATTCGATCATTTTTGATGATTTTTCAAAAAATGTGAGATATTTTACTGGCCATCTAAATCGGACCAGTATAACATAAAATGACTGACGATTGTTAAAAAGACTCTAAAATAGTTCCGTTTCTAGTATATATATATCGAAGATTTATTCGTCCAAATTCGACGTTATTCGAAAGATAGTCGAATGTCTTTTAAGTGTGTTTATTTGAAACCCTACATATATATCCATATTTTCTGTTTTACCGAGACATTTCTACAATGAATGAAGTAGTTATTATATGAATTTCGAGATATTTATTTTTTTGACCAAATCGGCCCGAAAAACGTTGATAATAACCTTCAAATTCGATCAATTCTGATTATTTTTCAAAAAAGATGAGATATTTTACTGGTCATCTAAATAGGACCAGTATAACATAAAATGACTGACGGTTGTAAAAAAGACTCTAAAATAGTTCCGTTTCTAGTATATATCGAAGATTTATTCGTCAAAATCCGACGTTTTTCGAAAGATTGTCGAATGTGTTTCTTCAATGAATGGAGTAGTTATTATGTGAATTTCGAGACATTTAATTTTTTGACCAAATCGGCCCCGAAAAACGTAGATAATAACCTTCAAATTCGATCATTTCTGATGATTTTTCAAAAAATGTGAGATATTTTACTGGTCATCTAAATATGACCAGTATAACATAAAATGACCGACGGTTGTTAAAAAGACTCTAAAATAGTTCCGATTCTAATATATATATATATATATATATATATATATATATATATATATATATATATATATATATATATATATATATATCGAAAATTTATTCGTCCTAATCCGACGTTATTCTAAAATCGTCGAATATTTTGTTTAATTCAATTTTTTTTTTGGTTTCATTTTATGTTTTCTTTGTGATATTTTACTTGTTCTTTCGTAACCGACAATCCTGATTCCGTCACTAATTATAAATCATAATAATGACTATCAAATTCATTCTTACATCTCAAGCTATTCATCATACGTACGTTAAGGGACCATCACGCACGTATAGAAAACATTGTAATTGACTATTAGTTATGTTGTGTTCTAGATGTTAGGATAAAGTGTAAACTATTTCCAACATTAGGATTGTTTATAAGGGGGGACATCCACTTTTGTCCATATAATCAAGCTTCTTAGCTTGTACATATATTAATTACATTATTATGTTGACAAAATGATAATAATTACCATTTCACACACGTTCGATCTGTGTCTTGAATCTGTTTGTCGTCTTTTTTGAATAACTGTTATGGTTCAGAATTGTTCGAATATATATGTCTTAGCTTGAATCTGGTTGTTGTCTTTTTGAACAACTGTTGCGAGTTCACGCATGTTTGATCTATGCCTTGAATCTGTTAATTGTCATTTCGAACAACGATTATGCCTTGAATCTGATCTGTTGCTTGTCTTTTCGAACAACTGTTACAAGTTCACACATGTTCGATCTAATCCATGCCTTGAATCTGTTAGTTGTCTTTTTGAACAAATGTTACAAGTTCACACATGCATGTTCGATCTATGCATGTCCTGAATCTATTAGTTGTCTTTAATTTTCGAAAACCTATTACAAGCTCACATACACATGTTCGGTGTATGCCTTGAATCTGTTAGTTGTCTTTTTGAACAACTGTCACGGGTTTGAAATTTTAACTCTGAAATTTTTAATTCCTCGATCAATGAAATTTTAATTTCTTGGACGTGTGGACGTACATAGCTAACACATCGTTATACAATCATCGATTTCTCACTTTTGATAATAATTTTCGTATTTTCCTTTTTTTTCTCGGTTCCAATGAGTGTTGTTACTAAATTATGCATCGTAATTCTATCTTTCAAGAGACTAAAAATATCATAAAAGATTATAAATTATTATAATGTGAAAACTCCTCAACCTAATAAAAATAAAAATGTTTTGGGAGGCCAATTTTGTCTTGATCCAAGGCACAAAAAAGCATTGGAATTGTCCCACACAAAGGTGACACTTGTTATAAATATTCTACATTTTATTTATACTATAATTTTTTATTTGGATTATTTTAAACAAATTGTTACACAATTTCTGACCAATAATAATATAATTGATTAATGAATATTATGAGTTGAAGAGAGCCTTTTTCTTATGATTCACTAACCTAATTAAACTATATTTAGATTATATATTTATATTATCTCCACTTAATCATGTCTTCTTAACATAATGATGATATTTGTTTGGTGCAACCATTTATTTATTTCATTAATGTATCATCATATAACATGCCAATCCATAATTTTATACTTCAATTTTGTTTAGAATTTTAACATAATATGGTTATAACACACGTTAACAAGTTAATTAATGACGTAATAATAATAATAATAATAATAATAATAATAATAATAATAATAATAATAATAATAATAATAATAATAAAATGAGTTTATATTTTTTTTGACATAATTTTGAAAATATTTCTTTAATTAGCGTGTCTTTAGGATACATGTTAACTAGGTCTAAATCTCATGTGTTAACAAAGCTTAAATAACTCAAATATATAAAAATTAATGTATATGTTGTTGAAACGGCGATGATATTCATAACTCATGACTCTTGTGTAGTCGTTAAGATAATTAAATAAACGAATTTGTGGAATATAAATTAGGTTCAATATCATCTATTTTACGCGTTTATTTAAATTATCGTTAATCACCTAATTAAAAATCATGAATTTATACTTTATACATATTTAGTTATTTATTTATTATATTTGAATATTTGATGAGGTGATCATAAGACAGTTGTGTGGATATCATTCTTTCTGATGTAAGATTTTTGAGAATTATTTGACTGAAATAATTATTTTTTTTGATAATATATAATATTAATAAATAATTAAGTGCTAAGCCGACAATCTTGTATACAAAGTATGTGGTAATGTGACAGCAATTGGTCTGTGATCTAACTGGTTTAAATCCATCTATTACACCTCTAAAATCTTAATTATTGCTTGATTTTCCAATATGTATGAATGGAATAATAATTATGATATTATGCTAAGTTTTTCATTTGTTATACTTAGTCAAACATTGACCATGAAAATTGGTAAATGTAAAAAAAAAAAAAAAAAAAAAAAAAAGTGTACCTACAAATTATTTAAATGATTTATAATATGCTAATTATCAGACGTTCTTTAATTCTGTTAATTTAATTTGATTGTCGGGTATGCTACTAAAATCTGTTACTTATATTCGGTTAATGTTATTACGAAGAACCTAATGTAAATTTGTACCGTTGTTAGTCAAACGTCGCCTATATGAATCGTTGTGATATATAAAACCGTCTAATATGATGAATTTAATTTGATTGTCAAACCTGCTACTAAAACATATTACCTGTATTCTGCTAATGTTATCAACTAATATAAATTTGCTACCGTTATTTGTCAAATAGTGCCTAAATAATTATATGAATCGTTGTGACATATAAAACCGTCTAATATGATGAATATATGTCTTTTTTGCTCATCTAAATTATGAGTTCTTGAAAATTTTGATGGATATGCTTAAAAGAAAAACATTGATGGTTTGATTGATGGAAAATGACATGCATGAAGCCCAACAAAGAAAAAGTTGTGGCCCAACATGCTTAAGTATTTGAAAACATGCATTAGTGGGCCATACTACCAACATTGATATCTCAATTGGCCCAATTCATGTGCTCTTGGCCTAGTTTATAACCAAAAAAAATCACCATACGTGCATGAACATCAACTCTCGTGACTTTTTAAAATGTATTTAATTATTGCATTATAATCGTGATTAATAAGTTATAATTGTGATTTAGTTTTCAGTTCATTGAAACGCACGTTTAATCGCATTACAATAGAGGAAAAGAAGATTTGATTATGTGATCTATTATCCATAATATTTTGTAGACCACAAATACCCAAAACAAAGAACACAAACTTGTGATGCAAAATTAGCATTATAAGTATGTGATAACCTTAACATATGTGTCAAAGTGAAGTGATAAGAAGATGAGATGCCCACTAAATTAGGAACAAAATATGAACATGACCTCTAAATTAAATTAAGCCAGTCTCTTAAACCGAACATATTCATCTCAATATCGGAATGAGTAAAAAAACGTTGCATATCAGTCTTTAAACATTTTTGCTTTTATTTGATCAGTCTTATTCAACATGATTAAAGTTTTAGACTGATATATCTATCGTAAATAAAAAATTATACTCCAAATTTTTAGGTGCATAGGAAGTGTCATATACATAGGACAATGTTATCCCAATGGAGACCTTAAAATCACCCTTTTCAACAATATGATGAGCATTGTGTGTGGTGGAAATTTTTCTCATAATTCTCCCAACAATAAATGATTTGAAGTGTCAATCAAGTTATATGATCATACAAGGGTCATGTACATACACAACATGGTCTACCTTGCATGCTCAAGTTGATTACTAATCAAGTTTATCATTATCTTCTTACAAATTGTATCATGTCATTCATCCAAACACGAGTTAAAATGTTGTTACAGTTTTACCTATTGAACTAACCAATAACAGCTGTGCACACGATCTATCTTTCTTCATTTGGTCACAATCTTAGCTTACGTTGTAACAGTTTTACCTATTGAACTAACCAGCAACATCTATGCACACGATCCATATATGAACGATAGATGGAACTACCTATCTATCTTTTTGCCCTACCTTTCTTCATTTGCCCTCAACCCTAGCTTACGTTGTCATAGTTTTACATATCGAACTAACCAGCAACATACGTGCACACGATCCATATATGAATGATGGAAATGTCTACCTATCTATCTATCTATTTGCCCTACCTTTCTTCATTTACCCTCAACCCTAGCTTACGTTGTCACAGTTTTACATAGCGAACTAACCAGCGATATCTGTGAACACAATCCCTATATGAACGATGAAAGTATCTATCTATCTATCAATTCTATTAAACACCCTTTCAATTCTCCCTACTCTTTTTCATTTGCCCCCAACCCTAACTTGCTTTGTCATAGTATGTAAGTCATTTTCTTGAAGTGAGTGGTCTCAAATACCTAAGGCAAATGTCTCTAGTAACACATCCCACAAAACAAAAACACTCTCAGTCTAAGGCAAAGGTGTACTTGCATGTCACCTTCTATATCTCACTTATGTTTAAGGGTATCTAGGTATGTACCATATATGATATATGTTCCTTATTCTCACATATTAGGGAAATTTCGTCTCTGAAAATTTGATGGGTACGTGACAATAATCGACATATATTATATACTTCGTTAAGATCTTACTGTTAAGATATACTCTGTTATGTATGATCAGATAGACCGTTAAAGTAATGAACTTTTGTAATGTTTTCATCAATAACCAACAAACTTAGGTACATTAACTAATACAAGCATGCAAATTAGACATTAATCCCAAATCATAAACCTAACACTTAGATCAAAACACTTGTCTTGATTAGTTGATCATGACATGTGCATAACTTTGTCCCTGATACTATATCAGCTCTCATCTGCCTCAAATGCAAAGGTAAAACTGCAAATCTCCTGTGAGACAATCAGAAATGGTTACTAATCCTACACAAGAGGTCTCACAGTAAATGTTTCACCGTGAAATCGTCTCATAAGAGTTTTGTGAAGGTAAAATACAACGACAGTACAGTCGAAAATTTGATGTAACAAACACCTCCGTCTTAACCAATACTCGAAAACATTACATACAATAATAGATTTAGTTGGCCATTGGTATCAACAAAGGTCATATAAAGAGTACAATGATACCATGTACCTATAAAGAGTAACAACAACCCTTGAATATCATCCAAAGGCAAACTAATTAGCCCAATTATGATGGTTAAGGCCAAACAAACAATAAGGGCCTAAATGTGGGCCAAAATAAAATTTATGAAATTTATAGTTAACTTCCAAATCAATTTCAAATTGTACTTGGGCTTACATATCTTGATGCAATCACCAATATATTGGACTTATGTGTGTTTTACTAGCTAATAAGCCAAATTGGATAGGAAAATCGAAAATTCTCGTATATGATGTTAGTTGCGTAAAAACTACGTGTACTTGTTATTTGCGCTTGAAATTAAACGCGTTACATTGTGAAGCGATCCATAACAAAAATCGGGAGAAGATAAAACGTTGCGCAATGTGATCTCCTAAACGGCTGAAATTGAAGTGTATAATACACATTTTTTTGAGATTCAGGGGGTCCGAAATAAAGATGGTCGGAAATTTTCCAGGGTGTTATACGGGTCATATAAAATGCACACACTAAATTTTAGCATCAATAGAGAACATTTGAGGATGCTGTTACGCAATAAATCAGCGTCGATTGACAATCTAGTAGTCGCGCAAAAGTTACGTGTACTTGTTGTTTGGGCATGAAATCAAACGAGTTACATCTTGAAGTGAACCATGACACATACTATCAAAATCGGGAGAAAATAAAACATTGCGCTACCCGACCTCCGAAACGGCTAAAATTGAAGTGTATTATACACGTTTTTCTGAGATTTCGGAGTCCGAAAAAAAAATGGCCAAAAATTTTCTGGGGTGTCATATGGGTCATATAAAATGCACACACAAAATTTTAGCAGCAAAAGAGAACATTCGAGAGTGCCGGTACGAAATAAATCAGCGTCGGTCGACAATTCATTAGTGACGCAAAAGCTGCGTGTACTTGTTGTCTGGGCTTGAAATCGAACGAGTTACATCATGAAGTGAACCATGACACATGGTATAAAAATCGGGAGAAAATAAAACATTGCGTTACTCAACCTTCGAAACGGCTGAAATTGAAGTGTATTATACAAGTTTTTTCGAGATTTGGGAGTCCGAAATAAAAATGACCAAAAAATTTTCGGAGTGTTATACGGGTCATATAAAATGCACACACAAAATTTTAGCAGCAAAAAAAACATTTAAGTGTGTCGTTACGCAATAAATCGACGGCAGTCGACAATTTGTCAGTCGCGCAAAAGCAACGTGCACCACATTTGATTAAAATATACTTCACATATATTCAACTTATGGTAGGTTCCATTGAATGAGAGGGAGTACGTACTTTCACTATTTGTCTAACTAATACAGATTATTACATGATGTCGTGTTGGGTCGCGTCAGTTGATGGAATAGGTCAAGTTAGGTCACGTTAGGTACGATATCAGAGATCACATTCTACTATTTTGTTTAAGGTCTCGAAATGTTCAGGACCGGCTCTGCATCTGACCAAACGCAACATAAAGAATAACAAGTGCATATTTTAATTAGTTAAACTTTTTACAATGAGTAATGGCTAGCTAATTGGATTATTACTTAATAATCATGAAAGTGATGCACACAATATATGTATATATAGTATAGATCATCTACAAAACATGAATATAAAACTTTGATTAATATCTTTGCAAATATATTGAACTTCAAATAAGAATGATTAACTAGAGATTTGTATCTTTGGTGATGTACACATAATTTTCATTATATTGCCATTTGTTTGTCAATGACTTAAAAAAAAAATGGTGTAAAAGTCACGATAATCATCTAATAAAATGTGAAAAATTTCGAAAAAAACAAAAATCGATATCTTCATAATAAGTCACCAATATTTTTCTGGATTAACAAGTCTAATAATACGTATTTTTTTCAAATTAAAGGAAGTTATATTAGTATTATTTTGAGCTACTATAGGTTATATTATTCTCGATAAATAACCTATATTTTTAAAAAAAAAATTAGCAACATTGTAATATTACATTCATCAAGTGGAAATCCATGACTAAACCAACTATGATTGAGTCTTCTCCAAGGTATTTGGAATTTAATATTACTCCACTTGAATTTAATAAATAATCTTCAATAAACATGTTCTTAATACTATTGCACAACATATCCTTTAATTTATTTTCTTCAATTTTTCAAAAAGTGATTTTTTAACATATTTATTAATTAATTATCGTATATACTAACTGGTTCAATTAATTAATTAAAACATATCGTAAAATTGTCTTATACTGTGTGGAAAAAATAAATGCACATGATGAATACTTTACATAGTTTTTTCTGATGTCGGTCTAATTATCTGTAAAATATAATTTTTTTACTCTGCACAAGATATCTTAACCGTACACTGAAATCGTTCTTAATTATCCTAAGTTAAACTCTTAGACTGATCATAGTGAAAGTCTACACATAAATCGAAGATTTTTCAACTAATTTTTGTAATGTCGGTCTGACACTATGTTTACCAATTACCACTATATAACCCAAAAAAAATCTAATAAAATTATAATCAATACGAAAACAATCAATAATTTCTCTGACGTTGATCTGACACTATATTCACAGTTTCACACTATAACCCTAAAAAAATTTAATAAATTTGTAATCGATACATAACAAATCTTAACCATATATATACAAGTAGGATGAAGAATAATCAATTCAAAAATGCACATCTAAAATTTAATTAATATGTGATGCATAAGCTTTAATTTTATCAATGGTGACAAAAAAAAAAAAAAAAAAAAAAAAAAAAAAGTAGCCCTAAAGAAAGTCTACATGTGTTATATAGTCTTGACCCTTCAAACACACAATGCCATAACTCCAAGGACGCGGCGAAAGTGTTAGGCTAGATTCCTTGTATTAGTAACTAATTAACTCTAATTAATTAATCTCTAATTAATTGATTGATTAATTAATTAATTAATTAACGGTTATGTTAAATACAACCCATAGGGATGTATGTAAGGCATTAAAAGCTTCCAAATTTAGTATAAATATAAAATTTGGAACCCAAATTACACATATATCGATGCAATTAATGCATGTATTGAAAAATTATTTTCTCTTATAACCTTTTAAATACAGCCCTAAGAGTTGTATTTATCATTTTTCATTAACTAATTAATTACTTTTTTTATGCAGAAAATTCAGAGAGACGGTCTTTAAATAACGCTTAGCTTCTCGTGTGATGAGAAGATGGAGTTGTTTAAATTTCATTTTATTTCCATGTTTTGTCGCGGAAAATTTTAACAGAAACTTCATAAATATGATGCCCTCGATTTCAATAACGTTATTAAGAGATCTGGTCTGTTATATGATGAGGAAAGCGAGTTATGTAATTAAATCCCATTTTCCATGTTTTGTCGCGATAAATTTTTGCAGAAACTTTCGAGAAACAGTCTCTCAATAACTTCAGTAAGAGATCCGATGATCTTTCACACGATAATGAGTAGTGCAAGTTATATAATAAATATAATTACGTGAATCTAACGAGTCGGGAAAATGGTTATATCCGTCTAAAATTCAAAAGAATAAGGGAAACCCTAATTAGAGGAACGGGATTTTTTTTTATTTGTCTCGTAAATCTATTTGATTTGTTTTCTGTTTAAAGTGAATAAATATACCTATCTTAAACAAAAATTCGTCCTCCGATTAGCAACTAATTAATTAACATTTAATTGACTACTATGGAAACCTACTAATTAAAACTACATGAATCTAACAATGAACCCTACACCAATCATATGATGATTATTCTAAAGAGATAGTCAATATAATTACGCATCTTGATTCTCCCATTTTTTTTAATTATACCAAATTAATCACTTTCTTGATTTGACTAATTAATCAAGAACAAATTATTATAAATATTATCTAAATATGGTTAATATTAATTAATAATATATTAATTTTTCATAATAATATTATTATTCATATTTTTTCATGATTAAATTATTAACGTGTGTCTAATAAACCAGGTTAGAAAAAAAATTGTGATATAATTATGATTAATTAAAAGTCGATCGATAATCGTCATTATAACTATAACTACTATTTTGATTTAAGACTTTTTAGGTTTTGTTGTTGACATTTAATTTGAGCCTACCATGACATGAGGTGTTTCATTGCGTGAATCTAAATAGAATGAAAATGACCATCTTTTTTGTCGTGTTCTATATGATTAAATTGTGTTTAAAATTATTATTATTATACTAGAAAAATTATAAATATCGACACCAAATATACGTAGTAATAATATTGTGTTTAAATATATTTTTTAATTGAACGATTGAGTATATTTCAAAACAATATTATGGTCGGTCCAAAAGTTTCATTTATTTTTAAAATATTTTGAAAAAAAGAAAGTAAATAATTGTAGCTAGGGCAAACTAAACTATCTCCAGATTCTGTAGTTGTATACTTGTATTCATGATCTGTCTTCGAATTTTATCAGCGAGTATTTTTACAGTTATAGAGTTTGATTGACATTAATAGTACGATGATTGAAAATTTCTCATTTTATCGTGAATATTGTTTCGCCTATGGTTTTATGATGACTTTATCAACGAACCTGATGTAAGGAATATGACTTCAAAACACGATGAATAATGTTGCGAATAAATCACATTGTTCAACCTAAATTTCACGGGTTGGATCCAACAATATTGGTAGCGACGCAAGGCCAATAATAAAGCAATATTAATAATAACAAATTAATTAAAATTATATATGTCAATTTTATTTTTGTCATAATTAATATATTTAAATAATAAAAGTAGTAAATTAAAAATATTAAAATCCCCAAATTCCTCCAATCTATCATCATCCAAATTGTACATTTGTACGGCAATGACTTTATATAACAAGAAATTGTCAATGCTTATGTAAAATAAGTACTTGAATATCATTAGTTAATTTTGATAAAATAAAGGTATTTTTTCGCGATAAAAATAAAAAAAGTCAAATGAAACGAATCTTTGAAAAATTTGAAATTTTATTGTCGTGTTCTTTTGATAAGTTAGTTAAAATATCATCACGATGATTTATTAAATTATTACCGTGTTAATTTGAATCAACGATAGATATTATTCACTTGTCTCATTCAGGTTTTTAAAAAAATAATTACATTACAAAGAAAAAAGAAGATAAATACTCCGTAAATGATTACGACAAGTGGTGAAATTAATAACATTTTAGTTTAACCGGTAATTAAAAAAATTATGTAATTATTAATATTTTTTTATCAGTATTAAGCCAGTAAATTGTAAGGTTACAACCGTAAATCCAGGTCCTGTTACAAATATTGAAAAGACAACAGAAAATAATATCGATTATATTTTCTGACAACAAAATATACCACTTAACTCGAAATAATAACCTAACTTCATTCGCAAACTTAGGTTATATTTGGGTGAAAACTCAAAATTTACCACTTGTAAATTGTAATTAATTAATTTACCTAATTAACTTGCAACTTGTAATTAATTCCTTCCATCATCAATTTGTCATCCAAATTGTATTTTTTTTGGTTGAAAACGAAGAGGGATTAACCCGTACACAAATCGTACATTTGTACGGCAATGACTTTTTTTTTACCAAGAAATTGTCAATGTTTATATAAAAAGATTACTTGATGAAATATCATTAATTTATTTCAATATATAAAACAAACTAAATAAACTTAGAACTATCACGTATTCAAGATTTATTCGTCATTTACTTTGATATATAAGCTAGTTGTTCTATCAGTTTACTTTTTATTAAAATACTTGTAAAATGAACCATAATATTGTATACTCCGTATTGTGATTATATTGCTTTATTAATATTAATATCGTGGAGAGTTTATTTTGTTTAAAAAAAAAAGATAAAATAAACAATAAAATAATGTGTATACAAATATAAAAGCCACAAATTTTTAAAAAATAAATATATATTTCATGACAATATATATACAAGACCATAGTAATTTGGAGATAAAATTAATTACCTCCGTTCTACACATAAACCTCTATAAAAACCGAATAAAATTAAATAAAATAAAGAAAATTTCAACAATAATTGACGATTTCCTTCATCTAATCCCCTTTAAAAAAAACTCGAAAATTACATAATAATATATCATAATCATTTAACCATCCACTTATATTTACATACAATTAACCTCCACAAACAATTACAATAACTTAATAAATATTTTTGTAAAAATATTCTCAAGAATTTAAATAAACCAAGCTTAAAAATAGATAAGCTTAGCATATAATCTAAAATTAAAATTAAACATAATTTAAACACTAATTAATTATTTTTTATAAAACCGTCTTACACATAATACTGCCCCTCAAAATATTATCAATATAAGACCGGTTTTACACCCGATTTTTTTTTTTTTTTTTCGGGTTTAAAATATTAATAATTGTTCCTTGATATCATAACCCATTTTCTCCAAATTGGGTTGGACAGCAAATTGGATCATAGGAGGGGGCCCACAAGTGAGTGCAAGCACGTGACTATTTGATTCTGGCACGTGATCTCTAAGAATTTGTTCACTAATAAAACCGGTATCATATTTCCACTCTTCATTTGCTTTTTCCACGACGTACCATACTTTTACTCTATCCTTGTATTCAATGGCCCATGTATCAAGTTCTTCTCTTAATAGAATGTCGTCTTCGGTCCGATTCGCGTATATCACGTGCATCTCTGTTTCGTCCTCTGGATCCTTCAGTATCGCTTGCATTACCTGATCACACAGATTCTTATATCAGCCCATCTGTTGAAATAGCTTAATACAATATATTTTAAATACAGGAATTTTCATATAGACTCTTCGCATTTTGATATGTCGACGTGTTATATTTAGGATTTTGATAATGCCACTTCGTTTTCACTTATGCCACTCCATCATGGTGATCTTAGGAATAAACGTATTTTTCAAAAGTGGAAATTGAGTGGCAAAAGCAATATGTGAGTGGCATTATCAACATCCTATATTTACTATTTTTGACTGTATTTTGATGGATCGTCTGTTGAATACGGAGTATATATATGTCTTAGCCTACTGGTTCCAATTCCAATTTTCTTCTCCTATATTGTAATGCGATTGAGTGCGTTCTTCGTTGAAACAACAGAAAATCGATGATAAGTGAAAGTAATGGAGAGAGTATTTACCTGATAAATTGGGGTGATTCCGGTCCCACCGGAGATCATGGCTAACTTTTTAGCGAACTTGGGCTTTCCATGGACCATGAAATTACCCTTTCCTAAGTACTCGATATGGCCCAATGGGCCTTTAACTTCCAAGATTGAGCCCAAGTTTAGGGTATCCAAATGTTGGGACATGAGCCCACCATTGGGGAATCTAGGGTGTTGTCCCTTCATGTAAACCTTGACAACAAGATCAAAGTAGCCAACTTCATCAATTGTGCTGGTTGGTGTGTACGCTCTCATGCAAAGTTTATCGTCGATGCTGGCACAGACGAAGATGTGCTTGCCACACGGGAGACCGAGCACTTGGTCCTTCGACGGTAACCCAAACCTGAACCGTCTGACGTCGTGGGACAATGAGACTTTCTCGATCAGCTTACAGGGGATTTTCTCTCGTGGTTTGAGTGCCACGTTTCTGAATGGGGCGATTTCAGTGATTGGGGCTAGGCTAGACATGATGGACCCACCGTGGACTGAGTTACCGGGTGACGAGGTTGTTGAATCCGACTGATAACCCGTTGTGATCAATTCACCAACTCTATAATCCTCGAGCATTTTCTTCGCTTTGGCAGAGTGGATAGCGTCAAATTCCTCAGTACAATCAGTTCCAGCATTGATCAAAATACTATCGGACCCTCCGGGGTGGTCCTTCAGAAACCTGGTCGCATCATACACATGTCCATGCACCACAATCCACGCTGACTCAGCTGAATTATGTTTTTTCACCTCAGACATCGAGAACATCTTAGAATTGGTATTCATGAACGGTGTCGACGCAGTACGCTTCAACGCATGGCTAACTGCATCCGACAACTCGAGGTGACGCTCACGCGCCATCCACCCACCGGACTTGTTCCCGGGTTGGGTCGGGTGCTCGAAAACAATACCGATTTCACCCCTATGTGGCTTACACATATTGGTCTTCACACGAAACCAACAATTGTTCATCATACCCTACATAAGACACATCATTATCATCATCAATTCATCATTATTATAGGTAAAAAGATTAGTCAAATGTGATTAGTCTAACTCTAATTAAATCAAATCAATTAAACTAATATGATTGGTAACAATCAAATACTTAAAACCCATTAGTTTAAAATGATTCACACATACATACGCCTGCAAATCAAGATTCGACGGCTACCTAATATCTATGTTTAACATAATACAAACTACATAATATTAAGTGACATAATAATATTTGGCTTTATTATACACTTTAATTAATTTAATATAATTAAGCATCACTTTCACTAAAATACACTAATATAAAAATAAAATTAAAGTTTGATTAAATCACTACAAAGGTTTCCTCCACGATTATTATTGATGATACTTTGATACCCTACATTTTTATTTTTATTTTTTCGTCTTATTCCAAAAGAGGATATTAATTTTTGGAAATTATTACGAAGTATATGCGTAGTATTATTGCACTAATTATTACTCGTATAAAGCAGTTTTACGCTATACAACTGTCCAAAAATATAATACGTAGTGCTTCACTCTTTATTGTTAATAAAAAAATGGACTTTTAGACAAAATGATAATTATATAATGTGAAACCATCTTTTTCTATAATTTACGTTGTTGTTATTATTATTATTATTATTTATCATTAAAGGGACAATTTTATTATTATTATTATTATTATTATTATTATTATGACATAATGTTTGTTGTCTTTTTTCTAGTAAAATTAATCAAATGAAGCTTGATTTATGCCATAATTTATGAGATGACTCTTGCCCACTTGTATATACAATGTACTATACTAAAGTGTTTGAATACCACAAATCAAAAATGGTGGGCACGTATGTAGAGTTTTAATCATATTTAGGCGGCTCAATTTCGATAAAATTAGGTTTACTTTTCGTGAGACAGTCTCACACTAAATTAGGGTAATAGATAACAAATAAAATAAAAATTACTATAAAAAATTATCTCCGTTATTATGCGAGAGATCTCATAATAATAACGTTATTGAAAAACCGTCTCCTAGTAAAAAAAAATTACCATGAGATTCCAAATGAGTTTTTTAGGTCAATTTCGATAAAATTAGGTATAATTTCTGAGAGACAGTGTCATACTAAATTAGGGTAAAAGATAACAGATAAAATAAAAACTACTATAAATAACTATTTCCTCTATTATGGGAGAAATGTCATAATAACAGTATTGAAAAAACCGTCTCTCAGTAAAAAAAAGTTACCATGAGATTCCAAATGAGTTTTTTAGGTCAATTTCGATAAAATTAGGTATAATTTCTGAGAGACAGTGTCATACTAAATTAGGGTACGAGATAACAGATAAAATAAAAACTACTGTAAATAACTATTTCCTCTATTATGGGAGAAATGTCATAATAACAGTATTGAAAAACCGTCTCTCAGTAAAAAAAAAAAAAGTTACCATGAGATTCCAAATGAGTTTTTCGGGTTGGGTGTTGAGAGTATCATCCCAAGCTCGAACGGCAATCTCTTTAGCACCAAGTAAATCAAGGACTTCAACTTCTAAGGACCAAAAACACCAACACCAATATTTACCATATTTACTTGGTTTTTCTTGGATATCTAATTCACCCACTTGCCATGTTTCTCCTCCATCCATTGTCACTTCCACTCTTGTCACTTTCTTTCCTCCTCCTATATACATTACCCAATCATAAATTAATTAATTAAAATTAATTAATTAATAGATAAATTAAGATATTAGTTAATGGAAATGATAAATGCAGTCGACAGGGTTGTATTTATGAAATTAAAACCTTCAAAATCTGTTACTAATATAGAAATTGATGACAAAATTACAGAAAAACTGATGTAATTAACGACAAAATTAATTTAGTACTTCGTAATTAATAATATATTGATTAATGGAAATGATGAATACAACTTTTAGAAGTTAAAATGTTTTAAATTGAAAAAATTACATGAAAAATTGATAAAATTAATGACAAAATTAATTAACTAGTATATTAATTAATGGAAAGGATAAATATAGTATATAGGGCTGTATTTATGAAATTAAAATCATCAAAATCTTGTATTAATGTAGAAATTGATGACAAAATTACAAAAAAAAACTGATGAATTAATAATAAAAATACAGTCTAAAGGGTTGTATTTATGTAATTAAAATCTAGTATTAATATAGAAATTGATGACAAAATTACAGAAAAATTTATGCAATTGATGATAATATTGAATGTTCATTTTCTCTTCTAATGTTTTAAATACAGTCGATTGTATTTATCATTTCTCATTAATTAACTAAATAATCATCAAATTAATTGCATTGATACATCCTTAATTACTACACTAACATGAATGCATGATACATCCTTAATTAGTCCATCACAAATTCACAATGATTAAAGTAATTACTCTGTAATTAAAACAGATCAAATATAATGCTCTGTAATTGATTCAAGATAACAGATAACATCGTTTTAAGAGAGATCAGCTGATCCGACGGTCCGATACCATTAGGGAACATGACCCTTGAGAATAAGGAAACTTCATACATGACCTTTGCTACTTGATAAAGTCATGCTCATGCACTCACTCAAACCACAAGAAAGTCCTACAACTACAAGGTACATATACTACAAGTGGTCCGAGTATTGAAAACATGTTTTCAATAACCACTTTGGCTCTTTGTAGATCCACACATTCTTAAGTCGACTGATCGGTATATCTGTCATAAATTTAAAATAACAGCATTTGCTACTCTTTAGACAGCCTGATTTTGTTTGTATTTATTCATATGAATGATACTTTAACTCATTTTACTCTGTATTTCTATGACGGATATATCTGTCACAAGGAAGTCTAATATTATTCACATGGGCGGATAAAATAACAGCATTTACTACTCTTTAGACAGTCTAATTTTGTCTTTATTTATTCATATGAATAACGATATTTAACTCATTTTACTCTGTATTTCTATGACGGATATATCTGTCACAATATGAGTCGATAAAATAACAGGATTTGCTACTTTTTAGACAGTCGGATTATTTTGTCTTTATATATTCATATGAACGATACTTGACTCATTTTACTCTGTATTTCTATGACAGATATATCTGTCACAAGGAAGTCTAATATTATTCACATGGGGCCGATAAAATAACAGCATTTACTACTCTTTAGACCGTCTGATTTTGTCTTTGTCTATTCGATACTTAACTCATTTTACTCAGTATTTCTATGACGGATATATCTGTCACAATGGAGACCAATGATCGATATGCAACAGTATAACAGCTTAGCTAATAGTAACATGACTAAGATATCTTTTATATAATATAATCCAAAAAAGTACATCAAGTGTGTTATCTTTACGTTACTATTGGATGATGAGAATTGAGGCACATAGAAAATTCTAAGTTATCCTATAACCTTTATGCATCCGATCTCATACTATTAATTAATTACATGATTTTTAAATAATTTTGATATTAATAATTAAATTAATAATTAAAATTAAAATATTAATAAAAAAAATTATAATTTGGGTTGAATATGAAAATATGTCATTAATATTAATATTATGAGAGCAATTACATAATATTTATAAATACAATCTTACATAATTATCCAATATTATTGTTATTAATTACATCAATTCTGTACAATTTTGTCATCAATTCCTATATAAAATACTGGATTTTATTTAAAAGACTTTGACTTATTAAAAACCGTCAATATAACCCTAAAAACTGTACTCGTAAACTCGATTTTACACTTTATTTTGTTCATAGTAGTGTCATTAAATAGTTAATTACGTGCATCAATTTTGTACAATTTTGTCGTCAATTTTATATTAATATATATTTTATTTTAAAGATTATGACTTACTGTATTAAAAACCGTCAATACAGCCCTAAAAACTGTACTCGATATTACACTTTTGTTCATAGTAGTGTATACTATGTGTGATACAATCATGTTAGAGCAACTGATTTTTGGACTGGCTTTGCTGTCTTTTATATGGGAGCAAGTGATTCACTGATTAGGTCGGTGT
The DNA here is from genome assembly GCA_958450325.1 of Agrostemma githago. NCBI lineage: Eukaryota > Viridiplantae > Streptophyta > Magnoliopsida > Caryophyllales > Caryophyllaceae > Agrostemma > Agrostemma githago. Next base: position 80,417,635 of record OY288241.1, on the reverse strand, counting down.
GACCATTTAATTGCATGTTAATAGATCTCATTAGCCACTAATTACTCTTTATAAATAATCACAATTATTATTATTTTATTTTTTTAAAATAAAAAATCACACTTTTTTTGGATAAATACAAGTATTATTATCATTATTATTTAATTAATAATTTTTTTAAAAAAATTTAAAAAATGGATTATTATTAAGTAAGTAATTAGTTATTCATAAATTCATTTGTAAAAAAAATAAAATAAAAAAATATTAGATTAGTAGGAATTTTCACCTTTTTATCTTTGAATATATATTCTATATATCTGGCTCTATATATAGAATCTAAATATACGACTCTCACAATAATTACGCAGACATTTTATTTCTTTGAATTAACGATCATTAAATAACATGTGTAACCTAATTAATTAATACAGACTGTATTATTTATGCATGAAAAATACGATAATAATGCAAAATCATGCATATTATATTACGTAAATAAATAAAATTAATAAATAAAATTAAGAACGTAAAATAGAGAAAACGAACCGGAATAAGCATAGCCCCTTAATGTATAAGGACGTTGAGTAGTCCATGCATTTATGGGCAATATCTCCTCGTGACAAGGTGTGGTTATCACTGAGTTTATGTTCAAGTCATTTATTATGTACTCCGGTTTGTACCACCATGCTGCAACGTTAAAACGAATCAAATAAATATTATTTTTTTATACGTCAAATTATCAAAAAAAAAAAAAATACGACAAATTATCGAGAATTAACAAAAAATAATATTACGGTTTGTATTATGCTGTAATGTTAAAACGAGTCAAATAAATATAATTTTATGTGTTAAATTATTGAGAATCAACAAAATAAAATACGATAAATTATCGAGAATTTAAGATAAATATGTTTATAATATTATATTATCTTTATGTGATAGTATTTGGATTTGTTTTTAAAATGAATCTTAGCCCACAAGGAAACTATTTTTCATGCATAAATAATAAGCAATTTTGTCATCATCATTTATTGAAATAATAAGAATTAAATAAATGTCATTTATGACTAAAAACATTGTACACTTATTTTGTCTTTTATGTTATTTTTAGAAAATTTATTTGTTCAATTCTTTGATATGATGTATAGGTAGATATATAGGTAGATTCGATTATATGATATGAAACTGTTTATATATGTAATAAATTCACCTTCAGAGTTTGCAAGTTCTGCGTCGACATAAGAAGGGAGAACTCTATTATCCTTGTAATGATAATAATTATCGGATTCAACAGTCGTCACGACGATTCTTTTCAGCCATTTTACCATTCTACCCCCAATAAACCCTGGAATAATCATCCTGACTGGAAACCCGTGATCTGGTGCTAGGAGCTCGCCATTCTGCATGTACGCGAGCATGATGTCACGTGCAGGGTCCATGGCGAGCTCCTTTCTGACACTTGTCCCATACTTGGACCCGCCCCCACCAGGCAGGTCTTCAGCGCCCTCAAAGCAGACATTAAGGGCGCCCTTCTTGGAAGTCATGACCCCACACCTCTTGAGCACGTCCCTCAGGGGGACCCCACGCCAGACTGAGGTGGACACAGCTGCGGCCCCCCAGTTGAACCCTATTGTCTGTTTGACCATATTCTGTTCCTTCCTGCGGTTCCCAGCACACACCAGTGTGACTGGGAGCTCGCGGTAGTGGAACTCGTTGACCAGCTGGTCCATGGTGAACCGGGTTGGTTTCCTCACCAGCCCGGTCACCTCCACGGTCCAGTCCTCCCATTTGGCAGTCGGGACTGGACCGTGGTTCCTGACGTAGTGCAGTGGGACCGGGGTCAAGAACCCGTGGTGCATTAAACGGGTCAATGGTGGCTCCGAATTGAATGGGTGTTTACCCGTGAGTCGGATCAAGGATGAGTTACGTTCGATCCAATGGTCCGCCGTGCCATCGTCACGGTGGTCCAAAATGGAGGGTTCTAACTCACTATTACCCTTCTTAATCAACTCATTCCAAGTATTAATCTCGTCTTCGTCGTCATCGTCTTCACTATCACTAAATTCAAATTTTTTACCATTAGGGTAATTTTTTTCTTGGGTTTTAAAAAACGGGTTTGGGATAGGTTCACTAGACAGAACGTTAAAATTACCATTCCTAACTGGTGAATCAGACCGACGGGTAGTAGTAGTAAATGGGGATTTAACCACCCCGTTTACCCCATTCACCACACCGTTTACCCCATTTACTACACCGTTCACACGGGGAGTAGTCACCGGTTGATACTGACGGTCTACCGAAGTAGCCATTTTTTTCAAAGTCGACAAATTGGCGATAGTAATTAAAAAAAAGGTACGGTAAAAAAAGATCTAGGGTAAAAAAAAGGGTGTGAAAGAAGCTAAGAATAGGCTTCTTTCACTTTTGTAAGGGTAAAAATATTTGTTGAAAATTTCTTCCAATGTTTTTGGGGTTATTGGGAAAATAATGGGAGTAGTGTTGGTGGACTTATATAGGCATGAAAGTGTGCCCACCCATGATTTTTAGTTGATTTAATTACCTTTTCAATGACATAATCTTTGCCGATATTGTGACGGAAATATCTGTTATAATATTGTAACGTATTCAATATCATATTTATTTATGGGTAATATTAAATACCAACAACTCTAGGATCAAAAAAAAAATACCAACAACTCTAAAAGTTGTATTTAAAAACTTAATACCCGTAATTATTTAATATGATACGGAGTATTAACTAGAAATTAATGGCTGAATTACACATAAATTTTTCTTTAATAAGTTGAATAAAAATAAATTAAGTACTTAATCGTGTATTTTGTATAAAATTTTTAAGTATTTATTCTATATATTTCCTACAAATTAAGTACTTAATCGTGTAATTAAAAATACAAAATTTGTACTTAATATCACAAAATATATTTGATATAAAAAATTAATTACATAAATATTTATTTTCTCTTTTATTCATTTAGATAGACTAAAGACGGAATTTTTGGAATTTTTCATAAACAATGTGATAATATTGTACTCCCTCCGTTCATAATCTTTTGTCCCATTTCATCCTTATTTGTGAGAGGTATTTTAATGAATCGGGACAAAAGATAGTGAACGAAGGGAGTAATAGATTGAGTATTTAATCATGGATAATGTTAAATACAGTCCTAAGAATTGTATTTAATAATTTAATAATTTTTTAATATGATACTGTACTTTTGTATTAAGAAATTAGTGACTAAATTACATGTAAATCAATGCAATTAATACATGCATCCTTTTAATTATTTAGATAGACAAAGACGAAAATTTTGGATTTTTTCATGAACAATGCGTTGTTATTATTTAACTGATTAAGTAAATATTTGACTCGTTATAATACAACAAATATAGGAGTATGTATTTATTTTGCAGTCACTTGTTGACTGGTTGAGGTTCACTTGTAGAATTTGTGGTCATAAGTTGATGATGCTAGTATGATGAATTTGGAAATATCGAGAGGTAAAAAAATCATTTTAAATATTTTTTTTTTTTTTTTTGGAAAAGTCATTGATTCTCATTCAATAAAATTCCAAAAGTACAAATATAGAGCCATAGTGTTGATTAAGCTAAGCTTAGAATTTGTTGGATCTCGGCTCTATTAGCAACATGAAACGATCGAATACATAATTGCATTTGGATGATCCGTATTATAGCTTCAGGATTTCTTCGTATGTTTTGGAAAATCCGCGAATTTCTTTCCCTCCATATTTCATAGATACATATGACAAGTGCGCACCTTCTCTGCCTTTTAATTATACTTTTACCTTGATTGCAATGGGTATACCATCTCAGTAGTGCAGGAAGGGCATCGGGGGCGTTCATGTGAAGCCAACATTTGATTCTACTCCAAATAAGTTGGGCAAAAGAGCATTCGAAGAACAAATGAATCTGATTTTCAGCAGCCATTTCACATAGAGTACATCGATTAGCACAAATTATACCTCTGTGTTGCAATTTTTCCACCGTAGCAAGTGCATCCTCAACAGCCAAAGCTGCGACAAAAGAATGCTTGGGAGCATTAATATTATCCCATACAAGACGGACCCATTTAACGTTCCCCTCATGTGGCCTCAATAGGTTATAGAGTGCCAGTAGATGAAGCTTCCCTCCTCTCGTATTGGTGTTTAACAATGCAGTAGCTGTTTGTTTACTACCTGCAGCAACAACAAAAGTGTCTCGGGTTCTGAGTATATTCTTCCAGTAGAGGCTATCCCCTCGCTGCTCCTGAATATCCCAAATGGAGACACCTTTGAGAATGTATTTTCCAATCCACACACCCCAAACAGATGTTTTACAGTTTTGCAATTTCCAAATCCACTTCATTAAGAGGCATTTATTCCAACTTAGAATTTCTTTGATATCGAAGCCTCCTTCCGACTTTGGTAAACAACAGGAAGTCCATTTCTTCCATATCATCCCTCTACCTGTTTTACCCCATAAAAATTCTCTACAAAGTCTTTTAATAGCTTTGACAATAGATTTAGGCAAGAGGAGGCAAGATGCCCAATATTGTTGCATTCCAAAAATAATGGAGTTTATAACTTGTACTTTGCCAGCATAAGATAGCATTTTCATAGCATATCCTGTAAGCTTTGATCGAATTTTAGTGAGCAGAAGTTCATACATGCTCGTTGTAAGTCGAGAAGTGTTAAGAGGCATTCCAAGATATTTGAAGGGGAATTGGCCTTCAGTATAGCCGCTGACAGCTAGAATTTGTTGACGAATATTCTGCTGGATACCCCCAAAGTATATAGCCGTTTTCTGAGGATTCGGAGTAAGTCCTGAGACTTCAGCAAAAAGATCAAGGCACTTTTTCACAGTCAACACTGCTGGTACATCGCCTCTAGTAAAGATGAGTAGATCATCTGCAAATATCAAGTGATTCAAAGTAATTCGGGAACATCGAGGATGGAATGAGAAGTTTTTATCCTTGATACAAGATCTGAGCATCCTGGAAAGGGTCTCCATACACACAATAAACAAGAGAGGGGAGAGGGGGTCACCTTGTCGCAACCCTCTCTTACCAGCAAAATATCCATGCGATGCCCCATTAATCTTAAGGGAGAATCTAGTAGAGTCGAGGCAGATCATTATCCATTCTACCATACGAGGAGGGAATCCAAAAGCAAGCATAGCTGTCTTTAGAAACTTCCAATTTACAGAATCGAAAGCTTTCCTAATGTCCACTTTAATAGTACATCGAGGAGATAAGTGAGTTCGGCTATAATTTTTTACCAATTCATGGGCCATTAGAACATTGTCAAAGATATTCCGCTCTTTGACAAATGCTGATTGTTCCAGGCCTATGATGGAGGACAATATAGAGCTGATCCTATTGGATATCACTTTGCTAATGGTCTTATAAATGGTTGAACAGCAGGAAATGGGGCGGAAATCGATCACAGAATCAGGTATTTCTTTCTTAGGAATAAGGGTGATAAGAGTTGAATTTACTTCTCCAAGCATTCTACCATGTTTGAAGAAATCTTTTATAGCATGAATGAAGTCTTCTTGAATGATCTTCCAGGCTTGCTTGAAAAAGCCCGAGGAGTATCCGTCAGGACCCGGACTTTTATTATCATCAATGGAGAACAGCGCAGTTTTTATCTCTTCAGAAGTGACTTCTTTGATTAATAGAGCAGCATCTTCAGAGGAGATGGTAGCACCTTTTGTTATGCATTCTGTGTCAAGATCCTGCACACTTGTCGTAGTACCCAGGAGATATGTATAATAATCAATAAAAGCTGTTTTCACCCCGTCTTGAGTCAAGTGCAGATGACCTGCAGTATCCTTTATGGAGCCAATTGAGCTATATTGCTGCCGAGAAGCCAGATGAGCATAGAAATAAGTCGTATTTTCATCATTCAGCTTTAAATATTTACCCTTCCCTTTATTACTTTTAATTTATTTTGCGGGAAATATACATATACATACTGATTCGGTTTAATTTGACAAACGATGGTAACAGATTAATAATAACGAATTAATGAGTAACAATAGTAGAGTATGATTAAATTAGTTTAGTAAAATATTTAACTATTAAGTTTAATTAGTAAAATTAAGAAAGTATATTTGATAATTAACAGATTATAGTACAATTATTAGATTATTTTCATTTATAAATTATTAAGAAAATTAGAATATTGCAAACAATGTTGGAGGAATAATAATGGTAATTAACTAATTAATTAAAGCCCTAGAAATAAGTGTAGCCAATGTTGGATGAACAAAAGTTTTCGAAGTTAAAATAAGTCTTTTGTGACACGGTTTCACGTAAAATATTGTAGACCATTTTATAAGAGAATTCGATGATTTATCATTAACTAATAATAATAATATTATTATTATTATATTTCAGATCGTTTTATAAGAGAATTCGATGATTTATCATTAACTATTATTATTATTATTATTATTATTATTATTATTATATTTCAGACCGTTTTATAAGAGAATTCGATGATTTATCATTAATTATTATTATTATTATTATTATTATTATTATTATTATTATTATAAATCGAAATTTGTATTAAGATCAGAACAAATTACAAGAAATATTATTATTATTATTATTATTATTTGTTTTGAGGATATTAATTATTTTTGCAGAGTTTATTTAATTAGTATATATGAAATTTAATTCGGGGATAAACATGGATTTTGCACATAGATATATACACATAGATATATACGTAGTCTATATATACGTGGGTTCATGAATCATAATCATACATGCATGCAATATTCACGTGATATGACAATGGAATTTGCATGAAAATTTCATCCGATACGACGTAGTATTAATGTTCTCTCTACTTCATTTTATTTTGACAAAATAGCATGTACTCCATATATGTGTTCTTGGCGTTGTTGTTCTTCATGCATGACTTCATGCATTACGTTTACGTTTACGTTGTAGTTTGAACAATAATTACTACGTACTCCCCATAATATTATCAGTAATTATTGTGTACAACCGTTGTATCATACGACAGTAGTAAAAGTTTGCAACTTATGATAAAAAGTGACTATTTTAGGTTAGTTAGTTACCACTTTCAGATAAATAGTTACCACTTTTTCATATTAAAATGTGGTTACTATTTAAGTTAAAATGGTCACTAAATAACATAAAGTGATGACTTTTTATCATAAATTAGATCCGTCGTACGGTACAACGGTTGTATACTATAATTTGTGTAATATTATGGGAGGATTCGACCACACGACATTTATTATATACAGAGTATTAACGGTTTCATTTTATGTATCTGATCATATTTATAAACAGAATCGTAGATCTTCGATTGTTTTATAGTACTCTATATGTATTAGATTGTACTCTATAATAAGACCCTGTTCTTTTGAACTTATATTCAGTCAATTTCAGTTTAGTTCAGTTCAGTTCAGCTCCATGAGACATATTTTGTCTCTATATTTCAGTTCATTTTAGTTAAATTAAGTTCAATTAAGTTAAGTTCAGTCAGTTTCAATCCAAAAGAACATAGCCTAAGACTCTATTTTTTCAATTTATTTTCAGCTCATTTCAGTTCAGTTCAGTCACGGAAAACTCATTTTGTCTCAGTATTTCAGCCCAATTCAGTCCAATTCAACCTATTTCAGTCCAAAAGAACAGGATCTAAATAAGTAATTTGAAACTAAATAATGTAATTATTTCTAGCTTATTGTGTTATACTGTCTCACGCTAATATTAATATGAAACTGTCACCTCTATAAAATTTGGTATTACCAAACATATAACACATAGAAATATACATAAATCTTACTAGTTTATTTATTTATTTATTTAAGACAGATATAATTGTTTTATTTTGGTATTAAATTATTGTAATTCGTTCATCATGTGAGAAATCTCTTAATAACGTTATTAAAAAAATCGTCTTTTTAATTTAATTTAAATTTTAATGTAATGACCAATAGACAAGACTGTCATTTCTATTTGTGTCATTAATTGTCATTAATGAATAATGAGTATAGTTGGCTACTTGCAAATCTAGCACCGATCATTTGTAATTCCCAATAAGTATATATAGTAATAAGTATTCTATTTTTGGAATTGTAATTAAAATAATAATCACCTCCAAACTTTCATGTTTAGGACTTTTTACCTTGTATTTGAGGTAATAATTAGCAATTTATAGTAAAAAATACAGTAATAAATTTAGGTTAAATTGTGATTATTTTAAACTAAATAATTATCATTATTTAACCTACATTAATCACTAATTTTTTGGAAAAAAAAATTAGTGATTAATATAGGTTAAATAATGATCATTATTCAGCCTATTTAGTCTAAAGTGATCACTTTGATTGTACTGTACAACAATTCTATAGAACTGTAAAAGATATATAGACAACGAGTTATACTATACAACTGTTGTATCGAACAACGAAATACAAAACCAAAAATTTATAGTAAAAAATAACAAATTAATTAGGTTAAATTTTGATCATTTTAAGTTAAACGGTTAAATAATAATCACTATTTAACCTAAATTAATCATTATTTAATCCAAATTCATCATTTTTATTGTACTGTACAATGATCATACAAAACCGTAAAGGAAATATTGACAAGTATTAATAGATGATTGTAAGTGGTAAAAGGAGGTTAATTAGTGGTGGTAAAAACTAGTAGTAAAAAAAGTCAAGGTATATATAGACGCAATTAGTAAAATAATAAGGTCAAATTACTTGAGAAGTGGCGCATGGGAAACTCAATATATAGACAACTGGAAATAAACGTGTGATGGGCCTTCTATTTTAACTATAGATACAGTAATATTAGTAGAATACAGTTAACTGATTTTAATATGTAACAGGATTGACTGAAAAATTTAAATTAACAGAATTATGAAATAACGTTATGTATGTAATTAGTAATTTATAGTAGATTATAACACAGTTATATTGTTTTTCAGGTATAAATCGAATGTGTTGTTTCAATAAACAGTAGATTTTTGAAATTTCTACTAAATATTTTTTTCTTGATTTTGTTAATTTAATTTGATAGTCAAAATTTAATTTAAACTATGGTACAGTAATATCAGCATAATACAGTTAGCAGATTTTAATATATAGTAGTAGGATTGACTAAAAAAAATTAAATTATAAGTAAAATTAAGAAATAATGTTATGTATGTAATTAAATTAGTAGATTATAACACAATTATATTGTTTTTATGTATAAAAATAGTAGATTTCCGAAAATTCTACTTAACGTTTTTTTTTATTCTGTTAATTTAATTTAATAGTAAAAACTTGTTACTAAAATCTGATAACTATATTCTGATAATAATGGTATTAGTTGTAACAAATCTGTTATCATCGTTTATCAAACAGAGCCTATATACAGCGAGTAATCGAGTATATATGCCCTACCAATCCACCATGCAATTTGTGAGAACCTTTGAAATACAAGAAATAGTGTTGTTATAGTCATTTTCTGTACTGTATCATAATCGTCTTTGTATCTCTCGTGTAAACAGGACTACCAATCATGTAAATTCCTTGATACCCAACAAACTACAAACAAAAAAAAAAAAAAAAAAAAAAAACTCAAATCATGAAGCTACAAGTTGAAAGACAAGTAGATTAGCTCTTTATTTACATTATTATTGTTTTGAAAATCTCCAAATAGCAAAAATAATAATTGAAATAATAATGTTGTACATTGCATCATAATCAAAAGTACTAACTTGTCCATCTAATATTAATTTTTTTTTAAAAAAAAACTTCAAAATACAGAGTAATAATTATTAGGAAAAAATGAAAAATTATATTTTAATTTTGATCGTGTTTGACAAACGGCAGTAGGAACAAATGTATGATAACAGATAATTTTTGCAGAATCTAGTTAGCAGATTTTAGTTGCAGATTTGTTTATTGAATTAAATTAACAGAATTAAGAATTAATGTTTAGTAATCAGCAGATTGTAGGACATTTATAGTTGAATACATTACTTCATGTGTTGTTATTAACGGTATATTCAAAAACAATATATTTCAGCTAATATGTCATCAGAATATATTCATTTCAAACGTACTAATTCTCGTTAAATGTACTAATAAAATGACAAATAAAAAATAACGAAGGAAGAATAAATAAAACTATTAAAATATTTTTATTAATTTCATGCAAATTCATAAGTCCAATTATTTAAATTTACAAGTAATAATAATCAATTGTATAATGATTAATCAACAATAATATCAATTATCATCATAAACATTAGTCACACAATCCAAGTATATTTTAGATTTAATTTCTAGGTGAGATAGTTATGTGATGAGTAATAATCATATAGATTGAAACATGTAGCAATAAATACATTATTATTAGCCATATGTCATATTCATATAAAAAACACAAATGTGCATAACATATAAAATTATTTAAATAAAGTCATCGTAAATATATATATCCCGTAAAATATATAACAATCTCATGTAAGTTTTTGAACTAAAATACAGAGACAGATCTATACACGCTGTTACAGATTTTCAGAGTTTCAACACTACCCTCTTAACAAACATTTTTCGTTGTATTTTGTCAAATTTTATTTGTAAGCGACTGCAAATTTCTTCGTTATAATTTTTTTTTGAAATTATATATTATAATATAATTTATTTATATATTTATATATTTTTACATATATTATTATTATTACTTGAAATGAATTATTAGGATGGAACATGAAAGTAACTAATTTGGGAAAGAGGTGACTTAAGGCATCCCCAAAAGGCAAGTGACTCCTTGTAAATTCGCCTCGCCACTTCCTTTATTTTCTCCGTCCCTAGTTGTTGCCTATACTTCTCTAATTTCTTGTTTTATTATTTCATTAATTAATTAATCGTCTTTATTATCTGTGATACAATTTTACGATAATATACAAAACAAGCAAAAAAAAATTTAAAAAAAATTGGTTATTAAAATTTATTGAATTATATTCAAATTATAGATTAAGACCGTTTTATTACAAAGACTTTTTGTATGGTTGTTTTTACCTAATACATTATGAAGTTGTATTAGTTATATTTCGTTTTGATTAATTATTTTGTCTCTTAATCTCTTACAATTATGTGAATTGTGATACGGTTTTACAATGATACGGAATATAATGTAAATTAAAGTGAATTTACGAATAATAAAATCGTGAAAAATAAATAAAGAATTAAAATGGGTTATTTAAAAGGGAAATGAGGGTTGTATTTATGAAGTTAAAAGAGAAAATTAATAATACTTAATATTATCATTAATTACATCATTTTTTTTTTGTATAATTTTGTTATTAATTCCTATATTAATACTTGATTTAGAAACCCATTTTACTCAAATTATTATGTAAGATAATTTTACAAATATTTATGGAGTTAAAAGATAAAATTAATACTTAATATTATCATTAATTACATCAATTTTTGTACAATTTTATCGTTAATTCTTATATTAATACAGAGTACGTATTAGATTTAGAAACCCATTTTACTCAAATTATTATGTAAGATAATTTTACAAAATAAAGATTTTTTATGTTAAGAAGTTGTATTAGTCAATAACTATACTATTTTGCCTTTAGTTATTGTCCATCAATTTTATTTCAATTTTTTGTCCAACTTTAATTGATTTATGTCCATAGACTTTGGAGCCCTTTTCATGTCACTTTCTCTTTTGTGTAGTTTTTTAGTCTTAGTGGTATGTATCTCTTCTAATATCCATGAGTTTTTCCATTTTATTGACATAATCTTGGTTATGTAATATTCGAGTAAATCCCGTGTGAGACTGTACGGCTTATTCTTAAATTACACTGTAAATTAGTAACCATATTTTATTATACTGTATATGTTATGTGAGAAATCTCGCAGTATAATTTTGTGAGACCAACTCAGCTCACACAGTCACACGAGCTAGAATTCGTGTAAAGTAAATATAATATCGGTTAATTAATTTAAATTGTGAGGATATTAAATAATAGGCAATATATAATAATAGGTTCATAAAAATGAAGAATTTATTTAAAAGAATTTTATTTAAATTAAATAAAATAAAAGTAAAATGCCCTACATATAAATAGTGTGGAAGGTGATGGAAGTATAAAATCTACTACTAGTGACTTTATGTTAACTTGGTGGAAGTATCATTGAAAATTCAAAGAAAGCTCTACTTTATGCCCTATTATTCATGCAATAAATTTCTTTTTTAATAAAATAAATTGGGTTCTTATTCATACCAAAAAGAAAAAAATGTGTTCATGTGTTCATCACCATTAATCGAAACAGTAGTTCTCTCGTGAAACTGTCTCACAATAATCACATTTTATAGAAAAAATCCCACATTAATTATACAATTATCGTGAGACTATCTCATATAAAATTTATCACAATTAATAAATCTCAGTATCAACAGTGACCTAAATTACGAGTATTAATTACATACATTTACTTAATTAGATAATTCATGGAAATTCTTCTTTCGCACAACGAATTTTGAAAGTTATAATTATGATTTTCACGATAAGTTTACCGATTAATTATTACTCGTTCATCCCGATAATTTTTTTCGCTCTTTAACTGCAAATTCTGACTCCGTCACTACTCCATTTATTCCAACTTGTTCATTCATTGAATATATATTGGAAAAACTATCAAATAATAATTACACAATATAATACACACAACCTATCACCTTTTTCCAAAGAATTAGGGCACTTTCCTATTAAAAAGTTGTTGAAAAGGCATATATATGTAAATATATAATCATAGTGTTTCATATATTTTTGAGAAATTTCTAGCCAAGAGAAAACAAAATACAATTTGGCTTTCAATTCAATAAATCAAATTAATTAATGGCTCTCCACTATCATAAAGGAAGCTTCAAATTAAATTAAAGTGGATCATACAATAAAAATAAAAATATTTATAAACTTGTAATAATAATAATAATCTTGTAATTTTGATTGTATTACGTGTGAAATCGTTTTATGTTTTATATATATATATAAAAGAAATTAAACGAAGATATAATAACTTAATCTACAATACTCGTTTTATTTTATTTATCGTTTTAATTAGAAATAAAAATATGTCTTTTATGTCACGGAAACCTTCTGAGAAGTTTACCAATCCTAAGACTACTCTCATTCAAGCACGCTTAACTGTAGAATTTCTTACATCTTCAATTAACACGAGGTGTCACACACAAGCACAAAATCGACGTTTTTTTTTACTAATTAAGACGTACTGTCATCATACTCATCAATCGAAAACACATGATAATTAAACCAGCTTAATGCGATCTCATTCAAGAATTTGAGCAAAAATTATTATTATTACTATTATTATGTTATTATTATAAAAGGAGAATTTTTTTAGAGAATCAAAATGTAATTTACAAAAAATTGGTGGCCAGCCGAGATACCATATGAGCAAGGAGTTTATTTTTAAACGTAGTTTATTTTATTATCTTTTTTTTTTTTTTATAAATGGGAGAGTTTTATTGATGAATCAAAACGCAGTTTACAAAAAATTGGTGGGCAGTTTATTATTATTATTATTATTATTATTATTATTATTATTATTATTATTATTTTATTTTATTTTTACAACGGAACTTGCATTAAACACCCCCAACAAATTACAAGAAGTTTATTATTATTATTATTATTATTATTATTATTATTATTATTATTATTATATTTTTAATAAAAACTTAGGCTAAGGAGTTGTTAAGGGTATATGCCAAATAAATTAGGACCTTAGAAATAATAGTAATAATAGGAATAGTGTAGGTAGGAAGCAAGATTGAGACGTAGAGGACCGTCGTGTGTCGTCTAATTACATTATTTTCTTTGAAATCAATGTCATGCCAACTTGGCAAATCTCACTATTCCAATTTACTTTTTTTTTTTATCATAATTTATTTTAGGCCTCAAATTAAAATTCTTTTGAATTAATATTTGCCAAGTAAATAACAAGCAAGAGCATATCTTTGTTCTTTAATTTATGTCAATCATACTTATCCTTCTTCTATATCTATCTATTATTAATGGGTGATATTAATTACCGTCTTTGGGGCTGTATTAAAACTTAAAAGTCTTTAGGGTTGTATTAAATAAATTAAAATTTTATAAATCTAGTAGTATATTAATTAATATAGAAATTTGGGACAAATTTATACAAAAATTGATCCAATTAATGAATAATAATAATAATAATAATAATAATAATAATAATATTTAACTCGTTAATTTGTGTCGAAATTGTCATAAATATTTATCTAAACGAATAATATTTGACTCGTTATAACAATACATACCGTAAATATCTCGATCTGTCATAAATAAAAATTTGTATTTTAATTAATAATTATTTATTTATTATTTGAGTGGGCATAATATTAATTACTAACTTTTTACTTAAAGACAATCAAAAAGGTTTGGAAAATATTCTTGGTCAAAAAGATGTGCACAAGCTAATATAATGCATTTCTTTCACTAATAATTCTCCCACTAATTAATACACTATGGTGGATATATACATGCATGTAATCTTGTGTAGTAGTAGAATATTTACATATACACTTAATTTTATTTTATTTTTTAATATTTTTTTTAAAATTATTTCACCAAAAAAATCAGCGAAATGTGTACTTAATCGGATCATAATATAGGATTTGATGACCCTACTAAGAGTCTAAGACCTATTTATTACCGGAGTATTATTTAGTCTGACCGACCACTGGGTTAAGACATTTTCTATATTATTTATTTTTTCGTTTAACAAACACAAAAACTTGTAAAAGACGGTCTGCCAATATTATTAATAAGAAACCTTTCACATCCATAATGAAGATAAATTATTGCATAATTTAATTGATTTTCGATAATGTTATATACGTCTCACACTAACAGAGCGAGAGATGGTAAAAATTTAAGACCATGCTTTGACAAACGGAAATAATATAACTGTAATAGCTGATAAAATTAACAGAATACGGTTATCAGATTGTAATATATATCTGAGTTTGACTATCGAATATAATTATTGAGTACGTAGCAGATTTTAGAACAATCAGATTGTTTTTATATATAAATTGAATATGCTGTTTCAATATAGTAATTCACAGTAAATAAATAACCGAGACAGAAAAAAATTATGCGTTACAAATTTGCTGACGAGTTTCGAACCCAAAGACGTTTGCTTTTGAGCCTAGGAGGATTCTGAATCTGCTTTTTAGTTTTACTTTAGATGTACTATGTTGTTGAAATTTTGAAGTAATTAAGCAAGTAATGATGTTAATTAATCAATATTCTTCTCAACTTGCTAATATAATGATTACAGTGAGTGAGTATTATTTAAGCAAATTAATTAATATTTCTTTGCTTAAAAATAATATTGACCGCTGCTAAAAAGTCAGTAAACAATATTAAAATAATAATAATAATAATAATAATAATAATAATAATAATTAAAAATTTATAGTGTTGGAAAGTAGTCACCTGCTATATTATTCCCTATATATAATATTTATATAATTACTAATTTAAGGCTTAATTAAACCTTAATTAAAGTAAATTAGTAAGTGGTCCTTTTGATTTTATATGTAATTTAATTGAATTATTAATATTCCGTACCATATTCTAAATTTATTTATGCGAAAAAAAAAACTAAGAAGAAACCGTCTCACATTAATATTAATGAGCAATCTGTCCTACTAATTTTTTTTATTGTATTTTTTTACATATATTTTTGACTAACATAGCGAAAGACGGTCTGTCACTAAACGTAATAACATTTTTTAAACATGTTTTTTTAGTTGTATGATTAGTAGGATGTATTGTAATTATTAGCATACATTATGGTTTTCTTAATTCAATGATGGGTGATTATAAGAAAGATTATAGGAGTCCATAGGAGATTAGTAGACATGAAAAAGTAATATTATTCAATAAAATAGGGGGTATTTCCTTTCTGCTATTCATTTAACTTTTTACGATCTACGAAACAACATTTTAACTGTATTTTTCTTCATTTGTGTATTATGGAGTACATTTTTTTTGTTGACAATATTATATTGAATTATTTGTCACTGAAACCTTTTTGTAAATCTGATTTTTAATTGATGTTTTGATGGTTTAAGGTTGTCATTATTGACAAGCCTATTTATCGTCAAAAAATTTATTACTCCGTAATTCTCTTTAAAATATGAGTGGTCATGTAGATTAATTAATGTGATTTATTTTTTGTTTAAGTTTGGAAATATGTAGTAATAAAATAATCATGAGATTTATTCTTTTGATTAATTTTCTTAATCGATGTACATTTCACTAAAATAACAATTATTTGAATACAAGGAAGTAATGGATATAAATAAATATATTTGTGTTATATTTAAATTATTTTTATTTGATTTTTTATTGTTGATATCAAAATTTAGCAAAGTTTAACATAAAAAAATATCGTAGTTTGAAGTGGATGAGAGGGAGTATTTCCAAATCGAAATCAAATAAAAGGCTTGGGCTTTAAATAGTAGGAGTATAATAAGTAATAACATTTATATACAAATGGGCTTGTATTCTTAAAACAAATTGGGCTAATGGAATGTACAAAGCCCATTTTATCCAATGGGCCGTTGGGGCCGGGCTTCGGGCTTTTTTGGGCCGTAAAATCAGCCCTAACCCGAGAAAAAGTGGGCCGGGCCGGGCCGGTCTTTGGGGCTTGGACCATTTGATCAGCTCTAAAATTATGATATACTATCGTTGTGCCGTACGACAAAGATAAAACTTTTTTTTTGGTGAATTGGCGACTACTTTGAGTTAGATAATCACCGCTTTTAGCACTAAAACGAGATCACTAAATATCTGAAAGTTATCATTAACTAACCTAACAATAAATCGTAATTTTTCTCGCTTTGATATTTAGTTTTTTCTCTCGATTTTGACTATTTTTTGGGTGCGAAGAATAAGGATTAAGATTCAGGTGATATTTAGATTTTTTCACGCAATGTTAAATTTTGATTTTGTGGTAGAATTAACGTGACAACGAATGAGGGTTGTTTCAAGGTGCATGTAAGTGCTAAATTGTGCAAGAATGTAGGGTAAATTTGCTGGATTTTACGCAAGAAATGTAATAAATTTCAAGATCGATTCTCAAATGAGACAGTATCACTATCACATTAATGTTAGCATGACACCGGTCACATAATAGTTGGTTACATTAATTAGTTTATAATTATTTACTCAATTATTATCTCATATATTCTCCAGCATGAAACAATCCTCAAAAGACGGAAAATAGGATTATACACCTAGTTATACAATGTTGACAAATGCTGACAAAGTTGTTGAATTTTTGTATGTATTTACTGAGTTTATAAAAGTTTTTGAGCTGACTTGTAAGTTTTTTTAGCTTAAACATTTATGTGATTTACCTCGACAGTTTTACACTAAAGCTCAGAAAATTTAGAGCAAAACTCGAAACATTTGTGATAAAGCTCAAAATTTTAAAATCAGTTAGTTGTACATTGAACTATATACAACTAGTTGCATAATCTTCTCATTGTCAAAAGACCGATCGAAATTTTTTAAATAGTTAATTTAATTAACACGATATTATTCGCAAACACAACCAAATGAATAACATCGATTAAAATTGAAATTTTAGACAATTATAACCAATTGTTTTAGTATCCGTGCAACGCACGGACAAAGCATCTAGTTAGAACTATAATCACAAATTCTAACCGTGGGGTAAAAAAAAAAAAGAGAGAGCAAAGAGAATTTACCTGAATAGTTAACAATCCTACAGGCTCTAGAAGTTCAATGTTGAAACTATGCACAAAAACAACCATTCAAATGATAGAGCCCCTGCCAAATAAGGAAGGGTGCCCTTAGTTTAAAGGGAATGTAACCCTTAAATTTTGCCAAATACCAAGAAATCAAGTGTTATTAACCTTGTGTCCAAAGACAATAAGCACGAAAACCCCGACCCTAAACCCGGGTTTCCAAACCGGGTCAAAGGCCGTCTTCAAAACCACCGTCGGCTTCGACGCGAAGTGAGCAACGCCCGGCTTCCGAAATTCCGACGAATGGGTATCGGACGTATAACGCCGCCGCCGCCGTCGTCATCGGACTCGGACTCGGAATCGGAATCGTGACCGTGACCATGATGCGCGGTGAGAAACCGAAACCCGCCGGATCTGAACCGGGTCGACCCGGGCCCCGCGTCCTCGTCGAAGAAGTCGCCCATCCCGAAATTGAAAAACGGGTTGGTGTTCGGGTCGATGACGTAATCCCCGACGACGACGGAGCCCGCGGGCAACGTGCTGATGACGTCGTCGATCTCCCTCTCGTTCTCCAAGCTCCGCCACTTCTCCTCGAGCGACGGGTCGACCTCACGCGGGCGGGCCGACGGGTGATCCGCCTTGACGTGTTTCTTGAGTTGCTTGAAGTTCCCGACGAACGAGCATTTCTCCTCCATGCACGTCCGCTTCTTCTTGTTCAGGTGAGTTCTAGCTTGTTCGACCAACGTCCACCCCTTCACCTGCCCGCGACACAGCGGGCAGAGGAGTTCACAGATGCCCGTGTTTTCCTCGACCGGGTTGGTGGGGCCCGTGGAGGAGGATTTGGTGTAGGCCTTTTTGTACTGGTCGAGGCAGTTGGAGAAACGGTAGCTCGTGGCACACATGTAAGGACGGCAGCCCTTGTTGTAGGAGGAACAGAGGAGGAGGACGGCGTTGTGAGGGGCTTCCATGCAGACCGAGCATTTGGCATCCTCGTAGTCTTTTTTTTCCGATAATTTGATGGACGACGACTTCCTGGTGCTGTTCTTGAAGAGTTTGTGGGTGTGGGTGTGGGTGTGGGACCGGGATGGGGTTCGAGGTTGTTCTGCTTTGGTGTATCGGGATCGTTTCTTCAGGCGATTGACCCTGCTTACTTTCGCCATTATATAAAACCTGACAACGTGAGAAACAATAAAATATATAGCAGAAAATGACTATCTGAAATGTGGGGTCGGCTAACATGAATCATTATATGACATCGTGAAGTCGTTATCCAAAAAAATAGTTAAGAAACAAAGTAAAATTAAAATGGAAGGCGATCAATACAATTACGATAAAATAATAAGTAGCTGAAAATGACTATACTGAGAAAAAAGAATCAAAAACAACATGAATCAATAATATCTAAAGTCGTAAAGTTGTCATTCAAAAAAAATGGAAGGCAAACAATGCAATACAATAAAATAATAATAAAAATAAAAATAAAAATACAGTTTCAAATACAAAATTAAGTTGAGAGGGTTAATAAAAATACTGAGAAAAACAACCATCATTGAATTTTTTTTAATTTTTTTAATTTTTTTTTTATTACTATCAGTTTACAGCATATGGAGATTAGTGGGTTGAAAGCAAAGAAACCACGAAACCGTATCCAATCGAATGCATGGAAACATGGCATGCCTTTTCTAGTTTTCTCAACTAATTACTAATGGCAATAAAAATACAACAAAACCGATAGCTGCCATGGTAGGGATAATTATAACAATGATGATCAGATGACGACATAGAATAACACTCAAAATGATGTTTACCCCGCTGTCAAAATTCAATTTCCGTTAAAAAATAATACTCTGAACATAAATTCCAGTACAGGATCATAATTCCGAGGTTCTGTAGCAACAAGCAAGTATGCAACAACATCAGAGTCTTAGTAAAAAGATTTGGGGTCGGCCAACATGAATTATTATCCAAAATCTTCTTATATCGTCTCCAAAAAAAACATATAAAAGGTGAGAAAGTTGGTAAGTCATCTGTCACAGACTCGATGGGAATTGGGAAATACTAAGCAAACCTCATTGACGATGTCTAGTAGGAGTTAAATACCACAAAAAATTAGACATACGAAGATCATCACGAAAAATTCTCAGTTCTGCAAAAGAAGGCTACCATGAGTGATTATGTATTGACGATGTAAGAAAGTCAAACTAGAAAGTCTCTATTCCGATTTTTTTTTTTTTTTTTTCTATTTCACACTTCATTCCTATCAATTTTTTCTATACCCGACAAGTAATTTCCCATCAAACAAAAAAAAAAAAAACTCATTCGCTCACAACATTTCCCTAATACCTAACCTCATATACATCGAGGGTGCTACACTACAATACGATGCTATCTTGTGCAAAACAATGCATCGTAAAAACTTATTGATGTCATCTACTTATAATTGCACCCAAAAAGCCGTAGTATCAAAGCAAGGATGTGTGCCTGTGACACCATGATGCAACCTCTTTGTAAAAAAATTTATAGAACCGCATTTTATGGCAACATTGGCCACAGTTAACAACATTATGCCACAACAACAACAACAACAACAACAACAAACAAGGTGTGAAATATGGTCATTGATATAAACTTAGTTTTGAAGTTTGAAAAGCACACCTCGAATGAGGAACTAACCAAAACGCCTCGGTGCATCTTATGTTCACCTGCTTGATAAGGCTCCCCTTATAAGAAGACTCACTAGTACAAACTTTCAAAATATTTTTCTGCTAAAACCGTTGATTATGTCATTTCTTTTTCCCACTATTCCCGAATTTTACTCCTTTACATGTTTGCCAACCATAAAACTCCAAAAAAAAAAAATGTATCTTGTCCAAAATTTATTTCGAAAATACAAGCTTGTTACTAAAAAGGGTGTCTCGCATGCAAAAGGAGCGCGCTATGGGCCTTATGGATGCTCATGGCACGTTTTAAACTAAGAATATGGATGCTCATTGTAGAAGTATCAACCAAAAATATTTCCATAACGAACAACCTTAGCACATAATCACATGAAATATTATCATACACATAGCAATTCATATTGAATTGGATAAACTCGAATACCCCCAAGAAACTCATTATGTATGCCTACACACTTTATTGGTTGCATATCGCATGTTCGACACTCTTACCACTCTCACAGCATAAAAATTTGACGTTCTTCGTACAAATTATTGCATCGTGTCTAACACTAAGCTCAATTGCACCAAACCTGACTTTCACTTTACGATAAAATCTCGAAATTTGAACTTCAGCACAGTGACAAACACATCAACTAATTCAAATCAAACAAGCATAATCATAATCAAAATCATCATCGTATATTACACTAACCTCAATTTCCACATTATAACAAAACAAACAAATCAATTTGAACTTCGGCACAATGAAAATCACATCAACTATTTCAAAATGAAATCAAAGAAGCATAATCATCAAAATCGAAATCATCATAGTAAATTACACAAACCCCAATTTCTACATTATAACAAATCAATTTGAACTTCAGCACGGTGAAAAACACATCAAGTAAGACATAATCAAAATCATCATCGTAAATTACACTAACCGCAATTTCTACATTATAACAAAACAACAAATAACCAATTCAAAATCAAATCAAACAAACATCATCAAAATCATCATAGTAAATTACACTAACCTCAAAATTTAACCGAATTCTACTTTGGATCGGAGAGGGGATTCAGGATCAGATCGTAGGATCGAATCGAGAATCATAAGATTCTACAAATAACTCAAATAAACGAGTTTTTAGCATTATTTTCGAAATGTATCATCTAACCTAATGTTTATAAACAAGTTAAACCATTTATAACAATTTAAGTTTCGTAATTGAATATTTGTTAATACATTTAGCTATCATATTATAAGGCGCATTCACAATATACTCCCTCCATTTTTTCGATTTATCCCAATTCGACCAAATTTCCCCTCACAAAAAGTCAAATCCCCAAATTCATAGGATACGAAGAAGAAAGCTAGGATCGTTCATCCTACCAACAATTCTACACACGATTGTACTCCGATTCTGACCGATTTCACTACGAATCAACCACCGAAACAATCCTGATTCAGATCGATGACCATATTTTGAATCATACGAACGATCCGGATCGCGATTCTAACAACAATGACTATAAATTCATAACAATCAATTTCCAATCCCGCAATCAAAAATCATCAACAGATTAACGACGAGTAATATACTAATAAATATCCAATTCCAGCACAACTCGAATAAAAATCAAATCAATTCACGATTTTCGCAAACCCTAGAAATCAAATTATCCGAAATCAAATCAAATAAAAATACCTCAAATCAACAAGTTTTTAGCATTATTTTTGAAATGTATCATCTAATCTAATGTTTACAAACAAATTAAAGCATTTTCAACGATTTAACTTTGGTAATTGAATATTTCTTAATACATTTACCTTTCATATCATAAGGCATTCACAATTTCCCTCCATTTTTTCCATTTAACCCGATTTGACCAAATTTCCCCTCACAAAAAAGTCAAATTGGGGCTAAATTCATAGGATATGAAATCGTTCATCCTACCTACAATTCTACACACGATTGTACTCCGATTCTGACCGATTTCACTACGAATCAACCGCCAAAACAATCCTGATTCAGATCAATGACCATATTTTGAATCGTACGAACGATCCGGATCGCGATTCTAACAACAATGATTATATAAATTTATAACAATCAATTTCCAACCCCGCAATCAAAAATCATCAACAGATTAACAACGAGTAACATACTAATAACCAACCAATTCCAACACAACTCGAATCAAATCAAATCAAATCAATTCACGATTTTCACAAACCCTAGAAATCAAATCATCCAAAATCAAATCAAATTAAAACCCGATGAATTGCAATTAAAAGAGGGGAAATGAAAGCAAGTGTACCTGATTGACGATGAACGATGAAGGTAGATTGTAGAGAGAGAGAGAAGGAGGAGGAGACGAAGGGTATAGAGAGAGAAAGTGGGAAGAACTGACGTGTTTACAATGGTGCGGAGAACTCCATATTCCTTCTAGTTTTATCCAGACGAATACGTATATATGTATATATTTTTAATCCCAAATTCTTGTATGACACGGTCTCACGATATTGTGAGAACTCTCACATGAGAGAAAATTATTAAAATAATAAAATATTATTACGTGAGAGGTCTCACAATAATCGTATTTTGAGAGACGGTTTCACAAGTGACTAACTAATTTTTAAATGAATAGTACGAGATAGACGTATCTGTTTTAACGTTAAAATTAGACTGGGTAAACGGATCAATGGGTCGGATTTGGTTAGGGTCGGATTCAGATCGGGTTGTAAAAAATTGGGTTGACTTTGGATCTCGTCAGATCATTTCGGGTTCGGGCTATTTTCACAGTTCACATAAAGACGTATACGTATATTTTAAATGACTAGTACGAGACGGACGTATCTATCGTAACGTTAAAATTAGATCGGGGAAATGGGTCAACGGGTCGGATTTGGTTACGGTCAGTTTCAGATCGGGTTATTTCCGGGTTGTAAATATCGGGTTGACTTCGGATCATGTCAGATCACTTCGAGTTCAGGTCATTTTTGGATTTAGCAAATATTTTCGGGTTATTGACTTGTTTTATACTCCGTATAATAACATTTGTGTCTTTCGGGTTAGGGGGGTCAAACTCTGATCTTCAGTTCGGGTGTCGTATTGAGTTCGAGTTGGCTTATTCAGGGGTCAGTTTTGTCGGGGTCTAATTAAAACGGATTAAATATACTTCAATTATGAAGAAAACTAAGTAAATGGGATAAGTAAACAAGAATTTGTGTTTTATACGGAGTAGTAATTTAATTTAATTTAATTTAATTTAATTAATGGGTGTTTGGGCTTTTTTGAGGAGGATTGCGTGAGCGTGACCCTAATTAAATGCCCTCTCTTAATACGCAACCTTTATTTTCCACGAGGTAAGTGTCTACAGTATCTTGTGACGGATTATCCGTCGTATTATTAAAACGAGTTTCGTAGATGTCTTGGTCTAGTGGTGAGGACTAGGTACTCTGGGACATTAGGTTTCAGGTTTGAATCTCTCTCCCCTTATATTGTAATGCGACTCAGTTCGCTCTTCGTTGAACAAAAAAATAAATCATTGTTTCTGGCCTTCTAATTCTAAGCAATAATACTCATAATATTTTCGACTTTTTCTAACTAAATGAAAAAATATTTGACCCATTATAATAATATAATGAATACCTTTATCACAAACATCAACTACCTTAATACGAGTGATAAAATCATTAGAGATGATACTATGTATTCTGCTATATAAAGAGTAGTACTCCATCCGATCACTATTTTCCGCCTCATTTCATGAATATTTGTGAGGAAGATTTTAATAAAATGAGGTAAAAATGATAAATGGGTTGTTTTTTTCTCAATTTTGATAATAGAAAAATAGTTATTCTCTTGTGACACCTTCATACGGAAAATTATCGTGAAACATAATAATAATAATAATAATAATAATAATAAATGAAAAAATATTTGCGCGCAAGTGGCTTTGTGGAAGTCTCTGCAGGGTGCTCACACGTCTGACTGGTTGCGCGCAGTTCCTATCTCCGGGCTGGGACAGACCATGAATGGGAGGACTTATCGATCTGTCCTTAGCTATCGGTTGGGTGTCCCTTTGTTCCCGGTACCCAAGCCCTGTTCTGCTTGTTCCCGAGTCTTTGAGGGGGACATTTTTGGAGATCATGCTGTGTCGTGTGCTGGTACCGTTGGTATTAAACATAGACATAACTTGGTTCGTGACACCCTTTTGGATATCTGTTTCCGATCTGGTATTTCGGCCGGTAAGGAGGTAGATGTCGGTTTGATTGATGGTCACGATAGGCCCCTACGCCCCGCGGATTTGCTTCTTTATTCCTGGGATAGGGGTCGTGATGTGTGTGTCGATTTGACGGGGTCGTCCCCTTTGACCCAGTCTGCAATGTCTGATTTTCTACCTGGCCGCGCAGTCGCTGATGCTGCTCAGCGCAAGTGCGCCAAGTATGGAGATTTGTGCACCAAGATTGGGTATGGTTTCCTACCTTTCTCTTTCTTTCTCTTTCTCTTCCCTAGGGGAGCTCGACGCGGAGGCCGCTGCTTTACTCAAGCGGATTCAGAAATTCTCTATCTCTCAGGACGCGGGAGCTCGGGCAGCTGCTTTTATTTTTACTCGTCTTAGTTTTTCTATCGCTAAGGGAGTGGGAGCCCAAATAGTATCTCGGCTTCCCTCTAACTTCTTGTAATTTGTTCTGGTGTTTAATGAAAGTTCCGTTTTTTTTTTAAAAAAAAAAAAAAAAAAAATAATAATAATAATAATAATATGATGATTATAACATCATATTATTATAACATAATAAATGGTTTCCTTCTTTTCTCCTTCTCCTCTCTCAGCGACCTCGACACGGAGGCTGTCTCTCTGCTCCAGCGAATTCGTAAATTCGCTATGTCACAGGATGTTAGTTTTGCTATTGCTAAGGGAGTGAGGGCCCATATAGTATCTCGGCTCCCCTCTAACTTCTTATAATTTGTTATGGTGTTAATGCAAGTTTCGTTTTAATAATAATAACTAACTTATAAGTAAAAAATTTCACGATAAATTTGTTGTAAAATCGTCTCACATACTCCGTAAGACTTTGTGATAATAAAAAGGATGAAGGTCAAGTAAAGAAGTGCACCCAAAGATTAAAATGCCAAGGACACTTAAACGAATCTACCCTCTTTAAATCTGACGTGATACCTTTTCCTCCTTCCTTCTTCTTTCTTTGTCTTTTTCTTTGGGCTTGTGACCAAGACTTTTTGAAAGAATTTCAAAACACACATTTCCCCTTCACATGATGAAATTATGTGTCCACATGTTGACATGTTGTCACGTTATTTGTCACATGATGATTGACGGGTATATCCGTCATACAGTTATACAGCTTATTCTACCTTCGATTCGTTGAAATTGCTACACTTTTTAAGATTTGTGAAAGATATTTTTTATATACAGTAATTATTGTGTACAATCGACGTGCCATGACACAATAGTACAAATTTGTAATTTATGATAAAAAGTGACCATTTTAGGTCAATTAGTTACCACTTTCAGATAAATAATTACCACTTTTTCATATTAAAACGTGATCACTATTTAACTTAAAGTGATAACTAAATAACATAAAGTGATAACTTTTTATCATAAATTAGGTCTGTCATACGGTACAATGATTGTATACTATAATTTATGTTTTACTTCAATATAGCGATTCCGAAAAATCAGAGAGAATAACGTGTTTAGTATCATCCAAATTAGAATAAACAAATTTACGAAATCAAAATGCCTAAAAAGTACGGTAACGAATACTTCGTCTACATCAACGATATGATAATATTTGACCCGTGAGTCCGTGACGAATATACTCGTCACAAACAAGGATCTGTGATTATTATTAGATAACAAATGAACAAGAAATCCAAAATAAAATTGATAAAGAAATGACCGGAACAGAGAGAATGCACGACGTTATTTCGGCCATTTTTAGACCTCCTATCCACGACAAACCGACAATCTTACGCTATTCCATGAACACTTAGATCATCTTACCCGACTCAAATCCGGACTCTAAATCCGATTTCCACGAGAAACCCAAAAAAGAAGAAGAAAAACCGTCGTCCTATCCACGACAATTTGTCATAGTTACTCTATTCCATGAACACTTAGATCAACTTAGGCTCTGCCCTGTTCTTTTTGACTGAAACTGACTGAACTTAACTTTAACTTAACTTAACTGAAATTGACTGAAATACAGAGACAAAATATATGCCTCATGGGGCTGAACTGAACTGAACTTAACTTAACTTTAACTTAACTGACTGAAATACAGAGACAAAATATATGCCTCATGGGGCTGAACTGAACTAAAATTGACTGGATATAAGTTCAAAAGAAGAGGACCTTACTGGACTCAAACCCGGACTCTAAATCCGAACTAAAGGAGAAACCCAAAAACGAAGAAGAAGAAGAAGAAGAAGAAGATCCGGACTCTAAATCCGAATTAAACGAGAAACCCAAAAAAGAAGAAGTAAAACCGACATCAGCATTACGGCTATAACTCGTCTGGAAAAAACACTCTACCAAACAAAATTTACAATGAAGAAAAAACACCCGAAATCATCACAGGAAAAACAAACTACAAACCATAAGAAAATGGCTGAATACAGAGACTTAAAAAAAAAACAAGGAATAAATATTACAGTTAATATATGTACAGAAACTAACAGACAGGCTACCGGCTACCCCGATCCAATCAAACCCAATTCCAATTGTAGATCTAGATTCCGACACCAACACCGACACCAACACCGTATACTGAATTTTGTATCAGGATCGGATTAGGATTCATGAGACAGTACACGTACCTTAATTTGATGAATCGTGGAAGCTAGGATCGGACTTAGGGTTGGTAGGCTCCGAAACAATTAATAATTTGTTCCGAGTGCTGTTTTTTTTTTTTTGAAGTTTCCGTGTCTCAGATAAATATATGATAAGTCGAGCACAGGAAAGATGCACGCACACACAAACCAGATGCTCAAATCACACACAGTTGAAATGTACTCGTATCTGTCAAATCAAGAGGAAGTTCGATAAGTGACGATATAGCTCCTACCTTACTCAGATTCTTCTACGAGGTATCGTGTCCGAGTGAGTGTTCACCGGTCCAAACCCGGACCGGATTGACCCGCGGACCGGTCCGGTTAGCAAAGAAACCCGAACTGAACCGGACCGTACCGTACAAATACACTAAATTTGATTTTTTTATTTATTTTAAAGTGTGGACCGGACCATGGACTGGTCACCAAGTTTTTGGCGACCCGGAGACCGGACCTGTATGTGCCCCGGTCCGGGTCATTTCTTGAACACCCCTATGAGTGTTCACCGGTCCAAACCCGGATCGGACCGGATTGACCCGCGGACTGACAACCCCAAAAATCCAAACCCACGGACCGGACCGATTAACAAAGAAACCCGGATAGGACCGGACCCTCTTAAGATTGAAGAGGAGCGGACCGGACCATAAAAATACACTAAATTTGATTATTTTTGGCGACCGGACCGGTCACCAAGTTTTTGGCGACCTGGAGACCGGACCGGTATGTGCCCCGGTCTGGTTTATCGGACTAGACCACTTTTTGAACACCACTAGTAGTAGCATAGTTGGTAAAGTCAAGAGTGGTGGTACTGATGAGTCATGACCTCGGAAAAGTGTCATCGTGACTCTTTATACAAAAAAAAAGAGAGAGAGAGAATAAGATGAAGTTTAAATATACTGACCTCGTAAATGAAGAAGAAGAAGCCAAGACCGTCTCAAATTTATCTGCGAGGTACCATGGGAGATTCTGAACCTGATTGAGAAAGTGGTCTTCGAACGAATGAATGATCCAAGAGCTCAGCAGCCGTGGGGCGATCATCTGCATTCACGCGTAAACATTGTAGTATGAAATCCCGAGCATCACTGGACAAGTAATTGGGAATAGGAGGCAGTTCGCCCTTTCCGATCCTGAAGATTGCTTGTTGCTGCAGAGTCACCAACAAGTACTGCCGTTGTAAGAATTACAGTATGAAATAAAGAACTAGCAGGCTTACAAACCGATTTACTTAGTCGTATTAGAATACAGGGAAAGGGAGAGATTCGAGCCAGAGACCTATCATCCAGGTATCTAATCTTCTTAACCACTAGATTAAGACATCTTCGGTAAAAGGGGTATATCCGTATATATATAAGAATAAGATTTGTTGCTATATTTTTTATTTAAAATTGAAAGGTGACGTGAGAGATCCTTCTAAGGGTGTTCACCGATCCAAACCCGGACCGGACCGGATTGACCCGTGGACCGGCATCCCAAAAAATCCTAACCCGCGGACCGGACCGGACCGGACCCTCTTAAGACCGGACCGGACCGGAAAAATACATTAAATTTGATTATTTTTTTTAAGTGGACCGGACCGGACCACGGACCGGCAACCAAGTTTTTGGAGACCCGTGGACCGGATTGCACCAAACCCTCGTTCAACTTATGTATGAAGAACCGATAACCGTTGATGCTTAAATACTACGTTGGTATCCAATAAAAGCAATCGGTTACTCAATTAAGACGAGGAAAAATAAGTGAATCACGAGGCAAAATTACGACATTAGGGTAGAAGATAAGAATCAGAGGGAGAGAAAGGTAATAGGAGTATAGGAGTATAGGAGTATAGGAATATGTCACTTACAAACTCTAAAGGATAGTACGGTATATGACGTGTTAGCATCTCCAAGACAGTGCATCCAAGGCTCCAAATATCTGCTGCCAGCCCGTAACCTTGACCCTTGCGAAAAATTACCTGGCAATAGTCAATCAGTTACAAGTATTAAATTCAAGTTATTCAACAAGTCAATGGTCTTATCATTCTCTTTTGAACATTATACACAACTAAAGAGAATCTTCAATATTCTCGACAATTTATAAGAGAAAATAGTCACGTGGGATCTTGTTTGATTCATCCTTATGAGCAAATTAAGAATATCAATTTTTTTAAAAAAAATTGCTAATGTAAAATGAAAGATACTGATGGTGTAAACCGTGTCTCGACAAATATGAAAAAGCAGATGTGCACTTTGGATTTGAATACAGGGAGTATATCGGTAGGCAACTTGCTTGCTAGACAACACTGGTTGCGAAAATCATTGAACTTAAACAGCAGAGAAGACTCCGGGACTATAACGTGATGAAATCCCATCAAGGAAAATAAATTTCCACACAAATAGACAAACAAGGAGGAATCATCAAAGGAGGAGGCGTTTAAAAGTTAAAACAAACAAAGATGGAAAGAAAAAAATATGATGAAATATGGTCGTGAAGAGCTAACGTAATGGCACAAGGAAACACGGTATGATAGGCTAACAAAACAAAGGTTAGAAAACTTAGAATAAAGACTCCTACATATGCAATTTTAGCAATCAGAGAACAATGAATAAGATGGTTCAGAATAGGGGTGTTCAAAAAGTGGCCCGGACCGGGGCACATACCGTCCGGTCTGCGGGTCGCCAAAAACTTGGTGACAGGTCCGCGGTCCGGTCCACACTTAAAAGAAAAAAAAAAATCAAATTTAGTGTATTTTCACGGTCCGCTCCGGTCTTGGTTTCTTTGTTAACCGGTCCGGTCCGCGGGTCAATCCGGCCCGGTTCGGATTTGGACAGGTGAACACCCCTAGTTCAAAAACCATTAAATTTAAAAGCACCTGATAATTTGTTACATGCCCCATACAAATCAACGGAAAATTATCATCTATGAGTTCACTCGTATGGAATAATGCATCAACCATCAAACCAAGATCGAGGATACAAAAATTTGACGTAAATGATAACAGAAGGCCAACCTCGGGTGCCATCCAGAATGCAGTCCCTTTGCAAGACATCAAGTCATTTAATCTTGTGGCCTGCAAAGAATCAGCCATTGTGCGAGTATTTAGCAGTTATATGCGAAATTAAGAAGATAAATGAAAGAAAAAAACAATATGAAGGGAGAGAAAAAATAAAGAAATTTAGAATACTGCAAGCTCCATTAAATAAATGAATTTAAAACGAAAGGAGGAGCATACCTTTGCCAACCCGAAATCCGCAAGTTTCACTGTTCCATCTGAAGCTACCAATATGTTAGCACATTTGATATCCCTGGAAATCAAATTAACAAAAGATGAACATTAATCGCTGATATGGCTTTGAGAGGTCTAACTAAAGACGCATGCTAAACTAAAAATTTTTAGTCGTGAATAACAATAGTACAGCACTATGAGGAAATCTGTACATAAATACTTACTCCCTCCGATTTTTAATAATCTTCTCATTTGACTTTTTGGTGAAAAATAAGGGTGTAGAATTGTGTGGCTCAAAAGAGAAGATGGATGAGAGAGAAATGTAAGGGTAATTTTAGACCACATGTTGATGACTCAAAATAGAAATAGGGAAGAAAGGGTGTTTCAGCCAAATAAGTAAGGAAACAGGGAAGATAAATAAAAATCGGAGGGAGTATTTTTTATCATGCAGGATAAGTCGACCTCAGTTCTCAATCCACCACAATTACATGCTTTGACAATGAGAGCTCAATATATGTGAGGAAGCATAGCCACAAAACACTAGCTGGGGAACGTGAACAGAAAGAACATATAAGCAAGAAACACGGGAATGGAAGTAATAACATGAAGAAAATGGATCAAGATTTTTGGTTCTAGGCTTTCCTTAGAGAGTCAGAGTCCTTGTGTTATCGAGATCCTTGGAACGACAAGTGCCTTTACAGTGTTACCTACAAGTTCCAAGCATTTGCAAGGAGGTAGGAGCCTAGGAGGGGTGAAACCAAAACAAAACAGAACGTGGTCACACCCGAAAAGATATGATGAACCGGCTTTTAACCAGGGTAAATATTTCCAAGGTGGTGTTCAGAGTCCAAACTGGAAACTCAAAATGATCAGTTAGCTGAAGGACAGGACAAAAACCAAGGCCATATAACACGACATACGAGACACCAGGAGCTATTGTACAATGGCAGAGAAATCTTTTCCTATATATTATGATGTACACTATCTCAATATAGCAGGAGTGGTTCAGCTGCATACCTATGGACAACATTTTTATCATGAAGATACTTCAAGCCCATAAGAATCTGTCTGGTGTAAGCAGACACATGAGAATCACGAAAATGATACTTTGCATAGAGGCTTGCAAGGGAACCTTGTGTCACAAGCTCCAAGAAGATGTAAAGTTTTGAATCAGCCTAAAAAGTACATTGAATAGCGGAATGATTAGAAATAAGCATTTGTGGTTCCAGATTTATGTTAGCCAAAAATGTCAATGTTTTCAAAACACGGAAACCTAGTAGAGTAAGAAATAAGTCGGAAAGAGTAGTTACCTTATCCGTACCAAGATATCGAACTATGTTCTCATGTTCAAACCGGCTAAGAAGATCAATCTCCTGAAAAGATGAAGAAAAAGGTAGGTCGATGAGCAGGAAGATACGAAAAGATTATAGCAACAAAGCAACTAATCAGAAAGTGTCGTTTAGAAGATACTCCCTCCGTATCTATATGTTCGTCCACTTTCAATATAATACTCCTCACATATATTAAACAAAGTGAACGAACATATAGATACGGAGGGAGTACTTAAAAACTGCACTATTCAAACCTATTTTCACCTGCTCAAGTTGGTAAATGCTTTGCTCATTTCCTTGCTCAAGCAAAGAAACTTCTTTCACAGCAAAAAAGGTCCCCTCACTGAAACAAATACAAGTCCGATTAGGCCACTAGTGACTAGTCATGGAAACACAAAACTAAAGAAGTGACGCGATTGTATGAAGATTCTAGTGTCGTAAAAAGAAGTGGGACAAAAAGAGCCAAGTGTTGAGAACAAGAGCTTTATTTACATCAGTATCTTTCCGGTTTTTTTCACCCCACTCTAGTTCAATTCAACTTCTACTCAGTTCACTTCAGCTCTATTGTGCCCTATTCAGTTCGATTCAGTAAGTTTAGTTTGTCTTAGTCACTTATTCCCAAGTCACTCAAGTGAAGCTAAGCCTTAAGTTCAATTCAATTCAGCTAAGCCCATGGCCAATGCCAAACTGGTCATGGACAATGGAGACAGAGTTATTTCATGTAGAAATGTAGGTTAGAACAACGAAAGTTGCTTTTGAAGTGTGTGTGCTAGCATTCTAGTGTATATAACCTTTATAGATACCTCACAAGGTTAAAATATGAAGACAAATATCTATGCCATTCCCGTGACTAGCTGCTAAAGTGCTACGACACTAACTTTACTAGGGTAAATTTGTTACAGAAGTATACTTCCTCCGTTCCATTACGTTTGCTTTATACACGCAAACCAATGCTCATTTCCTTTTGTTCATATCTTTAGTTATATACTACTAAAATATACACCCTTCGTCCCAAAAAGATTGCCCCATGCCATTTAGCACACAAATTAAGGAATTTGTGTGGTGATTGAGTAGTTGCAATGATGACACCCTTTATAGGGTGAGTCATCATATTTGGTGAGTTAGTGGGATGAAAATGGTAAATACTTTAACTTGATAGGGACGAAGTTGTAAAAAGGGATATAGATAAAAAAGGAAAGTTCAGAAGTGGGACAATCTTTAAAAACCTGCCAAGAAAGAATACGGGGCAATCTTAGTGGGACGGAGGGAGTAAAAAAGTTTGATATTCATAATGCACTCAGCTCAACAATTTAAACAAGATCTCACACGACTATCTTTTATATTACTAGTATATATTAGAAAGTTATATCGACGATTCTCCTCACTTATAAATAGTGCACACAAAAAACAAATGTAAAGAATCAAATAGCATGAGCATGAAAATCTAAACAAATAAATGCAGATAGAATATTAGTTAGAGCAACATCACATACCTAGAAATTCCTTCATATACAGTCCCAAAAGATCCTTTTCCTAAGAAGTCACCCTTTATCCACTGGGATATGTTGATTCTGCACCCGCTATTTGGGGAGATAATTGACACCGGTTCGGTGGTGGTGCTCGAAGAGTCATCATCGTTGCTAGTTGTGAAAGAACACGACCCAGAAAGGATAACAGTTTCCCCGATCCTGACATTGTTAGTTCTTTCAGTAATAGCGTTCTCACCATCAGTTTCTGCATCGTTATTATTATTATCATCATCATAATCATCATCGGAATGTGCATGACCTCGAGAAGGAGACCTATCGCCATCGGGCGCCAATCGTTCCAACAAATCCCATGTAGAATAACAATCATCACCAAGATGAGGCATGGACATTGGTGGTGGAGGGGTTAACAATGGGGGACGGTCGCCTTTGATACCTCCACCTTTACCTATGATTCCTACAATTACGGGAACATCAGCATTCTTCAATGGCAGAATTGCAGTTTGCTGCAAG
This sequence comes from Agrostemma githago, assembly GCA_958450325.1. Lineage (NCBI taxonomy): Eukaryota > Viridiplantae > Streptophyta > Magnoliopsida > Caryophyllales > Caryophyllaceae > Agrostemma > Agrostemma githago. The sequence continues at coordinate 80,383,734 of OY288241.1, read as the reverse complement.
TAGCGACCTCTAGAATCAGGTTCCGGTACCACATTTGTCCGGACACTATTTCCGAATCTATGAGGTGCGGGTTCATCGAACTTATTAGCCTCTTGTTTCTTAACCTCGGGCTCGACAAGATCAATATTGGCTTTTTTAGGTCGTTGAATAACAGCAGGAGAGGAATTATTCTTCATAAGCTCGTAGTCCGCTTTTGGAATCTCGAAATCTTCAGCCGAAAGCCCTAATTGCTGATAAATCAAATCTAGCTCACCCTCTTTCCCCTCGATCCGAAAACTGCCTACATCAAGGGATCGTGTTCGAGGAGCTGAAGAACCACTCGTTGAAGGAGATGTAGAAGATGACTCGGAAGGAGTATAATTAAAGTTCTTAGCAGCATTCCTTCGCACGAGCTTTCTTGGAGACTGAGAGAGATCCATGCTTTTGCTCTTTGGTTTAGACGACAGTGAATCGTCCATGCTTTTATGTTGCTTCTTAATAGCAAATATCCTAGGCAAGCGATGCATCGAGAAGAGCTACACCCATTAAAGTTCACATCACCTGCTAACAACCGGGGCTACCATCAAGAACACCCAAATTTCAAGTTCTTGGCACTTTTCTCTCCGACCTTCACACCTTGATAGCCGAATCTATAACGCTATCTCAAGAAGAAACCCTAATTTCTCCCCTCTAACTAATTATTCACTTCTACCTTCGTGTTCCTTCACTCAGACACTAATTCCAATCCCCTCAACCAAAGCACCTAATCCTTCAGCGAGGTCCGAATTCAAACAACAACCAGAATGACACGCTACTTTTCGACTTTAGTTACACAGGTAAAAGAACCAAATCCAAGAGTAACTCACCAAATCCAAGAAAATATCAAATCTAGTTGATCAAAGAAGTGTAAGAAAAACTTCTCAACGAGGTTTCAGCAAGCAAAGTAACTAAACCCTAACTCTCTCAGTAACAATCGAATTCACAGAAAAACAACCAAATACTTCAGAGTTTATTACACCTTGGAACACACTACTTTGAAGCTCGATTTTGCTGAAAATGAACAAATCTCGTCGATTCAACAAGTATACGATAAAGTTCTGGCACAATTTCAGCACGCGAAGTAGTGAAACCCTAGCTTCTCACACTATCAGACAAATTCACAGCTAAAAATGACGAAATCCAGGAGAAGTCACACCGCAAAACGCAGTAATATCAAGCTTTCAATCAACTGAAAACCAGCAAATCTCTGCTATCAAACGAATTTGCACCTCAAGACGCACTAATTTCGAACTCAATCAGCTCAAAAATCAGCAAATAACTTCCACAAAACAAATCCACAGCGAAAGACGGTGAAATCAAGAAACGCAATGTATAATTGGAGCTCAAAATCAGCAAATCTCTGCTATCAGACAACTTCACAGCAAAAGACGATGAAATCGAGAATAACTCAAACCTCAAACACACTGATTTCAAGCTCAATATCAGCTCAATTTCAACAAATCTCCGCTAATAAACAAATCCACAGCGAAAGAGATGAAATCGAGAATAGCTTACGCCTCAAACGCCACTAATTTCAAGCTCAATTTCAGCAAATCTCCATTTTCCACAGCGAAAGACGATGAAATCGACAATAACTTACACCTCAACCGCACTGATTTCTAGCTCAAAATCAGCTCAATTTCAACAAATCGCCGAAATCAAACAAATCCACAGCGAAAGACGATGAAATCGAGAATACCTCGCACCTCAAACGCACTAATTTCAAGCTCAAAATCAGCTCAATTTCAACAAATCTCCGCTATCAAACAAATTCACAGCGAAAGATGATGAATCTAGAACCTCAAACGCACCGATTTCAAGCTCAAAATCAGCTCAATTTCAACAAATCTCCGCTAATAAACAAATCCACAGCGAAAGACGATGAAATCGAGAATACCTCACACCTCAAAACGCAGCAAATTTCGAGCTCAAATCAACCGAAATCAGCAAAATCAATCGACGAAACAAAACCTTCACGAACTGCTTCGAGAAACTTCCACGCACTTCTCTTCTCTTCTCTTCTCTTCTCTTCTCTCACCAAATCACCTCGATTAATCCAATTGATTTTCTTTCTTGAAGCTTCTTCTTGGTTGAACCGTGAGAGATATTTTCTCTAGCGCTGACCGGAGCTGACCGAGGGGGCAGGAGAGAGAAAGTAAGCAAGCAAGAAAGAGAGGCTAACGTACGCCGTCAAACGAGAGAAGTTTTAGAGAGAGAAAGAGTGAGAGGGTTTTGAGGAGAGAGAAAACGCGGCGATGACGGAAGAGTGATTATTTGGGAAATTCTTGTTGGTTGACACAATAAAATAACATTATTATTACTCCCTCCGATTTTTTATTATTTCCCCTCTGATTTTGGGAAAGAAAATAAGGGTGTAGGAATATGTGGTTCAAAATAAAAGAAGGAAGAGAGAGAAATGTAAGGTTGATTCTAAACCACATGTTGATGGTCCAAAATGGAAATAGGGAAGAAAGGGTTTTTCAGTCCAATAAGAAAATAGGAAAGATAATAAAAAATCGGAGGGAGTATTATTTTAATAAAAGGAAAAGAAAAAAAAAACAAAGGGAGAGATGAGATTTTTTTTTTAAAAAAAAATAATTATTGTAGTGTACTTCCTCCGATTTTTTATTATCTTCTCATTTGACTTTTTTGGTGAAAAATAAGATGGTAGGAATGCGTGACTCAAAAGAGAAGAATGATAAGAGAGAAATGTAAAGATAATTCTAGACCACATGTTGATGGTCCAGAATAGAAATAGAGAAAAAATGGTGTTTCAGCCCAATAAGAAAACATGAAAGATAAATAAAAATCGGATGAAGTATTGGGTAGCTTTTGGAAATTTGGTCTTTTGGTTTTGTTTGACTATCACAATTGTTGGTCAATGTTTTTCTTCCTTTTTAAATTACTAACCCCTCTTGTTCCATTTGATGGTTTACCTTTGCTTTTTTAGCACTATCTATAGACAAGTGAGTAATATATAAAGGGTTGTCTGGTTGTCCTCTTGAATCATAGTAGAACTTTCCCTGAATTAATAAATTGGGATGCTGTTTGGTTGCCCACTTTTTGTGAATTGTCACTTCCCACCATGATGGGGAAGTTACCCACCAAGTCTCCTTGGTGTGTAGAACTAAGGGTGTTCAAAAAGTGACCCGGTCCGGCAAACCCGGACCGTACGGTCTGGTCCGGTCCTCGGGTCTCCAAAAACTTGGTTGTCGGTCCGCAGTCCGGTCCGGTCTGGTCCACACTTAAAAAATTAATCAAATTTAGTGTATTTTGTCGGTCCGGTCTTAAGAGGGTCCGGTCCGGGTTTCTTTGTTAACCGGTCCGGTCCATGAATTTGGGTTTTTTGAGTTGTCGGTCCACAGGTCAAGCCGGTTTGGACCGGTGAACACCTCTGCCCATACCCCTTGGAATCCCAATCCCACCTCTCTATATAGGTTCCTATCTCCATTTCATCCTCTTTTAAATTTTGATGAACCAAACAACTTTTATATGAAATGGATTTGGATCACAAATCTCTATGGATTCATTTTCCAATTCATTCCAAATAATTGAACCAAACGACTCCTAAGAGTTAATCGAATCGTGATTCGTGAATGTGTCTTTACAATTGGATAAAGGCATTTACGGTAGTTTTTGTTGGATACTATTCCCCCCGTTCAAGTCCAATCTTACCCTTTCTCTTTTCGACACTATTCACAATTAAGGAAAACTTTCGATATTCACGACAATCTATTAGAGAAAATATATTCAGGTGGGATCTGGTTTGATTCGTCTTTAAAAGTACATTATTAATATCCCAATTTCCATAATATTTACTAGTATGTTACGAAAGATATTAACGATGCAAAATGCGCGTTGGCAAACGTGAAAAGACAAAAGGGAAGCTTGGACTTGAACGGAGGGAGTAGAACTTAGGATTGCATAGTTAAACTAGAATTCAGCTCAAGTAAGAATCTTAATATGCTTCGGAACACTATGTAACACCTCGAGTTTAAAAGAATATAAGTATTGGATATGGTGTAAGGTGATCTTCCCTCCTAAACTCCTATCAAACGAACGCTTAAAGAGATTGATAGTGAATAAAGTTGTTTGTTGCATCATTATTGGATAGTTTTATAATTTTATCGGTATTTCTAACATGGGCTGATTGGATACACATTAATAGAATAATTACTTCGCACAGATAGTCTAAGGGGTCGTTTGGTTGCCCTCGTAAAGAACTTCCCATGAATTGATAAATTGAGATGCTGTTTGGTTGCCCACTTCCCGGGAATTGCCACTTCCCAAGAATTGTCACTTCCTCCATAACGAGGGAAGTTACTCACCACGCCCCCCTTGGTGTGTAGAACTTCCCGCATGAAGTTATTTTTCACGTGGTAACCAAACAATATTCTTGTAATTCCCATGAAATACAAATTCTCGTGAATTTAAGTTCCCAGTAACTCTATCTTTCCATGGTGAACCAAACGAGTCCTAAATATGATAAATACGAATTAAAATGACGTAAGATAAAACAAAAGTAAGGTATTTCTAACATGGCGAATACGATTCAAGATAAATGAAAATAACGCAAACCGTAAATTTCGTTTTTTTTTTCTGCAGAAGCAAGAAATTACTGCAAAATGAAAACATGAAGATGTATTGCAATTAGATGTCGAAATCGTTAACTCGTCAGAGTCTTGAAATATGAGCATTTACAGAAAGACGAAAGACATCTACTCGATTTTGTATCAGCAAAAAACCCGAAAATCAGAGAGGAGTTTTTACAAGATCCATAAAAATCCATCGGTCGTTCCTGTAATTTCTATATCTCGAAAAAAAAAAAAAAAAAAAACCTATGAACTTTGCAACGGCTGCTTGACTCATCGGAACTCTAAAAAGGAGATTAATGCGCAGCAAAAACGTGTTTTTTTTTCATTCAGTTCCGAATCATAGGGACCCGAGATTTGTGTTCTTCCATATGCATGCATCATCGATAACCAATCCCCATATGACCAACCAAAAAAAAAAAAAAAACTAGCTTCCTATATTTGTGTGGATGGATGAGACGGAATAGTACCGGAAATTAGATGATCATGTTTGGGAAGAAGACGGGGGGCTGAGCTCGGAGGAAGCGGTTGCAGTACACGAACCTTGAGAATCTGGCATCGGCATCATCTTTGATTCCAGTCCTCTGAGCAATTTCGCAGCTTGTTTAGATGACATGTACTGTTTAAATACAACGACGACAACAACAACAACAACAAACATTAGAGCTTTGGTCCCAAAAAGATTTGGAGTCGGCTAACGTGAATCAATATCTGGATTCGTCAAGTATTCATCCCAAAAAAAATATAAAAAAAAATCGCGGAATCGACATACTCCTGCAACGAACTGCACACCGGTCCAGGACCGGACCCGACCCGACCCGACCCGGTTGGGACCAGACCGGAATCTCCCAAAAAAACTTGAACAGGAACCGGACCGGAAAAATTCCGGTCCAAGACCGGACCGGTTAGACCGGAATTTGCAATTTTTTTTAAAATTCCCGTCTTTTGGACCGATTAGACCGGAATTTTTATCAAATAAATATAATTCCGGTCTTTCCGGACCAAACCGGTCCGGACCGGAAAAAACCGGGTTAGGACCGGAACCCGGAATCTCCCAAATTGATGGACCGGAGACCAGACCGGATTTTGCACACTCGGGCAACGTTATGTAATGCCTCTTACATAATTGCCTTCCAAAATCGGCAATGTTATTCATTACAGAAGTATTGAAACAAGTTTATTTGCATTTTTAGTCATTTAGGATATATTATTGGGCACAAAACATTAGACGAGAGAAGTCGGACTAGAATCTGATCTTAAGACGAAGAAGAAATTTAACGCATTTGGAAAACGATTTACTAATTACGCCGATTTCACAATCATCACGTAAAAGCAACACCTACCGGATCTTTATAACATCGGTCAACAACATAGTGCGTAAGAGGTACTAACCTTTTTAACAAAGCCATTGATTTCTTCCTCGGTTAGGCCTTCATCGTCTCCAGCATTATCTTCCCAACCAAGAGCATGTAAGAAATCCAACTCCTCAGCCGTATGGATAACCTCGATATGACTCGTATCACTCTTCCCTTGATCAGGAGAGCTTTTCACCAAATCACAAGCATCGCCGTTACATTTCCCTTCACCATTTTCAGACAGAACAGCTGAGTCACGAGCTGTATTATCCTTACTTTCATCTAAATTCTCCATATTAGATGAAGCAGCTGAAGAAGGATCCGCATCAGCAGATGAGCTGGCCGGAGACGGAGACGGGGATTTCTTCCTCATCAAGTTAAGGAAATCATTCCGACTGCGAAGCTGGGCCAGAGACATCCGCTTATCTAACACGGGTATCGCATTCAAACTGTAACCAGAGGTCTTGCGATCAGTCTTCATATTGATTGCATTCTTAGATGGAACAGAGTTGAGTGAAGGAATGCCGATGGACGAACCATTTGGAACTGCTTGGCTCCCAAGTTGTGCAGAACCAATTTGTTGTGTCCCATTCTTAGGCCCGGTTGCACCATCATTGGCCCTTGCAGCTGTCTTCGGTTTCAGCTTGTCGGATGGGTTAAGTACCTAAGAAGGAAAATTTGGTTACATCATTAAGTTACTAGCCAAAATGCTTAGATGCATTTAAGGCATGCCTTTTTGAAGAGGCTCACTTAGCAAAGGCTTACTAGTACGCACTTTCCATATCTTTTTAGTACATCTCCAATTACGCCCTTTCTTTCCCCGTTATTTCCAATTTGTAAACATTTACATGTTCGCACACCAAAAAAAATTCTTAAAAGGTATTGTTGCCAAAATTTTATTTGGAAACTAGATATTTGTTACTAATAAAATAGGGCTTCTTGCGTCCAAAGAGCGTGAACCTTTGCCTTGTCACCTAGGCCACGCAATGCTTCGGTGCACCTGACTCCTAAAAAGTAAGTTCTAAGAGATATTCAAGTTAGTCTTTCCTAAATAATTTTGGATTAACGCGTTGATCGTGTTGTTGTTAATGTACAAGCTATCATTGTTCAGGGAATTTGAATTCAAGGAAACATGAGATATCTTAGCACAACAGTATGCCAAAAGATAGTTTCGAGATAACACGAAGCTAGGCCCAAAAAAACAATTACACCACAATATAAAAGACAACATGAAAATTTAAGGTTCGACATGAAAATCTAGGGCAGAGCTCTAAGATTCGTACTTAAGTCCTAGATGTCGGGATTATGTTTTACTTGTGTTCGACAATCCCCAAGACCCAAAGTGGCACTTTTCACAAATTCCTGTTTTTTTATGTTTTTATCGATCTTCCTTTCCTTTAATGAAGCTAGATGAAAGATAAAGCCAGGTGGGTCAATTTGAATACGAAGTGAGGGTCAAGCACTTGTTCACAATAGAAATGTAGAGTACAAAATAAAAGAAACATATACGGCTAGATGAAAGATAAATGTATTAATTGTGTTCATATTGAATATAATCAAATTTATTGATATGTAATAAGAACAATATTGCCTAAAATGTTCGTAGATTGTGTATGTTAGACAATGAAATAGAGCTTTCAGAGGGGTTGACATCGACCAAGTTAATAACTGCAGACATCAAAACGAGAGATCTTCAATCGTGAAAAACGCATAAATGAATTGTTTAAATTTCGGTGAAATTTTATTGCCATACAAATCATCAAATCAGTGCGATACAGCGCCTACTAAAACAGAACGGAAGTAGAAAAAAAATGTTGTTAATGAATATACAACCACGAAAGCAAACTAATAAGTTGTCAAGACTGATACCATTTTCTGAGGCATCGAGATAGTCATAGGAATCAGCTTCTTGTTGCCCACGAAACTCAATTCCTCGGACTTATGTGCCTGCACAGAACATTGCACAAGACCATACGACGGTCACAATTCAACAAATAGCTATAAGGGCAAAAAAGAGAGAAAGCACTGACAAAAGAACGGGAAGTTAAGTACCGGTGGAACACTGATAGACCGCGCAGGAGCCTGAACCAATGCTTCAGTCATATTGGAAACTTTTGAACCAGAACCCATTGCAGAAGGATCGTTAGAAGCATCAGAAGGCAGTTGAAGCCCATCTGAAGAATGGATTCCCGTACCTCCCTCAGGGACTTTGGCAAGAGCAGATGTCCACACCTCATTGCCAAGCAAGGGCGGACTCCGAATGGACAAACCTTGAACACCCTTTGTCAGTCCAGGTGAAGGGACTCTGGTTATATCAGGTGCCGTACTTCTCTCAACAGGCTTAAACGACGGATAATTTGTTTCAAATGACACCTTAGAATCAGTAGAAAAGGATTCACTCCCATTGCTGTTAATATCACGGCTCCTGTCCCTCAGATGAGTGACAGGCCTACGGGACAAGGATTCCACAGCGTTCCCGGAAATCATAGACTTCGAACGACCTAAAGAGCCCTTCACAGACCTTCTACTAGTAAAACTCGCCAATGGATCAGAATACTCGAAACCCCAAGTATCACCGTCACCTAACCGTTCCCTATCTTTGCTACATTGGTTTCTAGTCAAACTACTATAGGAACGTGAATAAGGGTTCTTATCACGCCGATTAGAAGCACCATTACTGCTAGAGCTTCTTTGAGAATTGCTCGAAGATCTCCGTTCTACAAAAATGGCATACATTCAGAATAACTTCAACGAAATAAATAAAGCAGAAACGCTTGAATCACGACTAAAATGGGATTTTTTGTGACAAGAATATCCGACAATTCGACAAATTACCTGCTTGTGACGATACAGAATTGTTGCTCAGACCACCACCGCCACCACCACCACCACCTACTTTGCTTCTCAGCCATTCCGGAACTAAACTAGGTTCACTTCTTTCCATAACGAGACCAGAGCATGACACGGAAAAAACTCTCAACAAAATCCAAACGATATTCCAACGACTTCTCCCGCCGCTTGCATGAGTAACAAACCAGTGCAAAATCGACAAAACCGAACCTAATTACTACAACCCCTCAAAATTCTTATCTTCTCAAAATCCTAGTCCGAATTCAATCTCGAACTACAATCCCCGATTCAATTGATCTCAAACTACTATCCCTAATTCAAAACCCTACTTCTACGTCACTGGAAAACCACCACAATCAACCTCTCGAATCCGAAAACACCACAGACATTCAGAAATCAATGGCGCCGGCGAAGCTAATTACCACTACGATCACCAATCAGTCCTCCAATTCACCATACAACTAAGCGCATAACCGAACAAAAACCGCACGAAAACGAACAGTAAATCACATGCATTTACACGCCTCCATCATCAATCAAAACAATCAATCACCATATTCATTTCATCCTAATCAAAATTAAAATTCCCCCAAACAATTCACAACAAAATCAATCAAAAATCCAAAATCCCTAAATGTATCAATCAAATTCACCGAAATCGTTCACGTAAACAGATTAATCAATCTACTACGATGATTTAATACCACACTTCAAAAAAAATGCCGAGTTAATGAGAGCATACCATACCAGTACCACCATACGATAAAAAAATACGATAACGATACGAAATGATAGGATACGAATGCGCGGAGCTTGAGTAGGACTTCAATGGCGGAAAAGATGAGGTGGTTGAGAGAGATGAGGAATCGAATTGAGGTGGAATTGGGGGTGAAATTAGGGTTTTAGGTTGAGAAAAGAGGTTTTTGATGAGTATGCAGATGAATGAATGAAGAAAAAATAGAGGAAGCAGTTTCAAGTAACTACAAGTGTGATTTTCGGGTTGTTTTCTCAACGGGTGGTATCTGACCCGTCACAAAATATCCGTTGACTATCATGAGCAAGATTTACGGTTCAGTTTTCTTTTTACGGATTTCACAGATCGGGTTCGGTGAAGGTCTCTTTCTAACCGGTCTGGTCGGTCTTTGAGTTCGGGTTTTCCGTTTTCTGGGTGACCGATCTTCGAGTTAATTCGTCCAATCTGATCCGGGTTTGAACCGCCCTCTAATCGGTCTGGTTCGGTGCAGGTCTCTTTCTAACCGATCTGGTCGGTCTTTGAGTTCGGGTTTTCCGTTTTCTGGGTGACCGATCTTCGAGTTAATTCGTCCAATCTGATCTGGGTTTGAACCGGTGAACACCCTCTAATCGGTCTGGTTCGGTGCAGGTCTCTTTCTAACCGGTTTGGTTTCTGAGTTCGGGTTTTCCGTTTCCTGGGTGACCGATCTTCGAGTTAATTTGTCCAATCTGATCCGGGTTTGAACCGCCCTCTAATCAGTCTGGTTCGGTGCAAGTCTCTTTCTAACCGGTCTGGTCGGTCTTTGAGTTTTTCGTTTTTCGTTTTCTGAGTGACCGATCTTCGAGTTAATTCGTCCAATCTGGTCCGGGTTTGAACCGGTGAACACCCTCTAATCGGTCTGGTTCGGTGCAGGTCTCTTTCTAACCGGTTTGGTTTCTGAGTTCGGGTTTTCCGTTTCCTGGGTGACCGATCTTCGAGTTAATTTGTCCAATCTGATCCGGGTTTGAACCGCCCTCTAATCAGTCTGGTTCGGTGCAAGTCTCTTTCTAACCGGTCTGGTCGGTCTTTGAGTTTTTCGTTTTTCGTTTTCTGAGTGACCGATCTTCGAGTTAATTCGTCCAATCTGGTCCGGGTTTGAACCGGTGAACACCCTTTTACACGAGTTATTGCTTAAGAATCGGAGAGGTTTTAACCAGATGAATAATAGATTAACAGATATTGGGTTTGAATCAAAACTTCCTTCATAGCAAAATGCGGATGAAAAATTACGAAAGAATTGAACGTCGAGACACATACAGATGTTAACTTGTTGGTTAAGTTTTGAGAGTTAATTAAGGCTGAATTTGAACCACGTCAATATCGTCTTAGTTTTAGTCTTTTGGTTAAGATTTTGTAAATCAAACAAACGACCAATAAAATGAAATGAATTGTCAAAATCAAACTACCAATCAAATGAACTTTGGAAAACTTAACGTAAGACCTAAGGAAGTCAAATGATCACAAATGAAGTGCATTTTGTCGAATTACACCCTGTTCTTTTGAACTGAAATCAACTGAATTGAACTGAAGTAAATTGAAAATAAGTTCAAAAGAACAGATTCTTAATAGAAATATGATAATAAGACGAGACAGCCCGTGAAGGAAAAACTCGAGTTAAGCTCAATCAATGCTTAACTCGTACTCTCTCTGTTCCAACGAATTGTCTGTCTTTGCTTTTGACATCAAGGAAAAGAGAACCAATGAGAAAGTGACATGTGGAGTCAAGAGTCAAATTACATATAAAAAACTTTCCTAAAATAGAAAGACAAACAATTCATTAAGACGCCCCAATATGGAATAGGCAAACAATTCATTAGAACCGAAGGAGTACCTATTACTATTAGACTTGAACTTAACTCGAACCCGCATTCCGATACAAAAATTAAATTAAATTTTAAAAAATTAAAATTTTAAAAAAACAATGGTTAAACTTTCAATCCTCGTCTGAGGCCGTCTCACGATTTTTTTTTGGCTAAAATATTAAGGAAAAATACGGGCAATATCGAAAACAAAAACTATAAACAAAAGTCACAAAACCGAAAAAAGGGGGTCCCTGGAAGAGAGCCATTTTTACCGATAAATTCAACCTCTGAAGACCGTAACACAAAAGCTCTCTATTCTGGAGTATTTTTTTCCAGCATTCAGAAAACCCGAAACCAGAAATCAACATCAGATTTAGCAGAAAACACGTAAACTCAGAGCCGGAAAACTTATTGCAGGAAAAACTGACTGACTGACTGAATGACAAACCAACCAAAAAGTTGCTTGGGGGGGCTGCTTGTATAAAAAAAAAACCAAAACTCTACAATGATCTTTTCTACTGAAAATAGAGACGATGATGAAGCGAGAAATCACGTCAAAAACAGACTCGGGGCTGGGGCTTAGGGCTAGGGCTAGGCTTCTGTCTGAGAAACGGACGAGTTTGGTTCGTTGGATGAAGAGCATCCGACTTGTGAAAATAGCTTTGCTTGTAGGACACGGCACAATCTTGAGGTTGCACCTTGCTTCATGACCTATAATAAACGAACCGGGTTTCATGTCAAATACTACAACAACAGCAACAACATCAGAACCTGAATCATTACGTGAAAATGGAAGGCGGACAATTCAATAAAATAATAATAAAATATGTTTTGGAACGCAAAATTAAGTTAAAACCTCAATACTAGTAATAAGTTTGATGATGTAAAACTAAACTTGGTTCAAGTTAAGGTGCTAAATGCCTAAATCTAGGATCCCGGGTTGAACTCGGTCGTTTGTGACCCATATGGCCATATTTAATGCCACGGTGCTAATCGGACCCACCAAACAGTTACGACATCAAATGCAAACAACAACAAAAACAACAACAACAATATCGCCTTAGTCCCAAAACGGTTTGGGGTCGGCTAACATGAATCAATATCTGAAGTCGTCAAGTCGTCTTCCAAAAAAAAAACTAAAATAAATAAAATAAAGGCAAAATTACATTTTACCACCTAATATGTTCAACATTTTACAAATTACCACCTAATATGTCATTTATTATGAATTACCACCTAATATGTACCTTAATTACCGATAATCGCACCCAACTTCTATTTCGTAGACGGTTTTCTTAAATTTCCATTTTTCAGAATTAGGAACGACTAAACCTTATCTTAAATGACAAATTACCCTTATTTCATTAATTAACTCCTACCCTCATAATCTATTCTTTACTCACCCACCCAAAATTCAATTCATCAATTCAGTAAACTGGAAAATCAAAGACATTAAATATTTTTATATCATCTCTTATTTATTAAACCCTAATTTCTTCAATTCCAACCTATTTCCTGCAAAATCAATCTCAATTTTTCAATTTCATTCAAGAAGAATAATCTCGAGTGAAAAATTGTAACATTTTTTCTTAACTCCATCCAAGTAGAGAGCAAATTGGAACAATAATCAGGTTATGAATGATCTTCAAATTTCAAAATTTTTGCAAGATTGATTATTAAGAGGGAACCTGACTAACCCAGATTGATTGATGTGAGAAAGTTTGGAGCGAGATTAACTGGGTGAGAATGTGAGATTGATGATTTGGGAAATTTGGGGTTTACCATGCTTGATTGAATTAGGGTTCTTATTTTTGTTTTGATTGATAGTTGGATGTTGAGTTGGTAATTGAAAATAGATTTTGGGGAGGTGGGAGATAATCAATGAAAATAAGGGTAATTTTGTCATTTAATATAAGGTTTAGTCATTTCTAATTCTGAAAAACGGAAATTTAAGAAAACCGTCTACGAAATAGAAGTTGGGTGCGATTATCGGTAATTAAGGTACATATTAGGTGGTAATTCATAATAAATGACATATTAGGTGGTAATTTGTAAAATGTAGAACATATTAGGTGGTAAAATGTAATTTTGCCTAAAATAAAAGGAAAAACATTCAAATATACTGAATGATGGAAATGCTTCATTTGAATACTTACTTCATTATAGAATGCTTCGATCTCTTTGTTAGTAAGCCCTTCTTCACCATCCTCGGCATTATCCTCCCACCCAAGAGAAAGTAAGAACGCTCTCTCTTCTTCATCGTCGATTTTCATTGACGGAGATAAATCATCAGCTACTGTACACGCTTCGCCATTACCATTTAACTCACTTTCAGTTTTATCAGGAGTCACTTGAATGCATCCCAACTCCTTCACTTCTTTGACGGGTTCCAAGGTATTGTTCAAAGATTTCTCTCTCACAAGTTTAAAAAAGTTACTGCGGGAGGTTCGTTTATCAACACCGGGTAGAATCCTCGGGTTGGAAAGGTTCTTTGATGGAGAGCCAGTCGACTGACCGTTACTAGCGACTTTGGTATTTATATTAGTAGTCGTTGGAATCTGAAGATCCTTCAAGCCGTGGGAAACACCGTTCTCACGTCCGGGCTTAAGTACCAGTAGCTTGCTCGAAGGAGACTTTGGGTCGTCTCCTCTGACGCTGGCCCCACGAACGGGTTGACTGCCAAGCTGTAAAGGTGACAGATGATGTACCCCGTTCTTTGGGGTAAGTGAAGGTTCGGTGGATCTCATAGTTGTCGTCTTAGGCTTCAGTTTATCGGACGAACTAAGAACCTAAGGGAACGCGAACAAAACAAGGGCATATTATAACAAAATTCTACAAATAAGAGATTAATGAAACAAGATATGAAGGTCAAAATCACATCGTAAAATCCAATGACATCATCTTTACATGGACACTGAGAAGTAAATAATCGAGAACATTCAGCCATTCAAACCTAAATCTAGAGAACGTCACTCTAAGTATGCGGGCAAACGGGTCAACAAGATCGGGTTCTGGTGAGGCCATTTTCGGATTGAGTAGCAAAAGAGGGCAAGTGATCAAACAATAATAGTGGTGGTTGGCTTTAAATATATACGAGTAATAGAGATGCAACATTATACAGTACATAATAAGAAAGCATGGTCTTGAAAAATCTATTTTCCGAGCAAGTAATCAACAGACCTCTGAACACAAACAGCTGGTAGAAGCAGGTCAACGATGAGCAAAGCCAATCCCGACAGAATGACAAATAATACACGTATTATATATTTCATCTACCAGACAAAATAATCAACAAACAACTGAGCATAAACAGCTCGCAGAAGCAAGTCAACAGTGAGCAAAGCCAATCCAACCAGAATGACAAACAATACATGAATAGACACGAGTACAGCACACCCAAGTACCCAACATAGGAGGTATCTGTTACAGTATCATATACTATCAATTTATCCTTCATCCGAGACGTGAACAGTATAGCAGCAGAGCAGAAGCAGTAATGCTAAAAAAAACAAAGTTACGAGGCCGAATTTCAATCTTCTAATAGCAGAAAAGAAATGTCAACCCAACAAACGAGCTATAATAAATCAGTTGACTGTGAAACTTTTTATATGAAAGCACACAACTCATATATGAGGGTATTAGCAACTAGAAAACAAGCTTAACACCCTAGAAGAAGATAATCACCGTAGTTTTAGTCAACAATGGTGTCACGGGAATCAACTTCTTGGATTGTGCAAGAGCCAACTCCTCCTTCTGTAGCTGAGCAGATGGCTTCCAAAAAAAACACGTAGACAAAATTAAGCAAATATAATTTCTATCAAACTAATGAATCGCAAAACAAGAAGTGCAGTACCTGTGGTGCAGTATGAGATTGAGCAGGTGCCTGCACTAATGTTTCTGCCATATTAAGACCAGGTAAAGGGTTGGCCAAAACCGGCGCTGGACTAGAATTAGCAGCATCAGTCGTGCTAGAAGGTAAGGTTCCAACACCACTGTTGCTTCCAGGACCGGTGGGCGCCTCGGCCAGAGCAGAAGTCCAAACTTCACCGCCAGCTGACGGTGGGTTACCAATGGAAAAGCTTTGGATACCCCTATTCAAGACAGGAGATAACACCCGTATTATGTCTGGAGTTTTAGGCCGGTCTTCAGATCTAAGCACGGGAAAATCTCTTTCATCTCTTTCAAATGATACTTTATGTGTACCGGTATCATTGCCACCAACAGAGTAATTTCCATTATTATGATTCTTATGGACACCATTTCTCATATCTGAAGGAACCCTTTGCTGTGGAGCCTCTCCTTGTCTCCTTGAAATCAATGACTTGGAACGCCTTAAGGAATCCTCGGCTTTTCCCCTAATCATTCCCCTCACCGGATCAGAATCCCAACTTTCACCAACCGTTGACCTTTCTCTATCCCTATCGCGATGATTTCTAGAAAAACTACTGTAGGATCGTGCGTAAGAGTTCTTGTCGTGCTTACTAAACCCATTGCCATTTGAACTTCTCCTAGGCGAACTACTACAGCCTAGAAGAGGAGAATGCAAGGAATCAGAATTACTAATACTCTTCGATCTATTTATCGGCAATGCCAAGACAGGGCCATCTACAACAACATACACATGCACCAAAATAAATATCCAAAACACGCTCTACAAACTCTAAATTACCACAGCAACACTACTCTGTCCGTTACCATACAGGTTCCCGCTTGGCAGGGGCCGGATTTACAGAGCCTTACCATGTGTTAACAAACACAAGAGACCCATATGACCTATATAATAAAAACACTAGGTCTCACTTGTGACGAGTATATCTGTCACAAACTATAACGGGTCAAATATCCTCACGTGAATACATAAGACAAAATTAGCATTTATGCGATTACCCGTCAAAAGTTAAGGCTTCTCTTTATCTAAGAGTGAGATATTTGACCCATCAAAAGTTTATGCGGTTATGCCTTAACTTCTTGGTAGGTCGCCCTTGTAACGGGTATATCTATCAACTATTACGGGTCAAATATTCCCCACATGGGTACATAAGACGAAATTAGAACTAGCAAATGTTTTTCTCTTTATCTATGGGTGAGATATTTGATCCGTGTGAAGTGATGGATATGTTCGGCACAAACAAGAATTTGTGTAATAAAAATGGCACTCTTGAAATAATTGCTACTTCTCGATAAAAAGGCATGCAAGAACATTAGTGAGCAAACATCAAAGGAAGCAAATGTGAAACGAATGGAACGTTAAGTAAGCACCTGCTTGTGAAGATGCAAAATGGTGAATTGAACCGCCACCTCCATTACTCCTCAACCATTCCGGTACTAAACTAGGTTCGCTTCTTTCCATGGCGTGCATTGAGCATGATAATGATCGTATCAATCGAGAGTTGAAATACCTACTTCAACCTCTCCCACAAATAAAACCTTGGATAACCAACACTACTACTTCACTCAACTCAATCTATCTACCAAATTCCGAAAACCAACTCCCAAAATCAACCTCTAATTGACAAACACCATTGCTCTCGCCTATCTCAATTCCGTTACTCCACTACTCAATTTCGAAAACAATTCCCAAATCACCCTCTAATTGACTAACACCATTGCTCTCGCTATCTCAATTCCGTTACTCCACTACTCCAATTTCGAAAACCAACTCCCAAATCACTCTCTAATTGCAGAACATTATCATTATTGGTTTTGCTATCTCAATTCCGTTACTCCACTACACTATCCTCGTACCTCCGAAAATCTATCCACAATCAACGACGATTCAGACGGTCCTAATAACTGTACAGTTAGAAAACAGGGGTTTCCAGCTAACACTTGGGCATAAACCAAACCAAACCAAAAACAAAGACGAAACTCGAATCCCTTCTACGCCCCCATCTTCGAATCGAAGATGGATTTGCAGAACCACAAAAAAAAAAATCACCCCTACACTTCAATAGACCCTCATGATTCCAACCATACTCAATTCATATACTCTAGTATATCAACAACAATCAAATATCAAAACCGTAACAAGAACGCCCAAGTTTTACCCTAATAGCCAGAAACCCTAATTTCAGATGATCACATACGATTGCAAATTTCAATTTCAACAAACAATCAATCAAATAATCAATTAACGCCGCAAGTCGCAACCAACAGTTCCGATTTCAATCTTATAAAATACCCTTTTCCTCCCAATTTCGAAAATAAACAATCAATACCACGATAATCAAACCAAATCAAATCAAATCAAATCAAATTAAATTAAATTAAATCAAAATTAAATTGAGATTTGGGGAAAAGAATTCGCACGAATTGTATTATGGATGATAAATTGTTGGTTTTGGATGATTTGTATGTGAATGCGGATGCGAATTGCAACACGAAAGTGGTAGAGGAAGTTGAATTAGGGGGGAGATTACGAAATTTCCAGATGATGAAAAATTAGGGTTTTTGATTTTGTTTTTGTTTTTTTTGGTTAAGGAGATGAAGGAGATAGATGTCAATAGAGACAAAGCGTATGGAAATTCACCTTCTTTGTGATGATGTCGGATTTATTGTTTTTGTGGATTTTTTTTTCTCTAATAAATGGGAAAAAAATATTAAAATTATTAAAAATTAAAATCGTTAAATCATACCGTACACGGAAATTGCTACGTTACAACATAAAATACACTACAAAGTACGAGCATAATAATTTATTTTTTTTTGAGAAAAACGCATAACGGGTATTAAATTAATTCCGCTTAAGCGGTAACCAAATTGTTCAACTCTGATGGTTAGGGGTGTTCATCGATTCAAACCTAGACCGGACCGGATTGACCCGGGGACTAACAAATCCAGAGATCCAAACCCGTGAACCGGATCGGTTAACAAAGAAACCCGGACCAGACCCTCTTAATTAAGATCGGGCCGGACCGCGGACCCTTCACCAGGTTTTTGACGACCCGGAGACCGGACCGGTACATGCCCCGGTCCGATTTGCCGGTCCGGGCCAGTTTGTGAACACCTCTACTTACGAGACAAAATCTCCCCAAAATCGTCTACCAACAAATCAACTTCATTGCGATGTCTACAGACATGACTAAAAGAAATTGAACTACTGCAGTTAGGGGTGTTCGCCGGTCCAAACCC
Organism: Agrostemma githago; assembly: GCA_958450325.1. Classification (NCBI taxonomy): domain Eukaryota; kingdom Viridiplantae; phylum Streptophyta; class Magnoliopsida; order Caryophyllales; family Caryophyllaceae; genus Agrostemma; species Agrostemma githago. The sequence goes on along the minus strand of OY288241.1, from coordinate 80,365,214 downwards.
GGATCGGACCGGCTTGACCCGCGGACCGGCAACCCAAAAAATCCAAACCCGCGGACCGGACCGGACCGACAAAATACACTAAATTTGATTAATTTTTTAAAATATGGACCGGACCACGGACCGGCAACCAAGTTTTTGGAGACCCGCGGACCAGACCGGTATGTAGCCGGTCCAAACCGGACCGGACCTTACGGTCCGGGTCGGTCAGGTTTACCGGTCCGGGTCACTTTTTGAACACCCCTAACTGCAGTGCGAGTACTTATTAGTATATCTTAATCCAAGAGTCTAGCTTTAACTAGTCTAGCTATCAAGAGTCCTTAGCGTTGAAGCTCTGTCGATCTTACATCACGAGTTTTCCCATAACCCAGTCGACCTGGTCCAAAAAGGCTTACCGAACATATGCGAGGCATTAACCCCGCAATGGAAGGCTCGTTCAAACACATGCATCAGTCAAACACTACATCAACAAATTATGATATTTTTGTTGCATATTTTATTTGTGTAATACCGTATGAAGTGACACATAAAATAAGACACAAAAATTAGATAAATGATCCTCACTTTTTTTTTTTTTTTTTTTTTTTTGAAATAAATGCATATTAATGAAACTAAATCCATGGAGATGTGAATGCTATTAATGCATTATATTATTGTCACACCATTCTTGATGCACACACTTATAAAAAAAACACTATAAATATATTCACTAAGTATTTCATTTAATGTATTATTTTCTTAAAAAAACTCTTAGGATAACTAAAATGGAGATTAATTTTCAAAATATTGTATTTTTTATGCACTTGGTTTTTGTGGCAATTAATCCACAAGTGCATTTAGCAAGTAAGTCATTATTACCATTACTATTACTATTACTGTTACTACGAAGTATTATTTTTATTTATTTATTTATTTTTATTTATTTGTTTATTATAAAAAAAATTATTGATAGATCAAAACGCGGTTTAAAAAAATGATTATTGTTATTATTATTTATTATTATTATTATTATCATCATCAATCTAATAAATAATAAAAAATTATTGGCTCTTGTTTATTTATATAAATAAATTAGTAAAATGTGATATCCAAGAGTATATATATATATGTACCAATATTTATAGTTGTTAACTTGTTGGACTACTTTGTAAAATATCACTTAGGGGGCGTTTGGTTAAAACACGGGCAGGGCCGGTCCTGAACATCCGGAGGCCCTAGGCAAAATCGTAAAATGGGGCCCCTTCAAAGCGAACTTTGGAATGATTGTGCGTTCAAACTTTTTTTCCCCCGAATACTATAGCGAAAATCAAAATTAATTTTCTAAATTCGCTATATTTTTCTTTTGCAAAAAAAAAACAAAATTAGTGACGTAAATTTTGTTATAGTAACAATTAAAAGGATCCTAAAATTTTTAAGTATTTTTATAATAATTGGGGATATGTTTCATTGTTTTGTAATTAATATAGACAACAAGTAAAAAAAAAGAGTAAAAGTTAATAATAAAAAAATTATAAACATGGAGTAGATTATATTAAAACAATTTTTTTTTTACAAATGGATCTCATAAGAAGAGCGTAGATGGGCCTATGGGGATTCGAACCCATATGCTATTGAGCAGTCCCCAAAACATTAACCACAAGTGCTATACTACTATTGTGATTATTGAAGCACTGAAAATATTTATTCTATTCCTACTTTTTCCTTCCTGATATTGGGCCCCTTTTAGCCGTGGGCCCTAGGCCTCCGCCCCTTGGGCCTACCCTCAGGGCCGGCCCTGAACACGGGAAAGGGAAAGGGAATAAACGTGAGAAACAAAAGTAAAGGAAAGGAAATCAAAGAGATTACCTTAGATTTTCCTTGTTGTTTGTTTAGAAATTATAGGGAATAGAAATGACGAGTTGGTGACGGTCTCGGGGTGGCGGTAGTGACGAGATTGGTGGTGGTGGTGGTGGTGGTGACATTGGTGGTGGTGACATTAGTAGTGGCGCCGGAGTGGTGGTGGTTTTAGGGTGGTGGGTGATGAGTTGAGTTAGTGGGTAAGGGAATCAAAATCCAAACCCCTGGGGGATGGGGGAATGAAATTAGAGGAGTACGGGGTTTTGGGAGGGAATGCTAAGGGGGAAAGAGAATGCAAAAAAATTAAAACAAACCACCACAAAGGGAATCAAGGAGTGGAGAAACGGCCCCTTAATCCCCCTTTCCACTAACCAAATAACAATCCTCCAATTTTTCCCGCCTAAAGTTATCCATTTCCAAAAAAAAAGTATTAGAGCAAGTGAAATTAGTTATAACCGGATCGAACCCTTGACCTTAGATATGTAGTACTTATTCCCTACCACTACACCACAATATCTCATTGTTTCAATTATCACTAAATTAATCCTAAAGCTATAGACTCCAATAATTTAATTAAGAAAAATCCCCATCTCCCTTTCTACTAACCAAATAACAAATCTCCAAATTTTCCCGCCTGATCACATACGGGCCTACCATATGGGCTTACTTTTGGATTATTTAATATATATTGGTTGGGCTTATATCTAAATTACTCATGCATGTTAACTGCGATCAATAGCTATATGTTTAAAAGATACTATCATAAAATAGTATAATAATATAATTAATAGTGTAGATGCTATCATTTTTGTTATACCATAAAATAGTATAAATCTTTTTTTATATATCATACTAATTAATTGATTGATTAATTGACAGTACCATCTAATTTTATATTTTATATACCATAAAATTGTATAATAATATAATTAATTGAGTAGATGCTACCATTTTTATTATACCATAAAATAGTATAAATTTTTTTCTATATATCATCATACTAATTAATTGATTGATTGATTAATTGACAGTACCATCTAATTTTATATTTTATATACCATAAAATAGTATAATAATATAATTAATTGAGTAGATGCTACCATTTTTGTTATACCATAAAATAGTATAAATTTTTTTCTATGTATCATCATACTAATTAATTGATTGATTAATTGACAGTACCATCTAATTTTATATTTTATATACCATAAAATCCCCTTGCTACTAAGAGATTAACCACCCCTATAATTTTTCCGCCTATTCATATTGGACTCATATTTGGGCCTTAACTGCTTTGGTTATGTAATACTGAAATTTTGTTAACAGTATATTTTACAATCTCTGTTATTTGCACCCGTGTATACTAAATACAAATTGTATATATACCAACGAAAATACGTTTTATTTTTGTAATAATCATGACTGATATTTGATTGTAATTAAATATTGTAATCGTCTATTAAGTAAGAAAATAAAAATTCTCAAAACTTTTCACACCAAAATTTTAAGCTATCAATCTCTACTAACTAAGAGAAAAAAAATCTCAAAACTTTTCTCGCCTAAATTTTAAACTCTCAATTTGGACAAAATCAATAGAACAAATGAGGAAGAATCACACTCAATTATCATATAAAAATTCTTACGGGTTAAATATTTAAAAACTAACAACGGGTGTATCGATACAAATAAATTGTAGAAATATAGTCGCTTAAATTTCTAACAACAATTAAGATAATAATTTTTTTGTACTACATATTTCATGATATTAGTCGAGGTTGCAATTTCAAGTTATTTTATTATTATCCAAATACAATGATAGAATCGTGAAAATTATCAGGTTGCTAAATTAAAATCTACTTTGTATAAATAATTAACTTAAAATATTAAAACTCCATAAATACCGTGCATACATGCACGGGGTATACACTAGTTTATTAATAATACGTTATACGAAAGCAATTTCGAGTGGAGAAAGCAGTACAATTATTTATTTGACTTTTTCACGTTAATCATGTTTATTTCCATTTATATTTAATTTGTTGAACTTATATTTATTTATTTTCAAAAAAATGTTTCTATACCAAGCATAGATATATTTATGATACATCGAGGAATAATAAGTCTCGTAACAGATCGTTTCTTCAGAGTTTTTGCGTAAACTAACACAATTTTTACTTGCAATTGTAGGTGCTAATTTTGGAGTCAACTTTGGGACGCAAGGAGACAATCTACCTTCACCAAATGAAGTCATATCCCTCTATAAACAAGAGAACATCAAACTCCTAAGACTATTCGACCCGAACCCGGACGTCCTCAACGCGCTACGAGGTTCGGGAATTCAAGTCGTCCTCGGGATACCAAACGAGGAGGTGACACGCCTCGCAACGGACACAGACTACGCCATCGGTTGGGTCAGTAAATTCGTGGCCGCGTACGCCAACGACGTTAATTTCGGCTGGATAGCAGTAGGGAACGAGATGATCCCGGGGCCAGGGTCAGAATTCCTGGCCCCGGCCATGAACAACGTCTTAAGCGGCCTAAACGCGGCCGCGTTGACCGGGATCAAGATCTCGACCGTGGTCAACTCCAAAGTCCTTGGAATCTCGTCCCCTCCCTCAGCATCCGACTTTACCAACGAAGCCAAACCTCTTATGAATAACATCATTATATGGCTCCGAGGGACGGGTAATCCGCTTCTAATCAACATCTACCCGTATTTCGCCTACGCCTCAAACCCGGGTAGCATCTCCTTAGACTACGCATTGTTCAACACCAAAACCCCGATGATGGACGGGACATACGAGTATTATAGTCTATTCGAAGCAATGGTGGATAGTTTTTACGCGGCGCTAGGGAAAAACGGGTGGCCCGGGGCAACGGTGGTGGTGTCGGAGACCGGGTGGCCAAGTTTTGGGCAAGAGCCTTACACAAGTAAGGAGAATGCATGGACTTATAATCAAAGGCTTATAGACAAAATGAAGGGAATTGGTACACCAAGAAGGCCTCATAGTTTGTTGGATATCTTCATATTTTCAATGTTTAATGAAGATCTTAAGCCTGCAGGACTTGAACAAAATTGGGGGATCCATTATCCTGACATGACCCCAGTTTATCATCTCAACTTTTAACTTTTTTTTTTAATGAGAGACCGTTTTTCAATAATATTATTGAGGTCCGTAAGGGTGTTGCCTACTGGTTAAAATTTGCATTTGCGGTCACCAGCTCAAGGTTTTTAGATTCAAGTCCCTGCAAGCACGAAATTGTGGGAGTCGTATGACTTGAGACTATGCCTTCTAGGCTTCGAGTCTGTCGCTCACGGACGCTTTACCTGGTGTGCGTGGTTTCCAGACTATGCGTACACCTGAGGGTTTACCCAGAGCGCACCAAAGGGTAACGGTTGTGGGTTCCCTCGTCAAGAGGACACTTAGTCGCATTACAGTATAGGGGGAGGGGGATTCGAACCTGAAACCTACTGTCCCATAAATCTTCGGTAGAAATCTCACATGATGAGTGAAAGCAAGTGTAAGGTCGTGTTCTTTCGGACTGAGTGAAATTATCTGAAGCGAATCAATCTCGAGGATAACATGATTTGAACTCAACTGATTCAAACTGAAACTAGTTTTTTCGCTACTTCACAACAGGCAAAAAAAAAGTCGGTTTATTGAGCCATTTTTGTGAAGAGCGAAGAAAATATAATGTCGAGACTTTTATCGTCACATTAAAGAAAGATCGGAATTAGTGAAGGGTGTCCGAAAGTACAAAATGCCATGAAAGTTTCTCTGTTCACAAACTACATATAGACAAGACTAGATTCACATCAAAGAGGGGCATAAATCATTAACCAGTGGCATATTACAAGCATTTACGCGAACCAAATTCAAGGAAAAAGACGATATATTCAAGACTTACACAGGAAATAGTCCGTAGCTCTCTGCCTTTGGCAATGGCGGTTCCATAAAAGCCACAGCAATAGCATTTTCACTCCAAATGTGAGGTCCAATAGATCAGTCCACTGCAGGAAAATGCGTCGAGTCGAGTTAGGAGGAAGCAAACGAGTCACGAGTGAACTAATACAGTCAAGATTTGGGGTCGGCCAACATGAATTATTATTTGAAGTTGTCACCCAAAAAAAGGCGAACAATACAATAAAATAATAATGAAAATACGGTTTCAAACGCAAAATTAAGTTTGAAAGCGTTAATAATAATACTCCATCAGTTCCAATGAATCGTTTGTCTATTCCATATTGGGGCGTCTCAATGAATTGTTTGTCTTTCTATTTTAGGAATGCTTTTTATAGGTAATTTGACCTTCTCATGAGTTTTGCTCCACATGTCACTTCCTCATTGGATCCCTTAACCTTGGTGCCAAAACCAAAGACAAACAATTCATTGGAACGGAGGGAGTAATAAGTTTTTAAAGGGTTACAATCAAGCAAACGACGTTATACAACAACAGCGGAGCAGTCACGAAAAAATCTGGGGTCGGCCAACATGAATCATTATTTGAAGTTGTCACCCGAGAAAAAGGCGAACAATACAATAAAATAATAATAAAAATACGGTTTCAAACGCAAAATTAAGTTTGAAAGCGTTAATAATAAGTTTTTAAAGGGTTACAAACTCCAAGTTCAAGCGTAACGTTACACAAAAAAATAAAAAATAAAATAATCTGTACACTCTACGGAATTAGAAATAGTGGGTACTGCATGTGGTTACCGGATTCGCTATGAATACGCTTTTACCAATTCATGATTCGTGACTTTAGAGTATGTGTCGTGTGTATATTTTGGTAAGCGACATGATAGAATTCGGTTTCAATCCACATTCAATTCAAGAGAAGCACGTGATGAGTCTGATGACTCGGACACAAGAATCTACGGAAAAATTTGGATGTATAAAGATCCCGAAAATCCTGTTCAACTTTAGGAGGGAAACGGAATAAGATAAATCAGACTTAATATGCAGTGACATGTCACCGACAACGTCAGAAATCAGAATATTGCTTGATCCGTTTTTTTAGCAATTAGAGGATTATACCACCAGTTGTACATAGCTCTATGTACAACTGATTTTAAGATTTTGAGCTTTATCACAAAGATTTCGAGTTTTACTGTAAACTTTCTGAGTTTTAAGTGTAAAGTTGTCGATTTAAATCACATAAATGTTTAAACTCAAAAACTTACAACTCAGCTCAAAAACTTTTATAAGCTCAATAAATATGCACAAAAGCTCAAAAACTTTGCCGTACAATAGCACAACCAGGTGTATAATCCTATTTGGGGTTTTTTAGTTATAATGGGACGACTGAATCAAACATCATGCATCTACGAGCGAGTATAATTGAAAATGCGACAAAAGGTGGAAATCGGAAATTGGGAAGAAAGGCGAACAAACCTGATTAGTACAAACACGCACTGCAAGACACCGGCAACTCCAGTCCAAGTTGAAGGACCGGTAGGCACGAGGGCATCTTGTATTAGCAGCCCGACTGATGCAGCAAGAGAAACAAAGGCAACAACATACGCGATAAATAGCCATAACTTCAATCTGTAAGATCAGCATCAAACACATTTCAGCATATTACAGCAATACATTTCAATCCGTAATACATTTCAATCAGCAATACAGACAACTCTTTAACTCTGCTACGTTACAAAATTGAACTCGATCTGAACTGAACCCGAGTTTGAGCTCATGTTCCAACTATGAAATATAAACCGAGTTTAAAACTTTCATTTCATGAATTTGTAGAGCTTTGGGCCTATTTAGTACTCCCTCCATTTTTTATGTTTCTTCTCGCTTTGTAAGATTTGTGAGGAGTATTTAATTGAAACGGGAAGAAACATAAAAAACGGAGGGAGTACCAAAACTCTGCTATGTTACAAATTGTACACGATGGGAACCCGATTCTCAGCTCAAGTTCAAACTATGATATACGGAGTACAAACTAGTTTGAGCTTTTATTTAATGATGAATTTGTAGAGCTTAGGCAAGTATGAAGTATGAACACAAGAATTGATCAAATCAAACCGAAGACAACCCTAAATCAACACAATCATTGTTCAACAAATATGATGATTAAGCAATTACGATCAATCAAACATAATTACACCGTGTAACCCCTTAAATCTAGCTAAAATCAGATGAACAATCACAAATTAAGCTTAGGGGAGTGTGAACCCAGGAATAGATCAAATCAAACCAAAAACAACCCTAAATCAACACGATCATTGTTCAACAAATATGATATAATCAACAATTACGATCAATGAAAATGTACTTACACTGAAAACTCCCTTGAATTTAGCTAAACTCAGATGAACAGTCACAAATTACTATACACAATCATTGTTCAACAAATATGACGATCAAACAAAACCTTTAAATCTAGCAAAATCAGATGAACAATCACAAATTAAGCTTAGGCAAGTGTGAACACAAGAACTGATCAAATCAAACCAAAAAAACCCTAAATCAACATGATCATAGCACACCAATCATGATAATTGAGCAGTTACGATCAATCAAAACCTAATCACACCTCATAACCCCTTAAATCTAGCTAAAATCAGATGAACAATCACTTACAATACACGATCATTGTTCAACAAATATGATAATGAAGCAAAGTACGATCAATCGAATAGTAATCACATCACATAACCCCTTAAATCTAGCTAAAATCAGATGAACAATCACTTACAATACACGATCATTGTTCAACAAATATGATAATCAAGCAATTACGATCAATCAAAACCCTGAAATCTAGTAAAATCAGATGAACAATCACAAATTAAGCAAGTATGAACACAAGAACTGATCAAATTGAGTCGAAAAAAAACCCTAAATCAACACGATCATTGACAACAAATATGATGATTAAGCAATTACGATCAATTGAAACGTAACTATATCTCATAACCCCTTAAATCTAGCTAAAATCAGATGAACAATCACTAACAATACACGATCATTGTTCAACAAATATGATAATGAAGCAAATTACGATCAATCGAATAGTAATCACATCACATAAGTACATAACCCCTTAAATCTAGCTAAAATCAGATGAACAATCACTAACAATACACGATCATTGTTCAACAAATATGATAATCAAGCAATTACGATCAATCAAAACCCTGAAATCTAGTAAAATCAGATGAACAATCACAAATTAAGCAAGTATGAACACAAGAACTGATCAAATCGAATCGGAAAAAAACCCTAAATCAACACGATCATTGACAACAAATATGATGATTAAGCAATTACGATCAATTGAAACATAATCACACCACATAACCCCATAAATCTAGCTAAAATCAGATGAACAATCACAAATTACAACAATTGAAATAAAATCAAAGTAATCAAAAACACGAACCTCCATTCACCTTCATCGTAAGGCGAATAATCAATATCCTCTTTACGAACACAATTGAACATCAACGCAGCCAACGACGCACAAATCCCTAAAAAAAATAACAAATTCAACGATGAATAAAAAAATACAAACCCTAAATTGTTCAATTGAATTCCATCAATCAATCAATAAAAAAAAATTTAAACAACCGATCGATTGACGAATCCCTAAAAAAACATCACAATTCAACAATGAATAAAAAATAAGAACCCTAGATTGTTCAATTCAATTGAATTTCATCAATCAATCAATCAATCAATCAATCAAATAAATAATCAAATCGATTGATCGATTGAGGAAGTATACCGGGGAGGTAGTGGAGGAATGAAATTGCGACGGCGCTGCATACGACGGCGTCGACCCAAAACCACCACCCGGCTCCGAATACTGCTCCGGCTATACCCGGCCCGAATATCGCCAGCAATTCGGATATTTCCATTTTTGATTTTATTTTAATTTTTCTTTTTTTTGGTCGTTGTTGCTGTTGTTGTTGTTGTTGTTTTCAACTCGACTGATTATTGTTACTGCTGTAGTGCTGTGCGATTACTTGTGATGTGATTACGTTGATAAATTATTTTTTTTGGTTCATCGAAGAAAGCACTTAGTCGCATTACAATATAGGGAAGGAGTATTCGAACCTGAAACCTATTGTCCCAGAGCACCTAGTCTTAACCACTAGACTAAGACATTTTCGGTACGTTGATAAATTATTGGCAGACGGGTCAACCGAGTCGGGTCGGGTCGGATCGGGTCACCCTTGTGACTAGGAAAATGGGATGAATTCGGGTCAGATTGGGTGGGTTTTGGATTAGGTCAGTCAATCTAGGTTACAGATTAAACGGTTAAACCGAGTTAGTTTTGTCGGGTCAATTTTTTTATGATATCACCCGGGTCGGGCCACTTTTTTTTTTGGTTCATCGAAAAGCGCACTTAGTCGCATTACAATAGAGGGGGAGGGGATTCGAACCTGGAACCTACTGTCCCAGAGCACCTAGTCTTAACCACTAGGCTAAGAGATCTTCGATCGTGTCGGGCCACTTTGTGACTGAAAAAATTGGCTGATTTTGGGTTGGTTCAGGATTAGGTCAGTTGCTATGGGTTACGGATTAAACTCGAGTCTTCAATTCAGATGTTGATCAACTCATTCGGGTCGAGTTAGTTTTGTCGGGTCAAATTTTGTAATTTTGTGACGTGTTGTGTACGATGATTTCAATCGTATAATGATAATGATCCTTTTGTATAAAATATTCATTCATTTATCAGTAACACGTCGTATACGAAGTTGTAATTGTACCATCTCACGCCTGTTGAGACAGTTTTACACTAGAATTCGCGTTTCAAGCATATGAAAGACGTTATTTGATTCGGAGACAAAACAATTGTGACAGGTATACCCACCACCAACAATAACGGTCAAATAACTCCCGTTGTTACATATTTGAGCATTCACAAATCTATGACGGGTCAAATACCATCCACATGATTAGCAGTTGGTCTCTCTTGCAACGGATCAAATAAGTACTCCCTCTGATTCAAGTCCAAGCTTTCCTTTTGTTTTTTCACGTTTGCCAACGTGCATTTTGCATCGTTAATATCTTTCTTAACATATTAGTAAAAGTTATGGAAATTGGATATTAATAATGTACTTTTAAAGACGAATCATACAAAATCTCATATGAATATATATTTTCTCTGATAGATTGTCGTGAATATCGAAAGTCTTACTTGATTGTGAATAGTGTCGAAAAGAGAAGTTTGGACTTGAACGGAGAGAGTACCACTGGACAATTATTTATCTAGGTCCCACCAACCTCACTTTTGTCTTATCCCATCTATTTAGTACCTATTCGACCCGTCATACATTTGTAACGGATATCTCCGTCACAAACAAGAATTTGTGCATCACAAGATATTTGACTCGTTACAAAAGTTTGTGAACGATATACTCATCACAAACAAACAAGAATTTACGATCGAAAACCAAGCACTAGGGAAGAAAGTTTTTTTTTTTTTTTGCCAACGAGAACAAAACCACCCTACAACAAGTTAAGAGCTAACAATATATTGCGAGCTCTTTTATTAAGGGATCGGGGGATTACACAATACAACAACGACATAAATGATCTTAAGTAACGCCTAAACGAGATGCAACACCGTTGTCCAAGGGTCAAAGCATGCTGACACTAGGGAAGAAAGTTGAGTGTGAGAAACCTAATTTAATTCCTGTATTTAAAACTGATGTACCAGTGATTGATTACATTGAGGGTAGTAGGACAACTCTATACACAAAACTAAACTTTTTTTTTACTTTACAAAGAGCATATATTAGCAGCAGCAGCAGCAGCAAGTGATCAATCCCATATTCCCATCCCTTAACAAATTTCACTACTACAGAAATTCATCTTTCAGCAAATTTTTTATAGCATTCTTCTTCTTCTTCTTCTTCTTCTTCTTCTTCTTCTTCTTCCTCCTCCTACTAGACCACTACATACACCACTGTACAATTGCTCCTCACAATCACAAATGAAATGTACAACAAATGACACCCAAAATTTCTCTATTAATCCCCGAGTTTCCCGACTCCGAGTCAAGTTAAAACTTTTTTCTTTTTGATTTTTCCGTACCTCGAGCATCATCACGGTAAGGTGTCGATGTAGGTGATGTAGGTTTCACCTGTGTTAGTATAGTAGTACGCTTACCCGTCGTCGTTGTCGTTGTCGTCGTCTTTGTCAGCAGAATCGAGGCCGGAGGATTCTTTCTCGTTAGAAAGGGAGTCGAGTGGAACGTAGAAATAACCTTTTGGTAATCGACGGTTCCGCAAAGATGCTTGGTCAGATGTCATTAACATCTCTTTTCCAAATGTTTCATTGTTCTGCAAGTTAGACAGACAATCGAATTCATTACAAACAATACATTTTTAACATGAATGAAATGTCGTAAAAACGTACAGTAATTATGTTTATCAACCAGTAAATCTAGTCGATACATGGTTCAAAGGTCCAAGACGAAGAGTGTTCTATATCGCTAAAGTTTACCGTATTTATACCAAATGACAAACAGTAACAACATATATACTCAAACACGTATTTACCATGTATTTACACGGTTCAAAGGTTCAAAACCTTCACATATACTGACCATTGAATATTCATGTAGTAAAAACGTGATCTGTCTTCAAACAAATTACTCATATTACTTCGAGAAAGTTATGTTCGTTCAGTTTTATTATAATCATCACACAGAAACCAATATGACAAACAGTAATATAACAATTACGGTTATTACCCCTTGATTAAGGAGAAAAACATTATCTTAGCGCCTCGAAAGCTCCTGCAAGATGACGGGGGGTCGAACGTAAGCAACCCCTCGTATTAAGCCACAGAAAGAGTCCATTTTCCAAGATGACCCAATATGAAGAATGCAGAAAGAATTACGTTCATATAACATTTACGAGTACTTCACAGTAAAAACAGAAACGTTTTAATGGTTTTAACTTTTAATGGTCATTTTTCTTTATTTATTCCATTAAAAATTCAAAACCAAAGTATAGTGAAACTTTGGTTCTCCATTGGAAAGTGGAAATTTAAACCAACATGGGAATATAGTCTAAAATTTCGCCTCCTCTTTTCACATAAAACAATCATATTGTCAAAGCTCGAGATTACCCTGAATGGAATGGTACAGGCATTCTTCAGAGTTGTTTTCGTTAAGGGTGTTTCATCTGTTTTGGAGAAAGATGAAGCATTGATCCGCTACTACTACTTGTAAGTAGAGATGATACCTTTCTTGATTTTACCATCTTCTCCCCACTCTGTGAACCATTCCTACGAGCCATTGTCGCTCTAACGGGTATTTGCTTCCCAGCAAAGGATGTCCTTTCCGTGGGCTTTGGAGTAGAAATACGTTGTGATGTAGAACAATCGTCCGTCTTTTGATCATGCTCGATGGATGGTGGAAGCTTGATGCAACGTTTGGATGATAAAGCACTGTCAACCGTGACATCATCAGATTTCTGCATTGCTTCGCTACATGACCTAGAATTCCCCTTCAAAGAGGTTGTAGCAGACTCTGAGCTAGCTTCGGGTGGCAAGAAGGGACGGCGAGCAAGCATGGAAAGGGGCACAGAGTCTCGTCTTGAAGCAAGGATGTCGTAATTGCATAAAACTAATTCTCGCTGTATTCACAGGAAGTTAGTCAGAAAGCGCATTGCTTGGAAGAAGAACAACTCGATTCAGATTAGTAGTTTGGCTAAACCAGCAAGTAGTAGCATAATGCCGGCCGAACAACAGTAAAGAGTAGAGGAAAGCAAAAGTACTAAAGTTACCTTCAATTTTTCCCGTTTGACAATCCTCTCACAAAGGAGTCGTAACTTCTCGAGTTCAACCTGAACCAAAGTCCACATAGATCCTCGTTAGGTAGGACTCGGTATCATATGGAATATCAGTAAGGACAACGAGACAATATAAGTATACAACTACATATAAAAATAATAAGAAAAATACAGGACTAAGACTGCAGCAGCACATCACGAGAACATAATTTTTTTTAAAAAAAAACATAAGATTACAGGAATGGCAGTAAAGTGTCACTGTTCAACTTACTCGATGTTGTTTAACAACTTTCAAGTCTTCAACGCCATGCTTCTGAATGTCCGCCTAATTATCAAACAATGAAGACTAGTCATGACAAGTGAGAGGAACGAAGCTGTTCGATGAAGCTCTTGAATAACAAAGAATAGCATGACTTACTTTAACTTTTTGTTCTGAGCTGTGCTTGCAGCAATAAGCTTTGTGTTGCATCTTACCACCGCCAATGTACTTGGTGTACATATAATAGCCAGCAGATCTGCCACAAGATGGATGGAATGTAGACTGACAATTGCCATAATTGCACTGCAACGGCGAAGGACAAAAAATCAATCATATGCCCTCATCCAAGCAACACAACTCATTAAACAGAGAAATGATAGACGAGATTTACCTTTACGCACACACCAAATCTACGATTGCATACACAACAAATGTCATTGCCTTTGACCACTGTCTCCTGGCATCAAAGATGATTTGTAAACTTGACATAAGTACTTGTAGCAGAAATGGAATGGAAAGCAAGTAATACAGAAGCTGGAGACAGGAAACAAAATCAGATAGTTAGAAGACATACCATTCCTTCAATAGGAGACACTTGCCCTCTTCTAAAGGTTGAATCAAACACCCACTACACAATTGAAAAGAATATACACGGGTTTAGCAAGTACTGAGACAAGAAAAAAACGAAGAGATAACAAATGTATTTGACACGACTTTCACCTCAGCACAAATAGAATGAATCCATTGGTCGTTACTAGACTTCCTGAAGGCACCATTTGAAGCACCACATAATCCACATTCTGCAATTGGGTGAGGCTTCTCTAAGGTAGTCCTCGAAGCTTTAGACGAGAATGATTCTTCACATAGTTCGCAATACCAAGGACCAGTGGATTCCTTCACGCTACGGTAGCAGTTTAAATGAACGGCAACCTTAACAAACAAATAAACTGTGAGATACATGTGAAATGAAAACAAGAAATACCGGCACCACTTTAATTATTATATTGTCAGCTATACCTTGCAACCCAAGCAGACAAGTATAGGATTCAGTAAACTCTCAGTACGTCTGCAGATGTCACATGATTTAAGATGATCCTTAGGCGAACCAGGACGGTAATGATACATATCAGGGTATGCATCTGAATTAGCCTTGGGAGCATCAAAGCTAGCGTTGAACTCCTTAGGACGAGGAACTGACAACGACGATAGCCCGTCTCGAATTCTAGAGAGTTCGACCTTCAATGGATTCTGCAAAATGATGATAAAGTATATCTAAGTAAAAAGGTAAATACATTCACAAGATCCAGAACTGACAGCAGATTCATATCTTCTGACCTCTTGTTGGGACGATTCATCAACTGCATCTTTTCTCAACGAGGAACCCCTAGACGAAGCAGCGGCGGCTGCAGTGGCAGCAGCAAGTACAGCCTGGGCTTCCTTATGCCTTCTTTCTTTCCTGCTCTGCTTCCTTGCTTCTTTAAGCTCATAAACATATTGGTTAACAAGGACATCATCCCATCTTCGCTTCCTTACCGCATCTATTTCACCAGGAAGATCCCTGACAACCTTGGAAACCAACTGATCTGGAAAATTTATTATCCAACAAAATTCAATGTGAAAAATCAAGGCCATAAAAATTAGGTCTACCGACAAACTCCAATTTTGGGAATATATCATGCAAGTATAGATAAAGACGAACCAATCAATATTCTAAAAAAATGATTCAATGAAATGAAGTCATCGAGAGAAAAACTTACCAGCACGATGTTTCAAAGCAACAGCATTGCATAGCAGCCGCTGCTGAGAAAAGATGATCTCTCCATCCACTTCACTCTCTGGAGATAGGTCCAGAATACCCATCTTTTTGGCTATTTGCAGGTCCCCTAGTTTCGCCTCATCTCTTTGTTCACCCATGTCAGCATTATCATTTGTGGTTGGGGAACGATCCACTGTAGCTGACTCGACCTCTGCATTATTGTCAAATTATGTTACTAAAGGTGGACAACTTGGGAAAAAAATTAATAACAAAACACTAGAGTAGATTCGCTAGAGAACCATTCTGTTCAGGAGGCGCCTTATTATCAAGCAAACATTGCACTTCCTCCAGTTTTTTCTTGATGTAAGGATGCACAAAAGAATCTGCTCCACCATTAAAATCTCTGCATTACAAGGCAACGTTAAGTTTTTACTACATACATCTTCACTGAGTTTGAGAAAGGCACAAAACAGATGAGATGTCTACCCATCACAGTAGCCAGCTGTATTGATATCAGAAGGAAGTTCCTGGTCCGTGTCCAATACAAGACTCTGTCTGGGAACAGCAACCTCTGCTACATCGTTATCAACATTACAAGGGCCGAGTGGTTTGACCACGATACCTGACCAACAAATGTAAGCAGCAATGAGGGTAACAAAAAACAAAACGATTGACTCCGAGGATAACAAGTATGCAGCAGTACTATAATTGCACTCCCGAACTTGAAAAGTGAAAGTGAATTTACTTTCAGATGCAGTCAAAGGTTCCTCAGCTACATGCTGAAATCCATTTGTCTCCACCACAATCTGCACCAATAACAACAAGATAATTTAGTTACAAAATCATTGTATGTGAGCAGTGAGCCACATTAACACACATAAATATGAACTCAAGTTAGTTTATCACACATAAATATGCAACAGCACATGTACAAGAACAAATTGTCAGGCAATCACCTTTTCCATGCCTTCAGAAACTGCACCATTGCATAATTGATCGTGTTCTCCATTAACCTGTTCTTGGTCTGTCTCCATCTTGACTGAATCATCAATCACAGGTGGCTTGTCCCAGAGAGGTGTAACCTTATCCTCCTTCACAATGTTTCCAACGGTTCTTCTCCTTTGCGGAACCGATTTAACAGGAACAACATCTGGCATATCCAAGTCCACGATAGCATTTGCCTCAGAATGATCATCCCTTACTAATTCAGCCTTTGGAGGCAGCAGCAGTCTAACTTTAGCTCTGAAATCCTTTTCAGATGCATTCATGTAAGCATGATCGCTAAGCCACTTTAGAACCCTGCCAGACATCTCGGGACCCAGGTGATTGCACTGTAGCATCAATTCAACGGTCATTAACAAACATGAACTGCAAGAAGCATTAACAGTACACCCCAAGTTTTCTAGCTGATTCATACAGAATAATCAAAGAAATGAACTCAATATTACAGCGAGTTTGGTTGCCAAGGAATCCTCAGTGGTGCTGATTTCAGAAGCAATTTGCTGTAGGCTAACTTTTCCACGGTCCAAGAGCTGTTAGCAAGAAGATAACACGTTTTACCAATCATTCACATCTAAAAATCCATAACATGTCACAGTAAAAAGAAAGATATACTGGTGACAAGCACCTTCTTTAAAACCGCACCAAGATCAACATATTGAGGTTTATCCGGAAACAACTTCTGCCCAGAAGGCTTCACCTCAAGTGACCCGTGGAAATCACCTGATCCTGAATTAAGCTCGGTGTTTGACGCAATATCATTTGGCATCGCAGCTTGTGACTCATGTTCGTCAGAAGACTTGGTATCAGCATCTACTGCTCCAATATAGGTAATTACTTTGTCTCCATTCTTACAACCAATTTTCAGCTTCTTAGCTTTTGTTCCTTGTAGAACAGAGATAGCAAGTGAATCACTGTCAACAGCATCATTCTGTTCATTCTTCGCCATGGTGCCAGTGCCAGCAACACAGTTATCCTCAGAATGTTTGCCACAGAATGCCCTAAGCTCGATCTGCAACTCAGAAAATTTTATGCATAAATTAAGAAAGGGGGAAAATTAAAAACTGATGTTAGTGACGGTCTATGTGAAACCAGAATCTCTAACACTATCACTTTCTCACTTCGAGCATCAAATGAGTGTCTTACATCATCGCAGCCAAATTTTCCCCAAATCTCAAGTTTGCTTCTTGCCTCTCTGGCACATATAGGATGGAAAGAAGTTCTGCATGATCCTGCAAAATCGGGAAGGTCTCAAAAATCAGCGAAAGATGTTATGATAGGGACTTACAGCCTTGGAAGCTCACAGATGATGAGACTCAAGAATCCCTTTCACTACTACCCATTTCCCTTTCTTTCCACCTTTGCATGTTTCACACCTCATATTAATGGTTCCGTATGACGACCCGTGTTTGCATAACAAGTATGTATCTCAGCTCATACAATTCAAATGCATCAAAATCAATCACCCCAACTATATACACATCCTTCGTTTACAGAAATATACTCAAACAAAACCCCAACAATTAAATTTATTAAAAACGGACAGAAAATCGTACCATCACTGCATCGTACACAAGAACCAAGCTTAATTTTGCATAGGTTACACAGTAACCTTTCCCGAACATCCTTGATTCCTTCTAAACTTAAAAGCGGCTCCATCATCCTAGTATCGTCTATATGAACCTCAGGCATCCACTGACCACAAAACAAGTGTGCAAACTCAACAGAACCCTCGCCACCAGCTCTCTGAAACCGTTTAGCAGCCCCACCCGACTTTGGACAAAGAACACAAGACCTACCACTACTTGAGGCATGTCCGGCTTCAATATCACTCTTATGTTTACACAAGGAGCAAGTCCACGACTCGTTGACCTCCCCTTGCACGCCATAGCACTTTTGGTGGACAACCACCTTACACGACTTACAAACTACCAACGAGTTCAACTGATCCCCTGTATCTCCTATACTACAAACATGGCATAAGCTAGAACTACCCTCACAAGGTTGCGCAACCATAAGTCTCTCCAACCCTGCATTCTCACCCAAAAGCTTACGTTTCTTCGTAGGTCGAGTAGTTGTGAGTAAAACCCTGTTCCTAGAGCCTAAAACCCATTCTATACTACTACATAGCTGTGTCGAAGAAACGACACCCAAATCATCGCTACCCTTGTTCTCTAAGCTCGCTTCACGCTTATCACATACCTTCTCAACTTCCTCCTCCTCCCCCTTAGCTCCCACATCACAAGAGCCGACATCATGAGAATCGGAAACACGGTTTGTCAAACCATGCCCGTTTTCCTCCTGAGCTACATTTTCAGCTGGAACATCCTCAATTCTAAGAATTGCATCTTCAACGTGATCATCATTGACTAAGTTATTATTACTATCATTACCGTTACTATCATCGTTATTTCTAACAACATTTCGAAAAACAGGAATAGTAAAGCAAGAATTAACACTATCTAACAAAGAAAACGACTGCGAAAGTCGACATAACCTCTCAACATCCAACAATGTCAGCTCCCTGAAGTACCCTTCCAACCCAACCCAAATACTCGAGCTCTTCAACTTCTCAGACGATTTCCTCGACTTCTTCGTATCCGAATGATGCCGTTTATGCTTCCTACGACTATCCGAACTCTTCGACAACAAGCTCCCCAACACACTCGGCAATGTCGGAGAATTCTTCGCCAAAACCTCAGCCGAATCAAACGGCGACCTCTCCGACAACGCTTTAACCGCCTGCGTATACAAATCCACACCCAATACACCACTTTCCAACCCCTCCGACGACCTCGCCGGAAAACTCGCCGGCGCCGGCGACCGACTCACCGGAATCTCCACCTCTCCGTCACCACCTCCGTTACCTATCATCTTCCTCCTCCCCAGACATCTGTCACCCTCGTTCATCAAATTCCCCAACCACACATCAACCCCCTTCCCTTCCCCACCCCCAAATCACCAAACCCTAACCCTAATTTTTTTCCCCTTTTCACAAATTCAAGATCTGAAACCCGCCGAATCGAACAAATCGATACAAAACAACAAAACCGAAACAAAAGAACAAATCGAAAGGATGATAAATCGATGGAAGAAGACGAGAGAGAAGATTAGAAGACGAGAGAAAGAGGATAAGTTATCGGCGATTTAGGGTTAGGTTTACGGTTTTCGTATCGGTTCGTGTTTTTTTTTTTTTGTCGATTTTATTTATTATAGAAAATTATGGAATTTGTTTGTTTTTTTTTTTTTAATTCGATTTTTTTTTTCTCGGTGTTGAAAAAAAAAAGAGGGGAAATTGTTGAGGAGATAGAGAGAGGAGAGGAGAGAAGAGGAGGTGAGAGGAGAGTTTTGTAGATTCACGTTTTTTGGGGGGTGGGAGGTGGACAGCACATTTTCCCTCTATACTCCTCCGTCCCACTAAGATTGTCTCGTATTCTTTTTTGGGTAGGTTCTTAAAGATTGTCCAATTTCTCAACTTTCCTTTTTAGTCTATCTTTTTTTACAACTTCGTCCCTACTAAAACAAAGTATTTGTCATTTCATTAACCCACACCACCTCACACCTCACTCTATAAAGTAGTCATAATTGCCTATACTTCCTCCGTTCCAACCAATAATATACATATGTTTTTTGCACAAAATTTTAGGTGGTGTGAGAAAGAGATAATTTGATGTTGAACTTACTATTTTACCCTTTGTCAACTTTTAATAGAGTTTGGGGGTTGGATGGGTGGGGAGTAAGAAGGGTTATTTAGGTAATTTAATAATTAAATGAGTATACAAATAAGGAAATGTATACAATTAGTTGAAACGGACTTAAAAGGAATATGTATACTATTGGTTGGAACGGAGGGAGTATATCCAATCATTACACAATTTTCTTAATTATTGTGTAAAAGTAAACGGGACAAACATTTTGGGACGGAGGGAGTATTTTTTTTAACTTTTTTTTTTTTTTCGTTGAGGGAACGAGCATCCGTCATCTTTGGTACGCGCTGAGTAGGGCTGCACATCGGTTCATGATCGGACTAGAATCTCCAAAAAAAAAAAAGGACTGAAGATGTCTTAGCATAGTGGTTAAGACTATGTGCTCTGGGACAGTATGTTCCAGGTTCGAATCTCCCTCCCCTATATTGTAATGCGACTAAGTACGCTCTTCGATGAACCAACAAAAAAAACCAGACCGGAATCTAGAAAATATGGACTGGGATCGGGACCGGACCGGAAAATTCCTGTAATTTTGTGACGTGTTTATGACAATTATTATTTCGTTATCTCTGCTGCACACCGGTCCAGGATCGGACCGGAATCTCCAAAAAAATAGGGGGAATCTAGAAAATATGGTCCGGGATCGGATTGGAAGAATTCCAGTCCAATACCAGACTAGTTAGACCGGATTTTGCAACAAAAAAAAGGTCCAGAATTCTGGTCTTTTTGACCGATTACACCGATTAGACCAAATTTTTTGTCAAATAAATATAATTCCGGTCCGATTTTGGAATAAATAAATCGGGTTAGGACCAGACCGAACCGGAACCCAAAATCTCCCGAATTGATAGACCGAAGACCGAACCAAATTTTTTTATCCCGGTCCGAACCGTTCCATTTTTCCAGTCTGGACCGGATTTGTACACTCCTAGCTCTAGGTAACCCCTCGATGTACACAATAACCTGCAAACCACGCACCCCATTACCCTTTCAACGACATGTTCGAAGTCTAAATGACATACTCTCAGGCTAAACAACTGCCACGAGAACCTCTATATAAACTTTTTTTTTAATGGAATATTTATTTTTTTATTAGTGTGAGTGTGTGACATATCATATACTCCACTGTGTATTTAGTGTACAAAAAAGGTAGTACTACTAATAAAGTAATAATGGCCTCAATTAATGAAAGAGGTTTAGGAGTTTTAAGTGGGAGGATGGGTCCTACTCAGGGTTGAGTACTGATCGGATATCCGATTCAATGTTCCACGGAGTAGTTCAAATCGGATATCTAAACTACATGTACGATTCTAAATTCAGATATTCATATCCGATTAAAATATGGTGACCACTTTAACACTGAGGTTACAAAGATGTCTTAGTCCAGTAGTTAAACTAAGTGCTTTAAGAGTCAAGACAATAGATGTCAGATTTGAATCATCCTCCTTGTAATGCGAATAAGTGCGATATTCATTGAAAAAAATCAACACTAAGGTTATCAACCCCTTTGGGGACGTGGTTTTAGGACTCGGGGCAAAGTATTCATTTTCGATATGGTTAGGGGTTGATGGATGGGGATATGCACATTTTCATTAATCGCTCTAAGGGTTTTTTATTACTATACATATATTCCAACCCATGGTCCCTGAATCATCTCGACATGCTCTCCTGCGCGTCAAATACTCGTTCCAAATAACTTCGAACTTGTCGGTGTTCATCGAGGTTGTAATACCCAGAGTTTAGAGGCGAAACAAGGGTTTGACGCAACCTGCACAGTAAAGTTATGTACACACTTTAAAACGGTTTTTTTAGTAATCTATCAAAACGCGCACTTGATTACATTACAATAATGAAGAGAGGGCTAAACTTAAGACCAAACGTATTTTCCCGATCTGGTATGATTCAAATTCAGGAAATCACGTTAAAGGAGGGTTTGGTCTGGTCCAATTCAAGTCCCTTTCGATCCGGTTCGTTCCTTGAGCTTGGGTTTTTATGATTGGTCGATATCTGAATCCATCCGATCAGATTCAAACTTGGACGGGCGAACACCCATAACTAGGGGTGTTCAAAAAGTGACACGGACCGGCAAGGCGGCAAACTCGACCGACCCGGACAGGCTACATACCGGTCCGGTCCGCAGGTCTCCAAAAACTTGGTTGCCGGTCCGGTCCGATCTACACTTTAAAAAATTAATAAAATTTAGTGTATTTTGTCGGTCCGGTCCGGTCTGGCCTTAAGAGGGTTAGGTGCGGTCCGGGTTTCTTTGTAACCGGTCCGGTCCACGTGTTTGGATTTTTTGGGTTGTCGGTTCGCGGATCAAGCCGGTCCGGGTTTGGACCGGTGAACACCCCCTACCCCTAACGAGTTTTTTATTTTATTTTAAAAGGTCTAATGAATATCGTACTCAGTCGAATTACAATAACGGAGTCGAGGTAAGAGGAGGGAGTAAGTGCCTAACTATAGCAACAAGCGAACGACCAACCAACCATATCATAATCATAAAAGAAAAATGGGGTCACTAGATCCACCCTCACATGGCGGCAAAACCCTAATTCACGACCACAACGAAGAAATCAACCACCTCCACCACCAACACCACGACGAAGCCATCACCGGCGAAGTTCCGCCGGCGAGAGGTGGCGAAGATGTTGGCGAACGAATTCCCTTACAGGAAAACGAGGCATCGAAGAGACGGAAAACCAGCTTGCTGCCATTGGAGGTCGGAACTCGGGTTTTGTGCAAGTGGAGAGACGCGAAGTATCATCCTGTTAAAGTTATTGAGCGCCGTAGAGCTCCGTATGGCGGAGTCAATGATTACGAGTATTATGTTCATTACACGGAATGTAAGGATGAACAATTTTCTCTCGATTTTGAAGTTTTGATTTGTTCATTACGGTTTTCGTGTTTGATTCAGTATGTTTTGTTGATGATTCGCGGATAGTTGTGTTGAATTTTGGTTGATTGATTGAGTATTAGGGTAATTACAGTGAATGTATGAAATTTCAATCGATTTTGAGGGCTACGAGGTGCTTGTTAGGGTTAAGTGGTTGTCCTGGTTGATGCTGTGGCGATTTATCGATGATTTGTGGATAATTAGGGTTGATTTTGGTTCATTGGGTGTATAATTTTCATCCATCCAAGCAACGATTACGAGTATTATGTTCATCACACTGAATGTAAGGAACTAAGGATGATCGGGTTTTTCTCGATTTTGAAGCTTTTGATTTGTTTATTACGATTTTGTGTTTGATTCAGTATGGTTTGTTGATGATATGGGATAGTAGTGTTGAATTTTGGTTGATTGATTGAGTATTAGGTTAATTACAGTGAATGTATGAATTTTCAATCGATTTCGAAGTCCACGAGGTGTTTGTTAGGGTTAGTGGTTGATGTTGTGGCGATTTATCGATGATTTGTGGATAATTAAGGTTGATTTTGGTTCAATGGGTGTGTAATTTTCATCCATCCGAGCAATGACTACGAGTATTATGTTCATCACACCGAATGTAAGGATGTACTATTTTTTTCCGGTTTCGAAGTTTTTGATTTGTTTATTACGGTTTTGTGTTTGATACAGTAAGTTTTGTTGATGATACTCGGATAATTGCGTTGATTTTGGATGCTTGATCTAATATTATGTCAAGTCAATTACAGTGAATGTATGACCTTTCAATTGATTTCAAAGTCTATGAGGCACTTGTTAGGGTCAAGTGGTTGATGTTATGGTGATTTCTGGATGATTTGTGGATAATTAGGGTTGATTTTGGTTCATTGAGTGTATCAATTTTATCTATCAGAGTAGTGATGACGAGTATTATGTTCATTGCACTGAATTTTAGAATGAACGATTTGTTCTCGATTTTGAAGTTTTTGATTAGTTTATTACAGTTTTGTGTTTGATGTAGTATGTTCGATGCAATTTTTTTACAAGTTTGACCTCCAATAGTGAATGTTACCATTGGTCTGGATGAAAGGTACTATGTGTTTTCTAGTGTTAGCTGATTGCTTGCTCCTCTTTTTTTTTTGGGGTTTCAGTTAACAGAAGGCTTGACGAGTGGATCAAGCTTGACCAACTGGATCTGGAATCGGTGGAAACAGTTGTTGATGAGAAAGTTGAAGATAAGGTGTGATTACTTGGACTTTCCGTATGTTAGTGGGAACTCTATTCTCCATTAGTCCTTTTCCCCCTTTTCTCGTAGGAAATGAGCAATATGATGGATTTTGTAGCATCTTTAGAATCGTGTTTTGCTCACGGATCCTTTTTATCTCCGTTATTATGGACTTGGTTTTAATTTTCTTTATTGTAGGTGACAAGCTTGAAGATGACTCGCCACCAGAAACGTAAGATTGATGAGATCCATGTGGAGGTACGTTCATACGTGATACGTTGTATTGTTGGTCTAGCTTTTTTGCGTTAGTTTTACTTACCAAGGCATATTACTTGAGCACCCATGTTAGCGAAGAATTCAGTGCCATTTCGATAGCTCGTTTCCTGTACCACTAGTTTCTTTGTTACCTCTAAGTATAGATCGTGTTATCAAATCCCTAATTCCCGTGGCTCTTTTGCCGTGCATTAGTTGCTCTGTCACCACAACATGTACTTTTATCGTGGCGGGCAACTGGGCATACACCATGCTATCAAACACCCAAGTCACGTAAAAATTATGACCAAATGGTATTTTTGAACCTCTTTGTTAACATTATCTCATTTTCCATTAGACATCTTCCGATCCCTGGATCTATTTGGCTCACTCTTCCCATAGCAGATATTTCTTGCTGCATTCAAATTGTATGACGAATTTTGGACTTTAAACGTTGGATTTGAGGAGTATGAGATATTTTGAAATAATGAAGTACATCAGTCTAAGGCCCAGATTCTGATATTTCTTTGTTTGCTTTTATTTTTTATTTGTTTTGGGGATGATGACTTGACGACCTCAGATTCTGATTCATGTTAGCCGACCCCAAATCTTTTGGGACTAAGGCTCTGATGTTGTTGTTGTTGTTGAAGTACATCAGTCTCCTCTTCAAGAAGGCTGAGGTGACTTATCTATTTTCGCTGCTTGTTTCATCTAACGAGTTTTATTTTGAAAATGCAGGGTCATGAGGAACTCGATGCTGCGAGTTTGCGTGAACACGAAGAATTCACAAAAGTGAAAAATATAGTAACTATTCAACTTGGCAAATATGAGATTGAGACATGGTACTTCTCTCCCTTTCCGCCAGAGTACAATGATTGTACAAAGCTGTTTTTTTGTGAATTCTGCCTCAACTTCATGAAACATAAAGAACAGCTACAGCGCCATATGGTAAGATGTCTCTCTGTACTTGCAATGTATTCCTTGTCTGAAATTCATTTCGAGAACGCTTGG
This sequence comes from Agrostemma githago, assembly GCA_958450325.1. Taxonomy (NCBI): domain Eukaryota; kingdom Viridiplantae; phylum Streptophyta; class Magnoliopsida; order Caryophyllales; family Caryophyllaceae; genus Agrostemma; species Agrostemma githago. The sequence continues at coordinate 80,339,527 of OY288241.1, read as the reverse complement.
ATTATGATTGCTCTGTACTCGTACATGTTTGTTGTAACTAAGGCAACATGCGTTCTTTCGTTGTCTTTTTAGCTTACCTTGTTCTTAGGCATGTGTGATGTGTCAGTGATAAATGTACCTGATTTAATGATACTCCCATGTTTGGTGCAGTGTGTACTAGTATGTGTGACTGTACACAGCTCAGCGACAGTTATTGCTCTTGTTTTCACATAGTTGAGCACCCAAGGCATAGTAATTTATTGTTTTATGTAACTTCATTTGGCGCCACTTGTTTCTTATCACGACTCTTGTTTTGGCATTGCTAAACTTCTGTCTTAGTGATTAATTGAATTTACCCGTGATTCAGAAAAAATGTGACCTTAAGCACCCTCCTGGAGATGAGATCTACCGAAGTGGGACATTGTCTATGTTCGAGGTACTGTCTTCTTGCTCCATATCCTGTCAACTTCTTAGAAAATTGTGGTATTGGTGCATTTAATGACACTCATGACAGTTCTACGATCTTTACATTCTTTGTACTGTAGTGCTAATGCAACATCAACACTATAGTAAAAAACTTGTCTCTTAGTCATACGGAGTACTAGACCTGGTAAAAATCTTCGGACCCGAATAACCCAACACAGTGAACCCGTCCCGACACCTGGGACCAAGTTTTGACCCGGAACCCGAATTGACCCACCCTAACCCGAGGTGACGGGATGTTTATTGTATCAAACGAGTCAATATCCCTAAAAAAGTTGTAACAACTCGAAACTACTTGAACCCGAAATGTGCCGGCTCCCTTGACCGAAAAGACCCTACCCGGCTGACCCGTTTGCCAGGTCTACGGAGTACTACTTTGTCTGTCAATCATACATCAGGCCTCAATTTTGTCCTTTGAATAGGGCCTCCGATATTCATTGGCTGGCACTGTTAATTCTCTTTAGATAAACTGGGGTTTTAGTGTTTTGGCGTTCTGATTTCTGTTATACTCAGTTTTCGGTACCCTGCGTTGGTACAGGTTGATGGCAAAAAGAACAAGGTGTATGGGCAAAACCTTTGCTATCTGGCAAAGCTATTCCTTGATCACAAGACACTCTATTATGATGTTGACCTGTTCCTGTTTTATGTCCTTTGTGAGTGTGATGATCGTGGCTGTCATATGGTCGGTTATTTTTCCAAGGTATGTTTCGTCTCTTGTTTAGTTCTCACCTTGTTTAGTTTGCTATCACGTTATCGGGTTTGTTTCCGTATGATTCATCATAAGTACATCAATTGAGTTATTCTTGTGGAACTTTCTTCGCGTCTAACCCCAAATAGAACAAGCCTTTGCTCGTGGGTGTTACATGCCGGTATCTGCCATGGCATTCTTGATTTACATAAGAGAGTCCTCAACTGTGCCGTAAATATTAAACGTCTTCTTGGTCCATGGGCCGCATTCCTAGATGGGTGGTGCTCGGGGAGCTCTGAATTGATCTAGAAACACGTGAAAACATGCAATAACAAACCAAAGACCCTAATAATACAGAGTACGTTTTATTGAAATATTAACCAAAGTAAAACCTAATGCCACCAATTAAGCAAATAAACGGGAATAAGAAGAGGTAAAATGTACTCCCTCCGTTCAAGTCCAAGCTTCCCTTTTTCTCTTTTCGACACTATTCACAATCAAGGAGAACTTTCGATATTCACGACAATTTATTAGAGAAAATATATTAATGTGGGATCTTGTTTGATTCGTCTTTAAAAGTACATTATTAATATTGTTATAAAACGAGAGAGAAAGGAAAAGTAGAGAGAAAATAGAGCGAGAAAATATGTGAGAGAGTTATCTTATTCATGTCATTGAGAGGGATATATATAGTACATCAGCAATGATAAGGGAGTTTACATATGGGTCAAAAGCCCAATGGACATTCACCTAATATGATTTCATAACAAATATCCAATTTCCATAATTTTTACTAATATGTTACGAAAAATATTAACGATGCAAAATGCGCGTTGGCAAACGTGAAAAAACAAAAGGGAAGTATGGACTTGAACGGAGGGAGTATGAAGAAAGCGGTCAATAACGGAGTTATCAATAAGACATAATCTCGTCAGAATGTACATTTAAGGCTTTCTTTTCATTTCTATATTTGACCGTTCTCCCAATTCCCGAGTTTCTTTCAATGGTTATGAGCCACAAGCCATGGCCGTAATTTATGATTGTAGTAGGATTCTGGCTTACTGTATTTATTGCTGAGCTATCCCTTTGTTTTTTTATACAGGAAAAACACTCCGAGGAATCCTACAATTTGGCATGTATCCTTACACTTCCGCCTTACCAGAGGAAAGGCTACGGCAAATTCCTCATCGCATTCTGTAAGTTCTCTCCGTCTTCAATATATCTACCGACAGTTGACCCCGCTAGGTTTTAATGAAAATCTTACTGTGAATTCTTTTGTTGCTAACATCATGTGCGTAATACTCGTAATAGCTTATGAACTCTCAAAGAAAGAAGGTAAAGTCGGCACACCAGAAAGACCGCTCTCAGATTTAGGGTTGCTGAGCTACCGGGGATACTGGACACGAGTTCTTCTCGATATCTTGAAGAAACACAAGGGAAACATTTCCTTCAAGGTAACACTCACTTACCGTTGCCTAATCGAATTGCACAAATTCAGTTTCATTCTCTTATGACGGAAATATCGCATTAGATTAAAACGGGTCAAATAGTACTCAATTGTTAATCCCTTGGTACATTTGAACTGCTTTAAGTTTAAAATGGATATATCCATCTTAAACAAAAATTCATGAATCATACCCCCCCCCCCCACCACGTAGTTACCTATTCTTCCGGTTTGATTTTTTTACGGTCTCCAAAGTTACACGTTGACCATCTTATTTTTGCATATATAAATTATACTACGAAGTATATTTTTGTCGAAAATATATCTTTGTGAAACATCTTTTTGTGACAAAACTAAGTATTTGTGTATCATAAACATAATAATTCGTATTTCGCTACTTTTTGCTCCAAAATTTGACCTCAAATAGTCAAGGCAAATTCTTGTTTGTGTCGAGTCGAGCATATTTGTCACAAATTTGTGACGGTTGTCCGTCAATAGTCAAATGGGAAGAACACAACATCACCGAGAGAGTATTTGACATTAATATTGGGGTGTTCACCGGTCCAAACCCAGACCGGACCGGATTGACCCGCGGACCGGCAACCCCAAAAATCCAAACCCGCTGACCGGACCGGTTAACAAAGAAACCCGGACCGGACTGTAAAAATACACTAAATTCGATTAGTTTTTTTAAGTGTGGACCGGACCGCAGACCGGTGACCAAGTTTTGGCGACCCGGAGACCGGTATGTGCCCCGGTCCGGACCGACCCAGACCCTATGGTCCAGTCCGGTCCGGTCCACTTTTTGAACACCCCTAAATAATACTCCCTCTGATTCATTGATATATCTTCCACATTTCCTTTTTCAACCATTTCTCTGATTTCTTCCATTTTCCTTTTTTCTATCACACTTCTCTCTTACCTAGGTGACCCGCTTACTTTACTTCCTCTCTACTTTTACTTATTTTATTGTTTTTCTTAAGAAATGTATCACTTTTAAGGTGGAAGAAATCATTGAAACGGAGGGAATACTCCGAATCTTTGTAAAAACGTGTCTTGTCTTATTCTATGACAATAATAATAACGTGACTTGTACGCGGTGTTTGCTTTACTATTGCAGGAACTAAGCGACATGACTGCCATTAGAACAGACGATATCCTCCAAACCCTTCAAAGTCTGGAACTGATACAATATCGTAAAGGACAACATGTCATATGTGCCGATCCCAAAGTGTTGGACCGTCATCTCAAGGCAGCTGGACGTGGAGGTTTGGAAGTCGATGTTTCCAAACTTATTTGGACTCCTTATAAGGAACAAGGTTAGTAAAATCCTAGTTTTCGCTGCATTATTTCATCTTGCAGTTAGTTTTATCGTCTTTAACAAATCTAACTGCACGGTTTAGATGTAGTCGGAAACTTGTATAAGTAATTCTGCTCGGGTTTTTTCCTGAGTTGAGTTTTGTAAGATTTGTGCATAGGATTTGTAATCTGTAAATTATACTGTAGAATTGATAACTACTGTAAGATGGATTTTTTAGGTCATCAATGTGTGGTTCACATTTACTCTCTCTTTCCTCTTTTTTTCTCCTTTTTTTTTTGCAAATGGGACAATAATAGGAATTCGGAGGGACGGGGTGTAAACGAGTAGATCCGAGCACGAGCTTGGCCTTGCTCGACTCGTGCTCATTAAGAAAAATTCGAACTCGAGCTTATCCGAGCTTGAAAAAATTGAGCTCGTAACCAAGCTCGCGAGCTAACTGCGAGTTCGAGCCGAACTCGAGCCTATATATAATTATTAAAATTTACATATTTTTGCACTGATGTGTTTTTAATAAATTCGGATTCAAACATATACAGATGTATTAGGCAAATCAATAAGAACATTTTATATGGTGAAAAAATTATATAACTATTATTAGTATTTTTTTAATAAATAAGAACAAAATTTTAACTTATCACATCAAATCGAGCTACTCACGAGCTTTTCGAGCCGAGTCACGCCTTGTTCAGCTCGACTCATTAAGTTGTCGAGCCGAGTCCAGCTCGCATGAACCGAGCTTTGACCGAGTCAAGTTCGAGCTGCTCGCGAGTTGTCATGTCTCATTAACACCCTTAGGAGAGAATAATTGGGATTGCCTTCATTATTTCATTAGTACGAGTACAAGAATTGAAATAACGAAATTCAAATCAATTTCAAAAATACACAAGCAATCTCAAATCAAATCGGATCAATTTTGTCGAGTTCAGGGAGACGATAATGACGATACCCCTTTCCTCATCCAAGAATAATTTTTTCATTCTTGGATGAGACCCACCGCATCCACCTCATTACTTAAATCCGTGGGTCTCAACACATTTCATTACTCCATTCATTCATTTACACATTTCTTTCATTTATTTTAATATTAATATTTTTATTATGTGGATCCACGATTTTCATTTTTCACTCCATTTTTTTTTTTTGAAAGAATAAATATTTTTATTCTTCGTGAAGAATGATTTCTCCATGAATGGAGGAACCATTTTTCTCCATTCTCGTCCAAGAATGAAAAATGAATAATGGATAGGGATGCTCTCTACATAACTCTCGAAGATTTGGGCCGATTAATTCCCGCTAAAATATTACCCATCCAGTCATCCCATACCCCCGTCTATATATATACGTCGCCGTTTTGTCACAACCCCCAAAACACCAAACTCAATTTCCCGCTAATATCCTCGATTCTCTCTCTATACTCAATCCTCGTTCATTTCCTCCATCAATGGCGATTTCGCTGCTCGTTCGTCGATTAATCGCTAATTGCAGGATATTTCTTTCAATTATAGGTATGAATATGATGATGATACTCCTCTAATTTGATTTCGATTATTTGATTTTTGTATTGTTATGCGATCGATTTGGCTGTTCGCGCGATTTCTTGCTTGTTTCACGTGAACCGTAGGTTTGATCATGGCGATTGCTGTATATTTGCTTCATTTATAGATATGAATATCATCATGATCCTCTAATTTGATTTCGATTGTTTTGCCTTTCGATTGAGTTTTAGTTTGTGAATTGAAGTGTAGGTTTGATCATGGCGATTGCTGTATATTTGCTTCTATTATAGATATGAATATCATCATGATCCTCTAATTTGATTTCGATTGTTTTGCCTTTCGATTGAGTTTTAGTTTGTGTATTGAAGTGTAGGTTTGATCATGGCGATTGCTGTATATTTGCTTCATTTATAGATATGAATATCATCATGATCCTCTAATTTGATTTCGATTGTTTTGCCTTTCGATTGAGTTTTAGTTTGTGAATTGAAGTGTAGGTTTGATCATGGCGATTGCTGTATATTTGCTTCTATTATAGATATGAATATCATCATGATCCTCTAATTTGATTTCGATTGTTTTGCCTTTCGATTGAGTTTTAGTTTGTGTATTGAAGTGTAGGTTTGATCATGGCGATTGCTGTATATTTGCTTCTATTATAGATATGAATATCATCATGATCCTCTAATTTGATTTCGATTGTTTTGCCTTTCGATTGAGTTTTAGTTTGTGTATTGAAGTGTAGGTTTGATCATGGCGATTGCTGTATATTTGCTTCTATTATAGATATGAATATCATCACAATTCTCTTATTTTATTTCGATTACTTGATTTTTGTATTGTTTTTGCGTTCGATTTAGGTTTAGCTTATGTATTGAACGGTAGGTTTGCTCACGCGCGCGATGTCATGTCTGCTTCGCGTGAACTGTAGGCATTGTCAAGCGGATTCTCTATTCTGCTTTCGATTATTTGATTTTTGTATTGTATTGCGATCGATTTAGGTTTAGTTCATGTCTTGAACTGTAGGTTTGCTCACGCGATTTTGATCGAACTGTAGGTTTGGTCACACGATTGACCTATATTTGCTTCAATTATAGATATGAATATCATCATAATCCTCTAATTTGCTTTCAATTGTTTGATTTTTGTATTGTTTTGTGTTCGATTTAGCGCCAGTTTATGTATTGAACTGTAGGTTTGCTCACGCGATTTTGCGCGAAATGTAGGTTTGGTCACACGATTGACCTATATTTGCTTCAATTATAGATATGAATATCATCATAATCCTCTAATTTGCTTTCAATTGTTTGATTTTTGTATTGTTTTGTGTTCGATTTAGCTTCAGTTTATATATTGAACGGTAGGTTTGGTCACGTGATTTCTTACATGTTTCGCGGGAACTGTAGTTGAGAAATGGAAATTAGGACTTCAATACATTTCCTCTTATGTTTTCTTCACAGTAATCTAGCTTAGGTATAGTAGTCTGTAGATTACTTTCAGAGTTTTAACCACCTCTTTTTGAGCATACCAGCCTGCCATCCTTCATTTCCTTTGATTATCTCCCATTGAAAATGATACGTGTAACTGACAGCACCAGAGGAAAAGTTATGTTGAGCCAGGGGACGGTAAGGGATATTGAACAATAACCGAAGATGAAAGGAAGTTGAACTTTGGAGACATACGTTAGAAACTCGCGCTGTTGGGTTGAGGAGAAGTAATATTGAATACTTGGAGTGCGGATTTAGCGGAAACAGTAGTAATGAGCGGGATGCAATCTTTTCTGATGAGAAATCGAGAATGTTATATGAGGATCATAGTGTTTTTGTTATCTTGGGACTATTCTAAAAAAGGATGGAGAATTAGACGTCGATGTGACCCATATGATTAATGTGAGATGATTGAAATGGAAGAGCGTGGCGAGGTTATTATGTGATCTGGCTAGATTGAAAGACAAATTTTATCGAACAACAATTTGGTCCAAAATTTTATTTGACATTGATTGTTTGGTGGTAAAGCATATTCATGTGGAAAAGACGAATGTGGATGTGTGGTCATATAAGAAAGGATTGACTTAGAAATAAGGTGATTAGGAAAAAAGTACGAGGGAATCCTATAGAGAATAAGTTGATGGAGAATTGTTTAAGATGGTTTGGGCATGTGAGATGGAAGCCGATTGATGCATTGATGTGGAGGCTTGAAGAATGGAGAGAGCTTAAGTTGGTGAGGGGTAGGGGAAGACCTAAACATACTTAGATAAGAGTGATTGAGAATGATATGAAGTTTACTATGGTGTTTTATTGATAATATTTGAGGACTGTCTTTTATTGTTGTTGCCGTTCCAATAAATTTGTTACTCCGTGTTTGAGGACAATGATATTTGAGGACAATGATATGAAGTTTCTTGGGAGTATTATGTAGGCCATTGTATGAGAACTAGTCGTGACTCGTGAGAGAGATGTAGCATCCCAAACATTAGGCAGCCATGGGAGGAAAAAGAGGAAATGCACGAGCATGGAACTCAAACCCTTGAACCGAGGCAAACCTTAGCAAAGCCCTTGAACCCAGCCTAAAACATTAAGGCAGCTCAAATATTTCAGATTGAAAACTGTCTTTCTTTTTCCGCTTCTCTAAATTTTCCATTTCCGAAATTCTTGGAAATTATGTGTTGCCACCTGCCGGGTTAGTCGATATTTCTTGCTGAATGCTCACTCTTTCTGGAACCCCTTCTTTGTACTTTTGGTATTGCTTTGAAACAAATATAGAACACCATTGTCATACTGCTGATTTGACTTAAGAGTGAGCTTGTTTTTTTCACTGATTCTGCATTGTATTCTCACAAGTCATAACCTGATAAGTGATCACATTATTGACTTATTGTCAAACTGGACTCTGTTAATTTTTCTCCTGTTGTTTAGAGGTATAGTAGTATTTTTTTTGAGTAGGCCATGAAAATTAAACAGTAGTAAAGAGCCGGATGCAATCTTTTTTTTGATGAGAATGTTATATATATGGATCAGAGTGTTTTTGTTATCTTGGGACTATTCTAAAAAAAGGATGGAGAATTAAACGTTGATGTGACTCATAGGATTAAAGCGAGATGATTAAAATGGAAGAGCGCAACGGGGTTATTATGTGATCGAGTTAGATTGAAAGATAAATTTTATCGAACAATTAGGCCCAAACTTTTATATGACATTGATTGTTGGGTGGTAAATCATATTCACGTGCAAAAGATGAATGTGATAGAAATGCGTATGCTAAGATGGATGTGTGTCCACACAATAAAGGGATGAATTAGAAATGAGGTGATTAGGAAATACAAGTGACTCCTATAGAGGATAAGTTGTTGGAGAATCGTTTAAGATGGTTTCGGCATGTGAAATAGAGGTCGATTGATGCATTGATATTGGAGTCTTGAAGAATGTAGAGAACTTAAGTTTGTGAGGGGTAGGGGAAGATCTAAACATACTTAGATAAGAGTGATTCAGAATGATATTAAGTTTCTTGGGATTGAAGAAACTATAGTGTTGGATATGATGATGTGGAGGGAAATTTTTTGGGTGATTGATAATATATGAGGACTATATCTTATTGTTGTTCCAATAAATTTAAGAGTGATTGAGAATGATATGAAATTTCTTGGGATTGAAGAAACTATGGTTTTGGATAGGACGATATGGAGGAAAAAAAATTAGGTGATTGATAATATTTTGGGACTATCTTTTATTGTTGTTGTTCCAATAAATTTAAGAGTGATTGAGAATGATATGAATTTTTTTGGGATTTAAGAAACTATGATTTTGGATAGGATGATATGGAGGAAAAGAATTGGGTGGTTGATAATATTTGGGGACTATCTCTTATTGTTGTTGTTCCAATAAATTTAATAGTGATTGAGAATGATATGAAATTTCTTGGGATTGAAAAAATTATGATTTTGGACAGGACAATATGGAGGGAAAAAGATTGGGTGATTGATAATATTTGAGGATTATATCGTACTGTTGTTGTTCCAATAAATTTAAGAGTGATTGAGAATGAGATGAAGTTTCTTGGGATTAAAGAAACTATGATTTTGGATAGGACGATATGGAGGGCAAAAAATTGGGTGATTTGATAATATTTGAGGACTATATCTTATTGTTTTTGTTCCAATAGTTTTAAGAGTGATTGAGAATGAGATGAAGTTTCTTGGGATTAAAGAAACTATAGTGTTGGATATGATGATGTGGAGGGAAATTTTTTGGGTGATTTGACAATATTTGAGGACTATATCTTATTGTTGTTCCAATAAATTTAAGAGCGATTGAGAATGATATGAAATTTCTTGGGATTGAAGAAACTATTGTTTTGTATAGGACGATATGGAGGAAAAAAATTGGGTGATTGATAATATTTTGGGACTATCTCTTATTGTTGTTGTTCCAATAAATTTAAGAGTGATTGAGAATGATATGAAATTTTTTGGGATTTAAGAAACTATGATTTTGGATAGGACGATACGGAGGAAAAAAATTGGGTGGTTGATAGTATTTGGGAACTATCTCTTATTGTTGTTGTTGTTCCTATAAATTTTAGAGTGATTGAGAATGATGTGAAATTTTTTGGGATTAAAGAAACTATGGTTTTGGATAGGATGATCTAGAAGAAAAAAATTGGGTGATTGATAATATTTGGGGACTATCTCTTATTGTTGTTGTTCCAATAAATTTTAGAGTGATTGTGAATGATGTGAATTTTTTTGGGATTGAAGAAACTATGGTTTTGGATAGAATGATCTGGAGGAAAAAATCTGGGTGATTGATAATATTTGGGGACTATCTCTTATTGTTGTTCAAATAAATTTAAGAGTGATTGCGAATGATATGAAATTTTTTGGGATTGAAGAAACTATGGTTTTGGAGAAAAAAAATTGGGTGATTGATAATATTTGGGGACTATCCCTTATTGTTGTTATTCCAATAAATTTAATAGTGATTGAGAATGATATGAAATTTCTTGGGATTGAAGAAACTATGGTTTTGGACAGGACGATATGGAGGGAAAAAGATTGGGGGATTGATAATATTTGAGTATTATATCGTATTGTTGTTGTTTCAATAAATTTAAGAGTGATTGAGAATGAGATAAAGTTTCTTGGGATTAAAGAAAACTATGATTTTGGATAGGACGATATGGAGGGCAAAAAATTGGGTGATTTGATAATATTTGAGGACTATATCTTATTGTTTTTGTTCCAATAGTTTTACGAGTGATTGAGAATGATATGAAATTTCTCGGGATTGAAGAAACTATTGTTTTGAATAATACGATATGGAGGTTTTTTTGGGTGATTATAATATTTGAGGACTATATCTTATTGTTGTTGTTCCAATTAATTTAAGAGCGATTAAGAATGATATGAAATTTCTTGGGATTTAAGAAACTATGGTTTTGGATAGGACTATATGGAGGGGAATAAATTGGGTGATTGATATGATATTTGAGGACTATATCTTATTGTTGTTTTTCCAATAAATTTAAGAGCGATTAAGAATGATATGAAATTTCTTGGGATTGAAGAAACTATGATTTTGGATAGGACTATATGGAGGGGAATAAATTGGGTGATTGATATTTGAGGACTATATCTTATTGTTGTTTTTCCAATAAATTTAAGAGTGATTGAGAATGATATGAAGTTTCTTGGGATTAAAGAAAACTATGATTTTGGATAGGACGATATGGAGGGAAAAAATTGGGTGATTGATAATATTTGAGGACTATATCTTATTGCTGTTGTTGTTTCAATAAATTTAAGAGTGATTGAGAATGATATAAAGTTTCTTGGGATTGAAGAAACTATGGTTTTGGATAGAATGATATAGAGGGATTTTTTTGGTGATAGATAATATTTGAGGACTATATCTTATTGTTCCAATAAATTTAAGAGTGATTGAGAATGAGACGAAATTTCTTGGGATCGAAGAAACTATGGTTTTGGATAGGACGATATGGAGGGAATTTTTTTGGGTGATTGATAATATTTGAGGACTATGTAGGCCATTCTATGAGAACTAGTGGAGAGAGAGAGAGATAGTAGCATCCCAAACATTAGGCATCCAGGGGAGGAAATTGGGACTCAAACCCTTGAACCGAGGCTAACCTTTAGCCCTTGAACCCAGCCCAAACAATAAGACAGCTCAAATATTTGAGATTGAAAATTGTCTTTTCTTTTTGCTGTTTCTCCAAATTTTCCATTTGGTCGATATTTGAGATTGAAAATTATGTGTTTCCGGGTTTGGTCGATATTTCTTGTTGAATGCTCGCTCTTTCTGGAACCCCTTTGTAGTTTTGGTATTGCTTTGAAATAAATATACTTGTGAGCTTGTTTTTTCACTGATTCAGCATTGAATTAGCTGGGCTCTGTTAATTTTTCTTCAGTTGTCTGGAGGTTGTAGTATGTTTTCGCTAAAGCTTATTACGTCGAGTAGGCCATGAAACTTTGCTAGCTTATAAGGCTGCGTCATTTTACTTCAACTTCCGTATCCTCTCTAGCTGTTCTTATCTGTGTTCTCCGTAGGATCCATGCTCTTATAAACTTTCGAGAAATTTAGATGATAAGGTGTCTACTGATGCACAAGAGAGCGTAATTCTCGAACCTGTTTTAGGGTTCCACCATTTTTTTCCGTAGACGGCAGCGTGTCACAGATCGGCTGAATACCTCTCTAATAGTCCTAATTTTAGCTAGGAGGACCCCTTGTCCTCTATAACTTTTTTTCTAGCATTTTTTTTATCTACGAGTGACATAGTGTTTCGAAGCTTCTTTCCTAGACAAAAAAACCTGTTTGTTTTAACCCGTAAGTCGTCAGTAGACCGTATGGTAACGAACCAGATGTAAATTTCATCCTGAAAGAGTTCAACAGGGGGTGCTTGGATTTTAGTCTGTTGTTTCTTGTACACTAGCCAAATGAGTATTTGTTTGCAACTTTTTTCCCACCAATCATGTTTACTCAGACTCTTTGACGAGGTATCGTGTCAGATGGCAGACACAAGCTTATTTTTAGCAAAGTTTCCCTTTTTTTGGTCTAAAATGATACGTGTCGGACACACAACACGACACTCGGGTAAAATGTCGGAGTAACATAGCGGGTATGAGTTATAACTATAAGTCAAATGTCGGGCAAAATATTTTTTTTGCAACTTTTTTCCCTCCAATCATGTTATTCAGACTCTCTGACGAGGTGTCGTGTCAGATGTCAGGCGCGAGGTTGGTTATTTTGGGCAAAGTTTCCCATGATACGTGTCGGACATGCGACACGACACTCAGGTGAAATGTCGGAGTAACATAGTTGGTACTGTACTCGTTATAAGTCAAATCTCTAATGATTGCCAGATTCCCTTTGAAATGCATGTGATACATAGACAGATTATGGGTAAAGCTGCAAATACAAGGATCTCATTGTCGATTCCTGAACCCTGAACATAGCCCCAGCCCCCATCATTGAAGGCTTCAGGATGCAGTTTTTGATGACTTTAGCTGCCAATTTTGAAACCTCTCTTCGACATTGTAGCACTCAAACTCTACTATAGAAGGAATCTGGCAAGTACTCTTTCTGTACTATCTCTCTCTTTATCTTTATTTTTCTTGTCTTTGCTCTTCCCCTGTCTCTCTAAATGATTTCTCCATGCTGTTCTTAGTCACTTAACCATGATGACCTGACATCAACTCTTATTACTATCCCACTACTATATAGTTTCATCATCACTGTTTCACCCTACTCCTCGAAAGCTTCCTCCGCCTATGGCTTAGGCTCAACTGACTTCACTGAAATGAGATGAAGTAACTGAAGTGAAATAGGCTGAAATAGTAAGACAAAATAAACTTCATGTGGCTCAACTGGAGTGAACTGAAAGGAAGTGGACTGAAAAAAAATTGAACTAAACTGAGCTGAAGTAACTGAAGTGAACTAGTTGAAATATTGATACAAAATGAACCTCTTGTGGCTCAACTGGAGTGAACTGAAGGGGGAGTGAACCTAAAGAAATTGAACTGAACTAAAATTAAAACTAAATTGAGCGGCAAAAAGTTGAAATGGCTCAACTGGAGTGAACTGAAGGGAAGTGGACTGGAAAGAAATTGAACTTAACTGAGTTGAAGTAACTGAAGTGAACTAGCTGAAATATTGAAACAAAATGGACCTCTTGTTGCTGAACTGGAGTGAACTGAAGGGGAGTGGACCGAGAAGAAATTGAACTGAACTAAAACTAAAACTAAATTGACCGGATTTTTTTTTTGAAAAAATCCGAGCCTAAGCCATAGGCGGAGGAAGCTTTCGAGGAGTAGGGTCAATATGTGTATGAATTCAAAGAACGATACAGAATGGAATATGGTATGAAGAACCTAATGAATGATAGGGAGTAACATTTAACTTAATTAGAAAATGAAAACTCTTAGTTGTATGTTTAAACTGAGTGAGCGTCGACATTTTTTTGGTATAACCACAAGAACACTAGTCTAGTATACAGTCTCTCAACTTTACCGATTAATCTAGTAGACATCTATACTTAAGCTTGGGCATTAGAAACAAAAACTCTTATTAGTAGTACTATTACTCACAAATGCTTATTGCGTTATATCATATAAAACTTTAAACGTGTGGATGATAAGATATGTTTGCTGCAATTTGTACTGTGTTTCAGCCATTGCTGTTCCCTCATGCATGAGTTATTGCCTTATTGGTAGTACTACTTTTACACAAATTCTTGTTTACGACGACTATATCCGCATATTAACATGACGGTGGTCAAATAATGTTCATTTAGATAGAAAAAGTCTAAAGGTCATACTAGTGCTTTGTCCTTTTCTATCTAAATAATCATTATTTGACCTGTTTAACGATATGACGGATAGTTTAGTCACAAGCAAGACTATCGGGTAACAGTAGAACTGTAGGAGTATTAGATTATACTGTACAAAGTGTGTTCTCGTGCATTGTTTTCAAAAAGCAAGGTGGCTTTTGGGCCATGATGTTATGTTTGGGCCACTTTTTTTCTGATTTTTTTGGCTTTGGAACTAGATTTATGGAACTAGACTTGCAAACTGTCCATTTTGTGTGTCCCCTTTTCTTCTCCTTCATAAAATTGGTTGATAACTTAATATTAATTGACATTTGACAGTACTCAACTTTGAACTTTCAATTTTCATGAAATCTAATTTGACTACCTATATATAATGTTGGCCTTTTACATGTGCATGTTGGTCTTTGAATTTTCTATTATTATTATTATTATTATTTTTTTTAAAAAAAAAACCGAACTTTCATTAACACCAGAACAAATTACAAGAAGTTAGAGGGAAGCCGAGATATTATTATTATATTATTTTTTATTTATTTTTAACTCGAGCTAAATGATCATTTGTGCTTATTAGAGTACTATTCTAGTAATTTACCAACATTATCGCAAATTTAAATCGCTTTCAAAGTTTAACCCCATAGTTACAATTCGTAGAGGAAATGAGAAGTAATGGAGCGAAACAAGTGTGCGGATTCATGGCTGTTTAATGATTTGATTTAACTAGTGATGATCTAGCCAATTATCTTTATAGGATTCCGGATAAAATTTAAGAACAATTTACACTTATTATAATTATAAATACATACGGTATAAATTTATTTTTCTATCCTAAAGAATAGATAAAATATACAAAAAATAATACGAGTAATTGTATTACGAGGTTGCGAGACCCTGGAATACTCCTATATCTAATCCAATAACTATAATCTGAGATGGATTAAACTCGTATATTTAATTCATTAGTTATTTTGGAAAATGTTTTATTTTTAATTTTTAAAGTTAAGACACCCTAGGAGGGAAGGCAAAGCATAAATTTGCGGGAATAGACAAAAAGCATGAGATCCAGTTGTGTATGTGTGTATTTGAGAGAGAGAGAGATGGGGTATTATTTTGCCTCCCACAATTTCCCCCCAGAAAAGGGCAACATTTTGGGTGTGACTGTGAACTCTGGCCTCTCAGGTTTCATGTTCTTTTTACTTCCAAGGTCAATAATTTACACTTTTATTTTTTAGGTATATTTGTCGATAATTTATGTTCCTAATTTTGGTACGAAGTATATTTTACTTTCTACTTTATTTTTTAACGCATTAAAAGTGTCTTGAACTGAAGGAGTCTGAACTCTGAACAAATGAGTTTGAATTTAACTGAGTTAAATGAGTCTAAATTGAACTAAAAATACCTGAATATAAGTACAAAAAAAACCGGAGTAAGTCACGAATATATCCGTCACAAATCAGTGACGGGTCGAAACCACTTGGTTTGAAAAGACAAGGTTAGGAAGAGAACATTGATTTGTCATTACTCTTTATCTACCCAGGTGTATATTATTTGATCCGTCACACATTTGTGACATATATTCCCGTCACAAACAAGAATTTGCCAAAAAATCGAGCCTTAAGTGTAAAGATGGGAGTGAGGTGAGTATTATGGTGAGGTGAGAGAAGAGAAGAGAGTTAGGTGCAGAAGAGACATGTCAGGCAGGGGAGTTTGAGAAAATCATAATCACGTCCATTGCTTTTTTAGGGCAGGAATAGAATCGAATCATTCAAAAGTTTAGTTACCAGAACTCTACTACACCTTGGAATCTTTTTTTTTTTTTTTTTTTTTTTTTTTTTTTTTCACTTTTATTTATTATTACTAACTCAACTACTGATAAAAAATCACTCTTTTTTTCTTAGCAAGTTAAAAAAAAAATCACTTCTTTTCATCATTCTTTCTCAACTGAAATGATTCAGTCATTTACTTGAGTGCACTCCCCTTTTCTTTCAGCCCCCTTGGGAAGGAACAGTTGTGTATGGGAAGCCCAGAAAGTAACCTACTCCTTCCGTCTCACTTAATAATTACTACTCCGTACCTATTACGACTTTATGAATACCTTTTTATATGAGGGAGATTTCAAACTTAGGCAACTATCGAGAAAGATAGAGGGTTAACTTTCCAAAAACCGAAATCTGCCTACTAGTATCCCGAATACTCTTGTTTGTGACAAAAGTATTCTTTATAAGTTTCTAGAAAAGGCAAAAGTAAATTGTCTAGGATTAAGTAAATTAGATAGACAAAAGTATTCGTCTTAAGTTTAAGACAGATAAACCCGTCATAAGAGAGATCTAACGCTAGTATAGTAGTATCCTCTTGTACTTTCATCCTTAACTATCAGTATGTAATTCAGGAGTATTATTTGGATCTGATTTAGTGTCGAAATGAATTGTTTTAAGGGAGATGAAACTATATCCAGCTAACGAATAAGTGATTTTTACCCTTTTTTTGGAATCAAATTTTAATGTGAGATAGTAATACTTAATAATGCTTCCCACCAGTATTTTTTTACCTCATCAAAAGAAACAAAGATAAAAATCATACTCAGCCAAATAAAGGAAGAAGAGAGGAAAAGTGGGGATATTGACTTTGGTATAGAAAAATGTTAAGAATCTTCTTATGGTTTCTCTTTCAAGTAACCTAAGTAAAAACGGCTTACTATATATAGTCTGTCCATTTTTTTATCACTGAGTTGAGTATGATTTGACATTTAGACAACCATTACTGCATAGATAGTATACTAGACTAGAAATACAGTAGAAAGAACATAGAAGTCATGAACTTTTAAAATTTCATAGAAAAACCCTCTCTACATTGAAAATGATCCATGATCAAAAGTTTAGAACTTCGCTTACAGAATCGAATCATATATTAAGACGATAATCATACTCGAAAACTACTACTACTACACTACTAATAATACTACTACCATTACTACACATTCCTAGCTAACACTTTGCATCTACTAATAATAATATGACTTGAAAAAACAACCAAGTTATCTGTCATAAACCTTCATACGGGTCAAATACATACCGAATCACATGTCAAATTACTACCAGTATCTGACCCGTTTTCAGGTTTAAGTCGGATATTCCATCTTAATCAAGATTAGTTGATT
The DNA here is from genome assembly GCA_958450325.1 of Agrostemma githago. NCBI lineage: Eukaryota > Viridiplantae > Streptophyta > Magnoliopsida > Caryophyllales > Caryophyllaceae > Agrostemma > Agrostemma githago. The sequence continues at coordinate 80,322,121 of OY288241.1, read as the reverse complement.
AAGCACCTCAACAATGCCCTTCCAACACTGCCACTAATTTCATTTCTTTGAGACAACATGAAGTTAGTGGCAGTGTAAGAAGTCTGTTTCTTGTGCCTATTGTTGTTGCTGCCAAATGAACCATTGTGGGAAGAAAAAAGTGGGTGAATTCCAACACCCTCTACAACCTTTGTTGGTTGATCATCTACTTGTATTTCTTTGCTGATTTTTTTTTTTTTTGTGGGTTTGAGTGCTCTGCTTTTCTGTCCATCACTGGTAATTTTTTTTTTTACCTTAATTAGACTTACCTGTGGCTACAAAAGTCTAAAAGCTTCTTCCTTCCTTCAACAATTTCATCAAAGAAATCATCAATTTGTCCAATAATATTCTCACTACCAGATCTTAACACCCCAAAACAACCCTTAAGATCCTCCACTCTCTCCCTTATCCCCACCTCATATTCCCACTCCACTCTCTCCCCTCCTTTCCTCTCCAATTCCACTCTCAGCTCATCCATGGCCGCTTTCGACCTCCTGAACTCGTACAACAAAACCCCGGCCCTTCCGCCATTGATCTGGTTTATCTGACCTGCTACCCTTTGCTGCAGCCTAGCTGTTGATACCATAAAAGCGGATCCGAAAATTGTACACCCTTCATACCCTCCTCCAAGGAAATTTGATTCTGGCCAACAGTAGACTAACCCATGTAATAGGATCATCAGAATTAAGGAGCTCACATTTCTCATGGCATATAATACTCCTCTGAAACCGTTGAACCCGTTTAGCTTCGATTCGATTGATACTTTCTCGTCGAATCGAAGGCAGAGTGTTTGGATTCTTGTCTCCATTAATGCTCTGTTTTCTTCCTCCAATCCTATTGCTTCCCTTCTACACCCTGATATCGCTCGAACAACCTGTTTTTCAATACCAAAGTGTCAATCAAGGCTAATAAGTTCATGGTATCACCCTTTTTTTCTCCTTTTAATTATTTTTCTCTCTTAGTTTTTAAAGCCTTCCCTATGTTTTGAGGGTATATTAGTGGGTTGTGCAGAATTTTCAATATTTTGGTCTAAAACGAAGTATGAAAGATAAGTGAAGTATCAGAGTAACATAGGACATACCTGACGAGAGATTTGAGGAGTGATATGACGATGAGCATCGAGAGAGGAGGCGATATTGAGACCGGAAGAATAGTAATTCTCCATAGTAGAGATACCGGATTTGAGGACATGACAAGCTTCCCAAAGTTTGGAGCTTTCATCCATGTACTCATCTAGCCATTTATCTCCAACAGGAAGATGTAGTTTCTGAACTAAAAGGGTTAATTGTGAGTGAAATGATCTTAAGAGAGAAAGTGCTCTTTGTAGGAATTGAATTGACATGAAGTTGTTCGAAAGGAATGATCTTTCGAGATCGTCTATGCCTCTTGTAAGAAAGGTATAGAATCCATTGACAGAGGAACTAGGGTCCATTCTCTTTTTTAGTTTTTGTGATCAAAGGAAGAAAACAGAGGAATAACAAGGGATCATATAAGAAGTTGGTGAATGAAGAGAGAAGGGGAGGAAAAGAGTGTTATGAGAGGGGTATTTAAAGAGTAAGCAAGTCCCCCTTATCCGTCATTAATTGACGACAGGTCAAATAATACTCCGTACCAGGTTTGGAAGTAGCACACGGGATTGTCTTTATCTACCCCAAGGGAGTATTATTTGACCCGTCACACGTTTGTGACAGATAGATATTCCCGTCACAGACAAGAAGAAGAGTTGTAAGAAGGGAATTGAGGGTTATCTTTATCCAGCCTAGTGAATATTTTTTGAACCGTCACACATTTGTTACAGACAGATATTCCCGTCATAAACAACAAGAGAGAATTGGAGTTGGAATTGGAATTGGAATTGGAGGAGGAAAAAGGTGAAAGAAGAGGGGGGTTGTAAGAAGGGAATTGGAGGGGGGAATATCTTAGAAGCTCAGGTTTCTAAGGATGAAAAAGATTGTTGGGAGCAATGATAGGTGTTTCCTATAGAGGGGAAAGGATGATTGGTAATCTGCCAATTTCAATTGTTAATTGGGCAGAAAGAAAATTTAAAAAGCGAAATTAATCAAAAGAAAATAAGAAAAAATAAAATAAAAAGGAAAATGGTAGGGTGTAGTAGTGTAGTACTGGTACCATTATTATTTGGTTAGAAAAGATATCAACTTCATTTGAAAAAAAAAAAATTCCCTCTATTTTTCCTAATACGGAGTAGATAAATATTCATATAAGAGAAATGATAAATATTGTCATAAGACAGTATATACAGTAATAAACTAAAAGAGGAAATAAATATTTAGTACATATATTAATTGTATTGATTTATGTGTAATTCAGTCATTAATTCAAAGTTAATACTCGTATCATGTTAAAAAAATATTAAATGGTTAAGGGTTGTATTTAACCTAACCTTAAATATAAATACAAGTACATTATTTTACGTTTATCGGATTAAATTACGGAGTATTTTATAGTTAAGTAGAGTCAAAAGTATTTGTCTTAATTTTGTATCGGATTAAATTATATCCCACTTGTTTATACATGACATGTATTTTGATATTCGGGATATTTTATTTTTGTCTATCTAATTTACTTAACCCGTTTTAAGATTAAGATACATTTAAAGATTAAGAGAGGTATATATCGGTTTTTTTTTCTAACGTGTGTCCAGGGGACACGTTAATAAGATAATTAAAGATACATTAATATGAATATTTTCTAAGTATGGTAAATATAACTTAATATTTCAATTTTTCATGATAATATTCATGTTGTTGTTGCTTTAATTAGATTATTAGCGCGTGTCCAGTGGAAACACGTTAGAAAAATCGATATAAAATCGATATTTTATAAAGAAAGAATTGGTGTAGATAAAAGGTGAGGTAGATGAGTAGATACAATGAGTAAGAGGAGTGAGAAAGAATAGACAAACTCTTTTAAGCATACAAATTTCATGAGCTTCCTTCCAATTTGTTACTTTTTTGGGTCTACATCTCTTCTTTAATTTAATGTGCACTTCTATTATAAAATTAAAATTAGAAGATTTGTCTAAGTTATTGGTACATAAATTATTGTAATTTTGGTGGGGTGGTGGGCTTTGGCTATGGTTTCTGTGATCTAAGATTGATGTCATTGGCTTGTAAATACTTTGACTCAAAGATTGACTATGTTTTTTAGTAACCTTGTATTATTTCCAAATTGCTCCTACTTAATCTTACACCCCTGCCCTAATCATGGAATTTGGATATGGGGGATTTTGTTGGCAAATTCTCGTTTTTGACCGGAATATCCCTTTTAAACTCATGACAGGTCAAATACTTATAAGACAAATCCATGTGCATAGTCCGTAGGAAAATATTTTTGGAATTTCCTTCCTAATTGATATATTTGACCCGTTTTAACGTTATGACGGATACGTAAGTAACCCTTCCTAATTGATATTTTTGAAATTTCCTTCCTAATTCTCGTTTGTGATGAAAATATCCCTCGTAAACTTATAACGGGTCAAATACTTAAAATAACACAAACCAATGTGCCTAAGTTGTAGGATTTTTTTTTTGGAATTTTCTTCCTAATTGGATATATTTGACCCGTTTTAACGTTATGGTAGATATGTTTGTCTTAGTTAATACCAACTGATCTATCTTACACCCCTGCCCTAATCATGGAATTTGGATATGGGGGATATGGTTCCCTCCTACCCTCTTTGATTCTAGTGCTTTATTTGGCATGTTCTTCCCTCATTTTCCTTCCTCGAGCAACTGACCTCCTCTCATTTGCTTCCCTTCCTTTCCTTTTCTATTGAAATCTGCATTTTTTACCTCTTGTAAATACCTATGTTACTAAGACGAAGTGTCGTGTAGGATACAGTGTTAGAATGTGGGACACAGTTATTTTCGGTAGAATTTTCAGTTTTTTTCGGTCTAAATTGAAGTATAGAAGTATCGTGTTGGTGTCAGGCACGTGACATGACATCCAAGTGAAGTGTCGGGGTTATAGGATACGGTGTTGGAGTGCGGGACACGGTTATTTTAGGCAGAATTGTCATTTTTTTGGTCTAAATTGAAGTATAGAAGTATCATGTTGGTGTCAGGCACGTGACATGACATCCAAGTGAAGTGTCGGGGTTATAGGATACGGTGTTGGAGTGCGTGACACGGTTATTTTAGGCAGAATTGTCATTTTTTTGGGTCTAAATTGAAGTATATATAGAAGTATCGTTTCAGTGTCAGGCACGTGACACGACACCCAAGTGAATTGTCGGAAATATAGGTGGTGAGGTGAAAGACAGATGGAATGATGGGGTTCTTTGAATTTGTCTTCAATACCATTCTACTATGCAAAATTTTATCATGTATTCATGTCTTTTGAGGCTCTCTCATTCAAAGTCCAAACTTCTTGTTGTGTCAAATGTTTCCTAGTTATTTGGTCTATTGCTCCCCCTGAATTTTTGGCATGGGGCAAACCTGCTTGTTTCTCTCTTCACTGTTCTGAGCCATTCCCTTTGCCTTTCTATCAAATCTGATCTTATTTTCTACAAAGTGTTGGGAGTGTCGGACACGGCTATTTTAGGCAAAATTTTCAGTTTTTTTCGTCTAAATTGAAGTATCAAAGTGTTATGCCGGTGTCCCTTTCAGTCACACGACACGACACCCAACTGAAGTGTTAGAGTAACATAGATCTTGTTATCTTTGTTGTGGACCTCGTGGTGCTCATACCCTTCGATAAGGTGTTGAGTCTGATACAATGTCGGAATGTCAGATGCGGCTATTTTAGGCAAAGTTTTTTAGGCTGATACAATGTCGGTGTCAGACACACGACATAGATTCTTCAAAAAATATTTTACACCATGCTTATGACATTTAGAGTTTTAACTTATATAACGAGACTAATTATATACTCTCATACTATAGTCAATCAATATCGTTTTTACGTTTATCTACATATAGATTCTGATTTGCCTTTTTCATAATAAAAACGCTTCAACCCGTGATTTTTCCCATGTATTTACACCAGTTAGGTGAGTAGTCCCTAATTACTAATATGTCTTTTTCTTTAAGACTTGAAGGGCCTAGGGAAGGTAGTGAGGGGGGACCAGGAAATCTTAATTTTATGGATTATGTTTTTAATTTTTTTTCTTAATTGTAAATTAATTAATTAATTAGACATTTTTGCATTGTTTTTATAGTAAGAGTGCTCATGGGTTTTTGAAGAATGGGACTAATAAGAGTATGTTGGTCTTTTAAGATCTCTTTGGAAAATGAAGAAAGATTACATTAATTAGTGTTTATAAGCATAATTACATATGAGAGCCTCTCTCTTGTTGCTTGTGCATAGACCAAGTGTAACCCTCTTTGAAACATGGGTGCATGAGTAGATCTGGCAAACGAGTCAATCGGGTCGGTCAGAAAAGTTGGGCGGACTTGGGGTCATTTCGGGTCAACTTATTCGGGGATATACACTCAATTTCTATAAAAATATTCGGGTCGGTTCTGGATTTGGTCGGAGCAAACTAGGTATTGGGTTAGGTTAGTTTTGCCAGGTTTACATATGAGTATTATTATAATGTAAAATGAAGTAGACGTTAACTAATTTAGTTGATAAAGTCATGAGAAGTAAAATTCATGATTTGGAATTCGAACTGTCAGAATCAAATCTCCATTGTGGCTTCTTTACACAATAAAGAATTTTAGTTCTCCATTTAGTAAGGTTGGCCTAATTGTAATTAAGTGTTTAACCCTTAGATTTTGAGGATGTGTGTATGAATTTAAGGTTTAGACCTATAAAGAACTTTAATTTTTTTTGGATGGATCGTGTTGTTTCAAACTGTTATTTTAGTTTTATTAACGAATCTTATATAAATTTGTTTTGGAAATCGCAGGTTCAATATCTGTCAATTTTGGATCATCTCGAGTCGATTTTTGAGGTCAGCCAAATGTTAAGGTTTGTATGAAATCTTTCTTTCTCAATAGTTACATATATCTGAAATCTCATAAAAAGACGATAGATAACTATTGAGTGAGACCGACTCTATCTTCTCAAAAAAAAATTCATGCAAGGAGTAAGGACAAAGGAAAAAAAGAGAGTAAGGTATGGAGTCCTTTCATCAATAGCTTTGAGCCTTAGCAGTTAGTAGTGATGATTATTTGAGGGAATTATTGCTATAGGGAATATGTTCCTTTTTTTTCAATATAATATTTAAAATTAACACAAAGTCACCTAAAAAAACAAAGTAAAGAATATACTCTTTATATCTTCTAAGAATGTTATAGCCCTTAATCCAATTACTTTTAATTAACACAATATTTTGACCCACTTATCCTTAAAATACAAATACTTGTTTGTTACGGAGTTATCCGTAATTTTATTATAACGGGTCAAATACGACCTGTTTATTACATAGAAAAAGACAAAGCATTAAAAAAAGAGTAATGTGTTGCATTTTCTACATAAATGGATAGTATTTGACCTGTTATGACAAAGTGATAGATACTTTCGTCATTTTTAAAATCATATTTTTCGAGTCGAATTTAGGAGCAATTTTCTCATTATCCTTAGATTTGATGCCTTCTATGTATAAAATCAAAACAAAGGTTATTCAAGAAAAAGTCAAATATTCCAATGTGCAAAACATTATATTTTTAATTAATTAATATATTTTGATATCTAGTTGCTTCATATCATTAGATGACTCATACTCAATGGAATATTAGTATTAGTATTAGTATAGTATTAGTATTTCTTTAATCATTAGGCAAGGATCTCCAAATTCATTCAATAATTTGAAGTCTTCTCCTTTATTAGGTGTTAAACTTTCTCATTTAAATATAAGCCAAACCATATTATGTAGAGAGGTTGTTAGTAAGCATTAAACTAGATTAATGGGATGCTATTTTAACTAAATGGTTCATGATTGTGGCACTAATTAAGTATTTATTTAGTTACAATAAGTACTGTGTACGACCATTGTATAGTACAACAGGAAAAAAACATGACCACTTTAGTTTAGTTAACGACCACTTTAGCTTAAATAGTGATCACTTTTTGAGTACTCCATATTATATAAAGTGGTAACCTTTAACCTGAATATAATTTTCGATTCTATATGGACTACCCTCGAGCGACTAGTAATTACTGTAAAATATTTTTCATAAATCTTAAAACCAGGATCATTTTCAAAGAATCAAAGTTAATACTCCATACTAATCCGAGATGTGAAAATTTCATACTACAACTCCTAAATAAAAAACGGTCGATGAAAACTCAAAAATTTCAGCTAACTTATTTTTACCTTAAAATCTCTATGCACTTGCAAAAACCTAACTTTCAATAAGAGTGTTAAGTCAAATCAGATTGAAGTCTTTCACAAGTTCAGAAATTGCTACATTTGAGGAAATTAAGAACAATTTAATTGAAAGACACTACTTAACACCAAACTTGGCCAAACAAAACAATATGTAGTTGAGTTAGAAAAGAGTGTAAACTATCACAAGTTAGGCAAAAAAATTGTCAAATACTACTCCTTACAAGTTACAACACTTAATATAAACCATCAATAAATTTGCATATCTTGAGAAAACAGAGAATCAAATTTTCTTGAATGCAGACTTTTTGAGTATTTGGCCTAAAGAGGAAGGTATATAGCTGTACATTGAATGTAGAGAGTCTCCCTTGTGACGGGTATATCCGTCACAAGGTTATAACGGGTCAAATATCATTCACTTGGATGAATAATGACAAGTCATGTGCTACCCACTTGGCACTATACTTTTTGGAAAATAGGATTATACACCTGGTTGTACAGTGCTATTGTACAACCAAGGCAAAGTTGTTGAGCTTTTGTATATATATTTTATGAGCTTATACAAGTTTCTGGGCTAAGTTGTAAGTTTTTGAGCTTAAACATTTGTGTGATTTAACTTGACAACTTTAAACTAAAGCTCTAAAAGTGTATAGCAAAACTCGAAAACTTTGTGATAAAGTTCAAAATCATAAAATCAGTTGTATATAGCTCCATGTACAACTGGTTGTATAATCTTCTCATTGTTTTTGTCTTATCAAAACTAGTCTTATCTAAACTACTTGGCCCGTTACAAGTTTGTGACGGGTAAACTCGTCACAGACAAGAATTTGTGTTGAATGTAATGGAGTAGTTTGTTGAGTGTTGCATTTGTTTAGTAAACATGCAAATAATGTGGTAAATTTGTGGAAATTCTAAATTGGGTAGAAAACAAAGAGTTCGATCATGTTTCGAGATCCCTAATTTATACAAGTAAGAGAAATTTTATTCTTTAGTTTTCCGTTGATTTTGTTTCGATTATATGTATCCTTGAAGTACGTTGCTTGGACTTGTTTAGAAGTGGCCGAAACGGCTAGTTTTATGAAAATTTTACATATTTTTGGCTTAAAATGAAGAGTTCAAGTGTCATACTCATGTCCGATCATGTTTAGGTAGAAAACAAAGAGTCCGTCCGATCACGTTTTGAGACCTTTAATTTATATGGGTAACCGAAACTGTATTATTTGATTTTCATTTGTTTTTGTTTCGATTATATGTATCCTATGTTGCTTAGACTTGTTTAAAAGTGTCCAACATCAGTTGAGTGTCCATATGTTCCACCCGACTAATTTTATGAAAACTCTGCATATTTTGACTTAAAATGAATAGTTCAAGTGTCATATCCACATCCGACTGTCCGAGTGTCAACTGTCGGACATGGATACACAAGTTAATTAGAAGAGTCAGAATACCATATCCGAGTTATAAGTCTCATTTGACGTTCTATTAATGAATTACTTTCAGTACTTCGGTTTCAAAAAAAAGGGGTTGGTTGATTTTTTAGTCCAATTTTTTTTTTAAATACAAAATTTCCTCTGTTTTTTTAAAAAGAAATCTTTCTCTGTTTTCTCTTCTCATCTTGTCTGCCCATTCTCTTGAATTGCTTCCAGCTGTTTGTAGCTATTTTACAAGCTTTAATAAATTTGATTAATGATAGTGTACTTGTATTGCATTTGCATGCTGAACAATTCTGCACGCCTATCCCTGTTTCTAAATGAAACCCAAACCCATTTTTGTCTAAGACGGTTATATCCCCAATACTGTATTACTTAAATATACACTTCGTACTTTTATTTCGGTTTCGTGGTATAAAATACGATAAAAATAATTTCGTATATTTTCATTTTTTTAAAAACTTTTTCGTGCCGATGATGGTTAGTGGCGAAATTAGGATTTACTACAATTAGGTTCTAATGGTACGGATTTTTGTTTAAGACGGGTATCCTAGTGTTATTTATGTATACTCCGTACTATTGTTTCAATTTCATGATATAAAATACGATAAAATAATTTCGTAAATTTCCTTTTTTTCTTTTTTTCTTTTTTTCTTTTTCATGCCGTTGATGGTTAATGACGAAATTAGGCTCTAATGGTACTTGTGATTAACAACAAATAAAGTTTTTACAACAAAGACAACATCAGAGCCTTAGTCCCAAAAGATTTAGGGTCAGCTAACATGAATCAGAATCTGAGGTTGTCAAGTCGTCATCCTAAAACATATAAAATAAAATAAAAGCGAACAATGAAAAAAAATAAAAAATAAAAATAATAATAATAAATTTTCCATCTCTCAGGACGCGGGGCTCGCGCAGTTGCTTTTATTTTCACTAGACTTAGTTTTTTTATTGCTAAGGGAGTGGATAGCCGAGATACCCACTGACTTCTTGTAACTTATTTCGATTTTAATGCAATTTCCTTATAATAATAATAATAATAATATTCTCTTTAAAAAAAATAAAATAAAAATAATAATAATAAAAGATCGTTTCAAAATCAATTCAAACTTTTATAAATAATACTAACAAATAATTTTTTTTCCCTCAACTTTTTTTTTTTAGCTTTTAGAAGTTTTGGCTACTCTTCTTAGCATTATGGCCAGTGCCCACATAGTCATTGTCAAGTATTTTTACTTACCTTTAACTCGTAGGAGTTGGACCATTGGCTTCTCAAAACATAGTTGGACCATTAGACACGATCATATAGGGAGAATATACTAAGTTTAAAACCGGTCAATACTACTCGTATAAGATACAATAACCTTGTATCATTATATGATTAGATAAGACATGATTTTGGTCATTTTCGATATTATACATTTGTAATTTAATAATTTAACCCATTTTTGTCTAAAATGTGTAGATTATGATTTCGTTTTTTGTGTTTTCAATGGTTGTTTAGATCGAGTATAGAAATGATGATTCGTGATAGTGGTGTGCATCTTGTAGTAGTATTTGAAAACGATACAATATTCTTGAAAACGTCCTTGATTTCTCATTGTCTAAATTCTGAACAGAATAAATAATATAAATTGTACATACGAGAGAAACTACATATTTGTTCAAAATAATTAAATAGCAAGGAGTTTTAAGTGTGAAAATTAGAGGCTAAATTCATGATTTAGGGGGGGTCATTAATTTGGTAGAGAAGCCTAATCAGTTGGTCTTGCTTGCGACGAACATATCTGTTATAACGTTAAAACAGGTCAAATATAATTATGAAAAAAATGTCAAAAATCTTTTGCTACAGTCTAGGCACATGAATTTTGTTTTATTCTAAATATTTAACCCGTTATAAACTTAAGATAGATATATCCGTCTCAAACAAGAATTGACGTATACTCAAAGTATATATATGAGGTTGTATAGTATTATGGGTTATGACACCTTTTGGCACCTAAAACCCAACCCATGCTTAACGGTCCCCCTTTTGGCCTTAACGTTATGAGTTGTATATGCCCTTTTAGTTGTATTGGAACAACCTTAAATACATGACATCTATGTTCAAATGACGTGGTCGTTCTTAGCTTGCTACTTTCTTCCACATCTCATTGCAATGACATTATGTTTGTCTATGTTATATATGAAGTTATAATCATAGTGATTAAGCATAACATTGCTTCATGTTTGGCTAAAAGAAAACTCACTCGGTATATATACACTGATTCATAATCATGCATAAGTTTTATAGTGTAAACTGTAAACCATCAACTATGAAGTTATAATTATGGTAATTAGGCATAACATTGCTTCATCTTTGGCTAAAAGAAGAGTCTCTCATACTATTAGGGGTTTACTCGATATATACGCTGATTCAAAATCATGCAGAATTTTATGTAAACCATCAACTATAAATTTATACTCCCTCCGTTTCAATGAATTGTTTGCCTTTTCTTTTGGCTTTAAGGGTAAGAGATCCAATGAGAAAGTGACATGTGGAACAAAACTCATGAAAAGGTCAAATTGCATATAAAAAACATTCCTGACAAACAATTCATTGAGACGCTCCAATATGGAATAGGCAAATAATTCATTGGGACGGAGGGAGTACTCAGTAACTTATAATCATGGTAATGAGGCATAACATTGCTTGATGTTTGGCTAAAAGAAGAGTCACTCTTACTATTAGAGGCTCACTCGACATATACGTTGACTAGAATTTTATGTAAACCGTCAAGCATAAAGTTATAATCATGGTAATTAGGTATGACATTGCTTTCTGTTTGGCTAAAAGAAGAGTCACTCTTACTATTAGAGGCTCACTCGACATATACACTGATTCAAAAGTCATGCAGAGTTTTATGTTAACCGTCAAGTATAAAGTTATAATCATGGTAATTAGGTATGACATTTCTTCATGTTTGGCTAAAAGCTTTATGTAAATAGTCTCGATGGGTCTATATATTTGTTAGATAACAAAATACGAAGTACTACTTTTGATTCTATAGAATTATCACACTTTCTATGATTCGTAGAAAATATTTTAATTAATATTGAACTTTTATTATTTCTCACATAAATAATTGACAATTTTTTTTACTTAGACGTAAAGAGAGTCCAATATGATAGCATTGACTATGATATTAAAACTATGCAAATTCTTGTTTGTGATGAGAATATCCGTCATAAATTTATTACGGGTCAAATAGTACACACTTGAGTAGATAAGGACAACCCGTTTACTAGTTCTTAGGCTTGTTTTTTCTAATCAAGTAGTATTATTTGACCCGTCATCGATTTGTGATGGATAATTTGATCAGAAAACTAAGTGATTTGTTCTGAATTTCTGATCTCCAGTTGAACAGAAAACAATAATATAATAAAAAGAAGATTGAATAGTTACTTTTATGTGAGTAACTTTGAGTTTTGTTAACATTAAATGAGCTGATTTTTTACTGTTAATTTCTGCTGCCTTCATTTATAATTTTTCCATTTTAATCACTGTGATGAGTAAATACCCAAGTACTGTAAAAAAATAAAGAGATTTCTGTTAAAATGATAAGGGTGAAGATAGAGTATATTTTTCAGTCAGAATCATTAAGCCGCCAATTCAGAGATGTTGAGAGTTATTAACTTCCCTCTACTGTATTCTAGCTTTGCTCTACATCTTCATTCTACTCATCTACTGTTGTAACTTCATGCATTCTTTTCAGTAGCTAGAGATTTTATTTATTTATTTATTGATTGTAGTAGGTTAGATGATATTTGTTTTTTACTCTATGATCGAGGATATCTGTCATATTTTTGTATAACGGGTTAAGTATTTATTTATTTTGGTAGAAAAAGATACTCCCTCCCCACCACTAAGATCTTCCCACTTTCCTTAAAAGGAAACTCCACTAAGATTTTCCCACTTCAAAACTTTCCTTATTCATCCATTATACTCTCTTCCTATTGGTTACTTTTTGTGATTTGACATCTTGAACCCCACTAAACAATTTACCACCTTTCATTATCCATTTCTTAATCCATGTGCCATATTAAAGTAGGAAGATCATTGTGGAGGGGAGGAGGTAAATATTACGGAGTATTATTCTTTAAGAATAATGCTAGACTTGACTTAATTATAAGGTTGAAAATTCTTAATTCGAACCAAAAATAAGTTGGAAAGAATGTGGCCGTCTGGCATCTGAAGACATTGTGATTTTGTCTATCTATTCATTTGGTCATATAGATAATACTCAACCCGTTAGAGATGTTAGATGCCCGTTTTAGGTGATAGGTTGAGTCCCAACTTATTATATTTTTTATGGAGTATATCCTATTACGTCTCCTCACTCGAATGTACATCAGACATGAAAAGTGATTAGTGTAAATGCCCCCTGTTGTGGGTTGGAATTTCACTTTATGGCATTCGAGTGATTAGTGCATAGGTCCCCTAATACCATGTGTTGAAATTTCACTTGTGAGATTTTTGACTACATCATGATCCTTGGTTACACTGGCTTAGTAACTTTGATACGAGATTAGATGAATTATCTCAGTCAAAATCTTAAAGGTCATAGATTACGATTCAACTAGACTTCAATATCATTTAACTTAGATAATTAATAAGTAATTGAGCTTAATTTAAGTGTTATCATTTGATTTGACAATATAACGTCAAAAATATAATTCATTTAGATTCGGAGTATAACTGCAAACACGTACTCCCTCTCCACCACTAAGATTTTCTCACTTTTTTTAAAAGGAAACTCCACTAAGATTTTCCCACTTCAAAATTTTCCTTATTCATCCATTATACTCTCTTTCTATTGGTTACTTTTTGTGATTTAACATCTTAAACCCCACCCAACAATTTACCACCTTTCATTACCCATTTCTTAATCCATGTACCATTATGAAGTGGGAAGATCATTGTGGTGGGGAGCGAGTACAAAAATGTTAGTTTAAGTTCAGTTATCGGTTAATTAAGTATGTTAAATCACGTTTAACTTTTAATCTTGAACATAAAATGGTAATTTGTTGCCAAAACTTGACGGGGAAAAAAGTTTAGGGGTACCAATAAAGATAATAATAATAAAGTTTAGAGGTAACAAAGAAACTTTTAGTAGAGTACAAGGGTATCACGTATACATGTAAAAAATTGTAGAGATACAAGGTAGAAAAGTAAAAATTTTAAGGATACCGAGTAAAAAATTCCATTATATTTATATTTTATTAATAGATTTATTACTACGAATACACCTTTCCTATGAAAAACTTACTACAGTGAAAAGGTGATGGTAGAATATGTTATGGGTGCCCAATCCTTATCACGATTAATTATCATTAATTTGTGGTCGCTTAATATTTGTACATAATAGTTAAAAGACATAAATTTGACCGACGAGAAGCCTGTGATTTTTTACTCACTCACTAAATACCATAGAAAGTGAGCACATAGATACACTGAGAAAGTCTCATGTCCCACTCATTAAAGAAAATTGATGTGAACCAGTAACAAATCATGGCATTTTTGGAAAAAAAAGATGGTAAAAAATACAGCTTAGTGTATTTTCTTGTGCTTAACCATCTAAGGAAACATTAATTAATTGTGTTTAAAACGGAGTACAGTATCTGTCAGATATCTTAAAACTGGTCAAATATTAGCACATAGTGCTAATAAAGACAAAATGTTTGACGTTTTCTGTGTTACTTGCCATTGATTTGATATGTGTTACGACGGATAGTGCCGTCACAAACAAGAATTTGTCATAAAGAAAAGTTGCGTATGTAGTCTTGTTTAAGACACGAAATATCCGTCATAAACTATCAAGCGGGTCAAATAGTACTATAGTTGTGCAGAAGCGCTAAGAAAAACAGAACATTTGACGTTTTCTGTGTTACTTGCCAATTACTCTGTATTTGATATGTATTTGACCTGACGATAACAAACAATAATTTTGTTCTTAAGGAAAAGCTGCGTAGTCTTGTTTAAGACGAAGTATCTGTCATAAACTATAAAACGGGTCAATTACCAGCATATAGTGCTAAGAAAAATAGACAGTTTGACATTTTCTGTGTTACTTGGGAGTGATTTGATATGTATTTGAGTCATCTTAAAGTTTACGATGGATGGTGTCGTCTCAAACAATAATTTATCCTAAAGAGAAGCTACGTAGTCATGTTTAAGACGAAGTATCTGTCATAAACCATAAAATAGATCAAATACTAGCGCATAGGTGCTAAGAAAAATAAAACATTTGACGTTTTTTGTGTTACTTGCCAGTAATTTGATACGTATTTAAATAGTCATAAAATCTATAATGGATACTACCGTCATACTTCCTCCGAGTTTCTAACATTGTCCCATTTTTCCTTTTGGACTTAGTTTGATCTTTTACCCATTTTTTTACTTTTGGCCATAAATGTGTGGTTCACATTTATCCACAAATTTCTCTCTCTTTCTCCTTTCTTTTTTAACCACTCATTTTACCTTCCTTATTTTCCACCCAAAACACAAATGAGACAAGGTTAGAAACTCGGTGTGAGTATTCAATAACTTTTGTCTTAAAAAGAGAAGGTGCATTTTTTTAATATTGTATCTTTGTCTCATCCTATACAAGCAAATTCACCTATTTTTCCAAATCTATCACCTAAAGTAAAGACACAGCCTTTAGGCAAGTCAAAAAATACTTTATAGATGAATGTAGAAAAATTAGATCAAAATCGGAAATGATGGAAACATACAATATGTGAGACTTGAATTGGTAATACTACTTACTTTCATATTAATTAAAGTTGATATGATATGGTGGCCGTTGAAATCGAGTAACAATCGTCTCCGTCTGTGTTACTCAGATTCTTTTACGAGGTGTTGAAGTGTCAGATACAATTATTTTGAGACAAATTTTCATTTATTTGGTCTAAATTGAAGTGCGTAAGTGTTATGTTGGTGTTTTTTTCGCTTCAACGAATCGTGCACTTAGTTGCACTTAATTTACAATATAGGAGGAGGGGATTTGAACCTACGATCTATTGTGATCTATTGTCACCGGGTATCTGGTCTTAACTACTCCTTCCGTCCCAATGAATTGTTTGCCTATTCCATATTGGGGCGTCTCAATGAACTGTTTGCCTTTCTATTTTAGGAATGCTTTTTATGTGTAATTTGACCATTTTCATGAGTTTTGTTCCACATGTCACTCCCTCATTGGATCTCTTGCACTTGATGCCAAAAGCAAAGACAAACAATTCATTGAAACGGAGGGAGTAATAGGTTAATTAGGACATCTTCAGTATTGTTATGTCGGTATTGGAGTAATGTAAACTCCGTTTCTTTTCGTGCATTTCTTGTCCATTTCTTCTAATAGCTTTACTACTCTGTATCGATTACTTCTATTTACTTCTATTAGTAACCGTTTACTCGTTTCAGGATAGTCACGGGAAGGAAATGGAGAGGATCGAAATTGGTTCAATTGTGCTCATTTTACGATAAAATTAGGTATGAACAATTTATTGCATACTCGCAACATTTATTGGAGTTGAGTTGAATTTACCGATATCCTCACCAATAACAAGTTACGTTTGGAAGCTAGAGCTGAACTTATAGGCGACTTTGATAATATTAAAACAACACAAACAAAAATATACTTCATAACTTTTTCATCTGAGTAATTTGTTTACATCTTATATTATTTGTAAAAAATATTTAAATCAAAGATAAGAGAGTACATACTCTTTGACCACTCTTATTTTGCAATCTTTTAACTTTTTCTTCGAAAAATCAAGTTAAACTTTGAATTGAACGAAAAAAATAAAAAAATACTCGTACCACGTCTTATAAATTTTTTTTTTCCATGAATGTTTTGTACGTAGGGGTTCCTCTCATTGTCCCACTTTATTTGTCTTCATAACATAATATTAGATTCTTCAAAAATAACATAAAAACTATGATGAAAAAAATAGTGTAATTATTAGGGCATAGAATGATCAATAGATGTGCCAAAAGACTAGACAAAGGCATATACATGTACTTAATTGATTTCATGCAAAAAAAAATTAATTTTTTTTTAAAATTTTTTTGTGTTTGTTTGTGCAGTGCATATTATGATTGAAATAGGGCATTTTTGAAGCACGTTGATATGACTGCGAGGTATTCTCTTTTTAATCAAAGTAATTATTGCATCCGTTTAAAGTAATTTTGGTGAATGCTTCCCCCTACTAATTCACACTTCAAATTGAGTAGTCATATTCTTTTAACACAAATTCTTGTTTGTGACGGAGGTATCCATCACAAATGTATGACGGGTCAAATAGGTATCAAATAGGTGGGATAAGACAAAAGTGAGGTTGGTGGGACCTAGATAAATAATTGTCATTTTCTTCTCAAGTGGTACTCACTTGACCCGTCTTAAGTTTGCGACGGATATATCCGTCGCAAGAGAGACCAACTGTTCTTTGAAATTCTCTATTTGAAATGTGGACATGTTACAAGGTTACAAAACTTACAATTGAAAGTTTGTTACTATTGATAGTAAACTAAAACTAAGACATCGTTATTTTGGACTGAAACTGATTGAATTGAACTAAAATTGAAAGTGTTTGAACTGAACTGAATGAGTCTTAAATGAACTTAATTGGGGTTTGATTGGACTAGAGTGAAGTGAAGTGAAGTGGATTGGACATATTATTGAAATTCTCTATTTGAAATGTGGACATGTTACAAGGTTGTAAAACTTACAATTGAAAGTTTGGTACTATGGGTAGTAAACTAAAATTAAATGAGGGTGATCTGAATCGAGGTTTGATATTGGACGAGAGTGAAGTGAACTGAACAACTAAATAAGGGTAGTCTAAACTGAGGTTTGATTTTGGACGAGGGTGAAGTAAACCGAGGTTTGATTGGACGAGGGTGAAGTGAACTGAGGTTTGATTGGATGAGGGTGAAGTGAACTGAGGTTTGATTGGACGAGAGTGAAGTGAAGTGAACTGAGCTGAACAACTAAATGAGGGTGATCTGAATTGAGGTTTGATTGGACGAGAGTGAAGTGAAGTGAACTAATAAGGTTAAATTGATGATATAAACTAAATTTAATACGGTTTGAAAACTTAATTGAATTTAATTGAATTGAACTAAACTAAATTGAACAGAAGAATTAAAACAAATAATTGAACGAAAAGTATATTCAATTTAGTATGAATTATGTACTGTAGTAATCTAATGCTCCCTTCGGTTCTTCGGAATCGCAACATTTGCTTTTTGCACATGAAATAAGGTTGTGAGTGTCGATGGTGGGTCTCACTAATAAAGTAAAACATCTTCACTAACAAAAACATACCTGTTATAAAAATGTGTCAATTCTAGTGAAACTACCCTAGAAGAAATATGTTGCAATTTCAAAGAATCGGAGGGAGTAAGAAAACTTATACTCCACTCACTAAGTTTCACTCAATAGTTACCTATTACTCCATACTTTTTTGTTGGTGATGAATATATCGTTGCAAACTTATGATGGTCCGATGGGTCATAAATATCTACATATGTAAATAAATAAAAAAAAATATTTATCACTTTTTAGACATTCTAATTTATCGAATTTATGATGAATATATTTATTATAATGGAGAAATCTTCTATGGTTTTGCTATTTTACTTGGTGTATGATGGGGGACTTAATAGTAGACGTCAATGTGATATCAAAGTGAATTTAAATATTCTTGGGGTTAAACAAAGTGAATTTAAGCACAAAGTGAAAGAAAAGGTGATAGATATAGTCAACGTCAACCAACATATATTCAAGGAGGGTAGAATGTAAAAGCACTTGGATAGAAACTATACAATGAAAAGAGAATACTCCATGAAAAGATTGTCCATTTAGGCAAATTCTTAGTTTGTGACGGAAATATCTGTCTAAAGTTTATTACGGGTCAGATATTTAGAATAAAACAGATTCATGTGCCTAGTTGGATATGTTTGACCTGTTTTAACGTTATGATGGGTGTATTCGTCGCAAGTTCGACCAACTGGTCAATTTAAAGTCAAGTAAGTCTCTCTCATGACGTAAATATTCATTGTAATAGTATGACTAGTCATATACGAAGTACTAGTTATTTAGATTGATATGATGTAGTTTTACGAGTCAAAAAGTATTTATTTGAAGGTATGTTTTAGGTTCGAGTTTATTTGAATTAAAATTCTTCACAAACAATCCAGTTAGAGGATTATACAACCAGTTGTTCACAGTTTTATATACAACTGGTTTTAAGATTTTGAGCTTTATCACAAAGATTTCGAGTTTTGATGTAAAATTTCTGAGCTTTAGTGTAAAATTGTCGAGTTAAATCACATAAATGTTGAAGCTCAAAAAACTTACAACTCAGCTCAAAAACTTTTTTAAGCTCAATAAATATACACAAAAGCTCGAAAACTTACACTTGGTTGTACAATGCTATTAAACAACCAGATGTATAATCCTATTTTCCCAAACAATCAAATTAATACAAAATATATACGCAATTCTTAGATGGAATCGTCTAGGTGTAAATAATTACTTTAGCAAACTATCAATCTAAGATGAAGTGGTTAGTGCGCAGGCCTTTTACCGTATGTTGAAATTTCACTTGTGAGATTTTTGGAGGTTACCAAGATTCCCGCGACCTTTGATCATGTAGACTCTAACATCAATTTACTACTCTACGTTAGATGAACCACATCAACCAAAATATTAAGTCGATTACTGTACCCAACTACTCCGTTTTACTCCTTCCGGTTTTTTATTTTCGCTCCATTGTGTTTAGCAAATAAATTAAGAAAATTTGATAAATTATTGATAAAGAGATAAATGATGATGAAATTTGGTGACTAGACACCAATGAGTCATCAAAGTGAAGAGAATATAATGTTAGTTTAATCAATTCAATGGCATAATGGGTAAATAATAGAAAAGTATAAGGATAATATGGTAATATATATACATGACAAATAAGGAAAGTTAAGAAGTATGACAAAAAATAAAAACTTGTCAAATACAGAATACGAGGCAAAATTTAAAATACGGAGGGAGTATATTTATAATCTTATTATCGATATTCATAACCTTTGTTCGAATACTGTCAACATCAAAAACGTCTTTTTAACTCTTTTCAAGATGATGTTTTGTTAATTGTTGAATTAAGGTGGTAATGACAATATTTAGTGCATATCAATATCATGATCAAGACCTATGGTCGGATCATTTCCATCATCTTAATTACTTGATGTAAATCTTGTACCCACATAGTGGTTACCATATCTAATGGTATATGACACGTGGCATTATATTATTGCCTTAATAATGTCATTAGTGGATGCTTAAGTAATATGCATGGGATGGATAAGAGATTAAGAAAGTTATTAAGGAAGAAATTCCATTCCATTTTATGCTAATTACTTTATTAATTAATTGACATTCTCATCCATCCATTATTAACATTAATAATAATAATAATAATAATAATAATAATATAATTAGGGGTTTTGGTTGAAGGGTTCGAGTCAGTTATTTTATAAGCCCTAATTATAGTCAGTTATAGGGGTTCGAGTCAGTAGAAACACAACCTTAGGGTTGTAATCAAGAAATTAAAATCTTCCTGAACAAAACCTAGAAATTTAAAACCAAATTGCACGAACATTGATGTAATTAATGCATATATCAAAAGTTTTTTTCGTCTTTTTGTGCCTTACATACAACCCTAAGGACTGTATTTATCAATTCCCTTATATTATTATTATATTAGAGAACGAAGTGGATTGTGTTGTGTCGTGCTTTGTGCTTTGTGCTGACTCATCGTGTCTGGAAAATAAAACGAGACATTGATGAGATGTGAGGTGTGTTATGTACCATCTTGTGCCCACGAATGAAAAAGGTGGACCAAACACAACCCATGGTGTATCAGACTTATTTCTTTTTATTTTGGACGTGCCAAAACGTATGGTGCCTGGATGAGTAGTGTCATACCTTACTGTTCACAATTTTCTTTCTCAAACATCATCCAAATCACGACGCACAACTCATAATGTGTTGTGCCGTGCTAGGTAATGTCAAAATGGACTCGTTTCTTTTTCACTTGTGGCCATGCTAGATCGTGTCAACCCCTAACATGCGTGACAACTTTCATTTCTACGAGATATCAAAAGTATTGTTTTTTGTCCAACGGAGAATGCTCTTAATCGCATTACAATAATGAGAAGGGAAATCATACCTGAGACTTAGACCTTGTTCTTTTAACCTTTTTTCTAGTCACTTCAATTCAATTCAGCCTCAGCCCTTAGGAGTTTCATTTTCTCTCAGTATTGTAGCTCACTTCAGTTCAGTGCAGTCCAGTCCACTTCAGTTCAAAAAAACACGATCTTATTGTCCAGACTGCAGAGTACCTCAATCTCAACGACTAGATTTGCACATCTATACTTCAAAACTATGGTTAATACTCTGTACGATATATCAAAATTAGTACGAAATCTTTGTTTTGTCCACCGAAGAGTGCTCTTAATCGTATTACGATAACGATTAGAGAGATCGAACCCGAGTATTATCCAAAGTACCTCAATCTGAACGACTAGATTATCACATCTCCACTTCAAAACTATAGTTAACACTCCTATAGTAATTGACATTCTCTTCCATCCATTATTATGTTATTATTACTTTTAAGAATCTAGCTAGTCCATCTATATACTTTAATTGATGTAGTTAGCTTCCACTTAAAATTTAAACCCAAAGTGGCTAAAGAACATTTTCTCTTATCAAATTTATTATAGCAACTCTACCTTATGTGTTTGTTGAGTTGATAATGCTAATTTCTAAACTAATTAGGTTAGTGGTAGTTGCATTGAGAAAGAATCATCTTAAATTAGATGTTTAAAGTGATGATTAAGTCATTATCAACCATATAATGGGTCCGTTGGGTAAACGGTAGTAGCAGATTTGTAATAGCTGTTACATTGACAGAATACAGTTTTACTTAAATCAACAAGATTGAGAAAGAATGTTCGGTAATTAGCCGAGTCGATTATAGGACAGTCGAATTCTTTTCAGGAGTAGAGTGAATATGTTGTTTCAATATTCTGGGACTAGCAGCATATTTAAAAGGGTTATGTTAAACACAACCCAAATTTAGTATAAATATAGAATTTGAAATCCAAATTACACATATATCGATGCAATTAACGAATGTATTGAAAAATTATTTCCACTTATGGTCTCTTAAATAAAGTCTTTAAGACTGTATTTATCATTTTCCCTATTTAAAAATAGTAGAGTACGACCATTATTCTATCGTAATATGTTTTTTTTATCAAACACATGAAATTAGTAGATTCAGAGTCAATCTACGGAAATGAGCGGTACTTGATCTGTTATAACATTATGACAAATATTTTCGTCACAATTTTTTTTCGATGTAATAGGTTTGGGTTCAGTTATTCAAATCGAGTCAGTTTTGTGAGATCTATTTACCAGAAAATTAACTCACTTGGTCATGGAGTTGTATAAACTTAATTAAAAGCCCATTAGTTAAATAAAGGCTATATATATAGGCTAGTACTTATAAGTTAAGGGTAGGGTGTTAAAGGCCTAAACATTTTTAATAGCCGTTTAAAACACGTCCAATTATTGGGTGTGCTTTAAGTTTAAGGCCCACAATGGGGTGTGGGGTGTGGACTGCCCTTCCTTCCCTCCTTTTGCTTTTCCTTAAGTTTAAAGATTGGCGGCTGTAGCATCCTCTGTAGCCGTTCTATAATGCATCTTCCCACTACTACTAACCAGCCTCAATTATGGGGTACAGTCTAATTCAATGTGTGCAAGGTGTCTTGAGTTATCCCAAACCGACAATCATATCCGTCACAAACTTATAACGTGTTAAACACAGATTATACTTCCTCCGTTCCAATGAATTGTTTGCCTATTCCATATTGGGGCGTCTCAATGAATTGTTTGCCTTTCTATTTTAGGAATGTTTTTTATGTGTAATTTGACTATTGTCTCCACATGTCACCTTCTAATTGGATCTCTTGCCCTTTGTGTCAAAAGCAAAGACAAACAATTCATTGGAACGGAGGGAGTAGTATACAATCACTGTACCATATAATAAATCTTAGAACTAGGAATTTATAGTAAGAAGTCATCACTTTAGTTTATTTAGGGATCACTTTTTAATACTCCTTCCATTTCAATGATATCTTCCACCTTAAAAGTGACACAATTTTTAAGAAAAATAATAAAATATATAAAAGTAGGGAGAGAGTAAAGTAAGTGGGCCACTGGATAAGAGAGAAGTGTGATAACCAAAAAAAGTGTTATGGAACCAACTCAACCAAAACTTTAAGGCAATGGTTGGAGGCCCAAAAATATTTATATACCCTTACATGCCCCCTCACACGAATGCCCACTGGGCTTGAAGTGTGGATGCAACTCAGGCCTCATCATACCTGGCACCAAATATTCCACTTTAGAAATGAGAGGTGAAGATTCGAACCCGTGACCTTTTGTCACGTTGGCTTTGATACCAATGATATATATTCTATGTGATATATTCTCAATAAAAAGAAAGTAGACGAAATCAAAAAAAATTGTTGAAAAATGAAATGAGGAAGATATCAATGAAACAGAGGGAGTACGTAAAAGTGGTAACTATGATCTGTGTTTATCATCCATGTATAGATAAATAAAGACAAAGGATTTGTGAAACCTGAGAAATTATGGTATGTATTTATCATCCATGTAGATGATATTTGACTTGTCTCATATTTGTGGCGAACATACACGTCATAAAAAAAGACTTACGCTTAATCCAAGGTGAAAAATCCCAAATTTTAACATTAATATTACCGTAATTGTTCAATAATATTGTCTTATACTCTTATATAAGTCTAGTTCAAACAAATGTTTTCAATACCAAATTTGTTAAGTAAAGAATAACAATTTATTATCACATTTATCATTATTTATAGGGCGAATTAAAAATATATAAAATAAATAAATGAATAAAACCGTAAGTTTCCATCAAATATACAGTAAAATATTATCACCAATTATTTCATCTTTAAACTAAACATTTTAAAAAGCATATTATGCAATTTTCATCGACTTTTACATAAAAATAATATTCACAATTGTTCAATCATATGAAATTTTTTATGATAAATTTATTATGAAATCGTCTTTAACGACAGAATAAAACGAATTGCATAATTTATTCTCCATCTTAGGACCACGACTTGTCAATATTCACTCTCAAAAAAACCACTCACAAAAAACCTCTATTTGGGTCAACGTTAAGATTCAAGATACATGCATATCTATTAAAGGATGGGTTGTGATTAAAGGTTAAAAAAAAACATCACAAATCACAAAAGGCAATAAAAATCTAGTTGGAATTCCGTTAAAAAAAAAAGTCAAATTGACCAAACTAGACCATATCTAGTTACCTATAAAATCATGAAGCATTATCATTTTTAAAAAAAATAAAATAAAATAAAAATAAAAGTAATTGATTAAGTTGCCTATATGATGATTTTGTTATGTGTAGGTCAATTACTTAATCCATAGAGGGTCCATTGTATAGGCCCTAAACTTATTAGACTACTTAAACCATGCAATTTAATGATGATGCTAAGCCAAATTATTGATTTTTCAGCTTTTTGTAAGACTGTCCTACAATTAAAACTGTCTTAAAATAGATATATATTACCTTCGTTCCAATCAATTCCATGTATTTGGTTTTGAACACTAAGTGTGAAGAATCTTCAATATAATTTTTTAATTTATATAAGATAAAATATAGTCACATGAGATCTTGTTTAAATTATCTAATCGAATGTATTATGAATATCAAATTTTTATAATAAGAGTATTTAGAAATATGTAACTAAAAATATGGACAGAAGAAAACGTGTATTGGTAAGTGTGAAAAAGCAAACGAATGAAATTGATTGAAATTTTGGTTTAATAAAGTAAGCATTTTATTATTTTGTATGAACCCTAATTTTTTTATGATGTTATTTGATTTGTTATAAGGTTATTAAGACGAAAATGCTGATCTTAAACGATAATTTGTGATAAGAAAAAATTATAATAAAAGGGTAAAATGATGCCTTTCATTGCACTAGAGACTTGCTTTTAGTCCCTTTAAGGCTTTTACCTACCCTATCTACCCCTAAATAAGGAACTATCTTAACCAAATGCTTTGCTTTCTTATTTGTTTGATTATATTAAGAGTATAATAATAAACATATAGAAAGCCTATTAATAAGCTTCCCTAACTTTGCACTACTTGTGATAGTCTAGGCTTTTGATGGATTAATTAATAATTAAAGGAAAATGATAAATACAATTATTAGGGTTGTATTTAACGGATTAAAAAAGGTTAAAAAGTGTTAATATACTTCGTATGTAGTAATTGCATCAATAAATGTATAATTTAGTTTTAATTTCTAAGTTTATACCACATTTAGAAGATTTAAAATGCTTAAATACAATCATATGGACTGTATTAGTTAAAGAACCAACCTAATTGGATGAATTTGGTTTGTATTATTTGGTTGAATTAGTTGGATTTATTTTTTAATTTTTTTTTAAACTAAGATGATTACATCATGATTACCATTCATTGATGTTATCATAATTATACTCTTATTCAACATTTTTCTAAGAATATTGATTAAAATTAAGTACTCTGGACGATAGGTCCCAGATTCGAATCCTCCTCTTCTATATTATAATGCGACTAAGTGTGTATTTCGTTACACCATGTTTTGTTAAAATGTGATTTTGGTATAATAATGTCAGTGTTTTGTCAAATATTATGACATTTGAAGCAACTAATTTTTTTTTAACTTGTTTCAAATGATATACTCAATACATATATCAACATGAAGAATTAATAATTTACTTGAGATTAAAATCTATAACACATTTGATAGCCAATTCAAAGTGTCAATTGGGTAAATACTCGTATTTAAAAGAATAATTACTCTTATATAGGAGTGTAGGACAGACATAAATTATTGATGGTCCTTAGGGAATTTGTCTTATTAAATGCCATCGATTTGATTCTTCTCTTTACTCCATCGAAGAATCGAAGAATACACATGAAAGTATGAAAACCCAACAAAACTAACCACACTTAGACTTTATCCAAATAGAACATACATACATACGTTGACGTGACAGAGCGCATGCATTGAAATGACGACACTCTGATACTAATCGATCCCAGCTATAACTCGACCCGACTGATCTGTTTGTCAAGGTGGTCCATTGTCCATACCCAATCCTATGGGAGAATGTGGGGGTCTAGTCAAGGTAAGCCATATCAATAAATGTGACCAGCTAAAAGGAGTAATTGAGTTATGAATGTAGGAGGGGTTTTGTGGGCTGGAAATAGACCAAGATTGTCTGTCATATGGATAGCAACATTTCGGAACCAGTTAGTTAGTCTTCCTTGTGATGGTTATATCTGTTTATCAGATCTGTTCACCTGGCCTGACACCTAAGTGAAAACCATAGCTTGATAATAACACACCCGAAAATGAAACTTGAAATCTTGGAAATGTCTTGGTCCGGCCTCTATCCTAACTAGGTTGGCTCGTTTGCCAAAATAAGGATAATAATGACGATATTATGATATTTCTAAGATGATTTCCTTATGACGAATATATTCGTTTACGAAAACCAGAGCTCGACTCTCGAGTCTCAATCCCATAAAACCCAAATGTCCTCAAAAAAGTTGATAATAACACACCTGAAAATGAACTGAAACTGAAATGATCTGGGTTGACCACATCTGAACCAAACTCGTAGAAACTTGAAATCTTGGAAATGTCTTGGTTCGGCCTCTATCCTGACTAGGTTGCTCGTTTGCCAAAATAAGGATAATAATGACGATATTATGATATTTCTAAGATGATTTCCTTATGACGAATATATTCGTTTACGAAAATCAGAGCTCGACTCTCGAGTCTCAATCCTATAAAACCCAAATGTCCTCAAAAAAGTTGATAATAACACACCTGAAAATGAACTGAAACTGAAATGATCTGGGTTGACCACATCTGAACCAAACTCGTAGAAAACTTGAAATCTTGGAAATGTCTTGGTCCGGCCTCTATCCTGACTAGGTTGGCTCGTTTGCCAAAATAAGGATAATAATGACGATATTATGATATTTTTAAAATGATTTCCTTATGACGAATATATTCGTTTACGAAAACCAAAGCTCGACTCTCGAGTCTCAATCCCATAAAACCCAAATGTCCTCAAAAAAGTTGATAATAACACACTCGGAAATGACCTGAATCTGAAATGATTTAGGTTGACCAAATCTGATCTAAACTCGTAGAAACTTGAAATCTCGAAATGACACGGTCTGGTCCTTATCATGACTAGGTTGGCTAGTTTGCCAAAATAAGGATAATAATGACGATATTATGATATTTCTAAGATGAGTTTTTATGTGACGAGTATTTAATGGTGAAATGAATCTAGTCTGTATTAAACCGTTATGTGCATTTAAAAATTGTGTAAAATAAAGGCAATGGTACAAGTTCCAAAGTTAACTGTGATCAATGTCAACCAACATTCCCTCTAATTAATTCTGCATTCACTCTTCTGTGCTTTGTTAGGACAACCAAAAAGATTTGAGCAGTTGAATTCAAAAAATAAAATTAAAAAAAATTGAGGAGTTTTGCATTGATTAATTTAGTTTTGAAATGGTTGAAGTTCTTTTTGAAACATGGACTTTAAAACTTAAAAGATGTAATTTGTAACCCAATGTCAAAGCCCAATCTATCCAAACCCATTAAGAAAATAGAATAAAATAAGATAAATATATCTGAATTGAGCGTGAACGGTATATCAGGATAGGAGGGTTACACTTACATAAAATAAACACGAGATACCGAAGTCTTAGCCTAGTGGTTAGGACTAGGTGCTCTGGGACAGTGGGTCTCAGGTTCGAATCCCCCTCCCCTTATATTGTAATGCGACTAAGTGCGCTCTTCGTGAAACCAAAAAAAAACATGAGATTTGAAGTTGTGTGTCTCTTATGAATACAATGAGTAACTCTTTTATGGAACGGTCATATAGCGTAGGAGTATAGGACGGGTTTAGTAGCGATTTGCTCCATATTATCAAGTTAATTGTTTACTTTTAACTAATAGATTGGTCTTACCAAAGAGTAGATCTACTGAGAGACGGTCTTTTATTAAGTTAGTGAGAATCCAATTACAAATGAAGATAACAGTGGTACCAAACCTATTAAAAATATCTATGATTAACCTAAAAGAGTATAATACAAAAGAGGTATGCTTGTTATAAAAGGTGGTACAAAACAAAGTTGTCATTTAAAAATACATCTAATCATAAAATAGGTACAAATAAGATAAAAAGTGTGATAAATTATAAAGAGATTTGTATTATTGAATGTTCTGTCTCTTCAACTATTACAATAACGCTATATTTATAGAGCTATGGTAGATAATATAACATATTCTCTTATTTTCGATATTATTCTGATTACGGTATATTACGATATACGGTAATCTTCATATCCTATTATTCCCAATCTTTACCATCATGGTACTGACAAATGGTCTCTCAATAATTTATGGAGAGACCGTTTCTTTCTAGAATTTGTGATATTGTAATATACGTTTTGCTGAACTAAAAGAAATAAATAATACTAGTAGATTGGTCTTATGATATAAAACCGTCTTATGAAATGTTTGGACAAAGTACTCCTATACAACCACCTGGATAGTCCAAAAAATGTCAGGAAAGTGTTATGGGCCTTACCCTATCTATAAAATCCATAATATGGGCTTTCTTGTAGTCTAATAACTGGCCCAAATACAAATTCAGAAGATGAAAAACAAACCTTTTAAATCATGCTCTTTATCGATTACTCTTGTCATCGATATTATTGTCAGACCGTTTCACATGAAAAATTTGTGTCATTTACAATACAAAAATGCCAATAATATTGATTTTATATGATCTTAAACTTAAATTCCGTAAGGAAGTGTTTGGAAACGTGAAATTATTTTCATTTTCATGAATCTAATTCTAGATATTGAATTATTGACATTCAATTCTGTTTCCAATTCCAAAATACTCCTATTGTTTAGGGTATCCTTGGAATTAAGTGGGGTCGAGGTCAAAAAAAATATTTTTTGAAATTTTTTGATCACGAAAATCTATATTTTCAATTAGGAACAAAAGTTAATAAAAAAAATAGGAAAAAATATATCCCAACTAGATTTACGTAGGAAAAAATATAATGGATAGTGACGGAATTGAGCGGGGCAGAGACGGGTCGAGGTCACAAAAAAATAATTTTGAAATTTTTTCATCACGAAAATGTATATTTTCAATCAGGAACAAAAATTAATAAAAAATAATAGGAAAAAAATATATCCCAACTGGATTTACGCAGAAAAAAAAAGAAAGAATAGAAACAGAATTGAAATTGTAATCATTTGAGAAAGTCAAATTTAAATCAAGTTGGAATTGATATGAAATTCATCTCAAATTCAATTCCAAATTCTCTTGTTTCCCCAAAAGCTTCAATCATCTCAAATCCTGAATTTAATTCCAATTCTTTGTTCCCAAACCTGCCATAACATTATTCGTAACATATTTCAACATTTGATCACAAATCTATTTACATTCGATCACGAATACATTTAATACGAAACATATATATAAGTATAAAAGTCGAAAATCAAAATTCGATATTTTCGACAATTAATCAACAAAATAAATGAACTAATAATAATAACTCAAGTACATTGACACCGAAGTGGAATCGAAACACCACGAGGTTTCCTTCTATTTCTAGTCACAGCTTCTTTAATCATAGGAACCTTTTGATAAATCTTTTTCCAAATATGGTTCACGGTCCCGTTCGGGTCGACCGGCCCGATCCCACCCGGATACCCGTTATCATATTCAAATACGGGTTGAACCCGACCCAAATTCCTCCGAAACTCGTCCCTTTGTGACTCAGAAACACCCTGAAGATAGTTTACCAGCCATTTAGGCTGTAGGGCATCAGCAGACGAGACAAAAATCGAGAATTCTGAATAATCGAGTATTCCCTCGAATGGAAGCTCGATTTGGTCGCTGACGATGACCGGAATGCATAGGCTTTGGATAGCGTCGAATAGTCGACATGAGGTCGGTGTGTCGCCTGCTGGATGGAGACAGAAGTCGGAGTCTCGCATTCCTTTTATTGATTGTTTTCGGCCTGTCTCGTCTGCTACACCTTCTTCCATTACTACCCCCGGTTCGTTCACTAGTAGGTTCCATAGTTTCGCTCGGATTGCACCTCCCTGCATAACGTTATTCAGTTCAGTTCAGTTAAGCCTATTATTTTCAGCTTATTTTCAGCTCATTTCAGTTAAGTTCGGCGTCATTCATTCAGTTTACTTTGATTCAGTTCAGTTAAGCCTACGAACCTCCGAAATGGGTTGAACTGAACTGATTTGCATCGTCATTCAGTTCAGTTCAGTTAAGCCTATTTCAGCTCATTTTCAGCTCACTTCAGTTAAATTCAGCGTCATTCAGTTTAATTTGATCCAGTTCAGTTAAGCCTACGAACCTCCGAAATGGGTTCAATTGAACTAAACTGTATTGTCATTCAGTTCACTTCAGTTAAGCCTATTTCAGCTTATTTTCAGCTCACTTCAGCCAAATTCAGCGTCGTTCAGTTTAATTTGATTCACTTCAGTTAAGCCTCCGAAATGGGTTGAACTGAAGTGAACGTCAGTTAAGCCTATTTCAGCTTGTTTTCAGCTCACTTCAGTTAAGTTCAGCGTCAGTTCAGTTAAGCCTACGAACCACCGAAATGGGTTGAATTGAAATGAACTGAACTGAAGGAGGCTGAAAATGGAACCGAGTGGAAGTGACTGAGACTAAGTTGGTCTCGATTCACTACTTTTACCAATGGAGTTATAATTTTATAACATCCGGTAAGAGGTAGACGTGGTAAAATGGTGAATCTAGTGTAACAGGTTCCACATTCGCAGGGTTAAAACGCGGGAAAATGAGTTTTACTGTCCCAAAGATCCTATCCGACATGAAAATCGACCAAACGAAAAAAAAAAAAAAAAAAAAAAAAAAAACTATTAGAAGAAAGAACTAAGTAAACGAAGTAACTAACCCTTTGCCTGCGTTTAGCTCCTTTGTAGAAAAGAAGGCTGTGCCGAGGCTGGTTATCAGATAACCGCAATGCAGGCAATAGATGGTTGTAAGGAACGATCACGTCTTTTATGAGCGAAACCTGAGTATGCCCGATCCTCTCGTTTGAGTCCCCGTGATGAGAAGATTTCGCGTCAATCTGAACCCAACCCCCGAAATCCACCACTAGTAGTATTGCCGGTGCAATCTCGTCTTTCACGTGCCACATTGCCATAGGATCTGTCAAATAAATATTATTTGTGAGAAATATTTTAATTAAAACTAAACAAATGATTAATTAGTCTTCAATTAAGAGATTTTCATCTCGATTTGATGATTCTACTATGCTAGTCCTAAGACGGGATATAATCGTATACTCCCTCCGTTCCAATGAATTGTTTGTTTTTCCTTTTGGCACCAAAGGTAAGGGATCCAATGAGAGAGTGACATGTGGAGCAAAACTCATGGGAATGGTCAAATTGCATATAAAAAACATTCCTAAAGAAAGATAAACAATTCAATGAGACGCCCCAATATGGAATAGGCAAACAATTCATTGGAATGGAGGGAGTACTGCGTAATACATGTCAAACAGTACCCATTTGGATAGATAAGACAAGTTTTTTTGTAATCTCGAGACTATCTGTTTGACTAGTTTTAAGTTTACAACTAATATACACGTGTTAAACAAGAACTTGGGTTCGAAAATACAATCAACACCACTTCAAAAACACAAATCAAACACTAATTAGTCTAATTATACTGAATTCGATTCTACTTTGCTATCTCTAAGACGATAATATTCGTTTTGAACATAAAACGTGTCAAACTGTACTCGTTTAGATAGATAAAACAAGATTTTTGGTAATCCCGAGACATTTTGTTTGACCAATTTGAAGTTTCAAAACTAATATACACGTTTTAAACAAGAATCTGGATTCGAAAATACAATCAACACCACTTCAAAGACACTAACCAAACACTAATTATGCTGAATTAGTCTATCTCTGTGTCGGGAATATTCGTTTTGGATATAAAACGTGTCAAACAGTACTCATTTAGATACATAAAACAAGATTTTTGGTAATCCCGAGACATTAAAATTCGAAAAATAATGGGTAATTTACGAAAAACATACTAGATAAAGCGAAGACATGATCGCGACCACCAGACCGTTTCCAAGCCACAGAATTCGTAACTATATCGATAACCTCCTTCTGTCGTTTATAATCCAAATTTTTTGTAGTTTTAATCGGAAGAATCCGACTATTTACACTAAGCTGCATCTCACAGCTCAATGCTGAGAAAAACGGTACGAAAATCACGTCGGCCTCATTCACATCAAAAACCCGTCTGGCAACGGACTCATTACTCCGTAAATTCTCAGGAGTCATCAAGTCACCCAACAGCCAGTACTCTGCACTGTTCTGTGTAGTCACCGGGTTTTTCGGGTAAGGCGGGAATTTCAACCCGGAATTGCTGGTATGGTTTGACCCAGGTACATGATCCGGGTCGAACCTGATTCTGGCATCTGGTGGTAATGACCAGTATTCCTGTAATAACCCGTAGTTGTACGACCGGTCTAGCTCCGAAACAAACACCTTCAGAATTTTGGTTTGGGTAGTTTGGGTCGGGTTTTGGGTGGTTTTTTGTTGGGTTTGGGTCGGGTTTGAGACGGGTTTGTTGTTGAATAAAAGGAAGGAGAATACACAGATTGTGCAGATTAGTGATACTGAGAAAAACAGCTTGTAAATCGACCTCGGAAAATGTGCAAAAGACGATGAGAAATCGGATGTTTTCACCATTTTAGCGAGTCGATTTCGTGTTTTTTGTGTGCTCTTTTTTGATGATTTTGCATATGAGGTGAAGAGGGTATAGTTGTATTCAGATTTGAAGATTGATTAGATCAAGTCTGTAGGTAGATGTTGACTGATGAATAATTGAATACATACTGACAAAAATCAATAAAATAAATGACTTAATGACTGTAAGACTAAGTCCATGATTAACAGCAGAAGCTAAGTAAATGATAGGAGTATTTATTACAGTAATTTAGAATTATATTAACGGTTTTTCTAACGTGTGTTGAGAGTCCAGACTGTCCACTGGGTGTGCACAGTGGACACACGTTAGAAAACCTTTAATATTAAATGCTAGTTTTGGGATCTACAGATTTCGAAATATAATTGTTTCGACTAAGTCCATGATTAACAACAGAAGCTAAGTAAACGATAGTTTACGGTTTTTCTAACGTGTGTCTAGAGTCTAGAACGTGTCCCGTAATATTTTTTTTTTTTTGAGGGAAGAAAACCTGTAATATTAAATGCTAGTTTTGGGATCTATAGATTTCAAAATATAATTGTTTTGACATGGCGATAATTGAAGGAGTCGTAACAAGCCAGAAAATTACGGGAAATAGTCGAAAAAAATATTTATGGAATATATTAGAAAATGTATTTAAAAATTAAGGGAAATAGTCGAAAAATATATATAATTGAATGAGCATATTTGCTTGGTGTTTTTGGCCGTGTCGGTGTTCGAACATAATTGGAGGGCTAGGGAAGAACGAAAGAGACATCGCTATGGTTGACTCAGTACGAGTATATCCAAGCTCGGTCTGTGTTCAAAATGAACATAATGGGGTCGAACTGTACTGAACTGAAGTGAAAACACGGCCTAAGTTCATGTCGTGATTATAAATATATGCAAAAAATTCGAACCTAGGTTTGTCCTAATAGAGCAAAATCCTCGGTTTTTTTCTTCGAATTAGGTGTAAACTCGATTAAATC
This sequence comes from Agrostemma githago, assembly GCA_958450325.1. Lineage (NCBI taxonomy): Eukaryota > Viridiplantae > Streptophyta > Magnoliopsida > Caryophyllales > Caryophyllaceae > Agrostemma > Agrostemma githago. Next base: position 80,288,349 of record OY288241.1, on the reverse strand, counting down.
AAAGCATATATAATATAACAAAAAATAAACGCAACGAAACTAATTTAATAATTTTAGTACTAGAGTTTCGAAATTATAAGAATTCGTAACAATTTCAATAACCTCTTTCTGTCGTCTAAAACCCTCGTTTTTTCCGACTTTTCTGGTAATAACCCGTCTGTCAACACTGTACTGTGTGTGTACCGGGTTTTTTGGGTACGGTGGGAACTCCATTTTGGAATGGGTACGGGTTGACCCGGGTAAGTGATCCGGGTCGAATTGGATTCTTGAGTCCGGGGGTAACGTCCAGTATTCCTGTAACAGCCCGTAGTTTAATGACCTAGGCAGCTCTGACACGAACACTTTTCAGTTTTTTGGAAGTGGAATCTTCGAGAGTGGTTTGGGGAATTGGAGTCGGATTTGAGACGGGTTTTTCGAGGAAAACGAAGGAAGATATCGAAATTAAGCAAATTAGATATGTAGAGAAGAATAGTGTGTGGACTGAACATGCCATTGCAGGAAATTTTCCTGTTTTTTTTTTACAGTTGCATTGCAGGTTGCAGGAAATTTTCCTGTTTTTTCTGTTTACAGTTGCATTGAAAGTGGAAAAAAGTAAAAAAAAAAAAAAAAAAATTAATTAATTAACATATAAATGCATGAAATTTGGTGTAAATTTTGGACAAATTAGGATGATGTAAGTTGATAAATGTGGTGAATTATAAAATTGGTTTTTCTGACCCACTGGACACACGTTAATATGCTAATTAAAGAAAAAATTACAATGACATTATCACGATAAATTGAAATACCAACTCTTAATTACCATATTTAGAAAATATAATGGTGATTCATTCCTTAATTAACATATTAACGTGTGCCCAGTGGACACACGTTAGAAAAATCGTTACAGTTGAAAAAAAACATGAAATTTGGTGTAAATTTTGGACAAATTAGAATGATGTAAGTTTGATAAATGTGGTGAATTATAAAATTTAGGTCAAATTAGGGAGATGTTGATTGATGTAAATTGGCTACCAATCTAAGAACAAAGAGTGTAAATCATATTATTCAAAACACTGAATCTGGTAAAAGAACATGGATCGGTGGAACTCGGGTCGGAAACCGAGTTGGTGTCTCTTAAAACTGATCAAATCGACTATCTTTAGATAATCTAGATAATTTTAGACAATTTTTCTTTGAGTACTTAAGTAGTTGGGCACGTGAATTTTGTTTTATTTACCATACTTAACTTGTTTTGAAAAACAGGTATACGTGTCTTAAACAAAGATTTATATCTTAATTAACGTCTTTTTACTCATTAGTCATGCTTGTAATTTGTACTCGTAACTGGTAATCCTCATGAAGTGGGTCTGACTTAATTGAACTAAACAAAATTAAATAAAACGAGAAATTAACTTAATGAAGTTAAATCGAATTAGTAGGTCTCATGACGGTCTCTCATTAACTTTACTGAGAGATTAAGTACAAATGGAAGTAACAGTGGTACCAAACCTAATAGAAGTAGGTACGATTAACATAAAAGAGTATACAAATATAAAGAAGGTACGCTTGTTATAAAAACAGGTACAAAACAAAATTGTCATTTAAGGATACGAATAGGACATAAAGTGGTACTGAAGAGTCGTCTCTGAATAAGTTATTGAGAGACCGTCTCTTCCAAGATTTTGTAAAATCGAATTGAGCTGAATTGAAATGGGTCAGCATTAATTGAAATTGCAATGGGCTTTCACTTCAATGTTTAGTTGTAATTCATTGGCAAATGTAGGCTAAATGTAGGCTAATTACTTCAATATTTGAACTCTAGCCCAGCCCAATAAGACTTAAACAACAGTAAAAAAAATAGACAAAAGAAAAATTATTCGACTCGTCTTACCATAAAACCGTCACACGAAGAACAGGGTAGGTCTCCTGAGAGACGGTCTCTCATTAACTTTACTGAGAGACTAAGTACAAATGGAAGTAACAGTGGTACTAAACATAATAGTTAACATAAAAGAGTATACAAATATAAAGAGGGTACACAGAGTTATTGAGAGATCGTCTTTCCCAAGATTTTGTGCAAAAAAACAAGGGTTTTTCTCTTACTTTGTTTTTTTGTAAATAATTTAACTTAATCTAGATTTGAGCTGCTATATATGTTTCCTACTTTCTAATGAAAAAAAGTTTTACCATCTCAGAGATTCTACACAGCTCAAATCCCGTCATTCTACTTTGTCCATTAATTGACCCCCACCCATAATTATTGTTACTTGTACACATAAATACTTCAATAACTACTGGGAGTATTAGATTGTTTTAACTTAACTAGAGGATATTGTATTCACTAAGAATGCAACAGTGTTAAAACTCATGAGAAAGAGCTTTACCGTCTTTGAGATTGTACATGTCTCAACCTTGTCCACTCTACTTCCTCCATTAATTGACCCCCACAATTATTGGTCAATTATACACACAACACACAAGCACTTAGATAACGATAATGAGTACATACACGTATGAGATTGTTCTAACTTAATCAAAAGTCTTAAATTTCAGTTTTTGAGAACACTGTTAAAACTCATGAGAAAGAGCTTTAATGCCTTTAAGCTTATGATAACGAGTACACGTATATATTCGGTTACTCAAACCCGAATTTAACCAGATGATTTACACCAAAAGCTTAAGAAAACAATAATTGGGTCAATTGTGAGTAATAAACACATTAAATTTTCAGCCCTTCCCAATTCCACTATAACTGACAATCTGACATAACCTTTTAATCACTGTTCTATATATACCACACTTAATACTACTACTATACTACAACAAAAAAAAACATCAATCAAATACTACTATGTCTGAAAAAAACCTTGAGTTCTCTTCTCACAAACATCCTTCTCCATCTCAAGTAAGTAAACACTCCTACTCTTATTCCATCCAAGTTTTGTTTCTTCGGTTTGAAACCCGTTTGCATCAAAAACCCGTGTCTCAAAACCATTTGAAACCCGTCTGCATCAAAAACCCGTGTCTCAAAACCATTTGAAACCCGTCTGCATCAAAAACCCGTGTCTCAAAACATTTGAATGAAACCCGTCTGCATCAAAAACCAAAACCCGTGTCTCAAAACATTGGAAACCCGTGTCTCAAAACGTTTGAAACCCGTCTGCATCAAAAACCCGTGTCTCAAAACATTTGAATGAAATTCGTCTGCATCTAAAACCCGTCTCTCAAAACATATGTATTTCCGTCAATAGTTTAGATTTTGATTTTTGTCACATGTTAGTTTCGTTAGCTCAACTTCAACTATTAGTCGATCACTCTTTTATAGTATGAGGGTTCAAAACCGTCATTTAATTTCAAGTATTATACGTAATACCCGTGTTTGATCGAAATTCGTATGCATTATGTGCTATGTTCTTCAACTATAATTTATACTAGAAGTCGCAACCATTATTAAAGTTTCGATTTTTTGTGGATACTATTAGTTAAGCTCGGCTTCAAAATCCATCGTCAACATCATCATCAAATCTCAACCCTTTTACTCATTTCCCAAGCTCGAACCCTGTCAAAGTTTTGATTTTTCAAGATATCAGTTAGCTTAGCTATCGATAAAAATAAAAACTTTTACTCATTAACATCATGCATGAATTAAAAAAAAAATCGAATCGTTTCGCTCATTTTTACAAAAAACTCATGTACATCATCTTTCAATTTTTGCTCATTTCCTGAGTTCGAATCACACATGAACCGAGAATTTTCCCACCTTTTTCCAAAAACCGTCATCATTCACTTCACTCATTTCCCGTGTTCGAATCCTGCATGAACCGTAAAGCTTAGTAAATCTTTTCAACTAACCACCAAAATTTTCATGTTTCGATTCTTTACTCATTTCCTGTATTCGAATCACACGTAAACCAAAAAACCTCGAATCTTTTCAACTACTCCGTATCTCTTTTTTTTTTTTCTAAAACTGTCGTTTCCCGGGTTCGAATCACACATAAACCAAAAAAAGCTCCAATCTTTCCAATTAACAAAAAAAATCCCCTAATTTCCCATTTTCCCTCCTTTTTTTTGCTAGTAGTTCTTCTGTGAGACTGTCACGATAAATAATCTTGAGACATATTTAAAGCTAACTCCCTTGTATGTACTGTGAGATCGTCTCATTCGAGAATTTGTGTTCTTTTTTTGCAGATTGTACAAGAACTGAAGGAACTATGGAGCATGGCATTCCCAATAACAGCAATGAACATCCTAGTATACATAAGAGCAGTAGTCTCAATCCTCTTCTTAGGAAGATTAGGCAGCCTAGAATTAGCAGGTGGTGCACTTTCACTAGGGTTTACCAACATCACAGGGTACTCTGTACTTGTAGGGTTAGCCTCAGGTTTAGAACCCATTTGCTCTCAATCTCATGGCTCACAAAATTACCAACTTTTATCAACTTCCCTCAACCAAATGATCCTAATCCTGTTCATTTCAATCATACCCATAAGTTTTTTATGGATTAATTTGGGGAAAATCATGGTTTTTCTAGGTCAAGATCTTGAAGTCACTGCAATGGCTTCTATTTACTGTCTTTACTCTTTACCTGATTTACTAACCAATGTGATTTTACAGCCTTTAAGGGTTTACCTTAGGTCACAAGGGGTGACCAAGCCTCAAATGTGGTGTACTCTTATTGCTGTGGTTTTTCATGTGCCTTTGAATTATTGGGTTGTGATTGTTTTAGGTTGGGGTGTTAAGGGTGTTGCTGTCTCGGCCGTGGCGACTAATTTGAACATGGCGGTTATGATGTCGGGTTATGTTTACTATAGGGAGAGGGCCCGGAAAGGGCGGCGTGGGGTCGGTATTAGAGTTAATGAGGTGATTAAGGAGGAGGTGATTAAGGAGAGGGTGCTTAAGGAGGTTGATGGGGTAGGGAAGTTGTTGAAATTGGCGATTCCGAGTTGCTTAGGGATTTGTTTGGAGTGGTGGTGGTATGAAATCGTGACGGTTCTGTCGGGGTACCTTGCACATCCGAAGGTCGAGGTTGCTGCGACCGGGGTTTTGATTCAGACTACCAGTCTTATGTACACCATTCCTATGGCTTTGGCTGGTTGTGTTTCAGCTAGGGTATGTTCTCTATTCTCTAACTCTCTCTAAGTCTCTTCTGATCTTTCTGAATTTGATTTCATGTTAGATGAACTATCTCGGCCAAAATCTTTACTAGTCGTATACTTGTATTATACTGTTCTTATGGGCCTATGGCTTTGGCTGGTTGTGTTTCTGCTAAGTTACTAAGGCCCTGTTTGGTAAACGACATATTGGGGAAAAATTAGCAGATTTCGACATAAATAGTAGATTGACCATCAAACTACTAATTTCATGTGTTTGGTAAACGGCATATTGCAATAGCATATTGGCCGGAATCTACTATTTTTGAATATGCTGCTAATAGGAGCATATTGAAACAGCATATTGAATTTATACATGAAAACAACTCGATTCTCCCATAATCTGCTAATAACCAAACATTATTTCTTAATTCTGCTAATTTAATTTGATAGTCAAACTTGCTAATACAATCAGCCAATCGTATTCTACTATTGTTAACCGCTATTATAAATCTGATACTGCTATTTGCCAAACAGGGCCTAAGTTTTTTTCTGTTGCATGCTTGTGTTTAGACTCGTTCATTGCTCGTCTTGCTTGACAAAATCCGCATTGTTTGGACTTATGTGCTGAGTTTTCACTTGAGTGTTCGGGGGGCTGCCAGGGTTTGAACTCGTGATTTTTAGTCGTGTTATAGTTCTGATACCATGTTAGATGAATCATCATATATTATTTTGTGTTATGTTAAATTTATTATCATTTGATTGAATCGTATGCTTGTTTTAGAGTCGTTCATTGGTCGTCCGAAAATAGGATTATACACCTGAGCTAAGTTGAGCTTTTGTGTTATGTTTAGACTCGTTTGTGTTATGTTTAGACTCGTTCAATGCTATTGTACAACCAAGGCAAAATTATTGAGCTTTTTTGTATATTTATTAAGCTTATACAGTAAAAGTTTCTGAGCTAAGTTGTAAGTTTTTGAGCTTAAACATTTATGTGATTTAACTTGACAAATTTACACTAAAACTCAGAAAATTTACAGCAAAACTCAAAATCTTTGTAATAAAGCTCAAGATCTTAAAATCAGTTGTATATAGAGCTATGTACAACTGGTTGTATAATCCTCTAATTGTTGGTCGTCCCGATCATATGTTTACCTTTGAATAAAACAATGCTCACAGATAATATAAAAGGTAAACAGTAATACAATTCATTGCATCTAATGATGTAGCAACATGTGATTAAGTTGAACCAAGACTAATAAATTAAACTAAGAGTATTGTTTAAAAGACTAAGTGCAAAGAACAAGAACAAAGAATATGATGATGATGGATGGTTGGTTCATTTGTCTAATTTGCTTGGCTTTTGTTCTTCTACTAATTGTTTAACTTGATTCTATATGAACCAATTGTTTAACTCCATACCGAAAAAACGAATTTAGTTTGTTTAATTAATCAAGCGTCAACTAACCGTCTTTTTAAATTCCGAATAACATTGATGACGACAATGTTGATGATTAAGTTACTCTTAATCAAATCATTTGTGTTATAATCTAATTAATTAACTAAAAGTTCGAGAGTATGGATTATGATGACGAAGATTTAAGTTACGGTTTAATTATTGTATCGTCTTCGTCTCATTGACAAGTGTAGTTAGTTTCTAATTATATAACTAATGGCAAGATCATATCTTTGCCAATGTTAAATTTGATATCTAATTAATTAATTGATTAATTAATTAATTAATTAGTTAAGTAATTAACTAATAAAGATATGCTCAATAATGGAGAGCTTGAAGGCACACTAATTGTGTTGGATTTGGCATACTTTTGGTGTATTTTAAACCAATTTATTTACTCAATTTTTGCTCTTTTTTTTTTCCATTGTGCTTTCTTACATGGTAGAGGTATTACTATATATAAAAGCAAAACCTAATAAAAGTAAAATTTTCATAGACTATGGACCATGGGCGAATCCCGAACGAACCCGGGTCCTATGGCAGTCGAAACAATTTTTTTTAGTATTTTGTTGAATTTTCATGTTATAATATACCGAGTATAAATTTTTAATTTCTACAAGTTCAAACAATGATCAAACTGAACTAGATTAGAGAACACGAAGACCGGCCAACCCTTTTTTCCATACTCGGAGGTCTATTCTAGTCCGAGTTAGGGGTTCAAACCACTATTTAAACTATTTTCTTTTATTTGGACAATCGATCAGTTTTTCCACTCGTTAATATTTTCATTGGTGCTCGAAAAGAAAATTTTCTGGATCTGTCGTGGACTCGTAGTTTGATGAGTGTGGACCAATGCTAGTACTCCAATATCTTGTGTAAAGAAGAAGTGGATACTTCAAGAATAATGTTGTCCACATCAAAACACTAAGTTTGGGGAGAAAAGAAGTATCTTGTGTATATAAACAAACTAAAGCTCCTACTCTTTTACACCCCATGATTGCATCACTTGTAGGGATCAACTTGTTACTTGTAGGTCACTTTGTATGAATAGAGTACTCTCCCTTGTAACCGGTTATTCGTAACATGTCAAATACTACTTACTTAGAGGTTGTTTGGTTCATTATGGGAAGATGGAGTTACCGGGAACTTAAATTCAAATGAATTTGTATTTTACGTGAATTGCAAAAATGTTGTTTGGTTGCAATAAGGGAAATTAATTCAATGTGAGAAGTTGTATATACCGAAAGGGGGCTAGGTAAGCAACTTCCCCCGTTATGCAGGAATTGACTTTCCTTGGAAAGTTGTACCGTAATTTCCATAAAATACCAAAATTTATCAATTCATGAGGGCTACCAAATGACCCCTTAGTGAGGTTAAGACAACGTTCTTCCTTGGGAAGAACGGTGTTTTTTGTCTCTCTTTTTTTCTCAAAATAGGTAAATATCTTACTGTTAATTATCAATATGACGGATATTTCTGTCACAAATAAGAATTTGAGTCGTGCAGTGTGAAATTATACTAATATAGTGAAACAAAACTAGTTGAGTTAAATTAAGCTTATGTACTTTGGATATCTTATAGGAGTAGGAATAGTTCCCTAGCATTATTGGTGGTGTGACCAAATAGTTTAACAAACTTAAAGCCAATCTATAACAAATTGTCTTTAATTATCATCTTCTTTTGTCATTGGGACCCTTAAGACTTTGCTTTGTTGATGGAGGTTATGTATGGCAATCAAGTTGCTTTGCAACTAGACTCCAAGTGTCGGAAACGACTATATTGTCAGAGTTTCAGAATCGACTATTTTGTTTTTTAATTTTTCGAGGTGCTTATAGTGGTTTGTGACGATATTATCGACTAGTTCAAAACACCTACGTTTGTTTATTTAATTGGAGTATTTATTTCTATATTTTGTTAAGTAAAAAAAAATTCTTTCTATATTTTTGATTAGTGAAAAAACTTTTTTTTCGATTAAATTTGTGGTAAATTTATTATATTTGAAAAATTATTGTGAGCACAATTTAGGTTTATTATTGTAATATTTCCATATTTTGTTAAGTAGAGAAATTATTTCTATATTTTGATAAGTGAAAAAAACTTGTTTTTCGATTAAATTCATGATAAATTTATTGTATTTGCAAAAATTATTGTGAGGACAATTTAGGTTTATTATTATAATATTTCCATATTTTGTTAAGTAGAGAAATTATTTCTATATTTCGATAAGTGAAAAAACTTGTTTTTCGATTAAATTCATGATAACTTTATTGTATTTGCAAAAATTATTGTGAGGACAATTTAGGTTTATTATTATAATATTTCTATATTTTGTTAAGTAGAGAAATTATTTCTATGTTTTGATAAGTGAAAAAACTTGTATTTTGATTAAATTCATGATAAATTTATTGTATTTGCAAAAGTTATTGTGAGGACAATTTAGGTTTATTATTGTAAAATATAGGGGACAATCCAATCTAATAAAATATCCTAATTTTTTGTATTAGCAGAATTTTGATTTAATTACGTAGCGAAACGTGAAAAAAGAAGAGTTTTTTGTAAGGGTTTGACTTTTAGCCGTACGTTTTTTACTCAACGCAGACTTTAACCGACGAACTAATATTGTAAAAATTATTTCTATATTTTGATAAGTGAAAAAACTTATTTTTCGATTAAATTCGTGATAAATTTATTTTATTGTAAAAATTATTGTGAGGACAATTTAGGTTTATTATTATAATATAGGGGACAATCCAATAAAATATCGTAATTTTTTCTATTAGCGGAATTTTAATTTAATTATGTAGCGAAACAACTTGAAAAAAAAAAAAGTTTTTTCGTAAGGGTGTGTTTTTTAGCAGTACGGTTTTTACTCAACGCAGACTTTAACTGACGAAAAAACATTTTAGGTGGGAAACGAGCTAGGAGCAGGAAAGCCCTACAAAGCAAGACTAGCAGCAATGGTAGCATTAAGCTGTGCATTTCTAATAGGAATCATGAATGTAACATGGACCGTAATTTTCCGAGAAAGTTGGGCCGAGTTCTTCACACCCGACACAACCGTGACGGGCCTGGTGGCCTCGGTGATGCCGATAATGGGCTTATGTGAGTTAGGTAACTGCCCACAGACCACCGGGTGTGGCATCCTACGTGGCACGGCTAGGCCGTCTGTTGGGGCCCGCATCAACCTCGGCTCGTTCTACTTTATAGGTATACTCCATGAATATTCCTAATATATTTTAGAGGATATTATGACAGTCTTAATATTCTACACAAATTATACAGTAATATACAACTATCGTACTGTGCGACAGACCTTCAAATTAAGAATTTATGGTAAAAAATTGTCACTGTAAGTTAAATAGTTACCAGTTTTTGATACAAAAAGTGGTACTCCCTCCGTTACAAAATATAGGTAGTTTTAGGTAGGGGTGTTCAAAAATTGACCCGGACCGGACCGGACCGTAAGGTCCGGGTCGGTCTAGACCGGGGCACGTACCGGTCCGGTCTCCGGGTCCCAAAAAAGTTGGTAACCGGTCCCCGGTCCGGTCCACACTTTAAAAAAATATCAAATTTAGTGTATTTTTACGGTCCGGTCCGGTCTTAAGAGGGTCCGCTCCGGGTTTCTTTGTTAACCGGTCCGGTTCGCGGGTTTGGATTTTTTGGGTTCCGGTCCGGGTTTGGACCGGTGAACACCCCTAGTTTTAGGTTATTAAAAATTTCTTTTATATATAAGTTGTTTTACATTTTTCGATGCATTAAAAACTTCTTTAATTGGTCAATAAAGGTTTTCCCAATTTCCAAAGCAGCTTAATATTTACTTCAAATATTTTCTTAATAATTGTGCATTTTTCAAAAACTACCTATATTTTGTAACGGAGGGAGTAATATTTTTCTAAAAGTGTTACCGTGCGACAGACCGAGAAATTTATGGTAAAAAGTTATCAGATAAATAGTGACCAGTTTTTAATACAAAAAAAATGATAATTATTTATCTGAGAGTGGTAACTAACTAGCCTAAAATAGTAAAATGGTCCCTTTTTAACATAAATTGCAAATTTTTACTATCATCGAATGGTACAACGATTGTATACAATAATTACTGAATATTTTATCCTGTATTCTTTTCTAACCCTTAATAATATATTAGAGTGGTAACTAACCAACCTAAAATGAACACTTTTAACATAAATTGAAATTTTTGCTATTGTTGCATGATACAACGGTTGTATACAATAATTACTACGAGTATATTCTTTTCTGACCCTTAATATTTTATTGTATACTGATATATTGTCTGATAATAATAGGCACCCCGGTGGCGGTGGGGCTGGCGTTTTGGTTAAAAGTCGGGTTTAGCGGGCTTTGGTACGGGCTGCTTTCGGCCCAAGTGGCTTGTGCAATTTGGGTGTTGTATGTGGTGTTAGGGTGTACCGATTGGGAAGGTGAGTCTTTGAGGGCTCAAAGACTTACTAATAATAAAGGAGGAGTTGTTGAGTTGGAGAAATTGTGTGATTGTGATGATGATGAGAAATTACTATTAGATGGTAGTCATCATCATATGATGACCAATGTATAATGTGATGTGATGTAGCAACTCTCTAGATTCTTCTAGTTGTCATTGGTTTAATTTTGAAATCGATCTTCACATTATGATTTCGATTCGATATACAGTATTGGTTGAAAGGATTTTCCTAAACAGTCGAGGTATTGCCTGAATTGATATCATTGTTATCTGAACTGGATGATGGCGGAAAGCAGCGATATGAAAATGGATGTTAGTTTGTACTATACTAAATAATCATTAGAAATTTGATACCCTCGATTTCCTCTGTAGTGGTGTTAATCTCGGAGTTATGATTTTGATATACAGTATTGGTTGAAGGATTTTCCTAAACAGTCGAGATATTGTCCGAATTGATATCATTGTTTTCTGAACTGGATGATGGCGGAAAGCATACAGCGATGTGGAAATGGATGTTAGTTTGTACTATACTAAATAATCATTCGAAATTTGATACCCTCGATTTCATCTGTAGTGGTGTTAATCTCGGAGTTATGACCTACTTATGAAATCGATCTTCACAATTTGATCACGAATCACGATAATCGAGGAAATGGATATTTGTAAACATTGTGGAGCATTTCAAGGGATAAATATTGACACAAATTCTTGTTTGTGACGGAGATATCCGTCATAAACGTATGACGGGTCAAGTAGATACCATTTGAGGGGAAAAGACAAAAGTAAGGTTGGTGGGGCCTTTGTCTTTTTTCCCTCAAATGGTATCTACTTGACCCGTCTTAAGCTTGCGACGGATATATCCGTCGCAAGAGAGACCAACTGTATATTGAGTAGCTAGCCCATATCCACCAAGTTAGTTCACTATCGGAATCGACAAATTCTTGTTTCTGATTACATTATTTGTCGTAAACTTTAACACGGGTTAACTACATTTTAAGTTGCCTATGAAATGTTAAATATTTTGTTCTTATCAGCTCATATACCTAATATTTGACTTGTTTTAAGGTTTAAAATTGACTAGGGATAATCCGTGTTAAGCAAGACTAATAGGTGAAGATAATGTCTTCATGAAAGGTCAAAAACACAGAATTATGTCCACGTGGACCAATAAGATTGGTTGATTGATTGAATGAATTGAGAGGTGCCTACAAAATGGCATGCTCTAAGTTAGTTGATGGTTGGATAGGGATGAATGGAGACTACGACTTGATGGTGACTTCACAATTTCTCCAATAACAGTAATCCCTCTGTCCCAATGTATTATTTACGTTTTTTTTTTGGCACTATTTATGAGGTGAAGTAATCTTTGATATAATTTCTAAAATATAATGTAAAATATAGTCACGTGAATTTTTTTGAATTGTCTTAATAATTATATTAAGAATATCATTTTTTTACAATTGTTAATAATACGTAAATAAAGATATGAATGAAATAAAATGTGCATCGGCAAGTGTGAAAAAGCAAACGTAAAGAATTCATCGGGACGAAGGGAGTAATCGTTAGAAAGAATTATTCATCATATTGTTACAACGGATCAAATAATTACTCTGTATCATTTAAATCGATAAGGATAAAGCACTGGTATTCTTTATTAGTTTATTGCTGTGTTTTTTCATTTAAATAAATATTATTTGACCCGTCATATTAATATGATAAATATCTCTATCGTAAATAAGAATTTGTGTAACGTGAATCAACGAAGAGGAGGCTATCCACGTAGCAAAGCAATGAAATTTTAAAAAAAAAAATAAAAAAAATGTCAATGCATTAAAGGCTCAATGTTCACTTGAATCCTAGAACAGTAAAAAGTTTTTAAAAAATAAAATAAAAAATCGTTAGTGATTAGACGTGACAAATCACTTTATATTTACGATATTTCGATTACAAAGTTTTACAGTAATATTCAGATTCTTTTACGAATGATGCGTCTTTTTTTTGTCACGTGTGTAAGTTTACTTTGGATATTTACTATCTCGAGAGACCAATTCCGAATAATTATTACTGTGTTATTCTGTAGGAGTATAAATTTAAAACGGTTATACCGATCTGAAACAAGAATTTATATTGATTAACAAAGTTGATTTTATTCCACAAACCTTATCATAAGAGTGATAGTGACTTCACTTCCAAAGCCTTAATACAAAAAGCACATCATCAATGAACTATCTACTTCATGTTTTGAGCAATTCCCACCCATATGTCTAGTGCCCACACTTTTGCCCTATTAATATTTTATTCTTATTATTATTATTATTATTATTATTATTATTATTATTATTATTATTATTATTATTATTATTATTATTTATTATTATTATTATTATTATTATTATTTTATTATTATTTTTTTTTTAAAATGGAACTTGCATTAACATCAGAACAAATTACAAGAAGTTAGAAGGGAGCCGAGATACTATTTGGGCCCCCACTCCCAGTTTACAAAAAATTGGTGGACAACCGAGATACTATCCGAGATATTATTATTGTTGTTGTTGTTATTTTTATTATTATTATTTATTTATTTATTTATTTATTATGAAAGGAGAATTTTATTGATGAATCAAAACACAGTTTACAAAAAATTGGTGGACAACCGAGATATTATCCGAGATATAATTATTATTGTTGTTATTATTATTATTCAAAGGAGTCAGTCACGGAGACAAGTTTGTTACTGACTGAATTTGAACCCAGATCATGATTTTATCAGCTAAATTAACTGATATTTGCCGAGTTATAAAACATTTATTCACGTTATCTAGAGTCACATGACCAAATATTATGAGTCTGTAGCTTAATTAGTGTCTTAATACGATTTATACACGTAAATGCAGTGTCTCGGAGGATTAATTCGCTTTCAATGGAGAAAAAGAAGTGAATATACGATAAATTTTTACTTTATTATACGATTTTAGAGTATGAAACTGCCTCTGTATATTTAAGGACAATTTCCAATTTTATTTAGTTGGACTTTTGTCTATGTTTCTCCTTTCTAAAATATTGGGCTTGGCCCAACTTACCCTATGTGTCCTTAAACTTCAAGATAACATGCCATTCTCATGAAAGTTATTGAGCCCAAACTTTAAGGACATTAGTTAAGGGCCTTAAGGCCTACTCCATGCTTATAAAAAAGGTGCTCTTTGTGAACTAGGTAAAAATTCGGTCGGCATTATATGAACTGAACTGAATTGAAGTTGACTGAAAAATAGTATATTCTTTCCGATCCAATGATATTATAATTCACATTAGTAATTATGCATATAAATATAATAAAAAATTAATTGTTTGAAGAAAATTACTCAATAATTTTAATAATTTTCTTAGGAATTGGAAAATTAATTTTGGAAAATTAATTATGAAAATAAGGTATTTGACATAAATGATTAACCTTTTATTTGATTTTATAATTATGAAAAGTATTGCAATTTCAAAGAACCGGAGGAAGTAATATAAAAGCAAAACACTCACAACTAAGGTCCTGTTCTTTTGGACTGAAACTGACTGAATTTAACTTAACTGAACTTAATTTAACTGAAACTGACTAAAATATAGAGATAAAATATGCCTTCTGAAACTGAACTGAACTGAACTAAACTGAAACTGACTGAATATAAGTTCAAAATAACAGGGATTAGTAGCATAAGCAAAACTCAAGTGGATTTGGTGAAGAATTTGGTAGGCAAAAACTTTTAGGTTGGCCCCAAGTACTAGTCCTTTTGCACCGACTATCAAATTTAGACGGTCATGTTTGTGGGTCAAACATTTGAGTGTCACAAAAAAAAAAATTACTTATTTCTCGACAGGTATATTCGTTCTAAGTTTGAAACGAATTAATCAATCAATCTGTTTAATAAACTATATAGTGTAAAAATTAATACATTATTGACAATCTACTACAGTAATTTTGTGTATCTGATAAACGATATATTTTGATATTATATTGCTCAGAATCTACTGTTTTTTAATATCATATTGAAATTTGAAACAACATATATACATGAAAACAATACAATTATCTCGTAATATGTTGATTACCAAACGGTCTTTCGTAATCGTGTTAATTTAAAACAAAACGATATTTTAAAATAATTTAGAAAATAAAATAAAAAATAATAATAATAATAATAATAATAATAATAATAATAATAATAATAATAAAAATTGTATCTCGGTTGTCCACCAATTTTTTGTAACTGCGTTTTGATTCATCAATAAAATTCCCTCATAATAATAATAATAATAATAATAAATAAATAAATAAATAAATAATAATAATAATAATAATAATATATTTTTTTTAAAAAAAAAAGGTGTAGGGCCGAATTAACAGAAAATATGGACCGTTGGTTGAGCATAGAAGGAGAAAGGAAAGTGGAGGTTGATTTTGTGGGCCAAACTTAGAAGAATAAAGATATTGAGTTTAATACGTTTATTTAATTTGATTTAATTCAATGTAATTAGACTTCTAAGTACCTAACTTACACTAATCAAGAGTTTAAGACCCTACCTTAAGGAATCTGGAACCTTCCTTCACTCCACGTGTATTTTTTTAGGGCCCTCTAATTTATTCTCCTTACCAAATTTGGTACACCTCCCACTTAAACCCGATTCTTTTCGACTTCTTTTCAGTTTGCTTCTATTCAGTTCAGTTTAATTCAGTTCAGTTCATTTCAGTTCAGTTCAGCCTCAAGAGTCTCATTCTGTCGCATTATTTTAGCTTGGTTCAGCCTACTTTAGTCCTAAAAAAGAGTCTTATACTCCCTCCGTTCAAATCCAAGCTTCGACACTATTCACAATCAAGGAGAACTTTCGATATTCACGACAATCTATTAGAGAAAATATATTCACGTGGGATCTTGTTTGATTCGTCTTTAAAAGTACATTATTAATATCCAATTTCCATAATTTTTACTAATATGTTACGAAAGATATTAACGATGCAAAATGCGCGTTGGCAAACGTGAAAGAGCAAAAGGGAAGTTTGGACTTGAACGGAGGGAGTATTTCGTACTCCTGTAAAGGATCTTCTGACTTCTGTTACAAAATTATATGTGTAATTGATTGTCTGAGTTCTGTTACAAAGTTGTTGAGTTACAGAGTTTTTGAAGATATTAATTATTCTTATAAACTTAATAACTTTTTTATTGTAATTAAAAAAAAAAATCATTTTTCAACATCTAAATCTAATGCTAATACTCTCTACTAACTAACATAAAACCGTTAGTTCTTGTATTTTCCAACTGACAAAAAAAAATATTTAACATATTTTCACATTTATTGTCCACAAAATTTTATTTTCTCCAATTTTTTTAGAATTGTAATATTTTTTAAAGATTTTTGAGAAATATTTTATTTCGAATTTAAAGAATTAGAGAGAGTATTATAGTATATGACTACCAACACTCAACCACAAATAACTCAATCACAACACAAAAGCCCTTTTTTTTCTTTGGAATTTAGAAAGTGGCTACCAAATTGGCCTTTGGTGATATCATTTCTTTGAGAGAATGTTGGAAAAGTTCTCTAGCAAACAAAGGACAAGATGTGACCACTATTAAGAGTCCAAATTCCATGACACCACAACCCACTAATAAAACCAAATCATACGGTCAATCCTCTGTATAAATAAAGTCGTCAGAATGATACTCATAATCTGAGTTGAAATATCGTATTTATAATGTTAATCTGTCTGGATTTTTTATCATTAAGAATTAAACAACTCTTAAGAGTACGTTATAGTATGACATACGAAATCAATCGTGTTATATTTTACTTAAATACCCTCGTATGAATATCAGTTGTAAATTGTAATCGTCGATCAATTGTACTAATATATAACTGAATTAGTTTATACGAGTAAATATTATTACGGTTTTTCTAACGTGTGCGCAATGGGTACACGTTAATATGTTAATTAACGAATGAATCACCATTATGTTGTCTAAGTATGGTAATTAAGAGTCGATATTTCAATTTATCGTGATAATTAGCATATTGGGCACACGTTAGAAAAATCGATATTATTATTCTGGCTGAAACCGATTCAAGTTTTCTTTTGGGTTTAATTACTAAGAGGCCAACATGCCCATCACCTCAAAGATCCTATGAACACCTAACAAAATTGTGCTAAATTGACTAGACAAAGCAAAAAAAACAAACAAGTAAGTGAGTGAATGAATTAAGTTGAGACTTAACATATAGAATGTGATGCTATGAACACTATTGCATTACCAAAAGGACCAAATAATTGTATCCCATTATGTGGGGACGATATTCACAAAATTCACTAGCTGTCGTCTCAATTTAACATGTCTCGAAAAATATATATTCTGATAGTATATAATATATACTTGTAAATTTAATAAAAGACGATCATATTATTAGTGACAATATATAACCTAATTCAATAGATTATTATTATTATTATTATTATTATTATTATTATAAGCGGGAGAATTTTATTAGATAAACTATTATTATTATTATTATTATTATTATTATTTTGTTCAAAATATAAACTATTATAAGTTTTTGTCATATAAACTACGTTATGTTATTTAGCGCGAATAATTTTTTTTAAAAAAAATTAAAAATTAAAGATCCATGCCATACTAGTACATTCCCAAATAAAAGGGTTTGTTCTTAATTCTCTACTAAGATAGGAATTGTCCTTAAAATTAGGGAATGTTTGGAGCCAAACAAATTAAGGAAGGTCCCCAAGACCCCAAGTTGAATAGTAGGTATATAAGTATATTATTCCCTCCATATCAGTCATCTGTTTACTTTTATTTATAATACTTCGCACAAATAATACACAGTAAAATACGGAGTATAAACAAATGATCGAGACAGAAAGAACACCGTCGAAAGTCTAAGGTATCAATTGATAGATATGATTGTGTCAACCCCATTGAGCACTAAAGCTAATGTTAGTATGTGATGCCTTGATCTTTTTTATTTTACCTACCTTCCATACTTTCATGACATTTGTCATCACCTCGATCACCAATCGTCCAATCCCGACTTCCACTATATGTCTTTTTCCTCGACTAGTAGCTGCATGTAAAAACAAATTAAAACTCTCAAAACCAGAATTAAACGTGTTACATGCTAAAATGTGGTACAAAACCATTGATAATCAATCGATTGAGTTCGAGATACGGGTTACAGTCCAACTGATAGTTCATTAGGGTATAAGATCGATGGATTGTGTACAAAATTTCGTGAAATTTGAGATATTTTAAATTCGAATATGTAAGGTTCGATTTATGCTGAAAAGTTAGGTCAAAGCAGTGTAAACCTAATTATTCAGTTCAAGGTCAAGACAAATCACCGACTTCTTCGAGTACAAATAACCTACTAGACCGATTTTTTTTATCGTTTCTTAATAACCTGACCTGTGACACGAAATATATAATCAATATCGACTCAATTCAATCACAAACCGGCCGGGTCGAAATTGATGTAGTACATACAATAATGGTTCCAAATTGAACATGTTTTAATTATGTTAGGTTAATTTTTCAAACAATAGTGCAAGCATGAATGTCCTCTAGCTTAAGGGTATACCCTATAGCACATGCCCAAATTGCAAGCACCTAACCCTAAATTCAATATGTAACATAATTTTTACTATTGACTTTGGAATTGATAGTGATAGTAGTGTACGTTCCTCATTGCACGCCTCCCTTTCTTTCATTTGTTCAATTGTTCTTGGCTTCCTCTTCTATTAGCAATAATAATAACGATTTTTCTTACGTGAACCCATTGATAATAATGTAAATTTCGTTTTGATTCATCAATAAAATTCTCTTTTTTTAAAATAATACTAATAATAATACTAATAATAATAAAATTCATGAATAAAATTCTCCATTTATAATTAAAAAATAATAATAATAATAATAATAATAATGTCGAGACGGATTCATGCATGTCGTTATGGGATATGATCTCGGGATCTTGTAGCACAATTCTTTTTATATATATTTTGTGATTTTGTCAATTTTTCAGTTGATAATGAAGTACAGAGTAATTTTTTTGTCTCAGTAATTTGTTTATTTTTATATTATTTTAACTTTATTTAAATGAAAGTTTTTAGAGACTCGAGGAAAGTATAAATAATTACGAGTATAAAATAAGACGGTGAGGGGGATTTTTTTTTTTTTTTTTTTTCAATTTTGACTATATTATAAGAAGATAAGATGCGTATATATAACACTAAATTTACGTGATACGATTTCATGCATGACAAATAAATGACTTCATGCATGGACTTATAGAGTACGTACACTAGTAGACTAGTAATCCTCACTTCAATGTAACTCTTACTCGATGACGTATGCATGACGTTTACATTGTCACGAACCCTAGACCAATTTTATATGGGACGAATTCACGATAAATTTAATCATTCACAAAATAGTACAGTAATAACTCTTTATAATCGACTTTTGTTTATAAAAAATGCATTTAACATATGTGGAATAAATCGAGTTTTATAAACGAAAGTAGTCGATATCAATAAAACTTATTAACGTGGTTATATTACTCCATATATACTGTATGTCTGTATTTATTATAATTAATACGGATTTAGGTTCAAATTTTATCAGCATTATACGTCATTATAACGTTATATTTACGAGTATTTTTTCAAAAAAAATTTATATAAAAAAAAGCATCTAAGAGAAGATCTTATTGATGTTGTAATTCATTCATTATACTGTATGTCTGTATTTATTATAATTAATACGTATTTAGGTTCAAATTTTATCAGAATTATACGTCATTATAACGTTATATTTACGAGTAATTTTTTTATTTATTATTTTTTTTATATAAAAAAAAGCATCTAAGAGAAGATCTTATTGATGTTGTAATTCATTCATTCTTTGAATTTGGTACGTAAGTTTGAAGTATATTGTACATACACTTGCTATTATGTGTTGACTTTGGCTTTAGCTTTTAGTATTAAGATGCCAAAAACAATAACTACCTCCCAATATCTGCTAGACGAGTCTAATTACGTTCTTCGTTGAAAAAAAAAAAATTTGTTTAATTTGTAATTTTAATATTTTTTTAAAATAATTTTTTTGATGATGATTTGACTATTTCTCTAACATTTAGGTATTTAATTTGGTCATCTAGAAACCTAATCAAACACTATATAAATACAATCATATAAAGACATAAAAGAAAAAATAAATTCTTCACTAAGGAAAATAAGACATATAACGATGACATAATATGTTATATAGTGATATCGAGTCTTGATAATACCACACATAACATTCAGAATCTCGAGATTATTAATTTTTAATTTTTGTTTGATACAATTATTATTATTATTGTTATTTGCCGTGTAATAGTCTTAATTACTCCCTTTGTCACTGTCATTTATTTATTTTTTAATTTATTTTTATTATGAGTGATATTTTAAAAAGATAAACAAATTACTGAGATACGTAAAAATATTTTAGAAATTTGTGTATATTTTGTATTTCCGTACTAATGATCCTTGTTAACTCCGAATTATATATCCAACAACCACCAATAGAAAATTTAGATTAAGTTAATAAATGATGAAATAAATAAAGTAAATTTATTGTAATTAATTAGTAGTAATTCACTTACTCATTAATATTATTTTCTAATTAAGGAATCGTTAATTAATCGTAGTGCGTACGTAGTAAGTAAGACATGCATGCATGCATGCAATAATTAGGGTTACCAATTTACCATTATTATAGTTCTAATAATTAGGATCGTAGAATGAATTTGAAATGTTGAATTTCGAAAATTAAATTTCAAGAAAATTATCATATGATACGGAGTACATAACGTCCTTTCCTTTGGAATTTATGCGTTCGATATATAAAAATACATACAGTATATTACATTGTACGAAGTATAAAATATCATTTTTATCGATCAACCACGAGCAAAAAAATTAAAATCAATAATTAGATTGATGGGAATTGAGAAATAATATCAATCACATGTTTTTTGAGAATAAATTCTTTGTACTTATAACCCCTTTTTTTGACATCTTAATTAGTAGTTTTCGAATAATTAATAATAATTGCGTAAAACTGTCTCACACTCTGTACACGATAGTTCATTTGTATTAAAATTTCACTCATTAATCGTTAGTCAATAATAAATGACGTTTTTTATAAAAAAAAAATGATTTCACGCATGAAATCGTCTTACATTATAATTTATATATTAATTTCGAGTCATTATCATAAAGGGTTATGATGTCAAAGTCTAATACTCACAATTTATATTATGCTTTGAAGTTACTACTATAAGTACTAAAAATCACTTGCATGACTCATATCCACTCATGTATGATGATCATGTCTCACTTAATTAAAATCTTAAATTACGGGTTAGTCTATCTTAAGACAGATATATTAGAATTAAAACGTACAGATTTAGTGACAAACTGACAAATCCAAAAAAAAAAATCTCGATTTATTATGTCATTGTAAAATTTAGAAGCTATTTATTATACCTATAATAATTATAATTTTTTTTATCCTAAAAATTAGACAAAAAAAATAAATTGTTTTGCGGGGTTCTGAGACCACGTAACACAAAGCATAGATCTGCCTCTGCGTACCAATTATGCGATTTTTGAATAATAATGTATGATTATATATTTATATATTACATTAATTCGAGCCACTCGATCGTTCTTCACTTAAATGATTAATTAATTGGAATATAATTAGGTGATATATTGTGATAAAGAGATAAAAAGAATATATAGAAATGGAATAAAGTTGTTTATCTAGAATTTTAGATGATAAATTATGGAGCTCAATTCATATAAACCTCGTATTCATTCTTTTCTCCTAATATTCTTCCCCAAAAAAATATTGCTTTTAATATTCCCAAATCAACAAATAAATGTTTTTTCGAAATAAATAAATAGTTAAAATGTAAATATATGAAACGCTAATTATATATATATAAAAAAATTAATTTATGCTATTAATAAAAGTGAATATTTTTCTTATACAAATGGACTGTCACACCGAATACAATATAAGACCGTTTGCAACTTTTTTTTTCGTATATATCAATAATTTATAATCCCGTAATTATATCGATTAAATACTTAAATTGTTACTCAACATTATTTATCCTCTTCAACTTATATTTTCACACTAATAATTAAGTTAAATAATTCCAAAATATTTAGTTTATTGTTATAAAAGTATTTTACTTTAATTATTTAAGTAATTAAATTAAATACACACTTAAACACGTGTCAATTACTTACTTAACTACAAAAAAAATTAAAATAATTCACCAAATGTAAAACAATTCAATTCAAATTTGGATAAGCTTAGCCCCTTGATATGTCATGTATGTCCTACCTCTTCTTCCTTTTCTCCCCTATATATATTCCTCCCTCAAAAAACTTTGTTCATATCAAAAATCCACACACAAATTTCTCAAAATTATCACTCATCTTGTCACACTAAAATTCATATATAAAAAATAATAATTAAAATTCACTTAAAAAAATAATTATGACTGCAAAAAATGCAGCTGGTGCGGGTTCTTCTCTGCACCTGGAGAAGAACCCGACAGTTGCTGAACCTGAGCCCGGTTCACTGTTGAAGCTAGCGATAGTAGCTTCAATAGCGGCTGGGGTCCAGTTCGGGTGGGCGTTACAATTGTCGTTATTGACACCCTACGTTCAACTTTTAGGCATTCCACACAAATGGGCTTCCTACATTTGGCTATGTGGCCCTATTAGTGGCATGATAGTCCAACCAACGGTCGGATATTATAGCGACCGTTGCACCTCCCGGTTTGGTCGCCGCCGCCCGTTTATAGTGGCGGGGGCGATCTTGGTGGCGGTCGCGGTTTTCCTGATCGGGTTCGCGGCTGACATAGGTCACTCAGCAGGGGACCTTGAGGGAAACGTGGCGAAGCCACGTGCCATATCGATCTTCGTAGTAGGGTTTTGGATCCTGGACGTGGCCAACAACACCCTGCAGGGTCCTTGCAGGGCGTTGCTGGCTGACTTGTCAGCCGGGTCCCAGTCCAGGACCCGGACAGCAAACTCATTCTTCTCATTCTTCATGGCAGTCGGCAACGTGCTGGGGTACTCTGCCGGCGCCTACCGTAACCTCTACAAACTGTTCCCCTTCACCAAAACCGCAGCCTGCAACATCTACTGCGCGAACCTGAAATCCTGCTTCCTCATCTCCATCACACTGCTCCTCCTCCTGACAACCCTGGCTTCGTTCCTGGTCAAAGAACGTCAGTTCTCACTCGACGAGGACCTAAAACCAGCTCCAGCTCCAGCTGCAGCCTCAGGCTGCAGCTCCAGCTGCAGCACCAGGCTCCCATTCTTCGGGGAGCTGTTAGGGGCACTGAGAGACCTGTCTCGACCAATGTGGATACTAGTACTCGTAACCTGCTTAAACTGGGTCGCCTGGTTCCCGTTCTTCCTCTTCGACACAGACTGGATGGGTCGAGAGGTGTACGGGGGCACAGTAGGAGTCGGAAAGGCGTACGAAGGGGGAGTTCATGTAGGATCACTAGGGCTAATGATCCAAAGTGTTGTGTTGGGTGTAATGTCACTAGGAATTGAGGCATTGGCTAGGTTGTTTAGAGGGGTCAAGAGGTTATGGGGTGTGGTCAACATTTTGTTAGCAGTGAGTCTAGCCATGATGGTTTGGGTCACCAAGTCAGCTGAGCATTATCGATCTGTTAATCATTTTAGTGGTCTAGTCGACCCACCACCACCTCCGGCCGCTGTCAAAGGTGGTGCTTTGGCTATCTTTGCTGTCCTTGGTGTTCCTCTTGCGGTACGTTCTCTAAGACCCTGTTTTTTTTTTCCAACTTATTTTCAACTCAGATCAATAATATTTTCAGTATAACTTAATTAATAATTAGGTCACAATTATGTTTTTTTTTGTAACTTTACCAGTTAAATTAGTTTTATATTATAGAGTACATAATTTTATGTAGTTTTTTTTAGTACTCCGTACTTGATATAAGTTTTTCTTTGGTTATGAATTTATATACGTTCTCTAATACTTTATTTTTTTCAGCTTATTTTTAACTTAGATCAATAATTTTTTGTGACTTAATTAATAATTAGGTCATAAATACGTGACTTTACCAGTTAAATTAATTTTATATTATGGAGTACATAATTTTATGTATTTTTTTTTACGTGTAAATTAAAATTATCTCATGCATATAACATCTTGTACACGTAAATGATAAAATTTGGTATAATTTTTTTTAATACTTGATATAAGTTTTTTTTTTGGGGTTATGAATTGATGGTATTAAATATTGTTTGATCTACCTGTCTAACTTTTTTTTGTTGCATTTATTATTTTGGGTTGTTTTTATATTAAGTGGGTTGGTCATTGGTGTGGTCTTAAATATGCTTTTGAAAATGGTAAGTGTTCTTTCTAGGGAGTTCTATTAATTAACTAAAGATAAAAAAATTGAGTATAAAATCAGTCGTTACTTCCTTCATTCTAATCAATTCTATACATCTGATCGAAATATAATTCACATATACAGTATATCCCAAAAATGTATAGAAATAATAGGAAATGAGAAAGCAATTTTTCGATATTTTTATATTAGAAACATTTGAAAAGTGATAATTAGGCAAGAAAATAAGAATTTATATAAAAAAAGTCGATAGTTTATAACTTTATATAAAATTTGCGTATGATCGATCTTTTAGCAACATTTTATAGAAAATTGCCGTATAAAAACTTCGTTTGCAATAAACCTAACGATTAATTAGGCTAATTAATCTAATTATTTCTCATAAAATTTAATTAAATATTCGTGAATTTTACGGATAAAGTTACCTCGTCAGATGATAATATCATATCACTTTTTCATGACTAAAATGGACAAATGGCCCATAATTTTTGGATCGACGTGGTTTTATGAACAACCAAACAACCAACAATCTTATAACAAAATTAAATTTTTAGTTGAAAATTTGTCTATTTTATTTGGATTTTTATGAAATTCTAGTCCAAATAAGTCGTTATGGTCATTTAGATATGACAATATATTTATATCATTTTATTCATTTATTAAATATCGATCAATAATCTTCTAAATTAAACTTATGTAATAACATGCAAATTATGTATATTACGTTAATTAATTGCTCTTAATTTTTATGCGAGGGACATAGTCTAATTATTGTCGATAACTCTTTTGTGAGGATCTGAAGTATCTACACAAAAAACTCAAAACCGATGATAATTAATTTCATTTATATTTTGAATAATTTAATTACTCTTTACAGATATATTTGTTAATATCGATGGTTAAACATGGTCTAATCTTATGTGTCTCACAGATCACTTACAGTATTCCTTTTGCACTGGCATCAATCTTCTCAGCATCCTCGGGATCTGGCCAAGGTACGATAAAAACTTAAATTACTTTACTAGCTATTTATTTCATTATTATATATTTATATTATTCATTCATCGTTCATAAAACTAAATAAAATCATACTTGTACAATAATAATTCAAATCGACCATGTAATATATCGTTCATATAATTAACCTTTATGCTGATGTAATAATTTCAGGTCTTTCTCTGGGAGTTCTCAACCTCGCAATTGTCGTACCTCAGGTGAGACCCTCGAACCTGACTTTTATCTTAGACTCTCGTTTTTTAATTATTTAGATATAAATTTTAATCCTGATTCTGACAACGTTCTGAACATGTCAATCAACCGTTCATTATATCACAGATGTACACATTTTATCCACAAACGTCTAA
The DNA here is from genome assembly GCA_958450325.1 of Agrostemma githago. Classification (NCBI taxonomy): domain Eukaryota; kingdom Viridiplantae; phylum Streptophyta; class Magnoliopsida; order Caryophyllales; family Caryophyllaceae; genus Agrostemma; species Agrostemma githago. The sequence continues at coordinate 80,262,486 of OY288241.1, read as the reverse complement.
TTATAAAGAAAAATTGAAACACCCCACATTGATTGAAGATGTCCTATTTATGAGCTTTGCTTAAAGGGATTTGAAGTACTACTCATATCAACAAAGTGCACTTTCTTTTCTGGTCATCCATGCAAAAGAACTCCGCAGTGAGTGAGGACAAAATGCGCTGGAAAAGACTCGTGTTGGTCTGTGGGAGCAGTACAAAGCCTGGCGAGCTACCGCGGTTAACATTTCCGGTCCTAGGATTGGGTTGGGGTGTTACAAAAATTATGACACTTTGAACCCTACAAATTAAAACACATGTAATTCTCGTATATGACATAACAATCGAATATAAATTGACCACCTATAAACTCAACTATTACATAAAATTGACATGCATTAGGATTAAGTCCTTCCTTCTATCAGTCTATTTTTTATGAAGTCGTCTCATATAAAAGTAAAAAAAAATACGTTTTTATAGGTGAATTTTCACAATAATATTATTGTGAAACTGTTTTATCAACTAAATTTTGAAATCTATATAATGTAATTTTTTTTACAGATGTTTGTATCGGTAACAAGTGGGCCGTGGGACGGGCTATTTGGTGGCGGCAATTTACCTGCATTGGTGGCCGGAGCAGTGGCGGCGGTTGCAAGTGCTATTCTTTCCTTTACTATGCTTCCATCACCGCCGCCAGATATCAAAATTGGTGGGTCCATGGGCGGTCACTAATTTTATTTTATTTTTATTTTTTTGCGTTATTTTAGGGAAAAAAAATATCAGGAGAAAAATATGAATTTAATGAAGTTTTTAATTCTCCATTAAATCGCGTGGTCATGGACTGACGCCTATTTTTACTCCTAACTTTTTTTATTTAGATCTGGCGAGTTTTTGTTGTTGTGTCGATTGATCAGATGTCACTGATGAGGGGGCGGGTTTTGCAAGTTATTGTATAATTGTAGCTTTTGTGAAGCGAGAAATTGCTTCATTATAGATATTACGCCTCGTAGTTTGTAACTGTTGTGAAATGTATCGAAAAAATCAAACGAAAAAGGTTACAAATTAAATGAATATCTAGATTTTCGACAATGCGTTTTTTTTTTGAACGTTTATTTCTAAAGTATTTTATCATATAATTAAGTTTTTTCCCCAACAAACTTTAAATTTCGAGCATAGGTAATTAATGTAAAATCGTTTTAAAATTGTTTTAGGATGAGAAGACTAATTTTAGAGTGATTATTATATTACTTTTATTTTTGAGCTTTTATTGTCATGTGATCTGTCCTAGACTCCTAGTATATATATAACGATATTACCATATAACAATCTATTCGAAATAATATTGTAAATAAATAATCGAGACAGAAAGAATGCAAAGTTGCTTTACTTTGCATAAAAATATTCTAAGTGAAAGTGAAATAATGTGATTTGTATTTATAAATTTTATGCCAAACAAAAAGACTAGGAATAATATAGACTAAGTATATATAGAACCTTTATTTCTTTGGTCCTAACTTTTTAAATTTGGTACTTTGAAAAAAAAAAGTCCTAGGAATATTATTTGCGTGATTTAGTGTCTAATCGTATTTTATTAATTCTGATATCGTTTGTAATCCTAATAAGATATATTATTATTAATGAGATTGGATCAGTTGAATTAACCGTAAATTGACGATAATTTAATCAAAGATAAATATATGACCGGTACGTTGGTCAAAAATATTAATCCTAATTAATTAAGATAACAAAAGATTAATGTAAATGCACAATATTTTCCATATGAAAATTTTCTCAACTAACCATTTTATTTTATTTTTCTTTACTTTCTTTTATTAAATTTATGGTATTTAATGTTATGTCACTCATTAATGTATAAAGACACGAAACTAAATATAACCGTAACCTTATAATTATACCATATTACTAATATTATTCTGATTACGGTATTTTATTTTAAATTTCATATTTAAAAACATAAGAAAAAAATATAGTTTCTTAAAAAAATACACATAGGAAAAATACAATTAAACAACTAGTCATACTTATCTAATTAAGGAAAGTTAAATACATCATTTATCCCAAAAAAATAGGAGTAATTAAATAATTAATCCACAAACTTACTATTAGAAGAGGATAATTGTTAGTTAATTTCCCACTTAATTAGGAAACTAATTTTATTTTTTTTACATATTCAAACGAAGTTATCTACTTTGAGTGGTTTAACCTTATTTATCTCCCTTGCTCTTAACTCATATATACTAGGATTATCATCATTATTAATTAATATTATTAATGTGATATTATTATTATTTTCCTTAATCATTATCCAAATAATTTAATTTAATTTAAATTAATATCTTAATTAGTCAAAATTACAATTTAAAATTTATATATATTGAGTTACAATTCTATCAAATTCCACACTTTATAACTCGAAATTTAAAACCCATAATTTTTTATCACTTGAGTTGTAATTCTAAGAAGAAGAAAAAAAATCTCACTTTGAATACCTAAAAATTTTGAGGTTTTCCTCCACTACATACACAAAAAAAAAAACATAATTCAAACAAAAAAAAAACAGCGAAAATTGAGTCAGGTTCACGTCAGGTCACATCAGATCGAGTAGTTCCAAAGTAATATGAATGATTCTGAGACGTCTCAGAAAAATATGTCGTCAGCAATAGAATCAGAATCAACAACCCCACCACCAACACCGTTATGGAAAATAATCTCAGTCGCATCAATAGCAGCTGGGGTTCAGTTTGGGTGGGCCCTACAATTGTCACTATTGACACCATACGTACAAATTTTAGGTGTTAGTCACACAATGTCGTCATTGATTTGGCTATGTGGGCCAATATCGGGTATTTTGGTCCAACCAACTGTGGGCTATACGAGTGATAGGTCCAAGTGTCGATTTGGTAGAAGAAAACCGTTTATTACAACGGGTACTACCTTGATTTGTGTAGCCGAGCTTTTAATTGGGTTTGCTGCGGATCTTGGGTATAAATTTGGTGACGATCTTAATAAGAGGACTAAGCCCAGAGCCGTGGCCCTTTTTGTTGTCGGGTTTTGGATCCTTGATATTGCCAATAACGTGGTCCAGGTTAGTGTTTAAATACTCTTATTATTATCGACTTTTCTGTGAAATCGTCTTATTACAAATCTCGGTGTGTTTATTAATTTAGAATTATTCTTCTGTGAAATCGTCTTAGTTAAAATCATGAGTTAATTTAGAATGTTTGTGAATTAGTTTAGGTTTATAGGATTTATTATTTTCCAAAAAAAAAAAAAAATCATTGGGCCGGTCTTATAATGGTCTATCTCAAATAAAGTTTTAGGATTTATTATTTTTATTTCACGGTTTCTATAAAAATTACTCGATATATATAAATAAATAAATAATCAAAATATTCGTAGTTTATTAAAAAATTGTTCACGATGAATACTATAATTTAATAAATTGGTAGATAGATATAGATAACTCATTTTAGTTAAATTTTCAATTTTGTGTTTTACTGTAAAAAATAATTTATAGAATTAAAATTTTATAAATAAGAATTTCGAAGAGAATTTGTTTTTTTTAATGTATTAATTAATATCTTAGTAGTAAGGAGATTTGACACTATGTCTACATAATATATATGTAGGATCCGAGCAGAGCATTCTTGGCTGATCTCTCGAGACACGATCACGGAAGAATGAGATTAGCAAACGGGTTTTTCTCATTTTTCATGGCAATAGGGAACATTTTAGGTTACGCAGCCGGATCAGCGCCTACATTACACAAGATTCTCCCGTTCACAAAGACAACGGCATGTGACACGTATTGTGCCAACCTTAAAACATGTTTTCTCATCAACATAGTCTTTCTCCTCCTTGTGGTCGTGGTTCCACTCTTCATCGTGCCTGAACCTGAGATTGCGTCTGTCCACGACGACGGTGTGCCCTTTTTTGCACAAGTGAAGACATCCTTTAAGAACCTTGGAAGGCCGATGTGGTATCTTTTCATTGTTACTGGCTTCAATTGGATTGCTTGGTTTCCTTTTCTTATGTTCAATACTGATTGGGTTGGACTTGAAATTTACGGTGGTAATCCTCAGGTAAAAAAATTTCATAGAATACTCCGTATAATATAGTAGTCGTGTCTCAACATCAGTCTGATAGTAGCAACTTATAGTGGCTTCAACACGAAGACGACACAAAACTTACTTGGTCAAAGTTAGGGTTAAGAGGTTCATAACCTATCACATGTGACACGACTTTGAACCAGACATGATGTGATGTGTTTGTCACGTCGAACTATGACCTACGACTTGATTATGAATTATCACACTGTTGTGTCACTTTGTTTATATTCATAACTCCTTTACATGTGACATGACTTTAAACTATACATAACGCGATATGTTTGTCACGTCTAACTACGACTCAATTATGACACATCACATGATTTTGTGTATATTTGTGACCCATATACATGTGACACGACCTGATGTGTTCGCCAGGTCTAATAACCACGACTCGATTATATATGACACGATTTTGTGTATATTATTGCAGGGAAATCCAAGAGAAGTAAAATTATATGACATGGGAGTAAGAGCGGGATCACTAGGGCTAATGTTAACGGCAACAACATTAGGGCTGATGTCCTTAGGCATTGACCCTTTGTCTAAACTCTTGGGTGGTGCGAGAAGAGCCTGGGGTCTCCTCAATTTTGTGCTAGCTGCGTCTTTAGCATGCACAGTGCCTTTAGCCAAGGCGGCCCACAAAGCCCGACGACATGCACCGCCTGGCGCGGGACCCAGCATCGCGATGAGAGCCGGTGCTCTGGCCTTGTTCGCGGCCACTGGCATTCCACAAGCGGTTAGTACCACACGTCCACACCACACAAACAAATTATAAAAAAAATCGTAATAGTTTTTGCATTTGTTAGACAATAAAATGTTCTTTTTTGGGTTTAAACAGGCTACTTATAGTATCCCGTTTGCATTGGCATCCATGTTTTCATCTGACTCTGGAGCTGGTCACGGTAAGTATTTTTGGTAGTATAACAAACATAATTTTGGTAATTTGGAATTAATCATAATGTTTGTAAATTTGAATCAATCATAATTTTTGTAATTTATTTTTTAAACAGGATTATCACTCGGACTTATGAACTTGTCAGTTTGTGTACCACAGGTATGTAATATCATTAAATAACGACACATTACTTGTCATTTTTTCCCAAATCGGGAAAAAAAATGTAATCTATCTTAAATATTTATCATATTTGATTTTTTTTTACAGATGTTTGTGTCATTAATTAGTGGGCCTTTGGATAAGATATTTGGAGGCGGTAATTCACCAGCATTTATACTAGGAGCTGGCTCTGCAGTGATAAGTGGAATTTTAGCTCTTACAATAATTCCTCCGTCAAGTTCAAATGCATGAGAGTTCGGCTACTTTGGTGGATAAGACGAAGTTCGATCACTTGCTCATTATTCTAATGCGACAAATGCGATCATCACTGAAAACAAAAAAAAAACACGTTTTTTTTTTACCGCTACTGTGCTGAAATTTCAATTAGTTTTTCTGTATCGAGGTCACGGACTCGAGAGTGTCATGTTGAAGACCTCGTTATAATTGTTTTCTCACGAGGCAAATTTATTTTTAAGATTTACGAAAACATCAAATTTGTAAAAATCAAAAATTCCCGTTGCTGAAAAAATTGTATATCGAAGTGTCGTTTGATCGAATGAATTAAACGGTTATTGTTCGTTAGGGTTACTCTTTTTTATATTTCGATCTTTTATTTACAACTTATCGAGAATTAATACCATTATTATGATTCATTTTATAAAAATAAAATAAAATAAAAAATATATATTGATCAATCGAAGTGTCGATAATGTACCCTGCCTAATTTATAATTGGCTATAACGTTTTTTGAGACGATAAGTAAACCATTGATGAATTTCTAATAATTAATTCGGGTCCATTTACATGTGATTAATTACTAGTTCGAAATTCTAAAATCTCATTATTATATGATGTACTATGTACTATATCTATATTTTAAACGATAAATCTTCTAAGAAACGAGTCGCTATAAGCCTATAATTGAGAAAACAAAATATGTACTCTTACTATTTGCATTCAATTAGGGTTAGTGAATAATTTGGCAAATTTTGTACTATGATTAGGGATTATATCATAAATATTGGCACGTTATTCTGTCTTTTTTGGTTTCTGTCCTTTTGAATGATACGATTAAGTATACGTTCCGTTAAAAAAGTTAAGTTAATTATGTTTATTAATGAGTCACCCTTTTTAGTAAGTAATTAGTACTTTTTTTGTGGACTTATGGCCCAAATCCTTTAATAATAGTACTAATCTTTAGTGACGTAAATGATAATTAAACAATATCGAGTAATTAATATTTTTAAACCTAAATTAATGACACCTAATTAAATAATTTAATCATTTATGATTTTTTTTAAAAAAAAACATTACAGAAATGATGATTATTAAATACATAATTATAAAAATTAGTTCATATTTTTCTCATTTCACAAAAATTTTAGAAAGACGGTTTTAATAAGAGATCGACTTATCTCACATAATGATGAAATGAAGTTATTTAATTTAATTTCCATTTTTCGTGTTATGTTTCCCATTGATTTAGTGACTTGGCAAAACTGACCTGACCCGAATGACCTAACCCAAACCCGAACCAACCCAACAACCGAGCTGAAGATCTGAGTTTGACCCAATAGTCCAAATTGATTCGGCGTAACCCGAATTAATAATATTATTATGGAAAACTAGCCGATATTCTTACAAAAATGACTCAAACTGATCCAAAGTCAACCTGACTTGAAAGTGGTTCAGTCCGAATCTGACTTGGTTGACCGAACCCGAGTTTGATATAGCGTAACCCGAATGTTATTATAGAAAACAAGTAGACTGTCGATATCCTTAGAAAAATGACTCGAACCCAAAATGACTCAGTCCGACCCAAACTCAACCCGTTTTTTATAACTTGAAAGTGGTTCGATCCGAACCCGACTCAGTTGACCCAACCCGAGTTTGATCCAGCGTAACCCGAATGTCATTATAGAAAACAAGTAGACTGTCGATATCCTTAGAAAAATGACTCGAACCCAAAATGACTCAGTCCGACCCAAACTCAACCCGTTTTTTATAACTTGAAAGTGGTTCAGTCTAAACCTGACTCGGTTGACCCGTTTGCCATGTCTAACCCATACTCTCCTCATTTTCATTGAATAATTAATTTTTTATTTTTTTTTTATAATTTCCGTACACTTCAATTTCCCACCCACTCTCTCCGCATATATAAACTCCCTTCCCTTCATTCGTCCCACAAATTTCAAATCAACGATCAATCAATTTTCCCCCAAATTCTAGGGTTCATCAAATAATCACCGAATTCAAGCATTTCACCACGTTCTTGCAATTATGGAACACGATTCAATTTCGATTTCGAACTTAGATTCTATAATTCGACCATACAAGCTGATATTTGAAGCTCTTGTTATGATCCCAATTACACACTATTTAGTCGGATTTGTGATCGTTTTTGCGATTTTTTTGTATAATTTTCTTGAGTGGCATGTAATTAGTGATGTATTGACTGGATTTAGAGGTCAGTCGGTGAAATTATTTTACCATCCCGAGTCGGAAATTTACCAGGGTGTTGTTTCGAAGTGTCGGATTTTACATGGAAGGTAAAAAAATTGATTGAATTTTGGGGGTTTTGAGTTTATTAAGGCGTAAATATATCGAATTAAGTTTTTGGTTGAGACGATTTTGTTATGGATTTTGATTTGATTTGATGACGATATTGTTGATTTTTTTTTGGGGATTGCAGGTATTTGGCGACGCCATGGCTTGCAAGTCCGCATATACAAACTACATTTTTGAATTTCTTTGGGAGGCCTCCTGTTTTTAGCTATCGGAGGTGAAATAACTCGGATTCGATCTTGTTTATTTGTGTTTATGATTTGAATGATTAGTGTAGGATTTGGGTTAAATCGTATCGAGTATCGAATCAAGTGTGAATTTTGGTTTTAATTTGTGTGCTACATGCCTACATTGGTGATTTGATCATATTTAGTGCATTACCTTCCTTAGTAGAGGACTAAGGGTATGGCCATATGCTTGAAATAACTCAGCTTTGATCTTGTTTATTTGTGTTTATGATTCGAATGCTTAGTGTATGGTTTGAGTTAAATTGTATAGAGTATCAAATCAAGTGTGAATTTTGGTTTTAATTTGTGGCTACATTGGTGATTTGATCATATCTAGTGCATTACCTCCCTTTTATGTAGATTTTGCCTTTGAGGTTGTTCAATGTGCTTGAGGAGCGGTGGGCTAAGGGTATGGGCGTATGGCCGTATGCCAGTAGGGGTGAATCGGGTGATCATATTCCCTCCGTTATGCCCAACAGTTTACATTTTCCTTTTATAGGGGTATTAGTCAATAGTTTACGTTTCTGTTTTTGGTAGGTTTGTACTCCCTACTAATTCTTTAATAATATTTAAAAACAATCTTCCCCTCTCTTCCCACCTTAATCTTTGTGTATAAAGCATATCTAAACTATCGAGTTAGACGGAGGAGTCGTATTTAAGCAATGGAATTGAGGGAGTATTGTAGTATTGCTCATAGAACATCAATTGTGTACTTGGGGGAATATTTGATGATTTTGTTAAAATGACTTATTATCTAACGCATAGGGATCAAATTATTCTCTAACTGAATAACTAAGTGTCTGTTATCAGATATATCATCGCCACATTATTTTTCCCTGTGCCTTCTGTTAGTCTGTTACTAGTCAGCATTTTATTGTGCTAACTTTTCAAGTTCAGCATGTTTTTTAGTTGAAATTTCAATTGTTGCATTTCAAATGTATCTTTAACTTAACTGTATTGAGCTTCTCAGAATAATCACTGTCATCCCGGCAAAGTAAATGTTTATCTATCAGATCAGGATTTATGAACTGAACTTTTTTGGATGCTTATGGTATCTTGTATTTTCCTCTGTCAGGCAAATTTTCCGTACCTCTGATGGTGGAACCCTTGCTTTAGATTGGCTTTTGAATTCTGATGGTGTGTCATCGTACCCTATCGATAGCGTTGGCAGTTGTAGTTTGGTGGTTATGTTTATCTTATCATGTGCTTTTGTTTCCATTTTAGTGTCAGGAGGTGTTGCTTATGTTGAAAATAAAATTCCAAGACATGATACAACTCCTATTGTAGTTGTGATTCCTGGTTTGACAAGTGATTCCGACTCTGCTGTAAGTTGTAAAGTTTTCTTCTTATTTCAAAATAGGAAATAGGGATGATCACTTCAGTTTCGATCATACTGGCTATCTTTTGTGAATCTGTGATTCGGAAAGTTTGTGCTGCTTAGTACTCCGTAAATTTTACTGTCAACTGTCAAGCAGATCGTTATAATATGAACTATTATATTGTGAAATATTCTTGGTAATTAAAGCTTGCTAGGATTAAAACGTTAAATTGTTAACATCTGAACCCGGCTATCTGTCTTCCAGTATCTGAAGCATATTTCATACAACACTGCAAAATGTGGACACAATGTGGTTGTTTGCAATCACAGAGGCCTTGGTGGTGTCTCTGTTACAGTGAGTATTTATTCATCCTCTGTTATTTTATTTTACTTTACCTTGGGATCGTCTGTTGCTCGGTTAATTAGTTTAATCTATTTCACATACAGTAGTTGCGTATCTCTGTGATTTTGTTTCTCTTTTAGATAAGTACTACGAAGTATTTTAATTTCTTTAGTTTTTGAACGATGATGATATTCATCTGGTATGATTCTTTATCATTGAAATGTATAGGGGAAACATAATGAAAAGTACAATGGATATTTACCCATGCTTTTAGTACGAGGTTATATTTTTCATGAGATACATATGGACTCAATGAACATGGTTTCTTTTATGGAATCTTTTGACTTCTGAGCTGTCAGGAACCACCAGTAAATTCTAAAATTAGCATTATCTACATGTGATTAATTCAGTCGGATTGCTTCTATAATGCTGCATGGACGGAGGATATTCGTGTTATTATTAAGTATCTCCATAGTGAATACCCAGATGCTCCTCTCTTTATAGTTGGAACAAGCATTGGAGCCAACATTCTGGTACGTCTATCTGAACATTTGAGGCTTCTTTGCGATTATTGTTCCTCAAGTATTTGCTCTGTTGGTATTTGTCTACATATATTAGCAGATCAACAAAATGAGCAACTGATTTATAAGTTTTTGCTTAGATACCTAGTTGCTTCTATTTTCCTTGATACCCTGTTCTATGTTGGCATCACTTCTTGGTGTCTTATTCATGAATACTTTCAGAAAAAGAATTGAGGAAGCAGATGTTAAGAGTTGACACACTCATGTAGCGTACTCGAATTGAACTTAGCAACAACGACATCAGAGCCTTAAGCCCAAAAAGATTTGGGATTGGCTAACATGAATCATTATCCAAAATCGCCAAGTCGTGTAAAAAAATCAGATAAAAAGGCACAATAGGAGTAATAGTAAGAAGGAGGATAATAATTAAAAAAAAAATCTGTAATATAACAGTCAAAACCTTCATAGTGCATCATATTGATGACCTTATGGCTTATGACTATTCATTCAGGTGAAATACCTTGGTGAAGAAGGAGACGACATTCCTGTTGCAGGAGCTGTTGCCATATGCTCTCCTTGGGATCTTTTGGTAAGTTCAGAATCTTACTTATATTGTCTAACATGTGTTTTAAAACCCTTTTAAGATGTAAATCATTGTTATTTTATGAGATAGGTTATGAACTAAACCTATTTTTTCCAGTAATCCTTGACAAAATCTTTATATGAGTTATCGAAATTTGTTTCTTGGAAGATAGACCTATTGCATCCGTTAAATAGTAGGTTCCTCATCTTTACATCATTTTTGCTTCTACCCACTCTTTTCCACCCCTCCTCAGATTGGTTCAAGGTTTATTTGCCGCAAATTTGTCCAAAAGTTGTATGACAGAGCGTTGGCCATCGGTCTGCAAGGTTATGCACAATTGTAAGTTTTTAATTCTTTTCCCCATTTACATATGTTAAATTCTTACTGGTTTGCTTTTGTATCCAATGGGATGTCATCTTCCTTTTCTGGTTAAAGTCTAGTAATATACTAGGCGTTATAGTTATTGACAATTTATTGTTATGTGACGTTTTCTCCTCTGGTGGAATCGCAGACATGAGCCACGCTATTCCCGTCTTGCTAATTGGGAGGGAATAGTAAAGGTTTGTTTTCTTTGTCAAACTAGTAATAATGTATTATTGTGTAGTTTGCTTATTAGTCTACCAAAAAAAAAAGAACTAATCCAAGTATTCGTATGCTCATAGTGTTTCTGCTTTCCGCCCAATGTTCACTATGATGCTATAGCATTCTTGATAAAAATATATTCTTATGATATTTTTACTTGATGCTAACTATTGACACGTACTTGGTACTGCACTGATTTTGCTAACTGATGTTACAGTCTCGCACCATCCGGGATTTTGACAATCACGCCACTCGCTTTGTTGGGAAGTATGAGGTAGTTACTCTATGCTTTCGTCCATCATATTATGTATCATGCCTAGGTGTAACCCCTATTCCTGATTTCTGAACTTTTTATCTATACCTTCAGACTGTTGACTCATATTACAGACACAGTAGCAGTTCTAGTTATGTGGTAAATGTGGCTGTCCCACTTCTCTGCATTAGTGCTTTGGATGATCCCGTTTGCACCATGGAAGCCATTCCATGGGATGAATGCAGGTCTGTCTGTACTTTTGTTCATGCTTTAAACTCTGTATATAATGGTCTCATTCTAATGTTTTCTGTGTATATGTTTGTTTATAGAGTGAATAAAAACGTTGTTCTTGCTACTCCACAACATGGTGGTCATCTGGCTTTTTTCGAAGGATTAACTGCTTCTAGTGTCTGGTATTCCCCTCATCCTCAGTTAGATCAATACTAGTTTTGTGCAACTCAACCAAAACCTTAAGTTAGAATGCCCATTAGGCTTGAAGAGTGGTTAGTGCACAAGTCCCTCTACCATGTCCTGAAATTCCACCTGCGAGATTTTTTGGGGCTGCCAGGATTCGAACACGTGACCTTTGGTCATGCTGAGACCATGTTAGATGAACAACTCAACCAAAACCTTGGGGCGATGGTTGAGGTCCAACTAATATACGTATATGCTATTAGCTATAGAGTACTACATATTAGCGTGACTGAACTAACATACATGCATTTGTGTACTGAATTTTAGGTGGGTTAGAGCCACCAATGAATTTCTCAGTGTTCTACACTCGAGTCCATACATGCATAAACAAAAGAAGGTCGGTATCTATCTTTCTAGTTTCAATCGATTATCCACTACTAGGATTGTATATACTTCCAGAATTAGTGAATTACACAATAATTTGCTTATGAAAACTATACTGAATTACTGATCATACTAAAGCAGATTCCGGCCCCCGTTCCTACATCGGAGCCTTCAATAGACCAGGGTCCATTTGTAAATATGTCCGAGGATGGAATGGTTGCTGCTGCGAGCAATGGACCATCAAAAGCTGATGCATCGGAAGACTTATCGGATTTGGATGAACAGTCTGGTGACACATCAGAGCAATCTGAGCAAGTGAAGGATTGTGTGTCAAAGGATGTACATTTGGTTTCTCAAACCCTTGAGCAGGTAAGCAACACCTCTGGCGACTCTGCATGGAGTGCTACTTTCCTTATCAAGCGACGTTTGGATCAGCTCTCACGACATTCTCAGAAATCAATGTGGTTGCTTGCTTACGTGGCCATTATTACAAGTTGGCCTTTGCTTGGATCAGCACTATTCTTCTTTTCCAAAAGGAAGCTTAAGAAATCTCATCTTTCTTCCCTTCCGAAACAATAATGACTTAAACGGGTAACTTTATCCAATATTCAGTACTTGTATTAATATTAAATACGTAATACTTCCTCCAACCCGCTAATAACTTCCCATTGTATATTCATTTGAAAGAGACTAAAATAATGAAATGGGAAGTTATAAAAAGGCTAGAGGAAGTAATAAAATTGTATTTATCATGTGAATTATGTTCACTTTAATTGAGCTTTCCATTAAATTGTTTAGAAATAAATTTCTAGAGCGTCCATCTCCTGTTTCAATTTTATGTTTTTGAAATCGTTGTCATCATTTCAGAATGACGAACATCTTAAACGGATCACTTTAATCAGTTATTAACATTTACAGATTCTGCAGTCCTTACGCTTTATTCTGAATTTGTTTTGTTGTAGACGAACCTACATGTATAGTTTATATGTTGATGATTTCAAACCTAGGTCTGAGTATCACCACGCATCCGCTCAATGACTTTACCCGTTAGCTAAAAATTCGAATTTTCTAGTTTCTACTGCTTATCTTTAGAAGATCATGAGGTACTTCCATTGATTTTCTGAAACATGTGCTCTTTAGTGGCTGGGGTGGTTTCAAAATGGAAGAAAAAACAAATTAAGGTGTTGACTATTGCTCACCCGAAATCGAGTCTTTTAACCCAAAAGGTGGCATAATCCATGCTTTGCTTACCCTAGATTAGATACTCTTTGCTTTATTATTTGCTGTTTATATTTCGCAAATTCTTGTTTGTGACGAAGTCATCCGTCATATTGTTATAACGGGTCAAGTATTTACCCATTTAGTTAGAAAAAGACAAAAGCATTGTTGTTCCCTATTAACAATGTCTTGTCTTTATCTAACTAAATGGGTAATAGTTGACACGTTTTAACAATACGACGGATAATCCGTCACAAGGGAGACTAAGTCCTTATTTTATGCTCCTTTATGTTTTCCTAGCTATAATATGACTGATTTCATTGCTTTACTTCTGGTGAATAGGTGATAGTTTCTTTTAATGCTTAAGAAAAGCTAGATAGCTTTTTGAAAGGTATATTTAATTGGTGAAAACCCCATTTCACACTCGTAAAAGCTAATATCGTTCTTACCATAGGATCGTCTTACCCAAAATTGTCGGTTTAAATTTGAATGTAGAAGCTTTGGATGTGGAGAAGTAGTTGCAATAATACAATTGCACTCCTATAATATATCTAGGGGGAGAAAATGTAATGAATTATATGTGAATGGTGGGTGGCCATATCCCCACTTGATCTTTTAAGTTTTAAATTAGAGATAATGGCCACCCAAAAACAGTGAAGATGGTGCATATCTGAAGAATAACCAAGGAAATTGGGCATGCAATAAAGATTCAGACATGATCTAACAAAATTCTTGAATATGCTGGTCATCTCTTGACAAGGACAAATGTTTAGGTAGGAAATTATGGAGGTTAGAAAAATCAAAAGTTGATGAAAAGGGGATAATAATGTTACAATCATGCCAAAATCCAAGTCAAGGTATAGAAGCTTCTACTTGGTTTAAAAAAAACAAATGCTCTCTTTAGGTTCTCCTATAAGACCGTCGTATAGCATTAGACGGTCCTAAAGAGAAAAACTAAGCAAGTTTTCTAGTTAAGTTTTGGGTTATTATTTATGTTTCAGAACTATCGTATACGTAATATTTTTCGATAAAACAATACTTTTAATATTTCTAGAAAATTTAATACATAAAAAAAGGAATATTCTTAAATTGTAGAAGAAGGGCCACTATTAGCACTATTACATGGCTTTACTGACATTTTATCAGCTTTTCATCAACTGCTTTGGCCTCTTAGATGTTAAGAGGAAGTTGGGGGTGGTTCTGATTTTGTGATTGGATATCATCTGTTTTTAATGGCAAGATTCTTGTCTGTCTTCCTCGTCTTCAGGGTGTCTAAAATTGCTCATAAACAGGTGGATTTAGGTCTGTTTTTACTAATGACCTATCATATTAGTTTAGAGGTATGATTCCCCTGAAGTAGCTCTAGAAAATGTTTGCTTTCATTTTCACTGGAAACTATGTTTGACAGTGCTGGCATTTCTTTGATAAAGATTGCCATATGCTTCAGAATGAGTGTCTTAGGTTATAGATGTCAACTAACTTAACCGGTGCAGTCATTGAGCCGTGTTACTATAAAACCTGTCAAATTCAAAATTTGCCCCCGTGGCTCCCGTTACATTTAAAAATGTAAGACTCGAGGAACGTTAGCGATTTCAAAGGGAATAATCTACATGATTGTAATATGCTTCAGGATGAAAGTGTCTATTAACTTAACCGGTGCAGTCGAGCCATGTTAATGTTAATATAAAATTTGTCGAATTCACAAAAAATCTCATGTGGCTCCCTTAATACTCTTGGAAACGTTAGCAATTTCAAAGGGAATAATCTACATGAGGCTATTCTTTAGCTAGTATAGTGGAATCTTAGGCACAGGTGCACCGTGCACAGTGTAAACTAATATTGGTATTAGTCTGAGATGATGGTGACACAAGCTATAGCCTTAGACCTATAATTTCAGGAAATCTTTTCACTGAAGAATGTTAGGTAGTAGTACATGATTGAGCTTATAATTGGCTTCTGACTTGGTCCTGCAGATTTAGATGAGGAATGAGATTAAATTATATTGCATTGCTGTCATTTTTGATACTTCATGGGTGATGTCAATTGACACCTTGAACTGTTCCCTGATGCCCTTTGATACCCTTTGATACCCTTTGATGAGCTTAAAACTAATGTATATCCTATGTAAAAGATACTGTACTGATGTACCCTTAAAACTTCAAGTCTTTTGTTAACCTTGGGTGAGTAATAAAGTAAGTTGGCACCTGTGACATGAATATCCCTTTACACCATGCAAGAGGTATCAAATCCAAGGGATGGAATACTTGTTTTACCTGACTTAATGTCAGTATGTTCTCGATACCATGCTTTTGAATCTCGGTTTGAGGCGTGATCGTAATCTCAGAATGACTCAGATGTCAAGCCATATGTGTTGTCGCCTTGTCGGTACCCTTATAACTCGGCCGCTCTTATCTATCTGTCTACCTACCTATCTATCTATTTATTATTATGATATGATTATTATAATCTTGAGCATTTTGTCTTGCAGTTAAGAAGCAAGAGATAAACTATAGGAACATGTCGTGTATTTACTAGACATATACGTTATAGACTTATAGTGTAATGGGTCAATGGCTTCCAGGTTTTGTGCAGCTTTTGAGGTAATGTGCCCTTCCTGAGACTATTTCAGAGCATTACAAGTGGCACTGTGTTAAGAACTGACTTGATATTCCATATTTTGATTCTTATTCTGTTTGCTTAACCACATAGTATCTCTCTTTTTTATTGTTAAGTGAGACAGTTGGGTCATTTTGACGTTGACGGGATCGAAGCACAGGTCATGAATATCACCTCCCATAACTTCACCTGTTTCTCTGAAAACTAGTCGATATACTGTCTAATTCTGTTTATGGCTAATTAACTTGGTTGAAAATAGATACAGTATGTATTCCTGGCCTAGTTGTTGTTACCATTGTTCAGTCGTCTTATAACTTAAATAACCTAATGTCAGTTTACGCAGTCTTACCCTAACATAATGCTTCCCCAAGATTCATAAACTTATGTTTAGATTTCCTCTGTTAATTTATAGGTAGTACACTAGTTCTGTATCTATTTTCTTGATTCTGCAAGCGTGTGTTGGAACGTAATCATCATCGTCGAAGTAATATATTTAGACCATCTGATCATTGATATTACTATATTAGTTCAGGTTGTAATATATTTAGACCATCTGATCATTGGTATTACTATATTAGTTCAGGTTGTAATATATTTAGACCATCTGATCATGGATATTACTATATTACTAGTTCAGGTTATTAGAATAGTTCACATTGTTCCTGCCATTTCGATTCGAAGAACTATACTATACCTGGATACTTTAGCTGTCAGAATCTGTAGAAAACACTAATTTGAAGTAGTTGAGCTTTTTCTTATAAAAATTTAATCTAATATTTTGAGTATCTTTATTTTATGGTGCATATCTATGCATTTTGTGGTATAGTGTATCAAATCTCTGGAGCTGGTAGGTTAGATTAAACACTTTTCTTAGATGTTTGTCTTTTGTTAATGACACTTATTGCTTTTTCCAATCTACCAAAGGATATGTAAAGGAGACCCTTCACACTTGGCAAACTACCCTTTGTTTCAGTATTATTAATACAAAAAAAAAATTAGAGCTAATCCTGTTTATATGACCCTTAACCCTTAATTACAGGATTGGTCGAGGTCCTCGAGGACAACTGGTCTCTGTTAAGACGGATATATGCGTTTTAAGTTTATAATGGGACAAATAAGTTGCACGTGTGGTTAGATGAGACAAATTTGTTTTTTTTTTTTGTTTTATTCGTACTATTTGACCGTTATAAGATTAGGACGGATATGTCCGTCCATCGCAGACTTTTCAGTTTTCGATATAAATAGGTCATTAGCCTTAGTGTGTTTTGTTTATTTATATATATACACTTCACTTTCTGTTACACTTAACTTATTCAATAACATTCTTCATCATTTTCTTAAGCTTGTATAATTTTTCTGAGAGATTTGTAATTAATTATGGAAACCATTGAGAAGAATGAGGATCTTTTGAGTCTAACCTTAGGAACTGTGAGTTATTCTAACCATGTCGAAAGGAAGCTGCTGAAGCGAAAACGAACTGATGTCGTTAATACTGCTGTAGTTTCTTCTTCAGGAAAAGACTACGAAGGGAAGATAATCCGACTGCTGCAAGAAAGACGGAGAATGTTGAATTTCAAGCAGAAAGGAAAAGGTCTGGTTCAAGATCACGGGTCGGGTTTGCATCTGATCCATTTACTGCTGGTATCCGCCACGTTAATCAACGAGAATAACGTCAGCTCAGCTGTCGATAATCTGACTGAGCTCTACAGGTATGTCTCAGTAGAAGGTGATTCTGGTCAAAGGGTTGCTGCTTATTTTGCTGATGGTTTAACTGCTCGAGTTTTAACCCCGAAATCTCCGTTTTACAGTATGGTAATGAGTAAACCGACTGCTAGTGACGAGTTTTTGGGGTTCACTCATTTATATAGAGTCTCCCCTTTTTACCAGTTTGCTCATTTTACTGCTAATCAGGCTATACTCGAAGCATTCGAACGGGATCAGGGTAAAAATAAAAATAACTGGTCGTTACACGTGGTCGATTTCGACATTTCACATGGTTTTCAATGGCCTTCTCTTATTCAGTCTTTATCCGAGAAAGCATCAGGAGCAAATCGGTCATTAACCTTCCGTGTTACAGGTATCGGTAAAACCCTGGAAGAACTCACCGATACTGAAAACAGACTGGTAAGTTTCTGTAAAGGGTTTCGGAACATAGTTTTCGAGTTTAATGGGTTGGTTAGAGGCTCAAAGATTGTCGGTTTACAGCGGAGTGAAAACAGTGAAAACAGTGAAACAGAAACAGTCGCGGTGAATCTTGTTTTTTACCTGAGTAGTTTAACCGACATTGTAAAGATTTCGGAAACTTTGAGCGATATACATCGCTTGTTGAAACCCTCGATTGTGATACTAGCCGAAAGAGAAGGAAGTCGGAACAACTGTGGTGTTGGTTCACTTTCGAGTTATGTGGATGCATTGCATTATCACGCTGCTATGTTCGATTCATTGGACGACTGTCTCCCGTTGGACAGCGTGGAGAGGGTGAGCATCGAGAGGAATCATCTCGGACGAGAGATTAAGGAGACGGTTGGTGGGGACGAGGTGGTGAAGTGCTCGAGGAGGTTCGAGACGTTGGAGACGTGGAAAGGGAGGATGAAGAGTCACGGGTTTAACGGTATCGAGTTGAGTTCTAGGGTTAATATTCAAGCCAAGCTTTTGTTGAAAATGGGTAGTCATTATCATCGCGGGTTCGAGGGCGAGTGCGGTGGTGGTGGCGGCGGGTTTAGGGTTTATGAACGGGATGACGGGAGAGCGATTTCGTTGGGTTGGCAAGATCGGATTCTTGTAACCGTATCTTCATGGTGTTCTAGCTCGTAATTAATCTTTACAATGTCGGTTAACCTTTAACACTAGCGGTGTTCAAAAAGTGGCCCGGATCAGCAAATCGGACCGGACCGGGACACATACCGGTCCGGTCTCCAGGTCGCCAAAAACTTGGTGACTGATCTGCGGTCCGGTCCGGTCCAGTCCGTCCACACTTTAAAAAAAATCAAATTTAGTGTATTTTTACGGTCTGGTCCGGTCCGGTCTTAAGAGGGTCCGGGCCGGTTTGGGTTTCTTTGTTAACCGGTCCGGTCTACGGGTTGGGATTTTTGGGGTTGCCGGTCCGCGGGTCAGTTCGGTCCGGGTTTGGACCGGTGAACACCCCTAGTTAACACTTTTACGATGATGGACGTTCAAACAAGTTTTCTGAATCGACGATCTAGTTTGGTATTGTAACCGTATCTTCACGGTGTTCTAGCTCGTACGAGTAGTTAATCTCTAGCCTATTTTTTGGTTTCTTTGTATAGAGTTTTTGGCTGATCTCGTAACATAAAACTGTCTTACAATTTTGCGGGTGTTAACACTCTACGATGATGGAAATTTAGACCCTTTTTTTCCGAATCAAATATAATATACGAGTATTTTTCCTAGAATCAGGTGTAAGCGTCGGGAGCAACAATGCTTTGATACCAACTATAATCCCTATAAATTCTAACGCAATACAGTGGTGGAAACACTGTAGATTTGGGATTAAAACACACAGAAGTTCTAGGTTTTGTCTCATGTGTGCATGAACAATTGTGTAATTGCAATTGATGTATATTGTTTACGATACAATATATACAAATTTAACGGATTTTCGATGACTATAGTTACACTCAAAAATGTCTTGTTATTGTATTTTGTTTCGTTTTACAAAACGGTTTTATACGAGACTAACTGATACACCGAGCCTAATAAAACGGAAAATAAAAACAAGTCAATAAATTTGTGATATTTGAGAATTCATGTCACTATTATGGAATATTACTTTAGATTATATATTTATTATTAATCAACAATTAGTTCATTTTAAATGAATTTTAACGGATTTTCGTTGACTATATTTCCACTCAAAAAATCTTGTTATTGTACTCCGTATTTTATTTCGTTTCTTATACGAGATTAACTGATACCGAGCATAATAAAACATAAAATAAAAACAAGTCGATAAATAACCAAATCTTTTAAAAAAAACTACGGAATATTTATACAGAAAAAAAAAAATCGATAAATAACCAAATCTTAAAAAAAAAAAAAAAAAGCGACGGATTTTTTATACGGAAAAAAAAAAAATAATAAATAATCAATTCTTTAAAAAAAATGATAGGATTTTAAATTTTTTTTTAACAAAAAGTGAATTTAACGGATTTTCGTTGACTATATTTCCACTCAATAAATCTTGTTATTGTACTCCGTATTTTATTTCGTTTCTTATACGAGATTAACTGATACCGAGCATAATAAAACATAAAATAAAGACAAGTCGATAAATAACCAAATCTTAAAAAAAAAAAAAAAAAAAAAAACTACGGAATATTTATACGGAAAAAAAGTCAATAAATAACCAAATCTTAAAAAAAAAAAAAAAAAAAAAACTACGGAATATTTATACGAAAAAAAAAAGTCAATAAATAACCAAATCTTAAAAAAAAAAACCACGGATTTTTTATACGGGAATTTTTTTTTAATAAATAACCAAATCTTTAAAAATAAACTACAAAATATTTATACGGAAGAAAAAAAGTCAATAAATAACCAAATCTTTAAAAAAAATGACGGATTTTTTATACAAAAAAAATAAAATAATAAATAACCAAATACTAATTTTTAATTAAAAATAATTGAATTTTTAATTTTTTTTAAACAAAAAATAAATTATATTAAATCAATTTTCGCCAATACTAGAATCGAATCCGGAAAAACGACGGAGTTTGTTATACTTGAGTGTTCGTTGCAGAATCAAACTCAAAAACCCACGAACTTTACTTCCGTGAAAAATCTTCGATAAATCTTCGATTTTTCTCCAGAAAATTCGAAGTTTTCGGCATTGTGAATCAATCTTGAGCTTAACCTAGGGAGTTGCATCAATGGAGGAAGTAAGATCGGCAATGGCGGAACATATGAATCAAATGGCGGATTTAATCCAAGGTTTTTCCGCCGAACTTCGATCTGGTTTTGCACCTGCTTACGATAATTTCCTCGGGTTTTTTCACGCCATTGATTGGAAGGTTTGCTACTTCTTCTTCTTCTTCTTCTTGTTTCTCCTTTTTTTTTTGATGAATTTATCAATTTATTATCGAATTTGATTTGTTATGGATTAGGTTTTCGTAGTTAGTACTAGATCGATTATTGATGTTATTCCGATTTGAATTTGTTTTAGTTTTTTTGCTGAATTCGTGAATTTTTGCCAGAATTTTGTGATTGATGTTATGCCGATTTGAATTTGTTTTAGTTTTTGCTGAATTCGTGAATTTTCGCCAGAATTTTGTAGTTGATGTTATTCCGATTTGAATTTGTTTTAGTTTTTGCTGAATTCGTGAATTTTCGCCAGAATTTTGTGGTTGATGTTATTCCGATTTGAATTTGTTTTAGTTTTTGCTGAATTCAGGAGTTTTCGCCAGAATTTTGCGATTGATGTTGTTAATTTGCAGTGGCAGAGTGCATCTGATGTGATTAATTAGCTGAGAAAATTGAAATTGATGAACTATTTCAATCTTATTATCGAATTTGATCTGTTATGAATTAGGCTATCGATTATTGATGTTATTCCGATTTGAATTTGTTTTAGTTGTTGCTGAATTCACGAGTTTTCGCCAGAATTTTTTGATTGATGTTAATTTGCAGTGGTAGAGTGCATCCAATGTGACTAATTAGCTGAGAAAATCGAAATTGATGAACTAGTTCGATCTTATGTGAGAATGTGAAATCAGTTGTTGATGTTCTAGGGTTTTACAGTGAATTTGTGTATTTTGCCTGAATTTTGTATTGCTGTGAGCCTGTGATAATTGCTTTAGTACGAGATCGATTATTGATGTTATTCCGATTTGAATTTGTTTTAGTTTTTGCTGAATTCATGAATTTTTGCCAGAATTTCGTGATTGATGTTGTTAATTTGCAGTTGTAGAGTGCATCTGAAATCGATGAACTAGTTCATTTTTACGTGAGATCAGTTGTTGATTTTATAGGGTTTTATAGCGAATCTGTGTATTTTGCCTAAATTTTGTATTGCCGTGAACCTGTGATAATTGCTTCATTTGCTTGAGGTTGATTATCGAATGAAGCATAGTAGTTGAACAAATTGAATTACAGAAACTTTTCATTTGAGGAGTTGAGATTCGGAACGATTCTAACCACTTCATTGTAATGAGATTATATGAATTTCACTTGAGACTTGAATACTTACTAGACCTGTGTTTTGAATCGATCTGTCGCTTTAGACTTAGTGGTGTAAACGAGCCGAGCCGAGCACGAGCTTGGGCTTGCTCGACTCGTGCTCGTTAATCAAAATTCGAACTCGAGCCGATCTCGAGCTTACCCGAGCCTGAAAATATTGAGCTCGGAACCAAGCTCGCGAGCTAAAATGCGAGTTCGAGCTGAGTTCGAGCCTAACTCGAGCCCATATATAATTATTAAAATTTACGTTTTTTTGCCCGATGTGTTTTAATAAATTGGGATCCAAAAGACATATACAAATGTATTAGGCAAATCAATAAGAACATTTTATATGGTTAAAAATCTATGTAAATATTATTGGTATTTTTTAAATAAACAAGAAAAAAATATTAACTAATCACATCAGATCGAGCTGCTCCGAGCTTTTCGAGCCGAGTCACGCCCTGCTCAGCTCGACTCGTTAAGTTGTCGAGCCGAGAGTCGAGCTCACACGAGCCGAGCTTTGACCGAGTCGAGTTCGAGCTGCTCGCAAGCTGTCTCGTCTCATTACCACCCCTGGCTTTAGTGGCCTTGGATTTGAACAATTTCGTTCTTCGACGGCCTAAGATATCGTAATGGTCAAATAATCATGTTTATCGACAAAATCAAGCGACAAAGTAAAATATTAAGGTGAAAATGAACATAAAGCTAAATATTAAGTGAACTTTTTTTGCATAGTTTTACTGAACGAATTTTTCGATCAATGTATTGCATTCTGTCATGAATCTCTGTAGTTAAATATACTGCAATTTCGTTTAGAATTACTCTTTGCTGTGTTAATCCATCGTATTAGTTGCTGTTAAAATTTCCGACTTTCTCATCTACAGGAGCCTTGGCTAATGGGCTTGTTAGGATTCCATGTTCTCCTGCTATTGACAGCTATTCTCTCTCGACGACATATCAACTTTCAGATGTGTTTATTCCTTCTTGCTTGTACGGCCCCCCCTTCTATCTTCTTGCAATATACTCCATATTTTTCTTCGTTGTTCAGTATTGTGAAAAATCGTCCATTCTTCATTAAAAAAACTGCTATAATGCACATCGGCTTTGGTAGAACTTTCATCTCAGTTGTTAATCATTAAAATCATCGGAAAAAAGTTGTGCACCCACGAACTGATAATCATTTAGTTTTGTGAAAGATCGTCCGACAAAACAATCACCATTCTTCATTAAAATAAACTGCTTCTCCTATTATTGAGTAAAAGTGAAATTTGATTCAATTTTTATTTTCTACATAAATTATATCATTAAATCATGTTATATATAAACTAATTGTACACTTAATTAATTATTAATATTTTAAAAGCAATTAAATAATTTATGAACATAATTTTTAGAATTTTTTTTAATAATTTTTAGAATTAAATATTTTAACATACTTTGTAATTCATATAATCTATGAGATAACTTTTTAAAAAAATCGATTTTATGTAGTAATTCATTTAATTTTTTTCCATAATATGTAAAAATTGTATACACATCTTATAAATATATAATTATTTTTATCGTGTGCTTATAAAATGTATAAATAAATGGGACTTTTGTTTTTAAGGTGCTTTTTTAATTGAAAAATAAAAAACTTAGATTGAATTTCACTTCTACCCAAAATTATGGGGATTAATTACTACCACCATTTAGGGGATTAATCTCACAATTGATGAAGTTAAGGGGGTTAATCACCACTTTCACGGTAGTTTTATTAAGATATGGGTGTAACATTAAACCGAATACCACATCATGTTGCAGTGTCGGGTGTATATTTCGCTGAAAGAATCAACCGGTTCTTGGGTAGCCGTTGGGAAAGCTTTGCCACTCAGAATTATTTCGATCCACTCGGACTTTTCTTCTCCGTGTTATGGTCCGGTCCACTCCTCATCATTGCAATGATCATCTTGGTTAGTGTTAACGAGATTTTACCGTCTTTTTTTGTTTCTGTTTCAACATTCATAACTTTCGATGATAAAATGCTTAACGCCCTCATGATGCAGGTCAATTCCCTCTTCTCATTGTGTCATTTGATGGTTCGTTGGAAAAGAGCTGAGCTCAGGCATCGTGCAAGGTTGGCTGAGAAGAAGACCGAGTAACTTAAAGTCTCTCTTAACTCTCTATTCAGTTGAATCAAAGCAAAGATTCTACATATGAACTAAAACACGGCAATACCATTTGGAGGTATACGGTTTTTTATTTATCAAATGGTCTTTTTATTACCGACTTGTGTTGTTTTTGGTCGGAGGGTAGTCGTTAGATGGCTAGCCGATTCAGGGGAAGCCAGTCATTTTGTTTATGGACTACTGTAGGAGGGAGGACACATTGGTTTTCTAACGACAGTTGAATTGTCGATAGTTTTGATAATTGAGACTTCATACGGTTTTACTCGTGTTTTTTAACTGCGCCCGTTCTGAATTAGTTTTACTTGAACACGCTTGGCTATCAGGAGTACCGGGATGATCAACTAGGTTGCATTCGGAGCTCTCCTTCTGATAGCTTCTAAAAATTCTGAAATAGGTTTGTCGGAACTTCAATCTCTTCACTTCGAGTAGGTTTCCTGAGAGACGGTCTCTCATTAACTTTACTGAGAGACTAAGTACAAATGGGAGTAACAGTGGTACCAAACCTAATAGAAGTGGGTACGATAAGAGGGTACGCTTATTATAAAAACAGGTACAAAGTTGTCATTTAAGGGTACGAATAGAACATAAAGTGGTACTGAAGGGTGGTCTCTCAATAAGTTATTAAGAGATCGTCTCTCCCAAGAATTTGTGTTTTATTTATCAGTGAATTTAATGAAGTTTAGTTGAACACCAAGTACGTTGAATGAGTAAGATAAACTAAAGTTATCGAGGTTAGATTCACCTTAACTATACCGATCACTGAATAAGGATGAACATTATTGGTTTGAGCTTATCGTACTCACTCTATCAACTATAGTAAATTGCATACGAGATAATTTTACATGATAAATAACTTATCCATCAAACAATAGGCCAAGAAATTCAAACCTGGATATTGGATCTGTTAGAACGGGGCCCGGATTGGATCGAACCCACTTAATACTCTTTTTTTCGAGTTTGGATCATGAGGCACAAAAAAATAGACCAAATTTGATTTTTTTTTCTTGAAGTGTGGCCAATTTGTCACAACTCACAACTAATAATACTCGGTAGTAATCACAAAAATCAGACACAAAAAATAAAAATAAAACAAAAGAATAAAACAAAAGATGACTCTTTATCATAGGTGTTCAAATTTTGGCCTGGACCGGCAGATAGAATCGGACCTGGGCACGTACTGGTCCAGTCTCCGGGTCGCAAAAAATTCGGTGGCCGGTCTGCGGTCTGATCCGGTCCGGTCCACACATTAGGGAAAAAAAATTAAATTTAGTATATTTTTACGGTCCAATCCGAATTTCTTTGTTAATCGGTCTGGTCCGCGGATCAATCCGACCCGATTCGATCCGGAGATGAACCGACAAACACCCCTATCTTTATTACCGAGACAAAAGAAGTACTCCGGACAATTTAAGTCCGGACAATTTTTGAACATCCCCAATAAAACCGTCCTAGAGGAGACCTAATAATCCATGGGTCACTAACTCACGATACCAAATTTGGGGAAAGAATCCCAAACCAAAACCATGGTTTGATTGAACACTCCACCTTTTTAACTAGTTTGAGAGGAATCAATAAAATCGAGGTTAAAAAAGCAAAGTGGACTTTGAAACCATTGATGTAGAAACCACACTGAATGACTGAACCTTGATCTCGAGATGTCATAATCTCATTACACAAAAATCGAAACTGCAATAAAAAAACCAAAAAAAAAACCCCTTTTCCCCTTTTTCTATTCGCAACTGTAAATATAATTTCCCCTAATTTTTACTCTCACTTTCATCTTTAATTTATCTGGGCAAATTTGATTTCTTTCCCCATTTCTTCTCTCGTCTGTCGGTGTTCTTCTCAATTCAGATCTCAAAGATTTCACCTTTTTACCCCCCTTTCAATCCCAATTCTTGGATTTTTAAACTCTTTTGAAGAACCCTACTTGTAAAAAATTGTGAAATTTGCAGTTTGAATGGTGAAAATGGGGTGGAATCACCAGTTTTTACTACCCAGATAGAAAAAGTTGTGATCTTTGGTTTAAATTTGTGAAATTTTGCAGTTTGAATGGTGAAAATGGGGTTGAATCACCAGTTTTTACTACCCAGTTAAAAAAAGTTGTGATCTTTGGTTTAAATTTGTGAAAATTTGCAGTTTAAATGGTGAAAATGGGGTGGAAGCATCAGTTTTTACTACCCAAATAGAGAAAGTTTTGATCTTTGGTTTTAAATTTTTGTAGTAAGAACTAACAGTATTGTGCCATTGTTGAGCTATGCAAGATTCAGGGGTAAATTCTGGATTTTACCATGGCATGTCCTCTGATAACATAAAGGGGTTGGTTTTGGCATTGTCTTCTAGCTTTTTCATTGGGGCAAGCTTCATTGTCAAGAAAAAAGGGTTGAAGAGGGCTGGTTCTACTGGTTATAGAGCAGGTAGTTATGTTTGATTCATGTTATTTGATTTGATTTGATTAAAGTTTGATATTGTTAGTATAATTCATGTGCTTTAGGTTGATATTCATAAGATTTTACATACTATGATCTTCTTACTCTCTAGTGATATATATATGCTCTCTGAATCTTCGATTAGGTAGTCTTGCTTAAGATGGAATATCCGTCGTAGACCTAAAAACGGGTCAAATAGTAGCACATTGTGGTTATGAAGACAAAATATTGGAGCTAAGATCATTGGAATTGTTGTTCTAGGTTTTAGATATTCATAAGATTTTACATACTATGATCTTCTTACTCTAGTGATATATATTCTCTCCGAATCTTCGATTAGGTAGTCTTGCTTAAGCTGGAATATCCGTCATTGACCTTAAAACGGGTCAAATGGTAGCACATTGTGGTAATAAAGACAAAATATTTTGTATTTCCTAGATCACAAACAAGTGCCGTCACAGACAAGAATTTGCCATCTTCGAAAGCTTTCACCTTCGTTTGGTAAACATGTGTGAGGAGTACTTTAATAAAAGGTGGAAGCTTTCGAGATTTGGAGGGACATGTGGGATGAGTATTTGTATTTTAATAGAAGTGGAAATTTTCAGAGATTCCTAGGGTGTACTTCCTAAGTTCCATTTGATTGTTTGAGTGTTTGAAAATGTTAGACGGGCTTTGAATAACTTGTGCATTCAAATGGAACCGAGGAAGTCGAGATCATCAGGAGTTTATTTCTGTGATCTAGTGGATGAACTTGTATGAGGCAAAAATGCGCAATTTGTGGTATAGTTGGAACTTCATTTTAATATCGTTTATTGCTTCTTTTTCTTGAGGTCGATGTTTGATAAGCCTTTGTCTCTGCTCCATGTTATGGCTAGCCTTTTCTTGCTGACTGTTGTGCTTTGTCACATGCTTAATGAGGTGTAAATCCTTAGTCTCTATGTTCCTATGAACACTACTGGTTTGATTGAACGATTGGAAAATCGCAACTTTGTTAGTTTACTCGGACATGCGTATGACACTTGGACTCTTCATCTGAACCCAAAATACAAAGAATTTTCATAAAATTAGCCGTGTCGAACACTTCTGAAGGAGTCCGAGCAACATAGCTTGGTGTTGTATCCATATTACATACATTGTGCATAGCTATCAACTTTTCTATGTTTTTAAATACAGTAACAATCTTCGATGTGCTTGTTGTCTTCTACATTTAAAGATGTCCTGATACTCTAATCATGGTTGCAGGTTCCGGAGGTTACTCCTATCTATGTGAACCACTTTGGTGGATCGGCATGATAACAAGTGAGTAACTACACATTACTTAGTGGCTACATACTTGAATGTTATAAACATATTTCGATGGATACTTGCCGTCACAGCCCACCGTTCGTTTAGCATCTACTTTTACAGAAACTTGATATAGATATTGAGGATACAGAACACATTAGACATGATCACATGACTAAGATTTTGAAGTAAAAACCGCTTTTAAGATTTTTGAAGTAAAAACTACATATGTGAGTATGCTTGTATTATTGGCCAAATTTTTGTTTGAAAATACAAATATGTTACTAAAAATAGCAAGACTCGCGTCCAAAAGGCGCACATACGCCTTGCCTTTGTGCACCTTGTCGCGTTTCTTTGAACTAAAAATATGATGTCGAGGGATTGTAGAAAAAGGATTGATCTCAGGAACATGCATGTTTGTTATTCTTAAAGTAACTTACTTTGCTATTCGAAATGTCTAATGTAAACGGATTTCTCTGCAGTGTTTGTTGGCGAAGTTGCTAATTTCGCTGCTTATGCTTTCGCACCAGCGATTTTGGTAACGCCTCTTGGAGCAGTTAGTATCATCGTTAGGCAAGTATTGACTTAAATCCGTTTCGCTTGGCTCATTTTTATCATCATCATCATCATTATTATTATTACTATTATTATTATTACTACTACTACTACTGTATATGGTTTCAGTCACCTGAAATGCTGGTTTTATTTACTTCAGTGCGACCCTTGCTCATGTAATCCTAAGAGAAAGGCTGCATATATTCGGGATTCTTGGCTGTATATTGTGTGTTGTTGGTTCAATTACTATTGTTCTCCATGCACCTCAAGAACGCCAAATTGAATCCGTTGCAGAAGTATGGGATCTTGCCACCGAACCAGGTTCTTTCCTTGTTTCTTGTGTTGTTTATCATGAACGAGATGTATATAAACGAGCAATCAATCTAAATATTAAAATAAAATTATAATAAAAATACAGTTTTAAATGCAAAATTAAGTTAAAAGTGCTAATAATAAGTTTTTAAAGGGTTACAAACTCCAAGTTCAAGAAAATAAAAAAAATAAAAAAAAATTGGAAAAAAAAAAAAAATTGACCCCTCCATTAATATTCCGTATAATTGATTGGCACTTTTAACCGAATTGGGGGCAAAACA
Organism: Agrostemma githago; assembly: GCA_958450325.1. Lineage (NCBI taxonomy): Eukaryota > Viridiplantae > Streptophyta > Magnoliopsida > Caryophyllales > Caryophyllaceae > Agrostemma > Agrostemma githago. Next base: position 80,233,095 of record OY288241.1, on the reverse strand, counting down.
TTATTTGAATAAAATACTTGCTATGGGGATTGTGATTGCTTTGTGTTTAATAAATCTAAAATTATTGTGTTTTTGGCAGGGTTTCTTCTGTATGCAGTTTTAGTGCTGATATTAGCCTCGATTCTCATCGTACATTTTGCCCCAAACTATGGGCAGACACATGTGTTGGTATACATCGGAATTTGCTCGCTGGTGGGATCTTTGTCGGTATGTCCTCCGCTGTCCGTGACTCCACGTACTACTATACTCCCTCCGTTCCAATGAATTGTTTGCCTTTCCTTTTGGCACCAAGGGTAAGGGATCCACTGAGGAAGTGACATGTGGAGCAAAACTCATAAGAATGGTCAAATTGCATATAAAAAACATTCCTAAAATAGAAAGGCAAACAATTCATTGAGACGCCCCAATATGGAATAGGCAAACAATTCATTGGGACAGAGGGAGTATTATTTTTTCTCCGTTAAATGTTTTTTAATACGTAGCTCTTTATGTATTGGGACAACAGGTAATGGGAGTTAAAGCACTCGGAATTGCTTTGAAGTTGACATTCTCCGGTATGAATCAGTTGGCGTACCCTCAAACATGGGGATTTGCGGTATTTGTCGTGTCTTGTATTCTAACACAGATCAATTATCTAAACAAGGTATGCTGCTTATGTGCTTTATCTTCATCCTTCTTGCCTGTATTTTGCGAGTTCACTTGGATTGACGGTATTTAGTGGAAATAGCCGTCTTAAAACAAAAATCCTCAAAAATTGACGGTGGTTAGGGGTGTTCATCAGTCCAAACCCGGGCCGGACCAGATTGACCCGCGGACCGGCAAACCCAAAAATCCAAACCTGCGGACCGGCAAACCCAAAAATCCAAACCTGCGGACCGGACCGTAAAAATACACTAAATTTGATTGTTTTTTTGAAAGTGTGGACTGTACCGGAACGGACCGCGGACCGTTCACCAAGTTTTTGGCGACCCGGAGACCGGACTGGTCCGATTTGCCGGTCCGGGTCACTTTGTGAACACAACACCCCTAGTGATCATTTTCGGGTTTGTAAAAATTAGGCCGGATTGAGGTCATTTTCGGGTATGGCTATTATCAACATTCGGCAATAAACATTAGGGTCGGGTGTGGGTTTTGAGTCAAGCGTGGGTCTTCAGTTCGAGGTGACGTGAATGATGGGAACTGAGGAGTAAGGCCTTGTTCTTTTGGACTGAAACTGACTGAACTTAACTTAACTTAAAACTGACTGAAATATAGAGACAAAATATGCCTCTTGGGGCTGAACTGAATTGAAACTAACTGAATATAAGTCCAAAAGAACAGGGCCTAAATGCTTTTGTTTGTTGTTGTAGGCACTGGATACTTTCAATACGGCCGTGGTATCACCAATATACTACGTGATGTTTACATCGTTTACCATCGTGGCTAGTGTAATTATGTTCAAGGTAATATGTTCGCTTGCTTTTATCTTTATTTATTTTATTTATTTATTATTTTTTTTTTTTTTTTTTTTGTGTGTTTTGGTCGAAAGGGGTGATGTTTTGACGTAGTTGGATATGTTTTTCATCATGCAGGATTGGGCTGGACAAAACGGTAGCCAAATTGTGACGGAGATGTGCGGATTTGTAACGATCTTGGCCGGGACATTTCTTCTTCATAAAACTAAAGACTTGAGTGAAAGTATGTTATCACAATTTCTCGCATGTTACCATAATTTTATTTTATTTTTTGAATTATAGAAATTTATTTTCTTTGTTATTAAATGATATAAAAATCATACGAAAGTATAAAACCGAGTTTTTAATTATTTTGGTAATTCAAAACAATATCAAAAATTTTATTTATTTATTTATTTATTATTTCAAATATAGTGTAGAGTATTATAAATATCAATATCAAATAATTTTAATTACTTATGTTCATACGAAGTATAAAACCGAGTTTTTAATTATTTTGGTAATTCAAAAAAAATATCAAAATTCTTATTTATTTATTTATTATTTCAAATATAGTAGAGTATTATAAATATCAATATCAAATAATTTTAATTACTTATGTTCATACGAAGTATAAAACCGTGTTTTTAATTATTTTGGTAATTCAGAAAAAATATCAAAAAATTATTTTATTTATTTATTATTTCAAATATAATAGAGTAGTATTATAAACTGGTCATTTCATGTTCGGGTAATGTGTCGTGGCCTCGCGGATCAAAATTTACAAGCTTTCACTCTTCTAATCTTTTTTTTTTTTTTTTTTTTTTTTTAAATTTCAGGCTCGTCAATCTCGCTCTCATCACGAAGTTCAAACGTATATGATCCCGAGACTGTGCCTCTCAAGAGTCAAGAATTAGCAAGGACATCATAAGATTCAATTCTCAAGGTATATTTATAATTATAAGGGTTGGCTCATCGTCTTCAAACCAAAACCGTCTCTAGTATGACCCATATTGATACGGGCACACACCCATACAACGTGGTTGATCGATCTTCCGGACTACTTGTAAGAAAACCGCTTCATGGTTTCTCGACTCCCTTGTAGATATTCGATTAAAGATTTGTTCATGTTTTTATTTACACTCGAGTCGACTCCATTTCGAGTTTTTTTTTTTTTTTTTTTTTTTTGGGTTTAAGACCGGGAAAAAGTAGTCAACGATAGGGAAAAAAAAAAGATTATTTTGTGGGTTTTTTAGGTACATTTTGTTTTTATTATTATATTAACGAAGAATTTCGGCTTTAAAAAAACTCGAGTTTGTGGCTTGTGTTTTTTTTTTTTTTTTGGGCTATACATTTTTGATTTTTCCGTACAATGTATAGTTCATTTATAGTAGGAAATGTCCTTGTGATTTTTATTATTGCTTCAAAAGGTGTAAAATAATTAATTTCTGGTGGATATATCTGTCATAAATCGATAATAGGTCAAAAAATATCACTTGGTTGGAAAATAATTTGAAATATTTAACCAATTGGATATTATTTGATCCGTTACAAGTTTGTGACAGATATTCTCGTTACAAACCAGAATTTGCCAGGATGAAGATGAAGAGGAAGAAATTCCCTTGGTATCCTAGAGATATTATTAAATTAATGGTTTATTTTCGATAATTATCTTTAAATATTATGAAAAAAAATATAATACCATAAATATATAAAATAAGGAAGTATATAAATTTGTTTTTTTTGCATTTATTCACTCACACCGAGGTATTTTTTTTTATAAAAAAAGTAAATTTAATTAATTAGAATTCATTTTTTTTTTATGGATATTGAAAAAAATTGTTCGTTTCTTTGAAGAAAGTTTATTTGTCGAAGAGATCAACAATGGGGAAATACGAGCAAGAGGAGAAGATGGATAAATTATGGGAAGAGTTGAACAACGAAAATTTGCGTGGAGAAGAACATTGCGAAAGTTGTTCGAGCACGAGTAATTCGAAAAATATTAATTTGCAAGATTTTCCGAGGAGAAATGTTGATGAAATCGGAAAAATTAAATGTTTTCCTACACATTTCAAGTTAATTAAATGTAATAGTAATAATAATAATAATAACAACAACAATAATAATATTAATACTAATAATAATAATAATAATAATAATAATAATAATACTAATAATAATAATAATAATGCAAATATTAAAGATTTTGAAAATATGCTCAAGATGAACAAGAAACCTAATTTGATAGTGCTAATGAAGGTCCTTAAGAAGTTCTTTGCTCTTCAAGAATTAGTAAAGAAGAAACATACAACGAGTTAATTGATCGATCGTGCTTTCGACCATTATATAGTCTAAACTCTCACGATCAATTTTACAATAAAACCGTGATTTTTTTTTTTTTTTTGTACAACCAGTTGTACACTTGTAGAATATATTTTTCGAATTATTTTTTAGTATACACATTTTCATATATATATTACATTTATAGTAATTTATAATAATGATTTTAGTATATTTTGCTTGATTTTCACGCGTGATTCTTACCGTGATTCTAAATTTAGATCGTATAATATTGTTAAAGTATATATATAGTACGGAGTATTATTTTATATTCCAATTCAATATTAAATTTAGTTGTACACTTTTGTTTTTTCACATTTACTGAAACGTGTTTTTTACTTTTTTACACCATCAATATTGTGAATAAAAGTCGACAATATATCAAAAAAAAAAAAAAAAAAAAAAACCTAAACCCGTATGACAATACGACATTACAACCCGACTCAACCAACTTTCTATAAACCCAAAATGATCCCGACTCAAAACGGTCAAACCCGAACCCAAACCCGACCCGAGACCGAATTGGGGACATGGTTGTGAAGTGTGAGGTGTTCGTGGAACACGTGAACCCAATCCGACAACTTTGAACTCCGAATAATCGATTAAATTAATTAATTAAGTAAAAAGCTTGATTTAATTGTTCAGAGAAATTAAAAATGGCATCTTTTTTTAATTGAATTTGATTTGATAATCGAATCGATAGATACTTCACAGCTCATTGCTTCTTCAGTGTGTGAGAGGGTTAAAGATTCTTCAAGGTTTTAGGGTTTCATTGCTCATACACCCAGGTATTACTCACTCACTTGATTTGATTTTCCCCCTTTTTACATCGATTAATTAATTAGATTGATTGATTGGTTAAACCCTTGTTGTAATTTGACTTTAATTAGGGTTTTAATGTTGTTTTATGACATTTTCTTGAGGTTTAATTGGATTAATTTTAATTTTAATCAAGACAGGATTAATGGGCATCACTTCATCTTGTTCCTGGGTTTTAATTAGGGTTTTATTGTTTTTAATGACATTTTATTGATGTATAATCATGTTGATTTTAATTTTAATAAAGACAGGATTAATGGGTATGAATGTATGATTGATTTGTGCAAAACTCCATCTTGTTCCTGGGTTTTAACTAGGGTTTATTGTTGTTTTCTGACATTTTATTGAGGTTTAATCGGATTAATTTTAATTTTAATAAAGACAGGATTAATGGGTATGAATGTATGATTGATTTGTGCAAAATTCCATCTTGTTCCTGGGTTTTAACTAGGGTTTATTGTTGTTTTCTGACATTTTATTGAGGTTTAATCGGATTAATTGTAATTTAAATAAAGACAGGATTAATGGGTATGAATGTATGATTGATTTGGGCAAAACTTAATCTTGTTCCTGGATTTTAATTAGGGTTTTATTGTTTCTTTTAGGAGATTTTATTGAGATATAATCATATTAATTTGATAATTTTCAGTAAAAATGGGATTAATGAATGTGGTTGATTTTTGCAATACTTCATCTTCATGCTTGATTAATCGAACCCATGTCACCATTTGATTTCAATCAAGGTTTTATCATTTTTTACGACATTTTACTGAGATATAATCATACTCCGTATTAATTTGATAATATCAGTAAAAATGGGATTAATGAGTGTGAATGTGTGATTGATTCGCGCAAGACTTCATCTTTATGCTTAATTAATCGAACCCGATCAAGGTTTTATCGTTTTTTACGACATTTTATTGAGATATAATCATATTAATTTGATAATTTCATTAAAAATGGGATTAATGAGTGTGAATGTGTGATTGATTTGCTCAAGATTTCATCTTTATGCTTAATTAATCGAACCCGTGTCATCATTTTGATTTCAATCAATGTTTTATCTTTTTTTACGACATTTTATTGAGATATAATCAATTTAATGGGTGTGATTGATTTGTGCAATACTTCATCTTTATGCTTAACTAATCGAACCCGTGTCATTATCTGATTTCAATCAGGGTTTTATCATTTTTTACGACATTTTATTGAGATATAATCATATTAATTTGATAAGTTCATTAAAAATGGGATTAATGAGTGTGAATGTGTGATTGATTTGCGCAAGATTTCATCTTTATGCTTAATTAATCGAACCCGTGTCATCATTTTGATTTCAATCAAGGTTTTATCTTTTTTTACTACATTTTATTGAGATATTAAAAACAGGATTAATGGGTGTGATTGATTTATGCAATACTTCATCTTCAATACTACGAGTATTAATTTGACAATTTCAGTGAAAACAGGATTAATGGGCGTGATCGATTTATGCAACACTTCATCTTCTTCATGCTTAATTAAGTCGAGTATTGGTAAACCCGGTTGTGGGTTTGAAGTTACTCAAAGAAGGGTGGTTTCTATGGCTTCTACATTGCCGGTCAAGCAAGCGGGTCTAGAAGTTCAACAAAAAGTGTCCGGTGACTCTTTCATTCGACCCCATCTCAGGAAACTGTCCCCTTATCAACCCATCTTACCCTTCGAGGTAATTTATCCTAATTTTGATCACAAAATCTTGGAAGAGACGGTCTCTCATTAACTTATTGAGAGACCACTCTTCAGTACCACTCTATGTCTTATTCGTACCCTTAAATGATAACTTTGTTTTGTACCTGTTTTTATAAAAAGCGTACCATCTTTATATTTGTATACTCTTTTATGTTAATCGTAACTACTTCTATTAGGGTTGGTCCCACTATTACTTCCATTTGTAATTAGTCTCTCTGTAAAGTTAACGAGAGACCGTCTCTCAGGAGACCTACTCAATTTTGATTGGACTTGTCTGATTTTTAACCGATTTTCTTGCTTCAAATTGGCGTATGTGTCGATTCGAGTTGATAATGTAGCTATCTTGGCCTATTGTTGAATTGAATATAAGTCGAGTTTTGATGTGGGAATTGGGTTTTTCTCACGTGGTCTATAATATGTACTCCCTCCAAAATTCGTATCCAAAGGGTACGTATAACGTATTCCTTTTTGGGTCGTTCAAACCCAATTGACCCCTTTCCTTTTTAGTCCAATTTTTGGACCAAATTACCCTTATTCTACTAACATATTTACACAATATGCCATTACAAAAGTACACTTTGGATAATTAAATATTAATTTATCCCTAATGATTGTACTTTTAATATTATTTTACTACTTTCTTAATCCTTGTGCAAAAGGGAAGCGTACCCTTTGGATACGAACGGAGGGAGTATGTGAAAGGGTGAGATCCGGTGACATTGTTCCCCTTCTTAATGCTTCTTCATTGTGATAGGTTTTATCAACCCGTCTTGGTAGAAAACCCGAAGATATCATCAAACTCGATGCAAATGAGAATCCCTACGGTCCACCTCCAGAAGTAAGTGATACAAACTCGGAGTTTTGTGAGATATTGTTTAAATTGTCTAATTGAGTACGTTATAAATATCAATTGTTTTTATAATTTTTAGAAATACATATGACGATTAGACAATTTAAACAAGATCCCACACGAAATATATATATATTATCTTATATATTAGAAGTTACATTGACGATTTCACTCACTCACCTATGAATACTGCCCAAAAAGCAAATGCAAAGAATCAAATAGAACGGAGGGAGTATTTATTTTGTTGTTGACCTCGGTTTTCTTTGTTCATAGGTATTCGAAGCCCTAGGGAACATGAAATTCCCTTACATATATCCCGACCCAGAAAGCCGTAGACTACGTGCCGCCCTCGCTGAAGACTCGGGCCTAGAATCCGAGTACATTCTCGCTGGATGCGGTGCTGATGAACTCATCGATCTAATCATGCGGTCAGCGATCATAACCCGTTCTTCCTAAACTATATTTTCGAAGAAAAAAAAGTTGACTTTCGGTGTATCTTATCATTTGCTCAAATAATCTTGTAGCTCAGTTGTGTGCTGGAACCCGGTGAAAAAATAGTCGACTGCCCACCAACTTTTACCATGTACGAGTTCGATGCAAATGTAAATGGAGCCGTTGTTCTCAAAGGTGAGAACAAATCGAGTTTTCATTTGTTATAACGTTTTTTTTTTTTTTTTTTTTTTCCCGTGTTATAGAAGTTTTGTTGATATATGTGTTGATTTCATTGTATTTATACAGTTCCGAGAAATGCTGATTTTAGCCTGAACGTAGCAAAAATAACCGAGATGGTTGAACTAGAAAAGCCGAAATGCATATTTCTTACTTCTCCAAACAACCCTGATGGCAGGTGAGTCGTTGCTGCCTCTATATCGTGTTTTTTTTTCACCCTGTTTATTTCCATAAATTGACATCCAACCAATTTATTATTATTATTATTATTATTATTATTATTATTATTATTATTATTATTATTTTTATTTTTATTTTTTTTTTATTTTTTTTAATAAAAAATCGAACTTTCATTAACACCAGAACAAATTACAAGAAATTATTATTATTATTATTATTATTATTATTATTATTATTATTATTATTATTATAGAATTTTATTGATGAATCAAAACGCAGATTACAAAAAATTGGTGGGTAGTCGAGATATAATCTGGGCCCCGCCCCTGGCTATAGCCAAAATTATTATTATTATTATTATTATTACTTTATTATTATTATTATTATTATTATTATTTATTTTTTATATTTTTTTTTTTTGCGTTTGTGTTGCAGTATAATAAATGACGAGGACCTGTTAAAAATTCTGAATCTTCCAGTCCTCGTGATTCTCGATGAAGCATACGTGGAGTTTTCAGGGTTGGAATCTCGAATGAAATGGGTGAAGCAACACGAGAATTTGATAGTCCTTCGAACCTTTAGCAAAAGAGCCGGTAATTAACTTCATTTATCTACTTCTATAACCCACCCCGCCCAAACCCCACCCAACCCGACCCAACCCGACCTAATTCATTTGTGACCCGACACCAAATCTAACCCGGTGATCAATGATCAAACTTGAACCCGACCCAACATGGCCTAACCGACCACATCTATATCTATATCTATATACTCATATATTATTAAAAAAGTTGTTTAAATATTAATTTTTTTTGCCACGTGGCGTATATTTAATGCCTTTATTTATTTATTTTTTACTCAAATTTATTCTTGCTAAATTTTGTTTTATTAATTTATTTATGGGTGTTGTTTTCTTATAAAGTTTGTATTATTAAAGTTTTATAATACTCAATTTACTCAATTTATTCTTGCTCAATTTGTTTTCTTATAATTTATTTATTCTTGCTAAAGTTTTCTTGCTAAATTTTGTTTTATTAATTTACTCAATTTGTTTTATTATTTTATTAATTTATTATATACAGTATGTATTATAAAGTTTTATTTTCACTAAATTTATAATAAATCACATTATTAAGGGGTCACAAACTTTTCGGTTACCCATAATTAATAATTTATTATAATAATAATAATAATAATTATATGATGATATCAGGTTTAGCGGGACTGAGAGTTGGATACGGAGCGTTTCCTGCGAGCATTATAGACTACATATGGCGAGCAAAACAACCATATAATGTGTCGGTAGCTGCTGAAATCGCTGCCTGTGCTGCATTACAGAATCCAACATATTTAGAAGTAATAACAAAGTTTCCCCTATCAATATTTTAGACTACAATTTCCTTCTATTCTTCAGTTTTCTGTCTTTTACATTTATGACAGTTATCGAGTTTCCATTTATTTACATACAGAACGTGAAAAATGCGTTGGTGGAGGAACGTGAACGGCTTTTTAAGCTTTTGGAGGAAGTCCCGTTTCTTACACCGTATCCAAGCTACTCTAACTTCATTCTTTGCAAGGTTACTACTGGACTCGACGCCAAGAAGGTCAAGGTAATGATTTTATATAATTTTTTTTATTTTTTTTGTCATTTTCGAAATATTGCTAAATCCCGACGCTTAATTTTTTTTTATTTTTTATATATATATATATATATATATATATATATATATATATATATATATATATATATATATTTGGAGTATAATTTTTTTATATACGCCAAGAAGGTCAAGGTGATGATTTTATATAATTTTTTTTTTGTCATTTTTGAAATATTGCTAGATCCCGACGCATAATTTATTTATTTATTTTTTATTTTTTTATTTTTATATATGGAGTATAATTTTTTTATATACGCCAAGAAGGTCAAGGTGATGATTTTATATACGGAGTACTCCCTCCGATTTTTAATAATCTTCTCATCTGAGTTTTTGGTGAAAAATAAGGGTGTAAAATTGTGGGGCTCAAAAGAGAAGAAGAATGAGAGAGAAATGTAAGGGTAATTCTATACCACATGTTGATGATCCAAAATAGAAATAGGGAAGAAAAGGTGTTTCAACCAAATAAGTAAACCGGGAAGATAAATAAAAATTGGAGGGAGTATAATTTATTTATTTATTTTGCAAAATGCTATCGTATTCTTTTGTTTTTATTAGATTCATTACATTTTCGAAATATTGGTAGATCCCGACACTAGATTCATATCCATACTAGAATAATACTGACAAATTTATCGATCGACAATTTTTTATTTTTTTTTATATATACGGAGTATAATTTTTTTATATACGCCAAGAAGGTCAAGGTGATGATTTTAGTATAATTTTTTATATACCGAGTATATATATATATATATATTTTTTTGCGAAATGCTATCGTATTCTTTTGATTTTATTAGATTCATTACATTTTTGAAATATTGCAAGATCCCGACACTTGATTCATATCTATACTAGAATAATCCTGACAAAATTTATCGATCGACAATTTATTTATTTTTTTATATACGTAGTATAATTTATTTATTTTTTTTTGCAAAATGCTATTGTACTATTTTGTTTTTATTAGTTTCATTACCTTTTCGAAATATTGCAAGATCCCGACACTTGATTCATATCCATACTAGAATAATATTGACAAATTTATCGATCAACAATTTATTAATTATTTTTTTGTCGACAATTATTTTTTATAATGTAGGAGGACCTTGCGAAGATGGGTGTCATGATTCGTCACTACAATAACAAAGAGTTGGGGAGCTATGTTCGTGTATCGGTTGGAAAGCCCGAGCACACCGAAGCGTTGATGAAGTGCCTTCGACAAATTTGTTGATCTCTCAATGTTTTTACGTCTTCAAGAGGTACGCACTATGATAATACCGAATCTCGGTATTACTTAGAATTTATTTGCATTGTTGATCTTTGTCAAGAACCCTAAGCTATAGATAGATCATTACAATAAACCCTTGTATTTGACCATTTCGAAGTCGATTAATATTTGCATCAAAAGGGCGAAATTTTCGATAAATATACTAGAAACGGAATTATTTTAGAGTTTTTTTAAACAATTATCGGTTATTTTATGTTATACGGGTCCTATTTCAATGGCTAGCAAAATATCTCAGATTTTTCGAAAAATCATCTGAAACGGTCGATTTTGAAGGTTATTATCTACGTTTTTCGGGCTGATTTGGTCCCGAAATTAAATGTCTTGAAGTTTACACAGTAAGTACTCCGTAGAAATTTGTCGTTGTAACAGAAGATACATAGAGTTTCAAATAAACACAATTTGAAAGACATTCGATTATCCTTCAAATAACCGTCGGATTATGCCGAAATCTTCGATAAATATACAAGAAATGGAACTATTTAATTGTTTTTTAACGACTGTCGGTCATTTTATGTTATACGGGTCCTATTTTAATGGTCAGCAAAATATCTCACATTTTTCGAAAAATCATCTGAAACGGTCGATTTTGAAGGTTATTATCCACGTTTTTCGGGCTGATTAGGTACCGAAATTAAAAGTCTCGAAATTCACACAGCAACTAATCCATTCATTGTAGAAATGTTTCATGGTAACAGAAGGTACGTAGGCTTTGAAATAAACATCTTTTAAAGACATTCGACTATCTTTCTAATAACGTCGGATTAGGCCGAAATCTTTGATAAATATACTGAAACGGAACTATTTAAGAGTTTTTTTTTAAAACTATTGGTTATTTTGTTCTACGGGTCCTATTTTAATGGTCGGCAAAATATCTCACATTTTTCGAAAAATCATCTAAAACGGTCGATTTTGAAGGTTATTATCCACGTTTTTCGGGCCGATTGGGTACCGAAATGAAATGTCTCGAAATCCACACAGCAACTACTCCATTCATTGTAGAAATGTTTCGTGGTAACAGAAAGTGCGTAAGGTTTCAAATGAACATATTTAAATGACATTCAATTATCTTTTAAATAACGTCGAATTAGGGCGAAATTTTCGATAAATATATTAGGAACGAAACTATTTAAGAGCTTTTTTGTCAACTGTCGGTCATTTTATGATATACGGGTCCTATTTTAATGGTCGGCAAAATATCTCACATTTTTCGAAAAATCATCTGAAACGGTCGATATTGAAGGTTATTATCCACGTTTTTCGGGCCGATTTGGTCCCAAAATAAAAAATCTCGAAACTCACAAAGCAACTACTCCATTCATTGTAGAAATGTTTCGTGGCAACAGAAGGTGCGTAGGCCTTCAAATAAACATCCTTTAAATAAAGACATTCGACTATCTTTCGAATAACTTCGGATTAGACCGAAATCTTCGATAAATATACAAGAAACGGATCTATTTAAGTGGTTTTTTTAACAACTGTCGGTCATTTTATGTTATATGGGTCCTATATCAATGGCCAGCAAAATATCTCACATTTTTCGAAAAATCATCAGAAACGGTCAGTTTTAAAGGTTATTATCCGCGTTTTTTGGGCCGATTTTGTCCCGAAATTAAATGTCTCGAAATTCACCCAGGAATTACTCCATTCATTGTAGAAATGTCTCGTTGTAACAGAATTTACGTAATGTTTCAAATAAACGTCTTTAAAAGACATTCGACTATCTTTTGAATAACGTCGGATTAGGCCGAAATCTTCGATAAATATACTAGAAATAGAACTATTTAAGAGTTTTTTTAACAATTCTTGGTCATTTTATGTTATACGGGTCCTATTTCAATGGCCAACCAAATATCTCACATTTTTCGAAAAATCATCTGAAACGGTCGATTTTGAAGGTTATTATCCACGTTTTTCGGGCCGATTTGGTCCCGAATTAAAATGTCTCGAAATTCGCACAGGAACTACTCCATTCATGGTAAAAATGTCTCATTGTAACAGAATGTGCGTAGAGTTTCAAATAAAAATATTTAAAAGACATTCTACTATCTTTCGAATAACATCGGATTAGGCCGAAATCTTCGATAAATATACAAGAAACGGAACTATTTAAGTGTTTTTTTAATAAATGTCGGTCATTTTATGTTATACGGATCCTATTTCAATGGTCAGCAAAATATCTCACATTTTTAGAAAAATCATCTGAAACAGTCGATATTGAAGGTTATTATCCACGTTTTTCGGGCCGATTGGGTACCAAAATGAAATGTCTCGAAATCCACACAGCAACTACTCCATTCATTATAGAAATGTTTCGTGGTAACAGAAGGTACGTAGGCTTTGAAATAAACATCTTTTAAAGACATTCGACTATCTTTCTAATAACGTCGGATTAGGTCCAAAATATTCGATAAATATACTAGAAACAGAACTATTTTAGAGTTTTTTTTAACAACTGTCGGTCATTTTATGTTGTACGATTCTTATTTTAAAGGTAAGCAAAATATCTTACATTTTTCAAAAAATCATCTAAAACGGTCGATTTTGAAGGTTATTATCCACGTTTTTCGGGCCGATTTGGTTCCGAAATGAAATGTCTCGAAATTCATATAACAACTATTCCATTCATTGTAAAATGTTTCGTGGTAATAGAAGGTACGTAAGGTTTCAAATAAATATCTTTCAAAGACATTCGACTATATTTCGAATAACTTCGGATTAGGCCGAAATCTTCGATAAATATACAAGAAACGGATCTATTTAAGTGGTTTTTTTAAAAACTGTCGGTCATTTTATGTTATATGGGTCCTATATCAATGGCCAGCAAAATATCTCACATTTTTCGAAAAATCATCCGAAACGGTCAGTTTTAAAGGTTATTATCCACGTTTTTTGGACCGATTTGGTCCCGAAATTAAATGTCTGGAAATTCACCCAGAACTACTCCATTCATTGTAAAAATGTCTCGGAGAGACTGCTTACCTTTTACCAAAGTTGCATTCCCCAAATTTTCGTTTCCTGTCTGTCCTTTTTTGGTTGCTGACTCGTCCCACAGCATGAAACTCTACCACCTGTATAAGAGGCTGCAGTTTGAATTATAAGACGACACAGGATATTATTCATCTTCTTCTAACCTTCATTGTACGTGGCCAAGTAAGTAAATTATAAGCTTCATCGGGTAATTCCAGAATTCGAGTCGGATCATTATCAAAGTTACCCACATTTTGAATCAACCATTAGTGACTTGAATTTTGAACTTTAGAGTCACACATTTATACTCCGTATTTTATATTAATATATATACTCCTTCTATTCAAATCCAAACTACACATTTGTCGATGCACGTTTTGTACCGTTGGTATTTTTCATTTTACACTAGGAAAAATTATAAAAATTTGATATTCTTAACCTACTTATACAGATGAATCAAACAACATCACATGACTATATTTTGTCTTATAAATTGTCGAGAATATTGAAAATTCTCTTTAATGGTGATAGGCTTTGAAATAAACATATTTAAAAGACATTCGACTATCTTTCGAATAACGTCGGAGTAGGTCGAAATCTTCGATAAATATACTAGAAACGAAACTATATGTAAGAGCTTTTTTTAACAACTGTCGGTCTGTTATACGAGTCCTATTTCAATAGCCAGCAAAATATGTCACATTTTTCGAAAAATCATCTAAAACGGTCGATTTTGAAGGTTATTATCCACGTTTTTCGGGCCAATTTGGTCCCGAAATTAAATGTCTCGAAATTCTCACAACAACTACTCCATTCATTGTAGAAATGTCTCGTTGTAACAGAAAGTACGTAGGATATCAAATATACATATTAAAAAGACATTCGATTATCTTTCAAATAACGTCGGATTAGGGCGAAATCTCGATAAATATATTTGAAACGGAACTATTTAAGAGCTTTTTTAGCATCAGTCGCTCATTTTATGTTATACGCGTCCTATTTTAATAGCCAGCAAAATATCTCACATTTTTTGAAAAATCATCCGAAACGGTCGATTTTGAAGGTTATTATTCACGTTTTTCGGCCCGATTTGGTCCCGAAATTAAATGTTCCGAAATTCACACAGGAACTACTCCATTAATTGTAGAAATGTCTCGTTGTAATAGAAGATGCGTGGGGCTTCAACAAATAAACATATTTAAAAGACATTCGACTATATTCGAATAACGTCGGGTTAGGTCAAAATTTTCGATACATATACTCGAAACGGAACTATTTAAGAGTTTTTATAACAACTTTCGGTCATTTTATGTTAGACGGGTCCTATTTCAATGGCCAGCAAAATATCTTACATTTTTCGAAAAATCATCCGAAACGGTCGATTTTTAAAGGTTATTATCTACGTTTTTCGGACCAATTTGGTCCCGAAATTAAATGTCTTGAAATTCATACAGGAACTAGTCCATTGATCGTAGAAATGTCTTGTTGTAACAGAAAGTGCGTAGAGTTTCAAATAAACATATTTAAAAGACATTCGACTATCTTTCGAATAACGTCGAATTAGGGCGAAATCTTCGATAAATATACTCGAAACGGAACTATTTAAGAGTTTTTTTTAACAACTCTCGGTCATTTTATGTTATACGAGTCTTATTTTAATGGTCAGCAAAATATCTCACATTTTTCAAAAAATCATCCGAAACGGTCGATTTTGAAGGTTATTATCCACGTTTTTCGGGCCGATTTGGTCCCAAAAATAAATGTCTCGAAATTCACCCAGGAACTACTCCATTCATTGTAGAAATGTCTCGTTGTAACAGAGTTTCCATAACGTTTCAAATAAACATATTTAAAAGACATTCGAGTATCATCATTCGAATAACGCCGGATTAGGGCGAAATCTTCGATAAATATACAAGAAACGGAACTATTTAAGTGTTTTTTTAACAACTGTCGGTCATTTTATGTTGTACGGGTTCTATTTCAATGGCCAGCAAAATACCTCACATTTTTTGAAAAATCAACTGAAACGGTCGATTTTGAAGGTTATTATCCATGTTTTTCGGGCCTTTTTGGTCCCGAAATAAAAAATCTCAAAATTCACAAAGCAACTACTCCATTCATGGTAGAAATGTCTCGTGTAACAGAAGGTCCGTAGGGATTCAAATAAACATATTTGAAAAACGTTCGACTATCGTTCGAATAACGTCGGATTATGGCGAAATCATCGTTAAATATACTAGAAACGGAACTATTTCAGAGCTTTTATAACAACTGTCGGTCATTTTATGTTATACGGGTCCTATTTAAATTAGCAGCAAAATGTCTCACATTTTTTGAAAAATCATCCGAAACGGTCGATTTTGAAGGTTATTATCCACGTTTTTCGGGCCGATTTCGTCTCAAAATTAAATGTCTCGAAATTCATATAGGAACTACTTCATTCATTGTAGAAATGTCCCGCTGTAACAGAAAGTTTGTGGGGATTCAAATAAACATATTTAAAAGACGGTCGACTATCATTTGAATAACGTCGGATTATGACGAAATCTTCGATAAATATACTAGGATCGGAACTACATGAGTAGGAAAAGTTGGAATGGCAGCTCCAAAAAACACTCTATTTGAGGCGTTTTTGGTGATGCCTCACATGGCGGTGTCGGAAATAAGTAATTCAACTGCGGCGTCTATAAAATGCCTCAAATAAGGCCTTATCTGAGGCGTCTTTTTCGAAAAACGCCGCAAATTGGCCCTTTCAAAAATAAAGCAAAAGAAAGTTTATTCGAGGCGTTTTCTTTTAATGACGCCGCAAATAGCCATTTCATTGAATAAAAAAACACACAAAGGGTGATTTTAATTCTTTTAATTTAAATACTCCAATTATACAAGTCTAAAAAGTAATAACATGGATATATTTCAGACTAAATAAAATCCTAACAAAATAGAATTAGCTAGTCTAATTCACCAAGTATAATAAAGCCTATTCGTCCTACAATTCATTCATCTTATCATCGTCGTAGTTTGTATGTAGGGCTCGTCTTTGTGTGATATCTAAACCTAATTAAAACCCAAGATCGACAAAATAACATGGATTAGCAATCACAAAATTGAACAAATTAACAATAAGTAGAATAAATAATTAACAATTCTCACGGCGCAAAGCAAGAATAGGAATGAATAAAATAAAGAGCATTTAAAAGAAAGTGAACATTTACGAGTGTGAACAATATATTCACAGTACATATTTACACAGTACATATTTAAATTAAATGGTTCCATGAACAATATATTAAATTTTTGATAAATATACTAGAAAGGGAACTATAATTTAAGAGTTTTTTTTTTAACTATTATTGGTCATTTTATGTTGTATGGGTCCTATTTTTAGTTAGCAAAATATTTCATATTTTTCGAAAAATCATCTGAAACGGTCGATTTTGAAGGTTATTATCCACGTTTTTCGGGCCGATTGGGTCCCGAAATTAAAAGTCTTGAAATTCACACAGCAACTACTCCATTGATTTTAGAAATGTCTCGCTGTAACAGAAGGTGCATAAGGATTCAAATAAACATATTAAAAAGACGTTCGACTATCATTCGAATAACGTCGGATTAGGCCGAAATCTTCGATAAATAAACAAGAAACGAAACAATTTAAGTGTTTTTTTTTAACAATTGTCGGTCATTTTATGTTATACGGGTCCTATTTCAATGGCCAGCCAAATATCTCACATTTTTTGAAAAATCATCCGAAACGGTCGATTTTGAAGGTTATTATCCACGTTTTTCGGGCCGATTTGGTCCCGAAAATAAATGTCTCGAAATTCACCCAGGAACTACTCCATTCATTGTAGAAATGTCTCGTTGTAAGAGAATTTACGAAAGGTTTCAAAGAAACATATTTAAAAGACATTCGACTATCTTTCGAATAATGTCAGATTAGGCCGAAATCTTCGATAAATATGCAAGAAACGGAACTATTTAAGTGTTTTTTTAATAACTGTCGGTCATTTTATGTTATACGGGTCCTATATCAATGGCCAGCAAAATATCTCAAATTTTTCGAAAATCATCCGAAACGGTCGATTTTGAAGGTTATTATCCACGTTTTTCGGGCCGATTTGGTCGTGAAATTAAATGTCTCAAAATTCACACAGGAACTACTCCATTATTCAGTGTAGAAATGTCTCATTGTAACAGAATGTGGGTAGAGTTTCAAATAAAAATATTTAAAAGACATTCTACTATCTTTCGAATAGCGTCGGATTAGGCCAAAATCTTCGATAAATATACAAGAAACGGAACTATTTAAGTGTTTTTTTAATAACTGTCGGTCATTTTATGTTACACGGATCCAATTTTAATGGTCAGCAAAATATCTCACATTTTTTGAAAAATCATCCGAAACGGTCGATTTTGAAGGTTATTATCCACGTTTTTCGGGCCGATTTGGTCCCGAAAATAAATGTCTCGAAATTCACCCAGGAACTACTCCATTCATTGTAGAAATGTCTCGTTGTAATAGAAGGTGCGTAGATCTTCAAATAAACATATTTAAAAGACATTCGACTATATTTCGAAGAACGTTAGATTAGGGCGAAATTTTCGATAAATATACTCAAAACGGAACTATTTAAGAGTTTTTATAACAACTTTCGGTCATTTTATGTTAGACGGGTCCTATTTCAATAGTCAGCAAAATATCTCACATTTTTCAAAAAATCATCCGGAACGGTCGATTTTGAAGGTTATTATCCACGTTTTTCGGGCCGATTTGGTCCCAAAAATAAATGTCTCGAAATTCACCCAGGAACTACTCCATTCATTGTAGAAATGTCTCGTTGTAACAGAGTTTCCATAACGTTTCAAATAAACATATTTAAAAGACATTCGAGTATCATTCGAATAACGCCAGATTAGGGCGAAATCTTCGATAAATATACAAGAAACGGAACTATTTAAGTGTTTTTTTAACAACTGTCGGTCATTTTATGTTGTACGGGTTCTATTTCAATGGCCAGCAAAATACCTCACATTTTTTGAAAAATCAACTGAAACGGTCGATTTTGAAGGTTATTATCCATGTTTTTCGGGCCGTTTTGGTCCCGAAATAAAAAATCTCGAAATTTACAAAGCAACTACTCCATTCATGGTAGAAATGTCTCGTTGTAACAGAAGGTGCGTAGGGATTCAAATAAACATATTTGAAAGACGTTCGACTATCGTTCGAATAGCGTCGGATTATGGCGAAATCATCGTTAAATATACTAGAAACGGAACTTTTTCAGAGCTTTTATAACAACTGTCGGTCATTTTATGTTATACGGGTCCTATTTAAATTAGCAGCAAAATGTCTCACATTTTTTGAAAAATCATCCGAAACGGTCGATTTTGAAGGTTATTATCCACGGTTTTCGGGTCGATTTGGTCCCGAAATTAAATGTATCGAAATTCATACAGGAACCACTCCATTCATTGTTGAAATGTCTCGTTGTAACAGAAGGTGCGTAGGGATTCAAATAAACATATTTAAAAGACATTCGACTATCGTTCCAATAACGTCGGATTAGAGCGAAATCTTCGATAAATATACTAGAAACGGAACTATTTAATTGTTTTTTTTAACAACTATCGGTCATTAATATGAAATAAATAAATAAATACCAAACACAAATAGTTCATTAATATGATCAGTAATCATCGATAATATATCTTACAGTAAAACAGTGAAATCCACTATAAATATTATTGATGTCGAAGGAAGTTTCTCTGGTTCGTCGTCGTTCCTTAGGCAATCATACAATCGAATGTTATGTTATGCTCGCAATTACTCCATATATATGCTATGATTACTTGAGTTGATCGAGTCGATCATCTTTTTCCTTCCATTGATAACATCTTCAAACAACTCATTGATAACGGATTCAAGCAACTCGATTCCTTGTTTCAATTCAGCAGACCTGTTATTCAGCTCGTCTAAACCCTCGCTCAGTTTTCCTTCATCTTCTGTGAATTTAACCAATGCATTCTCGATCATCTCCTTCTCATGCAAATTTCCCTGTTTTTTTCGAACAGATTTCGAGAATAAATCCCTGTTTTCGACGAACCTGATATAAAGTTTCTCTCGAAATTTGCTGGGAATCGGGTGCAGAATCGAGAAAAACACAAACAATGAAATCACAGACATCGTGTTGCTGATTGTCTGCAAAACACTCCTGTCAGTTCTACCTCTTCTTCTTCTTCTTCTTCTCATCTTCACTTTCGAGTTATTGCCATGGTTGATAAACTTATACTCGTTTCTCTCGAGTTCAATCCTTGATGAGGAACAACGACCCTCCTTCACCGTCTCATCAACCATGAAATCGATCATCATTCTTTGCCTATTTAACCCCGAGATAGCCGACTTAATCAAGTTGCATAAGTCCAAAACATCCAAAGACACACTCATGTATTCATCAATGGAATCCTTAGTCTCTTTATCCTTACTACTCCTCTCGAAATAAACGAGAAAACACGAATGAATCTTCTTGACTAACACCATGGCCTCGGCACACCATTGAAGAGTAGGCGGGTTCTCTTCTAGCGACTTCTCAAGCCGGTTTAGCTCACCGGCTAACCTATCAGTAACTGACGATGATGTTGATCCCATGAACAATATATTAAATTTTTGATAAATATACTAGAAAGGGTACTATTTAAAAGTTTTTTTAACTACTATTGGTCATTTTATGTTGTATGGGTCCTATTTTAATAGTTAGCAAAATATTTCACATTTTTCGAAAAATCATCTGAAACGGTCGATTTTGAAGGTTATTATCCACGTTTTTCGGGCCAATTGGGTCCCGAAATTAAAAGTCTTGAAATTCACACAGCAACTACTCCATTGATTTTAGAAATGTCTCGCTCTAACAGAAGGTGCATAAGGATTCAAATAAACATATTAAAAAGACGTTCGACTATCATTCGAATAACGTCGGATTATGGCGAAATTTTCGTTAAATATACTATAAACGGAACTATTTAAGAGCTTTTTTTAACAACTGTCGGTCATTTTATGTTATACGGCTCCCATTTCAATTACCAGTTGATGTAAATTTCCCAAGGAAGGTGATTATGACGATCTGCCAATTGCATTTTATGCTACACAAAATCTTGGGAGAGACGGTCTCTCAATAACTTATTGAGAGACTATTCTTCGATACCACTCTTTGTACTATTCGTGCCATTAAATGACAACTTTGTTTTGTACCTGTTTTTATAACAAGCGTACCATCTTTATATTTGTATACTCTTTTATGTACCTACTTCTATTAGGTTTGGTACCACTGTTACTTCTATTTGTTTGTACTTAGTCTCTCAGTAAAGTTAATGAGAGATCGTCTTTCAGGAGACCTACTCGAATGATTATGGGGTTACGAGAAGGAATCCAAAGGCAAAATCAGTCTATAAATCATTAGAATGAATACGAACGGAAGTGATGAAACAGGATGTCTAAAGAGGAAGAATTTTGTTAACTTGGATTTGAGATTAATGAATTTTAAGTAATTTTCTCTTCAGGGGCTTCAATAAAGAAGAAAACTGCAGAAACATTAATGAATTAATGAAATATTAGTTCTATTCGAAAGAGTGCAGCATCGACGACAAGACAGACATCGACATTTTCTCTGCAAGATTCATACCAGGACACATCCTCCTTCCCGAACCAAACGGAAGGTACACTTAAAACTGATTTCCAAAGTTGTCTGAATTTTCAGAAATCATTCAAGAATCTCTGTGGTTGGAACGCAAAAGGATCCTCCCAAAGATTTGGGTCTGTATATATGCATCGCCCATGCGTTGATGAAGACGATACAGTTCTTTGGTACAGCGTAACCACCTACAGTGGTACGGTATCCTCGCTTGAACGGTGTGGAAGGAGAAGAGAAACCGGAGGGTGGGTGCAGCCGTAGGAGGGTCTTCTTTCAAAACAGCATTCAGATACCTCAACTTGGGTAAATGCATGCCCTTCTTCTTCGACTGCATGCGTTGCTTAAACCGACTGTTTCAGTTAATTCTTCTTGGACTGTATGTCTTCATTATCTTTGGATGTTTCAGCAGCTCAGCCATTGCCCATTCCAAGCAGTCCAAGGGTCTTCTAGTTCATCATCAGCATGTCCCGATTCTTCATTCTTCTAAACCCATTCCGTTCCATCACATACAACGGATGTAAGTTTGCAACCGTCAAATCAAGTACTCCCTCCGAGTTCCTATTATTGTCCAAAAGGATTTGGGGTGAAAAATAAGGAAGGGAAAATGAGTGGTAAAAAAAAAAAGGAGGAAGAGAGATAAATGGGAGAGAAATTGTGAACCACACATTAATGGCCTAAAAAGAAAAGTGGGATAAAAATCAAACTCAGCCCAAAAAAGAAAGTGAGACAATAATAGGAACTCGGAGGGAGTAGACGGTTGTAAAACATAAAATTTCATAAACTGCGATAATATAATAACAGATACAAAATAATATGAGAACATGAGTTTTATTTGATAATCGAAAGATTGCGTGTTACAATTTTCGTGGATCTCTTCCGTAGGGGGGAAGATGGGTCTTTTTTGTGACTTATTCCATTTACCTACAATTTAGTAGTAGGATGATGGTGTCGTTTTGAGACTTATTCCATCTGACCTCCCCTATCCCTAGAGACAAGACCCGTATTTATATATTCTAAAGTATCCTAAGATATTATCACAATATTTATTGATAATTATCTCTAAATACTAAAGAGATTAGACATAAATAGATATCGAAATATACAAAATTTTGGTGTCTACAACGGTAGCTCATCCGCTTCCTCCGTATCAGAGATGGGAAAGACTCATCCCAGATTCAGTGTCATCTTCCTTGGTTTAACTAACTGCATATAATAAGAATAGAATAAGCAAATCACAAAAAAAAAAAAAAAAAAAAAAAAAAAAAAAAAAATTAAATGGATCCCTAATCCCTTGATTCAGCAAGAACTTCAGATAATAGTAAGTGAATGCGAAAATTACTGTGAGATCCATTTGTGGAATAATCCCACTTGTAAGTGAACCAGGGACGAATCCAGACTTAAAATTTTGAGGTAGCGAGTTAATTATATTTGCTCACGATATATCAAAATGTCTAAACCTTACAAAATTTGGGGTAGCAAAAGTCGATAATTTTAATCATTTTAGGTAAGTTTGGGGTAGCGAGTGTTACCCTTTGCTACTAGCTAGATTCCCCTCTGCTTGTAACAATCCCATATTTCCCACTGCCAACAAATTAAACCCCATGAATATAAGCATTATCATAATTTTCAAGATGATAAAAAAAAAATTAGATCGAAAACTTCAAAATAAAACGAAAAATTTCAATCGATGAATCTCAATTCGTTGATGACCTGCAATAAACGTACAGTAGCAAATTAAACAAAGAAAATCAACTAAAATCCAAAACGTGAATAACCCCAAAATCACTCCTCCTCCTTCTTTGATGAGTATGACCCAAGATTAGAAATTTTGTACAGATTACAAGAATAAATCAATTAAATTGGAAAATCCTAAATCACTTGAGAAACCCTAATTTGGAGAGTTGGTGGCTGGAAAAGGGCGGATTTAGGATTGGAGCGACCAGATATATATGCGGTGGTTGAAGGCTGACGTCGAGCGTGTTTGAATTCGATTGTCGGGTAACTGACAATGGTGGTGTGGTGGAGGAAGGAGAAGGTGAAGACTGAATTTTGATGCTATTTGATACTCCCTCCGTTTCAATGATTTCTTCCACCTTAAAAGTGACCCATTTCTTAAGAAAAACAATAAAATAAGTAAAAATAGAGAGAAAATAAAGTAGATGGGCACCTAGGTAGGTAAGAGAGAAGTGTGATAGATAAAAGAAAAGTGAAAGAAATCAAAGAAATTGTTGAAAAAGGAAATGTGAAAGATATCAATGAAACAGAGGGAGTATTAAAAAAAAACGCCTCACTTGGAGAGTAGCAATTGATGGTTGTTCTCCTAGTGCTATTTAAGAACTTTTTTAATAACGGTCGATCATTTTATGTTATACGGGTACTATTTCAATGACCAGCAAAATATCTCACATTTTTCGAAAAATCATCTGAAACGGTCGATTTTGAAGGTTATTATCCACGTTTTTCGGGCTGATTTGGTTCAAAATTAAATGTCTCGAAATTCACACGGTAACTACTTCATTGATGGTAGAAATGTCTCGCTGTAACAGATTCAAATCTTCGATAAATATACTTCAAATAAATATACTTCGTATTTAAAAGACATTCGAATAACGCCGGATTAGGGCGAAATCTTCGATAAATATACTAGAAACGGAACTATTTAAGAGCTTTTTTACCAACTGTCGGTCATTTTATGATATACGGATCCTATTTAAATGGTCAGCAAAATATCTCACATTTTTCGAAAAATCATCTGAAATGGCCGATTTTGAAGGTTATTATCCATGTTTTCCGGGCCGATTCGGTCCGGAAATTAAATGTACTGAAATTCACATTGGAACTACTCCATTGATTGTTGAAATGTCTCGATGTAACAGATGGTGCGTAGGGATTCAAATAAACATATTTAAAAGACATTCGAATAACGTAGGATTATGGCGAAATCTTCGATAAATATACCAAAAACAGAACTATATAAGAGCTTTTATACCAACTGTCGGTCATTTTATGATATTCGTATCCTATTTCAATGGCCAGCAAAATATCTCACATTTTTCGAAAAATCATCTGAAACGGTCGATTTTGAAGGTTATTATCTACGTTTTTCGGCCGATTTGGTCCCGAAATTAATTGTCTCGAAATTCACAAAAGAACTACTTCATTCATTGTAGAAATGTCTTGCTGTAACAGATGGTGCGAAGATATTCAAATAAATATATTTAAAAAACATTCGACTATCATTCATAACGCCGGATTAGGGCGAAATCTTCGATAAATATACTAGAAACGGAACTAGTTAAGAACTTTTTTAACTGTCGGTCATTTTATGTTATACAGGTCCTATTTAAATGGTCAGCAAAATATCTCACATTTTTCGAAAAATCATCTGAATCGGTCGATTTTGAAGGTTATTATCCACGTTTTTCGGACCGATTTGGTCCGGAAATTAAATGTATCGAAATTCACATTGGAACTACTCCATTGATTGTTGAAATGTCTCACTGTAACAAATGGTGCGTAGGGATTTAAATAAACATATTTAAAAGACATTCGACTATCATTCGAATAACGTCGGATTATGACGAAATCTTCGATAAATTTACTAGAAACGGAACTATTTAAGAGCTTTTTTTGCCAACTGTCGGTCATTTTATGTTATACGAATATATCACATTTTTCAAAAAATCATCCGAAACGATCAATTTTGAAGGTTATTATCCACGTTTTTCGGGTCGATTTGGTCCCGAAATTAAATGTATCGAAATTCATAAAGAAACTACTCCATTTATGGTAGAAATGTCTCGCTGTAACAGAAGGTGCGTAGGGATTTCAAATAAACATAATTAAAAGACATTCGACTATCTTGAGATCTTATTTAAAAAACAAATCATTTTTTGACAAAAAAAAGTATCATGAGGTATTACGTGAAACAATCTCACAACAATTATTGAGAAATCTCACAATAATTATTTTGCGAAACCGTCTCAAAAAAAATTGTGAAAAGGCATAATTGACTTAGATAAATTGAAGTATTAAAGTCAAATTAGATAGAATAAATATTTGTTTTAACTTGTAAGTTTCAACCATTAAAAAAGCTAGATTCTTTAGCACTTAAGGGAAACTTTATTTAGCCTTTTAACCTACTTTTTCCGGTCAAATCCAAATGATACTTTTGATTTTTTTTCACGATTGCCGAGATACATTTTACACCGTCAATATCTTTCGTTTTACATTAACAAAAATTATAAAAATTCAATATTCTTAATCTACTCATATATAAACACGAATCAACCAAGATCCCAAATGACTATTTTCTCGTATAAATTTCTGAAATATTAATGATTCTCTTGAGTTCTGAATAGTGTCCAAAAGGGAAGCGTACCCTTTTGCGAATATATTTCATTTTACATTAACAAAAATTATAAAAATTCGATATTCTTAATCTACTCATATATAAACACGAATCAAACAAGATCCCAAATGACTATTTTCTCACATAAATTTTCGAAAATATTAACGATTCTCTTGAATTCTGAATAGTGTCCAAAAGGGAAGCGTACCCTTTTGCAAATATATTTCATTTTACATTAGCAAAAATTATAAAAATTCGATATTCTTAATCTATCATAAAAACAAATCAAACAAGATCTCACACGACTATATTTTCTCTTATAGATTGTCGGAAATATTAATGATTCTCTTTGAACAGAAGGAGTATAATATTTGCTGCAATAACACACCAAATTTACCCCAAACTTATAGTTCAATTAACTGTCACTTTCTTTGGTAAAACTCACTTTTCTACTCCATATAGCAAAAAGGGTATTGCGTGACTTAACCATTTAACCTTTCTTCTTCCTAATCCTCTTCATCTTCACGCCATCCCTCTTCACTAATTACAGCAAAAAGAGTAGTTTACACTACAAAGCTAGCTACACCATCACCAGTCCTATTCCCGCGATTCTAAACCTATAAAAACCGTTCAAGATATCCTAATTAAACGAGCCTGGAAAACCCGTTTTTTTTACCTCTTGTTATGTTTTAGGTAGATGAAAACAATGGCAAATATTCTGTTAACATGTTTGGCACCATCAACATCATCGGTTACTGATAGATTAGCCGGTGAACTTATATCGGGTCTAGTGGTTGACCTAAACCGGCTTGAGAAGTCACTAGAAGAGAACCCGCCTACTCTTCGATGGTGTACCGAGGCCATGGTGTTAGTCAAGAAGATTCATTCGTGTTTTCTTGTTTATTTCGAGAGGATTAAGGATAAAGAGACTAAGGATTCCGAACCATGGGAAGAAGGTGTAAGCATGGTTGATGAATACATGGGTGTGTCTTTGGATGTTTTGGACTTGTGCAACTTGATTAAGTCGGCTATCTCGGGGTTAAATAGGCAAAGGATGATGGTTGATTTCATGGTTAAGACGGTGAAGGAGGGGTCGTCCTCGTTCACGACTATGGAGAGTAGGATTGAACTCGAGAGAAACGAGTATAAGTTTGGGGAATGGAGAGAAATGAAGCTTAATAACGGAAATAACTCGAAAGTGAAGATGAGAAGAAGAAGAAGAAGAAGAAGAAGTAGAACTGACATGAATGTTTTGCAGACAATCAGCAACACGATGTCTGTGATTTCCTCGTTCGTCTTTTTCTCGATTCTGCACCCGATTCCAAGCAAATTTCGAGAGAAACTTTATAGCAGGTTCGGAAACAGGGATTTATTCTCGGAATCTGTTGGAAAAAAAGCAATTATTACTTTCAGTAAAGAAAGGTCGGTTTTGCATGAGAAGGAGATGATTGAGAATGCATTGGTTAAATTCACAGCAGAGTTTATGAAGACGGGAGAAGATGAAGGAAAACTGACCGAGCATTTAGACGAGCTGAAGAATAGGTCTGCTGAATTGAAACAAGGAATCGAATTGCTTGAATCTGTTATCAATGAGTTGTTTGAAGATGTTATCAACGAAAGGAAAAAGATGATCGACTCGATCAACACAAGTAATCATAGCATATATACGGAGTAATTGCTAGCATAACATAACATTCTAATGTATGATTGCCTAAGGAACGAGAGAAACTTCCTTTGACATCAATAATTTATAGTGAATTTCACTGTTTTACTGTAAGATATTATCGATGAATCCTGATCTATTAATGAACTATTTGTGTTTAGTATTTATTTATTTCATTTTACCGCCTCTAAGACATTTATTTACTCTCTTTATCGTAAGCAAGATATATAGTATAACTTATCTTTGTGTTAAATCATGGAAAAAAAACAGAATGAGTCAATTACGAAAGACCAAGAACCACAACGCCAGAACAAACCCGAGATTTATTTACCTTTATTTTTGGGAAAACATTACTTTTTACCTTAGCAAATCAAACAAAATATAGAACTTACCTCAAAATGCAATTTGTGCGCCACATCCTCAGCAAGCGGGCGAAAAATCCGTTCAATAGTTATCTGTCACAAGCAGAGTACACAAATTAGGCAAAAAAAATATATATCAATTTCAATCATTAAGAACAAGGAAAGTAGAATTCACAACAATATGATGGTACCAATAAATCAACAATCCAAGATGATGAATCGACTCTATAGATATAATTGATGTCGACAACCTAGAATTACATACTGATTACTGAATATGATCAATCAAAATTTTTCTTCTAAAATACATATGGAAGTGGTTTATCAAGAGCAATGTAAGAATTACTAAATGAATTGGAATCAGATTGATACAAATGAGGAATCGAATTCCCATAATGGCTGTTAGCCCAAAGTGTGGTGCTGCTTTCTATTTTGTTGTCAGATTTGCCTTCGCGATGAAAATTTCTGGTATAAGTGTGTTGTACCCGCATCCTGAAACTATATGGATCTTGTGTCGGGATGAGATATATTCCCAAGAATAGGGAGGCGTGGCCAAACATAGAATACAAAAGAAAGTGGAAAACTCTGTGCAGTGCGGAATACTCCCTTCTCTACTCTTCGGCATTCTGTGCAATGTTGCGCTGTTCATCTGTTCTATGACGGAATAATTTGGCGATTTGTCTCCGCTCACAGTCCTGCATATCATAAGCAACAACATTTGATGTTTAATGCACATTCACCAACCATATTTCAGGAGAAAATCACCCTAGCTGCTATGTTGTACAAATTCCAGTGCGTGATGTTTATTTTGTACTTTGACGACCTACAATCTAACCTAACCAAAATTCATCAGATTCCCATATGACTTGAGATTTATAAAGTAATTTTCGTAAAATTTTATGTGAGATTCATCTTTTACTTTTCATATAATGTACTATTTATACAATCCATTATATATTTATATGCCTAAAATTCAAGAAATTAGATAAATATTCACGATCTTAGATATCACAGCTTACCAAAGCAAAAAATTATTTGCAAGTGAAATTGCCAAAGTGGAAAGCTCCTCAATTCCCCAAATCAATGAAAAAGTAAGCTAATTACGCAGTGCTAAACGAGTGATATTTTGCAGTTGGACATCAAAAGTGGAATGAGGCTAGAACTCGTGCCCACCAAATTGATTTTGTTGGCGGGGTGTGTATGTGTTAAAAGGCGGGGCGGGGGATTCATATCGGGAATCAAGCTGTGAGACGAATACCTCACCTTAAACATGTGTAGATAGAATGGCTTGCTGGGATTTTTCTTTGTCAACTTCTGGTATGTGTATGCAAAGCTTAACTGATCCCTAGGGGTAAAACGATCCACCTCGTTGAACCACAAGCAAGAGAACAGGTTTGACATGGGAGTGTGTGCCCTTATGATCAACGACCCTTCAGGTACATCTGTCGGTAAATATTACTCGGATCATTAGTTCACAATAGACAGAAGTAGAACCCTATCCACATGTTTCTTGAAACAAAATAAAGAACGAAGTTGTGTAGCCGCATAGGAACATACTGCTAGGAAGTAGTTTATTAGGATCAGAAGCGTTGAATCTCTTTAGCCCATCAGCCAGATAGAACTGAAACTGCTGGTCAATCATTGTGTGGTTGAATTTATTAAGTTTTTTGTTCCGCTCAACTTCTTCCCAAACACAATGACGGTCATAGTGATTTGATATCGCATATTCATAACCTTTTCGCCATAAGAAGTTTTCCAACAACAAAAGAGGATCATGCTGGAGGCGCAATTTGCTATCCAACCAGATTGAATACCTGTATAAAAATAAAAAGGTTACTGTAATGCAAAGTCACTAATATCAAGCATGTTCCTAGCTAGCAACCAATCAACCATAACGTGAAATTTGGGATGTTGTATACGACAAAGTACAGCGTATGTGAAGATGCTCAATCAAGAAATGAATTCTAGCCACAAAATATGCTCAATCAAGAAATGGAGCAATTCCCATGAATAGGCGAAAAGCATAAATGAGGCATTCTTAAGATTTAAAGTGACCACTGTGTAATTAACAAACACCTAAAACGACCATTGAAGCAAGATATAAATTCCGACCGTCACAAATCAACAGCAGGATTTTACCTCGCTGATGGAAAGAGACGATGAGACAGGAGTTTTGGTATTTTCCCCACTCTTCTCATATCTGTAAAAGGGAGATTCTTCGCCACAACCACCTTCCACAAACCAATGTATCCCATTCTGTCAGGCTTTTGGCCTTCTGAGGATAAAGTTTGCAAAGTCCCCTCGTCCATGAACATCACAAAGCAAACGTTTTTCCTTGATAAACGACTAACCTGAAATTAAAGTACCTAAGTGAGCTCCAATTCGTCCTATTCTACAAGAACTAACATATGTGCGGAAGTGTAAAAGCAAAATAACTGGTAGTGTAAAACCAATTCATCCTTTTCAAATTTTGATTGATAACCCATACACAATAAATATGCAAGCTAACTGAAGACAAAAAAAACAGATTAGACTTCTCATACCGCTTTTGAGAAAGGAGATCTCAAGCGATCTGAGTTTCCAAAGATGCAGGAAACAACAGCAATATGACATTTGCTCATATATCGGTAATCATCTTCAGCCAAGTCAAATCCTGTGCCAGAATACTCTTTAGATCCCTTAACAAATCCACAATTTATCTTCTGATCACGTGCAATGAATGAATCTTCTCTTTCTCTTAAGCTTTGGTGCCCAGCAAACCTGGGTTCCCAGTTATCGACTCCATCAGGTTTTTCTTCTTTTTGAGTATACAATAACGAAAACCTTTCAAATTTTCCACTTTCTAGAGGCTCGACTAGCTGGGCAGTAGAGTTCAAGAATCTCATCTCACAATTTGAAGCTGGAGAAAAGAAAAATATCATTATGGCCTTCTTCACATAAACTGGCAAACTGCATACATTACTTTCATGTTTCATTTAAGGGTAGCAATGCTATACTTAAACATTAGAAAGTCTAATCATACATTATTTTCATTGTTGTTATGTTTACTACCATAATCAAAAAACTTGGGCGTTTTGTAGGACAAAGTGCAGGGAGATGATTGATCAGATACTGAGCAAAAACAAGATTTTTCGCCAAAATAACTTTATATAAAGTTTGGAATGAATGTTCAGAAAATGTAATAGGAAACTTACAGCTGTGATGTTTCCTGTGTTTCTTTGGCCGCTTCGTGACGCTAGTATTTGACTGTGCATCAGCCATGCTTACATCTCTAGTTTTCCCACTCTTATCAGAATGTGATTTGGTAGACTTATCTTGTGACACGCTTTGGTCAGCAAGAGTACGACCTTCCTGAACATCAGCTTCATGATCCCTAGAATGGGATTTTGGCAGTTCTGAGTGGATCTCATTCAATCTACTATCATAATCATCCATATTTGCATCATGTATATCTGAATCATGTATATCGAATCCATCATCATATTCATCATCATTGTCAATCCCTTCAATTTCCACGTCCTGTTTACTGTCATCCACAACAATATTTAGCCCATCAGTTTCTGCACCAATCTGACTAGCATTCTTCAATGATGCCTCGTATTTCTCCTCATAAATTTTAAGTTCCTTACGCCCTGCTTCATTGTATAGTCCATTATAATACCTTTGCACAGTGTTGCTTGGTTTCTTTGGAAGAGTCTTCAAATCAAGAGGAACTTGACCATTCCGAAATCCACTCTCACCAACTCTATTAGTTTTATCCATCTCATCCTCATTGTAATCTTCATCTCTTCTCCTGTCATCCCCATCCCAATACCTTGAGTCACGACCATGAAGAATAGAGCCATGGCCAAACTTGACTTCTTGAGTGCTAAACCTTGTCACATTTGTTAGGAAATCGTCCTTGAAAGTCTCATCTTGAATATCTACTGTATCATTGACTGCGGACAATCTACTATGAGTCACAAATTCACAAATGCTCAAGACGACAAGACACAACGTAGAATCAGATTCGAAAGAAACCATACAAAGATACGAACTCATGTTTTTTGCTATTTATTTCATTCATTTTTTTGTAGAAAAAGTGTGAGAGTCTTCAAGCTTATGTATGCAACAAGTAACACATTTGCAACAAAATACAACATCAACCAACCACCCTACGCCGCGACAACCTCATCACCAACTCACCGGACCCCACCCTTGACGCCACCCAAGTGACCAACCCACGACAAACTCATCATCAACCCATCAAAACCTACCCTCAACCCCATCCAACCCACCGGCACCCACTCTCCGACACCACCCAACCCACCATACTCGATAACCTCATCGATCACAGACCCACTGGAACCCACCCTCGACACTCCGAAAACCCATCACGAACCTGCCACGCCTGAAGTCCACTCTCTCTGACAGCCTCATATATACACCACAACCGTGCACTTTCCTTGACTAGTAATGGCCGCAGAACCAAGCCGCCACTCTTGCTTCTTTTTCTTCTTTCTAACAAGACACAACCACCAACATACTCTCCTCCCTTAAATCTGACCCTACTTGGCGTTACCGTCTTCCTCTCATGAGTCCATAACTACTACAGTACTTCCCATTCATTTACCCTGCAGATACGAGGACGGGCGTTGAGTTTGAGGGGGTGGGGTTGGTAATAGTAGTAGTAGTCGTAGTGGGGCGGCTTAAACT
Organism: Agrostemma githago; assembly: GCA_958450325.1. NCBI lineage: Eukaryota > Viridiplantae > Streptophyta > Magnoliopsida > Caryophyllales > Caryophyllaceae > Agrostemma > Agrostemma githago. Next base: position 80,200,401 of record OY288241.1, on the reverse strand, counting down.
TGGTAGTGATTATCAACTTACTCTTAAATTTCTCAAATCAAATCAAGCATCAAATAACGAAACCCTACCAATTGGTCCAATTCACCCATCAACTACTCGATTTCTCAACGGCATTAACAACAACAACGACGACGATGAATGCATTACAACAATTAAATTCAATAATAATAAGAAGAAGAAAACCCATCAACTACTCGATTTCGCAACGGCATTAACGACAACTAAAGCATTACAACAATCAAATTCAATTCAACAATTAACTACTCGATTTCGCAACGGCATTAACAGCAACGACGACGACGAAATCACTACAAAAATCAAATTCAATAACAACAACGAAGAAGAAGAATACCTGAATGGCCAATAGGAGAAAAATAAAGAAACCCTAGAGCAGAAGCAGCGAACACGAAACAAACAAAAGAAATGGCGGACCCAATCGAAACCCTTCGATTCTTCAATCGACGGTGATGATACGACTTCTTATACTGCTTCTGGTGGTGCGAAGTTCCTCTAATTGCAATCGCAACGTGGTCACCGGCAGCAGAGGAGCTAATACTAGCGCCGCCGCCGTCGCCGCCGCCGCCATTGATGTACAAGCTAACGTTACTACTATTTGACTGTCTATACTGCGCCATTTCTGCATTGTTCAGTCACTTCTTACTTCTTAGTTCTTGCTGTTACTATCGTTGCTCGCCATTGTGATTGTTTGATTTCATTTGAGATTTGAATCTGGGTTTTAGGCGGGGTTTGGAAAATTAGGGTTTATGTTTGGATTTGATTTTAGATCGAAGGAAGACGATTTGGGGATTTGTGCGATTGTTTTAATCTCCGTATTAGAAACTTTTATTACATGTATATATCCGTCACAAACAAGTATCCGTCACAAACAAGTGACGGGTCAAGTACTTTTGTCCTTCTCTCTTCAAATAGTATTTATTTGACCCGTCTTAAATTTGCGACGGATATAAATAGTATCTATTTGACCCGTCTTAAATTTGCGACGGATATATATCCGTCGCAAGAGAGACCAACTGTATATCCGTATATTTGTTTTAAATTATACGTCTCCTATTATCGATATATACACTCTATTTATCTGTCTTAAATTATAACCGATCAAATAATTTTATGTGGTCGACAGATTTTTTTTTTGTTATTTTACATGTTATTCGACCCCTTATAAAATTAAGAAACGTGTGCAAGTATTTTTTTTTTTTTTTTTTGAAAAAACTCCAACAAATGGACTTATATAATTGCATGAAAATTATCAGAAATAACAGCTTTCACTTTCGTCGGACCTGAATGCTCCCAAACTCGCTTTCCTATAGAAAATGACAGAGCACGTGCGGATATCATTTCAAAGTTTTTAAATAATACTCCGTATAATTTGTGAAAAAAGAAAGATATCGTACAGATCATGGATTCCCGGGATTCAATCATTTTTCCCTTGAAAAAAGGGAACTTTAAATTCAACTCCGTACTCTGTATAAATTAATTTATGTACGAAGTATAAAGTCATAACCCATAGGTTATATAGCCTATAGGTAGGGTTAGACATTGGGACGAGCTGGTGTGATTAGGGGCAGGTTGAGCTATGAAAGTGTTACTTGACCCGCCCATAAACTAAGAGGTGAGTCCGGCTTGGGCTAGATAGGCGTTTTTATGGGCACGAGCGGACTGAGTTGGGAAACTATATGCGGCGGGCGACCATAGTCGTGCTAGCTAGCTAGCACACGGATTGATGAACTTGCTAACTCAAGTGAAGCTCGAGCCCACAGAGCTAAAACCTACTCGTAATTGTCGTTTGTCTAACTGGTACAAGTCAGGTCTGATCAGGTCACGTCAGGGTGAGGATGTTCTTTTGTCCTCTACTTGCATTTGTGGAGTTATGGCATCCTTCAACCCAAAAAAAAAAAAAACTTCATGTGTTAATCCAAATCTTATGCTATTTTTAGCCAAAATCTAACAAAAAAATGATGATTAAACCATAATTATAGGCATAAACACACTATATTTAGCACATGACTCCCAAATTAGCATCTAAAACACTTAATTGTCCTTAAATGTAGGGTATGTTTCCCTAATTACTTAGCCTATAAAGCTCTTGTTCTTGGCTTCTATACCTTTCAAGGATTCATACATTAATAATTATAATACTAATAATACTAATAACTAAACAAAAATGTCTAGCATCAATCGAATCCTTCTTCTCGCCATCTTTTGCCTCGTCGTCTGCCATGAGGTACGTCTCTGGTCTTCTGTTATTATCGTTGCATCAGCCAGGGATGAAGCCACGTTCAAATCCTGCCTTACTTATATTCATAGTCAGTGGGGCCGGGAAGATGTGGCCTGGTCGACCTGTACATAGTTTTGTTCCTAACAATTCAATCATTGTTTTCATATGTGTAACATATAACGTTATGTTTTTGTTTTCCTGTCTAATTTAATGCTTTTGATTTGCAGTTACAAGTCTGCATCGCAGTTCCTGGACATAAGGTCCATGGCACGTTCCTAGGAGCCAAAATTAGTAAGAAATTACCTTTACATTTACCATTAATTGATCGATTTTGCAATGAAATCAGTCTCAGACGACATAATTAATAACGTGCCCAAAATAAATATTATGAATTTATGATCGATATACAGATTGCAAGGATAGGTGTTTCAAGAGGTGTCAATTATCATCAAGATACATGACATGTTTCCGAGCCTGTAGCACGTGCTGTCAGCGTTGCAACTGTGTGCCACCAGGCACGGCAGGGAATGCTAACGTCTGCCCTTGTTGGGCCAATATGACAACCTCAGGCGGCCGCAAGAAGTGCCCTTGAAAGACTGTCTCATGTTCAAGACATCGAATTTTATGTAAAAATAAAGGATGGTATTAGAATGAGGAGATGGTTGGATTGATGAATATTGAGACATTGTTTTTGTTTATTATGTGTTAATTCTTCAATTATGTTTCCTGAAAAAATTAATTAAATCAATATATTTTCTGTTGTTTAATTTAATTTAATTTTTTGGACGATTGATTAACTTAATTCTAAATAAATCCCCTAAAAATTAAGATAAAATAAAACTACATAGTATTATTTTGTTGTGCAATCTAGACGGTTCCTATCACAATTATAAAGTCTTATATAGAGATCCGATCCTAAATATTGTACTGTCGAATATATATTCAATCAATTTTATATTAAAAAAACAGAGTTCATGTAAATTATGCTTACAAAATAACATGAAATAACAGAGTTGATTATCAAATCTTATATATACATGACACATGCATAAATACAGAGTATATATGAAAAGACGGAAATGCCCCAAAAAAGGGTACACTATAGAAAATAGAAAAAAATACGAGGGTACACTGTAAAATATTTTTAAAAAAAATAGAGTTCATGTAAATTATGCTTACAAAATAACATGAAATAACAGAGTCGGTCAAATCTTAAAAACAGAGTTCATGTAAATTATGCTTACAAAATAACATGAAATAACAGAGTCGGTCAAATCTTAAACACACATGACAGAATGACACATGCATAATTAAATACAGAGTATATATATGAAAAGAATGAAATCCCCGTAACAAGGGTATATCATAGAAAATAGAAAAACACGAGATACATTGCAGAATATAATAAAAAACAGAGTTCATGTAACTTATGCTTACAGAATAGCATGAAATAACAGAGTCGATCAAATTTTAAACAAACATTGCATGCATGAGACATGCATGCATAAATACAGAGTATATATATCAAAAAAGACGGAAATGCCCTTGTCGTAGGAGACGATTTTAAGGGCATTTAGGGCGGTTGTGGTGGGTGCGAAGGCGGGCGTAACAGGCGCAGGCAAAGTGGTTACCAGAAGTACCAGGAGGAACGCAGTTGCATGTTGAACAACAACTGTTACATGCTCGACTGCAAACTTTCTTCCTCGATGTTTTGCTGCATCTTCTGTTACATGCGTAGCTGCAATCTGCATTTCCAATTAATTACAGATTCACGTTTGAGATATTAGACAGCAGAGGCTGCCAGGATTTGAATACATGATTTTTTATCATGCTAGCTTTGATACTATGTAATCTACATTTCCAGGCCAATTGATTACAGTCTCACGTGTGTGTGAGATATTATTGGAGGCTGTCAGGATTTGAATGCACGTTCTTTTATATTGTATGTAATCTACATTTCCAATTGATTACAGACTCACATGCAGTGTGAGATATTATTAGAGGCTGTCAGGATTTGAATACACGTTCTTTTATACTGTATGTAATCTACATTTCCAATTGATTACAGACTCACATGCAGTGTGAGATATTATTGGAGGCTGTCAGGATTTGAATACACGTTCTTTTATACTGTATGTAATCTACATTTCCAATTGATTAAAGACTCACATGCAGTGTGAGATATTATTGGAGGCTATCAGGATTTGAATACACGTTCTTTTATACTGTATGTAATCTACATTTCCAATTGATTACAGACTCACATGCAGTGTGAGATATTATTGGAGGCTATCAGGATTTGAATACACGTTCTTTTATACTGCATGTAATCTACATTTCCAATTGATTACAGACTCACATGCAGTGTGAGATATTATTGGAGGCTATCAGGATTTGAATACACATTCTTTTATACTGTATGTAATCTACATTTCCAATTAATTACAGACTCACGTGTGAGATATTATTGGAGGCTGTCAGGATTTGAATACACGTTCTTTTATACTGTATGTAATCTACATTTCCAATTAATTACAGACTCTCGTGTGAGATATTATTGGAGGCTGACAGGATTTGAATACACGTTCGTTCTTTTATACTGTATGTAATCTATATTTCAATTAATTACAGACTCACATGTGAGATATTATTGGAGGCTGTCAGGATTTGAATACACGTTCTTTTATACTGTATGTAATCTACATTTCCAATTAATTACAGACTCACGTGTGAGATATTATTGGAGGTTGTCAGATTTGAATACACGTTCTCAAATCATCAAATTAATCGTAATAAATTAAAAAAAGTAACGCAAATGTAATAATTTTAAGATCGATGTATGTCTTACTAATTTTCCGAGGATGATATCTCTTATAATAAAGAGCTGCATTATCTTCATTTTCTCCATGCATCTGGTAATTAATAATAAGAAATTTAATTAGAGAATCTTTCGATAATTTGATCTCAAAATAATTAAAATTTAATTATAGAGATTACAAAATCTTGAAACATAATTATGGACTGACCTTGGTTAGAGAACTTGGATCATTTCCTGCTGATAATAAAGCCTCACTGAAAACCTATGTACAATTTTAATAAATATTTATTAAAATTAATTAGAGTATGTAATAGAGTATTAATTAATTTAATTTAATTAATTATATATAATTTCTAGAACTTTAAATAATGTATATATATATTTGTTAGACATATTAATGCAACATAATCATATTACTCCATCGAGTAATCAATTTTTCTGAAAGATCGTATCTCATAATTCTATTAAAAATTGTCTCTTAAAAGTTTTTGTATACTCTGTAATCTGTATTAACGAAATTAATTATATTTATTTTCTAGAATTTTCAATAATGTATATATTTGTTAGACATATTAATGCAACATATATATATATTAATTACTCCATCGAGTAATTAATTAATTTTCCTGAAAGATCGTATCTCATAATTCTATATATTTAAAATCGTCTTTTAAATTTTTTTGTATACTCTGTAATCTGTATTAACGGAATTAATATACGTACCTGCATGAGAAGAATCATGAAGATAAATAGACCGATAAACTTCGTCATTGTAGATAAAAATCTTAGCTTTAATTTGTGTAATTATATTGATAATAATTATGTATAATTGTATATGTTGTTATGATGAATTTGAAATGAGAGACATACATGAGGTTTATATATATAGACAAACCTCAAATAAAATTTATTTATTTATTTTAATTATTTATCGTTCTGGTTCGTCTTTTATGTCACATTAAATGATGATTCGAGAATTCAAAATAATTATATATAATGTATCTTTCAGTCTCGAAACATCGTAATAATTCAACTTATTATCGTCTGTCGCAAAATTACATGAAAAAAAACCGGATAATTTGTAAATACGTGACACCGATTAATAATAATATTAATATTAAATACAAAATACAAAATACAAAAATACAAAAATGTACAAAAAGAAAACCCTACACATTCTGGCAAACCTGTCTGTACTGTTTACAATCTTTCACAGGTTTAAAATACTGTAGACATACGTGCATGGCAAGCACGTACGTACATGCAAATAAATTCAATTGCAATATTAATTTATTTTAATTAACGGGAAATGATAAATACAGTCCAAATTTATTTATTTATTTATTGCATTTAGTAATTGTATATCGATGTATATATATATATATACACGTAATTTAGTCTTTAATTTTGAAGTTTATGTCAAATTTAATTTGGAAGATATTGATCCTGGCATGTTTGACAAACGACTTTTGCAGATTTGTAATAGCTGATATTCTGATAACGTTACCACGATTGTCAAACTGTAATAGCAAGTTTATTTGACTGTATTAGTAGATGAATTAAGAAAGAACGTTTAGTATGTAATTAATTAGTAAATTACAGAACAATCAGATTATTTTCATGCATATTCAAAAACAGTAGATTTCTTCTTTTGCTCTGTAGTTTATTAACAGAAAGAACGTTATTTATTAATTAGATTATATTACTTCGTAATTTTTTTGTATACAGGTTTTTATGGTTGTAATTATCGTTCTTTGAATTATTTACTCTGTATCATTTAAAATACTCGTACAATATTCTGTAATTATGATATTTCAATATAGGTGAGGATGAAGAAAACAACGAACGTAGGTTATTGTCTTTATTATAAAAGTGGGGGCGAAAATAAATAATTATGCATGCCAAATTAGCCATGCAAGCAACGCAAATAACGACATCACTTGTCTATCCATCTTGCCAAAAAATGTTTGTCTTCATAAAAAAAAAAAAAAAAATCATGTGAGACGGTCCAGTTTTATAAAAAAACGATTCATTTATTATATATTCTCGATCTTAATGTTTTTGAAATCTCAGGGGTCGTTTGGTTGCCCTCTTAAATCATGGGAAGTAGAATTTCCCATGAATTGATAAATTGTGATGTTGTTTGGTTGCCCACTTCCTGAGAATTGTCACTTTCCAGGAATTGTCACTTCCTCCATAATGGAGGAGTTACTCACCAAGTGGTGTGTAGAACTTCCCGCATGAAGTTATTTCCCACATGCCAACCAAACAATATTTTTGCAATTCCCATGAAATACAAATTCACGTGAATTTAAGTTTCCCGGTAACTTCATCTTCTCATAGTGAACCAAACGAGCACTTATACTGTTGTTGTTCCCAATTAAACACATCAGTCTTAATAATCTTTTCGAAATCTTATCCTCTGGATATATATATATACTGTTGTCGTTCCCAATTAAACACGATCTGTAGATCTTAATCTTTTCGAAATCTTATTAATAGTAGTAGAAGGTCTACAAAACATGAGACATTAACAATGTCGTTCTCATGCATGGATGCATGTTAAATCTTGAAACCCCTTTACAGCAATTTACAGGGTACACTCTCTTTTGACATATTAATGTGTGATTGCATGTAATATTGTTGTCACTTGTGAGTTGTAAATGCGTTAACTTCCAAATACATTCACGTGAATTCCCACTCCTTTCATCCTTTTATCATCTACTCAAAAAAATATTGGCTCGTTTGGTTCACCATGGGAAGATGGAGTTACCGAGAACTTAAATTCACGTGAATTTGTATTTCATGGGAATTACTAAAATATTGTTTGGTTGCCATGTGGGAAATGACTTCATGCGGGAAGTTCTACACACCCTTGGTGAGTAACTTCTCCCATTGTGGAGGAAGTGACAATTCCCGGGAAGTGGACAACCAAACAACTCTCTGAAAATGCACTTCCTGGGAACTTGCACTTCCCGGTAATTGGATGAGTAACCAAACGACTCCTTAGTTTAGGTCTTATGCAAATACACGATTAATCTGTATATAGGAAGTAGGAACGTATGTAGTAATATATCATGTGAATATAGAAAATTTTAGAAAAATGTTAACGGTTTATATTACTAGTATGTATATATGTTACGGAGTACAGAGTATTATTATAAGTTTTATTTGGTAGACCGATTTTTTTAAGAAAATTGTAGTCCAAATATAATTCATCGAGCTTATTCTTTTGGACTGAGTTAGACTAAATTAAATTAAATTTATTTGAATTGAACCGAACTGGGGTGGACTGAAATAGTTGAGACAAATTAAACTAAACTGCATGGGGCTGAAGTGAGTTGAAAAAGTTCAAAAGAACCGGGTCTAACTAGCTTAGATTTTATACGGGTTTATAGCCAAAAAAAAAAAAAAAAAAAAAAAAAAAAAAAAAAAAACATGTTTGAACAAAGCAAAGATGGCCCAACATTGTCTAGCCCAAAGTGTTTGGGTTAATGGTTGATTATTGGGCTACTACTATACATGGGCTTATCCGAATTCAAACAATAAATCGACCCAAAATATGAGGACTACACCTGGCAAACGGGTCAACCGGATCGGATCACTTTCAGGTTAGCAAAATCGGGTTAAATTCGAGTCGGGCCGGGTCATTTCGGGTTCGGGTCATTTTCAACTTTTTTCCAAGGATATCGATTCGTTTTCTATAAAAACATTCGGGTCACAGATTAATTAAACTAGGGTTTTCAGTTTGGGTGTAGAGTCGGTATCAGGTGACGTTATTATTCAGGTTGAGTCATTCGGGTCAGGTCTCAAAAAAATATCTTTTGAAACAAAAAGTTGTGGGTTTGGTCATCATTTGTAAACAATATATAGTCGGATGATGTTCGTACATTAGTTGTTTAGACTTGCATTGGAATATACGTAACGTAAACACATAATAAGAATATATATATAAGAATGTATATGTACGTAGTAGCTATGTGGTTTGGCTTCTAGCCACAAACAAAAACAAAAAACAAACATAAAAATATTTTAATTAATTATGTTAATGGTGAATTAATTAATTAATTAACTAATTAATTAACCATTAATCTAGATAATAAAAATATAACTCGGTTTTAAAAGAATATTAGCGATTTTATTTCCCGTTCATAGCCTTGGTATATCGAATATAAAAAATATAAACCTTATTAATTATGTACACGCATGTACGTGACTTAGCTAATCAATAGATCATAGGTTCGAGCCTCATCAGATCAGTCTCTTTATATGTATCATATAAACCAAAAGATCGATCGACACCCACATTTGTCAAACACACGATGATGATCGGACAATAACATGTTTCTAAACGCTCGAATTAGGGCTCACAATAATCATTGATCTCCGACCAGGACACATTACAGACTACAGAGTATGTACACACTCACAAAATCGACCACAACATCAGAATCCTTGAGTGATTTCTGATCATGAAACAACAGTTTTTAAAGCCAGGCCCGCCTCTAGGGGCAAAACCGCCTTTGTCATGTCCACATCTTCACACGATGGTGAAAGCTGATCAACCAGTCTCTCTTAAAACAGATAAACCGTAAGTAAGAATTTGTGAAAGAGATTTGATAATAGTAGCATGCATGAAAATATGAAATATAGGTCATATATTAATCATTGTAATTAGTAATAATTAGTACTAATAAATCTCTACTTTATAGTTTCTAGAATGTAGTTTGGTAGTGTTGTTATCATACATATAAACAAAATTAATTAATTAATTAATTAAGATTAGATTAGATTAGATTAAAGTGGATAAATAATATTATTAGTGATAATGATGGATAATGTTGAAAGTTTTATACAAAAGCATAATGTTTGTCTCCTAAGATAAAGTATAGTCCTACAAATAAAGGGATTAATGTATAAGCTTATATATATAAGTTGTGTAGAAGGGAAGCACAACATATAATGTCCTTAATTTTATGAGAAAAAATAAACCCACTTTCACAAACCGTCCAAAGGACATAACATCCGCTTACTTTAGTTTACATCATAGTATGACGTTGTTTGGTAAACAGTATATTAACCGGAAATTAGTATAGATTTTATAAATAGTAGATTTCAGTCTAAATATACAGTGTATGTAGCAGATCGACTATCACTTTACTAATTTCAAACGTTTGATAAACAATATATTTTTACAGTACAATATATTATTTCGATAGCATATTAGTCGGAATAATCTAATGTTCAGTTTATACCTATAATAATCTGCTAATTAGCAAACGTTCTTTCATAATTTTTGTTAATATAATTTGATAATCAATAGTCAAACTTAGTACTAAAATCTGCTAAATATATTCAATTAATGTTATAAACAATTATTCGTACAAATCTGCTACTACTCTTTGTCAAACATAAAGACCTAAATCTTTAATTTGTACTCCGTACTCTATATAATCTTTAAATAATCTTTGTAATTTAATTTTTTTTATTCTCCAGAATACTATTTTAACTCGATAATCTTTTATTCTCCAGAATACTATTTTAACTCGATAATCTATATAATCTTTAAATAATCTTTGTAATTTAATTTTTTTTATTCTTCAGAATACTATTTTAACTCCGTAATCTATATAATCTTTAAATAATCTTTGTAATTTAATTTTTTTTATTCTCCAGAATACTATTTTAACTCGATTTTTCTGTATTAATATGGGTTATTTATTTATTCAAAACAACATTTCGTAAAGACGTGTAAATATTTTATTATCATAACTAAAAATTTTAGATTTAACCTATATATGATGTTAAATTAAAAGAATTATTTTGGAATTATAGAGAAATATTATTATAAATTTTAATTAATTAAGTCAATGTCATACTCCAAACACAATCTTACCAATTCATGATCTCCGGGCAAATTGAATGATTAATTATTCATCCTAAGCAACTTTGATCACCCTTTTATTTTGCCCTTTCGAAGGTTTGGAAGAATCATAACTTCATCCATAAAATATTCTCGATTTTTCATATTCATACAATTTGACTCGTTATAAAATTAAGACAAATATACCGTCTTATATATACTTACTGTTTGCAACAACAGTAAAAATTTACTACAATTTATGATAATAAAAAGTCACCAGTTTAGGTTAGTTAATTAATTACCACTTTTTCGTATTAAAAAATGGTCACTAAATAACCTAAAATGAAATTATCTTTTTTTAAACATAAATTCATAGTTTTAAGGTCTGTTGCATGATGATACAACGATTATTAACCAACTTATGATAATTAACGTCATATCATGCACCAATAGTAAAAATTTGCAATTTATGATAAAAGTGATCAGTTTTAGTTAATTAACGTCAGTTTTAATTTGACCCGTTATAAAATTAAGACAGATATACCGTCTTATATATACTTATTGTTTGCAACAACAGTAAAAATTTACAATTTATGATAATAAAAAGTTACCAGTTTAGGTTAGTTAATTAATTACCACTTTTTCGTATTAAAAAATGGTTACTAAATAACCTAAAATGGAATTTATTTTTTAACATAAATTCATAGTTTTAAGGTCTGTTGCATGATACAACGATTATTAACCAACATATGATAATTAACGTCATATCATGCACCAATAGTAAAAATTTGCAATTTATGATAAAAGTGATCAGTTTTAGTTAATTAATTACCATTTTTCCGTATTAAAAGTGGTCACTAAATAACCTAAAATGATAAAAAAAAAAATTAACATAAATTCATAGTTTAAAGGTCTGTTGCATAATACAACGGTTGTATACTATAATTTATCTGGGTGTTAAGTATTAACCAATCATCAAGCCATATGATATCTCAAAACTTGTGCATTTATGTCCCTACTAAAAATATATTAGGACCATATTTTGGCCGTATGTTGTCGTGTCGTGAAGTCCTTATTTACTTTCCATTAATAACAATTTTGTTTGTTAACATATATTAATACAGTCCTTAGCACTGTACTTAAGAAATTAAAAGCGGAATAAATTCATAATATATGTATTAATTTCATTAATATAAGTGTAATTTAATCTTTAATTCTACGTTATTACTAAATTTGAAAAATATTAAATGTCGAAATACAATTTTTAGGGCTGTATTTAAGGTTTAATTAATTATATTTTTGGTATTATCCATTTAAGTATAAACCAAATATGACCCACATAATTAATAATAATAATAATAATAATAATAGTAATAATAATAATAATTTAATAAAAGTACCTTAATTCCCTTTCCTACACCAACTTATTGGTGGATATATATCATATATATATATATATATATATATATATATATATATATATATATATTAATATATGCAAAGATTATGGGACTATTGGTGAGGTTAGTAGGAGCATCAAATCTAAGGAGTCAATTTAATATAGTTAGTGTCTTAATCAATTTTGATGTGTTCTATATTTTGTAGGGTTGTTCAAAATCTAGTTCGAACCGACCAATGAAAACGACTCATACCCTATATCGAAAACCCTTCAATAAATTCAGTACAGTTAAGCGACGCCTGAAAAAATTTAATAAAAATGGTTTTTATCGTTGTAGGGTTAGTTGTTCAAAATCTGATCTGGTCTGGATCGACCAGTGAAAACGACTCAAACCCTATATCGAAAACCCTTCAATAAATTCAGTCTAGTTAAGCGAAGCCTGAAAAAATTTAATAAAAATGGTTTTTATCGTTGTATTAGGGTTAGTTGTTCAGAATCTGGTCTGGATCATCGACCAGTGAAAACGACTCAAACCATATATCGAAAATTAGTCAATTCAGTCTGGTTAAGCAAAGCTTGAATTTTTTCATAAAAATTCAAATTTTACGGTCTAGTCTGGTCTGATCTGTGAGCTTAATTTTTGGACTATTCTTCGATATGATCTGATTCTGTTCTGGACCGGTAATTAATTATTGGTTAGAAAAATATGATTGGAAGTAATTAATTTGGGCGGTAGATTAAGTAAGATTGTGATATGATTAATAACCCAAAAATTAATTTTTATGATTTAATAATTATTTATTTAATTAGTTAATTAATTAGCTAGTCACATCATAATGATGAGTATAGGCTTATAGGGTCATTTCGGTGGTTAATTTGGTTATTGTAATTTAAGGATAAGCTTATTGGTATTGTAACCAAATGCCTTCATTTTAAGTGCTTTGCCTTTCTTATATTATTATTATTATTATGAGTTTATATTATCATCCGACATATGTTAACTAGTTTAATCGATAAAGTCATTATAAACCGTGTTTATAAGTTTATAACCCTGATTTAAATCTCGTCAATGCCATATATGTTTATTCTTATATCAAGAGAAATGATAAATACGTACAAATCTAAGAACTGTATATAAAAAATTAAAAGAGAAAATAAATACTTAATACATGTATCAATCATTGTATATATTACATTGATTTATGTATAATATTCAGTCATTAATTTCTAAGTAAATTATATATCGTATTTAAAAAATATTAAATAGTTAAATACAACATTTAGGTCTGGATTTAACGAATGAAATACATTTATCCTTGACAAATAAGTGATTTTTTTTATATAATAATTGAAATATTAAATGGTTAAATACAACATTTTTTAGGTCTGTATTTAACGAACGAAATACATTTATCCTCGATAAATAAGTGATTTTTTTTATATAAATAAACAATTATATATACGATATACGACTGTCTTACACAATAATTACTGATCGATATTTAATTTGACAAAATTAATTAAAAGAAGAAGGGAGCAACAATCTTGATAATAGATTTTGTCAATGATAACCATATTAATTAGAATTGTACTATTATTATTATTATTAGTAGTAGTAATTACAATCCTTCATGACACTACCTACTTGCACAAAAATCAAATGATTTCTCATAATAAAATTGTAGCCCCTATAACGGAAAGTGTGTTTGAATTGATTTTAAGGTTTGCGGCTCTCATTATTTCCTCCAACAATACGTAACATAAATAATAATAATAATAATAATAATAATAATAATAATAATAATAAAATTCAATTTAATAATAATAATAATAATAATAATAAATAATAATAATAATAATAAATAATAAATAATATAGGTAAATAATATAGCAAGCTGATAGATAAGGGGGTAGGAGCCCAGATTGTGTCTCGGCTGTTCACCAATTTTTTGTAATCTGCATTTTGAATCATCAATAAAATTCTCATTAATAATAATAATAATAATAATAATAATAATAATAATAATAATACAAATATATTATTTATAAATAATATAGGTAAAACTGATATCTCGTCCCTATATATAAATTAGACTACCTTCATTCGTGACTACAATATATCGAGATTTATATTGTTATCTACTCGCGCCCTAATCGACGACTATTACAAATCCATAATTAATTAACAAATAAATTCATATAAAACTTGAATGAAATAAATATGAGAAACGATAAATATAGCCCTAAGCTATTAGCTAATAAGGGCGGTATATATATTATAAGAAATTACGACTAAAATGGAAAATAAATACAGTACTTAAAAACATTTATTAATTGCATTGATTTATATGTAGTTTATTCATTATAATATTTATAAGTTAATACGGAGTACTATATTAAAATAGTATTAAAGGCTTAATTATTAGGACTGTATTTAACATCATACAATAAATATTTTCGTGAATTTATCGAAAGAAAATAGAGGAATGATATGATTATTAATTCACATTCCAATTGATAACATGCAAACAACAATATATACAAATATAGATATAATAATTGATTTAATTATTATGTGTGAGAAAATAAAAAGAATTATTATTACATTGAAACTTGTACTAGAAAGTAGAGTAGATGATGATGATATATATACGATCATAACGTAATAAGACTTCTTATGTTGTGAATGAAACGTAAAAAGAGACAAAAAAAATAATAATAATAATAATAATATATAATAATAACAATATTTGGAAAAAAGCCATGAACTATGGAATATTCAATAATGAGGGTTTTTTTTTTATTAATTATATTAGACTTACTTATTTTAGACTCATATGATGTCATTTCTACAAACATCATAAAATTCATGATTATTGCAACATATTCAATTTTTTTTACAAATATCGTAATTGGTTCTGTTTGTCAAATGACAGTAGTAGATTTGTAATAACTGATAACATCAGCAAATTTGTAATGGCAGAATTAAGATCGGTTTAGTAATTACTAGTAATTACTTATAGCAAATCAAAATATAAAATAATTAATCAGATTATTTTCATGTATAAAGTGAATACTGGATGTTATAGCACGCAACATATTCAAAACAATAAATTTCGGTCAGTATGCTATAACAATATATCGTTTACCAAACGCGTGAATTTAGTAGATTGATAGTCAATCTACTATTTAGCTCGAAATCTGTTATTTTTCACCTGATATGTTGTTTATCAAGCAAGTTCGTCATTAAATGCTTAAATATAAGTTAGCAAAAATTATGATTTAAAACACGGAAATTTATCTTAATATTATTACTGATCAAATAACATTAATACGATAAATTTAAAATATATATATTTCGTAATAAATCATGATAAAATACTTGTTTACTCTAATAATTTTAAATCACAATTGATGTTATTTAATTGGATATAATAATCTTAACATGATATACTCTGTACTCCCTCCGTCCCAATGAATTGTTTGTCTATTCCATATTGGGACGTCTCAGTGTGTTTGCCTTTCTATTTTAAGAATGTTTTTTTATATGTAATTTGATCATTGTCTCCACATGTCACGTCCTAATTGGATCTCTTTCTCTTGGTGCCAAAACCAAAGGCAAACAATTCATTGGAACGGAGGGAGTATTTGTTTAGAGGCGGATCGGATTAGATTGTTAGTTAATTAGTTACATCGGAATTTGAAGTAAATTGTGAGAAGTCAGCCACGTGGCAGATGGAGGAGGGTGACACATAGGCAAAGGGCGGCGCACCAAACAGACAAATTACAGTTGGAATGAAGTTGCATATTTGGTTGGATTCCTCTTTGCATTGCTTTTGTCACTAAAAAGTTCACTTTTGTAAACCTAGCTTAATTAATTAATTAATTAATTAGTGACACATCGAAAAATGGTAGTTTGTTGATGTTTCGTTGCACGTCTATTCAATGTCTACAAGTAATTTGTCAACGATATTTGAGACCAATAGAAGGTAAGTTTTCTCTAGTTCTGAATCAAACGGAGGATATCCTTCAACAAAAGCTGCAAGAAGATAGCGATACGAGGTCATGCCGAATTGTCAGATCATGTCCTGAGATCCTTGGTTTATAAGAGAAATTGCTTTCTTTTGTTTTTATTAGATTTGATTGCAATTATAAGTATTTGTTGTAAGTGTCGTTTGGCGTTCTATTAATGAATTATTCTTCTCGTTAAAAATAAATAAATAAATAATTAGTGACCTCATTAGTGGGTTCTGTTAATCGTGTTATCGAAAATGTCTCATTCTAGTGGTTAATATCGAGAAATTTTGGACAATATATACGTCGCAGATTCAATATAATCCTGGCCTCTTCACTCTGTATATTAATGTGACGAAGTACGTACTATATGCTCTTCGCTGGAGAAACAGAAAATGTATGTTCATCGTTAAAACACATTCGTTTTGAAGTTAAAATTAATAGAAAAATTTAACCGCTTTTGGAAACAGTACAATTAGTATGTATGTTCTACTCCAATATATGTTAATGAGACGATCGATCTCATGATAATTTTGTTCTGAAATCTCTTACATAAACGATGATTATTACTAATTTAAATTAGTAATAACCACATTTATTGTGTGTGAGAGATACCGTACCAAAATTATCGTGAGATCACTGTCTCATCATAGATTTGCAGTTTATTTTAAAAAATGATCACTTTATATATAGGTTAGTCATTGACCATTTTCAGATAAATAGTTATCAATTCTAGACTTTGTTCTTTTGTACTAAAATAAGCTGAACTAAACTGAATTGAATTGAACTGAAGTGGACTGAAGTACTTAGACAAAATAAGTCTTCTGGGGTTGAACTGAACTGAAAAGAAACTGTAGAGAACCAGTGCGGATCTCCTGTTCCATTTTGTGTTCCACTCTGTGTGCCGCACCATACATTAGATGATACATCAACTAGGTATGATATTTGTTACATATTTTATTTTATTCAATAGGCGAGGTGTCATCCAATGTATGGTGTGGCACATAAAATGGGATACAAAAATGGGACAGGAGATCTGCTCTGGTAGAGAACAGGACCTTAATTAGTCAGTAGTGCAAAGTGATAACTAATTAAGCTAATAACTATTTAACCTAAAAAATGGTCACCAACTGATCTAAAATAATCAATTTTTATCATAAATTGATGCAGTAAGTCTGTAACTTGTATCTCTATTACACGATACAACGATTATACAGTATAATTTGTGCATGTTAATTAATTAATAGTCCTAAACTAAAGGTTAAGATAACATAAGATAGTGATTCATATAAGTGCACATATAAGTATATAAGTAGAAGTGAAGGGAAGAAAAGAGACATAAATTGAGGGAGGTGTAAAAAAAGTTAGGTGATTAAACCGTCCAAAAAAAAACCCACTTTATATTATTTTTTATTTTTATTTTTATTTTTTTTTATGTAATTTGCCACCCCCATGCGCATTTGATGCATATATAACATTATATATCTTCACTATATATAAACTATATATGTACAAACATTATTACATCTATTATTCCACATAATATTTCATCAAATAATAAGGAAAAATAAAATAATTACGACATTTTATTAGCTCGTTTCGATATATTTCATTCGGAACGTGGAGTAAGAACAAGCTAGGGTTTCTTGAAGGTGGTTCGATTTATTCCTGGTTAGTGTTATTTAATGCTCGTTCCTCGTACATTCTTTAATTATATTCGTGTTATTTTTTGAAATATAAATGAAAAATGATTTGTAGTATGTATACAACGACCCTAATTGTTGTAGTTAATGTTTTAAAAGAGAAGTAAAAAATTTAAATAAAACATTAATAACATTAATATATGCGTAAATTTGTCATATATTATGACTTTAATTTTATTTTAGAGAATGTATTTAATTCTAATGTATATATAACCCTAATGACTGTATTTAATACGGAGTATCATTCAGTATAATGAATAATACTGATTTTGGAAAATGATGTAAATTTTATGTTTATTATCTTGATTATTTATTAATCATGTGGATTATGCTAATTTATATGCTAATAGGTTTATTTATTGTGATGAATTATGTTGTTCAAAATGAGAAATTTCTTGTTCAGTTCACAATTTGAATATTAGATGAAGTATTATTTATGTTTGATCATATTAGGGAGAAATTATTGGTAAAAATTATATGCACAAAAATAATTAGAAAATAATATGGAGAAAATAATTATTGATAATTATTATTTATACTTATGCATAATTAGAAAATAATTCACTCAAAACAAAAGAAAAAAACCAATTTTTTTCTTCAGAAACAACCTCTCAATAACGTTAATGAGATAAGAAATTTAAATAGTTAATATAATCTTTAAAATGTATTTACTGTTTTATCTCATACTAATTCGATGAGAGACGGTAATTACTCGTAGTTAAAATATTCCATTAACAAAAGTTAAATTATTTTTATTTTCTTAATTTCACTTTCAAAAGTTTTTATCTAACAAAAAAAAATAAAAATAAAAATAAAAAAGAAAGTTTATTATAGTCCATATTATATGCATGGCATGCATGTAGTGCACTCTACTCAAAAGACAATGACAACATTCATCTTTACTCTTAGTCCCCTCCCAAATTAAAAGGTCATTTCCTCCCCACAAATATCAACATGAATACTACTACTAGTACTCCTATTAGATATTTCCAAACTCACCCTCGACGACGGATCCATAAAATTTTCTTTGCGGGATCCTAGATAAAATTAAGAAGCAATTTATACATATAAATTAAAATTATAAAAATTTAGTTTTAATTTTCTGACCTGAAAACTGTATAAAATACCCAAAAAAAAGTTGTGTTACGGAGTCCCGAGATCCTGTACTGATGAGAGTAGATCTGTCTCTGCACACCAGTTCTTATTTATTTATTTTATTTAAGACCGTCTGAAGTTAAGATGACGTTCATTAGTTCACAATCGATTATAATAATAGGTGAAACTAAAAGAAATTTACGAGAGGTCTTAACCTAATTAAGATCGTTTTAAAGATTTGAGATACATTATCGAATCAAACCTACTTGATTGCATAATTGCATCCTCATTGATTTCGAAATTATGCTAATCTTCGTTATATTAATTACCGTGTTTTAAACGACTTATTAATACATTAATTACTCGAATGGATGTTCAGAAAAACGATCAATTTCCAATGGATCACATCGACGAATCATGTGTGCCACCCGGGTTCAGATTCCATCCGACGGAAGAAGAGCTAGTAGGTTACTACCTCAAGAGAAAGATCGACTCCCTCGACTTTGAACTCGATGTCATTGTCGACCTTGATCTCTACCGTATGGAACCATGGGACTTCCAAGGTAATGTACACACCTTACAAAACCCGTCTTTATTGTCCAGTCTTGCTTAAAACCGTCTTAAACTTACCCAACAGACTGGCTATGTTCTTTTGAACTGAATTAGGCAGAACTGAACTAAACTGAAGCAAATCGGGACGAAATATTGAAACAAAATGAACCTAAACTGAATCAGTCAGTCAGACTACCTATGTTCTTTTGAACTGAATTACGCTGAACTGAACTAAACTGAAGCAAAGCGAGATGAAATAGTGAAACAAAACGAACCTAAACTGAATTAGTCAGTCAAATTGGCTATGTCCTTTTTAGTCAGTCAGACTGGCTATATTCTTTTGAACTTAATTAGGCAAAACTGAAGCAAATCGAGACGAAATACCGAAACAAAATGAACCTAAACTGAATTAGTCAGTCAGACTAGCTATGTTCTTTTGAACTGAATTACACTGAAGTGATCTAAACTGAAGCAAAGCGGGATGAAATACTGAAACAAAATGAACCTAAACTGAATTAGTCAGTCAAATTGGCTATGTCCTTTTTAGTCAGTCAGACTGGCTATATTCTTTTGAACTGAATTAGGCTGAACTGATCTAAACTGAAGCAAAGCGGGATGAAATACTAAAACAAAATGAACCTAAACTGAATTAGTCAGTCAAATTGGCTGTCCTTTTTAGTCAGTCAGACTGACTATATTCTTTTGAACTGAATTAGGCAGAACTGAACTAAACTGAAGCAAAATGAACCTTTCTGGACTGAACTGAAGTGGGCTGAACTGAACTGACCGAGATAGTGTTATTGTTGTGCAGAAAAATGTAAGCAGGGATATACAGAGCAGAATGAATGGTACTTCTTCAGTCACAAAGACAGGAAGTACCCGACAGGAAGTCGGACTAACCGGGCGACTGCAGCCGGGTTTTGGAAGGCGACCGGGAGAGATAAAGCCGTGTTGTCAAAGAATCTGATCATCGGAATGAGGAAGACTCTTGTATATTACAAAGGCCGAGCTCCAAATGGGAGGAAATCCGACTGGATTATGCATGAATACCGTCTTCAAACCACTGATCTTGCCCTTCCTCAGGCAACTCTTCTCTCCTTCCACTTGTTTATACTGAGTAGTATAGATTAGACCCACCCGGTCAACAAAACGGGTTGTCCGACTCATGAGTCCACATAGGGTCGACCCCGACCCGGTCCTAATCCGGGTCCTACCAAGCCCACCATTTTTTAAAAATATAAATAAACAAATAATGTTGGACCCGACCCAACAACCCTCAAACCGGTTCACGGGTAACTAATAATTGGGTCACGAGGCACGAACTGGGTGGGACCCGGCCCGACTACCCTCACAAGCCTGTCCAAGGTTCGGGTCACGAGGGAAAATCTGGACGGGGACCACCCCGGCCCGGCTACCATCACAAACGGATTCATGGGTAACTACTTATCGGGTCAGAAGGCACAAACTGGATGGGGCCCCGGCCCAACTACCCTCACGAGCCGGTTCAGGGTTCAGGTAACTAATTATCGGTTCACGGGGCACAAACTGGGTGGGGCCCGGCCCAACTTCTCTCACGAGCCGGTTCAGGGTTCAGGTAACTAATTATCAGGTAACGGGTCAAAACTAGGTCGGGCCGGGTCGGAGGTAACTAATTATCAGGTAACGGGTCACAAACTGGGTCGGGTCGGGTCGGGTCGGGTCGGGTCGGGTCAGGTTTGTTTCAGGTTGCTACATTTCGGGTTCTATGACGGGTCAGGTTTCTAACAAGCTGAAAATATGTACAACAGGAAGAAGGATGGGTGGTATGCAGAGCATTCAAGAAACCGAGTCCAAGCCATCAACAAAGATTTGAATCATGGAATCACCATTATAGCAACAGCAACAGCAACAGCAACAACAACTATGCTAACAACAACAACTACTACATGAGATATAACAACATGAGCAGCATCGATTCAACATCACTATCAGATTTAGCAAGTCCTGCACAAGTTTCTGACCACTCGACAAACCGTTTCCATCCTCAATATAATAATACTACAAGTAATGAGCAGCAGCAGCAGCAACATTACAACAGTTTCGAGCAGGAGTTGACATCTAACCATATCAATCTCATCGATAATAATAATAATAATCACCTAATTGATCTTCCTCGGTTAGAGGATACCTTAGACGACAGTCCGTCTCTTTCGACCATGGATCAGGGATTTGATCCATTTAATCCATTAAATTCACAGATCGGTGTATTGAGCAGCAACAACAACAGCAACAGCAACAGCAACGACCGTGATTATGATCAGCTTAGTAGCTTCTTTGGGAGTTTTCCAAACTTATAGCAAAAAGTTCGACATTTATATACAGTATATAATATATATACTCGTAATATATAAATATAACAAAAGTTTCCTAACCAAAAAAAAAAAATCACTGATGACAAAAAATAGGGTTTATGTAATGTTACACTGACAGTATTGCAGAGCTTTCTTTGGGAAAATTGGAAGTTCTCATTTGTTATCATGTTGATCACATTGATCACATTGTAAAACTTATTGTTTTTTATTTATCGGTTTTTCTAATGTGAAAGCACTAAACTTATTGTTTCATTTGGTATATATATATATATATACCGTATACAAAGAGCCACAACGGTAAGGTGATTATGATGCTGACGGGGTTTGAAACTCAGATCACGAGTACTACCACCTTATAAACTCAACTGGTTAACTTATGCAAAGATGTTTCATTTTCAACAAAGCAAAACACTCGATATTCTTTGGTTCTAGACTACAAAGTTTGTTCATTCCGTTTCTTACGGTCCTTTGGTTTTATAGTACTCGTGTATCAGGGTCGAATTCTGCCTATTGATCGAAAAAAAAAATCTTGGTTTAACGAAGATAACACTTAATCGGAAAATAGGATTATACACCTAGTTGTACAATAGCATTGTACAACAA
Organism: Agrostemma githago; assembly: GCA_958450325.1. Taxonomy (NCBI): domain Eukaryota; kingdom Viridiplantae; phylum Streptophyta; class Magnoliopsida; order Caryophyllales; family Caryophyllaceae; genus Agrostemma; species Agrostemma githago. The sequence continues at coordinate 80,177,767 of OY288241.1, read as the reverse complement.
GGTGTTTCTGAGCTGAGTTGTAAGTTTTTGAGCTTGAACATTTATGTGATTTAACTCAACAACTTTACACTACAGCTCAAAAATTTTAAAGCAAAACTCGAAATCTTTGTGATAAAGCTCAAGATCTTAAAACCAGTTGTACATACAACTGGCTGTATAATCCTCTAACTGCACTTAATCGCATTACAATATAAGGGGAGGGGGAACCAGGCTAAAACATTCTTCGTATCATAGGAATATAGTTGAAATTGCAAAAAAAAAAAACATAAACAGAGAATTCTGGTTAAAAAAAAAAGGCACTTAATAGGCCATATATATATATATTGAAGAAATTGATTGGTACAAGACTAAGTAAATACGGTGCACGAATCTCAAATCGAGAACAGGCACGTAGGGCACGGACATCAACCAATACAGCAAATAATAGCAGTGCACTACTCGTAATATCACAAAAATATTTCAGTCTCGTCCATCAAACCGAAGCAAGAGTAGAATTTTTTTTGGCTAAAGTCATCTAAAAGTCGAATTGAGATCCTCGAGAATTGAAAATCACAATATGAATACTCCAATGTAAAGAAGTAGAGAGAGAAAGAGATGGTTTACATATAGATAGCTCAAGCAAGCGTTTAGGAGTTGGAGGTCGGTGAAGCATCTTTGACACCCAAAGCATCGGCCAAGTTGAAATTCAAGTTACCCCTTATCGTTCTTCCACCTTCACCTCCGTCACCTTTCATCATCGCTGCAAATTCTTGGAAGTCGATACGTCCGTCCTGTTTATTTTCGTTCGATTACCGATCATCAGTCACAAGTCACAAATCACAAGCAAATCTCGCTATATGATACTCCCTCCATTCAAATCCAAACTACACATTTCTTTTTTTGACACTATTCATAACTAAAGAGAATTTTCGATATTCTCGACAATCTATAAGACAAAATATAGTCACGTGGGATCTTGTTTGATTCATCTTTACGAGTAGGTCAAGAATATCAAATTTGTATAATTTTTGCAAATGTAAAATGAAAGATATCGATGATGCAAAACGCGTCTCGACAAATGTGCAAAAGAGAAATGTGTAGTTTGGATTTGAATGGAGGGAGTATTGTAGTCACACACCGATGAAGCTCATGGAATACTACGCCCTCATTTCAGTTTATTTGTTGTTTTACGGTTTTTCATATTACATGTTTTCTACATTTCCCGAAACTTAATAGGGGGAAATGATGTTTTTAGCTATTTGATTGACGTAAAAAGTTTTTATTTTTTTTACTATATTCGAGGTTAATTTATTTCACCTAGTTATTAGTAGGGCTTCTTCCAGCGACTACTTAATTCTTGTGAAATCTCCTAGAACGACAAATTAAAAAAAAAAGATCAAAGTTTTATTTGTCGTTTTAAAAAAAGATCAAAGTTTTCCTTTTTAATACACCCTCCGTCCCAGTGAATTGTTTGCCTATTCCATATTGGGGCGTCTCAATAAATTGTTTGCCTTTCTATTTTAGGAATGTTTTTTATATGCAATTTGACCCTTTGTTTTGCTCCACATGTCGCTTCCTCATTGGATCTCTTACCCTTGGTGCCAAAAGGAAAGGCAAACAATTCATTGGAACGGAGTGAGTAGTTGTTTTCCATTCTTTTTCATATTACATGTTTTCTACATTTCCCGAAACTTAATAGGGAAAAATGATGTTTTTGGCTATTTGATTGATGTAAAAAGTTTTTACTGTATTTATTTTACTACTATACTCAAAGGTAATTTATTTCACCTAATTATTAGTAGGGCTTCTTCCAGCGACTACTTAATTCTTGTGAAATCTCCTAGAACGACATATAAAAAAAAGATCAAAGTTTTCCTTTTTAATAGTTGTTTTCCATTCTTTTTCATATTACATGTTTTCTACATTTCCCGAAACTTAATAGGGAAAAATGATGTTTTTGGCTATTTGATTGATGTAAAAAGTTTTTACTGTATTTATTTTACTACTATACTCAAAGGTAATTCATTTCACCTAATTCATTTCAGCGACTCCTTAATTCTCGTGAAATCTCCTAGAACGACAAATAAAAAAAGGTAACGGAGGGAGTAGGCAAGGATTTAAGACATAGAAGACATACATTATCCAAGTCGATTTCCTTGATTGTATCATCAAGATGACTCTCGCCGAGACCAAACTCTTTGCACGACTGTTGCAGCTCGTCAATGGTGATGTAACCACTACCATCTTTGTCGAAGTATTTAAACGCTGCAATCAAGTTCTCCTCCCTCTCCATCTTATTCATGTGAAGGGTAGCCGCAAGAAATTCACCATAATCAATAGTTCCATTGTTGTCAATATCGGCCTACAAGAACCAACCAAACGATGTTTAACACAGCAGCGTTGACTGAAAGTTCTGAATATTCCGATAATAATAATAATAATATTAAGAAATATTAATAATCTCGAGCCTGAATTTGAACTGCTTACTGCCTCCATGAGTGATCTGATGTCAGCCTCCGTCATTTCAGATCCCACCTTCTTAAGACCGACTTTGAGTTCTTCAAAGGTTATTGTTCCGCTATTGTCGGTGTCTATCATCTTGAACAATTCTTTCAAACCACCAATCTCTTCTTCTGATAGGCTTTCAGCGATAACCTGTAGAAATTTACAGCGTAAAATATTCATCACATGCCATAATTTCTGCGATAGAGATTTCATAGAATATATGTTCCGAGTTCAAACTTCAAATCACAGATTCCTACAGGTGGCCAAGTCTGCACTTTTGGACCGACCTCCCTAATTTTTTTTTTCACAGATTAATATTCCTGAATCATTTGTCTAAGACTCTAAGGGGCTGTTTGGTTCACTCAATTTAGGTATGAGGTATGGGTTTAGAATGAACCAAACCTATACCTCGTGTTTGGTTGACAAGTTTTTCATTTCGATACCCATACCTCAAACCCTCATGGAATGGGTTTCTCATACCCAAGGGAGGGGTGGGTATGAGATTCATACCCTTGGAATCAAACTTTGTTTGATTTTCCGAAAGAATTTGGTCCAAGTTTTTTTGTTGGAATATTATAACTGAAATATTTTATTGAAAAACACTAATTTAAAATATTAAAAAAAATTATTTTAAAATTTTATTAATGTACCAAAGTGTTTTATATCGCTAAAAAGAGTTGTTTTTAATGAAATTTATTTAATTTTTCTTTCAAGCTAAATTTTTTAGATTTTATATAGTCAATGATATAAATTTTTATATATTTAAAATATAATTATTAAATACAATTTTTTTTTAAAAATAGAATTTCGGATTTGAATCTCAATCATCTAAAAAATGAACCAAACACCAAGTTTCAGGAATCAAGTTCCAAACCCATACCACCCTGGTTTGATTCCTGATTCCATTCCCATACCCTTTTACGAACCAAACGGCCCCTAAGTATCTTTGATTTGAACACATCATGTAAAGTTAACTTCCTGTAATGACATGAAAGACGATAAGTGGTAAGGGGTGGGAACATACTCGTAAAGCCATCTTTTTAACTTTGTTCATGGCAGAAAACTGTTTCAAACGCGATATAACAGCAGAGTCCAAAGGCTTGTCGGGTGCAACAGTGTCATCAACGATCCAAGGGTGACCTAATTAATACATAGGAAATACTTAAAAGTTACTAACACTCAAGGAGGGAGTCAACGTATCGAAATTAGATGAGATTTGTAAATATTTTTCTCACATAAAACTTCGTAAGCAGTTAACCGTCGCGTGGGGTCTCGCTCAAGCATTTTCCTGATCAAATCCTTAGCACTATCGGAGATACTAGGCCAAGGGTCAGAGTCAAAGTCTAACTTTCCATGCAAAATTTGTCGGAAAATTCCCGACTCAGTTTCTGCAGACACAAACATTTACCAAAAAATTTAGCAGATAGAAAAACCGTGTTTTCAATATCTTCCAGGAACGATGATGCAGTTGAATAGAGAATTATCAATTACCAGACCAAAAGGGAGGAACCCCGCTTAATAGAATGTAAAGGATAACACCAGCGCTCCACACATCGATTTCAGGCCCATATCGCTTGCACAAAACCTCAGGTGCAACGTAGTACGGGCTTCCAACAACGTCACCAAAATACTGCCCTGCAAACCAGGAAACAGATACATATACAGTTTGCTGAGAATCAAATGCAAAAAGAGTACTGTATATACTAAGCACTTTGAGATTCCATTTCGAAAGCAGATTCACCTCAAAAAAAAAAAGGCGATAGATTAATGGAACATGTATGTCATTGTTTAATCAATTCATATTCCATTATTCCCCACCATCTTATACTACAAATTTAATCATCGGCACATCATTTTCTAGTAACAGAAATGCATCAGAATCATGAAACAACACATAATGAATAAATTGTGGAACGCTGATTAAATTATGGAATCTAAAACATGCATGTCAACGAGATTAGCTCGTAAAGTGTGAATGTTGTAAACGCCCCCATCGAGAACAGGAAATCAAACTCTACATTCGCATTTATACGACTATACCAATATCGTTAGTCTTCAATGTACACAACCAAAGCTACACATAACATCTATCTCAATCAGTTCTAGTCTCCAATGGGCTAAACAAGTAAATACTGGATTAACCCGATGCACAATTGATTAAACAACATAGCAACTTTGATAGATATAACCAAGCAAAAAAGAAACCATACAAAGAACAACGAAAACAAGTAACACAGTTTGAAAACTATGACGTATACCGGTTTCACCCAATGCACAAACCATACAAACAACAACAACAAAAACAAGTACTTTGTAATAAAAGTTTGCAGACTATCACGTAAGCCGAATTTAGAACAAAATAAAGCCAAGAAGAAAGGTAACCCAATGCACAAAGCATACAAAGAAGAACAAAAAACAAGTAATTGGTGATAAAGTTTGCAGACACGTAAGCCGAGTTTAGAACGAAATAAAGCAAAGAAGAAGAGTGTAACAAACACACACACCAAGCTTAAAACACACAGAAAGCCCAAAATCAGTAGTCTTAAGCAAAAAAGCATCCTCATCACAAGAATCATACAAAGAACAACAAAAACACGTACGACTTCATAATAAAGTTTGCAGATTATCACATAAGCCGAGTTTAGAAACACACACCAGGCTTAAAAAACACAGAAAGCCCAAAATCAATAGTCTTAAGCAAAAAAGCATCCTCATCACAAGAATCATACAACAAAAACAAGTACGACTTGGTAATAAAGTTTGCAGACTATCACATAATTCGAGTTTAGAAACACACATTAAGCAAAGCATCCTCATCACAAGAATCATACAACAAAAACAAGTACGACTTGGTAATAAAGTTTGCAGACTATCACATAAATTCGAGTTTAGAAACACACACCAGGCTTAAAAAACACAGAAAGCCCAAAATCAGTAGTCTTAAGCAAAGCATCCTCATCACAAGAATCAAACAAGAAATTCTCAGGTTTAAGATCGCGATGCATAACACCAAGAGAATGACAAGCTTGAACAACACCAACAATAGTCTTAATCAATTGGGCAGCTTGTCTTTCACTATAATGACCTTTAGCAACAATCCTATCAAACAACTCTCCACCTCCACACAACTCCATTACTATATGAACAAACACTGAATCCTCATATGTTCCCTTTATTCTAACCACATTCTCATGCTCAGATAAATGATGCATTATCTGAATTTCTCTCCAAACATCTTCATAATCTTCCTTACATAAAAGCTTCCTCTTTGGGATTGATTTACATGCATAAACACACCCACTTGCTTTTTCTGTGCATAAATATGTTGTACCAAATTGACCTTGACCTAATTTTTTTCCAATCATGTAACTATCCCTTAATTTTGGGGTTTCATAGGGTAACACTGAAATGCTTGGTTTCTTTGATGCTGCTGATGATGTCATCAGCTTCTTCACCACCGGTGATGAACTCTCCTTATTATCCGATGATGACGCCATCTTTTTTCTTTCTTTTTTCTCAAAGATTGAATCTTTTTTTGTCTATGTGATGTTTTTTTGATGAAATTTTTAGATGGGTATGTTTATTTTTGCGATTTCTTATATGGGTAGCTGAGATTTCCAAAATTTATTATAAAAAAAAAAGATTTCTTTTTTATCTTTTTATTTGGGGGTTATTTAAAATCAAAGATTGAATATTTAATATAGAGGTGATGTTATTTTGATGAAATTTTTAGATGGGTAATTTTATTTTTATGATTTATGAAAAGGGTAGCTGAGATTTTTTTTTTTTCTGGGTGTTTGAATTTTTTAGACTGGTAGGTAATTGTAATTGTAATTGTAATTGAATTGTTTATTTTTTCATATAATTTAAAAAATTCTGGAAAGAAATTAAATTATAGAGAGAATTAAAAAATTCTGGGATTTTTGTTTTGGAAAAAGATTTGACAGAAAATAATGACAATATTTTCCTAATTTGTAGAAAGTAATTAAGGGAAAATATATTCTGAATTTATTTTTTCTTCAATATTTTTTACTTCGTAATTATCCTTTGGATATGAACCCGAGAAATTATTTTGTTTTGAGAATTTTTAAATTTAATTTTTGGGATGATTTAAGGAGGGAGATCATGGGGGGTGCAGACTGCAGTCTAGAGAGAATCTACGGTACAATTGACTGTATTGTCGTGTTGATTAGTTGGATGCAACTACTTCTTGTTTCTCCAATGTGGAAAGTCCAAAGTCATCCATCAAAAACGACGGTGGACAACGAGTTATTGACCTCCACTATGCTTATAAATAAAAATAAAAATAAAAAGGAAATCGATTAATTATTGTATGAAACGATAGTAGTAAACGGTTTTTTATGTTGGTGATGGTAAATGAGTGTTGAATGAATCGTTCGATTTGGTGAAGAATGAAGAGTATGGAATACAAGACGGTCTTATTTTATTGTTTGTTGTCTAAATTAGAGATGGAAGTTGGTGATATGGACCGAGTGACCGACGGTAAAATAAGACAGGAGTTCACTATGGCACGACATGACATGACACGACACTTCATGTGTTGTGAGCTTGCTTGGCTGAAGTTTGAGAAAGAAGATTGTGTCTAGTCAAGGCACGACACACTCCAACTAGACACGTAGAAGTGGAGAAATTGGTTTAGCACACCCAAGCAAGAGACGACACAACACAGTACACCATGGGCCTTTCACATAGACACGACACAACACTACACGAAACTCACCTTCGCGTGCCCGAGCTGTGCTAGCTTCTCGTCTAGGAATGGTGGATCGACATGAGGCAAGATCCGACACCGACCACTTCGATCTTCGGTCCAAACGCATTTTGTCACAAATCTCAATGAATTAACGAGGTTAGACATTGGTCTAGTAAGCTGACCAAAATCAAAGCTCCAACCTAATCTCTAGCGTGCAAGCCATGCATTTTTTTTTAAGAGTAGGTCTATTGAGAGACGGTTTTTTCTAAAGTGAGACCCTTTTTTTAATCAAAGCCAATTCTAAAGTGAGACGATTCTCGATAACGACTCTTATTAATGTACTTTCGACATATAGCCAAGGAAATCCGACCCTTCTATGGGACTCAAATTTTGAAGGAAGTAGTACAATCATGTTCAAACATCGATTCATAGATAGATATTTCTGCTCCAATGATTTTTAATTGTTACCTAAATAATCCAAATTGGAATCATTTAATAAATACAAATAAAGAAAACAAAAGTCAATTTTCTGAAGGAAGAATGAGTAAAACACTCAAAAATTCGAGGAAGAAAATATCTCATTAAGTTATTATTGAGAGACCAAACCCTTTTAATATAAATTGTTAGTAGTATCATTTTTATTTGTACTATGTCATTTTTATTATTTTTATAAACGCTGTAATTGATCTCTCAATCAATTTAATGAAAAACTGTCTCACAGACGACTCTCAAAGTCTCTCATGACTTCTATTCACAATTTTCCAAACCCAATTATGGAGTTTCACAGAAGTTACCCTCAAAGGACAAAGGCTAATACAGTAACACATCATGTGACCTAGACTTAGAAAATTCAGCAGTCAACACCCAAAAATGGCTTTTAGCCCTATAGCCAAGTCTACAGCAAGCCATGCTACAAGATTCGATCTAAATACGCTCTTACCGATTCACGATCCACAGGGTACCGTGAGAATACGGGAACCGTGTAACAGGCTAACATGAAATAACCCCAAGTAATGCAATGTTAATAGCAGCAAGCATCTAAGTCTAACCAGTAACACAAACTGTTCAGATCCTACAAATGACTAAAACTACTTAACCATTGATGCTCGAGTCGCAAGATGGATTAGTTACGAATCTTACGATGGGTTAACTTGAAATCAAGATCGACACTCTCGTCGTACCAACAACAAAATCACAATGCTAAGTGTAACATCAAATTATAAAGTGAGTGCAGACCTCTTAAGTGAATCCACCATTACTCTACTAGTAGTAGTAGTAGACAGAAATTAGAAATCGGTGAAGAGGATTGTCGTAGTAGTTATATACCTGAAAGAAGGCCGATGAAGCAAGTCGTCGTCAGAAATTACAAAATCAGCGAAGAGGGGTTGTCGTTATAGTTATATACTTATATACCTGAAAGAAAGACGATAGAACCAAATCGTCGTCAGAAATTGGAACAATGTAAAGCGTCTTAACAAGATGAATACCAGCGAATTGTTCCTACATATATACAAACTGTAAACGGAAGAAATCAAACGTATCAAACACGACTGAAGAAAACAAACACGCGATTATATATAATCTAAAGCCACGGTGTTTAGATGAATTCGTTCGTAACCAAATGAAGCCATCGAAGGGGAGATCGATGGCAACTTTTTTTTAGAACAGTAAGTACATCATCCACAAAAATAGCACCATGTTCATGGATTTCAACATTATATGCATACTAAAGCAGGCAGATTCCAGTGATTTAAAATCGCGATAAAAACAGACACACACCAAACCTTTTAACGACTATTAGATGGATTAGATGAACTATTCGAACCAAAACCCTAAGGTGAGGGTTAACACACATGACACACCCCATGCAGAGGCTTATAAGCGTCAAAGCGTGAATAATGTCAACAAGGAGGACTGTAGGCATAACACGTGACATTGTCAACTATACAGCGAGGGATTCTCAGAATTCGAACCCACAACCTTTGGTTCCATAATGCTGTGATACCATATTAGATAACCATTTCAACCAAAAGACGATGGTTGAGGATCGACTATTGCTACAAAAGCATCAAGCGAGTTACTATCACTGAACGACAAAGTTACTACTATCATTCACAGCATAACATTAGATTGGCATATCCGTCGCAAACCAAAGGTCCAAATTCGATGTTATTTGACCCGTTATAAGGTTAGGACGGGTTATCGATCTTAAGGGAGACGAAAACCGATGATTAATCAAACAAAATGAGAGTGGAGATCATACTTAATCAAAAACCGGATTAAATTCCTACGCACAATCAATCAATCAATCAATCAATTTAAACATCAATCAATTCAAACACTAAACCTAATTAATTAGGTAAACCTAAACATGAATTTTGAAATCACCTCGAAAATTACGAACTCTACCAAATCATTACAGAGCGGTACTGGATGATTAAGAATCTCGTAAGATTCGCCTGCGCCATTAACAATTTGAATTCCTATGAGTTCAGGTAGGTAAGAGCAAGCTTCTCATACCAGGTAAGCGCCCTTGATTTGATGACGTAGTATTTCCTCACCGCGAAAACCACCAAACCTCGCCGCGAAAATCGCACGAACAATTCCACTGCACGCTAATCGACGGCCGAGGATGAGGTTGACGGCGGCCGCGGCGGTGGCGACAACCGCGTCGTCGTCCGGTAGTAACCAAGTCGCCATTGATGATGATTTATCGAGGTTTAGGGTTTTGAATGTATTTTGGCGGGATTCTGATTTTTGGTTTTAAAATGAGACTTCATTTATATACACAGATTCTTGGGAGTTACGATACTTATTAAGAGACCACTCTTCGTACCTACTTCTATTAGGTTTGATACTGAAAACCTTCCGGTTTTTATTTACCATCTAATTTCATTAAAACAAGTACTCTCTCCCCACCACAATGATCTTCCCATTTCATTATGGCACATGGATTAAGAAATAGATAATGATCTTCCCATTTCATTATGGCACATGGATTAAGAAATAGATAATGATCTTCCCATTTCATTATGGCACATGGATTAAGAAATGGGTAATGAAAGGTGGTAAATTGTTGGATGGGGTTCAAGATGTCAAATCACAAAAAGTAACCAATAAAAAGAGAGTATAATGAATGAATAAGGAAAGTTTTGAAGTGGGAAAATCTTAGTGAAGTTTCCTTTTAAGGAAAGTGGAAAAATCTTAGTGGTGGGGAAGAGTATTTGTTTGATCGTGACGTCATTGAATACTCGAATACTTGTTTTAAATAGTGGAGATTTCTAGCACCCAAAAGAGGTTCAGCTCACGTGGTTAGAGCTTCCTTACCCAGGTCGAGACTGCGACTAAGTGCGCGCTTCGTTATACAAAAAAAAAACAATCCAATCGAGTTGACAAATTTTACACCATACGCATTCAAAAAGTACGTAGAATGTGTTGGCTAATCGCGTACTCCCTCCCATTCATTGGAAAAGCCCAGTTTATTTTTGGAACAAATATTAAGGTAAGTGGGTAAATTGAACCACTTTACCCAAAATATCTCTCCACTTTTTAGTTGTGGGGTAGGTACAAGAGAGAATAGTTGTGGGGTAAGTAATAAGGGTATTTATGTCTTTTGCTTAGGTGAAACTTTCCATTTAAGGAAAGTGTGCTTTTCCAGTGAATGAGCCAAATAAGGAATAGTGTTTTTTCAGTGAATGGGAGGGAGTAATATTTTGGGCGTACGATTTAATCAAAATTTGTACGTTCACACAATACAAAGTACTCGTACTACAAATCAACCAGAAACACGTATAATGAATTCAAGATTTCGATTGCTTGTGCTTGCGCTTCTTCTTTGAAGGTTCCTCGGTGCTAGCAATGTAGTCTTGAGGATCCACGTTCTTTGCGCGGTTCTTCTTCCCCAGGTCTTTTACTTTCTCCTGTAAAGACGATACAAACAGGGTCACATATTTCATTAATAGGTTCAGAATCAACCCGGTTAGCCGGTTAGGGTTAGGGTTAGGGTTAGGGTTACCTTCAACGACTGTGCCATTGCATTGACATCACTTTTATCATTATTATCGACTTTGTTAACAGGGTTTTGCATCACAGGCTCCTGCAATAGAATCGTCCAACATTAATTAAAGATCCAGTAAAGAGACGTGACTACGTGAGACATCGTATCAGTTCAACAGAGTATGTATGTATTCATAGTATAGTAAGTACCTCAGGTGGGACAAACACGGAGTCACGTTTTCTTTTCTGTTCAGCTGTTTTCTCGGCTTGTTTCTCTTGTTTCTCTTGCCATACCTTTACTGACTTCTTCTGCTCGCTCAAGAAGTACTCGCCCGATTCCAGTTGTTGATCAATCTATACACCAAACATCAAAAGACGACAAATAAATTGAGGAAAACTTAGAAAGCTCGATCCCTTCACTTTGTTTGAGACTCGGATGTTGTTTGTTACCTTACTAGGCGGTTGAGGAGGGGGGAATGGTGTATACGGTTTCTTCTCCTTGGCCTTGGCTTTGGCTTTCTTCGTCTTAACATTCTTCCTGAAATTCAGAGGAACAACGTCGTTCATGGGAAAAAACAACAACTAACATCAGAGCCTTAGTCCCAAAAAGTTTTGGGGTCGGCTGACATGAATCAATATCAGACGTCGTCATCCCAAAAAAAAGGGAAGGCGAAAAATTAAGTTGAAAGCGTTAATAATAAGTTTTTTTAAGGGTTACCAACACCAAGCTCAAAAAAAAAAAACAGGGATCGTAAATAGACACAGTTCGAATATCATACTTTTTGTATTTCGGCAGAAATCTGTCCCAGTTTTCGTTAGCAAGACTCGGGTCCTTGGCAAGTTCTCTCTTTATCATGAGGATCTAGCAGCAGAGCATTTGACACCGTTGATCAGCATTGGAATTCATAACTTCAGCAAACGACAGTTGTGGAGAGAACGGAAAAAAAGACGTTTAAAGATTCTGTGTACCTTAATGTGATAGACGGGATGCATTTTATTCTGAATACAGTCTTCTACGATTCTTCTGACTTGTTTCAAACCTTTAAACGATCCCATCGATGCAACTGTGTTACCCTGTATATTCAGGGAAGTCGGAAACATGCATAGAATGATAGAAGTATTTGTTACTCAACATTCAGTTGCAGCGGTCGAAGAAAATATGCAGAATGCAATGCAGTACCTGAACCAGGATGTAGCACCCTGTCAAAATCTCAAGAGCCTGCATCATTTACAGAGAAAAAGGGTGAATCTAAGGATTATCGTGTATCCGAATTATTAATTTCACACGTTTTTCTCACTTATATGTTTAATATCAGTCGAACCTTCAATGTAGAATTATTTGGTCCAAGAAGATGTTGTCGCCGTTTCACAAAGCGTGCCTGCAATCCGCAAAATGAACAAATCAAGCTTCCTGATTCCTGAATCAATCTAAGGTCCCAACCATACAGCAATTATTTGGTCATTTCGGGTTCGGGCCAAACGGGTTGCGGGTCGAAAAACTGGTTCGTGACCCCAAAAAAAAGGATCAGTCAAGTCGGGTCGAGTTTTGACAGGTCTAATCCAAAGCAAAAGACCATATACCTTACACAATGCTTATTTGCAATCCACATACCTTATTTCTGACAAGATTCCCGATCGTGATAATGTCACATTGCATCTCATCATCCAGTATTTTGATTGCCTATTAAGATCAGTTTACGAGCCAATGTTCAAAACACGACAATTCAATAAAGGATACAGATATGCCATACGTGTTAAATGATTGCAGTCACAGAAATACATGAACTGTACCTGTGCTGCAGGAACGCTCCTCGATAAAAGCTTAATGAGGTCCCTTGCTTTAACCACGATGTATGGATCTTTGGTCTTTCGGGTTGTTGAAACCGTCATGGTTCCTTCAACCTATAAATCAAGAGATGAATATATATACTAAAACCCAAAATTTATAAAACCTAATTCCCCAATTACATTGCTTATTGATCACCAATCATATAAAATCGACAATAATCAGGAAAAATGAAAACCATCCAATTTATTCCCAATTCGAGCAGGCAGAAACTCGAGGATGGTAAGATCTCCCTCATGAGTTTTATAAATCAAGAGATGAATATACTAAAACCCAAAATTTATAAAACCTAATTCCCCAATTACATTGCTTATTGATCACCAATCATATAAAATCGACAATAATCAGGAAAAATGAAAACCATCCAATTTATTCCCAATTCGAGCAGGCAGGAACTCGAGGATGGTAAGATCTCCCTCATGAGTTTTAACACGAACGGACTCGAACTCAATATCTCTAATTAAGCTCGAACAACCCTTTTACCAATTGTTCACTAATCATATGGTTTCAATTTATAAACCTAATTCCCCAATTACTTTGCTTATTGATCACTAATCATATAAAATCGACAATAATCAGGAAAAATGTAGACTAAACTTCAATAGAAAACGTACCAAATTAAGATCGCAAGAAATCCCATGTTCACGGAGCGCCGATTTCACCGTTGGCCAAACATCCTGCAAATACCTCTCTAAAAATCCCCCAAAAATCAAATAAAACAGAGGAATTAGAATTGGAATTGAAATTATGACAATTAAACAGAAGAAAACCCAATTCAATTTCAATTAACAAAAACCCTAGAAATTAAAAACAAAGGGTATATCGTATGCACATGTATTTGGGGAAAAAGGTGGAAAATGAGCTAACATCAAGCATTCCAGTTTCATTTCAAGAAGAATTACGATTACGACAACCAAACAAACGAAAACACAATTCAATTTCAATCAATCAAAACCCTAGAAATTAAAAACCAAGGGTATACCATATATACCTATATATTTGGGGGAAAAGGGTGGAAAACGAGCTAACATCAAGCATTCCAGTTTCATTCCAAGAAGAATTAGAATTACGACGATTAAACAACGCGATTCAATTTCAATTAACAAAAACCCTAGAAATTAAAAACAAAGGGTATACACGCAATTCAATTTCAATTGACCAAAACCCTAGAAATTAAAAACAAAGGGTATACCGTACATATACCTATATATTTGGGGAAAAAGGTGGAAAACGAGCTAACATCAAGCATTCCAATTTCATTCCAAGAAGAATTAGAATTACGACGAGTAAACAACGCGATTCAATTTCAATTAACAAAAACCCTAGAAATTAAAAACAAAGGGTATACACGCAATTCAATTTCAATTGACCAAAACCCTAGAAATTAAAAACAAAGGGCAGACCGTATATATACCTATATATTTGGGGAAAAGGGTGGAAAACGAGCTAACATCAAGCATTCCAGTTTCATTCCAAGAAGGATCAAATTTCTCGAGTTTCCAGTGATCAATGTTAGGATCATCCCATGGTTTATCTTTATCGTGTTTACCCTTGTGCTTAGGTTTCTGGGTTTTGATGAATTCGTCGCCATTGTTGTTGTTGTGTTCCTCTGTAGCCGCCATTGTTGGAGCTCTCAAGCTTTGCGCGAACACTCTAGAAATTGTGTGTATTTAAAATAAAATAAAATAAAAAAATTCCGTTGAGTTAAGAGTCTAGAATTTGGGCCAATTATGGGCTTCTAATGGCCCAATTATCAGCCCACATTATAATTTTCAAGTGTTGTTTGTTTCGGTCCAACGAAACGTACACTTAGTCGTATTTTTTTTTGTTCATCGAAGAGCGCACTTAGTCGCATTACAATATAGGGGAAGGGGATTCGAACCTGGAACCTACTGTCCCAGAACACCTAGTCTTAACCACTAGGCTAAGACATCTTCGGTGCACTTAGTCGTATTATACAGTAAAAGGAAACAGTATCGAATCTGAGACCTATTGATTTGGAAACCTCATTCATAACCAGTTAACCACCAGACTAACACATCTACGGTATTACGCCACCCGACTAAAACATCTACCGTATTACGTGAGTATAGTATCATGCAATGATTTCAAGTGTTTTTAGTAACACAAACTGTTTGGTAAGACGGTTTTATACTACTCCCTCCGATCCAATGAATTGTTTGCCTATTCCATATTGGGTGTCTCAATGAATTGTTTGCCTTTCTATTTTAGGAATGTTTTTTTATGTGTAATTTGACTCTTGGCTCCACATGTCACCTTCTAATTGGATCTCTTGCCCTTGGTGTCGAAAGCAAAGACAAACAATTCATTGGAACGGAGGGAGTATAAGATCATCCCATTAAGCAGTTTAACATGTAAAACGGTCTTACAGAAGAGCTAGGCAAAAGCTTTCCCAATAAACTCGACTTGACAACCTATAATAATGATCTTATTTGTGCCAATACGAGTGTGACCTGACTTGACCTGATCCGTGACTCGAAACCAACCCAAGTTAATGGGTTGGGTGTCAGAGCTTGAGGCGGTCGAGGAAATTGGGTTTGAGAGGGTAGGAGAGTTAGCCAAAGTCGATCCAAGAAACCCGACTCAGATAGAACATGTAAACTAGGTGGATCGAATCAAAACAACCTTATTTGTCAACGTGACCTGATCCATGACTCGATACCAGATTCAGATCGATCATTCTAAGAGCATTATTAGCATCTCTAGACCCATAGAAAAGATATTACATTATAAACAAGCATACATATGTCAAACAAATAGTCCGATATTAGCATCGTTCTCCAACACATAAAAACCGATCACACTGCATATAATAAACTGAAGTTATATATTACTGCTATGGTTGGAGGCTGATGTCGTTAAGGGGGCAGTCGACTAGTCGAGGACTTCACAGATCTCCGACATTGCTTATACTATATTAGGGACTTTGTGTGCATTGCTAGATGCAGATTATTTGTTTCGAAAGGATACTGAGAGGATTAAACACCGAGGTTTGTGGTTCTTGCACCTCCTCCGTGTAGCTTCAGAGTTTGGCTCGAGACTACCTGGAGCACTCCCGGTTGTTCTGTTGATAACAGTAGAAGCTCCCGTAAGTCAAGGATAAACTTATCGAACAACAACATCAGAGTGTTAGTCCCAAAAAGATTTGGGTTCGGGCCGTTCGGCCAACATACATGAATCATTATCTGATATCGTCAAGTCGTTACCAAAAAAGTATAATGGTAAGTTGAAAGTGTTAAAATAAAGTTAAAGAATGAAAATTATAGCAATTGAGAGAGAAAACATTCAATGCAATCGAGAAAACACTAGGGTTTCGCAGGAGGTGATGAAAACCCGTGTCCCTATTCCTCGTATAATTATAGCATTGATAGGTTGGTCTCGCATGTCCACAGATGAATGAACAAACAAACAATCGGTGAACGTTGCAGGATCAAAAGCATGTATTTTCATACCACGGGAAAATATACGATCCTTAATCCAATTCCTATATTGGCCATTGTCAAACAATCGGACTTTGGAGCTCATGTCCTATACTCCCTCTGTTGCAATGAATTGTTTGCCTATTCCATATTGGGCCGTCTCAATGAATTGTTTGTCTTTCTATTTTAGGAATACTTTTTATATGTAATTTGAACTTTTTCATGAGCTTGACTCCACATGTCAATTACTCATTGGATCTCTTGCCCTTGGTGACAAAAGTAAAGACAAACAATTCATTGGAACGGAGGGAGTATTATCAATGCATTACTCATGTCAAATAATATACGGAGTAGGATAGAAAGTAGAAACCGTACTTTGGAGCTCACGGACTTGATCAGGTGTAAGTTTAGCAGAGAATCCGGTAGCTGCGTTCTTGTAAACATAAATCAGAGACTCCTTTGCAGCAGCTTCACTGTGAAACATAGAAATCGACAAATCGTTTCATACATTGTACTCCGTATTTGAGTAATCAAAAATAAATAGTATGACAAAACAAACAGATTTAGTAGCAGATAAATTCTGACATTCCATTGCATCGTAATTTTTGATACAAGATCCGACACTAATAGAACTCGATCCTAGAGGGTTTTGTATTGGGATTCCAATGTTCCATTGATGTTTAAGAGATCTTTTCTTGACATTTTAGGTGCACCTCATCGATTTCATCTCGACATTTTAGCCTTTTAGGTGCATCTCATCGATTTCAACTCGACATTTTAGGTGCACCATATCGATTTCAACTCAAGATTTAAGGTGCATCTCATCAATTTGAACTCGACATTTTAGGTGCACCTCATCGATTTCAACTTGACATTTTAGGTGCACCTCATCGATATCAACTCAACATTTTAGGTGCCCCTCATCGATTTCAACTCAAATTGCAGCAATTGGGGGAAATAAAGTTCATCATACATCAAAATCACAAATTCAAGCAGCATAAAATACACAATTTCGCAGGAATTCAGACACGATTAAACAGTAAACAATTTCAACTCAACATTTTAGGTGCACCTCATCAATTTCAACTCGAATTGCAGCAATTGGGAACGTAAAAGTTCATCATCCATCAAAATCACAAATTCCAGCAGCATAAAATACGCGATTTCACAGGAATTCAAACAGAAGAACAAAAAAGTACCCAAACCCTAGAAAATAAACAATCAACAATCAAAATCATGTGCACCTTACCAATTTCAACTCAAATCGCAGCAATTGGGAACGTAAAAGTTCATCATACATCAAAATCACAATTTCCAGCAGCATAAAATACGCAATTTCGCAAGAATTCAAACACAAGAACAAACAAGTACCCAAACCCTAGAAAAATCAACGATCAACAATCAAAATCACAACCCACTTCAATACTCAACCAAAACCCAAATCAAAAAACAGATAAAACAAACCCAATTCAAAATAATCAACAACAAACAACTACCCACAACAAAAAAAAACCCCAAAATCAAAACTCAATCGAAAAAACATCAAATCTAGGGTTTATAATTTTACCCTCCAAGAACAGAAGAAAGAGTAGATAAATGATGAGATTCAGGCTCGACTCCATCCCTGGGTTTCTCAGTATAAACAATATAAACTGCCGACGCAGATTGTCCTGAATTTCCAGCCATTTTTGTTGATTTCACTGCAATTGAGTTCGAAATTGGGGGAATTGATAAACCGACGAGTATTATAAGTAGAATGAAATTTATCGATTGATTTTTCTGCATTTTATATGATTCGTTTTACTTAAGGGTGATGAATTTGAATTACGCGTTTTTGTGTGTTGATTATTATTATGATGATTAAGAATTTTACAAGTTTGATTAGTAAGTAATTAGGTAATTTAATTTGGGTGATTATTTTCTTAATTTGAGTAATCTTAGATCTTGAAATGTTCAATTATGTGTCACTTGATTAGTGTATTAACTTGGAAAAAATTTTGGTGGTAATTGTTTGAAAGACGATTTTATGATAAAATAGTGTAAGATTCTGTTCTTTTAGACTGAAACTGACTGAAATTAATTTAGCTTTAACTTAATTTAATTGAAACTGACTGAAATATAGAGACAAAATAGGCCTCCTGAAGCTGAACTTAAGTGAACTGAATTGAAATTGACTGAATATAAATCCAAAAGAACCAAGCCTAACTCTAATTTATAATCACTCGCTCCAAGTTCTAACCCCAGATGATTACTTAGTCATAAGAAACGATTTATCAAAGCTGAATTAGTGTAAAATCTCGTTATAAACTTATAACTCTGGATAAAACTACCAAGTCATAAGATACGATATACCGAACCTGTACTGTACTTAAGAGTCAACATTGAGTACCTGGTCTAGAGGTGGTACGAGGCACGGCCCGGTCGTGCCTAACTCCAACCAAGTTTGGCTTAGCTAGGCATGGGTAGGAGGCCCGACGTGTCGTGTCTAGTCTCAGCCCGATCCTGATTTCCAAACCGAAGCCCGGCCTAAAGCAAAGGCCTGATCGTGTCGTGTCGTGTCGTGCCTGGATTCGTGCCGAGGTTGGCCTAACCAAATTTTCAGGTTTTTTCACTTTTTGTTGAGTTTAGGATTGTGCCTGACCCGTCGTGCTAGACACAGGGTTTTCTTCAAATTGGTTAGTTTCACATCCCGACTTTGGGCCGTGTCGGTCCGGGCTCGTGCCTGAGCCACATGTAACCGTGCTCGGGTCGGGTCGTGCCGCCCAAATGGGGCCAACCTAGATTGCCACCTCTAACCTAAACAATATATAGATCTCAGATTCGAATCCCTTTATCTATATTGTAATGCAATTTAGTGCACTCTTCGCTGAATGGAATCGAACTTAACTGAACCGAAATGGACTAAATTAAATTTGTGAAAATGGAATAAAATCTAAAAGGAAGAAGTTCATATTCTCTTAGCTTTATATACTTAGACATGTACATGACCTATAGCTAGGAGATAAGAGGAAGAAGTTAGTTTATAAAATGCCAATTTCTTGACATAAAACAAACTTTAAATACTTTGTGCATGTGACCCTAATTAGTCTTCTTTTTATTGGTCTATTATAAGCATATATAAAAACTCGATAAAAATTCTTATTTATGTCAACATATTTAATTTATCGTTAGATATTATATATACTGTCAGTAATTAATGTATATATACCGTGTATTTGATACAGATGAAAATAAGACCATAAGATGCATAAAAACTCTTGTTTATGTCGAACATATATATTTAATTTATCGTTAGATACTATGTATACGGTCAATAATTAATGTATATATACCGCGTAAAATTAAATATGAATAATAAATCGATTTTAATACTCCGTATGTATCACACATTTTATTAATGTATGTAGGAGAATATTAAGGAATTAATTGATTATTGTATAAACTAGATTACATGTGTATATCATATATTCATATTATATCATGTGATTTTACAAATATTAAAATTAGACGGGATTTATCTGTCGTTTCACCTACAAACAAAAAATATTCTACGTATCTTAAAGATCAAGACCTAAATCATAATAATAACAAAAAAATAATTTTTTTCGAACAATGATTGCACAATTAAAAGACCGACGATACAAAATACATAAAATTAAACCAATATTATAGTTTTATTTTTAGGTTAAGAAGAATCACGAGGGCGATTATGATGCTAATTAATTACAAAGTTCGAAACCATAGATTGGCAGATTATCAATATCATCTTTACCAACTAAGTAGTTAACATCTGCTAAAATCGATAATATTAAAGATCAAGACCTAAAAATAATTTATTTCGAACAATGATTGCACAATTAAAAGACCGACGATACAAAATACATAAAATTAAACCAATATTATAGTTTTCTTTTTAGGTTAAGAAGAATCACGAGGGCGATTATGATGCTAAATATTACAAGGTTCGAAACCCTAGATTGGCATATTATCAGTATTATTTCTCATGACGTTACCAACTAAGTTAGTTGACATCTGTTAAAACCGATAATATATATAATAAATTTATAATAGTATAAATTGGAGCAATATAATGTGAGGCTACCATGAGTTTTCATCTTCATTGACTTATTAAATGCTTCAAATTATTTAACGTCCTCCATACTCTGATCAATGATCCAGTGGGTATAACTAGTAGTAATTGCTAGTTTGATTGCTATAGTACTACAATATATCTTCTTATAATTTAATGTGAATTGTTGGCAAAATAATAATAATAATAATAATAATAAATATTCTGGTGTTAATGAAAGTTCGTTATAATAATAAAAAATAATAATAATAATAATAATAAAATAAAAAAATATAATTATAATTCTCAAATAAAACTAATTTATCGACATTTTTTTTTTGTTCAACGAAGAGCGCACTTATTTATTGACAATTTCTCAGTCACAAGTTTTGATTAATACGTACTGAGTAATTAATTTAGGCTGGTGTAAAATATAATAATAATAATAATAATTCTCAAATAAAACTAATTTATTGTCAATTTTTTTTTGATTCAACGAAGAGTGCACTTATTTATTGACAATTTCTCAGTCACTAGTTTTGATTAATACGAGTAACTAATACAGAGTAATTAATTTAGGCTGGTGTAAATGTACGACTTATTAAGAAATTAACATGTTAATAATAATAGCAATAAACGATATCTTTTTTCGGTAAAAATACGAAGTACAATATTACTTAAGTATGATAAATGAAAGTTAATATTTCAATATAAAAAGTTAATTTTTATAAATAATACAAAGTATATATATTGTCGATATTTAAAGATATTTATTAAAATTCAGTTTCAATAAATCGAAGATAATGTAAGACGGTCGACAAATAATGTTAGTACTATGAAATAGTACGTAGGGAGTAATTACTGATTTATTTACTGCATGCATTATGTGTTTTTACGTAATTGTCAATACTTACATTTATGACTCATTGACTACATGGAAAATTCTAACCTACATATAAAAGGGTAAATTCATATGGTCGACATGTAAATTAAATGCCCTATATTAAAATTTCAATTTCATTTTTTTTTTAAATTGTAGGAATATTAATGTAGGCCCTTCACTCAGAAATTACGAGGTTGAAATTAGGTTCGACTTTTATCTCGGGTCAAAACTCAAAAAATCAGCTTTTTAATTAAAAACTAAAATACATCAATTATCTAAAAGCTTGCATTTTACGTGATTAATCGACATGTTAATAATTTTATATATATTTCACTTTAAAATCGTTAAGAATATTTATGTCAGTTTGTGATATAAAGTTATTTATTTAAGGTTGAAATTAGGTTCGACTTTTATCTAGGGTCAAAACTCGAAAAATCAGCATTTTAAAAAATAAAATACGAGTATATTATTAATTATCTAAAAGCTTGCATTTTACGTGATTAATAATCGATATGTTCATAATTTAATCTTGGGAATCACAGTAAACTTATTTATATATATTTCACTTTCAAATCGTTCAGAATATTTATATCAGTTTGTAATATAATCTTATTTATTTAAGGTTGAAATTAGGTTTGACTTTTAAAAATTAAAATACACCAATTATCTAAAAGTTTGCATTTTACATGATTAATCGACATATTCATAAATATTTCACTTTCAAACCGTTCAGAATATTTATATCTATTTAATTTGTTTAATATACCTCTTCAATCCCCTAATTTATTTATTTTTAGTAAAATTTGTACAATTTTGTTATTAGTCAAATCAAAAGTGACTTATACAATTAATTCATTATTTATATGATGTAATTGAAATAGACTATGCCCAAATTTTTTGTTACTATAATTTGATTCCCAACTTAAATGACTCATTTAATTTGCTCAAATCATCTTTTCTTTTAGTAGTCAATTTAAGGGGCTAGTAGAGACGTTCGTCCACACTAAACTCGTGAAAATTTTACCGAAATTCCTAATTTTCACTATAGCTTGTGTGATCATTACCCGTTAGTCCCTTGCTTGCTACGATTTCTGTCTGTACTGTATAAGAACGATCTGATACTTACAAAGTTACATGCATTGTTTAAACCTAAATCATGGATAACTAACGTCTGTTGTAACGTAACTTTACAACCTAAATCAGTTATAATAATCGAGTGCTGTTTTTCGTCGTCGACATTTCAGCCACGTCGTCGGCGCTTTTTAAAGTAAAAGACGATCTTGCCCTTGCCTTGCCCTTGCCTTAATTAGATTAGTTAACTAATGTTATGTAATTTTAGAAGTTAGATTAGTTATTGAAACTCGTTAATGAAGCGGTTTTTTAATTTTTCAAACCGTTCCGTTATTATCTTGTCCTTATTATATATCCACTCAAACTCCACTCACCATATTTAATTTAATTTTCTCTCACTTAAAAAAAGCGTCTTTTCTTTAGAGAAACCCGACTTTTCTAGAAACCCGACTTTTCTAGAAATTAGGTTGTCGGCGATTTTTAATGTGAAAAGACAACAACGTCCTTCCCTAATTACATTCACTAACTTTGTTAATGAAATTAAAAAGTTTAATCATGTTAATGAAACTCGATAATAAAACGTTTTTTTTTTTTTTGAAAACCGTCATTTTATTATGTTACGGATTATGTTATATTATATATCCTCCCCCATCCACAACAACACTAATATTATTAATAATATTTAAATTGTATTAATAGGCGATTTTAGGAGGTTTTAGAATCAAATATAGATAATAGTTTAGTAAGATTTATCAACAATGTTCAGTTGGTTTAGTGGTGAAGAGGCTCATTTGTGTTCAAGAGATTGTGGGTTCGAGCCTTACTAATTACAAATTTTCCAGGGGACCCCCTAGACGCGAAATTCATGCGTCTAGGGGACCCCCCAGACGCGGTTTTCCGGCGTCGAGGTCTGTTTTCAGACCCAGTTCGCGAAAAATCGAGCCCCATTTCGTGATATATACCCTAATTGAGTAGTTATTGTTTTCTATAATCGATTGAGACACGTGTCTCGGAGACCGTTCAATAGTCCAAAAACCGTAATTTTAATTTACTCGGAAATATTAATTACATTAATTAACAAACTTAATTAATATCATTAATCATAATTAGGGGAAGGGTAAAAGAGTAAAATTCACGTATAAAGCGCCGACGACGTGGCTGAAATGTCGACGACGAAATGTAGTACTGGTTACTTTATTTATTCCAAACTTTGTGACCCATCCACTTATTACTCATTAGTCCCTTGCTTGCTACGATTTTTGTCTATATTTCAACCATGACTCTGAGAGTACTGTATAAAAACGATCTGATGATACTCATTACAGAGTTACATGCATGGCTTAAACCTAAATCATGCATGGATAACTAACGTCTGATATAACTTTACCGACTAAATTAGTTATAATCTGGTTACTTTATTCCAAACTTTGTGACCCATTTATTACTCATTAGTCCCTTGCTTGCTACGATTTCTGTCTATATTTCACCCATGACTCTAACAGTACTATATAAGAACGATTTGATACTTATTACAGAGTTACATACTTTTTTTTTTTTTTTTTTTTTGCCAACGGGTTACCGACCGATAAAGTTACAAGCTCTTGAGCGCCATAGTAGCTAATCTATGAGCTCGAGAGTTTTTATCCCTACTAATAAACTTAAAAGTACAGCAGTGGAAAAAAGAACATTCACCCACGATGTCTTCAATAAGATGTGAGATGGCTCCTGCAGATTTCATTCCCCCCACGATTTGGGCCACGAGAAGCATACAGAGTTACATACTTACATGCATGGTTTTTAAACCTAAATCATGGATAACGTCTGTCATAACTTTACCGATTAAATTAGTTCTGATCTGGTTACTTTATTCCGAACTTTGTGACCCACTTATATATTGACAAGTTCTATTTTATGTCTTATATAAATGATGCATACATGACCTTTCCCTTCATTTAGGACCAAACATGAGTGCAAATATCTACTACTAGTACTCTCTATAAACTCTATTAATACACATTCCATTTCCAAACACTCCCAACAAAATCACACACCCATCCTACTTCATTCATTCACAAAATTTCCCTAAAAATTCCTGAAATTTTGATTGAAAATACCGTATTATTACAGTATCGAAACATGAATTCCAGCAACAAAAACATCGTAAAAACCCCAAATTTACATAGAATAACATCATCAATTTCTTCTTCTTCATCATCATCTTCTTCATCATTTTCATCAAATAATTCTTCACTTAATTCACTAGAAGAAGATTTCTTCATACCAAATACTCCATCATCATCAACTACTTCTTCAAATTCCTCAAAGATCCCATTTTCTTGGGAATCAACCCCGGGAATCCCGAAAACACAAACCTTTAATAATAAAACAGTCGATTATTCCTCTAAGAAATTACCATTATTATCACCTCATAGTAAAAAAAAATTACCTCTTCCTCCTCATGTTTTTACTACTACTCATAGTAATAATAACTCTTATTGTAATAATAGTAAAAATTTAGGGCAAAAGAAAAGCTACATTACTAGAAATAGTGTTGATCCTTTCTTTGATGCCCTAGTTGAGTGTTCGAAAGGCGGCGACGAGGAAGAAGAAGATGAGAATGAGGAGGATGTGATTAGTGGTGGGAGTATTTGGAAAGGTGGTGTGATTAAGAGTTTAAGTACAAGATTTGGGATTGTTAATTGTTCATGTAAAAGTTCTTCTAATATTGCTCAATCTCTTGTTTTTGTTCCTAGAGTTATTGGGACAAAGAGGGTTTCTTATTTGAAGAAATAATGATTATGGAAATTAAATTGTAATAATTAAATTAGGGTAAAATTATTGTTAATTAAACATTGTGATTATCAATTTATAGAGGTTGAAGGTAATGTACTTTTTTTTTATATAACCATGATGACTTTGCATTAGTAATAGTAAATTTCATGATAATTAAACAGATGTCAGCTAGTTTAGCTGGTGAAATCACGAGGATTTATTTGTAACTTGGATTTGAATCACCGTCTTTAAATAATAATAATAATAATAATAAAATCTATAAGATGAAATTATTGCCAAACATTGTGATTATTGTAGATTAATAATCCATATAGAGGTTGAGGTAATGTATTTTTGTTTTATCTAAATATGACCTTGTATAATTGTATTATTATCACAAGTTTAATTTAAATAAACAGATCTCAACTAAATTAGTCAGTAAAATCATGAGCGTGGTGTATTCAGAATATGAATTTGCATCATGTTGTTAATATATTTGCCCTTATGACTGTCTTTGACTAATCGATGAATGTTATTAAATGAGAAGTGTAAATTGGAATTTGATTATGTAAATTGGAATTTTACTATTCCATGGTTATTTAATTAATTTATTTGTTTGATAAAGAAGGAATCATTATTCATCTCATTAATCATGTATTAAATCTTTTTTGGAATTTGGACTAATGATTTAATTTACTGAAATACTTGGTTACTTAGTTTTGAGGTCAATGTTTTTGGAATTTAAGATGAAAATAAAATAAACAGATTTACGTTGTTCATCAGTAAGGTGTTAATCACGTCTACAAGTAGAAGAAAATGACTATTTTATTAAAGTTGATCGAGAAGAGATTAATAGAGATTAGACTGATTAGTAGATTACAGATCCAGATAATTCAGAATCATGATAACATGTAATATAATGACTCCAAGATCAGAGTGACGAGTGACCTCATCGAGCAGGCATCGTTCAAAGCAACAACCAGAACAGATTCAAGTCAAGACGTAATAATCACATTGTGTTTTGACTTTCAATGTTCTCATAATTACTAAATCAAATTAAACATGTTTTTAAGCAACATAAGATAATATGGGTGAGAGGTAGATAGATAGATAACACTAATTTAATTTGTGATTATATTAAGTAAGTTTACCAAAATAAAATAAAATAATTAATACTCCACCACTCGAGTAATTAAGTTTAGGTAAATCGATTGTTTTATTTAAAAATTATTTAAGAGATAAACCTACTCGGAACAAAAAAAGAGATAATTAATTTGAAAAATGTTAAAGGAAAAAGAAGATAATCAAATTTAAATGACGAAAAAAGTATAATTAATAATAAAATCATATGATTACAACTTAATTATGTCGCGAAAAATATCATAATAATTTCTTCTAAATTATGGGAGTAATTAAAGTATTATATTTATGTATTAAATCATATAATTAATTATTGTACATAATGAGATAATAACAAAACATATACCTAATAATTATTCATGTAATGCCAATTTCAATTAAGAAATTGGACACATATATATGTTGTATTGCCTTGACATTTCTCCATCTACAAGTCATAATCCTAATAAGTCAAGTTGATCCAAGGACACTTGCTTTAATTAATAAGGACACTTGCCTTTAATTTGATAATTAATTTCAATTGTTTTTATTAACCAAAAAAAAGTTTCATCATCTATCAACTTTGATATAACGTTCATTTTCAGTTATATCATACATACATGATACACCAGTCTAGTTTCATCGATAATATCTTCATGTAATACCAAACTCATAAACGACGATTGATTTGATTTAGCCGATAATTTTTCAATATCGAAGTGATTAAAACTTTGTTAATTTGAGGGCTCTCATCAAAATAATTGAGGCAATATGATGGAATTAAAAAAAATTGAAACCCTAATAAATGAAACCTAAATCATACTCATTTCTGTTATACTATACATTTTTGAAACTAATTTCGTCGATATATTATATATATATATATACATCCGCCTAATTTCATTGATATTATCTTCATGTAATATCAGACATAAACGACAACTAATTGACCAATAAATATCAAATATTAAATATCGAAGTGATTAAAATTGAAATTTGTTAATTTGAGGGCTCCTATATCAAAATAATTGAGGCAATATATAATGGAATTTTATATAGAATTTAAAACCCTAATAAATATAATGAAACTTAAATCATACTCATTAATTCATTTTTTTATTTATTGAAGGAGTAGATTATAATTATGGTCTAGTTACCAAACAGCAAAGAAGTATATATATTATTAGTATTATATTAAAATAATAAAAATGGTTGTAATTATATTTGTACACGTATATATATTCTAAATGGAATTTTTATACGTAGTATATATAAAACAATACTTTGGGAATATAAGAGGAAATTAGGTGACCTTCCATGTGACTTCTTATTACATCTTGTGACCACAATATTATAATAGTGCATGCTAGCTAGGCCAACCAATATCAATGTAGTGTCAATTACACCTTTATTTTTTAAAAATAAATAAATAAAATAAAAAATATTTCGCTCAAACAACTAAAATAAATAAATAAAATAAACTATAAAATGCAACTTCATAATATTACACGAGTATACATTTATATATCTCTTTATTATTCCCGTCAGTCATTGTCTCCTTATTATGAAGAGAATAACATTCTAACAAAATTTCGCTCAAACAACTAATTAAAAAATAAATCAGCAATTAATTTCTTATAGTAATGAAACTCAAATCATTAAAAAATATTTATGATAAATAGAAAAAAATAGAAAAATATAACAAAAAAATATTCGCAAGTTTATATAAATTAAATATTTTTTAGCTTTGATTAAAAGCGCTAATTAATTATATAAAATATTAATTTTAAAAAAAATATTGCATAGGTGTATGATGGTATTATTCCAATGATTTAGATTTTTTAAAAATTATTTCGAATTAATTAGAAATTAAAAAATATAATATTGAATAATATTATTGAGAATTTTTAAGTTTAAATTTTCAATGATCTTGCTATTGACATTTAAGACTTTATTTGGTAAAATCAAAACAATGATTGAGAAAGATTTGTTTTGTTTTTTTTGTTAAGGCTTTTTTGGTTGTATAATAATCATAGTTTACTCAAGTATACTAATTATATATAGACTCTTATATATATATATGCCATTATGCTCTTTATTTTTGAGGATTATTGTCCTAGTTGACCTTTCTTTAGGTGACATTCTTGTCCCATACACACACAAAAATGATCTTTAATTTTTCCATGAATATTAAAAAAAAAAAGGTTGCAAGAAAAAAAAAAACACATAAATATAAAATCTTATCGAAAGATTTTTATAGTCTGATTTTAGCGAGGACAAATGAGTAACATTTATACTGTCTATAAACTCATAAACTAATTCAAAAATTACAATTAAATTGTTTTAATTTTTTCATTACTAATACATAAATATTTAATTTAAATTACAATTTAATTTTCACAATTACTAATACAATTTTTTCATTATTAATATTTAAATTAAATTAAATATGGATTTGAGATTAATTTAATAAAATTAGGTAATAATTAAATGGAGTAAACTTGGAACTCAAGTCATTGGAATGTGCTTTACATTCCCTATAAAAGATACTAATACACTTTTTTTTTAAGTTTATACTCTGTATTAGTTATTGAATGAGACGGTTTCAGATCAAACCGTAAAACAATCGTTTCATATAAAAAATCACTTTATATTATTAATATAATTAACATAATTATATCTTTACAGAATGAAATTGTTTATCATATAAACCATCTTATTCTATAATTCGTGTTAAATTATACGGAGTAGAATATAAAAAGATGAAAATATCACTTATTTATAACGGTTTCGAATCACACTGTTAAACTATCACTTTATATAAAAAGATCACTTATTTATCAATATAATTATGGGTTATTTAACAACAATAATACCAACTATAGAGCGTCTTCTCAAAATAATATCAATTTTAATAAATCTGAGAATAATACGTATTATTGAAGTAGTTAAACAAGAGTAGTATAGGTGACCGGTTACCTGTAGAACCCTTCCACCTTCCTTTTTCATCTTTAATTTTATTTAATGGCAATAATACCAACTATAGAACGTCTTCTAAAAATAATTCCAATTTTAATAAATCAGAGAATAATACGTATTTTTGGAGTAGTTAAACCAGAATAGTATAGATGATCAGTTAGCGGTAAAACTCGTTCACCTTCCTTGTTCGCCTTTAATTTATTTCATATTACTTCACTCATTTTCACTTAGTGTACGGGGCATTAAATGTCATTCATGTCCTCCATCTCCCTCTTCCTTCAAGTTTTCAACCTCACCAAATCTAGCTAACAATATAATCCTACAATAAAATCAACACGTTAATCTAAACGAAACATATAGGAAAAAAAAACTAAAGAAGAATGAAGGGTAATGGAGAGAAAGAATGAAGGAGAAAACTAAGGAGAGTAGACCTCACAAAATTGACCTGACCCGAATAAGCCAAACTGACCCCGACCCGACACCTGAATTGAATACTTGATTTTGACCCGTAATCCGAATTAACCCGAACTAACTCGAAACTGACCCGACCATTATTATAGAAAACGAGTCGATATCCCTAAAAAAGTTGAAAACAACAAACCCGAGAATGACTCGAACCCGAAATTATCTGACCCGACCCGAAGTTGACCCGATTATTATAATACAAAAGTGGTCCGACCCGAAGCTGACCCAACATGGATCACCCGTTATCCAGGTCTAAGTAGGTGGATGGAGGATAAGTAGCAGGTTAAATATTAATAAGGTGACCTGATATAGCAGGTTATGAAGTCACTTATACTACTGTTGTTTAACTACTCCAATAATACGTATTATTCTCAGATTTATTGAAATTGATATTATTTTGGGAAGACGCCCTATAGTTGGTATTATTGTTGTTAAATAACCCTATAATTAACTGAATTATCTTTTTGCATAATATAAAACTATTTCACGTATAAAACCGTCTTATTCTATAATTCGTATTAAGTTTAAAAAACTTTAAACTATCGCTTTATATAAAATGGTTGCTTATTTATCAATATAATTAACTGAATTATTTATTTACAAAATATAAAACTATTTCACATATAAAACCGTCTTATTTTATAATTTGAGTTAAGTTTATTATTATTAAGTGGGTTCAACTTTTGGGTTACATAATGATGCAAGTCGATGTCGGCATGTGTAATTATAATGATGAAATTTTAATTAACTTTATTCATTTTCCACTATGAGTGTTGAAAATTTGATTGTTTTTTTTATATGTATGATGATTAATATAGTGACAACCTTCATTCATTCTATCAATTGCTTTTTATCTACAATAAATAATGTTATTGGTATGTCCATTATAATTATAATAACACGTTTTTCTAACGTATATATAATGAACACACATTAATAAGTTAAATAAAGTTAGATTAACACGAATATTATCATGAATTAAGTTTTATTTACCGTACTTCGAAAATGTTCATGTTAATATTGCTTTATTTAGTTTATTAACGTATATACATTGGACACACGTTAAAAAAAGTGTAATTATAATTATAAGTTTTAATTTGTTTATTTTGATTTCAAGGTTCTGTTTGACAAAACTAACTGATAAATTAATTGAAAATTGAAAAACTATCTAGTTGAATTAATGTATACATGAACTTATTTTCTTTATTTTATCTCCCTAAGTATTTCACCTTTTTTTTAAAAATAAAATAAAATAGTCTTTTTTTGTTGTTGTTGGTTTATTTTGATTTAAGACTCTGTTTGACAGAACTAACTGATAAATTAATTGTAGAGTCTAGCGATACTAGGAAATACTCTAGAGGGGGGGTGAATAGAGTATTTTGGTACTTTTAAAATTTTAAACTTTATATTACACCAAAATCTTATTAGGAAAGATTTAGTGTAATATTGCGTAATTTGTATGGCTAAATAAACGAAGTACAAAATAGACGTTTGCTACTATACTTACTACTAACGAGTATAAGTATAAGAAATAGCAAACAACAATAAAAACGTAATGTAAATAACACGAGCAATTTTAACGTGGTTCGGCCCAATTGAAAAAGCCTACGTCCACCGGTGTCTTTATTTATAAGTGTACCTTCTCCGGATTACCTTACAAATAAGACGATCACGATTAACTCTAAACGTGATGGTGTGAGTGATGTTAAGCACTCGGTGTGTGAGATGTTAAGCCCACGACAATGAAGGATGTTAAGCCTTCGGTGTGAGGGATGTGAAGCCCTCGGTGTTTGAACGATGTAAAGCGTTCAAGGTGTGAACGATGTATGTCGTTCGATTGAGTAACCACTACTCGACTCGTGTGTCTATACTATTTAGGTTTACAAAATTTCTCTAGCTATGAATACACTTCAATTGTCTAGAGAGAATAATGAAACAATATGACTTCCAAGCGTAAACAATTTCAACACGATTTATATAGCCAAGACTTAAATCTAAATTTATTGCAAAAGCTTTTTGAAAAATATGTGATGTGATTTTTTTGCAATGTAAGAAATGTGTGTGTAAGTCGTTGTAAGAAGTGAGGAGGAGCCAACTATTTATAGGTGAACCACTCTCTTTAAAAAGGGAAATGAGATCACTTTAATTGATATGCTTCCTTACCTACGGAAGATATGGTAGGTGAAGTAACAATCAATCAAGATAGTATATTATAGTTTCCTTTGTTAATGATTTTCAAATATCTTTAAGATATCAAGATATTTTGAGAATCATTAATCTTGAAAAGCTATTATTCTCTTGATAGATAATTTCCTTCTTTATCATATCTTCAACAACGGCTGAAAATATATTTATTTAAAAATATTTTGGATTTAAATCTTGGCGGGCGTGTGTGAATGTTTGCTGAGGTTAATATAACCTTATCCAAGGTTATACTATCCTTGTCATACCATTCCTTCATTCTCTTTACATTTGTGGTCCTATGCCGACGTCCATTCCTCTTGATCTCTTGACAGAAATCCTTCTTGAGAATTTGCTCCTTTTTTATATCTGTACTCAACAACCTGATCACGTTACTTAGAAACAGTTCCAACTATGATATAATCAAAACATATAAGGTATAAGACTAAGGTTTAACAATTAAGGTATAAGACTAAGGTTTAACATTAATTGAAAATTGAAAAACTATAGTTGAATTAATGTATACATGAACATATTTTCTTTATTTTATATCGGCCTTGAAGTATTTCACTTTTTTTTTTAAAAATTTAGTCTTTGTGCAAAATGGAACGGAAAAAGAGATCATCCTTTAACATATGGCGAACTCAAAAGTAGGGCCGTGCAACCAGCCCGACCCGGTTGGACCCGGATCCGAAATCGTCAAATTTCTTGACCCTGGACCCAGACCGGAAACCAAAATATTGACCCTGGTCCGGCCCGAAAAATACCGGGTCCGACCCGGACCGGACCGGTTGGCCCGGAATTTTCAATTTTTTTTGGAATTCCGGTCCAAAATTCCGGACCAGTTGGACCGATAGGTCCGGTTAGACCGGAATTTTTAAGAAATAAGCATAATTCCGGATTTTCCGGTCCAAACCGATCTGGACCGGAAAAAACCGGGTCAGGACCGGACCGGACCGGAACCCGGAATCGCCCAAAATGATGGCCCGAAGACCGGACCGGAATTTTTTATTCCGGATCCGGTCCGGTCCATTTTTCCGGTCCGACCCGGATTTTGTACACCCCTACTAGTCAAAAGAGAGTAAACCGATAGTCGATAACGTTCCCTCAAACTTTGGGGCCTTTGGACTATTCCTAGTATTAAACTCGTTTTATTCTATAAGACGGGTTATATAAGAGAGTTTTTTTTGAATTGGGCCGGTCCAACTAACATTGGACCGGGTCCATGATTTTACAAACATGTGAACCGGATGGCTTTCCTTTGATTTTGGGCTATTTTTCTTACAAGCCCAAATCACCAGTATTTGAGCCCATCACAATAGATCGTGACACCGATGTTACCCTGATACTTCACGTAGTTGTCGTATCTTGTCCGATACTACAATACAACACAATATATGAGTAACATTTTAGATTTTATTTTTATTTTTATTTTTTTTTAATATTTTTTTTTTCGATTTCACACAGAACAACTGTCTCCATACTCCAATACGAACCATGTCCGATACTTCTTGAAAACGAGTCAGATTAACATAGTAGGGGTGTTCACCGGTCCAAACCCGGACCGGACCGGCTTGACCCGCGGACCGGAAACCCATAAAATCTAAACCCGTGGACCGGACCGGTTAACAAAAAACCCGGACCGGACCCTCTTAAGACCGGACCGGACCGACAAAATACACTAAATTTGATTTTTTTTTTTGTGGACCGGACCGGGGACCGGCATCCAAGTTTTTGGAGAACCGGGGACCGGACCGGTATGTAGTCGGTCCGGACCGGATCGGACCGTACGGTCCGGTTCGGTCGGGTTTGCCGGTCCGGGTCACTTTTTGAACACCCCTAAACATAGATAACGATCTAACTTCACGATAACATTATGCAGTGTGACTAGTGTTAGTGTATTACTTGCATGTGTCTGAAAGACGATTTCTCAGTAGACGTAATCGCAATGAAAATGTTGCTCTCCAAATGTTTAATTCTAATTGCAAGCTTCCAAAGCCTAACAATATCCATCTTTTTTTGGTGCATAATTATTATGAACAACAAATCATCATTCATTATACAAAGTGAGATGACTCTTCATGATAAGGACAACCAATTAAACTAATCAATTATCAAGTGCTTTATTGCTAATTTTGTTCTACTTATAACACAATAAGTGTCCTTAATCACGATTTATCCGTCATATTGTTATAAGTTTACAACGTGTCAAATAATTACGTATTATTTATTTAATTAAATCAGTTAATTTTCCTTATAACGCAGATACAGAGTATACGTCAAAATGTCAAATATGAACCATCTCGAAATTGTATGTTTTTGAGATTTCATATTTAAATGACTAATATCTGATCCGTTATAACATGATGAATTGATGATGAATATTATTATCACAAACGCAGAGCCGTTACGATATTTTACCAAAAACAATAAATAAAAATACAGATTAAGAATTTTTGTTTTAAAAAAAAAACGATATTTTTATCGTCTTACATCTAAATAAATAAATAAATAAATACTTGACCCGATAAAAAAAACATCAAAAATTTCAACTTGAACTTAATGTTGATTCTTGGGCATATTCATCATCCAATGATTAACATCAAATTCATAATAACAAATCAAATTATCACTCACTTAACAAATACTCCTCCTAACTCCAAATTATTTTACTTTGCTCAAATTGAATTACATAATTTTTTTTTATGTTTTGTAAAAAATCTTATGAATTTATTACGATTTGCAAATGGAAGGTGATGTTTCCATCATAAAAAAATGAATTTAATCAGAAAATTTTCTGGGTTTTTTATCCCCAATTTCATGAACTCAATTTTCTAGGGTTTCCAATGTCAAACTTTGCAAAAAAACAAAAAAAGCTTGAATCTTTCAATTCTATATTAGAAATCAAAATCTGGGTTTTACTTAATTGATTGAAATCTGAAATGGGTATTGAAAATTTCTGCAAATTTTTGATGTTTAGATTATGTTTGATGATCATGATCATGATCATCATGATGAAAAGCTTCTCCTTTGGTACTGTGGAATTAAGGGGTAGTGATTTTCTGTTTGCTTTTGAAGACATTGAAGCTAAATTTGGCAAGTTCTAATTCTTGTTTCTATTTCCGTCTCGATCATTTGTTTATTTTTATATTATTTGTGACGAGTATTTTGATTAATATAGTTTTTGAGCTTGATTTATGTCATTTTTTTGTTTATTGAATTAGCTATAATTTGAGTTTTATATTGAATTTATGTTCATTTTGTAAGAATTATAGCATTTTGATGTTTTTTTTTTGAGGAAATTCATAATTTTATGTTTGTGTTAGTGCAATTTTATGTTCGATAGGTCTGTTGAGAGACCGTCTCATTCTAATTTAACATTCTATATATAGGAAGTTCATAGCTTTATGTCATTTTTGGAGATATTATTAGTACAATTTGAGCTTTGATTTATGTCATTTTATTTATATTGGATTTGCTATAATTTGAGCTTTATATTGAAGTTACTATTCGCAACATTTGATTATAATAATCCTCACAAATCTTAAAAAATGTAGCAATCCTAAAGAATCGGAGGGAGTAAGTATCATTTTAGTGCATTTTTGAGGTTAATTTCTATGAAATTCATAACTTTGTGTTTGTGTTAGTGTTAGTGTCATGTCATTTGAGCTCGATTCATAGGAGTATTAACCATGGCACATAGCACACCCTTTGTTCGACCAAGTCTGTTGAGAGACCGTCTCATTCTACTTCACGAGTATATCATTCTATATACACAAGAATGTGTGTGTTGGGTGTGGGTGTCTTATTCAATTCTCATTAGTGCGCACATATTACTATACTCCCTCCGTTCCAATGAATTGTTTGTCTTTCCTTTTGGCACCAAGGTTAAAGGAACCAATGAGGGAGTGACACGTAGAGCAAAACTCATGAGAATGATCAAATTGCATATAAAAAACATTCCTAAAATAGAAAGGCAAACAATTCATTGGGACGGAGGGAGTATTAGACAACTTTGAAGTTCGAAACTTGAAAATTTTGGGTTTTGAGTTGTTTGGTTTGTTTAATTCAGCGCCGCCTGTGAGAGTAGGCGGTATATGTGGGAAACTGCACATATCGGACCCTCTCGATGCCTGTTCTCCATTGACAAACAAGGTCGACGACCATGGTGGCAATTGGACCGATCCATTTGCCTTAATCATACGAGGTGGATGTAGCTTCGAGGAGAAAGTCAAGAAGGCACAGAATGCAGGGTTCGAAGCTGCTATTGTCTTTGATAATGTCGATGGCGGTTCTTTGATTGCCAGTAATACTCTCTTATCCCTTTCTCTTAATGAATTCGTTTACTTCATTCCGTTTGTATGAAATGTGGAAAACTGAAACACAGACACAGTCCCGTTCGCCTGCATTCTGTCTGAGCTGCTGCTTTGATTACATACTGATACTGGTGCATTAGATGTGCATTCTCTGCAGAATTTCACGTCTTTTCGGATGGAAAATCTTCTTGTTTCTGTGCATTACAGTCGGAAATTGTTTACAAAGTTTCTGTCAGAGACGGAATTCAGTTTTCCCGAAGTTTAGATTCACTTATCCGTCTTTATAATGTTGAAAAACACGCTCAGTCTTCATAATTTCAGGGTGTCCTGCAATTACCGTCTTTAATATGCATTCTCTGCAGAATTTCACGTCTTTTCTGATGGAAAAAATCTCCTCGTTTCTGCGCATTACAGTCTGAAATCGTTTACAAAGTTTCTGTCAGAGACGGAATTCAGTTTTCCCGATGTCTCATTCTTCATAATTTCACGGCGTCCTGCAACTGTTGTCTCTGATATATATTAACTGTTACATTATGCATTCGCTTTTTCCGAAACACAGTGGCAGGAATTTCAGCTGTCAGAGACGGAATTCAGTTTTCCCGATGTCTCATTCCTCACAATTTCATGGCGTCCTGCAACTGTCGTCTCTGATATATTAACTGTTACATTATGCATTCGCTTTTTCCGAAACACAGTGGCAGGAATTTCAGCTGTCAGAGACAGAATTCAGTTTTCCCGATGTCTCATTCCTCATAATTTCACGGCGTCCTGCAACTGTCGTCTCTGATATATATATTAACTGTCACATTATGCATTCGCTTTTTCCGAAACACAGTGGCAGGAATTTCAGCTGTCAGAGACGGAATTCAGTTTTCCCGATGTCTCATTCTTCATAATCTCATGGCGTCCTGCAACTGTCGTCTCTGATATATTAGTTCTTACATTATGCATTCATTTTCTCTGAATTACAGTGGCAGGAATTTCAGCTGGTATAAAGATCCACGCAGTATTCGTCTCCAAACCGACAGGAGAAATCCTCAAATCCTACACAAACCGACATTTTCAAGTATGCATAAACCCGAGGTATGAGTCTTCAGTATGGTCAATAATGGCAATAACCTTCATATCGCTACTGTCAATGTCCGCACTACTGGCAACTTGGTTCTTTGTAAGACGACACCGTGTAAGACGTGAGAGGCCTGTAACCGGAGCTCAAGCTCAAGCTCGAGAATTCCATGGAATGAGCGGGCGTTTGGTCAAAGCTATGCCGAGCTTGATTTTCACTTCTGTAACCGAAGATTATTGTACATCGTCGACTTGTGCTATATGCCTTGAGGATTACGTTGTTGGAGACAGGCTTCGGCTTCTGCCCTGTCGTCATAGTAAGTTATACAGCTTCGACAATTTTCTAATTTCAGTGATTCCGTATTATGAAAACTCTCCCCGACCCATTTGACCCGTTAATTTAGGATTAAAACCCGTTCGATCAAAGAAAATTTATTAAAATAAGTACTAATATATTACTCCGTAATGTTTATACGAAGTATATTTTATTTGGGTTTATAATTAAAAAATTAACAAATATTCAATTTAATACTGAGTAGTACAATTTTTTTACCATTTAATAATAATTTTAAAATTTGATTTTAATTTTTTTTAACTATAAGCATTATAATTATAATTAAAAAGTACTCCTCTGTTAATAATATATTTAAAATAAATAAAAAGGTGTATATAATTTTAAAAAAAAATGTATTATTATTATTATTATTATTATTATACTTTTTAATTATAATTCTTATAGTTAAAAAAAATTAAAATCAAATTTTAAAATTATTATTAAATGGTAAAAAAATTGTACTACTCTGTATTAAATTGAATATTTGTTTATATTTCTAATTTAAAATATTAAAAGTATTAATTTTTTTATTTATAAACCCAAACAAATATTACACCAAATATATTACGGAGTACTAATTTTGACTTAAAATAAAAATGACTTAAAAAGCTTTAAAAAATTAGGTTTTCAAAACAATTTCTGACCCTAACCCAACCCAAGAGCCGACCCGTTTGACAGGTCTAGTCAGACAAATTTGTAATTTCTTGGTGTTTTTTTTTAACATACTGATGAACTTAAACCTGGCAGAATTTCATGCATTCTGTGTGGATTCTTGGCTGACTACATGGAGAACATTCTGCCCGGTTTGCAAACGTGACGCACGGACAAGCAACGGCGAGCTTCCACCCTCAGAATCCACACCGTTACTGTCGTCCAACCCATCGTCTGCTGCTTCTTCACCGTTCTCTTCCTTCAGATCACGGTCCTCTGCAATTCACATAGCTTCTTCTTCAAGTCCACGGTCCCACGCAACTTCCCGACATAATTCCGTTTCAACCAGTTCCCAAATTCCACGACTTTTACGGGGTTCACATCACCAACATTCTCCGTCGATGAGTGCCAGTCGAACCTCGATACATAGTACTCGATACATGTCTTCGTATTATCATAGCCCTAGTAATGGTTCGTCGAGTTACATCGGGTCTTCTGTCAGACAGCAGAATAATGCATTGCATTATGGTGAGTCTCCTGCAACTTTCTCGCATGTTGGTTCTTCTGTCAGACAGCAGAATAATGCATTGCATTATGGCGAGTCTCCTGCAACTTTCTCGCACGTTGGTTCTTCTGTCAGACAGCAGAATAATGCATTGCATTATGGCGAGTCTCCTGCAACTTTCTCGCATGTTGGTTCTTCAGTCAGACAGCAAAATGCATTACATTATGGCGAGTCTCCTGCAAATTTCTCTCCGTTTGCTTCAGGATATTCGCTTCCAGGGTGTGATTGATGTTAGCTTAGCTTCCAAGTGTTGGACTCGGTTATTCTGTAAAAAATCTCGTGAATTCACAGTATTGGCTCAGAATGAACTGTCGCATATCGGTTCTTCTCTACGACAGCAAAATGCATTACATTATGGCGAGTCTCCTGCAACTTTCTCGCATACTGGTTCTCCTGTCAGACAGCAAAATGCATTACATTATGGCAGAGTCTCCTGCAAATTTCTCTCCGTTTACTTCAGGATATTCGCTTCCAACGTGTGACTGAGATAATCATATAAGCTTAGCCTCCAAGTGTTGGACTCGGTTATTCTGTAAAAAACACTCGTGAATTCACAGTATTTGCTCAGAATGAACTGTCGCATGAAGAATCCGAGTTGTAACAGTTGCTGTATATTTTTTGTCGGTTTTAGTTTAGTTCACATTTTCTGTGTATATTCACGATATTGTACTCCAGTCATGCAACTGTTTGAGGAAGTATCGAAATTCACTGCAATACTCATTGAAATAGAAAGAAACAGGAAGGTTAGTTTCATCAGAAAAAAAAGGAATGTATAAAAGTGTTGCAGGAAAAAGATAATTTTCTTTACAAAAAAAGACTGAAAATTTGGAGATAATTAAATATCGTCGAGGTATTTAAAAAAAAAAAAGTGGTTCCGACTTCCTGGTGGGACCCGACATATTAAATCTCGGACCTCGTTGAAGAACGTGTCACGAGCTTAGTCCTCTTTGTCGGCTGGTCTGTCTACCTCGCTGTTGTCGAGCCTGGAGGAAGATCCCCCTTGAGGTCGATCCTCATCGTTGTTACCAACGGTTTGGATCAAGATCATGACACCAATCACGAACACAATGATGAAGATCAGTTTAAGACCGACCATAGAATTCAGGAACTGCATGAATGACGGTCCGCTGATTTTATTTGACACTGTTCTTCCTTCTCTATATCCTTCCAGGAATCGTGTTACTTCAGATCCCTGATCGTCTTCAGAAATTCTGTCAGCATCGATTACCTGGTGAAAAAACAGTATAATTAGTAATTACATCAAAATCCATCTTCAGCGACATAAATTTCGAGAACTTACGGTGAAGTATTCTTCATCGCCATCCCAAACCACCATTTTTGGCAATTCCGAGCTTTTACTGACCCCGAATGTTTCAACAAAGTCAGGAAACTGCTGAAGTCCAACATAAGCAAATAGGAAATCACGGTTTGCTGATGCTGCTGCCTTCAGTATTTTGATCAGTTGCTTCGACCCCTCTTCTTGTATATCATTCACAAATGTTAGAACAATTTTCCGATCTTCGTCTCTCAGTAACTTCAGTGTTTCCGAGTTTATTGGCAAACATAACGGGAACAGATTTTGCTTGACGAAATCCTCCAGAAACTGATCTGCAATATGAATACACAATTTTGTAACTAATTCATCAAGCATTCAACGATTCATGTCGCTCCAAATCGTCCAATCCAAACAACCAGCAGAGAACATATAATCATAAGAGAAAGGAAGAATATACCGTCAAATGGGCCGTAGAATATGCTTTTCTCATCATAAGTAGGATGCAGTGATACCAGAGCTGGGACTTTATCGAAATCATAGAATTCCATAATACTATCTGAAAAACCGTTCGCCACAGAAAACCAACCACGTTTCTTGTATTTGACAGCAAGTGTCGATATCATAGACTCGTTCATTCCAAAACCAAGGTACACAGGAAAAGAGGTCCCGACTTCTTCGACAAAGTTGGTAATATCGCTGTCAGACTGAAGACTAGCCACGTCTGGTGCAACGAATTTCTTTAAAAACCGAACAAGCGCATCGGCCTTCCTCGGTCCGTAGTAGTCTGAGGGAACACCGTGGATGAAGACCTTAAGAGTCGGAAAACCACTGCATGACACCAA
Organism: Agrostemma githago; assembly: GCA_958450325.1. Classification (NCBI taxonomy): domain Eukaryota; kingdom Viridiplantae; phylum Streptophyta; class Magnoliopsida; order Caryophyllales; family Caryophyllaceae; genus Agrostemma; species Agrostemma githago. The sequence continues at coordinate 80,136,699 of OY288241.1, read as the reverse complement.
AACTTAAGATTACTGAAAGCATTGATTTTTAACAATTTACAGAAGGATAATTTGTAGAAGAATCGAATGCATACTCAATCTCGTATTTATCGCCAACACGTCTGAATTTGTCGGCATTGATTTTCGCAATCACGATGGGTTTCTTCAGTTTAGCAAGAACAGGAGCTGCTTTATCCAACTGCAGTGGAAAATACCGAACCATTATCTTTTCGCTCTGATTCTACTAATCTCAGCAGTTAATTGAAAATCGAACATTTACTAATCTCAGCATCACAAGCAATAACTTTACTGTCATTACAGTTCGATATCAACCTGAATGATAATATTATTCCATCACAATTCGACAAAAATCATCGCTTTCTACACATACGTGGTTTCAATAAACTAGAATGTCTTTCCAACTGCAGTTGAAAATACCGAACCATTAGCATTCGCTCTGATTCTACTAATCTCAGAAGTTAATTGAAAATCGAACATTTACTAATCTCAGCATCACAGGCAATAACTTTACTGTCATTACAGTTCGATATCAACCTGAATGATAATATTATTCCATCACAATTCGACAAAAATCATCGCTTTCTACACATACGCGGTTTCAATAAACTAGAATGTCTTTCCAACTGCAGTTGAAAATACCGAACCATTAGCTTTCGCTCTGATTCTACTAATCTCAGCAGTTAATCGAAAATCCAACATTTACGAATCTCATCATCACAGGTAGGGATGGCAACGGGGCGGGTATGGGTCGGGTCCGGCCGGACCCGGACCCGTAAGGGTCCAAAATTTTAAGACCCTTACCCGGACCCGATGGGTCCGGGTAGGGTCCGGGTCCTTCACGGGTCCGGACCCGATTGTACATTTTTTTAATATATACTCTTCCGTCTCGTTTATTTGTTCGCCTTTGATTAAAATATTATTCACAATAAATATAAATGCAAATAAATGAATAAACGGAAGTTATATGACTTAATTGACTTTAAATCAGACACTAAAAACGCCTGACGTACTGATAAAGGAGGTGAAATTCGGTATTTACTGAGTTTCGGTACACATATTAGAATAACTGGCGGTTAATTTATAATTTCTATTGCTAATCTAAGGTCTCCGTCTCCCATTGTGGTTTGTATTAATTTCATTTACAATACTACACATTGAATTACCGCATCCACTAAGTTCTTTTTTTCTTTTAAAAAAAAAAAAAATTTAACGGGTCCAAGGGTCGGGTCCGGGTCCAATATATAGGACCCGGACCCGAAAAATTATTGAAGGACCCATACCCGACCCGTACCCGCAGGGTCTAAAAAAAAGAGGACCCGTACCCGACCCATTAGGGTAAGACCCGGTGGGTCCGGGTAGGGTCCCGGACCTATTGCCATCCCTAATCACAGGCAATAACTTTACTGTCATTACAGTTCGATATCAACCTGAATGATAATATTATTGCATCACAATTCGACAAAAATCATCGCTTTCTACACATACGCGGTTTCAATAAACTAGAATGTCTTTCCAACTGCAGTTGAAAATACCGAACCATTAGCTTTCACTATGATTCTAGTCATTCTACTAATGTCGGAAGTTGATTGAAAATCGAACATTTACTAATCTCAGCATCACAGGAAATAACTTTACTGTCATTACTCATTACAGTTCGATATCAAGCTGAATGCTCATATTATTGCATCACAATTCCACAAAAATCATCGCTTTCTACACATACGCGGTTTCAATAAACTAGAATGTCTTTCCAACTGCAGTTGAAAATACTGAACCATTAGCTTTCGCTCTGATTATACTAATCTCAACAGTTAATTGAAAATCGAACATTTACTGATCTCAGCATCACAGGCAATAACTTTACTGTCATTACTCATTACAGTTCGATATCAAGCTGAATGCTCGTAATATTGCATCACAATTCCACTAAAATCTTCGCTTTTTACACATCCGGTATCAATTCACTAGAACATTTTTCGACAAATTCGTAATATTAATCTCCGAATCATAGGCCAATACTCAATTGTCATCACAATTCAACATCAAACTCATATGATTCCACATCAATTCCACTTCAATCTTTGTTTTCGACAAATTAGCAGTAAAAATTACTGGAAAGGCGCAAATTTACGCCGAAATGAAGCAACGAAAGCATTCAAAATAAGCAATTTCGATAAATCTCAATCATACAACAATTCAAAAACATAAGCAAATTTAGCACAAATCATGAATTACATACACAATTTCAATATCACAAATCGAATCAATTATCGATTTCCTTCATTTCGAATCAGAACGAAACCCTAAATCAATCGAATTAACTAAAACTACGAACTTTCACCAGATATTACGCGGTAAATCAACAAAAACAAGATCCAAAACACATATAAATTGAAGAATTGAAGAGAGAAATCAAACCTCAGGAGCTAGGGTTTTACAGTGACCACACCAAGGAGCATAGAAATCAACGAGAACATAATCAAAGCTAGAAATGGCTGAATCGAAGTTCGATTCGTCTAATTCAATCACACCTCCATTAATGGCGAACTCAGCGGAGAATGCTAAAGGTAGTGAGAAGATTAGGAGAGAGAAGAAACAGAGTATCGCCGCCATGTGAGCACCTTCGTCACTTCCTGCTACTGATCGCGAATTCATGGCTTCTTCTCTTCTTCTAAACTAATTATATACGGAGTAGATTCCGTAGTTTAGTTTGTCTTAACTACGATTCTTTTCTACCTCGTAAACGGGTCAACCCGGTTCGGATCACGATAAGAATTTTATCAATTATTTCCGAGTTTGTAACTCCGGTCGAGTCATTTCGGGTAGACCTGGCAAACGGATCAATCGGTTTGGGTCCGGGTCGGGTCAACTTCAGGCTGATTCACTTTTGGGTCTGAAAAATCGGGTCGACTTAGGACTGGCCGAGTCATTTTCAGGTTTGTTATTTTCAATTTTTTTTTTCGAGATATCGACTCGTTTTCTATAATAATATTCGGGTCAATTCCGAGTTAGGTCGGATCAATTCGGGTCACGGGTGAAACTCGAGTCTTTAGTTTGAGTGTCGGGTCAGGTTATTTTGGTCGGATCATTCAGGTTGGATCAGTTGTGTCAGGTCTAATTTCGGATAGTTTATAATTGTTTGCCTTTAGGACAATAGATCCAATTAGAAGGTGACATGTGGAGCCAAGAGTCAAATTACACATTAAAAACATTCCGAAAATAGAAAGACAAACAATTCATTGAGACGCCCAAATATGGAATGGGCAAACAATTCATTGGAACGAAGGGAATAATACGGAGTAGTTTATAAAACTCGATGATTAATAATGCAAGTATTTTGAAAATATCACGGAAGGAAAAAAAAAAAAAATCCCGGGTTCGAATCATAACAACATACGAGTAAAATAAACTAAAATACGTATTCCGATGCATATACCGTATTCCGATCCGTATACGCAATTTTTTTTTTTTTTTTTTTTTTTTTTTTTGGATACGAAATCTCATTTTGACTTGGACCGTTTTCGCAACCTCCGTCGCTTCTTATGCTCCTGCAACACCTCGTAAATCCTGTCGATAGTACCGTCTTCAGTCGCATCATCGCCCAATTTCTTCACCGTCTCCACCACCCATTTCCTCTTCTGTCCCACGTCCATGACCTCGGCCTCAACCTCGCTTTCCTGCTTACTATTATTATTATTATCATTCCCCGTTCCCATGATTCTGACTGGCGACACAAAACTGTTGACATGAGCTGCAACAAATGTTATTCCTCTTCCTGTATCCTCGACCTCGTGGGCAGTAGTAATGTCGATTCCTGTCAGTAGCTTGTTGTCACACCCGATTTCTGTCACGAACACCTGACTCGACTCTTCCATGAACCATAACAAACTGTCGCTGTCGCTGTCGTTGTCGTTCTTCGAACTGTCATTATTCTTCGATGCAGGACCTGCGAGGCGGAGATTCCTGTAACGCTGCGGATCTGAAAACTCGTGAATCTGTACCCAATTGCATTCCTGTAAATTCTGCAGATGCTGCAGATGCTGCAGATGCTGTAAATCCTGCTGCAACACCCACAGTCTGTAATCCTGTATCCACCCGATACTCTCCCCCATGTTCACCAGTCGCCCCATCGACAAACTCGGACACACATCACTACTCCACTTATGCAAAAGCTTCCGTCTTTGAGGTCCAGGAACCGAAAAAAACCGTTCAGAATCAAGATCAAACCAAACCAAACTCCGTTTCCTTATCCAAAACAGATTCCCCTGACACTCAGCAAACACCCCAAAAAACTGATGAGGAACATCGCGTAATTCCCTCCAAACGTTGGATCCGAGTGTGAAAATCGAACCTACAGCTGACACCACCTTGTTTTTTTCGAGCAAGACTCCGATTTTGACAATCTTGTACTGTTTTGTGCGCGGTGAAAAACTGAACCACCACCAGTTTCGACAGTTTTTGAATCTCGGATCGTCGTGGAGTTTTACTTCTTCAGATTTTATGTACGGGTTGAAAACACAGAAGTAACCCGACTGACTCGAGTACACGCAGATCAAACCTCCACTTGATTGAAACCGGTTTTGTTTATTCGGTTCGTTTTTGACTGAATACTCAAACACCTTGGGGCAAGTTGAGTTTTTTACCAGGGTGAAAACGGGTCGGGTTTTTTTACCGGCTTTGTGGGAGGGGGTAAAAAGGTAGCTAGGCGGGTTTTGAGTGAGGTGTAAGTCGGAGAATTTAGGGTCGGTCAAGACGGTTTGCCAGAATTTGCTCGAGTGGTGGAGGGAGATGAGTGAGGTGAACGGTAGGGTTAGCGCGATTTTGTGGAGGATTGAGTGTGGGAGACGGTGAAAATGGCCTCCAATGGTGATTTTTTGCTTCGTCTTTGAGCTCGGACGAGCAATTTTAGCTGACATGAGTAAATATCTGAAGTCGTTAAGTCAAGGAAAAAAAAATGGAATAATAATAATAATAATACCGTTTCAAACGCAAAAATCTCAAAAAAAATTTACATTGTAGGAAAAAAATGAACAAAAAAATAAAAAAATATGGGCAAAAACAATGAAATAATAATAATAATAATAAAAATACAGTTTCAAACGCAAAAAATTCAGAAATTTACATTGTTCGAAATATCTGAAGTCGTCAAGTCGACATACAAAAACAATGAAATAATAATAATAATAATAATACAGTTTCAAACGCAAAAATTTCAGAAATTTACATCGTACGAACAAAAAAATAAAAAAATATGGGCGAAAATTGGGAAAAAAATTGTTTTTGAGAGTCTCGGGACCGGACAAAAGGTTAAAATTAAAAAAATATTAACTTCTTATATATAGTATTAAACTCGGTAATTTTTCAAACGAATATTTAGGGTTCCATACACAAATAATACGAGCGAAAACCCAAAAAAAAACTCTGTTTTTGGGCATCTGGGGACAGTAAATTGGTAAAAGTTAAAAATTTGGGTAATTTTTGAACGTGTATTAGGTCAAATCAAAAATCAAACGCAAAAATCTCAAAAATTTGGGTAAAAGGTAAAAAGGTAAAAATTTGGGTACAATCAAACGCCCATATTTGGGTAAAAGGTAAAAATATGGGTACAGTTTCAAACGCAAAATTCTCAAAAATTTACATTGTGCGAACAAAAAAAAATAAAAAAATATGGGCAAAAATCCGGGGAAAAAAAAATTGTTTTTGAGAGTCTCGGGGCCGGATAAAAGGTTAAAAATTAAAAAAAATATTAACTTCTTATATATATTAAAGTCGGTAATTTTCAAACGAATATTTAGTGTTCCACAAAAAAAAAAACCGGGCGAAAACCTGAAAAAAAACTTTGTTTTCGGGCGTTTTGGGACAGTAAAAGTTAAAATTTTGTGTAATTTTTCAATGTGTATTTAACCATTCGTGTATACATGATATATCGACCGATGATATATTTATTACTAGGACCTCGAAGTACATCAAATTAAACTCGGTAATTTTTTTTTACAAAAAAATGTAAGAAGTTGGACATTAATCACGTTATATATAATTCAAAGTAGAATCTCGATTCGAACAAAGTTGACATATAACTAATTTAATTAAATATCCATATATATGCTTCGAAGAATATAATAAAACTTTCGATAAAAGTACAATTAATTAGCTAATTAAATTTAAAAAAAAAAAAAAACTACGAAATTTGAGTTTTAATTAATTGAAAAACAATAATTTTTTACCTGAATTATTAGAGCCATGTTTTTCTTCTTCACGTATTTTTACCATTGAAGAAGTAAGGTAATTCCTGGATATTGAGCACAAAAACATAACAGTAATTATTAAATAATCAAAGTAATTAACAAAAAAAATTACTTTTTTTTTTTTTACTTTTGAAAGAACAAAGAATTTTACCTAATTGCTTGTTCTAAAGTGAAGATTGAATTGAAAGTAGCTTATTAATTAGGGTTTATGTTACAATATAAAGCCCTAGCAAACGAGTTAGGGTTACGTTCGAGACGGGTCCAATTCGGGTTATAAGAATTATTACACACGGGTCGAGTCCAATCCGATTAAACATTAATTAATTTAACAGTCAGCTTTCATCAGACCAGTTCAGCTTCTATCAGTTCAGCTCAACCCTATTTCAGCCATTTTTTTTTATTTTTTTGAAATGGGTCGGGCCCAAGTTCAATATCGACTCTTCATAGGTGTGTTTTTCGCATAATAATTAATAACGTCGTCCTATTCAACGTTATAGTTTCTCTTTTCCCGAAAGTAAACCTAATCCCAATCTTATAAAGATTTTAGGTAATTAAGACCCGTAATCATATAATCGATCGATTTTGGGTAATTAAGAAGGAAAAATTACGGGTTATAAATATTCGTGATTCGAAAATATTCTAAAATAATCATTATAATCATATAATCCTTGTCACGACCGTCTTTTATCGAACCTCAAGTCACACTCATATAGTACGTATTTTGTGAATTTATTATTTTACGAAACTTTTTTATTTTTATGAGAAATCTAAATATATTAAAGTCGATTTGTTATTGAGTATCCTAAATCGTGTCAATTTATTATTACGGGTATTTGTTTTATTTTCTAGTTAATTATTTAATTAATACTCGTAGAAATTAGGAATAATATTTATTATTTTCTAATCGGTTTTAGGTAAGTTTAATTTATTAACCCTATCTACCATGATTAATCGTTTAATTATTTCCTAATTTAAGTCGAGTCCAGTTAAACTATAAATAGGGCGATCGAATCAGAATAGAACTCAATCAAAACAAATCGAAAAAAAAAAAAAAAGATCGAAAGAGAATAATGGGCGAAGGCGAAGGGTATTTTCGTAAACTACCAAACGAAATCATGACCAAAATTGCACGAACCCTATCATTCGACTCAATCATACAACTGAGACAGTCAAGTAAGTTCTGGTACGACCAGTTGACTGACCCTGAGTTTGTCGACTGGCATTCGACTCAATCACTTCAGAAACCGCCCGGCTATCTTTTCATTCCACCCTACAAAACGGATCAAGAAATCATCAATTCGGAGCTCCATATCGTTGAACCAATAATACAAGGTCGTCTTACTACTGTCCCGACTACTGCGTCATCATCATCCAAGATCTTTAAATTCTCGACGACCAATCGTGAAATGGGGTCGATTTATTCTCGAGAGGAAAAGCTCGATTGGATTCAATCGAGTGGAGGTTTGATGTGTGTGTACTCGAGAAAACCCAATATCTTTCGTATATTCAATCCACATACGAACGAGGAAGTCAAAATTCCCGGTATCTCCAAATTCAAAACCTACCGCTTTTTCAAGTGGTTCTTCAGTTATTCACCGTCGACCAAAGAATACAAGATTCTCAAACTCGGGTCATTATCTTACCGGTCAAATTTCCAAACGGTGGGCGCGATTTCCACACTTGGATCCGACATTTGGACGAAACTACACAACGTTCCTCATATTAATCTCTATCTTCCTTCGTTCGTTGAGTGTCAGGGGACTCTGTTTTTATGGACAAGCCATTCCAAATTTGTGTCATTCGATACTGTCTCTGAGAAATTTCATGCAATTCGAGGGCCTACAGGTCACGCTCACGAAGCGTTGTCAACGAGTCTTATAAGCATGGGGGACACAATTGGATACGTTCAGAATCAGACGACGTTGTGGGTGTTACGCGACAAAACCAAGGGAACATGGAAAAAAATCGATATTTCTTCGATTCCTCGCTCGTTTGATCACGATGTTGTTCAATTTACCGGTGTTTTGGAGAACAATAACGGGTTCTTTGGGTTCGTGAAGCATTCGAGTAAAGTGTTTAAATACGACGTTAAACGTGGAAAATTTAGTGTCGAGACGATTAATAATGGGGACGAGCGTGAGAAGACGGGTTGGTTGAGTGTAAGGTATGCCGGTACTCATGTTCGAAGTTTGGTGTCTCCGGTCAGAATCGTGGAAAACGGGAGGAAGTTGTATCGTAAGAGGAAATGGGTGTTGGACCGGTTGCAAACGTTTGTCGATGATGATACTAAAGACGATCTCTTTAACGGTGTGTATCAAGTTTTGAATGCGTACGAAGAGCGACAATCCAAAGCGAGGAAGACGAAGAGTACTACCGTATGTTGGGAAAAAAATTAAATTAATTATTTTACGAAGTATTTTGTAATTCACATTAATTTTCGCTCGCTTCAGAATAACTAGTATAGGCCCCGTGCAATTAATTTGACGGAAATATTTTTTTTGTGTTTCGTTGGATCAAAAAAAAAAATGACGATAATAGAATTAAAATATTATGAGATCTCTCACATATAAAAAAGTTATTTTTTTATTAATTAAATTAATTAATGTTTAACCGGGTTGGATTGGACTCGACCCGTATAGTAATAATTCTTATAACCCGAATGGGACCCGTCTCGAAGGTAACCCTAACTCGTTTGCTAGGGCTTTATATATTGGTCATTATATTGTAACACAACCCTAGAACGAACAAGCAATTAGGTAAATTTTTTGTTCAGTAAAAAAAAAGGTAATTTTTTTTTTGTTAATTACTTTTGATTATTTGATTAATTACTGTTATGTTTTTGTGCTCAATATCCAGGAATTACCTTCTTCAATGGTAAAACTACGTGATGAGATGTAAGTGGACTAACACGAGCTGATCGAGCTAGCATGCTATGAGCCTTAATTTGGGACGGGTTTATTTACATGTATCGTATTTATTTTATTATTTTATGTTATTGACGGAATTCGAACCTAGATTTTTTTTTTGTCAACTAATTTACCTAAATGATCGAACTAGCTTAGTGTTATAAACTATTCCGTATAATATAATATAAAGTTTCGTGTTCAATCCTTGACATTCAAGAGTAATTTATCGTAAAAAAAATAAAATTGATCCAACGAAACACAAAAAAAAAAAAAAAAAAAAATCTTAGTAACTAGACTAAGACATTTACAATTATCGCAAATATATTAATAATCGAAAAATTAATTAAGTTGAATTATTCTAAAACGAGCGAAAATTAATGCGAAATACAAAATACTCCGTAAAAAATAATAAATTTAATTTTTTTCCCAAAATACGGTAGTACTCTTTGTCTTCCTCGCTTTGGATTGTCGCTCTTCGTATGCATTCAAAACTTGATACACACCGTTAAAGAGACCGTCTTTAGTATCATCATCGACAAACGTTTGCAACCGGTCCAACACCCATTTCCTCTTACGATACAACTTCCTCCCATTTTCCACGATTCTGACCGGAGACACCAAACTTCGAACATGAGTACCGGCATACCTTACACTCTTCCAACCCGTCTTCTTACCCTCGTCCCCAATTTTAATCGTCTTGACAATAAACTTGCCACGTTTAACGTTATTAAGGACTTAATTACCCTTTAATAACATTATTATTCGTTGTACTCATGGTCGCAATTTGTATTGTGACCATGCTCACGTTTCAAAAAAAAAAAAAAAAAGTTCGTCGTGAGTAATTTTTGATTATGAGTATGAATATATTCTTTTCCCGTCTGAAACATTGATAATTCTAGATTTAAAAAGTCTGTCTTACTTGTGACAGATATATAATATATTCGTCTTAATATTAAAACGAGTCAAATATGTCCGACGAATGATGAAATTTCTAAACCGGATTGACGAAAATAGCCCAATTAATCAAAACAATAATCAACCCGAAATTAATTAGCCCAAGAGGTTAATTAGGGCACATGTTTATATCAATATTCGCGTCTATATAAATATAAATACTTGTGCAAGACGGTTTATAGTCCGTCTAGAAAACCATATTTGGATTTCAATTCTGAAAACCCGAAAAATTTAGAATTGAGGGCCATTAATGTACGTTCATTTTATTTTATTTTATTTTTTATTTATTTTTTGTGACGAGGGAACTGCAGTCGCTACCTTTGATGCGCTCTGGACCATTAATGTAGGTTCATTTCTTTCATTTTTTTGTAATTATTTTATGATTATGATTTCTTATTTTAATTTTTTTAGGTTAATCGATTTTTATTTGTGATCGATTTGGGTGTAATTTCCAATTTTTATCCCCAATTTTTAGGTTAACTAGTTACCACTTTCAGATAAATAGTTACCACGTTTTCGTATAAAAAAGTAGTCACTATTTAACCTAAAGTGATCACTAAATAAACTAACGTGGTAACATTTTACAGTAAATTCCTAATTTTAAGGCCCGTCGTACAGGACATACAACGGTTGTATATATATATATACTATAATTTGTGTAGGGAAAATAGGATTATACACATGGTTGTACAAACATATATACAATAACTATTTTTATTTTATTTTTTTGCTCATTGAAGAGCGCACTTAGTCGCATTACAATATAGGGGAGGGGAGATTCGAACCTGGAACCTACTGTCCCAGAGCACCTAATCTTAACCACTAGGCTAAGCCATCTTTGATAAATAACTATTTTTATGCGGAATAATTTATTGAACTTAATTAATACAAAAATATATCAATCACAGTACAAAAATATATCAATCACAGTACAAAAATATACTATGTACATAGCATTGAGTTAGTTAATTAATTAATGTATCAAAATTGTAGTAGGTACATTATTACAAAGTTTGGTAATAGCAAGTGCTATACTATTCTTGTACTTAGGTCTACCCCTGACCGAGGTCCTTGCTATTGTTCGTAGTAATATTGTAATTACTTCGAGGCGGCCATCAATCATCCAAATGCTGACATTTGTTTTGTTGATGGCAAAGCTAATCAGAAGCGCTTGTACTGACCCGAAGAGCGACATTATTAATGTACTCGTGAATTTGTAAGGAAACAGTCGCCCGACGTCCGCCTGTATGTGAAACCAAGACGAGAGCGACAAGTAGCTCATTATCAAAATTCCCAGTCGTCTCGTCTCGGTGTTGGGTAGCCGTACTCTTAGTACTGTTCAGAGGAAACCCTCTGTACAGTACTAGGAGTATGACTCCCCAACACACACACCAGCGAACCCGAAATTTTAGCGACTCCGGAAGCGCTTTTAATCTTGACATTTTCCTTCCTGCAATTTTAGAAGCACATCTTCGATATCAAGCTGAATGCAGAGGTAAAGACCGGCCCATGGCTTCGCCTGGAATGTTGATCGCTGCAGTTGCTTCAGTACTGTTCTCCTCATCAGCTTCGCCTGGAATGATGCTATTCACTGCATCTCTGCTTTTACCCCAAAGCAGGATGTACAGGCCACAAACAACAATTGCCGATCCTACAACACTGACAATTCACAACAAACAAGCATACTAAATATTACTCATATATATATATACAACAACGTCAAAGTCTCAGTCGCAAAAAAAAAATGACGACTAACATGAATCAAGTCCAATCGAAAGTTAAAAAATCAGATTAAAGATCAGTAAGTACCTTCCGAAGAAAATCTGATCTGGGAAGACGGTCACTTCCAGGATCATGATGAATACCTGCATGAAAGGGCTGAAGGAGGAGGTGAAGACGGCCCCCTTCCCCTTAACGCACCATGATAGCCCTACATAGAAGATCCTCCATCCGAAAATTCCCTGTAATGAAGATAGCTTTATATTAACTTTCAAAATAGTACGCGACAGACATAGGAAAAACCGTGGCAATAAGGAGACGGTAGGTTATGATGACTAGCTCGTTCTTTTGCTCGTCTAGAACTTTTTTTAATAGTATAGTAATTGACGCTATGGAAAAATAAACATTCATAATTACGAAAATGGTCGTAATAGTATCGGCCATTTCAAAAAAATTGGGAAGAAAAAGCTCTGGGTAAACCCTTTATCAAGATAAATACAGAAAATATATTAATCGCAGTACAAAAATACATTAAACGTAGTAGAAAAATATATTGTATTCCAATATAAATGTAGTATATATTCTAGCATGTTCATTATTTGAATATTGTGCATACGTTCAGATATATTTTACTTTTTGCCGTAAAATATAATATGCTACGTTAAAATCTATAGAAATCATATAAATTGGTTTTAAGTCGATGAGGTTTCGAGCTTCGTTTAAGTCGGTTTGTTTATTTGAGTACGAAGTATTTTATATTATGTAACTTCATTTCATATATATATATATATATATATATATATATATATATATATATATATATATATATATATATATATATATATATATTATACTCCTTACAATTAAGAATTACGGATCATATATAACCCTGACTCGATATTTATCCCGATGATTCTAACTCAAATTAATTATAAAAAAAAAATTAAAAATTTACGTAACGTGATAAAAGACAAGAAAACCGACCCAACCCAATCGATCCTAAGTCCTGACCTAAAAAAGTATATATTATATCGATATGGTATTACATTACCACTACAAGAAATACTGCATGTAGCTACTAATCACGCGCGACTGATAGATTCAGTCGCTAATTTAGCGACTGAAAGTTCAACGCGCGACCGACATTAGTAGCTGGACGAGGAGACGAAAAATTAAAATATCGATTTTTTTTAGCGACCGAAATCGGTCGCTAAAAACGAATTTCGCGACCGATTTCAGTCGCTAAAAAAGAAAACGCGCGACTGATTTAGCGACCGAAATCAGTCGCTAAAAACGAATTTCGCGACCGATTTCAGTCGCTAAAAAAGAAAACGCGCGACTGAATTAGCGACCGAAATCAGTCGCTAAAGGTCGTAATTTTTTTTAAATTAACGAACACCCCCTCCCCCGATTCATTCCCTCATTTCACTCTATCTCTCTAAACTCCGCTCCCCCCTCTCTCTAAATCGTCCCTCCTCCTTTCCTCTTCATTCTTTATTCAATTCTCTCATTTTCTTTAAGGTATGTTTATCTATCTTTATTTAATTTCAATTATTTGTTAATTTCTGTTTTTATCGATTTAAATAAATTAGTTATTGGGTTGGATAGTTTCTTAGTTGTTGGAATATTTAGTGTAGTTAGAATTTTAATCGCCCAATAGGTTCCCCAATTTGAATTAGGTAGATTGTTAGTATAAAATTAGGGTTTGCGGTTAAGTAGTTGATTGAATTGGGTTGTTTTGATGTGTTAGGAATTTGGAATTAAAATACAATTATGCCGATTTGGTGATGTAATTATGGACGAATTGGGTGGAAATAGTACTATGTTTAGGTGAATTGAGAATTTTACATAATATTTGACTAGTGTATATATATTAGTAAATTACTTTAGAGAAAATAATTTGTATGTGGTTATTGTCTTAAATTTTTTAGATAAAAAAATGAAGAGACAGGAACGAAAATGGATGTATGGGGAAAGATTCGATAAGAAACGACGTCCCACAAAGGAATTTTTAGATGGTGTTAATCGCTTTCTTGAGTTCGCTGAAACCCATCCCGAATACGCGTCAGATGGTAGATTTAGGTGTCCTTGTGTGAAATGTAAGAACATCAAATTCTTGGATAGTATTTTGATTAAAGAACATATTATCTCAGATGGGTTTAGCCCAAATTATTATTATTGGATGACGAGGAGGACGAAGATGACGTCGAGGAAGAGGATGTCGTCGGTTCGAGTAGGCAAGTTGAAGATGACAACGACAGTGACGATGATTTTTAGTAGTGTATAGTTTCAGTAAGTTATATTATGTGTACATAGTAATCTGCAAACCTTGATTTTTTTTCGAGTGTATTTCAATATTATGATCCGACCTAGATTATTTACCCAACCCTAGATTGGTCCGGTTAATTACCCGATTGCCACCTCTAGGTAAAATCATCGGAAATTTATAATAATTACGTAATTTTAAGGAATTACCAAGTATCAACAAGTTATCATCGATGGTGAATGTACGTGAAAATCATGGCTCAAATTCAGGTAATTAATTCAATTAAAACTTATTATTAATCCGTATATTATTTCGTAATTAATTTTAATTCAATTAAAGATTGATTCTTACTCATTGTATTATTGGATGAAAATTCGTAATTAATTTCCGAGCTAGGGTTTGGTAACGACATATATTGCATATTTGCATGCGATAACGTATTGTCCGAAATACAGCAGCATATTCAATTTATACGTGAAAATAATCTGATTGGTAGACATTGTATTGGATGAAAATTCACAATTTTCTAGCTAGGGTTTGGTAACGACATATATTGCATGCGATAACATATTGTCCGAAATAGAGCAGCATATTCAATTTATACGTGAAAATAATCTGATTGGTAGACATTGTATTGGATGAAAAATCGCAATTTTCGAGCTAGGGTTTGGTAACGACATATATTGCATACAATAACATATTACCGAATATATTGCATATATATTCAATTTATACATGAAAATAATCTGATCTTATTGATTGTCTTATAATTTGTGAATTATTACCGAACGATCTTTAATTAATTTCTTAATTCTGTTAATTTAATTTAATAATCTAATTATTAGTGAAGCGGTTGAAGAAGAAGAACAAGAAGCGAGAGAGGACGACGAAGTTTATTATTGGAGGGTGTTTTAGTAGGCTACCATGCGAAATCCTGCCTAACATTGCACTGATGCTACCGTTCAGCTCAATCATACATCTGAAACGGTCGAGTAAGTTCTGGTACGACCTGTTGACTGACCCTAAGTTTGTCGAGTTACATCTGAATCACTCACTTCTTCATAAACCGCATGGCTATCTTTTTAATGCGTACGTGAAAGACGATCGTCTTGCATGTTTTTACATGGAACAATCGGCTGAGAATCGAGTCACCGCCTCCAAGATGTTCGAGTATCCAATAAATCCATGGACGACTAGGTTTCAATCGAGTGGAGGTTTGATGTTCATCTATGATGAACAATCAATATCGTGTCGCATTTTCAATCCACACGTCCCTCGTGAGGAAATTCACGTCCCTTGTGATTCGAGATTTATAAAAAAGTCGTGTTCATCTCGACACTACTTTGGGTATTCACCGTCTACCAAAGAATACAAGATTCTTCACTCGGGGGAATCACTCAAAAGGGGAAAAACCGTCTTTATTGCTTTGATTTACACACTCGGGTCCAACCTTTGGAGGAAAATTATACCGAATGATTATGTCTACAAAGTTCAGGATTCTGATTCTCCTCCTACTGAATGTCTGGGGAATCTATTTTGGATAGGAGACTCAGACTCGAATAATAATAATAATAATAATGTAGTTTGGTTTGATATTGTTGCTGAGATATTTCATGAGATACCGCCACCTCCATATGACCCTAATCGAATTGATCGAATGTCAATTGAGAAGAGGCTTACCTCCACATGTTTAGCTTACGTGACAGACCGTCTGATAAGCATGGGTGACACGATTGGATATATAAGGGGAAACCTATTATGGGTGTTGGAAGACAAAATCAATGGCGTGTGGATAAACAGGTACGACTTTTCTATCCCGTCTGGGTTTAGAAATGTCGATATGGTAGGTATTTCGGAGAATTGGTGTTTGCTCGGAAACATGAAGGGGTACTTGACCCAGTTCTTTAGCCACGACATGGGACGAGGTACCGGGTTCAAGGTCGTGAAGCTTAGGCGCCGGGACAAGCGTGTGGGCGAAGGCACTGTGAAACGTGTAGAGTACATTGTTCCTCATGTAGGAAGTTTTGTGTCTCCGATCCTGAAACAATGACACGACACAAAGTCAACAGGTTTGAGTTAGAGTCTTAAAGACATACTCCCTCCGTCCCAATGAATTGTTTGTTTATTCCATATTGGAGCGTCTCAATGAATTGTTTGTCGTCTTTCTATTTTAGGAATGTTTTTTATATGCAATTTGACCATTTTCATGAGTTTTGCTCCACATGTCACTTCCTCATTAGATCCTTAACCTTGGTGCCTAATGAAAAGGCAAACAATTCATTGGAACGAAGGGAGTATATATTTATGTAAGTGGTTCGGCACGAGCTAGGTTTATGTTATTTACTTTGCTCAAGCTTAACTATATAGATCAAGTTTGTTTATTTGCTCGATCGGGTCTTTTCAAATTATTTTGATCATTTCAGCTCAACCCCAGGATGTTCATTTTATTGTCTCTGTACGTGCTTCAGTCTACTCCAGCTCAGTTAAGATTTGGTCCATAGTATTTCGAGTTCTATCATCCTTCTTCTACTAAAAGAATAGAGAGGGCTAGAAATATGATGAGGTGTCAAGCTCTTGTGAAGAGTTTTCCCTCCAAAAACACTCTTATCTCAATATGGAAATAAATCAACCATTAACTTCATAATATAATCATAAAATCTAAATTGAAACCAAACTATATAATTATGGAGAATTAGACCAAAAATACTTTAATAAAGAAAACAACTAAGTAGGAGACTATTAAAAAACGGATATTTATGAATTATGATACATAATTATACAAGTGTCACAAAATATTGGTTTCGTGATATATTTTATTTATTTATTTAACTATCATGGGAAAATTTAGGAAAAATATAATCAGCTTTGTAACAAAAATTACTCGCACGAAACTATTGTAGATCCACTAGAACAAAAAAAACATATTTATTTAAGTATATATTAAATGAGATTATGAAAATAAAAAACTAAATAAAAAAATCATAAATATACCGCGCATTAGTACGTGGGATCTACACTAGTAGTATATCAATCGATTAAGATTTGGGTCGAGTCAGATCAGGTCAGGTTCAGGATGCAACTAGGTTAGGGAAGCTAGCTATAGGTAAGGTGATGGGTGAAAGAATGGGGATTTAACTCTCAATGAAAGCCAAAGGACAATCCGTATATACATATCTTGTACCCTTTCCCTTCATTGCTTGCTCTTCATATAATCTCATATTCATAACAATATGTAGATAACGTAATACTTCCTCCGTTCCAATGAATTGTTCCAATGAATTGTTTGCCTATTCCATATTGGGGCGTCTCAATGAATTGTTTGTCTTTCTATTTTAGGAATGTTTTTTATGTGTAATTTGACTCTTGACTCCACATGTCACCTTCTAATTGGATCTCTTGACCTTGGTGCCAAAAGTAAAGGCAAACAATTCATTGGAACGGAGGGAGTATTATTGATTAGGTCCCCAACCTAGCAAACCTATTAACGATCAATAATATTATCAACTTGTATCGCGAACATGCTCACGTAAAAACAAATTCCTTCCTCTCGATTAATTGTCAGATCAATTACGATAATTTTACAAGTATATATACATGAGTAGTTTATTTTTATTTATTTTTATCTGATTTAAAAAATTACTCACGAAACAATAGAATCGTATAAGATAGAAAAAAAAAGGCAATGGTAATGCTAATTTTTCCAATTAATTGTATATTTAATTTAATTATATAAATTAAGGACGATTTTAATGTTATTAACCGCGCGCGGTTCTAATTTTGATATTATTATTACCTACTAATTTACGATACATATATACAACGAGTAGTTTATTTTTATTTATTTTTATCTGATTAAAAAATTACTCACGAAACAATAGAATCGTATAAGATAGAAAAAAAAAGGCAATGATAATGCTAATTTTTCCAATTAATTGTATATTTAATTTAATTATATAAATTAAGGACGATTTTAATGTTATTAACCGCGGTTCTAATTTTGATATTATTATTACTTACTAATTTACGATACATATATACAACGAGTAGTTTATTTTTATTTTTTATAGTAGTTATTAAGAGATTCTTTTTCCATCTGATTAAAAAACTACTCACGAAACATTAGATAATGTTAATGCTAATTTTTTCACTTAATTGTATATTTAATTTAATTATATAAATTAAGGACGATTTTAATGTTAACTGCGGTTCTAATTTTATATTATTACCTTCTGATTATCGATATTACCGACTTACCGTCACTTAGTTAATTTAGATTAGACATTTAAATTAAATTAATTAAGGGATTAATTAAGGTTGATGAAGAAATTAAAACATTGTAGCAGATGAAGGTGTACGTCCTAATCGAGTTAAATTCACAAGTATGGAAAGCCGTCTATCCAAAACTTCTGATAATCTGACTACTATCATGTGAAACCTGTGACATATACTACTAGCTAGCCAATCATCATCGTCATGGTCAAAACCCGACTCACTCAACCCGTCTCAAATCAGATCAGATTAGTCATACGGGTCAAATTCTGGTCCATGCAACGGGTCAACTAGATCGGACTTGCGGTTGACCCCCCATAACCCGACCATACAGTTTTTATTAAGTTGTAAAGCCAGAGCGAACTCGAGTGTCATTTGATCTATAACATGGATTGTGGTTGTTATAACGAAAGAGAAAGACAAACAAATAAGAACGTCAAATCGAGAGACAGACAGATTTACGTGGTTCACTAACAACCTGTTAGCGGAAAGGTTACAGATTTCAGACTGATATTATAATTCTTAGGGTAAGGGTACGAGAGTTTATATAATACTCTCAACCTAAACAGAAACCATAAACAGATTAGTAACCCTATACAATGGGAAACCCTAGGTCAGATACTCAGATATTGATTAAGAAAGTCTAATCAATCAGATATTAATTAGGAAACTTTCCTAATTAAACAGATTCAGGTCGGAAATCAAATCAAGATCCAAAAGGACAATTGCAAGGCACTTATTTCCTAACAGTGGTGTTATTTAGGGTTCAGCCTACCAAACCCTGGTCGATCAGACTAGACTTACGTACAGTTGACTGACCCAAACCCAACCAGACACTATTATTTTTACTTTTGCGCGCGAGAGCGAGCTGGATGGTCATTTTATAACCGGGATTGTAGTGTTATTTAGGGTTTAACGGTCTGTCCAAGTCAATAACTAACCGGTGCATGTTCGAGTCAAACAGTTGGACCATATCCAAATTTACAAGCCGTTGCAGACCGACCTGACCCAAACCCAGTTAGAGTTTAGGGATATATTGTAGTGTTTTTTTAGGGTTTAGGGATCTATATGTCCAAGTCAAGAACTGACACCATATCCAAATTTACAAGCCGTTACAGACCGACCTGACCCAAACCCAGTTAGAGTTTAGGGATTGTATAGTGTTTTTTAGGGTTTAGGGATCTATATGTCCAAGTCAAGAACTGACCATATCCAAATTTACAAGCCGTTGCAGACCGACCTGACCCAAACCCAGTTAGAGTTCAGGGATTGTAGTGTTTTTTAGGGTTTAGGGATCTATATGTCCAAATCAAGAACTGACCGTATCCAAATTTAATTACGAGCCGTTACAGACCGACCTGATCCGACCAGACCCGACCCGACCCGACTCGACTTCATGCATGAGCCATTTTGCATGGCCTTGAATTACTCCACGTTACGGCCATCTCCTGCCACTTTCACTCAATGAATCATGCTCTCTATACATACATACATACATACATACATACTTACCATCTTTCTCCCCAATCTTCAATTTAATTCTTCTTTTTTGTTTTTTTCTTCAAATTAATTATTTTTTTCTAGAACTTTGACCTTCAATTTCTCACATGCATATATAAATTCAGTTGCATCGTACGTTATATATAACTTACTATTCCTACATAAAGTACAAAATAATCATAAAATTAATTATCGTGTTTTTATTACAAAATAAATCGAGATAATCTAATAAATAATAATAATAATAATAATAATAATAATGCCGAAGAGAGTAGAGGCAGAAGGCACGGTAAGGGTGAGAAAGGGTCATTTTGTAGTGTACGTAGGTCACGACATGACACGATATGTTGTCCCGACGTATTTTTTGAAGAACGCGGATTTTCAAGAGTTGTTAGAGAAATCAGCAGAAGAATTCGGGTTCGAAAATCATGGAAAAATTGTTCTTCCTTGTGATAAGTATACTTTCGATCAACTCGTAAATGACTTGGCTACTAGAAGACGACTATAATAATATAATAATAATAATAATTATTATTATTATTATTATTTATTATTATTATTATTATTATCTTAAAGTTTCGTTATTACTTGCATGTGTTTGAGTTACGGTTCTTATTAGAACCTTTTGAACCTGCTAATTATCGACTTTAATTTGCTAATGTGGCTATATGTAAGGAAAGATTAACCTCTTGAGATGCTAATTAATTATATAATCGCGTTATAATGTTGTTTTTTTCAACAAAAAGTACATTTAATCGCATTGATATAACGGAAAATGAGTATTAAACCTTGACTTATTGTTCAAGGTATCTATCAATATTAATGATATATAAATATATAATTAATAACTTTGTTTATTAATTATAATTAAAAAAATAAAGGGCAATACGATGCCACTAGCTCAAGCTAGCGTGCTACATGAATGTACTTTAATCGGAGTACGTAGTCTAATACGTTAAGATAAATTAAATAAAATTATAACGTAATAAGACGGTTTATTTTATGCTTGAAACGAGTTCAGTTTTGTAAAATAATACGAGTAATTCGTTTGTTATAATGAGTAAATATATATTACTGTAATAAAACAAATGAGTAATTATATTGCATGATCGAGACCGTTTTAATTACTACTCAGATCGTCTCAACCATTTATTTATCTTTAATTAAAATACTACTCACAAATATTATACAAAGTAAAAAATGTAATTTAAACAAATAATCGAGACGAAATTAATGTAAAAAACTACTCTACTCAAATGAATTGTTGAATTGCATGATTTGCACAAGCATAGTTGCATGACTCACACAAATAACTTTTTTTTTAAAATTGATTTTTAAAGGTTTCACATAAACAATATTCCGTATTTCGTACTTAATAAACATATTTTCGACATATAGGAGACCTGAATATCACTTCTTAATTCTCGTGACCTTAATAAATACATTAAAGGACAAATAAACACATTATGGTCCTGTTTAACACACGACAATAACAGATTCGTATTATAACTGATTTACGAGCAGCGAAAATCTAGCAATATATAATAAATCTACAATAATATCGAAAAAATATACTCCGTATATTATTTCTGAAACTATTAAATAAAGGGTTTTTTGTCACTATTTTTTTTTATAATTATGATATACTTCGTATGATTTTTGTTCCCGTTATTTAATACTCCATACAGGTATGTGAAACCTCGAATTCGCCCCTATTAAAGCACAAAAAAGTTAATATATAGAGTATGATAGAATTGAATTTTCATGATGGATAAAGGCAAGCTAATGTCACAATCTTTATTAGTCTTTTTCCCTAATTTTGGCTACTTAGCTAGAATCCGATGCATTTTTTTTGTTGACCGTGGAAAATCAATTGATAAAGTTCCGAGAGATAATAATCAGTAATTAATAATAACAATCGAGATTTACATTTTATCGAGATGGTAATAATAATCAGTAAATCAGCATTATATATATCCTTAAATTCCGAGTCCAAAAATCCAAACTAATCACGTTAAAATAAATTTCCTCGATTATTAATCTTCATAACGATTTCTAGCTTCAAATTAAACATTCAAAATACAGAATAAAACGAATACCCAATAGACGTGACAGACTTCAAATACAGAATATATAAATTCACCAAGACGCAATGTCATTCTCGTTAAAAAAAAAAGTTTAAACAACTTTTTTTTTCCTTAGATTCTCGACCACTACCACTAAAACACGACATTCAGAAAAATCATTAATTCAAAAAAAAAACTATTTATATACGGACTACAAAGAACATCGTAATTACATTTATCGACCGTCAAATATACATCGACGACTTCCAAATTTTGACTTCCGAGTTTAAATTTTTTTTTATTGGTTCCACGAAGAACGCACTTAGTCACATTACAATATAAGGGAAGGGATTCGAACCCGAGCCTACTGTCCCAGAACACCTAGTCCTAACCACTAGGCTAAGACATCAGAAGAGCGGTTGCGAGTTCCATCGTGGTCGTGATTTTTTTTTGTTCAGCTAACCAACACCACTATATATAATCCAACGCCACTAACCTTGCTCTTTTTTTCCCTCTTCTTTCTATTTTCCTCTATATATTCAATCGTCTACTCGCCGCCGACGAATCTCCGGCGAAACTCGCCGGAAAAACCACCGTCAATCTCGCCGGAAAATATTATCCAGTTCATCGATACTTAACCTTAGGTATACTAATTTCACTTTCGATTTCATTTTTGCATCGTAGATTCTTCGCGATCTCTAATTTGCTGTGTAGATCTGATGTTACTCTATCGAATCATTCGAATCAATGCATTTTCGATTTGATTTTGTGTTAGTGTTAGCTTAAACTCCAGATTTAACTAGGATTTTAGTGATTTAGTCATTGTTGTGATCGACTGATCGTGTATGATGGAATGATGGATCGTGTTGTGCGTAACCTGGATTTGTAGCTCAGAAATCGGATTTGTAGTTCGGAAATTGTTGTTTAAGACGAGTTTATCCGTCGTAGGGAAGATCGTGCTAAGTCGTGATCAAATGAGATGTTATTTGACTCGTTATAATCGTAAAAGGGATGTATTCATCGTAAAGGAGACGAACTGTTTGTAGTTAGGGGACGGAAGTGTTTCGGGACGAACTGCTAGTGGAATAAGGTGATTGAGTGAAAAGAAATCGAAATTTTGACCAAATATTGGTGTAAACAGGATTTGTAGTTAGGGGACGGAAATTTTGAGGTGCGAATTGCTGATGGAGTAAGGTGATTGAGTAAAAAGAAATCAGAAATTTTAACTAAGCACGAGTAATTTGTTTTTTGGTTAATTATGTTGGTGTAACGAAGATTTGTAGTTAGGGGACGGAAATTTTGAGGTGCGGAATGTTGATGGAATAGGGTGATTGAGTAAAAAGAAATCGGAAATTT
Source organism: Agrostemma githago (assembly GCA_958450325.1). Taxonomy (NCBI): domain Eukaryota; kingdom Viridiplantae; phylum Streptophyta; class Magnoliopsida; order Caryophyllales; family Caryophyllaceae; genus Agrostemma; species Agrostemma githago. Next base: position 80,113,418 of record OY288241.1, on the reverse strand, counting down.
TGACAAAAGAAATCGTTCTAGGTATGCTGTGTTTTGTAGCTCGCTGTGTTAGGAGTGTATTATTTGACATTTGATGTGGAAGATGGCATGATTTGTATGCATCGAAAATAAATTATTGTGTATGTTTGGAATATTCGAAGACCCATTATGGCTTGTGGTGTATGTTGTTGTAATGGTAGTTGATCTTGTCGTTATTAATATCGTTTCTAAATACTAATAGCTTGCCAATCTAACTTGTTCCCGGTAGATGGAAACTATGAATGGTTATGTTTGATAAAGACAGATGTGTTCTTTATTTGAATTTGAATATGTATGTGACTATAGTCAAGACTCAAGAGTATCATTGAGATCTTATTTTTCCATTTTAGGGAGCTTATCCTAAGACTATTTTTCATACTTTTTATGATTTGACCAAGTCGTATTTTGATTAAGTTTACTTACTCCATATAAATTTGTAGCTCAACTGTGTTTTCTGGTATCGGGTGTCTTTGAGCGAGATATTTTAAAAAATGGATAGAGTGGGGCTTAGAAAAGTGAGCTCTCATGCATCGATCTCCGACTTGGATGATTTTGAGCTCACTAAGCTTCTTGATAAGCCGAGGCTGAACATTGAGAGGCAGAGGTCATTTGACGAGAGATCTTTCAGCGAATTATCCATTGGTTTAAATAAAGGGAGCGTGGATAACTTCGAATATTTATACTCCCCTGGTGCAAGATCAAGATCGGGGTTCGAAACCCCCGCTTCCTCTGCTAGGAATTCTTTCGAGCCGCATCCTATGATCTCTGAAGCGTGGGAAGCTCTTCGAAGATCTATGGTGCACTTCAGAGGACAGCCTGTTGGCACTATTGCTGCTTATGATCATGCCTCTGAGGAAGTTCTCAATTACGACCAGGTAACTTTTTTCGTGCTATAACTTGTATACATGAGTTTGTACGCAGTAGTATTTATAAACGGTTTTTCTAACGTGTGCCCAATGGCACACTTTAATAAGCTAATTAAAACAACATTAACATAGATATCGTCTAAGTATGGTAAATAGAACTTAATATTTCAATTTATCATGATAATATCCATGTAAATGTTGCTTTAATTAGCTTATTAACGTGTGCCCAGTGGATGTTTGGAATTTGTTTCAATTTATAAAGTAGAGTATGTCTGGAATTTGCTGCCTATTATACTCAAAAACGATGGCACCCATTAAAAAAAATAACGTAAACAACAAACATGCTCGTTATGGATGCAAGATTGTCACGTCATGGTAAACATTTTGTGGATATGGTTTATTGTGCAGGTTTTTGTACGGGATTTTGTGCCTAGTGCGCTAGCATTCCTTATGAACGGTGAACCAGATATAGTCAAAAATTTCCTATTAAAGACATTACAGCTTCAAGCATGGGAAAAGAGAGTCGACCGGTTTAAACTCGGGGAAGGGGTGATGCCAGCAAGCTTCAAGGTGCTTCACGATCCTGTCAGGAAAAAAGACACTATCGTTGCTGATTTCGGTGAGAGTGCCATAGGAAGAGTTGCTCCAGTTGACTCGGGTTTCTGGTGGATTATTCTGCTTCGTGCGTATACCAAGTCGACAGGTGATATGACACTGTCGGAATCACCGGAATGTCAGAAGGGCATCAAGCTTATTTTGACGTTGTGTTTGTCAGAGGGGTTCGATACCTTTCCTACCTTATTATGTGCAGATGGTTGCTCTATGGTGGATCGGAGAATGGTAATTTACCTCCTTAAGATTTCTGTCTTAGTCAAACTTCATTGTGTTTACTAAGTTAACTGCTCAAAATGCCGATTTTTGCGCTTTTTATTGCAGCTAAAAGTCAACCGTTTTTTCACCTGTCAATTAATCTGATTTTTTTCCTCGACATTGTTTGTAGTACTCCATATTCTGCATGTTCATTTTCAGAACGTGCGATGATGATCATCAAATCATTGTGTGATTAAATTTCTGACAAAGTTATCCATTTCATGACATTATGTTCATATTGCAGGGAATTTATGGCTATCCCATCGAAATTCAAGCACTTTTCTTCATGTCACTAAGATGCGCAGTAGCCTTGCTTAAACACGATGCAGAAGGGAAAGAGTGTATCGAAAGAATACAGAAACGTCTAAACGCGTTAAGTTACCACATGAGAAGCTACTTTTGGCTTGATTTCCGTCAACTAAACGACATCTACCGGTACAAAACAGAAGAGTATTCTCACACAGCAGTCAACAAATTCAACGTGATTCCCGATTCAATTCCCGAGTGGGTATTCGACTTCATGCCTTGTCGTGGCGGTTACTTCATTGGAAACGTGAGCCCGGCGAGGATGGATTTCCGATGGTTTGCCCTGGGGAACTGCGTTGCCATCCTATGTTCTCTTGCAACTCATGAGCAATCCATGGCTATTATGGATCTCATCGAAGAACGGTGGGAAGAGCTCGTGGGTGAAATGCCGTTGAAAATATGTTATCCTGCTATCGAAAGTCATGAATGGCGGATTGTTACTGGATGCGATCCAAAAAATACCAGATGGAGCTACCATAATGGTGGATCTTGGCCAGGTTTCCCTCTTTTCATACTTAATTTCGGCTTTTACCTTCTCCACTTGAATATCTTACATTTTAATACCGTGTTTTACTGCATAAATCATGTTTTCGGGCTTACATTTAATTGAATCCCCTCTAAAGTAAAGGTTTACCTTTGCGATGCCTTGAAACGGGTCAGGCGGGTCAGATTATTGAATGCAATATATTTGGGTGGGTCTGTTGGTTTGATTTGGGTCGGCCCATTACAGGACACTAAAGATGGATCATTATCGGATCATTTCCAGGTTCTGCCATTCGGCCTAAGTTTGTGTCTCGCAAGTGTGTCATATGCGTTTTTGAGTCGGGTCATATGCATCAGGTAGACTTGTCTTAAGTCCGCTCTTTAATGCCTCATTATGTAGAGGTATTCACGGGTCCAAACCCGGACCAGACCGGATTGACCCGCGGACCGGCAACCCCAAAATTCCAAACCCGCGGACCGAACCGTTACCAAAGAAACCCGGACCGGACCAGACCCTCTTAAGACCGGACCGTACCGTAAAAATACACTAAATTTGATTTTTTTTTAAAGTGTGGACCGGACCCGACCGTGGACCGCTCAGCAAGTTTTTACGGCAAGCCCGGGTATGTGCCCCGGTCCGGATTGACCCGGGCCGTACGGTCCGGTTTCCCGGTCTGGGTCACTTTTTGAACACCCCTATATGTAGTAAACTTGTCGTAGCTCGCAAGTGCTTGAGAATACCGTCTTTCAATATAATCAAAGTTAGGTCATCGGGTGGTACCGAGTTTCATTAATACTCTGCTCTTTGTTAAGTGACCTTTAATCCTTGGATGCTTCCTGCAGTTCTTCTATGGCTGCTGACAGCAGCCTGCATAAAGACAGGACGACCACAGATCGCAAGACGAGCCATCGATCTAACCGAGCAACGACTGCTCAAAGACGGGTGGCCGGAATACTACGACGGAAAACTCGGTAGATATATCGGGAAACAAGCTCGAAAGTTCCAGACGTGGTCGATTGCCGGATATCTCGTGGCAAAAATGATGTTAGAGGACCCGTCTCACTTGAACATGGTCTCGCATGAAGAAGTCAAGTTGAGCAAACCGTTGCTCAAGCGATCATCGTCTTGGACATGTTGAGCCCGAATGCCCGAATACAAAATTGTAGCAAACACGGTCGTAGTGAGGCGGTTAAGATTTGTTAGGTTTTTTTTCTCGGGACGACGTTTATTCTTTGGCATTTTCGTGCCGTTCTTTGGGCAGATTTCGAAGTTTTGCCGGTGTAACATAGTGAGTAAATGTTTCTTAATAATGTTCATATATGTTCGAAAGACAAAACACGAGGAGCTAACGGTCTTTTTGCTAGCTCTCGATTTCTAAACTAAATGTCAAAAGTGACGTGACTGACTGGACTGAACTAAACTGAACTGAATGAACGCTTTCAACTCGCGTCGAAGAGGTAAAAATATCGCTTTGCTTGAAGAGTTCTTACAATCTTGCTCGACAATAGAAATTTAAACAAAACGTTTCGAATTCTTATTTTCAAATAACTTGTGAAAGCATAAAATGAGGAAAAAGAACATTCTTGCAGAAATACTCGACAATCATCGTGAATCACGACATTCTAGCTTTTATCAACCAGAAGCGGTTTTCTTTTGCTGGAAGACTACAGCGTAGATGGGTACACCGACACCAATAGAAAAGGCAGCGAGAACAGCAAGCGGCATCACCACTTTCTGGTGCTTCATTCGGTCCAAGTTGTACATGTGCTTCGCGTGAAGATAGAACGGTTCATCGTGTCCATGTCCACCCATCTTCATTCCACTTGAATGAAATTCTCTGCTTGCTGTAAAAAAAACTCGAGTTCAATAAGGTTCAATAATATTATCGGTAATTGACCTCATGTTGGTTCTCGTTATATACTTGTATCGAACGAGCTAAAAAGCTAATACTCGTACTTTTCGACAGTAAACTTCGGATACAATATCCATGATTAAACCGTCTTCCTAAACATTTGAGCCAAATCATCTAATCCAATTTTGACGAAGAACTTCTAATATAATTTCGAGAATTATCCTAAACAATTGAGCCAAATCATATAATCCAATTTCGACGAAGAACTTCTAATATAATTTCGAGAATTATCCTAAACAATTGAGCCAAATCATATAATATAATCCAATTTCGACGATGAACTAATAATAAAATCTCGACAATCAACCCGTCTTCCTAAACAATTGAGCAAAAGTGTAATCCAATTTCGAGAATTAACCCCTTTTCCTAAATAATTGAGACAAATCATCTAATCCAATATAATTCTAATAAAATCTCGACAATTAACCCCCCTTTCGTAAACAATTGAGCCAAATCAATTAATCCAATTTCGACAATCAACCCGTCTCCCTAAACAATTAAGCCAAATATCTAATCCAATTTCGAGAATTAAGCCAAATATCTAATCCAATTTCGAGAATTAAGCCAAATATCTAATCCAATTTCGACGATTAATCCCTCTTCCTAAACAATTGAGCCAAATCAACTAATCCAATTTCGAGAATTAACCCGTCTTCCTAAACAATTGAGTCAAATCAACTAATCCAATTTCGAGAATTAAGCCAAATATTTAATCCAATTTCGACAATTAATCCCTCTTCCTAAACAATTGAGCCAAATCATCTAATACAATTTCAACGAATTTCGACGATTAACCCCTTTTCATGAACAATTGAGCCAAATCATCTACTGAAGAAATAATCATCTCATGATTAATTCTCCATGATACAATCGCATGAACTTAATTACGCAACAAAATCACAGAAATTTAATCATTAACCCTAATTCAACATTCCATAAAATAATTACATCAATTTAATCTTATGAAAACAGCAAAAAGGTGTGAACTTTACTGATAAAAAGATGAAATTAACCCAAAAAAAAACGATTTCCCACAAATTAGATCTAAATAATTCATCAGATTGAACTGAAAATCAAATTGTTCTACAAGATCAAATAAAAGCACCTGGTTTAGAGAAGATGGGTTTGGAAGAGTTCATCAATTTGGACACACAAGATCGTAATCCATTGTTCATCGCCATTGTTGATTGTTGCTGCTTTAGAGAGAGAAAGTAAACGATGACGAAATCTGCAACTGGGAAGAGAGAGAGAGAGATGAACTTGAGACGGTCGAATAAAATCGGTGAAGAGTTGGTGTGTAATGGTGTGGTGAAGTGAATTGGATACAAAGATGATGGGCCATGGCCCAACTCCAATTCATATTGGATTTGTCAAATTTTGACTCGACCCGTTTTGTTTTCCGGGTTAATCCAAGATTATTCGTTAATTTAGGGGCGAAATTTGATTCAATATATGCTCGGGCCGGGTTGGGTTGGGTTATTGTCGGGTCAGTCAGAATTCGTGTAAGGTTGAGTCATTTTCATTTTTCTGGACAGATATCTTCAACTTTTTAAGGGATAACGGTTGTAATATGTTGTAATAAGCATACAAGTCACTTTGGATTATGAGTTGAACTCAGATGTTAAGCTCAATATGCTCGAACTGTTGGGTTGGGTTATTGTCAGGTCAATCAGAATTCGTGTAAGGCTAAGACATTTTCAAGACAGATATCTTCAACTTTTTAAGGGATAACGGTTGTAATATGTTGTAATAAGCATACAAGTCACTTTGGATTATGAGTTGAACTCAGATGTTAAGTTCAATATGCTTGAACCGTTGGGTTGGGTTATTGCCGGGTCAATCAGAATTCGTGTAAGGCTAAGACATTTTCAAGACAAGATATCTTCAACTTTTTCAGGGATAACGGTTGTAATATGTTGTAATAATAAGCATACAAGTCACTTTGGATTACGAGTTGAACTCAGATGTTAAGTTCGGGTTTCTAATCGGGATATTCGGGTCAATTGTGCCAAGTCGACCTTTAAATTAAACTTTAATTTTGGGTCGTTTAGATAAGTAATTAAACAAGAAACAGTTTTGCATAGGTCCCTAAAATCGGATAGATGAATCTAATTACATGAGCTTAACTTGGTAAAATCGTGGTGGGATACTACTCAATACTCATAACCTGAGTTCAACTCAGGTCAATAATCTTGAAATTATTTGTACATTTATTTTAAAGCTCAAAAAATTGTGTTTTATAATAATAATAATAATGATCCATTAGGTTATGAAATGGGAATCTAATTCAAGTTGGTTAATGGTTTATTTTTTTTTTTAAAAAAAAAATGAGAATCATGCATATTTTATGAGTTAAAGACTTAGATTAATAAGTGTTAATCCTTGTCACAATAGCATGGCATATATATCCCTAATATTCACTTTCACTTCTTTCTCATATCATATATGATCACATCCATTGTATCTACCTATCTAAATATCGTCTTCTTTTATCGCGTATTTCAGAGTATAATCGTGAATTACATTAACATTTTATCTATAAACAATTAATGTAACAAATGTGTTCCGTGTTTAATAAAATTCGTTGATGCCCGTAAGGGTGTTGCCTAGTGGTTAAAACTTATGGTCATCATCAGCCCAATGGTCTCAGGTTCAAGCCCTTGCAAGCGTAATAATACGGTATCCTCTATAGACTTTTTCAATTTCACAAAATATTTCGAAGAAATCATTTTATAGATTATCAAACCGTTTTTCCAGGTCAGGTGATGTAATGTATATTAACACGGTTCAATTAATCTCGTCAATCTGTCATGTTGCAAGATCGATAATAATTTATTTTTAAAAAACTATATTTTCTACAAATGATTTGACTTTGTGTTAGAACTAATTAATCAAAATTAATTTATATAATATAATTAAATAATTAATGAGTAAAGTATAATTAAGAGTATTATTAAAGAGTAGAGACAAGTAGCACAGAAGTTCCCCTGGAAATGAGGAAGACCAAGAAAAAGATAGACATAGAGTTGGTTACCAACTTCTTGTCTTTGTTCAATCTCTTTTTTAAAATTTTGGGTGACATCTTTTCTTTTATTTCGGTTCATTTTTTTTTGACTTTTTTTTACCAATAAATCTTCGAAATTTCCGGTGGAAAACAATGATTAATTTCAAGTCATAGTGACCGAAATTTGAAGTCAAAGTAACTAAATATTTCATCAAGATTATTAGATAATAATTCGAGTTTATTTCGACTAACAATTACAATAAAAGTAAGCCATGAAACATTTCTGATGTCTTGCTGTAAGTCTGTAACATCGCAGAAAGCAAAGCCAGAGTGTCTCATTCTCAATCCACCAGAGGTTATCATGTTGCTCAACTCCCCAATCTGCTAGTCAGTCTGCACTCGAGCTAGCTTCCCTAGAAATATATAGGAGCATTGCAGGCCATGAAACACCTCTGATGTCTTGCTGTAAGTCTGTAACAAGCTTAGCAGCGCAAAAAAAAACAGAGCCGGAGTGTTTCATTCTCAGTCAACCAGAGGTTATCATGTTGCTCAACTCCCCGATCTGGCGATCTGTTAGCCAGTCTGCACTCGATCTAGCTTCCCTACAAACATACTGAATTGGCAGAACTGAACCATGTGCAAAGAGTCGTCGAGTAAGATTTGATTTTCCCATCAACATTTAAATCTCATCAGCATCAAAATCATCGTGTTTAATTTTATTATTTCATCCTCTACTTATTGTTACCATAGTATATCACATTATGAGTTGTAACCTTGTATGACCTATGAGTTATGACTTAGGACTTATGATAAGGTCTCTTGAAAACTATGGTATCCTTATCCCAAGGCTATCTTTTCAATTGGATGATCATCAAGTAGTTAAAGGCTTCAACATTACTCCCTAACCAATAATAAGAGAAATAATAAAATACAGTTCTAAAGATCCTATTTAAAAAATTTAAAAATATACTTATATAATATTTAATATTGTACATATATTAATTACATTGATTTATGTATAATTCAATCGATAATTTTTAAGTTAATATCATATCAAAAAAATTAAATGGTTAAATACAACTTTTAAAACTGTACTTGATATTACTCTAATAATAATAATAATAATAATAATAATAATAATAATATGCAGTTTATTTGTTGGAAATTCGACTTACATTTATGGGGACTACAATAATACTCCTACCAAATTAAATATCGAGTGTTAATTGGTGTATATGTGTATTTTTTTTTCATTTTTCTTTGGTTTTTTAGGGTACTTTTTTGACTTTGTAACATCTCTATCGATTATTAGAGTGATTGAGTAATGTTGGGTTGAATCGGTCCGCTTAGAGACACCTTTTAAGTATCTTCACGGTTTTAATCGATCGCTTAAAAGAATGTGAATATATTATTATAACAGATAGAGCAAAGTATTTGTCAACTATTAAAACAAAAATAAATGAATTTCACTTCACAAGTTCAGCTAAATTATCGGTGATTATACTTGTCTGATGATACTAAGTATTACGGAGTACATGGCAGCCAAAACTTGTATCTATTTTTCATGATATATCATGCACAGATCAGATATATAATGACGAATTCTTCAGAAAAAATAAAGTGTGTCTTCAATTATAGAATTTGATAAGCGAGATTACGAACAAGTGTCATCACTCATCATAAAGTTCTTCTGTCCGAAGAAATGATTCATCGAAATGATGAGTCACCGTTGATATGGACATATTTGAATTTCATAATTTAATTACATGGAATAATTACAACATAATTTTAATTATTTATAATTAATATAAGACAATATCAAATGTTCAAAAATAAAGGACTCTTAGTCTCATTTTAATAATTTCTATGGAATAACATGGAATAATATTCTCAATAGACTACTTCTTCTAGGATTATATATACCTATTAACTCCAAAAAAAACATAATTAGTTATGTATGATTTCCCATAATAACATTATGCTTTATGCCTTTATGGACTATTTCCATCAATGACATATATCATATTTTCACTATTTTTTTATTGAGTGTGCAAGTACATTCATTTTATATTATAACCGGTTAATTATCACCTATTTACATGTAAAAATATATTAAAATTGATCTGGATCAGATTAGAAATATCCATGTCCAAAATATAATCTGATCTAATAAGATCTGCACAAGGAAATAAAAAATCTAAAAAAAACTCGAAAAACCATACCTAAATGGTTTTGAATTCTGATCGATCTGGTCCTTTCTAACTGTTCTGGTATTTCGGTTCAAGTTTTGGGGTCGTCCAATCTCCAGGATTATCCGATCTGATCCAATCGAATCTACTTCCAAATCAATAACATTATTCGTTCCTTCTGATTTGACCTGTTTTAAATTTAAGATAACGTTCCTCAAATACAATAACGGTTTTTCTAACGTGTACCCATTGAGCACACGTTAATATGTTAATTACGGAATGAATCACCATTATGTTGTCTAAGTATGATAATTAATAGTTGATATTTCAATTTATCGTGATAATATCATTGTAATTTCTTATTTAATTAGCATATTAACGTGTGACTAGTGGACACACGTTAGAAAAATCGATCCAATAATTATACAAATGAGTAGAAATAGAAAGAGAATTTGGTCCCTTTAATTAGCAATAAATAACAAAGGAATCCTCCAACCTACAACTAGAAGAGAACAAGTGCCCACTTGTGCATGACTCACGTTAATCCTCCACCTACCTACCAAATCACCCCTCCTATTTTAACAATTTTTTTAATCATTTCCCTTCAAATCATTCACTTATTAACTATTATTAACTCCCCTTAATTATTCAATTATTTACTTACTTAACTAATTAATTAAATTAAATTAATTAATGGGTAACGTTAAATTCAGTTCTAACTTCAAATAGTTGTATTAGCTTAGAAATTAATGGCTGAATTATACATAAATCAATCCAATGAGTAGATCAGATTAGACAATCAGTTGCTGTTTTATGATTGTGAGTGTTATTATAAAGTCTTCAACTTTTGTTGTACACTTCTACTCTATGATTTAGTGTAAAAGTATTGAGTTAAATCACATACATGTTTAAGCAAAAAAAAACTTGCAACTCAACTCAGAAATTTGTATAATCTCGACAAATATATACAAAAAGTTCAACAACTAATTTTAAATTGATTTACATACAACTGGTAATATAATATTATTTTCATTTGAAGTTTACAACAAGTTGTACATAGCTCTATGTACATCTGGTTTATGATTTTGCGTGTTATTACAAAGTTTTCGAGTTTTTTTTTTCAAACTTTCTGAGCTTTAGTTAAAAATTATCGAGATAAATTACATAAATGTCGTTCAATCCCAAAAAAACTTACAATTCAGCTCAGAAACTTGAATAATCTCGATAAATATACACAAAATCTCAACAACTTTGAAATGGTTGCACATGCAACTGGTGGTATAATACTAATTTTCTTTATTTGGCTCTTTATATACAATTATACAGACATGGGACTGTATTTATCATTTTTCTTAAATTAATTAATTACATAAATGTTTAATCTAAATAAAACCTACAATTCAGCTCAAAAACTTGTATAATCTCGATAAATATACACAAAAACTCATGGTTGCACATACAACTAGTGGTATAATTAATACTCGTACTATTTTCATTTATTTGGCTCTTTACATACAGATACAAGACCGTATTTATCATTTTTCTTAAATTGATTAAATTAATTAATTAATTAAATTAAAAATAAAAATAAAATAAATATTTTCCTTTCCTACCAACTTGGTCAAATCCCTTCTTCATCCACCACCACCCTCCTAGATCTAGTCTCTTGGTTTACCCTCCATTTTCTCCTACTTTCCTCTTTTTCTCTTCCCCACATATATATAACACCATACACACAACAACATCTATATATCTATATCTATATCTATATATATAATCCCCCCATTCCCTTTTTCCTCTTCCTTTTACTTACATACTCAAGACAAAAAAAAAAACCCAACACAAATAAACAATAACAACAACAACAACAATAATAATTAAACTCGATAATTATTTTCACTAATTTAGTATGGGACGGTCTCCGTGTTGTGAAAAGGCTCACACCAACAAAGGTGCTTGGACCAAAGACGAGGACCAACGTCTTATTGATTATATTCGCGCTCATGGGGAGGGCTGCTGGCGCTCCCTCCCCAAATCCGCCGGTCCGTCCCCCCTTCCCCCCGTTTCATTTCAGTAGAGTCGCTGAGCCACATGGCTCAGCGACTCTACAAAAAAAAAAAAAAAGTTGCTGAGCCACGTGGGTGCAGCACTTAGTGGCTCAGCAGCTCTAATTATTAGAGTTGCTGAGCCACTTGGGTCAGGTGTTTAGTCGCTGATGAAATTCAGCGACTAAACATCCTGACTCGCGACTTTAATTACAAAGGAAGGAATAAAAAAAACTCGTTTTTTTTTTTCTTTTTTTACCGTTTATTGATGAGGGTGATTTTTTTTGATGGTGGGTGCAGGGTTATTGAGGTGCGGTAAAAGTTGTAGGTTACGGTGGATAAATTACCTACGTCCTGATCTTAAACGTGGTAATTTTACTGAAGAGGAGGATGAGCTTATTATCAAGCTTCATAGTGTGCTTGGTAACAAGTACGTAATTTAATTTAATTAATTTACTTTTAAGTAATTTTGTTTTAATTGGTAATTAAATGGTAATTATGAGAGATTAGTATAACATACGGGTAGTTACATAGCTAATTAGTTACTGTGGTAAATTGGTAATTACTTCATGAGAGATTAGTATAACAATAGGTTGAATTGGTAATTAAATGGTAAATAATCATTATGAGAGATTAATATTTGTTTACATTATTTTTGTAAAATATATGTAAAAATAATCATTACAAAAAAAAGTTAAATCTTTTTGTCATTTGTTTATTTTTGTATTATCCGTAAAAAATATTTTAATTAAAGATAAATACAGACAAGGGGAATATGCAGTAAAGTTACCATGGTAATTACGGAGTATATAATTATGATAGTGAGTACCGAGTGATGGAGTCAGAATTTAACGTTTTATTTACAAATTATCAAGTTTATTATGATAATTTTAAGTCAAAAAAAAAAGTTAATTTTCACCAAATGATTTTATTTTTGTAGTGATAAGTTAGTCCTAAGATTATGTTTTGAAACATGTTTTAATTCAAATTCTGACTTCGCTGTTGTATTCAGATGGTCCCTGATCGCTGGAAGATTACCAGGGAGAACAGATAACGAGATAAAGAACTACTGGAACACGCACATTAAGCGAAAACTAATCAGTCGTGGGGTGGATCCACAAACCCACCGTATGTTGACCACCGCTTCCACCACCACTCCCGCCACCATAAAAACCACCCCAACCGCCGTGGTAATTCCACAAACAATCGACTTCAAGAAAAGTTACCCCGAGATAATTACTGCCAAGGTAAAAAGTGAATCAAATGAAGGCGGTGGCGGGACATGTAACAGTGGGACCACAACTGACGATAATGGTCAAATGGGGTTGACTCGCCCCGTGGCCCAGTACCAGACACATGAACATGAAGTTGATCTGGAGCTATCCATTGGACTTAGCCCGTTTCAGGCAGAGGGCCGGAGCTCACCCACTACTGCCAGTAGTGCCGAATCCATCGGATTTGGGTTCGGATCAGATCAGTTTAGAGGGGTAAAAAAGGAGGTGTGCTTGTGTTGCCACCTAGGGTTTAAAAGTAATGAAGGGCAAGGTTGTAGTAATTGTCAAAATTTTACCATGGGTAAAAATGAGGGTGGTTATTTTAGATATGTTAGGTAGTTCATAATAATGAGGTGAAAAAAAAGTTGGAAATGTTTTTTTTTTTTTTTTTTTTTTTTTTTTTTTTTTGATTTTAGGTTATGGTATAAATGCTTTAATATCTACTTCTATATAATCTATCCCCCACCAAATTGTATTAAATTTGGGGGACCCAAATATTTGATTTTTACATATTTTTCTTGTAATAGAGAAAAAAAATTGAGGAGATAATCAATTAATCATATTTATATGAGTAACTTTTAATCCATCTTTTCTGCGTAATTCTCCTATCAAAGTGTCTCTGTATATCGAACATATCGTTACATCAATGTTGTACAATATCAAACTAAATTTAAACTCGGCCATATTTATTCAGCTGAATTTAAACTAAGTTTAACCTCAATCAATTCAGGTTAGGTAAATTTACGGGAACGGGTTTAGGTCACACAACTTCGCGAGTGGAGATGTCGCTATTTGAAAAATTAGATAAATGTATTTTCAACCCTTAAAAAAGTTTTTTTTTTTTTTAAAAAGAAAAAAAAAGCATATAAATCCATTTAGGAAGGTGCAAAATAAAACCTACCCATGTAGTGGTAGGTAGCATATCTAATAAATGTTCTTCTAGTAGAAAAAAGATGAGTAGTAGTGTTGTGTACTATGTCAAAGAAAGAAATGCCCTCAATTTGAGTAACTCACAAATCCGTCTTTCTGACCGACATATCCGTAATAACCTTGTAATATCAGTATCAAAAAACTTGAATGCACAGAGAACAACAAAACTCGGGTTTAATTTAATTTCACCTAAACATATAATCACATGAAATATTATTTAAATCGTTATAATATTATGACAGATATATTTATCATAATTAGTAAATTTATTTAATAATGCAAATTGGGTGGCAATAAATTAAAATAAATAAATAAATAAATAAATGGAAATAATGTATGGGTGTGTATCACTTTCAAACAATGTCATACCTTTCGTTGTTTTGGAAACATTCTGGTAAAATAAGCCGAAAAGGGCATTACGTATGGTGCAATGTGTACAACTTTTTATTGGGCCTAATCTTATCTCTTTCCAATGTCCAAACCTATCATTATTGTCGAGTTCACCTCTCATGTCAGACCGTCTCACACTCAAATTACACTAAAAAAATGATAAATAACCAAAATTGTGTCGATAATCACCGTCTTTTTTGGTTTTTATAATGAATTCAGTGTTTTTTATTTCAACGAGGAGCATACTTGTGATTCAAACATGACACTTGTTGTCCAGAGTACCTATCATCATTGTCGAGTCCACCTCCCTTGTCAGACCGTCTCACACTCAAATTGCACTTAAAATAAGATAAATAAGCAAAATTGTGTCGGTATGACCGTCTTTTTCAATTTTATAACAAAGTCAGTGTTTTTTTTCGACAAGGAGCGTACTTTTAGGCGTGATTTGAATCTGAGACATATTGTTTAGGATACCTGATCTTAACCACTTAACTACGACATCTACTTAGTCAGAGTAATATGAAAGACAATCATCTGGTTAAAATACTGATTGTCGAGTCCACCTCCATTGTCAGACCGTCTCACACTCAACAGTAAATAAGCAAAAGAGTGTCAGTAATTCCCGTCTTTTTCGGTTTTATAACGAAGCCAGTGTTTTTTTTTTCCAACGAGGAGCGTGCTTTTACTCGTGATTTGAATCTGAGACATATTGCCTAGGTACCTGGTCTCTTAACCACTCGACTACGACATCTACTTAGTCAGTAATCTGAAAGAGAATCATCTGATTAATTATCGAGAAACTGTTTTATTAGGTAAGGGTTTCGTGTAAGTATTATCGAGAAACGGTTTTATATATTAGGAGAATTATTGTAGGGTGTTTGATGTTGAGAGTTATTGTGTTGTGTATAACGTTTTCTTCTGACATTTACGACTTTGTGGGATGACTTTTGTGTACACTTCCCCTCTTTGAGTCTTTCTAGTGTGTGAACAAGCTAAGTACACAAATTATTGTTTGTGGCGGAGATATCCGTTACAAATGTATGACGGGTCAAATAGGTACCAAATAAGTGGAATAAGACAAAAGTGAAGTTGATGGGACCTAGATAAATAATTGTCCTTCTCTCCTCAAGTGGTACTTACTTGACCCGTTTTAAGCCTGCAACGGATATATCCGTCGCAAGAGAGACCAACTGAGCTAAGTATGAGCTAGGTGAAGGTGATTATTGATCATTAACAATCATAATTAGTCATGTTAATCATGTGATTAATAATTAATTTTAAAAAGCCGATTTCGAGTTTCAAAGTTGTCGTATATTTTCCGATATCTGTTCACATTTTTCGGTTAATTTCACGAGTAAAGTCGTTGAAATTCAGAATTGACCAGGGTGAACAAAAACGACTTGACTCGACTCGAATCGAATCTAATTGCGTGTATAAAAACACAATCAACGCAAATCGCTTTCCGTTGATTATACTTCACATACTCATGTTTTTCTCCAGCTAAAAGTAACTGAACTAAACTAAACTAAACGAGGCTGAAGTGAGCTGAAAACACTGAAAATATTGAATTTTTTAGACAGTTTCTCATGATTAATTTACACTATCGAGAATCTTCTACAACATGACTCATAAGATTACTTTGACCAAATAACATGAGATCGACTTTAACATGGAATTTAGTCATATTTTTCCCGTTCATAGTAACTCAACTGAACTAAACGAGGCTTAAGTTAACTAAAAAATCCTGAAAATATCGAATTTTTATGCAGTTTTTCGTGATTAATTTACGTTATTTTAGAATCTTCTGCAACATGACACATAATAAGATCAACATGGAATTTTAGTACATTATTAAGCATAATAATTATTAATTAATTAACATTATAATTAATAATGTAATTTAGGTTAATAAAGTAGCTTTATTATTAATTGGATTAGAAGAAGAAACATTAAAACATGTAAATGAAGAAGACGTATTATATATAGACAGAGTGAGAAAGGGGTCCAGCCAATCGTGATCATAACTGTCTGAAAAGTACGTACCAAACTTCACGTAGTTTCGAACTTGTGATCTGCCCACATGCATATGTGACTATGTGACCAATCTCTACATCTACCTAATTTCCATACTTTCTTCCTACTTTTATTCCTCATTATTATTTATTTTTCATACTATAAAATAATAATAATAATAATAATAATAATAATTATTATTATTATTATTATTATTATTATTATTATTATTTTATAAACGGAACTTGTATTAAACACCAGAACAAATTATAAGAAGTTAGAGGGGAGCCGAGATACTATCTGGGCCCCCACTCCCTTAGCGATTGCAAAGCTAATTCTAGTGAAAATATGAACTGCGGCACACGCTCCAGCATCCTGAGATAAAACAAATTTCCGAATCCGCTGGAGCAGAGAAACAGCATCCTGAGATAATTATTATTTTTATTATTATTATTTATTTTTATTATTATCGTAACTTTTATCAAGATAAAATCAAATTTACAAGAAATTAGTTAAAAGTCGAGATACTATCTAAGTTATTACTCCCTTAACCATAGCAAAGTTAAGTTTAGGAAACCCTAAATATTATGATTATGATTATTACTACCTACGAGTATTCATTACTTTGTATTATGTAAAGTAGAAATTATATATGGCACTAGCTATACACATGAGTATATGTTTGATATTGTTTTCAAGTCGATTCTCTAAAAAAAATTACTCCATAAGAAAATTTGGTCATGTACCAGTATTGTAATAAAATTATAACGAAGTTTTCAGAGATTAGAGAGAGTATTTATAAGAATAATACACAATAAAGACCAGGTTTCAAGGATTTTACAAAACTTGAATATTATGTGTATATATTTATCAATTAGCGATAATTAATTATTTTTTTTGTTTCAATTATTTATTTAATTTTTATATTTTTGTAAAAAATATTTCAATTAAAGTTAAATAAACGATTGAGGCTCTGATCAAGAGTATATATAATAATTGTTTAATTGTTGTAGAAGAGTATAAGAGTAACTAAAAAAATCTCAAAAGTGATAATATGAGTAGATGATAAAGATAATGTGTTGGCTATAAATGCCATGTGCCCAAGTGGGTGATAGTTAGGCATTAGGAACAATAAACAAAAGCTAATTAATTTGAAGTTAGATGAAGCTACCTTAATGGTAAAGGAGGGAGAGAGAAAGTGAGAAGAGAGAAGGTAACATGTGAGGTGTTTGGAGGGTAGGTAACCAAACCAAATCATCCTCTTTGGATAAAAACAATGGAACAAATAAATAAAATTGTACACCTTCGTCTCGATCAATAGTTATCTTTTTCGATTCTATACTCTGTATCTGTCGATCCAAACTCAGATCGAACCAATCGAAATGTGATGAGTGTCTGGTTCATTCTGAACTTTTTTATATGGATCGAACATTCTAGGCACGGGAAACTGAACGTGAGGATAGTTAATAATAGAGGTATCCATCGATCCAAACTCAGATCGACCAATCGTGCTCGATCTGTTTCTGAATCTGGATATGTGAGTGTCTGGTTCTTAACTTTATTTACATATATGGATAATACCGAACATTCTAAACACGGGAAACTGAACGGGAGCACAACTAGTCAAGGTACCATCGATCCAAACTCTGATCAAACCAATCGTGTTCGACCAGTTTCCGAATCTGAGTGTCTGGTTCTGAACTTTATTTACATGGACCAAACATTCCAAGCACGGGAAACTGAACGAGAGCACAGCGAGTCAAGGTATCCATCGATCCAAACTCAGATCGAACCAATCGTGCTCGACATGTTTCCGAGTCTGGAAATGTGAGTGTCTGGTTCATAACTTTTTTAACATGCATGGACCGAACGTTCTAAACACGGGAAACTGAGTGGGAGCACAACTAGTCAATCGATTCAAACTTAGATCGAACCAATCATGTTCGATAGGTTTCCAAATCTGGAAATCTGAGTGTCTGGTTCTAAACTTTTTTTTAACATGGACCGAACATTCTAAACACTGAAAACTGAATGTGAGGACAACTAATCAATCAAGTTCGTTCGATCTAAATTTTCTGAACATTAACCTTAATCGAGAGTGATATTATAGATAACGATTGAACGGAACAGAGTGCAGATAAGATGTAGGGTTGGTTAGTTAAGGGGATGATGGTGGGACATGAAAAGTGATTGACAAGCAAAAAGGGCAAGGATGTCATGTGGAGGTTTAGTGTGGAATGGGATTCCTTGAGACTAATTGTGAATGGGATCTTCATACATACCACTCAATCACCAATAATAATGTTCTTTTTTATCTAGTCTAAAGGAATGTCACAAGCAACCACAATAATCAACTCAATTATGATAATTAAGTAACCATATTGATGATGATATTTAATTGTAAGATTATGACTTAGTTTGGTAATTTGTCCTTGAAATTGTGTATTTTAGTCTACTTAATACAACTATTATTTTCATGAATATTAGTGTTATATTCAAACATTTATATCGACCAACACAAGTAATCATATTAACGACGATAAATAGTTAGTGAAGTTAAATAATAATCAACATTTGAGATTGTGTATGCAATCGACTTAATTCAGATATATTGGTGTTTAGTTAATTGTCTATCATGACCATTTAGTTTGGTAATTAATCTTTGAAATTGTATATTCGAATATTGTTGTTATATTCAAACATTTATATCGACCAATACAAGTAATCACATGAACAGTGATAATCAGTCAAGTCAGATAATAACCAGTGTTTGAGATTGTGTATGCAATCGACTTAATTAAGATATATTGGTGTTTAGTTAATTGTCTATCATGACCATTTAGTTTGGTAATTAATCCTTGAAATTGTATATTCAAATATTGGTGTTATATTCAAACATTTATATCAACCAACACAATTAATCATATTAACGATGATAAATAGTCAGCAAAGATAGATAATAATCCGCGTTTGAGATTGTGTATGCAATCGACTTAATTCAAATATATTGGTGTTTAGTTAATTAATCTTTGAAATTGTGTATTCGAATATTGGTGTTATATTCAAACAATTGTACCCGATCACAATTTACACAAGTAATCATATTAATGATGATATTTAATCAATTGTACTTTCATGACTTATTTCGGCAATTTATCTTGAAATTGCGTACGTGAACGACTTAATTCAAATATTTTTCCACGAATTTTAGCATTATATTCAAGGAAATTAAAATGATAAATACAATCCTTATTACAAACTTACAATAACCCTTATGACTGTATTTAAAAGATTAAAAGAGAAAACAAAACCTTAATACACACAACACATACAGTCAATTGTACCTAGTTTCCATGCACAACTGGTTTTATGATTTTGAGTTTTATCACAAAAAATTCGAGTTTTGTTGTAAACTTTTTGACATTTAATGTAAAGTTGTCGAGTTTATTTACATAAATATTTTAGCTCAAAAACTTGTATAAACTCAGTAAATATATACAAAAACTCAAAAAATTTGTATCGAAACAATGTTATTGTACAACCAGTTATTGTATAATCCTATTTTTCATACTATATTAATTGTAACAATATATGTGTAATTTTGATACGTAATTATTTCGACATAATATTCCATGAATTATTATTTATTATGAGCCTAATTACTACCAAAAAGTAAGGTTAAGGTGACACTTAAATGCCAAAACTCGACCATATGTATAGCTAACTTTTCCTAATTAAATGTGATTGGGTAGGATCTTAAATATTTTGATTATGTTGACATGTATGATGTATGTATATATTGAGCCGTCTTTGTTATGAATGGTCACTAATTTGACTTTAATTACTAACTATTTATTTAATTTTTATTATTATCCCACTTACTTTTAATCGTCATTTAATTTAATAATAATCAATTTATTTACATTACCAACACTTGTAATGAAATATTGATATAATAATATAATCACATAAATAATGATTCATATTTCATGTATTTTATATTCGATTAATTGTATTTTTTTAATGATATTAGTTATATATATTATAACAGAAGAAGACTCATTGAACCAAGACTTATTCATCAGTGTACATTTGTCATCGCTAGATTAAGATGTCTGCAGTATTTTTAAGAGGGTTTTCGTTCATTCAACCTCAACTTAATTAGCTTTTTGCTTTCATACATTCTATGATCCATTAACGCTACTTTTATTTATTTATTTATTTATTTATATATTATGTAATATTTCAAAAACATATAAAAAGACTCTTGAAAATTCGTATAAAAATGAGATTTCAAAGTTAAAAATAATTCCAGAAATCATAATTACGTATGAATAAATTCTTAAAAAAAAAGTTGATATTTACAAACACACAAATTCTCGTTTATTAGAAATAATATCCTCATAAATTTATATCAGATCAAGTATATATGATGAACGATCAGTAACAAAATATGTATTTTACCTTAACTAAATGTGAATTTATCAGACACGTTTTATCCAGAAGACCGACTTTGATGATGACAAGGGTAGTTGGTAGGTTGGGTATACTCTCTATTGTGTAAGAGAGTGTACCTAATTTTGGCCTCTTGTAATCTATTTATTGTGTTGGGTCTTAGCTTTTTGTTGTTTGCATGCATATATCATATATGTCCATATCATATCCCTCCTTATTCATTCATTGGCCTTTCATTATACTCTTAGGTCTATTATTATTGGTGCAATCTACTACTACTATTATTATATAAAGTACATACTCCTAGCTTAAATTATTAGGGATAGATGTTATTTATTTGATCAAATAATAAAAAATAAAAATAAACCTTGAATTTTTAAAATAATCTAGGCAATGCCATGTTACTCTTACCTACTTTTGATTTGTTTGGTCTCTTGCTAAATATGTTACTTGAATATGATTAATTAATTAATTAATTAATTAATTAAGAATAAATTACCAAATAAGTCTATATCAATGCCTATATCATCTAGTAATTTTTTTGGGTTTAATTAGTGTGAATTCGATCCTCGAGAGCTTTAATATTGCTGTATTTTCAGGGTTCGAACTGAAACCTCTAATAGTTAAATTAGTAGGAGATATAACGTGAAAAATTAAATTTACATAACTTCGATCCCTCATCATATAAGAAATTTCTCAATAATGATATTGAGAGACGGTGTCAAACGTCATTACATTTTCAATGATCTAATAGATACTCCCTCCGTTCCAATGAATTGTTTGCCTTTCCTTTTGACACCAATGTTAAGGGAACCAATGAGGGAGTGACATGTAGAGCAAAACTAATGAAAAGGTCAAATTGCATATAAAAAATATTCCAAAAATAGAAAGGCAAACAATTCATTGAGACGCCCCAATATGGAATAGGCAAACAATTCATTGGAACGGAGGGAGTACATGCATAGTTGTAAAATACTTATATGATTTGATGATGAGATGAATGTTGACTAATGACTAAAGATTTTGAGCTCAAATTTGCAAATTGAAATACTTAAATACAACTAATAAAATGGCTAATTAGATTATACTGTATATAATAAATAATTAATTGTGATAAAAATATCGTTTTAAGGTCTAAATCGATTCACGACGAGTCAAATTTTGATAAAGTAAAGTTAATCATCATGAATTCATGACTCATGAGTCTTAGGCTCTTAGCTAATGGAGTGTAGTCTCAGAGTTCCAACTCGAGATCTCTGATCAGACTAATCTTAAAATCTTTGAGCTGTCATTTTTTGTATGTAGCTGTGGTTTGTGGTTACTGCATGTGTAAGACAGTCGTCTCACATCGTATGCTGATTTCTTTTTATAAAACTTCACTGACATTAATCAATAGTATATGCAACTGGTTGTCGTTTCACAAAAGTGAATCGTCTCACGTGTAAGACCGTCTTAACTGAAATAATTCGTTCAATGATGAATTTAATTAATTAATTAATTAATTTATGAGAGAATGTTTAGAAATTAGGGTTCATTCCAATCCCAAACATGCATGCATTATACACAAGTGATTAATTAATATAAGTGAAGTAATTACATTAACATTATGCAATTATACACATCACATGCATTCCAGCTTTCCTTGTGTAGTTGTATAGCTACAAGTGTACAACATATACAGGTTGTTAATCCATCTGTTAATCAAGGGGTTGAGTAAAATATAAATCAATTAAATAACAATTCACCCTAATTAATTATCAAAATTGAAGTTATTATTTTCTAAAAAAAAACCGTCCTATAACATAACACAGATCGTCTAATTCAACTTATAAATGATCGTGTTACTAATTAAATACATGAAGTTATAAATAAACCGATTTATACTTTCATACGGGAATAATCTGCGTTTAATTTGTTTTTCTCGTAAAATAAAGCAAAAGTAGTATATTCAATAAAATTATTTGAATATATATTATTTGTAATATTTTTACTTATAATAAGAGTATAAATAAAAATTAGATTATCTTACGCGAGAATTTGCGATAAAAATTGTAGCATCTAAACCATAAGATTAATAACATAAACTTGTAAAATTGGCATTCTAATTAACACTAAATTTAGTTTGTAAATTTTTAGACCAAGTCTTTTATTTGACAATTAACCACATATTATCCATAATTTTATCCACTAATTTCCAACCACTTAATCCCAATTTATAACAAAATACTCAATTTTTTTTAACCAAATAAAAAAATAAATTTCATAAGGTAAAAAACATAAAGCAAGCAATAACTTTCAACATTGAGGTTTTTTTAACCAAGTGGTAAAAAAAATTATGGCGGATAAAGCAGCAGGTGTAGGGGGTGAAAAAAGGCCACCGGGTAACCAACCAGGTGAAATTTTACACCAAAGGAAAAGTTTACCGTTTTGCCCTATGAGGATGGCTATTGGCGGCGCTGTGGTCGCTGTCACCCTCGGCTATTTTGTGTTGTACACCAAGAAGAAGCCAGAGTCGAGTGCCATGGACGTTGCGAAAGTCGCAACCAATGTTGCAACTCCCGGTCACACTCATCCTCCTAACTCGTCGAAGAGATCTTAGTATATTGCTTAATTAAGAAGATGAATATTTAATTTATTACTGTATGATGGAGGATATAACGTATTTAGATTTTGAATTTCTGTTACTTTTTATTATTGTACTTTGAACAAGTATATGTCCTTATTGACATAAAAAAGGACGTCCTCCCTAGTCGTGACTCGTGACTTTTTATTAGTGTACACATTGTTAAAGATATATTCCGTATTAGCATTCTTATTGTTATGTCACTATAGGAATATTGGCCGGATAATCTAAGGTTTTCTGAAATGAAAATTTGATTTTTTTTCAATTTTTTTAAAAGTTTGAAATTGTTAGATTGCATTGCTTACTCGTATATGTAATATCCCGAGTTTAAAGAGTATATATATTGGATATGGTGCTCAGAGGAGCGTGTATTGGATATGGTTTAAGAGGCTCGAATAAGTATTTAAAGGGATTGATAGTACAGTTCATGTCAACAAAGTGCACTTTCTTTTCTGGTTTCCCCAAGATAAGAACTCCACAGTTAAGCGGGATTGACTGAGAGTAATCTTACTTCCTGGGAAGGTTCCGGGATGCGCATGAGTGATGTCAAAATGCGCTGGAAAAGACCCGTGTTGATCTGTGGGCCAGTACACGATCTGTTGAGCGCCATAAGTGATATCACAGTCCACAAGTGGTGGCTGGGGTGTTACAGCATAAGAGTTCCAATCAAATAAAAATAATTCAGTATACCTTAGAGATGGAAGTGAGCACGCATGTTGACAGAGTGGTATCACTGGTAATCTGGTATGACCTCACTCGAACTCTACCCACAACCCTATCTGCCATAGCTGACACGATATACCGTGGGCACAAGCTAGCACTCCACGGGCCTAATGTCGCACCAACGCCGTTTTTTTTTTGGGAAAAATACTACGATTAGGATCTAACACGGTGCACGACATGGCACACATAGGCGGAGGACCCATTGGGCTGACACGCTAAGTTTTAAGGCCCACTAGAATGGCCCTATTCGTGATTGACACGTGGCCCAACACGACGACACATACGAAAAACAAAATATAGTCGTATGTGTGCTTGGAAAGTAGCGAAATTAGTTTGAGATGTTCTTATAACAAGA
This sequence comes from Agrostemma githago, assembly GCA_958450325.1. NCBI lineage: Eukaryota > Viridiplantae > Streptophyta > Magnoliopsida > Caryophyllales > Caryophyllaceae > Agrostemma > Agrostemma githago. The sequence continues at coordinate 80,088,961 of OY288241.1, read as the reverse complement.
CTCTTGCCACCGAAGATATCTTAGCCTAGTGGTTAAGACTACTAGGTGCTCTGCGACAGTAGGTTCCATGTTCGAATCCCTCTTCTCTATATTGTAATGCGACTAAATGCGCTCTTCGATGAACAAAAAAAATAAAAAATAAAAAAATAAAAATAACAAGACTCTTGCCCAGACTCATGCCCAAGCACGATAAAATCCAAACCAACTCTAATAGAACCCTATACTGCCCGACTCATCCCGGTTCCATCTCTAATACACGTAACACGCTAAATGAACCGACTTTATCTCATTATAAAATAAAACCACTCCAGATAACCGAGTAATTTTTCGATTAAATTCGCGCTTCGTTGAAAAAAAAAACATTCACTCTGCTTCTCTTTATTTTTCGATTAAATCCGCGCTTCGTTGAAAAAAAATCATTTCAATCTCCTTTTCTTTAATTTTCAATTAAATTCGCGCTTCGTTGAAAAAAAAACTTTTCACTCGGCTTCTCTTTATTTTTCGATTAAATCCGCTCTTCGTTGAAAAAAAAATCATTTCTGTCTCCTTTTCTTTATTTTTCAATTAAATCTGCGCTTCGTTGAAAAATAAAAAAACATTTCACTCTGCTTTCTTTATTTTTCGATTAAATCCGATCTTCGTTGAAAAAAAATCATTTCAGTCTCCTTTTCTTTATTTTTCAATTAAATTCGCGCTTCGTTGAAAAAAATAAAATAAAAATTTCACTCTACTTCTCTTTATTTTTCAATTAAATCCGCGCTTCGTTAAAAAATAACCCTTCTGTCTAACAATTTAATCGATTTTGTACTGGGGTTTTAGAAGGGGGAAGGTTTGAGAAAAGGGGAAAAAGAGGGGGGTTTAGAGAGAGAAAGGAGGGTTTTAGAGAGAGAAAATGGAAGCAATAGTAGTAGATGTTGGATCGAAGCACCTCAAAGCAGGATTTGCAATCCCTGATCAACCCCCTTCTGTGGTAATTTTACTTTTGATTTACTCAATTTTATTTTTTTATGTTTAATTTTTTTGTAGTTTTAATTAGTTTCTTAGGAATTATTATATTACAAAGCCGATATCTTTTGTTTAGTGGATTAGTTGATTGAGTTTATGCAAGAAAATGGGAATTGTTTGAATTGTGAGATTGATGGGTTGATTTCACCATTGAAGGAGTGGAGGAAATATTCGTGTGATTTAGGGTTTAAGTTGCCAATTATCTGTTTTTGTTGAGTATTTAGGGTGAATAAGGTTAGTTATCGCGGTAATGGAATTGGGTTTTGTTCAAATTAGTGTTTAGTACGACATTGAAGATGGTGAACTTGTAAGGAGATGTGTTATCCCTCTTTTTTTGGGCAATTTAGGGTTTAAAGATTCCACAATTATTGGTGAGTATTGTTGGTGAATAAGCTTAGTTATCGCGGTAATGCAAATGGGTTTCGATCAAATTAGGGTTGAGTCCGACATTGAAGGAGGTGCACTCGTAGGAAGTTATGTTATTCCTCTTTTTTGTGCAATTTAGGGTTTAAAGTTGCCACCTTTATCTGTATGTGACAAATGTTGATGGTGAATGTGGTTAGTTATCGCGGTAATTCAATTGGATTTTGTTCAAATTAGTGTTTAGTCCGACATTGAAGATGGTGCACTTGTAGGGAGATATGTTATCCCTCTTTTTTGTGCAATTTCGGGTTTAAAGTTGCCAACTTTATTCGCCTTTGATGAGTATTGTTGGTGAATATGGTTACTTATCGTGATACTGTAGTTGGGGTTTTATTCAGATTAGTGTTTAGTCTGGCATTGAAGTAGGGAGATATGTTATCCCTCTTTTTTGTGCAATTTAGGGTTTAAAGTTGCCAGCTTTATTCGCCTTTGACGAGTATTGTTGGTGAATGTTGTTAGTTATCGTGGAATGCAGATGAGTTTTGTTCAAATTAGTGTTTAGTATGACATTGAAGGAGGTGAACTTGTAGAGAGATATGTTACCCCTCTTTTTTTGTGCAATTTAGGGTCTAAAGTTGCCAACTCTTTTCGCCTTTGATGAGTATTGATGGTGAATATGCATAGTTATCGCGGTCATGCAAATGGGTTTTTGATCAAATTAGTGTTTAGTCCGACATTGAAGAAGGTGCACTGGTAGGTAGATATATTATCCCTCTCTTTTGTGCAATTTAGGTTGAAAGTTGCCACCATTATCAATTTATCGCTGTTTGATGAGCATTGATGGTGAATAAGCTTAGTTACGGTAATGCAATTGGGTCTTGTTCAAATTAGTGTTTAGTCCAACATTGAAGTTGGTGCACTGGTAGGTAGATATGATATCCCTCTCTTTTGTGCAATTTAGGTTGAAAGTTGCCACCTTTATCTGTCTTTGACTAGTATTGTTGGTGAATAAGCTTAGTTATTGCGATAATGCAATTGGGTTTTGTTCAAATTAATGTTTAGTCCAACATTGAAGGAGGAACACTTTTAAGGAGGTTTTTTCCGTCTTTTTGGTGTAATTTAGGGTTGAAAGTTGCCACCTTTATATGTGTTTGATTAGTATTATTGGTAAATATGCTTAGTTATCATGATAATGCTGTTGGGTATTGTTCAAATTAGTGTTTTACTTGGACAACGTGCGTGAAGTGTTTGTTTAATTCGTAGACGGAGTGGATTCTTTTGTTATACTAGTGTGTATGTCTGAAGGGTTTATGGCTTGCTCATCTAAGTTTTGAATACATGTAAATCTATCTTCATTCACGTCTCCTGATCACTATATAGACTGAAGAGTGACCATGATAACTTTAGTAAGGTTGAACCTAACCTCGTAAATGGGATTCAGATCATGCCTACACAAATGAAGTGCGTGCCAGAAGACGGTCCATCTGACGGAACCACATTATCAGAGGAAATCACAGTCGATCCTATTGTTCGTGGTTTTGTCAGTGATTGGGATGCGATGGAAGATTTGATGCACCATCTTCTCTACACGAGCCTTGGTTGGGAAATCGGCAATGAAGGCCAAATATTATTTGCCGATCCACTCTTAATACCCAAGGTTGTTTCAACGTTTCTCTCTTATCTCTTATAGCCCAAAAAACTGTTCTACCGCAACACATACTCACTTCTGCCTCTGTGAATTGACTAGGCTGCGAGAGAGCAATGGGCCCAAATGATGTTTGAGAAATTTAATGTCTCGGGATTTTATGCAACGGAGCAAGCTGTATTGTCTCTATATGCAGCAGGACGTATTTCTGGCTGTACGGTTGATATCGGCCATGGCAAGATAGGTATATCAATTCTCTATGTACCTGAGACCTACTGTACTTAGTCGCATTACAATATAGGCGAGGGGATTCGAAGTTCGAACCTCTATTGTCCAGGATACCTAGTCTTAACCACTAGGCGAAGACCCAGAGTATGTGTGTAATTTGAGTCTTTTGTACACGACAGATATAGCGCCGGTGATTGAAGGAGCGGTGCAACATATTGCCTCAAGAAGATTTGAAATCGGGGGTGCAGATTTGACCAAGCTACTTGCAGAAGAGCTTGGAAGATCGAATCCCATGGTTAATCTCAAACTCCAAGACGTCGAGAAACTTAAAGAGGAATATGCAAGCTGTGCCGAAGATGATCTCGCCTATCAGAAAACCCAAAAATCGTGCCCAGTCGAGCAGCACACTTTGCCCGATGGTCAGGTTCGTTACTCCTCACTTCCACAGCCCGTAATTCATTTTTTTTCACAGTAAATTCTGCATCAGGATCTGAAAAATGAATCTGCGTTCTGCTGTAGATAATAACTATTGGAAAAGAACGGTATAAGGTGGGCGAGGCTTTATTTAAACCAAGTATACTAGGGTTAGATGCTCATGGCATTGTTGAGCAACTCGTCCATTGTATATTATCCGTATCTTCAGAGAATCATCGACAGTTGCTCGAGAGCACTGTATTATGTGGCTGTACATCTTCCATGATAGGTAAATATTCCGTTGCCTCCACTTTCTTAGCATCATTTGCTACCTTTAGTACCGATAAAGCCATTATGTGCATGGTCTTGCAGGTTTCGAGAGTAGGTTTCAGAAAGAAGCTAACTTGAGCTCCTCGGCTATTCATCCTTCAGTCGTGAAGGTGTTTTCAGTTCTTGTGATCTCGTTTCTTCAACATTTGTCGATGAATTACTTTCAAAATCTGATTTTTTTTTGATGACAGCCTCCAGAATACATGCCGGAGAATTTGCCTCAGTATTCGGCATGGGTGGGCGGTGCAATACTAGCCAAAGTCGTCTTCCCACAAAACCAGCACGTAACCAAGGCAGATTACGACGAAAACGGGCCTGCTGTCGTTCACAGAAAATGTTTCTGAGAAGTCCGAGGTTTGGCTTACAACTAACTTTAACAAACCCGTCAACAATTGAGGATCTTAGTTTAATTGTTCGGGATAATTGTATGGGTTTGTTAAGCTCTATTTATGATTATTACTCGATGCATTCCTTGTAAAACAACACTGATTTGGAAATCGAGATGCTGCTCTGCCTCTGTTTCTGATATTGTTTTCATCGCTTTTCTGTTCTCTGACTTCTGAAATACTCTTATAAACGATAAACTCGATCCATATACATATAGTAACATTAACTACTAATCGACATACTTAAAATTTACGACTAATTAAGTAATTAATTAACATAGTAAATATACAGTAAAGGCAACTGGCAATGGATTCTACAGTAATAAAACTTGTTAATTCTCCTAATATTTGACCTATTGATGCAATCCTCTCCATTTGCTGTTTGATTATCTTCTTCTTGTTTTTCCAGTAAATTCATTAGTAACATACTCCATCCACGCTCTCTGAGTGTCGTCAGTTCCTATGATTCCGTAAATATGTCATCAGAACACAGTCGGATATGTAAATCAGATTATTCAGGTCGGATCAGGGAAAAAGGTGTAACCTTTGAGGCTCTTTAAACCCGTTGCTGGTTGGAACAGCAGCCTGCGGAGGTGGATGTATATGGAGTTTTGCAAACTGAGAATCGATGTCACAGCTGCGTCCACGACGATGTGCAGCAGCTTGTTGTTTCTGTCTCTGCCTCTGCTGATGCTGGTTCACATTCTGCAGATGGTATAGGTACTGCAGCCTGGCAAGCTCTCTATCCAACAGTTCCTGTTCAACTGTCATTTTCCCGACATTTCAATGCTCTTACATGTCATTCAGAGTTTCAGATCGAGTTTCTAAGTTTTGCCAGGTATATATATTATACTATTATACTTACGTGACTTGACGAAGTGTTCTTGAGACAAACTCTCTAAACGTTGCTTAAGCGCTCTATTCTCCATCGCGAGTATCATATTCTGCTGATCAAGAAACTCCAATTGTGCCGAAACTTCTGCTCCTTTCATCTGAAATCGAATAAATTCAGAAAAAAAAACATTGTATTTTTATAAGCAGAATCAAACAGTTGACAGTAATGCTAGATTTTACCTGCAATACATGAGCATTACTCTCTAATTCTGCAATATACTGCAACTTCCTGACTCGTGATCTCCTCGCATTATGCCTGTCATAATTGCAGCAACATCAACAGCATCTTACAGCAAAATCCGAAGAAAAAAACAGTACTGACATGCGACAGCTGACAGCGGAAATCTTACTGTTTTCGTTTAGCATCAGGCTTAGGAGCAGAAGGCAGGAGCTTCATCTGACAACCATCGCTTCCACCAGAAGAATTTTCCGACCCATCACCCTGGTTCAGTCCCTCAGTCGGTTCAACCACTTCCCGTTCATGGGCCTGACTCGGCTTCCTGGTGGGCCACTGGGGTGCCTGAAAAGCAGTCCAACTAGGCCCACCACCGCCCATGGCGGCATTACCAGCTAAGTAGGCAAATGGGTCGCTTGCAGACCGTCTATGAGGCTTATTAGCTGGTGAATCGGGTTCATTCAGGAGATCCTCGAACCAGGAGGGTACCTCGTCGGTCAACACTTCTGTGGAGCTTGAACCCGGGATTCTAGGTGGTAGCGGTGCAGGTGCAGGTGCTGGTGCTGGTGCTGGACCGCGACAACCCACTACCGCGATTTGAGTATTTGGTAGCCCAGCCAACATACTGTGAGTAAATCTCTTTTTTTTTTTTTTTACTGGAAATTTGAAGGTAAATTTTTTTATGCAGGGTAAAACATGCAATTTGGGTATTTTTAACAGCTGAAACAAAAAAATAAAATAAAATTTAGAAGTAGGTTAAATTGTTAAAATTCATGCAATAATTACTTGAATATATCAAAAATAATTTGTTATTTTTAGAGGATCTTTGCATGAATAAAAGAGGGCTAGATAAATCGACCTCTAAAATAATAATAAAATTCTATCTAGTATGAGTCAGGTGAATAATTAAATGTTATCCATCTAGGAAAAAAAATATTCGTTAACATTAAATCGTTTATTTATTACCAATTTTAGATGATTGCGTTACAATGAAAACCTGAATTAAAACGTCGACAAGCGACAACATAAATATATCATAATTTTACTTGAAAATCAAATCTATCGTGTTTTTTTTTTTGGGATTCTTGCATGGATAACAACGGGTCAGATAAACCGAATTCTAAAAATAATAAAATCATATAAAAGTATGAATCGTTGAATAATTAAATGTTAACATGAACTTTGACGCCGGCAGGCGACAACATAAATATATCAGTATTAAAATTCGAAACATACGTTAAAAATTCACCACTGATGATCGCCTTGGACGAGAGGAAACCAACACCTACCACGGAAAAGCACCCGCCGGTTGGTTTGGCGGGCGGCGGCCACTTTTTTTTTTTTTTTTTTTTTTTTTTTTTCTTTCTTTCTTTCTTATTCTCCGAAACTAAATTAATAATTTTTTTCTATACTTTTTTATTTTATGCCGTTGCCTTAAACTGAGTTAGAGGAAGTAAAAAAGATTTTTTTAAAAAAAATAAAAATAAAAATAAATAAATTACGAAAGAAAAATAGTTGTAAGAAAAACAAATGTAATGTGATCCATCATTTACGTTACTTATTGTTATCCTCTATTTTGCCAGCTTAGTTTTTGGGAGCTATAGTATTTTTAGCTTATCCAAGTTAATAAAAGGGTTCGATAAAATATATATTTCGCGTGTGTGTGTATATATATATATCGTTTTTTAAATCGTTATCATTATACTCGTATGTGAACCTAAAATCTAAATTTAGGATTTCTATTTATTATGTTTTCGAATTTTATTTATACTCGAAACTAAATTATTTTAGAGTTTTTTCAACAATCGTGACTCATTTCATGTTATACGGGTCCTATTTAGACGGCCAACAAAATATCTCACATTTTTTGAAAAATCGTTAGAAACGGGCGAATTTGAAGGTTATTATCCACGTTTTTCGAGCTGATTTTGTCTCGAAATTAATCGTCTCCAAATTCGCATAGTAACTACTCTATAAATTGTAGAAATGTCTCGTATAAATAGATGGTACGTATTGTCTGATATAAACACATTTAAAAGAAATTTAACTGTCTTTCGAATAACGTCAAATTAGAGCGAAATTTTCGATATGTATACTCGAAACTAAACTATTTTAGAGTTTTTTCAACAACCGTGAGTCATTTTAGGTTATACGGGTCCTATTTAGACGACCAACAAAATATCTCATCTTTCTTAAAAAAAAATAATCAAAAATGGTCGAATTTGAAGGTTATTATCCACGTTTTTGGGGCCGATTTTGCCTCAAAATTAAAAGTCTCCAAAATCACATAGTAACTACTGCATACAATGTAGAAATGTCTCGGTGAAATAGATGGTACATGCTGTTTGATATAAACACATTTAAAAGATATTTAACTATCTTTCGAATAACGCCGGATTAGAGCGAAATCTTCGATATATATACTCGAAATTAAACTATTTTAGAGTTTTTTCAACAACCGTAAGTCATTTTATGTTATACGGCTCCTATTTAGATGTCATCAAAATATCTCACATTTTTCGAAAAATCATCAAAAATAGACGAAATTGAAGGTTATTATCCACGTTTTTGGGGCCGATTTTGCCTCGAAATTAAATGTCTCCAAATTCTCATAGTAACTACTCCATATAATCTAGAAATGTCTCGGTGAAATAGATGGTACATATTGTTTGATATAAACACTTTTAAACGACATTTAACTATCTTTCGAATAACGTCGGATTAGGGCGAAATCTGCGATATATATACTCGAAACTAAACTATTTTAGAGCATTTTCAACAACTTAAGTCATTTTACATTATACGTGTCTTATTTTGATGGTTAGCATATTATCTCACATTTTTCGAAAAATCATCAAAAAAGACAAAATTGAAGGTTATTATTCACAATTTTTGGGCCGATTTTGCCTCGAAATTAAATGTCTCCAAATTCTTATAGTAACTACTCCATGTAATGTAGAAATGTCTCGGTGAAATAGATGGTACATATTGTTTGATATACACACTTTTAAACGACATTTAACTATCTTTCGAATAACGTCGAATTAGAGCGAAATTGTTAGATACATATATACTCAAAACTAAATTATTTTAGAGTTTTTTCAACAACCGTGAGTCATTTTATGTTATACGGGTCCTATTTAAACGGCCAACAAAATATCTCATATTTTTCGAAAAATCATCGAAAACAAGTGAATTTGAAGGTTATTTATTATCCACGTTTTTCAGGCCGATTTTGTCTCGAAATTAAATGTCTCCAAATTCGCACAGTAACTACTCCATACTTTGTAGAAATGTCTCGATGAAATAGATGGTACATATTGTTTGATATAAACACATTTAAACGACATTTAACTATCTTTCGAATAACGTCGAATTAGAGCGAAATCTTCAATTTATATACTCGAAACTAAATTATTTTAGAGCTTTTTCAACAACCGTGAGTCATTTTATGTTATATGGGTCTTATTTATACGGCCAACAAAAGATTTCACATTTTCCGAAAAATCATCAGAAACGGGTGAATTTGAAGGTTATTATCCACGTTTTTCGGGCCGATTTTGCCTCGAAATTAAACGTCTCTAAATTTGCACAGGAACTACTCCATATAACGTAGAAATGTCTCGGTAAAATAGATGGTACATATTGTTTGATATAAACACATTTAAACGAGATTTAACTATCTTTCGAATAACGCCAGATTAGAGCGAAATCTTCGATATATATACTCGAAACTAAACTATTTTAGTGTTTTTTCAACAACCGTGAGTCATTTTATGTTATACGGATCCTATTTATACGGCTATCAAAATATCTCACGATATTTAACTATCTCTCGTATAACGTCGAATTGGAACAAAATTTTCGATATATATATATACTCGAAACTAAACTATTTTAGAGTTTTTTCAACAACCGTGAGTCATTTTATGTTATACGGGTCCTATTTAGACGGCCAGCAAAATATCTCACATTTTTCGAAAAATCATCAGAAACGGGCGAATTTGAAGGTTATTATTCACGTTTTTCAGGCCGATTTTGTCTCGAAATTAAATGTCTCCATAAGCGTACGGTAAGTATTCCTTACATGGTAATATTGTTTCGATGTAACCAAAGATCGTGTGGTTTGACATAAACGCTGCAAATATTAGCTCTATGTGAGACGTTTTTTTTATAGAAACGCCGCAAATGAAGGTCTATTTTGAGGCGTTTTCCTTTTAAAGATGCCGCAAATGTATTTATTTTAAATCAAAAAAGGCTTCATTTGTATCGTTTTTACAAAAAAACCCAAATAATGGCTGTATGTGAGGCTATTTATCTCATGGACGTCATAAATGTAATTGATTTTAAACTAAAAAAGGCTTCATTTGAGGCGTTTATACAAAAAAAACACCTCAAATAATGGCTGTATGTGAGGTGATTTATCTCATAAACGTCACATATGAGGGTCTATTTTGAAGCGTTTTTTCTCAAGCTGCCGCAATTGTAATATACTTTAAATTATAAAAACTTTATTTGCAGCTTTTTTATTTGAGGCGTTTATACAAATAAACACCTCAAATAATGCATGTGAGGCGATTTATCTCATAAACGTCTCAAATGAGGGCCTATTTGAGGCGTTTTTTCTCAAACTGCCGCAAATGTAACACTGTACTTAAATTTTAAAAAGCTTTATTTGCGGCGTTTTTTATGAAAAAAATGCCGCAAATAATTGCTCTATCTGAGGCGTTTCTGAAAAAAAACGCTGCAAATGAAGACATATTTTGAGGCGTTTTCTCTTATAGACGCCGCAAATGTAATTTATTTTAAATTGAAAAGGAGCTAATTTGCGACATTTTTCTTCAAAAAAATGCCGCAAATAATTGATCTATGTGAGGCATTTTTTTCCGCAAAAGACGCTGCAAATAACCCCTACTTCAAGGCATTATCTTGCAATGACACCGCAAATGTCCATTTTCATGAGAATAAACCAAACCAAATGTTATACCCGGGAGCATATTCCAATCGATATACGGAGTACACTATATTTATACAAGTCCAAAAAGTTAACATGGATACGTTTAAAAATACTCGTAAACTTAATACAATCCTAAAAAGTTAGAATTAGATAGTCTAATTTGTCCCACAATTCTCAACTTCACCGTGGCTGTAAAATTACATGGATTACCAAATTGATAGTCTAATCATAAAACAATTAACCAATAATTTAATCATGTTTTATTTGTCGAAAACAAAATAAAACAGGAAAGTCGCACCGTTAGTCATTAAAACACCCAAACAAGAGGGTAAGAGGGAGAGGTGTTACTCATACCTGAAGTCCAGACAGTCGGAGGCACATAGAGTTCTAATACTTTCAGACTGAGATTTCAGGTCGAGTTTTTTCATCTTGCTTTTGAATCTTTTAACAGTTGATCTTACTGCCTCGGCTTCCAATTCCTTGAAGTGTAGTTCATGCCTTCTTTTGGCCATATTTCTAGTTCTTGCTTCAACGTCGAGACACCCTGTTTTTCTTCTCCATTTCCTTCAGTTGCAATTATTATTTATGGAATAACATGCTCGCCATGAGCATCAGAATCAGGCTCGCCATCAATGCCCCCTTAATATGTCAGACATAACTTGACATTCAGAACTACTCGTAGTACATATGGTAAGCACGATAATTTTGCAAGTTCAAGTGAATGTCATCACACGACAAAATGAGCCACCGGAACCACCCACTATAGAATAAAAAGGCAACAAATAACACCAAAAAATGCGGTAAAATCAAAACATTACAAAGCATCATAGAAGAGCGAGGTCGTGCAAAGGGAGGGAGGGTCAGGGGCTCGATTGTCTGAAAAACAAGAAGCAAATCGATCAAAAAGCAATAATTAACATCCCTGAAAAGCAAATCAACAAAAAGAAGAGAAGGAATAAATAGAAACCGCCATTGTTGAGTAGTAGTTGCAGGTATAAACACGATGAAAAAAAAAATCAAATTTTAGGGTTCGGTCAAAAACCCAGTAGAGACAATCAGAAAACAGCAAAGAACACAACAATTCAGATACCAAATCCTAAAATTAAATCCCCAAAAAAAAACAAGAAGAAATTCAAATAAAAAAATCGGAAAAAAAAAAACCCTAAAAAATTGATCGTCTGAAATTCAATTATTATTAACATCCCTGAAAAGCAAATCAACAAAGAGAAGAGAAGGAAGATATAGAAATCGCCATTGTTGAGTAGTAATTGCAGGTACAAACAAGATGAAATCAATATAAGAATAATTATAATTTCCAATTAATTTGGGGAAAAAATTTTGGGGGGGAAAGTATACAGAAGCTGTACCGGAATTTGATCACAAAAACGCTCGATTTGTGAATTGTTAACGAATCACTCAAAAAAGAAATCAGCTGAAAACGCTCGTTTTTCGGGCTGATTTTGTCTCAATTAAATGTCTCCAAATTCATATAGTAACTACTCCATACAAGTTAGAAATGTCTCGGTGAAATAGATGGTACATATTGTTTGATATAAACACATTTAAAAGACATTTAATTATCTTTCGAATAATGTCGGACTAGAGGGAAATCTTCGATATATATATATATACTCGAAACTAAACTATTTTAGAGTTTTTTTCAACAACCGTAAGTCATTTTATGTTATACGGATCCTATTTTGACGGCCAGCAAAATATCTCACATTTGTCGAAAAATCATCAGAAACGTGCAATTTTGAAGGTTATTATCCATGTTTTCGAGCCGATTTTGTTTCGAAATTAAATGTATTCAAATTCGCATAGTATATACTTCATTCATTGTAGAAATGTCTCCGTGAAATAGAAGGTACATATTGTTTGATATAAACACATTTAAAAGACATTTAACTATCTTTCGAATAACACGTCGGATTAGAGCGAAATTTTCGATATATATATACTCGAAACTAAACTATTTTAGAGTTTTTTCAACAACCGTAAGTCATTTTATGTTATACGTATCCTATTTAGACCGCCAACAAAATATCTCACATTTGTCGAAAAATCATCAGAAACGGGCGATTTTGAAGGTTATTATCCACGTTTTTCGGGTCAATTTTGTCTCGAAATTAAATGTCTCCAAATTCAAATAGTAACTACTCCATACAATGTAGAAATGTCTCGATGAAATATATGGTACATAATGCTTGATATAAACACATTTAAAAAAAATTAATTATCTTTTGAATAACGTCGGATTCGAGCGAAATCTTCGATATATATGCTCAAAACTAAACTATTTTAGAGTTTTTTCAACAACCGTAAGTCATTTTATGTTATACGTGTTCTATTTAGACGGCCAGCAAAATATCTCACATTTGTCGAAAAATCATCAGAAACGGGCGATTTTGAAGGTTATAATCCACGTTTTTCGGGCCGATTTTGGCTCAAAATTAAATGTCTCCATATTCACATAGTAACTACTTCATACAATGTAGAAATGTCTCGGTGAAATAGATGGTACATATTGTTTGATATAAACAATTGAAGGTTATTATAAACAATAGATGGTGAAATCACTTGAAACGGACGAATTTGAAGGTTATTATTCACGTTTTCGGGCCGATTTGAGGCTATTTTGAAGGTTAAAACCGCCTCAAATGAAGGTCTATTTTGAGGCTTTTCTTTTTAAAGACGCCGCAAATGTATTTATTTTAAATTAAAAAAGGCTTCATTTGAGGCGTTTATACAAAAAAACACCTCAAATAATGGATGTATGTGAGGCGATTTATCTCATAAATGTCGCAAATGAGGGTCTATTTTGAGGCGTTTTTTCTCAAGCCGCGCAAATGTAATATATTTTAAATTAAAAAATCTTTATTTGCGGTGTTTATACAAAAAAAAACCTCAAATAATGGCTGTATGTGAGACAATTCATCATATAAACGTCCCAAATGAGGGCTTAATTTGAGGCGTTTTTTCTGAAACCGCCGCAAATGCAGTACAGTATATATTAAATTAAAGTAGCTTTATTTGCGGCGTTTTTTACGAAAAAAGTCACAAATACTTGCTCTATCAGAGGCGTTTTTTCGCAAAAACGCCACAAATAAGGCACATTTCTATTTGCTATCTGAGGCATTTTTTTTGCAAAGACGCCGCAAATGAAGGCATATTTTGAGGCGTTTTTTTCTTGTAGACGCCGCAAATGTAATTTATTTTAAATGAAAACAGGTACATCTGTGGCATTTTTTAACAAAGAAACCACATATGCTCTATGTGAGGCGTTCAATCGAAAAACGCCATAAAAGGTCTATTTTAAGGCGTTCTCTCTCAAGCAAATGTAATTTATTTTATATTAAAAAAAGGTTAATTTGTGACGTTTTCTACCAAAAAAAGGCCACAAATAATTGTTCTATGTGAGGCGTTTCTTTGCAAAAGACGCTGCAGATAACCCCTACTTTGAGGCGTTGTCTTGCAATGACGCCGCAAATGTCCATTTTCATTAAGATTATAAACCAAACCAAATGTTTTACTATACACGATATTTATACAAGTCCAGAAAGGTAACATGGGTACTTTTAAAAATACTCGTAAACTTAATAAAATCCTACAAAGTTCGAATTATATAGTCTTATTTAGTATAACAACTTCTAAAATATAAAATTCATTTGTCCCACAATTCTCAACTTCACCGTGGCTATAAAATTACATGGATTACCAAATTGATAGTCTAATCACGTTTTGTTTGTAGAAAACAAAATAAAACAGGAAAGTCGCAGCACCGTTAGTCATTAAAACACCCAAACAAGAGGGTAAGAGGGAGAGGCGTTACGCATACCTGAAGTCCAGACAGTGTGTGCTGTTTCTTGGTATATATCTGACTTTCAGACTGAGATTTCAGGTCGAGTTCTTTCATCGAGCTTTTGAATCTTCTAACAGTTGATCTTGCTGCCCTCGGCTTCCAATTCCTTGAAGTGTAGTTCATGCCTTCTTTTGGCCATATTTCTAGTTCTTGCTTCAACGTCGAGACACCCTGTTTTTCTTCTCCATTTCCTTCAATTGCAGCCTTTTCTTCAGTTTTGGTTAGAATCTATGGTGATGGGGTTGATGTCTTTTTCGACCGTGCTGATGAACTTCGAACCTTTGAATGCTTATCTCAAAATGGTCATGGTCCTCGTCTTCTTGCCAGCTTTACTGACGGCCGTATTGAAGAGTTCATCCATGCCAGGGTATGTATGTCTGCACCCTGCAATGCTATTCAGTTTTGATTGTGTTATGTTTGTGAATTGATGCTGAAATGTTGTCTTATCATAATTGTTGCCTTCTTTGCAGTTTTCTCCTGTTTTTTTTTTCTGTTTAATGTAACAAACTGTCATCTGTCATTGCATCAGTTCTTGGATCAGTAGTTAGTTATCGTCTGAGACGATCTCAATTTAGTTTGACTGTATATATTTTCTTGGAAAAAGATTAGGATTGAATGAATGTTAGAGATCAATAACTCATCTGTACTAAATTTACTAATATACGACCCTGAAAATCTCAAAAGAAAAGTGATCGAGTTCATCATACAGTTAGAGCATGTAAGCCCGATCAATGAACTTCATAAATGAGAAGCATCGTTGCCAGCCCACAGAAAGTATACCTATTCCGAAGAAATTGTTAATGGGGAAACAAAAAAAGACGGTACAGTATCAGTACCAGTATCAGTATCAACAATATCCAATTATTATTTATGGAATAACATGCTCGCCATGAGCATCAGAATTTGTATCAGCTCCAGAATGCTCTGTAATACTCGGGAGGCATAAAAAGGGCAGAATTTGTATGTAAGTCCAATCGATCAACTTATCAGCAAGTTTAACTATTTATAGAAGGAATGCTTCATCATCCACAAGACGACGACGACAACAACAACAACATCAAAGTCATTCATGGAACAATTAGTCACATGGTGTCTCCAAATTCGCATAATAACTACTCCATACATTATAGAAATGTCTCGGTGAAATAGATGGTAGATATTGTTTGATATAAACACTTTTAAATGATATTTAACTATCTTTCGAATAACGTTGGATTAGAGCGAAATCTGCGATATATATATATACTCGAAACTAAATTATTATAGAGCATTTCCAACAACCTTTAAGTCGTTTTTTGTTACACGAGTCCTATTTTGACGGTCAGCAAATTATCTCATATTTCTTAAAAAAATCATCAAAAACGGACGAATTTGAAAGTTATTATCCACGTTTTTGGGGCCGATTTTGCTTCGACATTAAATGTCTTCAAATTCGCATAGTAACCACTACGTATAATGTAGCTCAGCGAAATAGATGGTACATATTGTTTGATATAAACACATTTAAAAGACATTTAACTATCTTTCGAATAACGTCGGATTAGAACAAAATCTTCGATATATATACTCGAAACTAAACTATTTTAGAGTTTTTTCGACAACCGTAAGTCATTTTATGTTATACGTGTCCTATTTAGACCATCAGCAAAATATCTCACATTTGTCGAAAAATCATCATAAATGGGCGATTTTGAAGGTTATTATCCACGTTTTTCGGACCGATTTTGTCTCGAAATTGAATGTCTCCAAATTCACATAGTAATTACTCCATACAAGTAGAAATGTCTCGGTGAAATAGATGGTACATATTGTTTGATATAAATACATTTAAAAGGTATTTAACTATCTTTCGAAAAACGTCGGATTAGAGTGTAATCTTCGATATATATATACTCGAAACTAAACTATTTTTGAGTTTTTTCAACAACCGTAAGTCATTTTATGTTATACGTGTCCTATTTAGACGGCCAAAAAAATATCTCATATTTGTCGAAAAATCATCAGAAACGGGCGATTTTGAAGGTTATTATCCACGTTTTTCGAGCCGATTTTGTGTCGAAATTAAATGTCTTCAAATTCGCATAGTAACTCCTCCATACAATGTAAAAATGTCTCAGTGAAATAGATGATACATATTGTTTGATATAAACACATTTAAAAGATATTTAAGTATCTTTCGAATAACGCCGGATTATAGCGAAATCTTCGATACATATATACTCGAAACTAAACTATTTTAGAGTTTTTTCAACAACCGTAAGTCATTTTATGTTATACGTGTCCTATTTAGACGGTCAACAAAATATCTCACATTTGTCGAAAAATAATCAGAAACGGGCGATTTTGAAGGTTATTATCCACGCTTTTCGAGCCGATTTTATCTCGAAATTGAATGTATCCAAATTCACATAATAACTACACCATACAAAGTAGAAATGTCTCGGTGAAATAGATGGTACATATTGTTTGATATAAACACATTTAAAAGACATTTAAATATCTTACGAATAACGTCGGATTCGAACGAAATCTTCGATATATATACTCAAAACTAAACTATTTTAGAGTTTTTTCAACAATCGTAAGTCATTTTATGTTATACAGGTCCTATTTAAACGGCCAGCAAAATATCTCACTTTTTTTCGAAAAATCATCAGAAACGGGCGATTTTGAAGGTTATTATCCATGTTTTTCAGGTCGATTTTGTCTCAAAATTAAATGTCTCCAAATTCGCAAAGCAACTACTCCATACAATATAGAAATGTCTCAGTGAAATAGATGGTACATATTGTTTGATATAAACACATTTAAACGGCATTTAACTATCTTTCGAATAACGTCGAATTAGAGCGAAATCTTCGAATATATATACTCGAAACTAAACTATTTTAGAGTTTTTTCAACAACCGTGAGTCATTTTATGTTATACGGCTCTTATTTAGTCGGCCAGCAAAATATCTCACATTTGTCGAAAAATCATCAGAAACGGGTGATTTTGAAGGTTATTATCCACGTTTTTCGGGTCGATTTTGTCTCAAAATTAAATCTCTTTGAATTCGCATAGCAACTACTCTATACATTGTAGAAATGTCTCGGTAAAATAGATGGTACTTATTGTTTGATATAAACAAATTTAAAAGACATTTAACTATATATCTTACGAATAACGTCGGATTAGAGCGAAATATTCGATATATATACTCTAAACTAAACTATTTTAGAGTTTTTTCAACAACCGTAAGTCATTTTATGGTATACGGGTTCTATTTAGACGGTTTGCAAAATATCTCACATATGTTGAAAAATCATCAGAAACGAGCATTTTTGAAGGGTATTATCCACGTTTTTGGGCCGATTTTGTCTCAAAATTAAATGTCTCCAAATTCACATAGTAACTACTCCATACAATGTAGAAATCTCTCGGTGAAATAGATGATACATGTTGTTTTTCAAAAAGACATTTAACTATCTTTCGTATAACGTCGGATTAGAGCGAAATCTTCGATTTATAAACTAGTTTAGAGTTTTTCAACAATCGTAACTCATTTTATGTTATACAAGTCCTATTTAAACGGCCAGCAAAATATCTCACTGTTTTCGAAAAATCATCAGAAACGGGCGATTTTGAAGGTTATTATCCACGTTTTTCAGGTCGATTTTGTCTCGAAATTAAATGTCTCCAAATTCGCAAAGTAACTACTCCATACAATATAGAAATGTCTCAGTGAAATAGATGATACATATTGTTTGATATAAACACATTTAAACGGCATTTAACTATCTTTCGAATAACGTCGAATTAGAGCGAAATCTTCGATATATATACTCGAAACTAAACTATTTTAGAGTTTTTTCAACAACCATAAGTCATTTTATGTTATACAGATCCTATTTAGTCGGCCAGCAAAATATCTCACATTTGTCGAAAAATCGTCAGAAACGGGCGATTTTGAAGGATATTATCCATGTTTTTCGAGCCGATTTTGTCTCGAAATTAAATGTCTTCAAATTGGCATAGTATATACTTCATTCATTGTAGAAATGTTTCGGTGAAATAGATGGTACATATTGTTTGATATAAACACATTTAAAAGACATTTAACTATCTCACATTTTTTGAAAAATCACATGAAATGGACGAATTTGAAGGTTATTATCCACATTTTCGGGCGATTTGCTTCTGAAATTAAATGTCTCCATAAGCATACGGTAAGTATTCCATGCATGGTAATATTGTTTCGGTGTAACTAGAGATTGTGTGGTTTGACATAAACACTGCAAATATTAGCTCTATGTGAGACGTTTCTTTGTAAAAAACCCGCAAATAAAGGTCTATTTTGAGGCTTTTCTTTTTAAAGACGCCGCAAATGTATTTATTTTAAATTAAAAAAGGCTTCATTTGTGGCGGTTTTACAAAAAAACACCTTAAATAATAGCTGTATGTTAGGCAGATTATCTCATGGATGTCGCAAATGTAATTGATTTTAAATTAAAAAAGGCTTCATTTGAGGCGTTTAAACAAAAAACACCTCAAATAATGGATGTATGTGAGGCGATTTATCTCATAAATGTCGCAAATGAGGGTCTATTTTGAGGCATTTTTTCTCAAGCCGCCGCAAATGTACTATATTTTAAATTAAAAAATCTTTAGTTGCAGTGTTTATACAAAAAAAAACCTCAAATAATGGCTGTATGTGAGGCAATTCATCATATAAACGTCCCAAATGAGGGCCTAATTTGAGGCGTTTTTTTCCTGAAGCCGCCGCAAATGCAGTACAGTATATATTAAATTAAAATAGCTTTATTTGCGGCGTTTTTTACGAAAAAATGTCGCAAATAATTGTTCTATTTGATGCTTTTTTTCGCAAAAAAACCGCAATTAAGGCATATTTCTATTTGCTATCTGAGGCGTTTTTCACAAAAACGCCGCAAATGAAGCATATTTCGAGGCGTTTTTCCACATAGACGCCGCAAATGTAATATACTTAAAATTAAATAGGCTCACTCGTGGCGTTTTTAACAAAAAAAAAAACTCAAATAATTGCTCTACGTGAGGCAGTTTCTGAAAAACGCCATAAAAAGTCTATTTGAGGCGTTTTCTCTCAAAGACGCCGCAAATGTAATTTATTTTAAATTGCGACATTTTCTCCAAAAAGAAGCCGCAAATAATCGATCTATGTGACGCATTTCTTCGCAAAAGACGCTGCAGATAACCCATACTTTCAGATGTCTTGCAATGACGCCGCAAATGTCCATTTTCATTGAGAATAAACCAAACCGGAAGTCCAGACAGTCGGAGGCACATAAAGTTCTAATAAGTGTGCCGTTTCTTAGCCTATATCCGACTTTCAGACCGAGATTTCAGCTCGAGGTCTTTCATCTTCACTTTTGAATCTTTTAACAGTTGATCTTGCTGCCCTCGGCTTCCAATTCCTTGAAGTGTAGTTCATGCGTTCTTTTGGCCATATTTCTAGCTCTTGCTTCAATGTCGAGACACCCTGTTTTTCTCCTCCATTTCCTTCAGTTGCAGCCTGTTCTTCTCTTCCGTCTCCTAAATTCAACAAAAAGATATTGCGTGCATAACAATACATACTAAATAAAAAAATAAAAATAAAAAACATTAATAGAACTAATCAGACACGTTTCAATAAAATTCATCGATCAAGGAGCCGATCAACACAATTAACCAAGTTGCGCAATATTGCTGGATAAAAATCACGTAATCAACTGCAAAAAACCAAGCAAAATAAAGATATGGGTACGCAAATATAAGCTCAAATACGTACTAAACATTAAAAAAAAAAAAAAAAAAAACTTGTTACAATATACAAGCATCCAGGGTATCAGCAACTTTAACTACATATAAGAGGAATAGTTCATCATCGGCAACAACAAAGAAGTCTTATTACGAGATATATATTTGAAAACGGGTAACTAATTCGACCCAAATGGGTAGGTTAACTTGAGAGCAATTCTCAGCACTCGAGTAATCACCAAAAGCCACAAGACAAAATGTCTTTAACTCTTTATAATAGCAGTAACTAGAAATAATCGCATCACATCAGGTAGTTTCCATCTCAAGTGCTCATCTAATTCTATTTATGTTTGGTCATTCGATAAGAAAATATGTCGTCTCCAAAGATAAAATGTTTCCGAAGACAGACAGAAGGTGCAATACGGCAATAAGGATCCACAGCACGAACACAAGGCACAAAACAAACATGTGTGCTTTATCGATGAACTTCGTAAATGAGAACCATCGTTGCCAGCCCACAGAAAGCATACCTACTTGGAAAAAAATGTAAACGGGAAACAAAAAAGACAGTACAGTACAGTATCAGTATCGACATTATCCAATTATTACTTGTGGTGTAACACGCCCACCACGAGCTTCAGAATCAGGCTCGCCATCAATGCCCCCTTAATATGGCAGACATAACTTGACATTCAGAGCTACTCGTAGTACATATGGTAAGCACGATAATTTTGCAAGTTCAAATGAATGTCATCACACGACAAAATGAGCCACCGGAACCACCCACTATAGAAACAAAGGACTTCTGAACAGGATAAAAAGCCAACAAATAACACCGAAATTTGTGGTAAAATCAAAACATTAGAAAGCATCACAGAAGAGCGAGGTCGTGCAAAGGGAGGGAGGGTCAGGGGCTCGATTGTCTGAAAAACAAGAAGCAAATCGATCGTCTGAAATTCAATAATTAACATCCCTGAAAAGCAAATTAACAAAAAGAAGAGAAGGAAGAAATAGAAATCGCCATTGTTGAGTAGTAATTGCAGGTATAAACAAGATGAAAAAACCCCCCCAAATTTTAGGGTTTAGTGAAAAACCCAGTAGAGACAATCAGAAAACAACCAAGAACACAACAATTCAGATAATCAGATACAAAATCCTAAAATAGAATCCCCCGAAAAAAGGTAAAATATCATCTAGAACAAAAAAAAAACAAGAAGAAATTCAACTACTAAAAAAATTCAGGAAAAAACAAAACCCTAAAAAATCGATCGTCTGAAATTCAATTATTAACATCCCTGAAAAGCAAATTAACAAAAAGAAGAGAAGGAAGAAATAGAAATCGCCATTGTTGAGTAGTAATTGCAGGTATAAACAAGATGAAAAAAAAAACCCAAATTTTAGGGTTTAGTGAAAAACCCAGTAGAGACAATCAGAAAACAACCAAGAACACAACAATTCAGATACAAAATCCAAAAATAAAATCCCCAATAAAAGGTAAAATATCATCTAGAACAAAAAAAAAAACAAGAGGAAATTCAACTTTAAAAAATCGGGAAAAAAACCCCTAAAAAATCGATCGTCTGAAATTCAATTATTATTAACAAGAAATAGAAATAGAAATCAATTATTATTATTAACAAGAAAAGCAAATCAATAAAGAGAAGAGAAGGAAGAAATAGAAATCGTCATTGTTGAGTAGTAATTGCAGGTATAAACAAGATGAAATAAATTAATAAATACAAGAATATTACAATTTCCAATTGATTTGGGGAAAAAATATTGGGGAAAAAAAGTATACAGCCGCCTATCATTCGATCCTATTCAAACATGAGAAGGTATTTTTAGAGACGGTCTTTCATTAACTTTACTGAGAGACTATACCAAACGAGTGGTACTGAAAAATGGTCTTTCAATAAGTTATTGAGAGACCGTCAACGATATAACTGCAATACTCTATAATTTTTTTGGTTCATGCGCATTTAGTCGCGTTACAATAATGGGGAGGAGGGATTCGAACCTGAGAATAACTGTCCCAGAACACCTAGTCCTAACCACTAAGCTAATACTCGTAGTTGATAGTGAGCTTCACTTGACTCGACTCGACTCCTACAAATAGGACAATTATGTGAATTACTCCGAGTTAACCACGACTTAATGCACCCTTCGTGAAACCTATGCCCACATGCCGCGACCCAACCCTCACCACTATTATTCTCGTCTTTTTCTTCATCATCATCCTCCTGTTCAAAACTCGTCAAGCAAACGACACATTCAGTACAGTTTTGAGTAACTTGTTTCTTCGTTTCATCGTCGATAACCACCACCACCTCTACCACCTCATCCACCACCGCCGCCACCTCCACCTCCACCTCCCCTTCAGGGGTAGTAGTAGAGGCCGTGTAAAGCACCTTACCGCATAAAAATATTATGTAGATGATGTTGTACATGAATATAACAGGGAAGACAACCACAAAAACGTAATATAAAATCGTACCTATGTCTGGATCTTCCATTAGATCATAGAAATTATTACTCTTGTATTACTTTGAATTTGTTTTGATGTAGTTCGATAATTATAAGTATTAATTAATGAGGAACGGGTAACTTTCCTTAAATGGAAAGAGGCAATAAGGAAAGAGAGAAGAAAATAAACAATACTGTATTGATATTATCCTGAGAAATTAAGGAATGAATCACCCTTATATTGTCTAAATATGATAATTAAGAGTTGGTATTTCAATTTATTGTGATAATATCATTGTAATATTTTTCCTTAAATAGCATATTAACGTGTGTCCCGTGGGCACACGTTAGAAAAACAGTTCATATATTTACCATACTAAAGTCAATATCCTTACGAATGTTACTTTAATTAGGATGTTCAGTGGACACACGTTAATATGTTAAGTAAGGAATAAATTACAATGATATTATCGTAATATTTGAATATATACTGACTCATATTACCATACTATTCTATGGAGTATTATGACTCCTTCCATAATTAATACAGTACGAAATATATTAATTGTGGACACACGATAGAAAAATCGTTATTATTATTATTATTATTATGGAATTTTATTGATGAATCAAAAGAAATTTTCCAACATCCCGATGATAAAAGGGTATTATTATTATTATTATTATCAATCAATTTTTTTCCCAAAATACGGTAGTACTCTTCGTCTTCTTTTCTTTAGATTGTCGCTCTTCGTACGCATTCAAGACTTGATACCCACCGTTGAAGAGATCGTCTTTAGTATCATCATCGACAAACGTTTGCAACCGGTCCAACACCCATTTCCTCTTACGATACAACTTCCTCCCGATTTCCATGATTCTGACCGGAGACACCAAACTTCCAACATGATTACCAACATACCTTACACTCGTCCAACCCGTCTCTTCTTCGTCCTCGTTATTAATAATCTCCGTGACATTTAACTCGGTACCTCCAACGTCGTGCCTAAACACATCCCTCGAACTTTTCACGAACCCAAACACACGGCCGTTCTCCAAAACACCCGCGACATCAAAATTAAAAAACGACGGGCGGGGAATTGAAGTGTGCAAATGTTGGATCCAAGTGTGCAAATCGCACCCACGGTTGAGAAATCGGGTAAACACCCGAGTTTAAGAATCTTGTATTCTTTGGTCGACGGTGAATAACTGAAGAAATACTCCCTCCGGTCATTATTTATTGCCCCGTTCCTTTTTGCACGTAAAATAAGAAATGAATATAAAATGGTAAAGAAATGATGGCAGGCAGTGAAAATGAATATAAAATGGTAAAGAAATGAATGGTAGACCTACCCGCGAAAAATAGTGACCGGAGGGAGTATTAACTTCTGGGTACTTTTTGAATTTGGGGTTACCGGGAATTTGTACTTCCTTGTTCGTATGTGGATTGAATACACGAAAGTAATCGGATTCCCTCGCGTACACACATATCAACCCTCCACTCGATTGGATCCAACCCCGTATATACGAGATAGGTCTCTGGTATAGCAGATCATGTTCAGGATTGGTCGAGAACTCAAAGATCTTGGACGTAGTATGAGTACTACGTCCAAGATCTGATAATGCCACAGAAAAAACTTCTGGATTGACTCGAGGGGTTTGTAGGACGGAATAAAAAGATAGACGGGTGGTTTCTGAAGTGATTGAGGGAAATGCAAGTCGACAAACTCAGGGTCGGTCAATAGGTCGTACCAGAACTTACTTACTTGACCGTCTCAGATGTATGATCGAGGTGACCGGTATTGTAAGAGCAATGTCGTTCAGGATTTCACCCTACGGAAATACCCTCCGACAGAATCTGATCAACGGTAGACAGAAGAATTACCAAATAATAATTTCAACACGAAAAAACAGTGTATATTACTTCCATGTAAAAAAAAAGTCAATTTTTTCGACTCCAAATTCCAAACAGGTAGAATTATATCGTGGTAGCCCTAATTTTTTTTTTTGGCGAGGATGGTAGCCCTAATTTAGAAACAAAGAAACCGTTTCACAATGACGAGTAACCTAATTAAATCGTGTTTAGAAGAACAAAAATCAAAAGTTACGATTTTAATTAAGTGTTAATTAAAGAATAATTAAATTACCTGAATTATTATTAGAGGCATGATTTTCAAGTAGTTCTTCTTTCACCATCACCATTATGGAATCCATGTTAAAAAATTCCTAATACTTCAAAGTTTTTATTGAAGATGATTTGACGATATATATATTAGCCGACCCCAAATATTTGAACCTCAGTTCAGATTCCGTGTCCCACTTTTATCTTTTAAATATTAAAGCTAAAGAAAATGGAGGCACCACATTCAGCCACGTAGGCGGCCAACTAAGCGCTTACTTGGATATTACACGGCGGTGAGTTGGCTTAGTTGAAAAACAATTATAGTAAAACACAACTAGGCAGAGTCGTTATAGGACTTGGGCCCGGCCCATTTCAGATAACAGGTCGGTCGATGGCTTAATACAACGAGATGGAAAATAAAAGTGGGATAAAGAATCCAAACGATATCAGATACAGAATACTCCGTACTTATTTAAAAGGATTTAGGGTTGACTAATATATATCGTCAAATCATCTTCAATAAAACAGTTATTTCAAGTGTTAGGAATTTTTAACATGGATTCCATGGTGAAAGACGAAGTACGTGAAAATCATGCCTCGAATAATTCAGGTAAATTATTATTTTTTTAATTAACACTTAATTAAAATCGTAACTTTTAATCACTCGGGTCGATTTTTGTTATTCTTAACACGATTTAGGTTTACTTGTCGTGTCGTGAAAAGATCTCTTTGTCGTTTCTAAATTAGGGCTACCCCGATGAATCCACGACATAATTAATAAGTATAATTCTGATAAGACATCGTCGTGTTGACTATTTTTTTTTTGCGTTGAAATTATTATTTTGTAAAACGACAGTTGTCGAAGGATATTTTGGTAGGCTGCCAAGTGAAATCGTGAACAAAATTGCACTAATGCTACCGGTCACCTCAATCATACAACTGAGACGGTCGAGTAAGTTCTGGTACGACCTATTGACTGATCCTGAGTTTGTCGACTTGCATTCGACTCAATCACTTCAGAAACCACCCGTCTATCTTTTTATTCCGGACTACAAAACCCCTCGAGTCAATCCAGAAGTTTTTTCTGTGGCATTATTATCAGATCAAGGCGGCCGTACTACTACTTGTACTACTACGACTAAGATGTTTGAGTACTCGACCAATCGTGAACAGGATCTGCTACGAGAGGGACCGGTCCCAGAGCGACGTGACTGGATCCAATCGAGTGGAGGGTTGATATGTGTGTACGTGTGGCAATCCAATTACTTTCGTATATTCAATCCACATACGAAAGAGGAAGTAGAAATTCCCGGTATCCCCAAATTCAAAAAGTACCGCGATGCCAAGTGTTTCTTCAGTTATTCGCCGTCTACCAAAGAATACAAGATTCTAAAACTCGGGTTTTTATCTCGTCACTCTAATTACTCAGCCGTGGGCGCGATTTACACACTCGGATCAGACATTTGGACGAAAATACAGGATAATGTTGTTCCGGCCGATTTGAGCTGTATTTACTCGTTTGCTGAGTGTCAGGGGAATCTGTTTTTTCGGACGTGGCTTTGGAACTTTGTGTCATTTGATATTGTTTCCGAGAAATTTCATGTTATTCCAAACCATCAACTCGACGGTAACATTCGTGATTGGAGTCTTATAAGCATGGGTGACACGATTGGATGTTTACGTGATCACACGTTGATGGTGTTACGTGACAAAACCAAGGGAATATGGACACAAATCGATGATAATAATAATAATATTTCAATTATTCCCCCCTCGTTGCACGACATTGTGGATGTCGCGGGTGTTTTGGAGAATAATCGCGGTATGTTTGGGTTCATGAAAAATTCGACGAAAATGTTTAGGCACAACGTTATTGGAGATACCGAGTTCTATGAAACGAAGATTATTAATAATGAGGACAACGAAGAGGAGACGGGTTGGTCGAGTGTATGGTACGTTGGTAAACATGTCGAAAGTTTGGTGTCTCCGGTCAGAATCATGGAAAATGGGAAGAAGTTGTATCGTAAGAGGAAATGGGTGTTGGACCGGTTGCAAAAGTTAGTCGATGATGAGACTAAAGAGGATCTCTTCAACGGTGTGTATCAAGTGTTGAATGCCTACGAAGAGCGACAATTTAAAGCGAAGAAGACGAAGAGTACTACCGTATGTTGGGAAAAAAATTGATTACTCTATGTCTCATTTTTATGTTCGATCTCGTTGCATTAATTAAGTTACCCTCGTATTATTATACGGAAAACACAACTCGAAGAGTCTTTATAGGGCTTGGGCCCGGCCCATTTCAGATAACAGGTTGGTCGATCACTTAAAATTTTGAAAAAAAATAAAAATTCTTGGTGTTTAAAAAAAATATTATTTTGAGAAATTTTAGTGTATAATAGCAATATTTTTTTAATTTATCTATTTTTGGACGGGTTTTCACCCAATATATTCGGGTTATTATCGGGTCGGTTCACTTTCAGATTTCGGTCATTTTCGAACGTTTTTAGATCGGATCAGTTTTTGACAGGTCTAGACTCAACCTATAGTAACAAACCCTAACTAAGGTACACTTAGATAATTAGATAATTTTGTAAAATCAACATTAATCAAACAAGCAATTAGCTAAATTCTGCTTCGTGATTTTGATTAATTAATTACACTTAGCGTCATTCATAATATTTAATTACACAATTAATTGTTTTTTTTTTAAATGACTGATTATTTGAACCATATACATACATACGTAATAACATCGAGTTTGATCAATTTTACGAGGTCTAGACAAAGAACACAATCATAATGTAGGATATATAATTTCGACGTTACATATTCATAGTCACTGAGTACGATAACAAAATCATAGTTGTTACGATGAATAGATTAAATTATGCAAACTGAACCATTAATCTATTCTAGCATATGAATTAATACTAATATAAACTCTAAGTTGTTGTACCCTTATGCTTTGTTCTTTTGGACTGAAATTGACTGAACTTAACTTAATTTAACTGAAACTGATTGAAATATAGAGACAAAATAAGTCTTCTGAAATTGAACTGAACTTAACTGAAACACACAAATTTTCCATTAGGACGATTTTTTTTCCCAATGTACGGTAGTACTCTTCGTCTTATTCGCCTTAAATTGTCGCTCTTCATACGCATTCAACACTTGATACACACCGTTGAAGAGATCGTCTTTAGTCTCATCATCGACTAACTTTAGCAACCGGTCCAATGCCCATTTCCTCTTACGATACAACTTCTTCCCATTTTCCACGATTCTGACCGGAGACACCAAACTTTCAATATGTTTACCAACATACCTTACACTCGTCCAACCCGTCTCTTCGCATTCACCACCCTCGTCCTTTATATTAATAATAATATCCGTGACATTATTGAACTCGATACCAACATTAAACACTTTGCTCGAATCTTTCACGAACCCAAACATACCGCCATTATTCTCCAAAACACCCGCGACATCCATAGTACCGTGCAACGAGGGAGGAATAATTGAAATATTATCATCGATTTGTGTCCATATTCCCTTAGTTTTGTCCCGTAACACTATCAACGTGTCATCATGTAAATATCCAACCGTGTCCCCGATGCTTATAAGATTAAAATTATAATATTGAAGGTAGTGTGGAGGGCCGGGAATAATATCACGAAATTTCTCGGAAACAATATCGAATGACACAAGGGTGAAATGAGACGTCCAAAAAAACAGATTCCCCTGACATTCAGCAAACGTGGAAATATGGCTCAATTCGGTAGGAATAACTTTATTGTGTAGTTTCGTCCAAATGTCTGAACCGAGTGTGCAAATTGCGCCCACGGTTGAGTAATTAGACTGATGAGATAAAAACCCGAGCTTCAGAATCTTGTATTCTTTGGTAGACGGTGAATAACTGAAGAAACACTTCACGTCGTGGTACTTCTTGAATTTGGGGACACCGGGAATTTCTACTTCCTTGTTCGTATGTGGATTGAATATACGAAAGTGATTGGATTCCCTCGTGTACACACACATCAACCCTCCACTCGATTGAATCCAATCTCGTCTTTCCGGGTTAGATCCACCTTGTAGCAGATCCTGTTTACGATTGGTCGAGAACTCAAAGATCTTGGACGTAGTATGAGTACTACGTCCCACATCTGATAATGCCAAAGAAAAAACTTCTGGATTGACTCGAGGGGTTTTGTAGGACGGAATAAAAAGATAGCCGGGTGGTTTCTGAAGTGCTTGAGTCGAATGCAAGTCAACAAACTCAGTCAACAGGTCGTACCAGAACTTACTCAACCGTTTCAGATGTTTGATTGAGGTGGCTGGTACCCTACTAGCAATGTCGTTCAGGATTTCACTTGGTAGCCTACGGAAATTCCTTCCGACAGGATCTGATCCACGGTAGACAGACACAGAAGTTTCACAAAATAATAATTTCAACACGAAAAAATTAGTGTAAATCAGTTCTACGAATTTAAAAAATATATCGATGTTGATTTTTTAATTTGTTATTACTTGAAAATTCCGTAACACGAGGTAGCAAAATTATATCATGGTAGCCCTAATTTACAAAATAATAATTTCAACACGAAAAAATAGTGTAGATAAGTTGCACGAAAAAAAAATATATATATATCAATGTTGATTTTTTAATTTGTTAGTTGAAAATTCCGTAACATGAGGTCTAAGCAGAATTATATCGTGGTAACTGGTAACCCTAATTTACAAAATAATAATTTCGACACAAAAATAGTGTAGATCGGTTGTGTTCATATTAATTAACAAGACGGGTCAAAAAAAATACATGCTACAGAAATCCAAAAAAAAAAAAAAAAAAAAAAAAAAAAAAAAAACTTAATTTATTTATTTTACCTGAAATAGAGACATGATATTCAAGAACTTCTTCTTTCACCTTCACCATGGAATCCATGTTAAAAAATTCCTAACACTTCAAAATTCAAATAACCGTTTTATTAAAGATGATTTGACAATATATATATATTAGTCGACCCCAAATCTTTGAACTATATCTTTGATATCAGTTGAGATTCTCTGTCCCATTTTTATGTCAGTATTATAGTAAAACACAACTAGGCAGAGTCTTTATAGGACTTGGACCCGGCCCATCTCAGGACGGTCAGTCCGTTAATAATTAATAATCAGATCCCGAACAAAAATCTGATCCGGTCATGGGGGATATTTTTATAACATGATATAACCCGAACCCTATGTAATCTGACTAGACAGAGTAATAATTTCGAGTTAGATCAATTTTACGAGGTCTCTAGACAAAGGACACAATAATGTTGTAGGACAATTTTTCCGTGACTGATTGCCCCATTTGCTCACTAGTCACCCTATGTCTATATATTCATAATCACTTTAAATCTCTTTTTAGAAATAATGTACTTCGTAACTTACAATTATTCGTATTAATCCTAGAATACAAAAACATAACAAGCAATATTATAGTGCGCTTTTCGTTGAAAAAAAAAACTATGTATTATTTGTTCTTCGTCACAACAAAGTCCAAAAATTCGTCCATACCCTTAATCGACGAGCCCTTAACACCCTCTCGTTCTTCTACCGCGTCTCTCAACTTCCTCCCGGCAGCAACGGCCGCCCTCTTCATATCCCACCCGTTGCTCCCTTCAGTTCGATCCAACACCGTCTCCACCACCCTCTTCACCTTCTCCCTCCCCAGCTCCCCGTCCACCCCCCTCGCCAGCTCCGCCGCCACTCCCATCTCCTCCTCCAACATCTTCAAATTATACGCTTGCTCTGCGGCCAGCGGCCACCCAATCATCGGCACCCCCTCCCTCAACCCCTCCAGCACCGAGTTCCACCCACAGTGACTCAGAAACCCTCCCACTGCCACGTGGCTCAGTATCTCCAGCTGTGGGCCCCACTTGTCCACCATCATCCCCTGGCCTGATTCCCTTACCCTTTCATGAAACCCATCTGGCAGCCACTCGGGTTTGAAGTCCCCGTTGATGTCAAACCCGAATGGCGGCCGGATCACCCACAAGAACGGCTTCCCACTCATTTCCAAACCCGCCGCCAGTTCCATCATCTGGGTCGGGTTTACCGTGTTCTGGGACCCGAATGATATGTACAAGACACTATCATTTTCCTTTGTGTTCAACCACATGATACATTTGTCATTCGATAACGACACCGGTGTTTCAATCAACGGCCCGACTCCCCACACCGGGAGTTTTAAGTAATTTCTTATAACTTCAAACCCGAGTGGCTCAACCTCCTCCACCGAATTAACCAACCAACCTGAACACCACAAATACTCATATAAGACCGTCTCAAAATTCAAAAAACTTATCAAAATCAGTCTCTCATAACGATTTTAACCACATGAAATTATATTAACGATAACTTCTCTACACTTTTTCACATAATATTAACGATTTTAACCACGTGACTTTATATAAAATGATTTTCTCAAACGAATGTCCACTTGACATACATTAATAAGTCAATTAAAGTAAAAATCACATTGATATTTTCTAAATATGAGTTATTAATTCAATTTCTCATTATAATATCACCGTGATTCTTATTTTAATTAGCAGTGGACCCACATTAAAAAAAACCATAATTAAAAAGACGGTTTTATACAAGACTCCTGAAACATATACCCACTAGGGACACGTTAATAAACTAATTAAAACAATAATCATATTAATATAATCTAAATATGGTAATATTTCAATTTAACACGTTAATAAGTTAATTAAAGTAATAATAAAATCACACTGATATCATCCCGAGAAATTGAAATATTACCATATTTAGACAATATCAACCTGATTTTCGCTTAAATTAACTTATTAACGTGTGTACAATAGATACAAATTACTCGTTAAAAAAGTTATACTCCCTTTATTTTCTTGAATTAGTCTCATTTAGAAAAAAAAAATTGAGAAAAATGGAGGGAGTATAAAAAGACGGTTTTATACCAGAACATTGTCGGGCCATTTCGATCTGAGGCCGGAAAAACTTCGACCACGCATCAGAACCATCGGCATTCCGAATAAACTGGTGGAGCTGATCCCGTCGAAACCGCCGATCCGCCGGAAAACCCGGAACCCGAAACTCCTCCTCGTCGGAGCTCCGATGAGGCAAATTCTCCCAAATCGAACAATACGCCGCCGTCCCATACGCGCCGCAAGTCGAAAACGCAATCCCAACCGAATCAAACTCACGCGCCACCTTATCCGCCCACCCGAGGAAATTATCGAATACAATCGCCGCCGGCGGACGACTGTGGCGCTCCACGTGGCCGGTGATATACGCCGCCAAATGCGGCTCCAACGAGGTGGAGGAATGGAATAGGTTGATTACGTGCGTTAATGGGAGTTTTTCGGTGTTTTCGACGTTTGGTGGGAGGTTATAGTCTTCGCCATTGAAGGGGAGCTCGGAAATTAAAATGTTGGTGGTTGTTGCGGTGGTTGTTGTGGCGGTGGTGAGGGATTGGCGGAGTATGGCGGCGTTTAGTGGGGTGGTGAGGAGGGTGATGGTGTAGTTTGTACGGTGGGAAAGTGAGAGGGCGAGGTGGAGGAATGGGCGGAGGTGGCCTTGCGCCATGAATGGGACTAGAAATATGTGCTCTGTTTTTTCTGACGCCATTGATGAATGATGACGACGACGATGATGATGATGATAAGATAAGTGGTTATGGTGAAATTTTGAATATATAAACGGTTTTTCTGACGTCGGTCGACTGAGAGCACATTATTACTCTGATTAAAATAATAATCACAAAGTTTTTTTTTTCATTATTGAGATTTCTGGTTTAATTAGGTCATGTTTGGCATATTTATCGAAAATTCTTGCGTTTGGTAAACGGCGTATATCATAGCATATTGACCGTAATCCACTGTTTTTGAATATGTTGCTAACCTGAACATATTGAAACGGTATATTCAAATATTCAATTTTTACATGAAAATATTTCGATTTTTCTATTTTTTTCTTAATTCTGTTACTTAAACTTTATAGTGAAACCTGCTTATACCAATGTGTTAACCGTATTTTGCTAATGTTACCTGTTATTTCAAATCTACTACCGCTAGCTGTTTGCCAGACAGCCAGACAGGACCTTAACCTATTAAGTTGTGTCACGCGTTAGAAAAATTGTGTGTATAATTGGGGTCCTTGGGAAAAGTAGTCAAGATATTTTCGATTTTTGTCAACGGTTCAGATCGTATTCTGAGATCCCCAAAGATGAAGATCTTTATTATGTACACAACAACTATAACGTTATTTTTCGATTTTTGTCAACGGTCTCACAATAACGTTATTGGTATGTAATTGGGAGGATCGTGATTACATGATAAGAGTTTGAAGATTACAAAATCTATGAAAGATTCAATGAATGTCGTCAATGTATAAAAAATTAAAAACCTTGTTTCAAATATTTTTTTATCGTAGTTTCGATCAAAATGAATACTCGTATTTCCTAACTCGCTCGATGCATCATGCATGAATATCGATTCTTCGATTATTTTATTTTATTTCGATTAGTAAAAGAAACGAAATTTTGACTTTAGGTAAAAAAATAAAATCTCCATCCTGACATTTATTTAATTTTGATTAAAATAATATTCTCAAATAATATAAAATTAAATAAATTACGGAGACAGAAAAAATCATCTACCCTACAATTTATGGGAGGTAGTGATCGACTAGTGCGTGAGCCATGTTTAATGTTACAGTAGAGCTCGAAAAAAGCATGAATTTTGAGAGCCTCTAGATTTATTTATTTATTTATTTATTTTAAAATTTAAAATAATTAAGAGATCGATATTGTACGTTGCGTCCCTTTCGATAATGATTTGAGCTTGCTTAATAGTTAAGCATAAATTATTATTTATCGGAGTAAGATAAAAATAAAAAATATAAAATATAAAATATAAAAAATAAAGATATGCGGAGTAGTAAAAGATTTTTTTTATTTTTTCATGTGGATAATATATGATCAGTTATAAATTTTTGAGTCATGATTTGACCAGGTCGACCTCAAATTACTCTCAACATATCCCGTCTCATTATCTCCCCGACATGGCTTATGGCTACAAACACCTATGGGCCTTCACTACTATGGACCTAGGGTTCTCATACAACCAACTACATTTGGGCCCAACTCAAATTAATTCACAAACGTCGCTTATCATTTGGGCCTAGCGCGTAGCAGTTGCTGGTTCCCTCGTCATCAAAAAAACATTCGAATCATGCATGTTTGGTCAACAACGGTTACTTTCACACTATTCATTCATACAAATAAATACTCGTAGAAGTATAGATCCTGTCACAAACACAGACATAGACATAGACACATATAGAATTAACACACGAACCTACAAATTACTCCCTCCGTTCCAATGAATTGTTTGTCTTTGCTTTTGGCACCAATGGCAAGAGATCCAATTAGAAGGTGACATGTGGAGCCAAGAGTCTAACTACACATAAAAAACATTCCTAAAATAGAAAGGCAAACAATTCATTGAGACGCCCCAATATGGAATAGGCATACAATTCATTGGAACGGAGGGAGTATAAGATCAACGCACCAAATGTAGCAGCTGCGGGTTCCATCTCTTGTCATCAAAAAAAACATTCGAATCATGTTTGGTCAACAACGGTTATTTTCACACAATTCATTCATACAAATAAATACTCGCAGAAGGTAGATTCTTCTTTCTCACGCACACAGACTGACAGACACGGACATAGACACATACAGAATTAGACCCGAACCCAAACTCAGTTAATAACGAATTCAGTTCAATTCAGTTCAGTTCAGTCCAACTCGTCGGTGATATCCAATAACTGAAAGATTTCACCGGGTTCCAAGAACTCAAAGTTGACATCAGTCTCACCGTACGGACTACGATCCTCACATTTACGTATTTTTGTACCGATACTCGTACGAGTCGTACGACAATACTGAAGCTTGTAAAACGAACCACTCTCCATATCTCGTCTATCACCAACAACGTTATGAACCACCCTGATCAACCGGTACCCATCTTCCCTCGAAGTCGAACCAGCCGCGGTTCGAACCGGGCCTTTGACCACTGTCCAGGTCGGCGAATGAGTGCACTCCTCCTGAACCGCACCCACCTTGACCGACCCACATTCACCCACAAACTCAATCTTTTCGGGTAAGATCCGAGAATAGACTGCGTCGCGTGGGCCGGCGACATCAGCGCAGAATATAGTAGGTCTATTCGACAGCTTTTCGAAATGCGGGGAAATAGAATCGGTGATTAGGTAAGTGCGGCCGAGTTTTAGAGGGTTTCCGTTGGTGTCGCGGACTAATGATGCTGTCGTTGATAATAAGTGACGGTCACCGAGGGCAGTGGTATTAGGGCAGAGTAGTAGTAAAAGTAGGAGGAGAGGAAGAAGAATTACTTCTAGTACTAGAAAGTTATTCATTTTTTTTTTATTTTTTTTTTTACTTTTGTTTATTTTTTTTTTGTGAATAATGAAGAAGAAAGAAGGGTTGTATTTATAATAACACTCGATCGAAGTCTGTATCGAGTTTTGCTTCGTCTGGTTGGAGTATTTTATCGAAAGTTGAACGTTCATCAGAGACTCGAAAAATAGTACGTGCAAGGATGGATGCATATGCATGCATCCATGCATGGGGGAGGAAAAACTGAGTGTTTTACGTGAACAAGACTATCAATGCATTATGGATCACGTACTGCTGAGTGCTGACGTACTATTACTGCATCTACGCGTGTGATTGAGTCAAATTATAGATTTGATTTCATTTGGTTTGATATAGTCGAATAATGAAAATCATTTACTCCCTCCGAGTTTTTATGATTGCCCCATTTGATTTTGGGTGAAAAATAAGGAAGGAGAAATGAGTGGTTCAAAAAGAAGGGGAAAGAGAGAGAAATGGATGGTTAAATGTGAACCACACATTTATGGTCTAAAGTGGAAAATGGGTAAAAAGATCAAACTCAGCCCAAAAAAGAAAATGGGACAATGTTAGAAACTCGGAGGGAGTATTTGATTTAATATTTGAATTATCTAATCGATTCGAATATTTGACTTGATTTGGTCTGAATACCGAATTATTATTATTTGACTGCTATATTTGATCGGACGAATCAAACCTTTTTCGAGCCGAATATTTACATCAAAACCATTGAAGTATGAATGATGTTTGACGCGTTATAACTTTGTGGCGGAAATACCCGTTACAAGGAAAATCAACTGTAGTAAAATACACAAAAAAAAAATCATTGAAGATACTCCCTCCGTCCCAATGAATTGTTTGCCTATTCTATATTGGGGCGTCTCAATGAATTGTTTGCCTTTCTATTTTAGGAATGCTTTTTATGTGTAATTTGACTCTTGGCTCCACATGTCACCTTCTAATTGGATCTCTTACCCTTGGTGCCAAAAGCAAAGGCAAACAATTCATTGGAACGGAGGGAGTATTATCCGATCCGTATCAAATTTCAATAATTTGATGTAGTAGTACGTGATCCATGATGGGTCGATAGTGTTGTTCACGTAAAACATTTACACGTACTATTATTCGTTACATTACATAATACATACTAATGCGGATTTTGTGTCCCACTTTTTGTGTCACATCATATACTTGATGACACATCAACAAGTGTATGATATTTGTTGTTTATTTTATCTATTCAATAGGCGAGGTGTCATCCGGTGTATGGTGTGACACACGGAGTGGGATACAAAAATGGGACTGGAGATCGCTCTGTGTTTCAAAAGCGGATAACAGTAACTCGACTTAACTCGTTAAAAAATTTTGAATTACGATTTGACTAAGTCAACATATCTCGTCTCATTATCACTCCTAGATGGCTACTATGGGGCCTATATGACCAACTACATTTGGGCCAACTCAAATCAATGTACAAATGTAGGGAATCATTTGGGCCTTTGGGGTTCATAAAGAGGTCTTCAAACCGTTTTACCAATAAAATGAGTCCAAAAAAAAAAAATTGGCCGACATAAACCATTCTTGTATTTATACCATCTTTTGACAATAATTTTGAACTTTTTTTTTTGAGGAGTTGAAGATAATTAACCTATCGAAATATGTAAGTTCTCGACGTAAAATTTTAGCTAAGATAAAATTTCAAAAAATAAATTATTATTATTATTATTATTATTATTATTATTATTATTATTATTATTATATAATGAGAATTTTATTGATAACTTAAAAAATTGTTTACGGAAAATTGGTAGACAACTGAAAGACAATCTAAGCCCCGTCTCCTTAGCTATAACGAAGTTAAACCGACTAAAAATAAAAAGAACTTATACGGAATATTATTATTATTATTATTGTTATTTTTGAATTTTAAGGATTTTTTTTATTATAATAATATTTGTTATTTAGATGAAATCAAAGTTTGAGGTTATAGTCAAGTAAGACACATCTATCCAACGAATTGTGATGCATATAATTACATTATCTTGTAAAGTCAAAGATTGTAGCCATGCATCTTCTATTAGACCATTGACAATGGGTTGGGTAAAACGATCTCAAACCGTATAACAGTCTTTCTGTATAAAAATTTCAATTATTTTAATAATGGATTAAACTGTTTATCCATAGAAATGGATCGTTTCACGTTTTCACGTGTCAGACCATCTTATACTATTATATTACTCCTAATTCATGCAATTTGTAACGATAATACGGAATATTGCTTTCAGTCCATTAAATTTTCTAATTTTAATTAAAATAATCCCACAAAAATTAACGATAAATCTACGTTAAAAATCCTGATATAAAATAAATTTATTTAATTTCATAGTCGATGATTATTGGTCAATAGTCAAAGGAATAATATTGTATATACATTGTTTTTAAATCTCAAAAAAAAAAATGTTTGACTTGGAATTATAAAATTGATGATGTTATTATTTTGATTTTAAACCAAGTTCTATCTACTATATATAGAGGAACCCTTTACATAATTTTTAGTACTAATTTCAATAAAATTAATTACATAATCACAAAAAAAAAAAACTCAAATCAAAATATAATGGCAACAAACAAGATTACCTTGGGTGCTCTCTTTATTGTGTTTGGTAAGTTAATTGAAACCCTAATTATATTAGCAGAAATTAGTAGATTTCAGTCTAAATACTCGTAACAGTTCAACCAATTAATCTACTATACAGAATAATTTCACGTGCTTAATAGTCGTATTTTTTCATAATGAAAAATAATGTAATAATTTTCATATTAAAATCTACTGCAAAAATTTAAAAATATGTTAACCGTATTCTGTAACAAATGTCGAGTTGATTTGTTTTAGGAATGGTGTTGATCCTCGGAGGAGGGGAAATGAAGGAAGTCGAAGCTCAAATATGTGCACAGTTTTGCTACGACGGTCTAGACTACATGACCTGCCCTTCGACTGGAACCAAGCATCTTAACCCGAAATGTAACTGTTGTATTGCTGGTGTTGCTGAACCTGGTTGCACCCTTCACTTTATGGATGGCACCACCAAACAGTGCTGAACTCTCGTTTCAGTCATTTATTTACTTTTAATTAAAATAATAATAATTTTAAATAATATAGAAGTAAAGAAATGACTACAAATTATTATAAATTGGATTAATTAGTTATAATAAATGCCTAACAAAATACTCCTTATTAGGCATATTGTATCCACTTGTGAAACGATACCTTTATATTATTCGGATTAATTATCTTTTTATCTAATTATTAGACCGTTTTAGTGTGGGACTGTCTCATCCTATAACTTGTTTAATTTTTCAATAATATTTATAATAATCCTCGCTCCGTCTCAGTCATTTATTTATTTTTGATTAAGATAATTCTCAAAAATAATATAAAAAGTAAACAAATCGTTGCAAATTATAAATTGAATTAATCAGTTATAATAAATGCCTAATAAAGTGTCACTACTTAATTGTATCCACGTGTGAAACGATACCTTTATATTATTCTGATTAATTATCTTTTTACGTAATTATTAGATCGTTTTATGCGTGAGATAAGACTGTCTCATCCTATAACTTATTTAATTTTTCAATAATATTTCGATAATCGATTAAATTTTTTTAACATAGTTGTATTATTATTAAACTAAAAACCAGTCAAATATATCGAAGCAGAATGTTATATTTGACTCGTTTTAATCTGAATTAACATTAGAAATCATGCATGTTCAATTGTTGTTCAATTAAGCACATACTTTTTTAAGAGTACATTAATTTACATAATTAGAAATAGAAATTTCAAATTTACAAGATTAATTAACAATACTCCGTATTAATTAAACTATTAACAGGTGGCCAGATGGGAGACAGTTTTGTGTGAAACCGTCTTACACGAGAATAATATGTGATTAACAAGAATTAAAAGTAGTAGTAGGCATGCCCCCTTCAAAACCCATCCACTCATCCCATTCATCATATTCATCAAACGATTGCATTTGCATTTGTTCTTCCTCTTCAAATTTCTGCATTAAACTCTGCATGCATGCATTTTCCACAAAATTTAGAAAAAAATCATCTCAAAAAAAATAAAAATTAAAATCAAACAAAACATTAATTTCGAAATTATCAATTTTTTAACGTAAGACAGTTTTAAGTTAAGTAGGTTTTATTCTGATTTCGCATTAATTTAGGGTAAAACGGTTTATTCATTAAAAAAATTAAGCACCATAGACATTAATTTCGAAATTATTAATTTTTTATGTAAGACGGTTTTATTGTGCATGCAATACTACTTTTTTTAGTAAGTGATTTCGCATTAATTTAGGGTAAAACGATTAAGCGACATATTTGACACGTTATTTTCTCAATTATTATCGAAATTTTATGTAACACGATTTTACATGTAATAAGTAGTACGAAGTACTTTTTTTAGTGACCGTGATATTTTGATTTCGTACTGATTTAGAGGGAAACGGTTTAGACGAGATCAATTATTTTTGGAAAATAAGAATTTGGTACGTGTATGGTTTTTTTGGTGTACACGACATACTCAATTTTTTCCTCAAAATAATGTGGCCAAAGCTAACCACAAATTAAATTTATATAGTGAAAATAAATAAATAAAACGAATAAATTCAATACTAAAACTATTTAATTAATTAATTTAATTAAGTTTCAATTTTTATTCAAATACGGAGTACAACTATATGAATGTTATCGAGAAAAATCGTCAGAAAAATCATATATTCAAATTCATGTTCACTTCTCGTTAAAAAATAAACAAATAAATGAACGAAATACACATAAAAATACCTCATAAGCGGATTTAATTTCTCGAAAAGTCTGACTTTTTTCTGTTACATGATCACCTTTGATCACGTCCGGATGATACTACAAAAAAAAGAAAAAAGAAAAAAAAAATCAAACAAATAAAAAAATAATTAATTACTCGTAATTAATTTTGCTAATCAAACAAAGGAAATAAATAAAATAAAATAAAATAAAAGATCGATGATTGTTGTACCTTCAACGCTAATCGTTTGTAAGCAAATTTAACGTCGTACTTAGACGCAAAAGGTGTTAACCCTAACGTCGCATAATCATTGAATTCAGATAATCCCTTTGTTTGAAACCGTACACACCTTTGAGAAGACGGTTTCATGTTACATGTTTTTGTCGTCAGGAAACAACCTCTTTGTATTCCTCGGAATCCTCGAAATCCATTCATCATTTTTTTTCTTAGAACAAATAATTTTTAATTTTTTTTTTTTGGGCATGCACCAATTATTTTTTTTTTTTTTTTTTTTAAAAAAAATTATTTTTGAGGAGGAATTGGTAAGTGGATAAATAAAGAAGAATGGGGCATGAAGATAAGAAGAATGGGGGAAGTGGGCCGATTGTTGGCGTAAAATTGGCCTCTTCTTTTTTGTTTTATTTGTATTTAAAAATTAAAATAAAAGGACAATGATCCATATGGAATAATCCAATATCTTTTTATTTTTATTTTTTAAAAAAATATTTTCTCCGAGTTTCTATTATTGTCCCAAAAATTTTTGGGTGAAAAATAAGGAAGGAGAAATGAGTGGTTGAAAAAAAGGAGAAGGAGGAGGAGGAAGAGAGAAAAATTGGAGAGTAATTGTGAACCACACATTGATGACCTAAAAATGAAAGTGAAACAAAAAATAAACTCAGTCCAAAAAGGAAAGTGGAACAATAATAGGAACTTGCGGAGTATATGCTAGTATAATTAATCTTTGAAAAAAAATGGGATTATGAAAATGATGTTAATTTGTTTCTTTTATTGAAAATAACATTTTACATTACATACAAGAAGTCGAGTTAACGTTTATGAATGTTGATTGAATTATACAAATGTACCTGACGGTTTTATGCACTGGCGTTGATCAGTAATAGAAAAACTTATAAGAGACGGTTTCTTAATATCGTTAACGAGAATTCTCTGACACGATGATGATGGTATTTGACTTTAGTTAAGGTGTGATTAGTATTTAATGTGAGACGATTTCTCAGAACACATATTCGATAGTATTTTTTGAAATGTTAGTTGTTAGGGTCTTAAGGAGAGGTGTGAGGTCCTCACTTGAGATTCTAGGTGCATGTCCTCTACATCAAAAATTCAAAATGAAGAAAGTGACATTATATCTAATGATAATAGAGCCATTATTTTAAATAATTTGGTATTTATGTTGATAATAATAATAATAATTATTATTATTATATAAATTTTATTCATGAATCAAAATAAATTTTACAATAAATTGGTGAGCAGTCGAGATATTATTATTATTATTATTATGCACAAAGATAATTTCATTATCTCATCTATATACCAAACAAAAGAAAATATCCAAATTATGCAATGGATAATAAGATTTCATGTTTTTGTACCATTTATGATTTGATTTATTTATATTAAATAATCACACAACTTGATAAAAATAAGAAATGATATTTTGTTTCTTATGAACAATCCACTATCAATCAAAGTTAAATATATTAAATTAAATTCTAGTATTAATTTCATATATCATATAAAAGAAAGTGATACTTCTTCAAACTTCTCCTACTAAATCATAATTAAAATCGAATATGTTTTAGTTTATTTGTTAAAATGAATATATTGCGAATAATATCACTCACATTCTTTCAAAGAAGTATTTTAATCATAAATAAATAATAGATGTAAAAACTACGTAATACAGATTATCTGATTTCTATTGGACAAAAGATTACACAAATCGTTTGGTAAGGCATTTCTGTGTTATAAGACTACAAGACCAAGGGGGTGTTTGGTTGTCGACGGATCCGCCAAAAATCAGCATATAGGGATGGATTAGCATGTTTGACCATAAGATCCGCCAATTTAAGTGTTTGGTAAATGGTAGATTCAAACGACATATTCGAGTCCAATCCGCCAATTTACAATATGCTGCTAGTAGCAGCATATTCACTTGGCAGATTACAATTTTCTATTTTTTTTACCTCTTTACCCCTTTGCCAATCAAACCCTACCTTCATCATTATCTTGATTCACTTTCATAATTCATCTCATAAGGTACGTCTTTCTTGATTTTTTTTTCCAGTAATTAATTTATGTTCGGTTTATTTTTCAATTGCTTCAAATTTCCGTATTTTATAGGATTCTAGAGTTGTACGTCTTCCTTGATGACATTTATTTGGTTGTACGTCAATTGAATTAGTTCTACGATTGAATATGAGGAAATATGCCGTCAAATTCTAATTCTTTTTGTTAATTTACCGCATATTAGAATTTGACATATTAATTTCAAAGTTCAGCTTTAATGTCTAGTAGAAGAAATCGACGATATTAAT
The DNA here is from genome assembly GCA_958450325.1 of Agrostemma githago. Taxonomy (NCBI): domain Eukaryota; kingdom Viridiplantae; phylum Streptophyta; class Magnoliopsida; order Caryophyllales; family Caryophyllaceae; genus Agrostemma; species Agrostemma githago. Next base: position 80,046,502 of record OY288241.1, on the reverse strand, counting down.
TATTTTAAAATGGTTGGTGTGATGTATGTTTGGCATATTTTAATCAAAATTTTGCTTATGTCCTTTTTTGTCATTTTACAAATCAATTAATCAATCCGCTAATCTAGAACAGCTAATTACCAAACACTACTAAAGCAATTCTGCTAATTAAATCTGCTAGTCAAATCTGTCAATTGATTCTGCTTGTCAAATCTGCTTTTTAAATCTGCTTCTGCCAATATTAATCCGCTGTTTACCAAACAGGGCCCAAATCCAATTAAGCTTTCGACCTAAAAATAAAGCGCAATTTCGCATTTATGTTGAGTTAAACCCGTCTTATATTATAGGACAGTCCTAAAGATAATTAATTAATTAATTAGTGCATTATGCAAATTGATGGGCCCAACAAGATAAGGCAGCTTGGTCCGGTTCACTCTTTTGGGCCAATTCGGCTCAGGCATGTGCCCGGTTCAACTCTCCAGCCCAAAAAACTCACTTGATGTACTTGGGCCCCAATTCAAGAACCCATCAAGGCCCAACCCAACCCGACACCAATGTAATGTCGTGTCCGGGCTCCAATCCACGAGCTCGGCCTAACTGTGACCCGACCCGACCCGTATAAGTAAAATTAACGAGCTTCTCATTTTACAGTTTAACCTTTTTTTTAACGGTTTTCACAATTTGATTGTTTCTGAATTACTTTTCGACAGTATCTCACTAACATTTAATCTTAGCCGATATTAAGTATATAATAATAATAATAATAATAATAATAATAATAATAATAATAATAATAATAATAATAATAAAAGATTTACTCCGTCTGTTTTTTATGTTTCTTTAATTTCCGTTTTTTAAGATTTGTGAGAAGTATTTAATTGAAACGAGAAGAAACATGAAAAACAGAAGGAGTAGTACGGTATTTTATGGTATTGGTCAAAGTCAATAGAGCATTGAATCAAAGCAAGTCGTAGGGTTTTGTTTTTTTTTGTAATGACTTAGAGGACTTTTTGGACCGTTTTTATCGCATGTCGTTGAGGAAAGTGACTTGCAATAATTCAAAGTTAATTATTCTCGAGTTTAAATTGTCAATCGAATGCTCAAATAAAAACTCGTGAATTTACGAATATTCATGAATATATAGATCAGAAAACCAACAATAATAGTCTTTAAAATAATACAATTAATTCATATAAATAAAATAACGAGACTCATTTTAAACGCCCGAAAAAATGGCTGTATTCCAAAATATGACCTTTTATACATACGTGTAAAAATCTATGACTGTCGGCCTATAGACATTAGACGCAGATAAATAAATAAACACAAAACATTACAAAAAATGAGTTATCGTGTTATATGAATAAATCGAATATTACGTACAAAATTAAAATTAAATCTTAACAATAAAATAATAATCTGATCATACAAATAAATTTTAGTATAATACTCTCCCCGTTGCCTCGACTCTCAATCATTTATTTATTTATTTTATATTATTTTTAAGTAATATTTTAATTAAAGGTAATTAAATAAATATCTCATCTAGAAATTAAAGTGTAATAATTGTCAAAATTTGCGGGCGATTTATGCACATCTTGTTTGCTAGCCAACTTATCGTGGTAATTGACGTACGTTTTTTTATTGCTTTATGTCCCACTTACAATAGTTAGGTTCATTAAATTCAACCATAGGTCTAATAATCCGTGTCTGTATTCGTGTCCATATTATAAGTTTAATAATACATTTCGATCTCAAAATGTAAGTTCGCAATGGGTAGAATTATTGTGTCTCGTTGATGATAATAATAATAATAATAATAATAATAATAATAATAATAATAATAATAATAATAATAATAATAATAAGGTAACGAGATTACTCAATCATCTTTTTCTAATATAAAACGCAAATAAGTGATCATTAAATATTGGCAATAGAACCTTTAATTTTTTTATAAAAAAAATTAGTAAATTAAATGGAGTACGTATATATTATAAGAAGAATATGTGACATGTGTTGCAGTCTTACAGATGTGCTCACGACGTATCAGTTAAATTTAACGATATCATGCATGCACACGAAGTTTAATTTTGTGAATTGTGAGGCACGGGTTAATTAAAGAACGACATAAATAAACGAAGTGGAAAGAGTAGTAAATTCATTAGCTACTATTTTTACCTTGAGAAAATGTGAAAGTAAATAATTGCATTTACCAAATTTTCCATGCATGCATGCACCATTTACGTACGTAACTTTTTTTTTTTTTTTTTTTTTTAGTTTTCCATGCATTGAGCACTCTGGCCGACGTATGTACATCTAGAAGAAAACATTTTTTTTATCTGAGAAAATATAACACACATATATATATATATAACGTAAAAACACTACGTCGGCATATTTCTCTTATAAAACATCTCATGTTAAAATAATGTAAGATCGACATGTATGTGAAATGTGAAAATACAATAAAAACTACAGAGTAATATAAATACAGGCATAGAATTAACTATTTAACTACGACGGTTTAATTTACAATTATTGATATGACAATTATTTTTTGCGAGTAGACCGTTTAATTAATATGACAATTATTGATGTTAAAATACACTAAAAACTACGGAGTAATATAAATATAGGCATAAAATTAACTATTTAACTATGACAATTTAATTTACAATTATTAATATGACAATTATTTATTGCGAGTAGACCGTTTAATTAATATGACAATTATTGATTTCAATTTTCTAAGTACGAAAGTATTTTAATTTACAGAAATCGAAAAGAATAAACCATAATAATCATGAATTTTCCGACACCTAAATCCGTTCCAAAAAAACATTAATTAAAAAAAAGTAAAATTTTCTTCTTATGTCCGTACAACATATGTTGACTACCAAAATTATCACTATAAAAAAAATTCAAAAAATTTCAACCAATGAAAATGACAAGACTACCACTACCCTACCAAAGTTAGACTTATTGACCAACTTTTTTTTATATATATAAATCACTTAAATCCACCTACCTTAAATCACAAACTCAACAATATAAACATAAAAAAAAATATTAAAAAAAATATATTTTATATCAAAATGTCGAAACCCGTGTTAATTTTTGCGAAACTAGTGATAATTACGTTCATAATCATAAGTTTATCAGCTGAAAAACAGACTGTTACAGGTTTGAGTCCGGCACAGTGTCATGAAGAAAGAAGAATGTTAGTGAATGCATGTAAACCAGTTGTGTTTAGGGTTCCACCAAGTGCATATTGTTGTCAAAGGATTAGAGTTACTAACACTAATTGTGTTTGTAGTGTGATTACTCCCAAAATTGCACCTCTTGTTGATGTTAATTATGCTATTAGTGTCGTTCAACGATGTGGTCGTCAAGTTCCTCGTCATTTCAAGTGTGGAAGTACGTAACTATTCTCTCTTTGGTGTCGTAATTTTGTAATTATTTAATCTGGTGTATATGTTGTTAGTGTCGTTCAATGATGTTGTCTAATTAAGTAAAGGTAAATATCAGTTAATAACTAAATAATATATCAATTTTTCGAGATACATTGTGATTTTTGTTTTAATTAGCATATTAATATGTATTTAGTGGGCACACGTTAGAAAAAAAAATAATATTGGTAACATTAATCTCTTAATATATGCTATTAGTGTCGTTCAATGATGTTGTCTAAGTAAGGTAAATATCAGTTAATAACTTGTTAATACTATAAATTTTTCGAGATAATAACATTGTGATTTTTGTTTTAATTAACATATTAACGTGTGTGTCTAATGGACATATGTTAGCAAAAAATCCCGATATTATTAACTTTTTTAAGTCGCGTTGAGTATAATGTATGGTACAGTGCAGATCCTTCTCTGTCTCATCATGTGTCACATCTTTTGTTTCATTATTTCTCTTTGTGACACGTAATAATAATTATCACATTAATAATCACTATTTTTATAAATTAAGTTAAGTTAATTTTTTTCTTGTGAATTTTTTTTAATTGTATTTTATTACTTATTAATATGGTAATTATAATTGACAAATTGAGTTAATTAATTACAATTCCAGGTATAACCACTCCTTGAGGGCACAAGATTGAGACTCGAGACTAGCACTACTACTCCATTCGAGTCGTGTTTACATGAAGCTATGATGCACGAGTCTAAAGTATTACATATTCATACGTAAAAACATATTACAAGTATAATATGATGAATAATTATTTAATACGTATGTATAAGATGTTATATATACGTTTTATATACGGAGTATGTACCTAAAGAATACTTCGTATTTACTATGGTAATTTAGTTTCTACAAGTTGATTTATTCCGTATAATACAACTTGTATTTATATAATGGCTTGTTTGGGAACTAGGAATTGGAATTCAATTTCGGAATTGAGATGATTCAAGTGTTTGGGAAAATCGAGAATTTGGAATTGGATTTGAGATGAATTCCATACCAATTCCAACCTTGTTTAAATTTGACTTTCTCAAATGACTACCCCATGGTAGTCATTTCAATTCCGTCACTATTTATTTTATTTTTTTCCGCGTAAATCTAGTTGGAATATATATTTTTTTATTAATTTTTGTCCCTAATTGAAAATATACATTTTCGTCATGGAAAAAAATTCAAAAATTAATTTTGTGACCTCGACCCGGCTCCGCCCCGCCCAATTCCAATTCCATGGATACCCAAACAACATTTTGGAATTGGAAATGGAATTGAATGTCAATAATTGAATATCTAGAATTAGATTCATGGAAATGAAAATAATTCCAAGTTTCCAAACGCTCCCTAACGTATTTGTATGATTTTATATTAATAATGTAGCATTTCAAATTACGTTTATATCGATGTTCTTATACGTCCTCATGTTGCTTGATATATATATATACTCCAATTAAAACTAAATTTTAATGTAAATTACTTCGGATGGAAAATCGTTTTTTTTTTTCATATCAATCGTTACAAATGGCAACGTTAACACGTGCTTTGCAAAGCAAGACATATTAGTAAAATCGTATTTATTCGTGATTCCGAAATTTTATTATGAGTAAAAAATATGAGATGCTAAAACAAAAATTTTAGCCCTATAAAAAAATCACAAATTCTTGGGAGAGACGGTCTCTCAATAACTTATTGAGAGACCAATCTTCAGTACCACTTTATGTTCTATTGGTACCATTAAATGACAACATCTGTATACTCTTTTATGTTAATCGTACCTACTTCTATTAGGTTTGGTACCACTGTTACTTTCATTTGTACTTAGTCTCTCAGTAAAGTTAATAAGAGACCGTCTCTCAGAAGACCTACTCTAAAAAAATTGATGGTTCATAGACCATGGTTTGAATTTGTATTATTTGTTTTACAAAGCCCAATTATCTTTTCACAATATGAGAGTATATATGAGACTATAAAAGAGTTGCTCCTATCGTGTTGTGCCTCGTGCTGGTCCACTAACTCTAAGAAGAAAATAGCACCGACCCATGAACAAAGGGCTAGCCTAGGCGCGACCCACAGTATGTTGTGTCATGCTTGGGCGTGCATCATGTGTTCATGTCTAAGCAATTGGGTTTTTTTCTTCTTTTTTGGCATGTCAAAGCGTGACAGGTCCAAATAGGTCGTGTCGTGCCTTGGCAGAAGCATAATCATAAAACGACTCAGTATTATATCGAAAATTACTGCTAATTCTTCATCATAAACCAGTTGATTATGTACAAACCTAATGCAATAAATCTGACTTTCAGTTAAGTAACTCAACAATCTACGACTCGAATCTAGTTCAGACGACGACCAAGAGTTCCAGGCAACAGACCTAGTTCCCGTCTTTTCATCAACGAAGCGGGACCCACAACCTGCTCAACCCTGAACCCTTCAGGGTTATTACCTGCTGCATAACCATGAGGATTATTCAACACTTGAGGATTTTCCATCAGTCGGATATGTGGGGACAGTACAGCGTGAGGGTAGAATGTCGGGGATGCACTACTGTTGATTTTCCCGTAGTACAGCGCTGGAGGTGTGTAGGGTAGTTGAATCGGAACCATCATTTGGAAAGGCGGCGCTGCTGGCGGACCTTGAACTGAACTCAAATCGACCCAATAGGGTGGCCTTACAGTGCCGACTGTATCAAAGTTTTGTAAAAACTGTCGGGTTTCAGAATGCTGCTGTTTCGCGTACAGTGAACCAGCATTGACAGGAGATTCTAAAAACTGTCGGGTTTCAGAATGCTGCTGTTTCACGTACAGTGAAGCAGCAGCAGCATTGACAGCATTAACATGAGATTCTGAAAACTGTCGGGTTTCAGAATGCTGCTGTTTCACGTACAGTGAAGCAGCAGCATTGACAGCATTAACCGGAGATTCTAAAAACTGTCGGGTTTCAGAATGCTGCTGTTTCACGACAGCATTAACAGGAGATTCTGGATGCGTTGCTGCTGCAGGAACAACGTTGAGGTCTAAGTCGAACCCTCTAGAAGAACCATGCAAATTGGAACGAAAAGCGCTGCTGAACCCGGATCTCTTCCACCCGAGTGCTCCACAAAACTGCAACGGTTTCTCAGGAACACCAATCGGAACACCCACTTTAGCCACAACAGGTATTGGTTCTGATAAACCCGAACTCCTGCAATGCCAATCTGGTTCGCTTTCTTCTATGCATTCATTCAAATCAAACCCAAAACATGACGAACTCTTCATTGACGCATCTGAACTGTTTTTGGAAGACGACGAGTCTGATTTCAGTTGCTTATTACACCCTCCTCCATGAACTTCACCCGGGTTTTTCCTCTTTTGGTTGGTGTAAAGGACCCGTTCAGACGAAAGGGTCGACCCGTCAGCATCTCTCGAATCCTGTTTGCTCGTCTTGGTATCAGTAACGGACAAGATCGGATTTTGACTGAGTAAATCACTAGATGATACATTAGCATTCATGACGCTTCGTCGACAGTCGACACACCTATCAAAATGACAGATGGAAAAGCATTCAGGTGAAAAATTCTTGTTTGTGACGGGTCAAATATCAAAACAAATCATTTATTACTAGTAGATTAGGCATTTTTGACCCATCACAAATTTTGACGGATACCTCCTCGCTCCGTTTCATTTGATTCTTTACATTTTTTACTTTTTGACACTATTCGTAGAATCGTAGCAAAATGTACAAAATGTTGCATGTCTAACAGATTAATAACATGAATTTGGTATTTTTCATGTTTATAAGTAACAAAATTCTTAAACTAAACATGAAATTAATGGCATGTAGAGCTAATAATATCCAAAGCTAAGAACTTTATTACTTTAATTAATGCAATAATCTATAAAAATTGGAACCCAGAAAAAAAAAATCTAACTAACATAAACAATTACAATTCCCAAATCATTTAATATACATTATGCATAAATGTAATCATAAAAACAAAAAAAACCCAGAAAATATTACTTACTCCGATTTTAATTTATCTTCCCATTTAAATATAATACCGCACCCAATTATCAAAAAGTCGGAAGATAAAAGAAAACCGGAGGAAGTAGCAGCATAATTAATTACCTGCAAAAAATTGAGTCTTTTGAATTGAACCTTCTCACCAAAAAAAAACAGAGCAATTTCCCAGGAAATGAAGAAGTAGGAGTGAAGGAAGATAAAAATCTAAGGGGGAAAAAAAAAGGAAAAGTGGAAGCACTAAGAACAGAAAAAAGAGAGGATCTTTAGTTCAACTTTCTTCATTTCTTTGATAAAGTTGAAAACTTTATTGATAAAAATCAATTTAATTGTATGAAATTTGATGAAATCATGAATGAATGAAGTAAATTCAAGAGAGAAGAATACAAAAGTGAGAGTTTTTCTCTTTCTTTCTTTCTTTCTTCCAAATTTTACTCTTCTCACTTTTTGCAGTTTTGGGGACAATGTGGAACCAACTGTCCTACTACACCCTGGGCATAGCATACCCACTTGACTAGGCCCTGTGGCCCTATGGGTGGGTTCATATTGTAAAGACGGTTTTACACGTGAGACAGTTTTACATTTACAGCAAGTCTTGCTTGTGAGGGGTATATCCGTCACAAGCTTGCGACGGGCCAAATACTACCCATGTGTTAGATAAGACAAAACATGGGTAGATATTTTGTTTTTGTATTATCTACCCACATAGATAGTATTTGACCCGTTGCACACTTGTGACGGATATGACTGTCACAAGTAAGAATTTGTGTTACATTTAACGGTAAGTAATTAGTCTCCCTTATGGTGTGAGTGTTAGCTGTCGAATTGTTATAACGGGTCAAAGTTTACTCATTTAGATGTAGTACTCCCTCCGTTCCAATGAATTGTTTGTCTTTGCTTTTAGTATCAAGGGCAAGAGATCCAATGAGGGAGTGACGTGTGGAACAAAACTCGTGAAAATTGTCAAATTACACCTAAAAAAACATTCATAAAATAGAAAGTCAAACAATTCATTGGGATGGAGGAGTATATAATGACAAAGAATGGTTCACGGGGAATACCCGTGTTTTTGTTTTTTTAAAAGAATTTGTGTTAGGGAGTAGATAAGTAAAATAAGCTTGGTTTTGTCTACAGAGAGCACTATGAACATGATGTAGTGTTGACTCTGTTCTTATTATAGGTTTGTTTTGTCTTGGCTGGCAAAAAAAAAAAAAAGTAAAATAAGCTTAATTCCCTCGAAAAAAGAAAAAAAAAAGTAAAATAAGCCTGATTTTTACTCCCTCCATTCAAATCTATTATTCACGGTTTTTTTTTTTTTGACATTATTCACACCTGAGGGAAATCTTCGATATTCTCGACAATCTATAAGTGAAAATATAGTCATGTGAGATTTTGTTTGATTCGTCTTTATGAGTACATTAAGAATATCAAATTTTAATAATTTTTGCTAAGGTAAAATGAAAGATATCGCTAATGTAAGTAAAACGCGTCTCGACAAATATGACAAAATGAATAGTAAAGAGTGAATTTGAATGGAAGAAGTACTTCAAAGTGCCCTTGTATATTTTCATTTATTTATCAATAATAAAGAAAGTAGTTTCTTCACAAAAGTGGACTCGTTTCATTAATCAAAAAAACTTTCGAGAGACGGTGTCAAACAATGACACGTGAACTTATATTCTTGATGTGAAATGTAAATCTGTGAAAAGAATAAGAGTTAACTCTAGAGATAAAAGTCACTTGAGAAAAGAGTAGGGTTCGATTCTTTACTGCGACGATATGGGTAAGATTATTGGTAGTCTCGAGGTGAATCTTGTCTCAAGACTCAGGTGATCAATAATGTTGTAAAGTCTTGAATAAAGTCTTAAGATTTTTGGTGGTCTTGAAGAAATCTTAAGATTTTTTTAGTCTTAAGAAGATTATTGGTAATTTTGAGGTGAGTCTTGTATCAAACAAGATTCGTGTGGGGTCTACTAATAAAGTACCAAAGTCTTAAGTTGAGTCTTGAATTTTAAAAACTCAACTTAAGACTTTTATGGGTCATGACTCACGTTAAGTCTGTCTGATAATGTTACCCAATGAAAATGAAAGTTTTGGGTGGTGGGCCCAGAGACTGACTGAAGCGCCATCCAACTCTGACGAGGCAGGTGATGGGCCCTACAGTACTGCAGTAGCAGGAGACTAGAAATGTGGAGTAGTGTGGGCATTGGGCCCACATCATTTGTGTTCATGAGCAAGTGGACCCGGTTTTTTTTTTTTTTTTTTTTTTTCTCTTCTTCTAGGTAAGTCTTCCTTGTGATTCATCGCAAATTGATGACGGGTTAGTAGATAACACTGTATATGCCGATAAAGTAAACCTATAAAGAAGTCGCTTGTTTGTCTTTATCCACACATTACAAGTTTGTGACTGATATTCCCATCACAAACAATAATTTGTGTTCTAGCTTGTATTTACGAGTTTAGAAATGTGATTTTTTTTTCCCGAACCATTCATTAATCATCATTACGACATTTACGAGAATTATGGATTTAATATAAAAAAAAAAAAAAAACTATCCAACATATGAAGCTCAAAATCCTTCTATGTCAAAGATGGATTAAATTTTGATTAACCATAGGCAAAATATATCAGTTTGAAAAAAGAATAATTTTTTTCTGAACGCTTGAATACGACGAGATATGATCACTTGAGAATTTTCAGTTCAGAAAAATGGGTATTTGATGTAAAGTAACAAATCTCGGGAATGATGCATCAATAATTCGAAACCGTAATTTAATAAGTGTAATTAATTAGAGTATACTGGGTATTATTTAGAGGGAAATATTATCTAACTCGAACCTTATATTCCTGAAGACGATTGAGTAGGTCTTCAGACAAACTGTCTTCCACCAAATTAACTTATTCCCTCATTATATACTCTGTATAAGAGATCTTTCAATAATAATGAAGTGCACATTTAATTGTATTACGGAGTATAATATAAGGGAAGGAGATTTGAACCTGATACCTAACCATTAGAACAAGAAATCTTCGATTTTTGGGTGAGAGTTTTGTGAGGACAATTATATGCACTTGTCAAAACAAGCAATCCTTTTCCTTGTATTGAATATAGAAGGGAAGTGGACAACATGACCAATGGAACATGTCTTAATAACTAGTGAGATAGAGACATGAGTTTCTAGTAAACAATGACTCTCCATAACACCCCCACAACATTTGGGGGACCTTCTTGTACACATCAAAAATTTGGAGTTACATGTATGACCATGTGGAGTCAAAATAATTTTACAATCTATTTTTCATATTCGATACGTCTCTGTATTTTCCGTTTAATAAAGTGGAATATTCTAAAATTGTGTTAGCAAAATATGAGCGACCTTGACTAAAAAGGAATTATAGTAGTGGATCTCCCACTTTCTGAGAAGTAGGAGAGTAACCAAACGAGGCTGTAGAGTAAGTCTTTCCTTGTGACGGGTAATATCAGTTACAAGCTTACAATAAGCCAAATAACACTCATATTAGTGGGGTAAAGGTTTCTCAAGTATACCACTTTATGTCTTGTCTCTCATGTATGACCAGTCACAAGTTTGTGACGGATATTAACGTCGCAAACAAGAATTGGTGATTGTTGTAGGGGTATTCATCGGTCTAGTCACAAGACTCACGACTAGATGGTAATCAATTCAATCTGATTTATGGATTTGATGTGATGTTTTATAAGAAGAGGGTTTGCTCAAACTGGGCCTAGAAGGTCGGAATAGTGAAATTCAGGAATCTAGATCGAGAACTAAAGGGAACCAGACCGGTTTGACCTGGTTCAATCCAATTTTTGTACATCATTAACCCAAGCGGGTAATTTAATAAAAAAAAAAATCTCCAACTTTGGAACCTTGATCATGAATGAATGTCACCTTTCATGATTTTACCAATTAAACTAATTGATGTCGACTAATTCTTTGTTTGGGTTAAAATGGGAATTGTAAACAAGACATACAATAATGTTGGGAAGCAAATGGACCAACCTATAATGTCAACGTCCTAGCTAGCTAGCTTGGTAACCTCGGTATGCTTAACTAAAGTTCTTTTGAAGATCCGATAAACGGGATTACATAGCAGTATATCTGTACTAGCTTCTGAATCAATGAATAACATCAAATGAATATTACTTTATTGGTGCCCGCAAGAGCGATCTTGTGAGAAATGTATGACTTTAGTCTATCTTCTAGACTTTGAAGGACTTCGAGTTTGTCGCCCTAACGGTGACTTATCTAGTGTGTATAGTTTGCAGGCTATTGGGTAGGTTTACCCAGAGCAAACCAAAAATATAGCAGTTGCGAGTTTGAAAAAAATATTAGGGTTGGTCACCCCTCCTTTAATGAGGCTCCTATCTTCGATGCACGAGTAGCCTAAAACGGCCCATTTTATTTTTGGGCTAATTTTGGGCCAAGCCATTTAATCAACGTTTCTCTAACACTCATAATATTTTATCTTATTATAGTACGATTTACTAATTTTAGATATCGGTTTTTCTGATATATATATATATATATATATATATATATATATATATATATATATCCACTTTACTCGTTAATCCAAGTTAATACGAGTGACTTAGTTAAGGTAATATTCTCACACATATTATTAATATTATTATTATTAAAATTTGTATAAATCAAAATATTAACTTATATTTACCATAATTAGTTATTAAATCGGGAAAGTAGTGACTGAGTCCCTCTACTTTGCTTAATTGTGAAATCAAATCCCTTTAACTTTTTTATGTGAGCAATTAGACCTCTTAACTTTGTCAATATGTTAAATTAAACTTTTTTTTTTCCAATCAATTGCTCAATTTCTCGTAAATTTCGTGTCAATGTCTCGTTACTATCAATAAATATTTTTATCCCAAAATACACAAATATAATACGTATACGTATAAAAATACATATTCCCAAGTACGGAGTAGTAAAAAAAAATATTATTCGTATTCGTAATGTACGTATCGTACTCCGTATATCCCAAGTAGTTCGATAAAATATGTTATCCAATGTACGTATTCGTATTCTACTATAATGTATGTATTCGTATTCTAGTATGAGAAATTGACGAGAAGTTGAGAAATTGATCGGAAAATAAATAAAGAGGGTTTAATTTCACGTACTGACAAAGTTAAGGGTCTAATTGCCACAATCAAGAGTCCAGGACTCCAGGGGTATGATTTCACAATTGAGTGAAGTAGAGGGTTCAATCACTATTTTTTTAATTATTAAATAATACTCCGTGTGTTTTAAAAATCTTTATCTAATTGGCCAGATTGAAATTGAATACCATAACGCTAATTTCAACTCCAAAAGGTTGTATACTTGTATCTAATAATTTGTTGTTCTATTTTTTAAACTTCGATTATTATTATATTTTAATTATTTAATTGTATTCTTTATAAGCTTTTACTCAAAAAGTCAACCATTTTTATCGTAAGTAAATTAAATAAAATATAGTATTATTTTGATAAACAAATAAAATAATTTAAATGATATCAATAATTCCGTGTAAAACATTGTGATAAAAGAAAATTGTGGTAATTTGTACAGAAAAATTGTGGTAATTCATTTTTTAAAAAATAGTTTATTTTATTCGTGGAAGGAATTCAATTCTACGATTAACCGAAAGTGTCTTTAGGTTGCTTAAAAAGAGGCGTAACAACAATGGCTGAATATAATCCGAGAATTGTGCGTGGTTGGTGCATCGCGACATACTTTTAGAGATTCCGATACTATTATATCTATCAAATTAAATAAAGAAATTCTAAAAAACGATAGATAAGAGTCTCTCCACGTTGACTTTGAAGCGCAAGATAATCCTCTGCGCGATACGAGAGCGATGAAGTTAAAGGATTGGAGACAACGAAGCATGTTGTTATGGAAATTGGTCGAGGGATGCATCAATCTTGATACCAAGAAACATTGTTATGGGATATGTATTTTTAAATAATAGAATATTTATTTCGTAATGAACAATTTATTAAAAAAATGCATAGAATTGCCACAATTTGTTTTTGAAATTTAATTGTGACAAATATTTCAAGGAGTGCAACGTTATTATGTTGTTTATTTGTTATTTATTTGACATAATTTTTTATATAAAATATAGAGGGTGAAGATAGATTACCCGGCGATAAGCGAGCGACGAAGTTGAAGGGTTGGAGCCAGCGATGCATGCTGTTATGGGAATTGGTCGAGGGGCATGCGTCAATCTTGTTACCAAGGAACCTTGTTTTTATACCATTGGTCAAAATAATTGGCATCATCTTGCAGAACAGATATGTCGGATAGGTAGTGATGCATTCCGATTGGCGGTTAGATTTGATATTGTTTCCCGATGAAGCAAAACAAGGCTCTTACTAATTAAGGAGTACATCGGGTTTTTGGATAGTCGTTAAGCTAAGCTATCTCTAGTAATTCAGACGCTTGCAGAAATGGATGATAATGTTACGGAGTAGTAATTATCTTTGGTTTTTGGACAAGTCTAATCTATGCTAGCACTAATTTAGACGTTTGCACCTATGTTGAGACGGGTCGACGTTTCTGGTTAATTTTTAAGAAATGTATGACAATGCCATATTTTGGATCGTTATCCCGACATTCATGTGTATAATCGATCAAACTTTTTATTATTCCGCTTCGTTGCGTGCTTATGGTTTGTGTTTTATCTTCATGAGCTCCTGATGTTGCTTGTCTGCTTAATAGTAGAATTTTTAAGTGTTCTTGGGCATTATGGTTTACTGCTACTGAACAAAGAGTCGGACACAAAAATGTGATGCATATTTTATTTATTTACGATCTACGAGTATTTTTTAGTAGTCGATATTTGATACGTCTCCGTATTTTTTCATTTAACAACTTGGATGTCAATGTCAACGTGATAGATCGAGCTTGAGTAATAAAAAATTATTTTTGAAAATAATTCATCGATGTAAACCCGTGAGACATAGTTATTCTCGAATCTTATTCATTGGACAATTTTTCGACATACGTCTCACACTAACTTAATTCTCTTAGGGTCCGTTTGGATAACAAAATTTGATGGAAGGGGGAGGGGAGGGAAAATGATGGTTGTTTGGATAATATGAAGGAAGTTGATAAAATTGTCTTTTATTAAGGAAGAACGAATGTATTATATAACCTTTGTAATTACGATTATTAATTTTTGACTCATTTAAATATAACAAAAAAATGAATTAATTGGTAAAAAAAAGTTTTTATTATTATTATTTTATTTTTAATCAGCTCAACTCACTGACTCACTCGTAATTTTTTTTATTCGCTTTATTATCCTAACCGACTCATCCGCGATGAAAAAAAAAACTAACATAAAAAAACTGAATTGAATGTGTCTGAACTGAACTAAACTGAATCCGTCTAACGGGGTGAACTGAAAGTATTTGAATATAAGTCCACAAGAACATGGCGTCTCTTAACCTGACTCACCCATAAGGGCCATAACGGAAAAAACAAGGTGTCATAATTTTTTTTATCTTAACCCGACTCAACCGTAACGAAAAAAATGCGTCGTAATTTTTTTATACGTTTTCTTATCCTAACCCAACTCACACGTATCAGTGGAAAAAAAAGTCGTCGTAATTTATGCTAACTCGACTCACCCGTAACGGGGGAAAAATGGTCGTCGTAATTTTTTTTATCCTAACCTGACTCACAAGTATTGGATTGTCGTAATTTATCCTAACTCGACTCACCCGTAACGGGAAAAAAAAATCGTCGTAATTTTTTTTTTATCCTAGCCCGATTTACTAGTATTGGAAAAAAAAGTTTGTGAATGGTCGTGAATGAGTGAAAAATGTTGGAAGTATACGTTTTGTTAGTAAGGACAAATTAGTAACTTTGTAATTAATGAAAAACATCTATTTTTCTTCCAAATCTTGCCTAAGTTGACAAGATTTTATTTTACACTAAAATAAATAAATCACATCTCCTTTACTCCCCTTCATTTCTCTCCCCTCCCAAATGGTATCCAAACAAAGGATAGTCCATCCCTCCATTTCCCTTCTCTCCCTTTCCATCAATTTCCTCTTATCCAAACACACCCTTGAGAATATTTCTAAAATTTTCTTAAAAAAATATTTCTAAAATAATTATACTACCCTTATTTTATCGTTAAGATTTGATTTTAATTATGTACGTAATATTCGATTTATTCATATAACGCGATAACTCATTTTTCGTAATGTTTTGTGTTTATTCACGTCTGATGTCTACGGGCCGACAATTATAGATTTTTACGTGTATAAAAATTGTAAAAGGTTGTATTTTGGGATACAAACATTTTTCCAAACATTTAAAATGAGTCTCGTTATTTTATTTATATGGATTGCGTTATTTTTAAGACTATACAAGTATACATTATTGTTAGTTTTTCAATCTATTCATGTATATTCGTAAATTCACGAGTTTTAAGTTGAGCATTCAATTGACAATTTAAAAACAATAAAATATATACAGAACAAAAAAACAAGTAAAAAAAAATTTTTTGTCGTTTCGATAGATATTCTAGTTCTAGTAATAATAAAAAAAGAGTTATACGGAATAAATGACCTCTTTCAATAACTTAACAAGACACCGTGTCTAAAATCTTTATTATATAAAAGAAGGCCCCAAAGTAGCCTACGTGGCATATCCTTTTCACTCCATTCCTCAATCCGGACTCTCTCATCGCTTCTGCATATAACTCCCTGCACAGTATCGATATTGCATTCTCGGTCCCTCCAAATTATAATAAATTACTTCTTAAGTCCTCAAAAACAATTATATCAAGTTTAAATATACCAAGCACATATCTTACGTTATTATCTTATTTTAAACGTATAACTTATATTCACGTATAATAATTTCAAATATATATTTACGTTATCCTCTTATTTGTGTGTGTATATATATTTAAAAATTCATAAATTCATATGATATATTCTACCATAATATTATTAAAGGTATAAAAAAATAGACTTAATTTGCTATTACATTTTATTAAACCAAAAAAATGAATATAGCTATTAATCCAATTAATTTTCTATTTGACTAATTTAAAATATCTTTATTATATAAAAGAAGGCCCCAAAGTAGCCTACGTGGCATATCCTTTTCACTCCATTCCTCAATCCGGACTCTCTCATCGCTTCTGCATATAACTCCCTGCACAGTATCGATATTGCATTCTCGGTCCCTCCAAATTATAATAAATTACTTCTTAAGTCCTCAAAAACAATTATATCAAGTTTAAATATACCAAGCACATATCTTACGTTATTATCTTATTTTAAACGTATAACTTATATTCACGTATAATAATTTCAAATATATATTTACGTTATCCTCTTATTTGTGTGTGTATATATATTTAAAAATTCATAAATTCATATGATATATTCTACCATAATATTATTAAAGGTATAAAAAAATAGACTTAATTTGCTATTACATTTTATTAAACCAAAAAAATGAATATAGCTATTAATCCAATTAATTTTCTATTTGACTAATTTAAAATATATTGATAAATGGTACAAGTATATATATTTATAATTATGACAGTGATTGAAAATTTAGTTCTCTTATTAAAATTTTTGGAATCTTACAATTTAAAAGATTGCGTCAATTTTGATATCTTACAATTACAAATCTGGAATCTTATAATTGTGTTCACATTTTACTTCATAAAGTTTACGTCCAGATTCAACTTTGCAATCTTTTATTTGGTATATTTTACGTCCAAATTATACGTCCTTAATTTGAACATATATTTTCCTTTTTACTATAAAAATCTTTTACGTTATTTGCATATACTTTTCATACAGTTCCATATAATTTGATAATCTTTTACAATATAAAAATTTTACAATGTATTTAGACCATTCACGTTGCAATATTGTCATGATTGATCAATATATTGTCATTGTACAAATCTCTCTTCTTCCACAGTTTTCAATTCTCTCTACATTTTTGTTCCTCACCACCTTTCTTCTCCTTACGAATTATTAAAATCATCTACAATTTCCGTTATCTATTATTAATCTATTTAAATTTTCATTAATCATGTATTAATTTAATCATTCTTTCATGAATTTATATTTATATTATTATGAACTTATATATTTTAATAATTTTATCTTATACTAATGGTTTGTTATTTTTTTCGTTTTGTTGTGATTTGCATAACTAATCAAGATCAGAATCAATGGTATAATTTAATCTAATTAATTCATAACTTTTGAGCTTATATAAATTGCTTCGTTTTTCTGTTTTAGTTGCTAATTGTTATGATAAAATATGGGTCCACAATTTAAGATGAGTCTAATCATCTACTCGGTATAATTTTGTAATCATCTACAATTTTCTTTTTTTACTTCATAAATAAAAGATGAGTTGTGATAAAAGCAGGTTCAAGATAATGTCGGAGATGAAGATTATGAACTCATGAAAAAAAGGTTTGACGTTTTTAATTTTAGAATTTTTTTCACCTTTTTTTAATTTAGTATTTTATTTTTTGACGTTTTTAATTTTTTAGAATTTTTGACGTTTTTAATTTAGTATTTTATTTTTTTGTCTTTTTTTTACCTCTATAGTATTTTAACTTTTAGAATATTTTGGCGTTTTTAATTTAGAATTTGGAACTTTAAAGTATTATCACGCCCTTATGATTTTTGCACTTATTGACTCATATCAAAGTTAGTTAGTAGGGTGATCCAATCCTAAGATACTTATCGAAGTGAAAATTGTAGATTTACAGTCATTGACTCATTTCTGAATTGAGTTTGCCCAATTGTTATTTTTGCAGGCCAATAAAAAGCGACGAAAGAGATAAGCAAAGATCTCAACCTTGCAAAACTTGAAATCGTGTTCGATTTACTGTCATAAATAATCCAGTGTAGTGGGTCTAAAAATTTTCATATTCGATACGATATTATCTTACGGTGTAATGGGTGTACCATCTTACGACATTATTTTCCCTTGAAAGATACTTTTCTTATACTTTTTACGAGTCAATGTCAATCTATTTAACATTTTCGTAATTCTTAATAAAATGTTATGTTCTACGTCGGTTACAAACATTTCGTTAGGTAATACTGAGAACACCCTACTACTAATATGATCATCTATCAACCCGTGATTTATCACGGGGTTTATACTAGTGTTACTCTAATCTGTAGTCATTATTTGACCCGTAATAAGAATACGATAGATAGTTCTGTCACTAACTGTACAAAGTTTGCATCCAATATCCTATTCCTACCATCCCCCACCTTGGGTCAAAACCCACCCCTCTCTGGTTATAATTAATTAATTGATTAATCAGGTAATTAAATTAATTAATTAATTAATTAAGTAAGTAAATCATGTCGGTTGAAATTCAAATTAAGTCGTTGGTATCATGGTTCTTGTCGTTGTTGGTCAAAAAAGAGAACCCTAACCCTAATTACTTACCACCCAATTCCCCCAATCAAACCCTAATCCCTAAATTATCAATCAAAAATCAAATGAAACCCCTTCGTCCCTGTCAGAATTCGGGTTCGGGTTCGGTTTCGGTTTCGGAGGATCCGGGTTCGACGAGTTTCAGCTCAAGGGAGGTTGAGGCGATGAAGGTTGTAAGGTCAGTCGTAGCTGGGTTTCTGTTGAGAAGGTTTGAAGAGATAGGAATGTGCACTCCGATTGATAACCGGGCGATATGGAGATGTTTCAAGAAAGAACGACTGTTATCTGCTTCAGAGAAGAAATCATTGAAGATAGTGGGACTTGAAGCAGCGAAATCGAACTCAAATGAAGCAATGAAAATGGTGGAATCGAATGGTGAGGAGGAGTGCTTCATCATGGGTATCAGCTCAGCGCTTCTGTCTATGGAGAAGGATGATGGAGTGCTGAAGTGTTTCATTAGTAGCGGATTGGTAAACGGGAATCCTCTGATTTTTGTCATGGAGCTTGAACCAGAGAAATTGATAATGGAGTTGTTGCCTCCGTCACTTACCCTGGTGGATCTCACACTTGCAGCCGAGGACATCTCTGACACACCGAGTGAGGAATACAATGAGTGGCGAAAGGAGGCGGTTATTAGACTTCTTAAGGAATCGTAAGGTGGTGGTATTATTCCGATTTCTTTTCTGTTTATGTTACATTGTATGTTATTGACAGTGTTAGAGCTCTGGTGTTGCAGCATTTGAGTGTAAGTGATGGTATCTGCAACTACATTGGTGTTCTGTTTATGTTACATTGTGTGTTTATGTTACATTGTACTGTATGTTATTGACGGTGTTAGAACTCTGGTGTTGCAGCATTTAAGTGTAAGTGATGGTATCTGCAACTACATTGGTGTTCTGTTTATGTTACATTGTGTGTTTTTGTTACATTGTACTGTATGTTATTGACGGTGTTAGAGCTCTGGTGTTGCAGCATTTAAGTGTAAGTGATGGTATCTGCAACTATATTGGTGTTCTGTTTATGTTACATTGTGTGTTTTTGTTACATTGTACTGTATGTTATTGACGGTGTTAGAGCTCTGGTGTTGCAGCATTTAAGTGTAAGTGATGGTATCTGCAACTATATTGGTGTTCTGTTTATGTTACATTGTGTGTTTATGTTACATTGTACTGTATGTTATTGACGGTGTTAGAACTCTGGTGTTGCAGCATTTGAGTGTAAGTGATGGTATCTGCAACTACATTGGTGTTCTGTTTATGTTACATTGTGTGTTTATGTTACATTGTACTGTATGTTATTGACGGTGTTAGAACTCTGGTGTTGCAGCATTTGAGTGTAAGTGATGGTATCTGCAACTACATTGGTGTTCTGTTTATGTTACATTGTGTGTTTATGTTACATTGTACTGTATGTTATTGACGGTGTTAAGAGCGGGTGTTGCAGCATTTAAGTGTAAGTGATGGGATCTGCAGCAATTCTGATGTGATTAGGGTAGTACTCAGTCATCAGTATGATCATCGTCGTTTAGGGATACAGCCTAGCTTATGGCATCCTCTATCATTGATATGATCGTAGTACGTTAGGCTTAACTAACAGGCTTGTGATATTTAATACATTGAGGGATGGGTTTGGTTCAGAGGAGGAAACATCTGTTTCGACCAAACCACGTGCAAATGGTTCCTGACTTAGCTTACTACAGTTAGTTACTTAGCAGTTAGCACCACATCTGTGACCACATCAGTTTAATGTAAGGTCTCATATTTATGTATTCAGGTTATAATGTTCCCAATTCTGTCGATGCTGATAGAGTTGCGTTGCTGTCGATTTCAACAGTTCTGACGATTTCTTTGTTGCTAGAGAGTAGAGACATGAGGGGGTAAAAATCTAGAACAGATGATTTGGAGTAGCGTGCGTGCTGCCTCATGTTTAACTGTTTTGATGGATTTTAACTAATGAAGTACTTATGATGTTTTGGCTGCTGTGTCTTCTCTGTTGACGGTTTCTTAAACGTTGAATCTCTTACTTTGTTGCAGGTCGTCGGACAAAGCCTTGATGAAGCGAAGCAAGCATCTCTTACTAATCAGAGTAAATATGAGCGTAAAGGTTACGGAGTAATTATTTTTGGTTTTTTTTTCTTGGATAATCGTTGGGCTAAGTTAGACTCTTCGTATTTAGATGCTTAAGGTTAATTTGTTAGAAATGGATGAGAAATATTGGTAATTATCTTTGACCTTTTAATATATTCCGTATGTTAGTACTAATTTAGACGCTTGCACCTAAATGGATCGACAAAAATAGTCACACTTGATGTTTCTGTAGATTCGTCTTACAAAGAGATTCGACCCTAGGAATCCAACTGTAAATGGTTATACAGAATTCGGGTTGGATTAGGTTATAATGGTAACAAAGCAGTCGCAGTAAAAAAACATGGTAAAAATCTAGAAACGGGATTTTTTTATTTTTACCGCAAGGGATTCCTAAGCCGAGACAGAACATCATGGTGTATCCGAAGTAGAAGCTAGTTCGGAAAAAACTTGACTTAATCCGTTAATTACCAAACATTTTTTCATAATTATGCTAATTTAATTTGACAGTCGAAACTGTTAATACAATCGGTTAAACTTATTCTAATATTTAATACTATATTTAGGGAATTGATAGATATAACCCTTAGGGCGGTAGGTAAGATGTCAAAAGAGTAAAATAAAGTTTTGATATATGCATTAATTACATCAATATTTATGTAATTTGGTTTCCAATTTCTAGATTTATACTCCAATTTAGGAAGGTTTTATTTGTATAAACACGGAGTACAATTTAACAAAACCCATATATTTTTATTTGGGTGGTACTTTTTTATACTTTAGCATTACTCAATCATACCTCAAAATTACTATTCCCCCCCTCCCATTCCCCCCCACCTAATTTGCGATGATTCAAGTACAAATTGAGGTCGTAGATTTCAAATTCAATCGCACCAATTAGGTTCTTCGAAAAAGTCCTAATTTTCGAGATCAATAATTTCAAATCAATTGTACCAATAAAGGTTCTTCCATAAAGTCCTATTTGCGATGTATACCAATTCGAGTTTGCGGAAAAGTCCTAGCTTGCGATGAATTTCAGATCAATTGCACCAATTACGGTCATTCGAAAAAGTTCTAATCTGCGATTAGCCGATTATACAAATAGAAATTGAGATCAGAGAATGACGACAAGAATCGTAGATAATTAATTAACATTGATTAACATGATCTACAATCAACCCTGATTTTCAATTAAAATTACTACTCCGTATATTATAAAATATCAAATTACCAAACTATGTTCTATAATGAATTCGAAAATAATGATTGATCGATAAATAGAATTGATGAGCTTTAAGTAAAAAAAATTGAAGAAAAAATTGATCTAGAATAGGATAAAAACAATGAAGGTTTTTAAGGGTAATATTGAAAAGTTTAGGAAATTTTAAGGAGATTGAGTAACACGCAAGTATGAAAAAGTAATTCCGTTTTATTTATTACTCGTATTACCTTTAGTCAATTCTTTAGTGAGAAATGCTCCCTCCGTTCCAATGAATTGTTTGCCTATTCTATATTGGGGCGTCTCAATGAATTGTTTGCCTTTCTATTTTAGGAATGTTTTTTATATCCAATTTGATCATTCTCGTGAGTTTTGCTCTACATGTCACTCCCTCATTGGTTTCCTTAACTTTGGTGCCAAAAGGAAAGACAAACAATTCATTGGAACGGAGGGAGTATTTACCATAATTAGTTAAATATTTTTACCCAATTAACCCTAGTATGACTGAAATGGAATACCATACTCCTAATTTCTTAACCCCTAATTCCCAAAATCAAACCCAATTCAAACTACATATAATCAAACCCCTAATTCCTCATCAAAACTCACTCCCCTACCTCTCCAACCACCCAATTTCAAACCACCCAATCTCGAGTCTGAGTTTGAGTTCTATTGCAACAATGGAGGTTGACCCGATGACTGTGGCAAGGTCAGTCGTGTCAGGTTTTTTACTGAAGAGATTCGAAGAGAGGGGCATGTTCATCCCAATCAACAACCGGGAAATTTTGTACTATCTCAACGAAGACCGTCTATTATCCGCTTCAGAGAAGCTATCCTTGAAGAATTTGGGGATCCGGGTCAATTCGGATTCGGGTTCAGAGTACATGAACGATGATAAAGAGTACATTATTTTGGGTATCAGTTCGGCCATTCGGTCTATTGAGAGGGAGACTGGAGGGGTGAAGTGCGGTGACAGCGGACATATGAATGGAAAGCATGTATTTTACGTGATGGGTATTGAACTGGAGAAACTGTCGCAGGAGTTGGTGTCCCCGTCACTTAGCCTTCAAGATCTTACTCTCGCCCCTGAGGATGTCTCTGATTTTGTCAAGCATGAGAGGAGAGCGCAGAGAGAGATCGAGGTTCTGAAACTCCTCAGGGAGTGTTAGTGTTAATTTTATGCTGTTGACGGTTTTAGAGGCGAGCTGAGTAGTAGTAGCAGCAACGTATGTATTCCCTCCGTTCCAATGAATTGTTTGTCTATTCCATATTGGGGCGTTTCAATGAATTGTTTGCCTTTCTATTTTAGGAAGGTTTTTCATATGTAATTTGACCATTGATTCCACATGTCACTTCTTCATTGGTTCTCTTTCCCTTGGTGTCATTCTTCATTGGTTCTCTTTTCCTTGGTGTCAAAAGCAAAGGTAAACAATTCATTGGTTCTCTTTCCCTTGGTGTCATCTTCATTGGTTCTCTTTTCCTTGGTGTCAAAAACAAAGACAAACAATTCATTGGAACGGAGGGAGGATTATTCTGTGGTAGCAGTAGATGTTTAATGTTAACGTCATTGACTGTTTTAGAGGCGAGTATTTTTACTGCAGGATTCAGGGATACGAGCTTTTCTGTTTATCTGAATAGATTCGTCTTACAAAGAGATTCGACCCTAGGAATCCGACTGTGCACCTGTTTATACAGAATTAAACAGAATTCGGGCTGGATTAGGTTAATGGTAACATAACGAAACATTCGCAGTAAAAAAAAAAACATGGTAAAAAATTTAGAAACAGGATTAAGCCGAGACAGAACATCATGGTGTATCCGAAGTAGAAGCTGGTTTGGAAAAACCCTGACATCTTGGTCAAAAATTGTTATTTCTAGGGCTATTTAGATTTTTTTTGTTTACTATTCTACATACGAGTGTTTAATTTATTTATTTTTTTAAATTTATATGTATTTTTTGTTATGAGTACGTAATAATAATTGTTTTATTGATAATATCATTCTTTTATTGGATTTTTTCATCTAAATAATTTTTTACATATCTTATTTTTTAATTAAGTTTGTATACATTTTTGTTTATCTGTCAGGTTTTTTTCCTAGAATGTTTTATTTTTGAAATTTGCTATGAAATTTTTTTGATGGATTTTTTATGAACCATTAAAGATGATTGTTTTTTTGTTATTATCTTGTAGTGATAAATTTTTAACACAAATTATAGTATACAACCGTTGTAACGTACGACGGACCTAATTTATGGTAAAAAGTTACTCTATCACTTTATGTTATTTAGTAATCACTTTAAGTTAAATAGTAACCACATTTTAATATGAAAAAAGGGTAACTATTTATCTGAAAGTGGTAACTAACTAACCTAAAATGATCACTTTTTATCATAAGTTGCAAACTTTTACTATTGTTGCATGGTACAACGGTTGTACACAATAATTACTGAATTTTTAATTATAAATAATGATTTTTAGTTTTTAACACAATCAAATGAATCTCCATGTGTTTGAACCAAACGACCCCTTAGTTATTTTTTTTCATCTCTCAGACTCTCAGTTGGTCACTCTTAAAACCGGGTATATCCGTCTTAGAACTAACACTAATTCTCAGATGAGACGGTCTCACAATAACTTTATTGTAAGATCTCTCACACAATAGTGGTTACCATTTTGAGATTTGAGACGGTCTCTCACGATACTTTCTACTTAACTAAAATGGATCAAAGGTCTCCTAAAGAACGGTCTCTCAATAAACTTATTAAGAGACAATTACTATATCAATAAAAAAAATTAAGATTTACGATAAAAGGGCATGTGTAAGAAAACAAGTAAAAAATGAAATTCTCATTTTGATAGATATTCCATAACTAATAACTTAACGAGAGATCGTATCGAAAATGATTATTACCTAACCCGTTATAAGTATGTGATTAGACCTGACAAAGTTCACCTGACTCGAATGACTCGACTCGACACGACACTCAAACTGAAGTCCCGAGATTGATCAGTAACCCAAAACTGACCCAACCATTATTATAGAAAACGAGTGAGCCCGAATTTGAAATGACCCGGCCCAACCCGGTGTCAGCCCAATTCTATAACCCAAAAATGACCGACCCCAACCCGATTCGGTTGATTCATTTGTCAGGTTTAGATGCCTACGATTTGTATTTTATTACCATATACTCCATTAATTAAAAAAAATAACTAACATTACTTGTATCAATGGATTAATTAAAGAAATATTCCATATATCTTACCATTAATAACACGGTTTTAAAATGTTAATTTTTGGTTGATTTTTCATCCTTAAATTTTGATTACGTACATCATTTCAATGCATTAATAAGGAAAATATTGTGTATATCCTACCATTATTCATTAGTAAGACGATTTTGAAATGTTAACTTTAGCCTGATTTTTTTTCTTAAACCATACTCCGTAATATTTGTCAAGACTATTTTTATCAAAAACAGAATATGAATTAATATAAACATTTATTTATTATCAAATACACCTATGTTTTATCGTATCATATTTGCACCCAAATATTTTCGTAAAAATCAATTTTATTCCAAAAATATTAAAAAAACTATCACAATTTAATTGTGACAAATAATTGTGACAATTATTAGTCACAATTAAATTTTAATAAACAAATGTGACAGTTATTTTGAAATTTATCCGTGATTTTCTTGGATAAAAAATTTGATATTCAAACTTACTAATACAATTCGCTGATAGAGGTTCGAACAAAGGGGAATTTTCACACCGATTTACCACCGAGAAATTCTGTTCCATTTCAATGATCAACGTCTGTTATGCACTACGGAGAAGGATGCGTTGAAGAAGCTGGGGAAGCCTGAGTCGGATTCTGGTTCTGGTATTCATCGTTGTAGGTATCACCTTGGCTCTTCGCTCGATAGAGAGCGATACTGGAGGAGTGACGTGCGGCTGTGGCGGGAGGATGAACGGAAAGGATATCCTTTTTGTGATGGGTATCGAACCTGAGAAACTGGTGCAGGAGTTGTTGCCTCCGTCACTCACTCTGGAAGAACTCACATTGTCATCTATGGATATGTTTGATAAAGTCAGGAAGGACCACAGAAAGTGGAGGAAGAAGGAGGTCCGCAAAGTTCTTCTCGAATCATAATCGTTAAGGTTATTCTGATTTCTGTGTGCGTTTGATGGTTCATCTTCTTCATTGAGACGGTTTCTTAAAAGTTATTTGATCTTATCCTAAATGTTGGGGTAGTAGATGATTATGATTACGTGATGTGCTTGCTTGAACAACTATCATCGAGTTTAATCTCATGAATGAATTCATTTTGGGTCTTTGCTGTTGCATCCAGTGATGGGCAATTCATATTCTTCTTCAATTAGTCTTCGAAAGTCTATGTTTTTGCTGACATCTTAATTCATCAACAACATTCTATCATTGTTCGCCTGTTCGGTTGTTTCTATCCCAATATCAATCACTGTAAATGCTATTGATAACTCAAATGGCCAGACCTAAACCTGAAAGAAGTTGCAGAGAACTTCTTTATAACTTCTGTTGCTGCCTCCCCAAACTTACATATCCTTACAATGCTCAACTCCACCAGACCATATCTACCTGTTTCCGGTTTTATGGGTGCAGTTTTCGCGCATGGGAACAAAACTAAGTATTTCTGTTCTTTTCTTCGGAGTTGAGTTGCAGCAACATGGTGTGTGTGGGCGTTAATTGGATCGATAAAACTAGTCACACTTGATGTTTCTGACATAGATTTGACCCTAGGTATCCGACTGCACCTGTTTATGCGGAATTCGGGTTGGATTAGGTTATAGTGGTAACAAAACTGTCGCAGTAAAAAAAACATGGTAAAAATCTAGAAACGAGAATTACCGCAAAGGATTCCTAAGCCAAGACAGAACATCATGGTGTATCCAAAGTAGAAGCTGGTTTGGAAAAAACCCTGACATCTTCGTCTTCACGTGGTAGTAGTAAATCGAATACAAGTAGATATATATAGCCGTTGATGCAACGGAGAGGAATAACGTCCATTGTCAGTGATAGTTCTCAGCATTGAACAAGAAATATGTTCCGACGATGGTTACACAGACAGTCACGATGATCACAAATTCTTGGGAGAGACGGTCTCTCAATAACTTATTGAGAGACCACTCTTCAGTACCACTCTATGTCATATTCGTACCCTTAAATAACAACTGTTTTGTACCTGTTTTTATAACAAACGTACCATCTTTATATTTGTATACTCTTTTAGGTTAATCGTACCTACTTCTATTAGGTTTGGTACCACTGTTACTTTTATTTGTACTTAGTCTCTCAATAAAATTAATGAGAGACTGTCTCTCAGGAGACCTACTCCACGATGATTAGGGATTAAAAAAATTTTAGGGAATTATTTTGTACTGTGTTCCATTTAGTGTTTGATGTTATGCCATTGACGGTCCAAAAGTACGATAGTATTAATCGAGTACATTACTAAAATAATACGCGGATCCAAAGGTATAGACGTATATAGGTAACTACACAAAAATCGCAAAAAATGTATGAAAGGATGGTGTGAATATGACCACTTTCATTAAAAAAAAATCGACTAAAATTACACCGAAAAAAAAAAAAAAAAAGAGGTTCCGACACCAAAAATTACATATATCCTTACAGTGCTCGACTCCACTGAACCATATCTACCCTAAGTCTCTCTTACCGGTTTTATCGGTGCAGTTTTGGCGCATGGGGAACAAAACTAAGTAGAGTATTTCTGTTCTTTTCTTCGGAGTTGAGTTGCAGCAACAAGGTGTGTGTGTGGGGAGTTGGATCGATAAAACTAGTCACACTTGATGTTTCTGTAGATTCGTCTTACAAAGAGATTCGACCCTAGGAATCCGACTGCACCTGTTTATACAGAATTAAACAGAATTCGGGCTGGATTAGGTTAATGGTAAAAAAAACATGGTAAAAAATTTAGAAACGGGATTTTTGATTTTTTTTTTTTTTACCGCAGAGGATTCCTAAGCCGAGACAGAACATCATGGTGTATCCGAAGTAGAAGCTGGTTTGGAAAAACCCTGACATCTTGGTTTTCACGTGGTAGTAGTAGATTGAATATAAGTAGACGTATATGGCTGTTGATGCAGCGGAGAAGAATGAGGTCCATTGCCAGTGGTAGTTCTCAGCATTCAACAGGAAATATGTTCCCACGATGGTTACACAGACAGTCACGATGATTAGGATTAGGAATACGAGCAACATGAAGCCATAGACGTAGTACACCTGTGACGCAACGAGATGACCGAAAACATTATCCATCAGTTTGGAAGAAAAATCAACAGTTTCGGAATACACGACAATTGGCCAATGCTTACTCAATTAAAAAAAGTTTCAAATTTGCAAAAAAAAAAAAAAACTCAAATCAACGATCTTGTAAGTTATCGCGAGCTAGAACACCATAGAAAATGAAAAAAATAAAATAAAATATATATATATATATATATATATATATATAGTAAATTAAAAATTACTCCCTTTTAAAATACTCATTTTTAAAATTACTGCCTTTTGAAATCTTTGTTAAAAATAACTCAAAATCTTTCAAAAGTTCGAAAATTGATCCCAATTATATTTTTAGGACAAAAAAGCCCTTGGTTATAGGGTGATGTCAAGTAATAGCGAATAAAAAAGTTAGGGACATTTTCGTCCAAAAATTATATTTTGAAGCAATTTTTGAACTTTTGATAGATTTTGGGAGTTATTATTAACAAAAATTTCAAAAGAGAGTAATTTTTAATTTACTCATATAGGGGTATCAGGTAAAATATCCCTAATTTGTAAGGTTAACAAGATCTAAACACGAAAACTTAAGGACAAACGGTGATGACATGAGTACCTTGTAATTCCAGAAGGACGTGAAAACGAAGTACATCTCAATAAAAATGCTGCCAAAGGGAAGTAATCCACCCATGAGAGCGATAACAGACGGTGTAAGATACCATTTCTTTTCAGGAATAGGTCGAGGAATGGTCTTAACACGACACGGATTGTTAGGAGCACCACTCCAATTCCGTCCAACAACTGTACCTAGAAGTGCTAAAGGGAAGGAAATAAATGCCCATATGACAAAAACAACTACAATGGTTCCAAACGGGATAGCAGCCAGTGATCCGTAGAATATGGCAATGGTGTTTAAGATGAAGCCGATGCCAAAGCACATGAATGGGAATAGGCATGCTGTGAGGATCATAGCCTTTATCCAATATTTACCTGATATAAGAGAAGGGTAAAAATGTAAAATGCATCAGCGAGTTTATATTGTCGTTTTTTTTTTACTAACTTTTACCTGGTAAGAGAATTTACGCGTAGAGATATCATATTTGACATTTTACTCCGTATTTTACGAGAAGGGTAAAACGAAACGCATCAGTGAGTTTATATTGTTTTTTTTTTTTTTTTTACTATTTGACCTGTTTTAAGATTCAAGATGAAATATTTTTACTACCCTTTTGAGTTGTGGTAGAGAATTTACGCGTAATGATATCATATTCGACATTTTACTCCGTATTTACCCTTTTGAAAGATATAGGGAACCACATACCGCCATTGCGTGAATACATGCCACCACTCACGTAGCCAGAAATGAATGACGTCAAGGCGTAGCAAACAATGAAAGTCGTGACAATGGCTCCTCTCCTGTCCACCATAGAAATCAAGCAATTTCAGAAATAATTCTAAAAAAAAGGAAGGCGGGTAAAATAATACAGTTTCAAACGCAAAAAATTGAGTTGAAAGGGTTAATAATAAAGAATGCATACCCGATGTACAACATCCCAACAATAGCCAATATGATGACGAGGAGAATCAGTGTTGCGAGCTGAGCTCCATTGCCAACGAGAGCTGAGAGCATAGCCAAACTGCGAGGAGGACGGAAAACATCTCCATGAACAAGTTTCCAACCCGATTCTTCACTCACATCTCTTTCCTGAAGATTAATATCCCGAGTTCATTAAAGGGCTAGCTAATTTTGCAACAGAGTCGCAAAAAAAAAAAAACAATCACCTGAGGAAAGTCTTACCAAGATCATCTCGAGATCATCATCTTCTCTAGCATACTTGGCGTAGTCATTTCTAAGCGTCCGCATCAAAATCATGGACACCAAACCCGTCAAGAAGATGACCATCATGAATGAATTGAATACGGAGAACCAATGAATCTGCAACAAAAATTAGACTTCAAATTCCCGTTATAATACAATGCATGAACATATCACATCTTCCGCCTTCCCTTTACTATTTTTCCAAGTTCTGACACAAGAAAATCAGTAGGAACTAGACCTGGCAAACGGGTCAGCCGAGTCGGGCAGTTGGTTCAAGTCATTTTCGGGTTTGTTATTTTCAAAATTTTTAGGGATGTCGACCCGTTTTCAATAATAACATTTGGGTCAAACTCAGGTCTGCAAGCTTAGTACAAACCTGATGCTCAAAGAAGGGATAATCAAGGTACACATCAAAACGCCTGGCAAAGGTTATGTCAGTTGGAATCCAATTAACGGTGTAAGTCATATCGTAAACCCTTCCATCTTCTACAGGCTTAGCGCCATCTTGAGTGAGATTAACATGAATAATCTGTGAAGAGAACACGAGATGTCTGTTAGTCTGTTACAGCCAGCAATAATCTGTGGAAAAGAAACGATACAACTGAATGTGTAAAGGTAATGGAAGTTACTTGATTTCCATTATATTTGATGATAAAGTTCTTGTTTGTGTAAAGAACATGCTTGCCGTTCTCACTATTCTTATCGAAATGCATCTCTCCCACGAAACCTGTGTGAAGAGAATCAAGTGACGATGATGAAAAAAAGAAAAGTGGCTACGATCAAAAGAAGTCGACTCAAGTGGAAAAGATGGAGACGTACCCCATAGTGGTAAATCATCTGATATGTCCGGCAATCCATGATGGAAAAGCAAACAGTTAGCATTGAAAACTTAACAAAGACATATGTGCTATTACCTCTGATCCATTTCAAACTACCCGCATCCGTTTTCAAGAAGTCAAATTTGCAAAATACTGACCTCGATTATATTTAGTCAAATTTATAAATAAAAAACGTCGTTAAGTTCAAATAGAGAAAAACGTGGTCAAAGTGTTCTTTCGAAGACTATGGAAAGTCAAAGGGGTAGTTTGGAATGGATTAGTGCGAATGGCAAATTTGAAAGAACGAGCCCTAAATCCTAGCAACATCGATAACATGGAGAAAACACAATGTTGGATTAACAACATACCGATAAAAAACTCAAACCAATAAGAATTTTCAATCGCGTCTTTGAATACTTTAGCTTTGGTTGCATCAAGTTCAAGTTCACATATGGTAGTTTTTTCAGCACTTTCTGCCAAAACAAACAGTAGACCGTCAACATTACCAAGCAAGCAAACAAACAACGTATCCATCAATTAGAAAGATGACATGCTCATGCTTGTTACATACTTGCAAATTTGATATCGATTTGGCTGTCGATGAGTTCATTACCACCAAGAACCTCGCCCAAGCCACCCCACCTGTGACCTGAATTCCCAGACGGATGACAAAACGGAAGGCTGTAGTAATTGTATGTTTCTTGTGGATTGTTGTAAGGGCCAACCTTATTAACCCATAGAGTCACGTGTTCATCTGCTTCATACTGTAATTCAAATAACCCGAGTTCAGTTTCCACTGATTTCTTAAGTTTTAGCAACACATTAAACATTTCACCAGCATAAATATTTACAACAGTTTAGCATTCGTTCTCCATAGTTTGTAATGTCAGATCCTGTTTCAGCAGAATATGATGAACTACGAAGATATTGTGCATTTGCTTGCTAGGATATGATGAAAAATGAGCAGAATTCCCGACAATTTACGAGCCTATTAATCAAAAATCTCTAAGTTCTAGTAACTTCTAAGGCAAAATCCCAGCTCTTTAACATCAGATGACAGCTGAACTCCCTAAAAAATTGTTTTTTTTTTTTTCAAAACTCTACGATAAATCGAGCTGAAGTCCTAAATGTTCATCTCTAACCTAAAAAATCCTCAAAGATGCAATTTTTTTACCACAATTCCAAATTCCCTAAAAAATTGATCTTCCAAATCTACAATAAGGCAAGCTAAAATCCCTAAATGATCAATTCTAAGACATTAACCCTACAAAATCAATCAAATTAACCCTAAAAGATACAATTTTTTCTAAATATTTGATCTTCCAAACTCTACAATAAAGCCCTAAATGATCAATTCTAACCCTAAAAAATCAATCAAATTCCCAAA
This sequence comes from Agrostemma githago, assembly GCA_958450325.1. NCBI lineage: Eukaryota > Viridiplantae > Streptophyta > Magnoliopsida > Caryophyllales > Caryophyllaceae > Agrostemma > Agrostemma githago. Next base: position 80,013,966 of record OY288241.1, on the reverse strand, counting down.
AAACCCACAAATTCAACAGTAATAATCGGATCTAAGGTAAACCAATCAAAGATGTGAAGCACAAGTACAGTAAAAAAAAAAAAAAAGTAAGAAGATTCTACCTTGTGATCAGTTTCAGAAGATAATGTAGGTGAAAAGTTGAGAAAGAAGGTAAAAAATGAGATTGCAATAATGGTGGCAACGACCGCCATGGCTGCTGCTGCTGCTGTTTGAAGAAGGTAGATCGTCTAATGGCGATCTCAAAAGAGAGGTGAAGTGGTAACGGACTAACGGTTTATTTTTCTCAGCTCATTTTATTTTACATTGTGTTGGTAAAAATCTTGTGTAATTTTTTTTACAAATGGTAAAAAAAGGTTAAACACGGTTTCAATCCAATCCGAGTTGAGTTGAATTGATGAGTACCATTACACAATTTCACCTGATTTTACTTTTTAACTTTTTAATTTAGTGGGTGTCTCTGCATTTTTCTCCAACAAAATCATGACACATGGCTGAGTTAGAAGTAGACGTTATGTAGATAAAGGATGAAGAATGGTTTGTTTGATGTTTAATATAATATATAGATGGTTTTGATGCAATCTGAGTTGAATTGAAGGTTACAACTCACTTATGTGTACCGTTACACGGTTTCACCTAATTTTACTTGTTAAATTAGTTATACTACTATCTAAGATAAATTTTTATTTACGACGAGTACTGCTCTGTATGTATTTACCTGAACTTACTGTGTTAGGAATTGCGCCACAAGACGTGAGTCACGTGACAAATCTCACCCTGGATAATGCTTAGAATCATATTTTTCCAACATGACAAGAACTTGATCGCGTTTAGAACCAGTTTTTTCCAGCATAGCTAGACCGTTTGACGATGATAGTACCTAATATTACTCGACCTGGTGACATGCTCGAGTGCAGTATCGTGAAGACGTGAACTGAGCTCATTGGTGACCCTACCTCGACCCGGTTGGACCCGGAATTTAAAAAAAATCCGGACCGGAATCTCAAAATTTCGGACCGGGACCGGACCGGACCGATTGACCCGGAATTTTCAATTTTTTTTTGAAATTCCGGTCCAAAATTCCAGACCGGTTGGACTGGTTTGGACCGGTTAGACCGGAATTTTTAAGAAATAAGCATAATTCCGGTCTTTCCGGTCCAAACCGGGTCAGGACCGGACCGGAGCCGGAACCCATAATCGCCCAAAATGATGGACCGGAACCCGGACCGGAAATTTTTATTCCGGGTCCGGTCCGGTCCATTTTCCCGGTCCGACCCGGATTTTGCACACCCCTACCCATGACCAACTCTATTTACAACTAGGTCAATTATTTTATAACCAAAAATTAAAAAATTTCATGACCTCACATATTACAAGTTTTGAACTTTGATAGATTAAATATTATTTAATTTAATTTAAATTATTAATTATAAAGTCCACATCAATGAAGATGCAAAAGTGATTCTAAACCAATAAAAGAATCCAAGTCCAAGTAGAATGGTATAAAATCCAGCCCAAAAGTCACACACACAAACTCCTTTATTGACCCTTCCCTCAATCACTCTTCATCCTCTTAATCAAAATCATAATCATAATCATAATCTCCCCTTAATCCAAAATCCCACTAATACAACACCTCCTATCCCAAAACTCGAGATTAATCACTCTTGTCGACGACAGAAAAATATCACTATTTGTTAATCCGAATCCCCAAAACTCGCGATCAATCACTTTTGTTGACGACAAATATCACTATTTTTGATACAAATCCCAAAACTCGAGATCAATCACTTTTGTCGACGACGAATATCGGTACTTTTAATCTGAATTCCCAAAACTCGAGATTAATCACTGTTGTCGACGACAAATATCCCAATTTATCAACAAAAAACTCGAAATTCCTCGAAGCTGAAGATTTATAACCCTTTTTCGTCAAATCACTACAACAAAATCCAAAATTCTTCGAACAAAAGATCAAATTTCAAAACTCGAGATTAATCACTTTTGTCGACTCGAGATTACACTATTAAAGCCAAATTAAACCAACTAATAAAATCACTAAAAAAAACAAAAACAAAAACAAAAACCCGGTTGGTTTAGTATAAGAGCTGAATGACTCTAAAAACCCTCCCAGTGATCAAACCGCCGTCGTCACCGCCGCAACAACAACCACCGCCGCCGCGATTGCTACTCCCATGGTTATTCCTCAACACACGACGGAGAATTCTCTTCTTCATAATATTCTCACCGGTACTTCTCCCTGTACTCTGCCTCTCTTTTCCGTTTTACTTAATCGGGAGGCTGTACGTGTGTCTATGTCGGCGGCGGCGCCGCCTTGAGAAACGCCGGCGCGAGGATCGGTTGCGGCGGTGCGAGGAGGGGAGGTCGTCGTCGGCAGAGGCGGAGGAGGAGGAGGAGAGGGAAATCGGGTGGTTGTTGATGCAGAGGTACTTGGAGGATCAGTTAGGGCTTGTTTATGATTGTGTTCAAGATTATGATGATGATTATGATCATGATCATGGTGTTAATTATGATTATTTTGATTATAATTATAATTATGATGCTAATTACAGTAATGGTGTTTTTAATGGTGTTGATATGTGTGAGAGTAGAAGACCATTGTTGGTGTGAATGTGGTTTATCGAATTGCTGACGATTTTCTCTCTTTTTTCGATCTTTCCCCAATTCAAAAGGTGACGAATTATAATTATATTTTACGATTATTTTCGAGAGAAGAAGGTTGAAGAGAAGGTAGAAGAAGACCATTATTTTCACTTTTGTAATTATACTAATTGGTTTTTTGTGTAATTCTGACTCAAACAATGACAAAAAGGAATGCAAATTGTGAAGAGAAAATTCTTCTATCTTCGACTTTTTCATCAAAACCCCGATTTCAGATTATGATTCACGCCCTGTCGACCCTAAATCTTTTTGAACTAAGGCTCTGATGTTGTTGGCGGTCTTTTGTGAAAAATGATGGACTAGGGTCTTACCAGTTACCACCCACGTGCAAGCCCGACTTGACCTGACTCAGGCTCGGGTTTGGGTATAGCACCTGCCACCTGCGGGCTGTGGCCCGCTTTTACTGCTTTATGTTAAGTTGGGTTGTCTAGGTTGAGTGCGTGTCCATGTCATCTTCCGTTCCTGTCAATAACTTGTTCCAATTCCGTCTTCCTCTACGACTCTATCTCGTTGTGATGCAGTATGCTACTGACACCTCTAAGTAGTTTGTGTCACTATACTGTGCGTCTGACCCGTCTGTGCTGTACTGCTGTCTGTGTAATCTAAGTACTCCTAGTTGAGTAGTTGGTACGTTTATGCTGGAGGTGGGGGTAGGTTTGGTCCACAATATACAATTTCACCTAACAGGCTGCAGACTGTGCACAGATATTTTCTACATCGTATAATAATTCTTCCTTGTGACGGATTTATTCGTCATAAATAACGTGTTTAATTTAATGTATTAATCCAGCACATCATGGAATCATGGAGGAATATTATTAGCTTACTTTAATTTTACACCTATAATTTGAGTACAATACTAGTGTACTTTGCTGTGCTGTACTGATACATTTTACAGGAGTTGAAGAACATGGCAATGGTCAACTGTAACACTATTGTTACAGATTCGAGTTTTCGTGACCCTCTAGTTCTTTCTTATGATGATGAAGATGTCGTGGCGGGTGCTGTGGATTATAAGCATCATCCTGCCGTCCGATCTAAGACCGGTCGGTGGAGATCTGCTGGTTTCATCATTGGTATGTACTTGAAGTCCCACCTACCCCTAATTCTCCAGTATGTGATTTTACAGTTTTCTAATTTATCGACTTTTATTGAGTCGAATCGTTGTATTATTCCCTCGAATCAATTCCAAAATTACCCATTTGGCTTTGGATTTGGATTTTTGTAGTTGTAGATTATGATGGAATAATGTAAAGTTTGGTCATGTTCTTTCCAACTTATTTTGGTCAAACCAATTAAGTGCATCTCTATTCTGTATAGTTAAGTTTAGTTTAGTTTAGTCTCATTAATTTTAGTTTGTCTTAGTCAATTCAGCTCGCTTAGTTCATTTCAATTTAGTTCTGCACCATTACATTAAATTAAGTTGCATTCTCTTATCGTTAAATTCAATTCAGCTCATTTCAGTCAGAAAGAATAGGGCCTAACTCGTGAACACATGGGACTTTTGTAGTTCTGTTTTGTGTTGCTTAGACTTTTCGACGAGGTGTCGTGTCTGACGCAGCTATTTTGAGCAAAATTTTCAGTTTTTTTGTCTAAATTGAAGTATCAAACTGTCGTGTTGGTGTCGGACACATGACACGACACCGACCCAAATTTTGTTTTGGATCATCTGGGAATCCTCAGCGTTGCGTATGTCGGTGTCCAACACTCCAACCCCCTTTCCATCACGATTTTGCAGGACCCTTTGAGACGCTGGGGGATGTTACTGTATTGTTATTGTTTTATCGGATTCATGAAATTAAATCGGAAATTAAGCTTGTATTGAACTGTTGATGGTAGGAGTGGAGATGGGAGAAAGGATAGCATACTACGGGATTCAGGCTAATTTAATCAACTTTTTAACGGGGGAATTAGGGCAGTCAACAGCTTCAGCAGCAGCTAATGTCAACGCTTGGGCCGGGGTGGCTTCTTTGCTTCCTATTTTGGGGGCTATCATCGCTGATTCTTTTCTCGGCAAGTATCGGACTGTTATAGGTGCATCGTTTCTTTACATCTTGGTTAGTGCATTTATGTTCTCTCTTAGTTTCCAAAATTAGTCTATCGATTTCATGTTTTGAGTATGAATCGGTTTTGGTTGTTATGATTGTTGAGTGACTTGAGTCTGTTGTAAAGGGTGAATTTTATAAACTCGAGCAATCACACCTAAGTTTTTTAGCTTCCGATGTGGGATGTTAACAGGGGTTAGGCTTCCTGACAGTATCAGCAATGCTACCTTCAGCGAACTGTCCATCTCACGGAACGAGCAACGAGAGCACACACAAGTGTTCATCACATTTGCAAACGACGATATTCTTCAGTGCCCTTTATTTAGTAGCTCTCGGGCAAGCCGGGCACAAGCCGTGTGTTCAGGCTTTTGGTGCTGATCAGTTCGATGGAGACGATCCTGCAGAGAGCAAAGCCAAGAGCTCTTTCTTTAACTGGTGGTATTTCGGATTGTCCTTGGGTGCTCTCGTAGGCATCGGAATCTTGAGCTATGTTCAAGACAATCTTAGTTGGGCTCTTGGATTCGGGATTCCGTGCATTATCATGGCTATTGCACTCTTACTATTCTTTCTCGGAACTTTTACTTATCGCTTTATCAAGACTAGCGAAGAACAAACTCCATTCTCGAGGATTGGAAGAGTGTTCATCCGAGCTGCAAAGAATCGGCATGCTAAGGGCTTTGTCGCTGAGCACGAAGAGGAAACGCAGTTAATTGAACCTCGTTGTGGGTCTGAACAGTTCAGGTTCGATCAGGATCCATCTTTTTTCCCCTTTATTAATCGCCTTCATTTCATTTGTACTCCGTATAATGGTTGGCTAAAAAATTAGGGTGGCGGATGATATTTGAGGACTATCTTCTATCTTAATTCCTTTCTTTTATTTTTCAAAAATTACTTATTATTAACGCTTTTAATTTAATTTTGCGTTTAAAACTGTATATTTATTATGAGTATTATTTTACTGTATTTTTTGCTTCCATTTTTTTATTCTGTTTTTTTATGACGGACGACTTCAGATATTGATTCATGTTAGCCGACCCCAAATCTTTTGGGACTAAGGCTCTGATGTTGCTGTTGTTGACATGTCGTAATGGTTGGCTAAAAAAACTCGGTTTTGATAGGTTCCTTGACAAAGCTCTCCTTGTACCCGACACATCAAAGGGAGCAACCGGAGCTGTAACCAGCAAGAGCGAAGTCGAGGAAGCAAAGGCATTACTACGGCTTTTCCCAATCTGGGCAACAAGCTTAGTATACGGAATCATGTTTGCACAAATGTCGACTTTCTTCACCAAGCAAGGTGTTACATTGGATCGAGCCATTGGGTCCAACTTCGACATCCCACCTGCAGCATTACAGTCATTCATTGGTATCATCATCATTATATTCATTCCTATATACGACTTCCTCTTCATTCCCTTCGCCAGAACCATCACCGGAAAACCATCCGGTATATCAGTCCTTCAACGAATAGGCACCGGTGTGTTCATATCCATCATTTGTATGGTCGTCGCAGCAATTGTCGAGAAAAGAAGACTCCACACTGCCCTACAGTACGGACTCATCGATTTGCCTATGGCAACGGTTCCTATGAGTATATGGTGGCTACTGCCTCAGTACGCGTTGTTCGGGGTAGCAGATGCGTTTACACTAGTCGGGCTGCAGGAGTTTTTCTACGACCAAGTTCCTGTCGAATTGAGGAGTGTTGGAATGTCACTATATTTGAGTGTTATAGGTCTTGGTAGCCTGTTAAGCAGCATTCTTGTGTCGACTGTCGATAAGTTAACTGGTGGTGAAACGGGGAACAGCTGGCTATCGGATAATTTGAATAGGGGACATCTTGATTACTTTTATTGGCTGCTCGCCGTGCTGTGCACTATCGGGTTGGTCCTGTTCGTGTATTTTTCGAGATCTTACATTTACACCAATAGCAAGGCTCGTAAGTAAAGGTTCGGATTTCCAATATCGTTTCATTTCAATTCAACTGTAAGTAATGCATAACTGTCTAGGAACAATCATACACTGTCATAGTATAACTAGTCAATCGAAATAAAGGAGATTTTTCTGATATACTGATGCAATAGCAGTTTAAATGCTAAAATGCTGAAAGGTTCTTTGGTCACGACTATTATGTATTACTCCGTAGTACTCCGTATTAACTAGCGTTGGTCTCGTGCAAGTATTTAAAAAATTTAATTCATACGGAGTAATATTTTGTACTCGGTACTTTTTAGTGTGTAAAATATTTTATTCATATTATATTATACGATCAATTATGTCTAAACATTGTATTTAAATCATATTTCTCTTTGCATCAATTTATTTATTGAGACGGTTTTTTCATATAGCGGGAAGTTGTGTTACATAAAGTTCTTCACATTATTTTATTCTTAAAATTCTCTTTAATATAATACTACCTCTACTCATTATTTTTCTTCCCATTTCATGAATATCAATGAGTACTATAAGTTAGCTTAAAGACAGGTAACATCACATGATTTTGACACATGTGGGAAGAATAGGTCCACCAACCATAGCCATTGGCCATTTTCTACCCAATAATGTTGTAGAATGATTAAAATATACTCCATATTTTCTTGGATATTTGTTGTTTAATTAATACTATGAAATGGGATTGAAAATGATTTGTGTAAAAGGACACATGAAGCACACCTTGAAATCCTGAATGAATGATTGGTTGAAATTGGCCTATATGAGTGTTCTATAATACAGTACTTGTTCCTGCTATATGCACAAGAGTTGAGCATTGCCTGCAATGGTCAGCTGTGACAATATTCTTACGGATTCAAGTCGATGCGACCCTCTTTACGCTCCATTAGTCCTTCCACGTGATGACGAGGATGATATCGTGGCTGCTGCCGTGGATTATAGGCACAATCCTGCTGTCCGGTCGAAAACTGGCCGGTGGAGATCATCTGCTTTTATCATTGGTATGTCATTACTGTGATAATTCTCTATTCATGATTCGGGATTTCGATTTTATATTATGAAGTTTTGCTGCAACTCTCGAGAAAATTAACATTTTGGGTCATTTCAAAGAGTCACGGGGTAACCAGCGTAAAACTCAGTAACTCATTCACATTGGATGAACATGAATCATAATCTTAATATTGTTGCCTCATTGGGGCATCTCTCTAAGTTTTTTGTCGTCATTTGAAAGAGCCACGGGTAAGAGTCTGTGCATTTGACTTTCCTCTTCAAAATTTGCAGCGCCTTTTAGGCACTGCAATAGTGCTGTACTGTTACTCGTGTAAAGTTATGCTTAAATCTTCAAATATTGAATGGCAGGGGTGGAGATAGCAGAAAGGTTAGCATATTACGGGATACAATGTAATCTGATTACGTTTCTTACGGGGGAGTTAGGGCAGTCGACAGCGACAGCAGCAGCGAATGTCAATGCTTGGGCCGGTGTGGCCTCTTTGCTTCCGATTTTGGGTGCTGTCATTGCTGACGCTTATTTGGGCAAATACTGCACTGTCATCGCTTCCACTCTCCTTTACATCCTGGTTTGTTCACTCACATTTTCACTCTGTTTCTCATTTCAAGTCATTGATTCGATGTTTGCACGAGTTTTTGAATCCGATTCCTCGAACACAAACAATTGTTTTCATGTATAAATTGAATACGTTATTGAACGCTATCGGAATATGTCGTTTACCAAACACATATTGGCCGTCAATCTACCATTTGGGTCGGAATCTGTTATTTTTTTTTACCAATATGCTGTTTACCAAACAGGGGCTAGGCCTGCTAACACTATCAGCAATGCTACCGTCATCACATTTACAAACGATGATATTCTTTGGTGCTCTTTATCTGGTTGCACTTGGGCAAGGCGGGCACAAGCCTTGCGTTCAGGCTTTTGGGGCAGACCAGTTTGATGGAAACAATCCATCAGAGAGCGAAGCCAAAAGCTCGTTTTTCAACTGGTGGTATTTTGGGTTGTCTTTGGGTGCTCTCATCGGTATAGGAGGCTTAAGCTATGTTCAAGAAAACCTTAGCTGGGGTCTTGCATTCGGGATTCCCTGCATTATTATGATGATCGCACTCTTTTTGTTCATCTTCGGGACTTTTACTTTCCGGTTTATCAAGATAAGTGACGAACAAACTCCGTTCCTGAGGATTGGAAGAGTGTTTTTCCGAGCTGCAAAGAATCGGCGTGCCAAGGGTTTTTTGTCTGCGGACGAAGAGGACACTCAATTGATCGCTTCCCAACGTGGCGCTCAACAGTTTAGGTATTTTTTCGCTTTATATATTAAGATTTATTTTATAGCATTATTCATAGATTTTAAATTGGAGAATTACTAATTTTTAGTCTTTATTTGAGAAAATAATTTAAAATTGTGAAATAAATAAATAATTAAAATAATTGAGTAAATCTCCCCCCCCCCCCCCCCCCTTTTTACTGAAACTCGTTTTTTTAGGTATTTTTTTCGCTTTATATATTAAGATTTATTTTATAGCATTATTCATAGATTTTAAATTGGAGAATTACTAATTTTTAGTCTTTATTTGAGAAAATAGTTTAAATTTGTGAAATAATTAAAATAATTGAGTAAAATAATCAATAAATAATTAGTCTTTATAGTCTTTTTTTCTTTTTTTTTTACTGAAACTCGTTTTTTTTTAGGTTTTTTTTCGCTTTATATATTACTCCGTAAGATTTATTTTATAGCATTATTCATAGATTTTAAATTGGAGATTTATAATTTTTAGTCTTTATTTGAGAAAATAATCTAAATTTGTGAAATAATTAAAATAATTGAGTAAATCTCGTTTTTTTGTTTTTTTTTTTACTGAAACTCGGTTTTTTTTAGGTTCCTCGACAAAGCGCTCCTCACACCCGACACCTCAAACACAAACGAACCAATCATCAAGAAGTCCGAGGTCGAAGAATCAAAGGCATTGCTTCGGCTTTTCCCAATAGGAGCAACAAACATAGTCTTCGGGATCGTCTTTGCACAAATGTCAACGTTTTTCACCAAGCAAGGCACCACATTAAACCGATCAATCATGCCCAACTTCAACATACCGGCCGCATCATTACAATCAATCATCGGTATCTTCATCATAACATTTCTCCCTATATACGATTTCCTCCTCGTACCCTTCGCCAAAACCCTAACCGGAAACCCAACCGGCATAACCGTTCTTCAACGAATAGGCACCGGTCTGTTCATATCCATCATTTGCATGGTAGTTGCTGCAACTGTCGAGAAACGACGTTTAGACATTGCATTACTTTATGGACTCATCGACTCACCTAAGGCAACGGTTCCTATGAGTATCTTATGGTTGTTTCCTCAGTACGCGTTGTTTGGGGTAGCCGATGCTTTTACTATTGTCGGACTGCAAGAGTTTTTCTATGACCAAGTTCCGGTTGAACTTAGGAGTGTCGGGATTGCGCTGTATTTGAGTGTTTTGGGTGTCGGTAATTTTTTGAGTAGCGTTCTTGTGTCGAGTGTTGATAGGTTGACAATGGGTGGTGAGACCGGGGATACTAGTTGGTTGTCAGATAATTTGAATAGGGGTCGTCTCGATTACTTTTACTGGTTGCTTGCTGTGCTTAGTACTCTCGGGTTTGTTCTCTTCGTGTATTTTTCGAGATCTTACATTTACACTAACAAAAAGATATCGATGTAACGGTTTGGGTTATCGATTGTTTCTTTCGTTATTATTGGACTCGGTTTTAGGCATCGGACATGTATGCGAGGCCCAACCCGCTTTCTCAAGTGGGTTGGTCTCGCCTCTCGGGCCAGAGATTAATGTCAAGTTCGAGACTGGTCACCACTTAGTCCGACCCGTGTCCCACTTCTAAGAATTTTGGCCCAACATAAATAATTTATGCAGCAGTAGTCAGTACGTCTCCCTCAAGACGGGTTATCATCTTAAATTTACAACGGATCAAATACACTCAATGCGCATGTATAAGATACTACTTTTATTTTTTCCTTAAGCATTTTATTTTTTTTCTTTGTTTCAACTACTCCACACGTCGTACATCTAAGTAGACTTGACAAAATTGACCTGACCGCAAACCTAAACCCGACCGACACTCGAATTGAAAACCGAGTTTGAACCGTAACACGAACTGACTCGGTAAAACCCGAATCTTATTGTAGAAAACGAATCGATATCCTAAAGAATTGAAAATAACAAACTCGAAAATGGTCCGACCCAAAATAATCTGACCTGACTCGACTCTAAGTCAATCCGATTTGTATAATCCGATCCCGACCCCATTGACCAATTTGTCAGATCTACATTTAAGACGGATATAACCGTATTTGAGGAAGATTTGGGTTTCCATAAATGGATCACATTGTGAAATTAATTATGCTAAAATATCTACTTGAACAAGACAATAATGGTCAATTCTGACGGCGTTACTACGGATTCAAGTCAACACACTCCACTAATACTTCTACCACCACCACTACATGACGACGGCGACACGGTGGCGGACGCCGTCGATTATAAACATAACCCCGCCGTCCGATCGAAGACCGGCCGGTGGCGATCTGCTGCCTTCATCATCGGTACGTAATTCATACAATATCTCTTCAATTATCCGTAAATCCGAGCTGTTAATTTATTTTATCGAGCTAATTTCGTCGTTTTTACACTAATTGTATCGTCGTCGTCATCGTAATTTGAATTGTGCGGTATTCAATTAATTGAGCCGTGAATAATTAATTTTTACTGAGCTGATCATACATACCGGGTCGTATTTGAGTGATTGAGTCGGTTTATTTTCAGGTCAATTCGAATCGGTCTCGGGTCGGGGTCTAGTCATTTTAGGGTTCGGGTTGGGTTGATTAGTCGGGTAAATTGATTTACGAGCAAATTTGAGTATCAATCTGGGTGTCGGATCGGGTCATAAGAGTATACGACATTGAACCGTTTACCGAGTCAACCGGGTCGGATTTGAGTCGGTTTATATTCAGGTCAATTCGAATTGGTTTCGGGTTGAGGTCTAGTCATTTTAGGGTTTGGGTTGGGTTGGGTTGATTAGTCGGGTTAATTGGATTAGGAGCAAGTTTGAGTTTGAATTTGGGTGTCGGGTCGGGTCAATCGGGTCAGCTTGTAGAGTTCGGGTTCCTATGAAATTCTAATTCACGGGATTTGGGGCAAACAATTGAAGCACTGAATCCGCAATTCCGATGAATTACGATTCATAAGTTTCAGGGAGGGTAACCAAACGATTCGTGACTCAGAAAGAAGTGTTGATTGTATGTAGGGGTGGAGACGGCGGAGTTGATAGTGGATTCAGGTGTACAGGGTAACTTAATCAACTTCTTAACGGGGGAATTACGACAGTCAGTGGCGACAGCAGCAGCTAATGTCAATGCTTGGGCCGGGGTTGCCTCTCTGCTTCCAATTTTGGGAGCTGTCATTGCTGATTCTTACTTGGGAAAGTACTCTACTGTTATAACTGCGTCTCTCATTTACATTTCGGTTAGTTCATTCACATTTTCACAATATATCTTTCTTGTTTAAGATATCGATTTCATATTTGTAGTATTTATGTGGATTTCGGTTTGGTGTTTCGGGTTGTTGAGGATGCTGGAAAACAGGACCGTCAGTGTCAAATAGTGTATTCAAAAGGTTTTCAGAATCAGGGGTTCAAAATGTTTGGGGGCCTAATCAAAACCCCGAGCAAAAAAAATGCAGAACATTGTCCGTCTTATTTCTGCTAGTTGAATGTTTATGTTCAAGTAATGTTACATCTGGCAAAATTGAAGACCCGAGTTTGACCCGTAGCCCGAATTGACCGGCCTAACCAGGAACCGACCCTAATGTTATTATAGAAAACGAGTCTATATCCTAAAAAAAAAAAAGTAGAAAATAACAAACCCAGAAATGACCCGGCCCGTCATGGAGGCAACCTGATTTTGGCCCGACCCGTTTGCCAGATCTAAGTACGGTGCTACATTGATGTCGCGAATTCGCGATGTGTGCAATTTGAGTTTGAAGATTCTGAGGTTTTGGATGGTATGTAACAGGGGTTAACCTTGCTAACAGTATCAGCAATGCTTACTTCCGTCAACTCCCAAGTTCATGGAACGAGCACCAACGTGGTTTTCTTCGGTGCCCTTTATCTGGTGGCTCTTGGACAAGGTGGGTTCAAGCCTTGTCTTCACGCTTTTGGTGCAGATCAGTTCGACGGAGACGATCCTGAAGAAAGAAAGGCTAAAAGCTCGTTTTTCAATTGGTGTTTCCTCGGGTTATCCTTGGGTGCGCTGCTAGGGACAGCATTCTTGAGCTATGTTCAAGATAACATCAGTTGGGCTATTGGGTTCGGAATCCCGTGTGTTATTATGGTCATTGCACTCTCGGTCTTCATCCTCAGAACTTCCTCTTATCGGTTTCTCAAGGTAAACGATGATGAACAAAGCCCGTTTTTGAGGATAGGACGAGTGTTCATCCGTGCTGCAAAGAATCGTCGTCATGCCACGAGTGTTTCGCCTTTTCATGGATCTGAACAATTCAGGTATAGGAATCGTCCTTTTTCCCCGTTTTTGATTCCTGTGATGCTTAATAAACCGACTTAACTGGAAGAAAAAAACTCGGTTTTGTAACTTTTGTTAGGTTCCTTGATAAAGCGCTCCTCATACCCGACACTTCAGACGATGCAGCATTAACTGTAACCAGTAAGACCGAGGTTGAGGAAGCGAAGGCATTACTTAGACTCTTCCCAATATGGGCGACGAGTCTAGTCTTCGGAATCATCTACGCGCAAGCATCCACTTTCTTCACCAAGCAAGCATTTACTTTAAACAGATCAATCGGGTCAAACTTCGACATTCCACCAGCATCATTACTGTCACTAATTGCAGTATGCATCATCATATTCATTCCTATATACGACTGTCTCCTCGTTCCCTTTGCCAGAAAACTCACTGGAAACCCATCCGGCATATCAGTCCTCCAAAGAATCGGAACTGGTTTGTTTCTGTCCACCATCTGCATGATAATTGCAGCAGTTATAGAAAAAAGACGACTCAACATTGCCTTACATTACAGACTTATAGACTCACCTAACGCAACAGTTCCCATGAGTATATACTGGCTACTTCCTCAATACTTCATTTCCGGGATATCAGATGCTTTTACTATAGTCGGGTTGCAGGAGTTTTTCTACGACCAAGTTCCTGTTGAACTGAAGAGTGTCGGAATGGCTCTGTATCTGAGTGTTTTAGGCATCGGTAGCATCCTGAGCAGTGTTCTTGTTTCGCTCGTGGATAAGTTAACTCGTGGTGAAACAGGAAACAGTTGGTTATCAGATAATTTGAATACAGGACATCTCGATTACTTTTACTGGTTGCTCGCTGCGCTGTGCAGTGTCGGGTTGATGCTATTCTCATATTTTTCGAGATCTTACTTATACACCAATACCAAGGCTCGCATGTAACAGTACATTTGTATGTATTTCCGATTTCTGATATCTTTTTCACTTCGACTCCACTGTAACTGCTTCATTTCGGGCCTTTCGACTCCCTGGATCTGATGTGACCTCTCAAATTCATTTGACACGGTCCTGGTTTAAAGTGAGAAATCGAGTATTACCCTCAATTGGAGGATGCTTCATACAAAAGAAACGACAGGTATTATTCACGAACTTGATTAGCATATCGTTAACATTATATTCATCCTCGTGACTTCCTGTGTTTCCAAAAAAGACGGTTTATACTTACTTTATATACTATGATGTTTTTTCGGTCAAATAAAATCGGATTTAGAACTACTTTTTGTCAAATAAAACCGATATTTTTGGTCGAATAAGCTAGCTGAAAACACGTGTCAAACAGAGCCTGATGCCTACTTTTACGTGAAAGTATAACCCAACTTTGTTTGGCGCGTGTAAAAGTAGCATCAAACACTGTTTGGCACGTGCTTTCAACTAGCTTATTTGACCAAAGTAACTTATTTAATTGAGCTTATTTTATTTTGCAAAATGTGAAAATAAGTTACCTAATCAACTTATGAGTAAATTAAAAATTATTCCCTTTTAAAATATCAATTTTAAAATTTACTCCCTTTTGAAATTTTTGTTAAAAATAACTCCCAAAATCTATCAAAAGTTCAAAAATTGCCCAAATTTATTTTTAGGACGAAAATGTCCTTGGCTATTGGGTGAGGTGAAGTAATATGACATTAAAAAGTTAGAGCCATTTTCGTCCAAAAATTATATTTTGGAGTAATTTTTGAACTTTTGATATATTTTGGGAGTTATTTTTAACAAAAATTTCAAAAGGGAATAAATTTTAAAATTGATATTTTAAAAGGGAGTAACTTTTAATTTACTCTAAACTTATCGATTCCCTTTTTTACCCTTTCAATTATTTCAATAGTGTCTATTTAGTATTTACATCATTTTACCAAATATTAGTTTTATTACTTATCATTTCAATAATGTCTATCTACGTCATTTTACCAAATATTAGCTTTATTACTTATCATTTCAATAGTGTTGAATTCGAAGTAGTAACATTTTAATGATTTCAATTAACTTATCGTCCCCTAATTTTCAACTTTCAGTTAAATTATCCGAACATCAACTACTTCCTCCGAGTTCCTATTATTGTCTCACTTTCCTTTTTGGGTTGAGTTTGATTTTTGTCTCACTTACTTTTTTTAGGTCATCAATTTGTGATTCACAATTACTCTCCCATTTCTCTCTTCCTCTTTCTTTTTTGAACCACTCATTCGCTCTTCCTTATTTTTCACCCAACCTTTTGCGACAATATTAGGAACAAATTTTTTTTTTTACCGAGCAGTAAAAACAAAATGTTTACTTAACATCTAAATTCCCAAAACTCACCTTACAATTTAGAAAAATGATATATACAAAAAAAAACCAAATAAGGACATAATTCTTTAATACATGTATTAATTGTCTTAATGTATGTGTAATTTGTGCTCAAATTCATATGTTTATACTAAAATTGGAAGATTTTAAATGCTTATATACAACCCTTAGAGTTGTATTTAATATAACCGTAAAATTTAAAGGTACATATGTTGAGACATTATTGATTAATAAATTGAAAAATATTCTGTACTATAATCAATATTTTTCATAAAAATAATGATAAGTTTTTGACAGCTGAAAACAATTGGATTGAGTGCATGATTAAGTTGGCTGTGTGACTTGTGCTATGCATGATTGATTGGTGTATAAACGGCTTGATTTCCCACGACTAACAAAATCTCCTTTATTTCCCGTTATTCCATCAATAGTCTGACAATGGGTCAAGTAATAATCATTTAGATTCTGTTTTTTTGGACTGAATTTAATTTAACTGGACTTAATTTAACTGAAATAGACTAAAATATAGAGACAAAATATACCTCCTGGAACTGAACTGAAACTGACTGAATATAAGTGCAAAAGAACAGAATCTTGGTTAGACAAGGACATAACATTGAGTCATTGACATCCGCATTTCCTATATGATAATTCCATCACAGACAAAAATTTGTGATTTTCATTACACACCAATTCACAGTTACGAGTGTTTTAAGGTACTCATTATCAAATAAAAAAAAACCAATGAGATAGTACAATTTAGATATTCGTATAATCGTAATTGACGTGGATACAGATCTAAAGTAGACCTGAACACATCATTTTTTTTTCTCTTCTCTTCTGTTTATGACAGATTATTCAGTCTGTTTTAAATTTAATACATATATAGTCGTAAATCGTACTGGTCTTTGATAAAATATAAAAGAGATGTGTATCATTGTAACTTGTTTTTTCTCTTTGTTGAATATGAATGAATACAATCAGACTCATATTTATAGTATCATAAAGATAGCGTATCTAACTCAAGTTAGGAATGTTTCCTAAACCTTCACACAATATTTTTCTATTGTGATTGACATAGATACAGATGTAAAGTAGGCTTGAACCCATCATTTTTTTTTTCTCTTCTCTTTTATTTATGACTGATTATTCTATCTGTTTTAAATTTAAAACAAATATATCCGTAAATCGTATTAGTCTTGGAATAGAAAAATTGTGATCACAATTATTTTCCTACATGTACTAGTTTGATTTAGGTATATTTTCTTCTAACGTAAAGGTCAAGTACGGAGTATACAGTATATAATTTCATATACAAGTAAATATAATAATATTTGTACTAGTTTAACTTGACGAAACGTACAACGTTTCTGCAAAATGGGCTGGCTAAATTGGACAGCATGTTTGACCTGTTATTGGGTCATGAACTCATGAATAATTATTCTTAATACGAGTATATTACAGTTCATAATTTGGCCCACTTTACTTTAATCTTTTTTAATTTCATAAATAGTAGTTTTTTTTTTTTTCATCGAAGAGCGCACTTAGTCGCATTACAATATAGGAGAGAGGAATTCGAACCTGGAACCTACTGTCCTAGAGCATCTAGTCTTAACCACTAGGTTAGGTGTTATATACCCTTATATGATAGGACTGTACCGAAGATGTCTTGGCTTAATAGTTGAGACTAAGTACCGCGGATTATAGGTTTCAGGTTCGAATCCCGAATCCCCATTCCTCTATATATTATAATGCGACTAAGTACACGCTTCGTTGAACAAAAAAATATGATAGGACTGAACCATAACTGTAATAATGAAAAAAATTAAAGGGATAATTACCACTTTTTAATTTTAGTTTTCATTGTTTAGGATATCAAATGATTTTTCAAAAAAAAAATGAGAGAAATATATTATGAATTTGTGCTCCGTGTTAGGTTTTTTTTTTCCCGAATACATTATATATTTACATGTCGATATGTCATTTATTTATTTATTTATTTATTTATTTTTATATCGAAGTGGATATAATTTTGGAATGAGAATGAAAGAATTAATGGCAATTGGCAAACTCTTAAATGAAATATTGTCCCCCCTCAAACAAAGAAAAAACATCATTTGTGTGTACTAGAACTCAAGATGCATGTGTGATTGTGGCATTTCCCTCCCTACTCCCCCACCCTGATAAATTCTTATTTGTGACAGCATTATCAATCGTAACTCTTAAAACGAGTCAAGTATACACTAAATAACAGATGTTTTGTCTTTATTAATATTATGCGGTAGCATTTGACCTGTATTAAAGTTTATGACGGATATTTCATCTTAAGCAAAACTAATTGACCTACCCCACCCGGCCACCCATGTCCTCATAGTGAGCTAATTATGGCAAAAAAAAAAAAAATCTTCAAGTTATATGCCTTTTTCATATAATAAAAATGACTACAAATTTGTTATACATTTTAATCCAAGCCAAATATACAAGTAGAATTTTAATGATATTATTCATTTCCTTTATTATTTTATTTATATACGAAAAGGATTCACTTCGCACCTAACAAAAATATATTTACCCAAATTGATCCAATAACTAGGTATTCCGAAGAAACACAACGACTAAAGTGACAGACGCGAACTAAATCACTTGAAACAAAATCGTTCTAAAATTTTTCAATTAAAAAAAAAATCGTTTTGAAAGAATGACCTAATTCGTATCCAAAACAATCCAATAACAACCCGTTAGCCATTAATGCGCGAAAAACAACCCAATAACTCTATAATAATATCGATTTTTCTAACGTGTGCCTACTGGGCACACGTTAAGATGATAATTAGAGAAAGAATTATCATGATCTTATCAAGAGAAAGTGAAATACTAACTACTAATTACCATACTTAACCAAACACAACTCTGGCAACTCGAACTTATAAAAAAAAGCTCAAAACATCTCGTCGAACGCCAATCCCAATAATATCTTAGCCCGGTAGTTAAGACTAGGTATCTTCAAAGTCTGAACAATAGATCTGTATATTCAATTCAACCTCAGGAGTTTGATTTTATCGCAGTACTTCATCCTAATTCAGTCCAAAAAAACGGGACTCAACGCAAGAAACTGATCCTAGGTGAAGTTGTGAACAGAACCCGACCCGGTTTTCGAGCAACACGTTTATAACCCACCCAGGTTGTATGTATAATGTATGTACCGTTGTAGAAGCAAAAATACTCACTCCTATCCCACAAGTTTCCACCCACCTATTCTCTTCTATTCAAATTTAGTATAGCTGTCAAACCGTTACTGACAGTCTGTTCTCTAAAATCCTTTCCTTTTCTCTTCTCTTCTCTTCTCTTCTCTCATATATTTATACCCTTTCTCCTTCTCCTTCTACAACTACTACTACTACTCATACATTTCACCATCAACCTTTCATTCTCCATCAATTTCGTAATCCTCGAAAATTAATTAAAGTATTTGTTCATACATTCATGTCGGCCATGGCGGAAGAGACGGTAGTCCAGAAGCCAACGACTGAAGTCGTTAACGTCGTTCCTGAGGCTGAGGCTGTGGTGGTTGTTGTTGAAGCCGAGAAGGAGAAGGAAAAGGAGAAGCCTGAGGCTGAGGTTGAGGTTGAGGCTGAGGCTGAGAAGATTGGTGAGCAACCGTCTTTTAAAGAGGAGACTAACGTCGTCTCTGAGCTTCCTGAGTCTCAGAGGAAGGCCATCGAGGAGCTGAGGAAACTCATCGTGGACGCCTGTGCGAAGCACGAATTCTCCTCTGTCCCTTCTCCTCCTCCTGCCAAGACGACTGAACCGGTTCAGTCATCTGTCGAGGAGGAGAAGAAGGATCAGGAGCAAGAGCAGGAGCAAACTCCTGCCGCTCCTGCTCCAGCTGTTGTCACTGGTTCATCAGCACCAGTGACAACGACAGCAGAGCAGGAGAAACCTGTTGTTGAGGTTTCTCCTGCTGCTGATCCTACTCCAGTTCCTCAGCCTGCTGAGGAACCGGAGCAGGAGCAGGAGAAGAAGACGGTTGTGGAAACCATCAAGGAGACAATCGTCGAGGAGGTAACCCAAACCCAAACCCAACCCGAACCTGAACCAGAAACCCAAACCCAAACCGAACCAGAAACCCAACCGATGGAGCCAGAATCAGTCACGATCTGGGGAATCCCCCTCTTCGAAGACGAGAAAACCGACGTAATCCTACTAAAATTCCTGCGAGCACGCGATTTCAAAGTAAAAGAAGCCTACACAATGATCCGAAACACATTCCTTTGGCGCAAGGAATTCGACGTGGAGAATCTCCTCGAACAAGACCTAGGAAACGAGGAAGAATACAGCAAAGTGCTCTTCACACATGGAGTCGACAAAGAAGGTCGGATCGTGTGTTACAACGTCTTCGGAGAGTTCCAGAACAAAGATCTGTACCAAAACACCTTCTCGGATTCTGAGAAAAGGGAGAAATTCTTGAAGTGGTTGATCCGATTCGTTGAGAAAATCATTAGGGATCTTGATTTTAGTCCAAAGGGGATTAATTCAATTGTTTTGGTTAATGATCTTAAGAATTCTCCTGGGTATGGCAAGAGGGATGTTTCCAAGATTATCGATAAGTTTCTCGTTATTCTTCAGGATAATTACCCCGAGTTTGTTGCCAAACAGGTACATATATGTCTCTCCTGTGACACTGTCTCACGATAATTATATATTTTTTTTGTTCAACGAACTGTGCAGTGTTTCTAGCCTTGACCACTATGCTAAGACATCTGATACCCGATAATTACTCCCTCCGTCCCAATGAATTGTTTGCCTATTCTTATTGGGGCGTCTCAATGAATTGTTTGCCTTTCTATTTTAGGAATGCTTTTTATATGTAATTTGACCATTCTCATGAGTTTTACTCCACATGTCACTTTCTCATTGGATACCTTACCCTTGGTACCAAAAACAATCATTGGAACGGAGGGAGTATATCTTTATTTTTTGATAATTATATTTTTATTTTTTTTTGTTAAACGAACTATGCATGGTTTCTAATCTTGACCACTATGCTAAATGCTAAGACATCTTCGATAGTAATAATACAATTATCAGACCGATAATTATATACTTATATTGTCAGACCGTTTCATAAAAGATTTTGTGTTTTTTTGTGCTAATTACATGTTTTGTTGCTTTTTATTTGTCATTTTAGAAGATTTTAACGAATAACTAGAAATAATAAAGAAATCGTTGGAAAAAACGATACTAATGATAATTAGATGAAATAAATGAGTTTCGTAGATGGTAAAATTAATCATTTTAAATTAATTCGCTAGAGATATCAATTTTTTGTGATGTTTACAAGGAAAACCGTAAAAACAAAAAAAAAATTACTGTATTTTTCTTAAATGATTATATAGATTTACTGTAAGACGGTTTTATATATGTATAATCATTTACGCATAATGAAACTTATTACGAGTATTAATGTATTTTGTTTTTGTGTTTGGAATAGTTGTGCATCAATACGTCGTGGTGGTACGTCGCCTACTACTGGATTTACCTCAATGTTTTTACCCCAAGGAGTAAGAGCAAGTTCGTGTTCGCTAGCCCGTCCAAGACCCCCGACACTTTATTCAAGTCAGTAACTTTTTTTTTTACCTCTCAATTTACGTTCATGAGTAAAAAAATATAAAAACTCATATGAAACCGTCTTATACGGAGTAATAATTTTTTATTTATTTAATTAACTTGTTGTGAATAATTTACGCTTTACAGGTATATAGCACCTGAACATGTGCCAGTTCAATATGGTGGGCACAGTAAAATTGGTGAAAATGAATTTTCACCTGCTGACTCGGTTACTGAAGTTACCATCAAACCCGGTACCAAATACCCTATCGAGTTTACCTTCTCTGAGGTAATTATTAGTTACTTTATTACCTTCATTTATTTTTCGTTTTAACCGTTTAATAATTCTCAGTCACAAATTCCAAAAGCGCTGATCGACCATAACTTTCATCATACATTTCAAAAGTAACAATTTTTTTCAAGTTGAAGTGAATTATCGACGGTCAAGGTTAATTTTTTTTTTCTAAACGAAAAATTAATTAAAAATCCGTTCTTAGCACGAGTTTTGCACTAATGTTGTACTCCATATTTAACCTTAATTATTGTATACAAATGTTGTACCATGTGACAATAGTAAAAAATTTGCAATTTATGATAAAACCTAACTATTTTAGGTCAGTTAGTTACTACTTTCAGATACATAGAGTGACAATTTTTTTACAAAGTGGTAACTTTTTTTTACCATAGTTTCTTAGTAACAAGGTCTGTCGCACGTATACAACGGTTGTATACCTATAATAGTAAAAATTTGCAATTTATGATAAAAAGTGACTATTTTAGGTTACTTAGTTACTACTTTCAGATACATAGAGTGACAACTTTTTTTTACAAAGTGGTAACTTTTTTTTTACCATAATTTCTTAGTTACAAGGTCTGTCGCACGGTACAACGGTGGTATAATTTAACTGTTAAAGTCATGAAATGTTAAAATTTTTCATCCCGTCAACAACATATTTACCTGATCAATTTAATTAATTACGTTAATTTACGATTAATCAGACGACGGAG
Organism: Agrostemma githago; assembly: GCA_958450325.1. NCBI lineage: Eukaryota > Viridiplantae > Streptophyta > Magnoliopsida > Caryophyllales > Caryophyllaceae > Agrostemma > Agrostemma githago. The sequence continues at coordinate 79,991,799 of OY288241.1, read as the reverse complement.
CTATTGTGGGAGCTAAGAGTAATTGGATGGGAAGTGAACTATGGTGCTGAATTTTTACCTGAAAAAGAAGGAGGTTACACATTGAACATATCCAAGCCTAAGAAGGTTGCATTATCGACCGATGAACCCGTAATTAGTGACTCTTTCAAGGTAACTGAACCCGGGAAAGTCGTAATTACTATCGATAATCAAACTACTAAGAAGAAGAAGCTCCTTTACCGGTCCAAGGTCAAGGTCGTCAAGGTTTCCGAGTGATCCATCATTAAAATTTAATTATTTTAGTTTCGAAATTATATTATTATTATTATTATTATTATTATGGTTTGTGAATTTGATTTGATTTTTGATCGATTTTTTGGGATTTGATTTATTTGTTTTTATTTTAATATCGTCGTGAATTCGATTGTGTATTATTATTGGTTGCTTGAATGCTGAATTGATGGATATATTTTTTTGAAACTATTATTATTATTATTATTATGTTTTTGACATTTTTTTTTCTTTTCGAAATAACTAATTTGGTTTTAATTCATTCTAAACGACGAATCCTAATACCATATTACCCAAAATTTATTGAAATTAAAACAATATAATTGTATCATAATCTGCTAATTATCAAATACTTTTTCCTAATTCTGTTAAATATTCTGCTATTTACGAGATCGAAATTAAAGAGCCTTTTAAGACATAACGATATAATGTTATTATTCGTTACCCTAATACAAATTTATCGTCGACATTTGAGTTTAATGGTTAGCCATTATCGACTTTCAACTAAAGAATACTGAATACTCTGTATATCATAACTAGTAAGTTGTAACAATAACAAAATTTATTGGGTGTATATTATTAATTAGTACAAATTTGGAATCTTTGAAAATAAGGTATGAACAAGGTCTTCAATTTTCAAAATTTGTTAACAATATGTCAAAAGTAAGTGACTTTTGTTTATCACAATTCCAAACCAAAAAAGCTAGATAACCTTTGCAGGACTATATATATATATATATACTTATTTGATATTTCCAACTCAAAAGAAAGCACAAAATTTATTCTTATCAACAATGTTAAGTACATCATCATAGGGCCCAACTCTGATTTGACACGATATCTGTAAATATTTTTTAAAATAGTGAAATTAAATGAAGGGAGAAGTCTGTGTCTAAACTCTGAAGTTAGACGTACCCGTTAAACAAACATAGTGTTGGAACATTGGAGATTTCTCGGCAAATGTCAGTTAGTTTAGTTCAACCGGTAAAGTTACAAGAGATGATGCATATGATCTGAGTTCAAATCTCGTCAGATACGATGATATGATATGATGACAATTTACTTACTGATATGCATGCCTTACATAGTGTGGGTGATATGCATGACTCTGGAGTTAGAGGTACTTGTTAAACAAATATAGTGTTAGAACATCGGGAATTTCTCAGCAGTATATCAGTTTAACCGGTAAAATTACAAGAGATGATGCGTATGATATGAGTTCAAATCTCGTTAGATTCGATGACATGATATGATGACAATTTAGTTACATGATATGCATGCCTTACATAGTGTCTGGACTATGGAGTTAGACGTACTTGTGAAACAAACACAGTGTTGAAATATTGGGAGTTTCTTAGCAGATGTCAGTTAGTTTAACCGGTAAAGTTACAAGAGATGATGTTTATAATATGATGACAATTTAGTTGCATGATATGCATACCTTACATAGTGTTTGGACTCTGGAGTTAGACGTACTTGTGAAACGAACACAGTGTTGAAACATCGGGAGTTTCTTAGCAGATGTCAGTTAGTTTAATCGGTAAAGTTACAAGAGATGATACGTATGATACGAGTTCAAATCTTGTCAGATTCGATGATATGATATGATATGATGACAATTTAGTTACATGATATGCATGCCTTACTTAGTGTGGGTGACATTATGTTATGCATGGGAGATAGGAGTGCAAGAATCATAACTCAAATTAAAACCAAAGTGAAAGTGAAGAAGAATGTTGGTAAAAGAGTTAACTTTGCAGTTTCAACGTGCCCTTTTGTGTTATTTCATAGGGGACCAAATGGACCATACATTCACTACACCACCCTATACATATTCTAGTTCATAAAAAAAAAAAAAAAAATCAAGACCATTTTCGTTCTTGAGAAATCGTTTCTGCTCGATCTTCAGAAACCGTCATGCCAGTTATTAATGAGTGATTATCTCTAATCTCTATGTATGATACTTAAATTAGTAACGTGTAAAATTATTCTGATTTTACCTCCTAAATTTGCGTAGTTTCTAGAAATTATTTTGATTTTCGTCATGTCAGTAATATAAGCTTTATGACGTCCTCTAGCTATATAATGTCGAGAAACTAGACACGATTAGTAGGGACGCTCGTCTCTGATCTGCTGAACAATGACAATTTTCAGAAATTTTATTCTTATTTTGAAATGAATTTATCTTGTGTCGTTGCTCGTTTACCCCTGTAATTAACTGAAAATCTTGGATTTCGTCACTGTTGTTATTTCGATCAACGGATAATTTTTGAAGTTAGGGATTAGAGATTAAAGCAAGGGGCCCTTTAACCTAAATTAAAAAGGATGCTCAATCCTTAATCATGTATTTTTTGTCAAAAGCAACCACCAAGTGATAATATTTTTTTTTTTTGGTAATTATAATTTAATAATTTAATTAAATAGTATTAATAATGGAGAAGTTTAAACTAACACTCAAGTATTATTTCTGTCATGCACACTCTAAAAGAGAAAAAAAAGAAAAAGAAAGAAAACCAGCCGTTTCACTAATTACAATCATGTACTTGTGCTTTATAATGGGTCCTTCTTACTTTTCTAAAAGATGCTAATTTAGACTAAATAATTATCTGTCGTATTATTAAAACAGATCAAACGGTCTGCCACATGTATAGATAAGAGTCATAAGATAAATATTCTGTTAATATTTCGACATTTTATATCGTTAGTAGCTTATGACAGATAAGAATTTGTGTAACTCTAGTGATGACTCTTTCTAACATTAACGTTGAGCCTAATAAGTGTATAATTGGTCGCCAGAGGTGGTCAAAGGATTAAAACATATCAAACCGTCTACCACATGGTCTACATGTATAGATAAGAGTCATAAGATAAATATTCTGTTAATTTATCGACATTTTTATACCGTTAGAAGTTTATGACAGATAAGAATTTGTGTGACAGATAAGAATTTATCGACATTTTATATCTTTCTAACATTAATGTTGAGCCTAATAAGTGTATCATTCATCGCTAAAGGTGGTCATGGGTCGGGTCACCAGTAAGCTGGTCTCATGACAATAGGTCCAAGTTCGAATCTGCACTACACGTACCTAATTTTGGGTCAGGTTGAGTTGGGCCGATCCGAGGTAGGGAATTAGTGGCCCAAGCACGGTCCAGGAACAGGCAAAATCAAGGAGGGTCGACCTTAAATTTGTTATTCTTATTTTCACGAGTCTTTACTCGGGCCCTGCAAAAGTGGAGGTTGACACTAAAATTATCCTGAGACCGTCTTACAGAAGAATTTGTGGTCAGTAGTGCAAGTTGTGGACTTGGAGTGGATATGTGTTGCTTTGCAAAGAAGATAGGGTTTGGGATTGGAACACTTAGACAAACATGTCCCAAATACATAGGATACTTAATGTTCTTACCCACCACTTGTTGAATGTTGATGAGTTGAGCCTACAATGAGCATTTTGTAGTTTGTGGCTATGCAATGGTCAAATTTGATGTTGAGAACAAAGACATGAACATGAAAAATACTATTGATTCCATGTGACTCAATCAACCTATGATGTATAATTGGTGATATATGGCCAATTATTGTTTATTTGTGACCAGTATATCTGTCATAAGTTTGCGATGAGTTAAAGAATACTCATATGAATAGATAACGACAAATAATCTGCTGCCTTGCCCACAACCCACCGGTTTGTCTTATCTACCCATGTTACGGAGTATATTATTTGACCGGTCATCGAGTATGTGTTTGTGCCACTGAATTTTGTGAGAGCATATGTTTATTCGAGTATTATTTCAATCCATACTCACAAAATTATGTGAATAAAGTGATTTCTGAGCAACATTATCACTGAACAAACAATTTTTCAAACAATTCAGCTTCTCGTCGTCGTGATTTCGTGTGAACTACCCAAAAATACCTGTATAATTTATTTTCCTCATCAGATAAAAAATCGAAAAGATTAGCGATAATTCATCGTTAAAAGTTAAAACCTAATTACATTACATCTCCCAATTAATAACAAAAACAATGTCGATTTCATTCTTAATCAAAGACATTTCACTCCAAAGCCCAAACTCAATTCAATATCGAACTCAAACCCGTATTTAATCGAACCCAAACCCGTATTTGATCACTTGGAAAAAAAAGCTAAGGATTTGTAGCCCATTAACCTCAATGAACGAAGGCCCGTTCAATTAGTCCCAAAAATTCGCCCTCATTTCTTGATTGTTTCCCCCTTTCTTCAACCCAGAAAATCCCCCAATTAAATCACACGAAATCGGATTCCTTTGATCTGTAAACTTCAATCCCAATTCAATGGCGGAAAGCATCAAAGAAAAGGGTGTGCGAAAAGATTACGACTTGGATGCGAAATGGGACGCTTGCATTGATCTATCTCTCCGTCGTTTTGCTTATTCCTCCGTCGCCGGCGCTTTTACCGGCCTTCTTCTCTTTCGTCAGTGCTTTATTCTCTATTTCTCTCCCCTTTATGATTTTTTTTGTGTGGATTATGTGGTCAATTGTTTGATTTCCGTGATTTTGAATATACCCGATTGATTCGATTGAATTTGGTGTTTGAATGAATTAGGGTTGGGATTGAAGTTTTTGATGTAATGGGGGTTTTTTGATTGAGGTATTTCTGTTGTGGGTTTCATTGATTATGGTGTTTGAATGAATTAGGTGTGCGATTGAAGTTTCTGGAACTTCAAATTTATTTAGGGTTTGTTGACTGACATGTTTAAGTATAGAATATTATTCGATTCGATTGTATGAATTGGAGTATTATGTTAGTGGAAATGCTGAGGAATTTATTGTGATATTGGTTTGTTTATGAATTCACCGCGAATTTAATTTCATATTTTAGATGTGTGTATGTTTGAATCGATGTCATTGATACTAAATGTGGAATGGTAATTGATTAAAGTTGGAATTGTACCCCCAAAAGGTTATATCTTTGGTGAGGTAGGGATCATTCGGATTGAGGGTAGTTGTTACGGGATAATGGAGCTCAAGGTGAAGATACAATGGCGGAAAACAATGAAGAGAAGCTAAGGGATGCTGTCGAGGTGAAACTATTATGAAACAGTGCATTATCGACTTACTGTAAGAGGAGGTGGATGAAGATTAATGTATTACCCATTTAGCAAATTAGTTATTCAAGAGTAAATTTGAGTCTAAATGTGGAATGGAAATTGATTGAAGTTGGATTTGTACCCCCAAAAGGTTATATCTTTGGTGACGGGATAATGGAGCTCAAGGTGAGGATACAATGGCAGAAAACGATGAAGTGAAGCTAAGGGATGCTGTCGAGGTAGGATGACGGGATGGTTGAGGAACAGTGCATTATCGACTTACTGTAAGAGGAGGTTGATAAAGATGACTGTATTACCCATTTAACAAATTAGTTATTCAAGAGCAAATTTGAGTCTCTAAATGTGGAATGGTAATTGATTGAAGTTGGATTTCTACCCCCAAAAGGTTATATCTTTGGTGAGGTAAGGATCCTTCAGATTGAGGGTAGTTGTTACGGGATAATGGAGCTCAAGGTGAAATACAATGGCGGAAAACAATGAAGGGAAGCTAAGGGATGCTGTTGAGGTAGGATGACGGGATAGTTGAGGAACTAGTTTGAGACAATGCATTATTTGAGACTCGAGAGCAAATTTCAGTCTCCATCCTTTGGGAGTCAATTACGAGACAATGCATTACTGACTTATTGAAGAAGCTCGATAGCTATAACGGTATTGTAGGGTGAGCGTGATAACTATTTCTTTCGTTTTGGATTACGTTCGTGCTTTTCTAGAAAGTTTGAAATTTTGTCTAGGAGCTTCTGTAAGAAATACACCTATAACTACGGGGTTTGGATTCATTATTTGAAGTGTCCGACTGTGTCTTGTGTTATTTACACTGTTGTTTTTACTCTTAAGATTGAATTTAGGCCTATCGTGGACAGCCATGCTATGGAATAGCAGGAATGTGCACTTTAGATTGATTGTTAGGCTTAACATAACGGTGATTCTCATCCGTGTTTCAGGTAGTCCTGTCACCCGTTGGGCTTCTGTGGCTTTTGGAGCTGGAATTGGACTTGGTTCCGCTTACTCAGACTGTTCTCATTTGTTTGGCAAACCCACGGCAAATTTGAGGGCTACTACTGCTTCCGAAACCCCTGCTTCCCAGGCATGTTATCTATCTTTCTGAATTCTGTAATGCATCTGTCTCATTCTTTTTCCTGGCATATCTGTATCGTGTCAATGTGTCGAGTTTGGAATAATTAGGTTAGCCATGCCATTGCATCTTTCGATATCCTTATAGATTCAGGGAGGTTGCATTTTAGATTTGTAAGAAAAGGGTATCGGCTTTATAAATGAAGCATTGCTATTGATAGCTAACGTCTTTAACAAATATCGATGAATGTAAATTCTGATGTACTATATAATTTTATTTTATTTTTCAGGATGGACAACAAGAGTGAATTTCTACAGAGAACGACATTGCAGTGGAGTAGTTTTGGTCTGAAGAAGGCTTTTGTTACTTCGATTAACTCGACGTTTATCCTACTGTAAAACCGTATACTGTACTATTTTGAATGGTCGGAAGGCTTTTGTTACTTCGATTAACTCCACATTTATCCTACTGTAATACCGTTTTACGGTTTTGAATGGGTTAATCTAGCTAGTACCCCATATACTACAAATTTCTCATAAAAATGATATACGAAAGTTACGACTTTCGTATATGTAACGAATCGGTTTTTTTTTTTGAGATTTTTATTTTGTGAAAGAAAGGGATATTTACTCGATCTATCTAGACCTATAGGCCGAATAATGGTGAGAACAATTAAGATCTATTAATTGTTTATGTTCAAATCTTTTACCTTACACTGTAGCTAATAAAATGTAAAAAATGACTTATGGTTGGTAAAAAAACTCTAAATTAGTTCAGTATTAAACGGGATCAAAGGGGCAAGTATATATGGTGCTCTCAGGTCATGAATATCGCCTCTCATTACCTTATTACACATGTTTTCATACACTAGTTGTTTCGCTTCACGATGCAATTTCTAAGTGGTCAGACAACCAGTTTCTCATGATCATGAAAGCTTTGTCGGCATCAACGTCGTCTTCCGGTGTTTGAGGTCTATGTACAAACCCGTGCCCTCTCCCCTCGAAGACCACCACCCTCGACTCACTCCCCATCACACCACCAACCTCATTGAGAACGTCAACCGGACAAAGCGGGTCATCCGAGCCTATAATCAGTAAAACCGGCACCTTCACATTCTTAGCAACCGATACATCCATTCTTGCTCCATAGACCGAAACCCCGGTTGCAAAAGTCGAGTTATGATCATCGGCTAGCACGTCTAGTACACGAGCACCTCCGAAGCAAAACCCTACTAACCCGAGCTTCTCATTTGATCCGGCTGCTTTGAATTCGTCGACCATCCATTTGGTTGAAGCGGTTATGTCCTTGGCCACCCTCTCGGGCTCTTGTTTCCCTATCCATGTCTCGAACATTGCCTCTGACCGGTCCCTCGCCCATGGATCCCCTCGAAATAGGTCTGGCACCAATACACTGCACAATTTAACAGACTTAAAACTGAGTGAACTGAACTTAACTGAAGTGAACAAGCAACAGGGTTTTGTACCCTACACTTACTTGTACCCGTTGCAAGCGACACGGTAGGCAAAATCTCGATTATACGAGTCGTCCAACCCGAAAATGTCGGACAAGAACAAAATCCCGAGTCCATTGTTGTTCTTCACCGCGCTATAGAGAAGAGCATTGATTCGATCTTCACCTTCTCCGATTTTAACCTCGGATCCATTCACTAGTTCACATGCCTCTATATCCTCCTCCAATTCACCCTTCACTTCAACTTTGCTACATCCCACAATGTACCTTTCCTTCCTACTACTAACATACAAACTCCATCGTTTCTGAAATCAAACTGAATTATCACCGTTAGACATTATATTAACATGTACACACAAAGAGAGACAGTTTCTAAATGACCAGTCATAACGTTTATTAAGTCACTTACAAGTGAAGTCGAGGAGGGGAAACTGGGGACGGAGCGACGAGGGGTTAAGAAACATGAACTTGGATCTTTGTTGTGGATTAATGGTAGGAATTCAAAGCACAAAGGTGAAGAGATTATCCTCATTTTTTTGGTCTATGATTGTTTTTTTTGTGTTGATATGCACCATTTGATTTTTGAGATATTTTGTGCTATAACTATCTATCTCAACTTCCTTAGATTTCCAACTTATTGGGCTCCCAATCAAAGGCATGCATGTGGCACCATCTTGTTTCTTTCTTTTCGATGCTGTGCTGGTCTCCCGAGAGACGATCTTCAACTAAATTAGTGAGAAATGTAACATGGAAAATGAAAATTAAATACTCGTAACTCTCTGCTCCTCGTGTGAGAGAGGTATCTCAATAACGCTATTGAGATATTGTTTCTGTAAAGTTGATGTGTTTGATGTTTCTAGTGTTGATTCACATTTCTTTTCGATGTTGAATAGGTCTCCCAACAGACGGACTCCCATTAAATTAGTGAAAGACTTAACTTAACGTTGTTCATAATGTGAAAGGTCTCGATTGTTTCTGTAAAGTTTTTGTGTTCGATGTTTTGGCCGTCGATTCATAAACAACCTTGCAATGCTGGGATAATGTTTTGATTGTTGCGTTTTATAGACACGTTTTTCTATTTCTCACATTTTATCAATCAACTATACTGAACGTTGTTACGTGAAATTTTAAATCTTAATATACCACTTAATAACCGAAGATGTCTTAGCCTAGTGGTTAAGATTAGGTGTTCTGGAACAGTAGGTTCCAGATTCGAATCTCCCTCCCTATATTATAATGCGACTAAGTGCGCTCTTCGATGAACCAAACCAAATATATCACCTAATAATGAATTCCACCACTCTTTCAAGCCCTAATAATTTAAAATATTTAATTTTTTGACCGTTTAATTTTCTTAAATCATTTACCCCTCTTACTAATAACGTAAACAATCGAATTTGGACGACGCCCAGATTATTTTTCTTTCGAGCGATAACGATGACGATTCCTGCAACAGTATTTCAGTAATTTAATCGTTCTTCTGCTGTAGAGATTTTGTCTGACAAAGAACCCTAATTCCGTGTGCCAATTGCTTTTACAATTATTTTGAAATAATTACTGTAAATCAACATTCAATGTCTGACAAAAACCCAGTGAATGTTCCTTTACCAATCGAATTGATCTCTCAATCTCTCATTGGTTTCCTGGTAATTATTCTGTCTAACCCTCTTAATTGCAATTGATTTCTGGGTTTTACTTCGTACAATTATCCCCAATTTTCCCCAATTAATTCAATTATCAAGTTAACGGCTTTTAATTTCACCAATTTCTTGTATCTAGGGTTTTTATATTGCGAAAACCTGAATTGGGTATTGAATTTATTTGTGTAATATCATCTGGGTAGTAATTATTTTAACCCAATTATCAAGTTAACGGCTTTTAATTTCACCAATTTCTTGTATCTAGGGTTGTTATATTGCAAAAAGATGAACTGGGTATTGGATTTTTTTGTGTAATGTCATGTGGTTATTAATTACGGAGTATTTTAACCCAATTAACAAGTAATGGCTTTTAATTTCACCCGTTTCTTGTATCTAGGGTTGTTATATTGCAAAAACCTGAATTGGGTATTGAATTTTTTTGTGTAATATCATGTGGGTAGTAATTATTTTGACCCAATTATAAAGTTAACAGTTTTAATTTCACCCGTTTGTTGTATCTAGGGTTGTTAATTTAGGTTACCCGAATTGGGTATTGGATTTATCGTGTAATATCATGTGGGTAGTAATTATTTTCGGTTGATTTTGTGTAACATGAAATGATAAATTCGATGAAGCAATGCTTGCTTTCAAGGATTTTTTTAGTGTTTATGATGAGGTATAATTGGGGATATACTCAATTTATTGCATTATAGGTTTAAGTGATTAGTATTAAGGAATCTCGCAATTGCAAGATAAGGGTTGTCGGATGTACATTCATGTTACCCAAATTGTTTTTTAAGATGGGAATATTCGTTTTAATTATAATACGGATCCAAATACGTACCATAAGATAATGGTAGTTGTCTAGGTACGAGCATAAAGTTTGTTTTAATAGTTAAAATATCGTTTAGTGATGGTATTTGGATTCGTTTTACCATTAAAACGAATATCCTCGTCTTAAGCAAGATTATCGGTGTTGTTATCGTCTGTAAATGAAAATCGTATCATGGGTTTTGTCGGTGTTGATATATTGATCCGAATAGGCAAGAACAAAATTTGTAAGTCGATCCATCATTCAAGTGTACTTAGGACTATTGCTTAGTGGATATGGTGTTGCATTTGGTGCTGTGTATGGAATTTTAACAGCGATAAATGCTCGAGTTTACTTAGGACTATCACCTAAATGGTATGGTGTTGGTGTTGCAGCCTTGCAGAGTTGCAGGCGATGATTTATTGCCGAGTCTCTTGTGTTAGGGGTCAAGTTTTTTGGTGAAATGTTACAAATCTATAGTACAGTAGTTTAGACAGAGTAACTAGAGTTCTTGATTTCGGAATATTTAGTGTAATGTTGAAGGTTATTTGTTCAATTTTGGAGAAAGCTATTCTCGATTTCTCGTTAGTATCTGATAAATGATTTTTTAGTGTCTTACATAGTTCAATGAAAATCACAAAACTCGTTCATATCTCACAGACTTCAAAACCTCGCCTTTCTGCTCTGGTGACTGGTTCGAGATTTACTGAATCAATAGAGATCTCTGCCTTTTGCTGTTGATGTTCCTGTTTGTCTGGCAGTTACAGTATATAACATTTGAATATGCTTGTCGACTGCAAAAAAGAGAGTAGAAGATGTCATTTATCTTCGACAGAATCATTTGACGTGTATATGCTTGTCGACTGCAAAAACAAGTTTTTATTCTTCTCTGATAGTGCAATGGTTGATCAGACAAAATAACGGATCCTGAATTACAGGTACCAATGTTCCGTCACAGGAGAACAAGGTTCACAGAATTACGAGATTTTTCGAAAGACGTCCAGAATCTGGCATTGAACTTGCTGATATACATTGAAGATTATGAAGGTATAGTTTCATTTTTCATGCTGCAAAATTAAAAGCTGCATGTTTTTGTGTATTCAGTACTACTACTACTCTGCATGTCTATATGTGGTTGTCTACTTGTCTTCAACACCTTTACCTGAAATTAATTATTAACTTAATCACTTGATTGTGCATAAAACGATTATCTACGCTTTTTTCGGTACCTGTTAATCGAGTATGATGCTGTTTATTTACACTAATTGTATGATCATCGATACGTCATTATTGCCCTTAATCTAATCTCTTTGTTGGATTTATGTTAAAAAAGTTGATTAATGTCCACTTGTGCTTACTATTTCTTCTTTTAACCAAAGAATTAAAACTTTCATAACATGATAGATAAAGGGTTACCAACTTACCATGATTAATACCATGATTAAATTGAAAAATTAATCATCTTTCTTCAAGTGAATAAAAGCTACTCCATGTTACTCGGACTAGGAGCGCACATCCAAGTGTGGACTCGGCTATTCACGTGAAAAATCTGCATATTTTGGCTTTAAATGAGGCATCTGAAAGTTGAATAAGAAGAGTCGTAGTAACATAGATAATACAGAAAACACTAGGTTAGAAGTACTCGACACGAGCGCGTGTCCAAGTGCAGACTCGACTATTTTCATGAAATTTATGCATATTTTGGCTTAAAATGAGGTGTTTGAAGAGTCGAAGTAACTTAGATAAGACTCGGTTATGTGTTACTACTGTTTATGAGGGGAGGCAGAGAGAAGAGAGACATAGTCAATGTGCAGGGTAAGCCATTATATGATTGTAGTTGGGATGTCAAGAGTTAAGTACAATTAGTGAGCTTAGTTAGGTAATCAAATAAAGTACGATTAGCACTAATCACAAACATAATCTTCTTTTCACTCTTAAGTGATTTTAAGTTGTTAACACTCTCTAACCCCCCTTACCAAAGCATGATGTCAGTCCAATGCAATATTTTTAAAAAAAATTAAAAATAAAAATAAATTAATTTAATTTTAAGGAAAAAACTATTTGAGTCAATAATTAAAAAAAACATGGAAAAATGATGATGGGTATTTTGAAACTTAATCAACTAAACAACTAATTGACTAATGATTAAACTATAGTACTGACTACTAAGTGAAAGAGTTAGCCAGTTCTCCTAACTGAAGAAAAAAGTGGCATTCATTCATACAAATATTGTACTGATGTAAGTCCGATTTGTCCAAATAGTTTGGTAAGAAGGGGGAATCTTAGCTAATAATAACGTTAGCGTAAGCAAATGCCATGCATCACTATAAATACATACTGCCCTACTCCCATGTTATTCTACCATTTCATTTATACTCCCTTAAATAATCCCTTGAACCTCAAAAAAAAAAATTAATTTTTTTTATCATTATCATTATATATCGTTATATAGATCATCACTCCTTGGACTGATAGGAGTTGTTTGATTATTAGGGTTGTAATCGTTTTTTTGTTTGTTTTTGATAATATGGGTAAAGGACGAAGGCCGTGCTGTGATAAGGCCGGTGTGAAGAAGGGTCCTTGGTCTCAAGCTGAGGATCTTAAGCTTATCTCCTTTGTTCAGAAACACGGTCATAGTAATTGGCGCGCTCTTCCTAAACTTGCAGGTTTGTGTTTTTTTTGTTCTTCTCCTATGCATGGCATATAAACCCGTGATTGAGATTTGATGCTGACGAGTTTTGAACCCGGGTTATAAATATTCGATGACTTTGCCAGTTTGCCTGTTAGTGTTGCATGTGCATGAACTCACATCATGTGTGTACTATAATGCTTTAGCTATGTTGCTCTGACTCTGCTATTTTTATGAAAATTCGGCATATTTTGTTTTATAACGAAGAGTTCGAGTGATATTTTTATGAAAATTCGGCGTAAATGTCGAAGTTAGCTTAAAGGGTAAAAAAAGTCACGAGGGGTGATACTCATGACCTGGTTTCAAAAACCGTCAACATGATAGTCAACTTTTGTTGCTCCTAGGATCATTAGTAGATGGTTTTGGATTTCGATTCCTCTTACTCTTGTTTTTCATGAAGTCATCGAAACACCACTCGTGTGAAATAATGTAAACTGGAGTAACCAATAAAATTGCAGGACTTTAAAGTACAGAAATTGATGGATGATGATGGTGTTAGGTGAACTAGGTCAATGAAGATTTACAGATGCAATCAACTCTGTTGAAATAAAAGTTTCAACATGATGATAGAGTAAAGTGTTCTCTTTTATTTGCTGTCTATGTCAAAGTTGTTGGATGATGTATTGTCCAAATATGAACTAAAAACTTCAAAATAACTCTTTTAACATTAAAACGACAGTCATATTGTTAACGAACCAATTCAACCAAAACCTTGAGGTGATGGTTGGGGCCCATTGGAGGCTGTCAGGGTTCGAACTCAGGTCGAACCTCTGGCTCTGATACCATGTTAACGAATCAATTCAGCCAAAACCTTAAGGTGATGGTTGGGGCCCATTTATATTATTCTATTACATATAAGATTGCGTACATTAGACTCTTCTTGTGTTTGAGGTCAAAATTCTTTCGATATTGAAATATGTTACCGTTTGAAGTCGACGTGTGTTATCATGCTTTGTTCTGAGATTTGTTATCATGTCGACTTGTTGGGAAATAAGAAGCCATTTTCATGCAGGAAACGGTACTTAGGCAAATCGCGAATCTTATCAAGATTTGAGTAGTCGTTGTCGAAAGAGCCTAATGATGGGTTTAATTACACCCACTAATTGTTTTGCTTAAGATTGATAATGATACAATTAACATTGTTTTCAGGGTTGGCAAGATGTGGAAAGAGTTGTCGTTTGAGATGGGTTAATTACCTACGACCTGACCTCAAACGCGGTAATTTTACTCCTCATGAAGAAGAAGCCATCATCAAATTACATCAAGAGCTTGGAAACAAGTATGTCTACTACATTCACTTCAATAATCGAAGTTTCACTTTTGTGTTTGTATGTAGTTTTTCTTGATTTCGGTCACATACATTGCGTTGGGATGGGATGGGAGGAAAAGGGTTCGAGACTTCGAAGAAATCACGCGTTAATCATATTTAGCGCGAGATTAGTGATTTGTCATTAGGTAAAGATGAAACACGAAAATGAGATATGGGTGAAAATGTGAATTTGAACCCGGGATTAGCGAATTAGATCAAAATTAATGAAGTATGTATCTCTTTATGTGTTATTCAGATGGTCGAAAATTGCGTCAGAATTTCCAGGAAGAACAGACAACGAGATCAAAAACGTGTGGAACACCCATTTGAAGAAACGGTTGAAGGGCAAAGAATCAAACCAAAACTCCCTCGATTCATGCAACACCCTATCGACAACAACATCCATTGATGAACCCGTTGACGAAAACACGAAAGACACGTTGGAACACTCGAGCTCCTCTTCCACCACTTGTACCTCAACGAAAGATCTCGATCCCATCATCTTCGACGATGATCTAGGAGATCCTATCACTACCATAGTCGAAGATCTTTGCGAAGAGGATGAAGCAAGCACGATTATAAACAATAACTCACTCGATGAACTAATCGAGATCCCATTCGAGCCTAACCTAGACTTATGGGACTTACTAGACGGCGACAACCCTAACCCTAACCCTAACCCTAACCCCGACCATAACCCTAACCCTAATTCGACCACTAATCTTCGTGACGTTAACTTCATTAATGAAGTTGACACTCATCCCTTTCAACTCGCCCCGGAAATCGACTACTTGACCAATAATCATATAGACAATGATGGTGGAAATTGGTGGTGGTTAGTTTACTTAGAAAATGAGCTTGGACTTGATCACCACAATGTATCACCATCACCACAGTCTACCTCTCCCATCGGGTCGAGTCACGGGTCAAGTCACGGGTCAGATCGATTATTCAAGGGTGTTGAAGCTTAATAAGCCTTCGATTTAATGCAAATTATACTCTACAATCGTCCATTGCACTGTCTATTTACATCATACAACAGTCGCACACGAGACCTGGTGCCAGATTTAGATGTCTAATAGTTTACCTAATTACTACTAAAGAATGTTGAGTATGAAGGCTAAGTAGATTTAAAGTACAGTCAAAGATTGACAAAGTTTGTCAAATTTGTCTGTTGTTGAAGTTGGATCAAAATTTTCCCAACTCATTAATTAGAATTTTTAGTTACTAAAAAAGTCTTTAAGAAAAGTCAATGTGGGGTCCTATCTTAAACCCACCTCCGATCATTATTTTTCGTCCAATTTGCTGAATATTTGTGAGGAATATTATATTGAAATGGGGCAAAAAATAGTGAATGGAGGGAGTAAGATATACAGTATAATCATTTGTAATTATAATTTCTAATTAGATCAATAATGTGAGGTTTTTGCTTATAATGTATTAATAATGCACAAAATAGTATAATGAAGTACAAAGGAATTGTAATTAATAATTTTAATTAGATTAATAGTGTGTTTTTTGTTTATAATGATGCTCAAAATAGTACAATGAAGTACAAAGGACTTGTAATTAACAGTTTCAAGTACTTTTGGATTTTGATCTTAATTACTTCTAAAATTCAACATTTCACTATTCAGTAGTGGGTATTTAGTCACGACTTACGATTATTATTTTATATATAGATAACATTACTATTTCGATTTTCGAATTAATATTTAAACCAAAAATTCAGATAACTGCTGAATAATACACCCAAAATGAAAACTGATCGATTATTTAAATCAATTTGTACACTCTTTTATCAAACTAAAATTTCAACATTTGTGTTGTCTATAAATCTTTTGTTCACATTGATATTTATTTAAATTTTCAGATTTTCGAGTCGGAGCATAAGTTTAAAATTGAGTTAAAATTGAGTTGAAATTATCAATTACTTTTCTACGATATTTGTGATTAATTAATAAAGGTAAAGACGGACTAAATCGGATGATATAAAATAAATAAAAATTATTGCCTTATTCAATGAATTCAATTTCTACCAAATTCTATAAAAAAAAAAAACTTATTGTCAAAGTGTAGGCAGGAGTTGGTAGCCTTGACATAAAGATTTTTCATTCTTTTTTGTTAGTGGAGTGAATTTCAAAGAGAAATTTCAATGTTCATTTCTCTCAAGCAATCAAATTAAATTTTAATTGTTTGTTTGAATGACAGAATTAAATATATTAAATATTAAATATTTAGGTATGCCAATAGATGTTTTCCATTAATTAGTGAGAGATATAACATTAAATAACTCGTTTTGTGTTTAGGAATATCACTTTGATTCTTACTAAATTCAATTACGACACTTGGTAAATAAACGCAAAAATTTAATTATCGTAAGTCACTTTTTGGTACACGGGTCCTATTTAGATGACCAACAAAATTTCTCACATTTTTCGAAAAATCATCCAAAACGGGCAAATTTGAAGGTTATTATCAACGTTTTTCGGGCTAATTTGACCCCGAAATTAAATGTCTCAATATTCGCAAAGTAACAACTCCATACATTGTAAAAATGTCTTCGAGTTACAGAAGGTGCGTACGGTTTCATATAAACAGACTTAAAAAACCTTCAATTATCTTTAAAATAACGTCGAATTATGTCGAAATCTTCGATATATATACTCGAAACTATACTAATTCAGAGTTTTTTCAACCACCGTCAGTCTTTTTATTGTACACGGGTCCTATTTAGATAGCCAGCAAAATTTCTTACATTTTTCGAAAAATCATCTGAAATGGGCAAATTTGAAGGTTATTATACACGTTTTTCGGGCTAATTTGACCCCGAAATTAAATGACTCAATATTCGCAAAGTAACAACTTCATACATTGCAGAAATGTCTACGAGTTACAGAAGGTGCGTTCAGTTTCATATAAACACACTTAAAAGACATTCGATTATCTTTAAAATAACGTCGAATTATGCCGAAATCTTCGATATATATGCTCAAAACTAAACTAGTTCAGAGATTTTTCAACCACCGTCAGTCATTTTATGGTACACGGGTTCAATTTAGATGGCGAGCAAAATTTCTCACATTTTTTGAAAAATCATCCGAAACGGGCAAATTTGAAGGTTATTATCCACGTTTTTCAGGTAAATTTGACCCCGAAATTAAATGACTCAATATTCGCAAAGTAACAACTCCATACATTGCAGAAATGTCTACGAGTTACAGAAGGTGCGTACGGTTTCATATAAACAAACTTAAAAGACCTTCGATTATCTTTAAAATAACGTCGAATTATGTCAAAATCTTCGATATATATGCTCGAAACTAAACTAATTTAGAGTTTTTTCAACCACCGTCAGTCTTTTTATGGTACACGGGTCCTATTTAGATGTCTATCAAAATTTCTCACATTTTTCAAAAAATCATCCGAAACGGGCAAATTTGAAGGTTATTATCCACGTTTTTCGGGCTAATTTGACCCCGAAATTAAATGCCTCAATATTCGCAAAGTAACAACTCCATACATTGCAGAATTGTCTCTGAGTTACAGAAAGTGCGTACGGTTTCAGATAAACAGACTTAAAAGACCTTCGATTATCTTTAAAATAACGTCGAATTATGTCGAATCTTCGATATATATGCGCGAAACTATACTAATTTAGAGTTTTTTTCACCACCGTCAGTCATTTTATGGTACACGGGTCCTATTTAGATGGCCAGCAAAATTTCTTACATTTTTCGAAAAATCATCCGAAACTAACAAATTTAAAGGTTATTATCCACGTTTTTCGGGCTAATTTGACCCCAAAATTAATGTATCCATATTCGCAAAGTAACAACTCCATACATTGCAAAAATATCTCCGAGTTACAGAAGGTGTGTAAGGTTTCAAATAAACACACTTAAAAGACATTCAATAATTTTTAAAATAACGTCGAATTATGTCGAAATCTTCAATATATATGCTCGAAACTAAACTAATTTAGAGTTTTTTCAATCACCGTCAATCATTTTATGGTACACGGGTCCTATTTAGATGGCCACCAAAATTTCTCACATTTTTCGAAAAATCATCCGAAACGGACAAATGTGAAGGTTATTATCCACGTTTTTTGGGCTATTTTGACCCCGAAATTAAATATCTCCAAATTCGTAAAGTAACTACTTTATACATTGTAGAAATGTGTCTGGGTAACAGAATGTGAGTACGGTTTCAAATAAACACATTTAAAAGACATTTGACTATCTTTCAAATAACGTCGAATTATGGCAAAATCTTCGATATATATGCTCGAAACTAAACTAATTTAGAGTTTTTTCAACCACCGTCAGTCTTTTTATGGTACACGGGTCCTATTTAGATGGCCAGTAAAATTTCTCACATTTTTCGAAAAATCATCGAAAACGGGCAAATTTGAAGGTTATTATCCACGTTTTTCGGGCTAATTTGACCCCGAAATTAAATGTCTCAATATTCGCAAAGTAACAACTCCATGCATTGCAGAAAATGTCTCCGAGTTACAGAAGGTGCGTACGGTTTTGTATAAACAGACTTAAAAGACCTTCGATTATTTTTAAAATAACGTCGAATTATAGCGAAATCTTTGATATATATGCTCGAAACTAAACTAATTTAGAGTTTTTTCAACCACCGCCAGTCATTTTATGGTACACGGGTCCTATTTAGATGGCCAGCAAAATTTCTTACATTTTTCGAAAAATCATCCGAAACTGACAAATTTGAAGGTTATTATCCACGTTTTTCGGGCTAATTTGACCCCAAAATTAAATGTCTCCATATTCACAAAGTAACAACTCCATACATTGTAAAAATGTCCCCGAGTTACAAAAGGTGCGTATGGTTTAAAATAAACACATTTAGAAGACATTCGACTATCTTTAAAATTTCGATATATATACCCGAAACTAAATTAATTTAGAGATTTTTCAACCACCGTCAATCATTTTATGATACACGAGTTCTATTTAGATGGCGAGCAAAATTTCTCACATTTTTCGAAAAATCATCCGAAACGGGCAAATTTGAAGGTTATTATCCACGTTTTTCGGGCTAATTTGACCCCGAAATTAAATGACTCAATATTCGCAAAGTAACAACTCCATACATTGCAGAAATGTCTCTGAGTTACTGAAGGTGCGTAAGGTTTTAAATAAACAGACTTAAAAGACATTCGATTATCTTTAAAATAACGTCGAATTATGCCGAAATCTTCGATATATATGCTCGAAACTAAACTAGTTCAGAGATTTTTCAACCACCGTCAGTCATTTTATGATACACGGGTCCTATTTAGATGGCCAACAAAATTTCTCACATTTTTCGAAAAATCATCCGAAACGGGCAAATTTGAAGGTTATTATCCACGTTTTTTGGGCTAATTTGACCCCGAAATTAAATGACTCAATATTCGCAAAGTATCAACTCCATACATTGCAGAAATGTCTACAAGTTACAGAAGGTGCGTACGGTTTCATATAAACACACTTAAAAGACATTCAATTATCTTTAAAATAACGTCAAATTATGCCGAAATCTTCGATATACACGCTCGAAACTAAACTAGTTCAGAGATTTTTAAACCACCGTCAGTCACTTTATGGTACACGGGTCCTATTTAGATGGCCAGCAAATTTTCTCACATTTTTCGAAAAATCATCCGAAACGGGCAAATTTGAAGATTATTATCCACGTTTTTCGGGCTAATTTGACCCCGAAATTAAATGCCTCAATATTCGCAAAGTAACAACTTCATACATTGCAGAATTGTCTCTGAGTTACAGAAAGTGCGTACGGTTTCATATAAACAGACTTAAAAGACCTTCGATTATCTTTAAAATAACGTCGAATTATGTCGAATCTTCGATATATATGCGCGAAACTATACTAAAGAGTTTTTTCCACCACCGTCAGTCACTTTATGGTACACGAGTCCTATTTAGATGGCCATCAAAATTTCTTACATTTTTCGAAAAATCATCCGAAACGGACAAATTTGAAGGTTATTATCCACGTTTTTCGGGCTAATTTGACTCCAAAATTAAATGTCTCCATATTCACAAAGTAACAACTCCATACATTGTAAAAATGTCCCCGAGTTATAAAAGGTGCGTATGGTTTAAAATAAACACATTTAGAAGACATTCGACTATCTTTAAAATAACGTCGAATTATATCAAAATCTTCGATATATATACCCGAAACTAAATTAATTTAGAGATTTTTCGACCACCGCCAGTCATTTTATGGTAACCGGTCCAATTTAGATGGCCAGCAAAATTTCTCACATTTTTCGAAAAATCATCCGAAACGGGCAAATTTGAAGGTTATTATCCACGTTTTTCAGGTAAATTTGACCCCGAAATTAAATGACTCAATATTCGCAAAGTAACAACTCCATACATTGCAGAAATGTCTACGAGTTACAGAAGGTGCGTACGATTTCATATAAACAAACTTAAAAGACCTTCGATTATCTTTAAAATAACTTCGAATTATGTCAAAATCTTCGATATATATGCTCGAAACTAAACTAATTTAGAGTTTTTTCAACCACCGTTAGTCTTTTTATGGTACACGGGTTCTATTTAGATGTCTATCAAAATTTCTCACATTTTTCGAAAAATCATCTAAAACGGGAAAATTTGAAGGTTATTATCCACGTTTTTCGGGCTAATTTGACACCGAAATTAAATGTCTCAATATTCGCAAAGTAACAACTCCATACATTGCAAAAATATCTCCGAGTTACAGAAGGTGTGTAAGGTTTCAAATAAACACACTTAAAAGACATTCAATAATTTTTAAAATAACGTCGAATTATGTCGAAATCTTCAATATATATGATCGAAACTAAACTAATTTAGAGTTTTTTCAATCACCGTCAGTCATTTTATGGTACACGGGTCCTATTTAGATGGCCACCAAAATTTCTCACATTTTTTGAAAAATAATCCGAAACGGGCAAATTTGAAGGTTATTATCCACGTTTTTCGAGCTAATTTGACCCCGAAATTAAATGTCTACAAATTCGCAAAGTAACAACTCCATACACTGCAGAAATGTCTCCGAGTTATAGAAGGTGCGTACGATTTCATATTAACAAACTTAAAAGACCTTCGATTATCTTTAAAATAACGTCGAATTATGTCGAAATCTTTGATATATATGCTCGAAACTAAACTAATTTAAAGTTTTTTCAACCACCGTCAGTCATTTTATGGTAAACAGGTCTTATTTGGATGGCCAGTAAAATTTCTAAAAAATTTCGAAAAATCATCCGAAACGTGCAAATTTGAAGATTATTATCCACGTTTTTCGGGATAATTTGACCCCAAAATTAAATATTTCAAAATTCGCAAAGTAAGTGCTCCTTGCATTGCAGAAATGTCCCCCACTACTACAAAACATCAAATAGGCACCTCCTAATAGTCATCTAATGTTATTAACAACTGATGTATAATTCATATACATCTGTTTTTTATAAACAGATGTCTTTATAAACCAGAACCCCTCGTCCTCACAAAACTCTATCATCGCCTCTGTTCTTTCTACCACCACCTCCCCCAAAAATTCGCGTTCCCGCCCCCTAAATCTCTACTTTTCGTCCTAAATAATCAAAATCAATCACAAAATTGGGTCATTAACGTGCTACTTTAACAATTTAATTACTAAATCAATCTCGTCATTGATTTCGAAAGGATCTGTTTTGGGAAAGTTGCTGAAATCGTTGAACAATTAGTATCAAATCAAAGGGTATATTTGTATTCCAAACTTAATTAGGTCATATCTAGTTTTGAAGTTTAGGTGCAGTTTATACAGATTTACAATTTCTAGTGTTTCAATCGAATCGATGTATATGAGTTGACCCTAATTGCTCGAGTAATTTGAGTTCGATTTTTTGATTTCAGCAAAATAGATTAAAAATCGATTGTGAGAATTGGTAATTTCTTCTGTTTTAGCATTTCAATCGATCAATTCATGTATATTAGTTGAAAACCCTAATTGCACAAGTGATTTCAGGTATCGGTTTGAACACAATGAAAAAGATTAAAATTAAATTGATTGTGAATTATGGTATGCAGAGATGACATTGATGAGCTCAAGCAAGGATCTTGACATTGTCTAACCTCAATGAACTCGGTGAAATTCGTTTCGTTGTAGTCAGCAAATGCTATATAAACTAATTGCATTCATATTTCTGGAAATTAATCTGCACTGGAATGGTGTCAATTCAAGGTGCAAGCTAAGGCTATATTCTCCGGAAGATATTGACGACGAGGTTCATGGATTTAGGGTGGAATATTTTCTTAACAATTAGTCGTATACTCCCTCCGTTCCAATGAATTGTTTGTCTTTGCTTTTGGCACCAAGGGAAAGAGAACCAATGGGGAAGTGACATGTGGAGCCAAAGGTCAAATTACATATAAAAATCTTTCCTAAAATAGAAAGGCAAACAATTCATTGAGACGCCCCAATATAGAATAGGCAAACAATTCATTGGAACGGGGGAATATGATGTACTCCCTCCCCACCACAATGATCTTCCCACTCCATTATGGCACATGGATTAAGAAATGAGTAATGAAAGGTGGTAAATTGTTGGGTGGGGTTCAAGATGTCAAATCACAAAAAGTAACCAATAGAAAGAGAGTATAATGAATGAATAAGGAAAGTTTTGAAGTGGAAAAGTCTTAGTGGAGTTTTCTTTTAAGGAAAGTGGAAAAATCTTAGTGGTGAGTATCCGATAAAGTTATATGGGCAAGGTGTTATTATGTATAATACTCACTTTTTATGTAACTTTTAGATGGTGGATAATGATTTTTAGTACATATTAGATGTTAAATTTTATAAAAACTTAACTTCTTGATCAATTGGATATGATTTTTAGTACATATTAGATGTTAAATTTTATAAAAACTGAATTTCTTGATCAATTGGATATGATTTTTAGTACATATTAGATGTTACTTTCCAAATTTTAAGACGTCTAATTTCGGGGTCAAATTAGCCCGAAAAACGTGGATAATAACCTTCAAATTTGTCCGTTTTGGATGATTTTTCGAAAAATGTGAGAAATTTTGCTGGTCATCTAAGTAGGACCCGTGTACCATACAATGAATGCCGGTGGTTGAAAATTCTCTGAATTAGTTTAGTTTCGAGCATATATATCGAAGATTTCGCCATAATTCGACGTTATTTTAAAGATAATCGAAGGTCTTTTAAGTCTGTTTATATGAAACCGTACGCACCTTCTGTAACTCGGAGACATTTCTGCAATGTATGGAGTTGTTACTTTGCGAATTTGGAGAGGTTTAATTTCGGGGTCAAATTTGTCCGAAAAATGTGGATAATAACCTTCAAATTTGCCCGTTTCGGATAATTTTTCGAAAAATGTGAGCAATTTTGCTGGCCATTTAAATTGGACCCGTGTACCATAAAATGACTGACGGTGGTTGAAAAAACTCTAAATTAGTTTAGTTTCGAGTATATATATCGAAGATTTCGCCATAATTCGACGTTATTTTAAAGATAATCGAATGTCTTTTAAATGTATTTATTTTAAACCGTACGCACCTTCTGTTACTCGAAGACATTTTTACAATGTATGGAGTTGTTACTTTGCGAATATGGAGACATTTAATTTCGGGGTCAAATTAGCCCGAAAAACGTGGATAATAACCTTCAAATTTGCCCGTTTCGGATGATTTTTCGAAAAATGTGAGAAATTTTGCTGGTCATCTAAATAGGACCCATGTACCATAAAATGACTGACGGTGGTTGAAAAATCTCTGAATTAGTTTAGTTTCGAGCATATATATCGAAGATTTCGGCATAATTTGACAATATATTAAAGATAATCGAATGTCTTTTAATTGTGTTTATTTAAAACCTTACGCACCTTCTGTAACTAGGAGACATTTCTGCAATGGAAGGAGTAGTTACTTTGCGAATTTTGAGAAATTTAATTTCGTGGTCAAATTAGCCCGAAAAATGTGGATAATAAGCTTTAAATTTGTCCATTTCGGATGATTTTTCAAAAAATGTGAGAAATTTTGCTGGCCATCTAAACAGGGCCCGTGAACCATAAAATGACTGACGTTGGTTGAAAAAACTCTAAATTAGTTTAGTTTCAAGCATATATATTGAAGATTTCGACATAATTCGACGTTATTTTAAAAATTATTGAATGTCTTTTAAGTGTGTTTATTTGAAACCTTACACACCTTCTGTAACTCAAATACATTTCTGCAATGTATGGAGTTGTTACTTTGCGAATTTGGAGACGTTTAATTTCGGGGTCAAATTAGCCCGAAAAACGTGGATAATTAACTTCAAATTTGCCCGTTTTAGATGATTTTTCGAAAAATGTGAGAAATTTTGTTGGTCATCTAAATAGGACTCGTGTACCATAAAATGACTGACGGTGGTTGAAAAAACTCAAAATTAGTTTAGTTTCGAGCATATATATATATCGAAGATTTCGCCATAATTCGACGTTATTTTAAAGATAATCGAAGGTCTTTTAAGTCTGTATATATGAAACCGTACGCACCGTCTGTAACTCGGAGACATTTCTGCAATGTATGGAGTTGTTACTTTGCGAATTTGGAGACGTTTAATTTCGGGTCAAATTAGCCCGAAAAACGTGGATAATAACCTTCAAATTTCTCCGTTTCGGATAATTTTTCAAAAAATGCGAGAAATTTTGTTGGTTGTCTAAATATAAACCCATTGAAATTCTAATTCATCCTCTTAAATCCCTTCCCTAGCTCCTCTTTTCGAGTCCTTGTCCGTGGAGGATGAAACCAACGAGGATGCGTCGATGGTAGGATTTATATTATTGGACTTTAATATGTCGATATTGGGCATTATATCGTGTCATTCGACAACAGAAAAATGAAAATTTCATCCAAAATAGTCATATTCGATACTCAGACACGTGCTCAACAGTCAACATGATAGTACAATGTAGGAACACGGCGCCTGTTCACAAATATCATACCTATCGAAGTTGAATCGAATAATCACAATGTGATACAATCATGCTTCGAAAATATTCAGTAAACTCTCTTGAAACTGTTCCGAAACTTGCAGAAATGCAAGCTTACAGACTTACAGTTACAGCTGATATGAATTACTGTATCAAAGCTTACAGACTTGCACAGTTCACAGGCTTACAGCTGATCGAATTACTGTATCCAACTCGGCCTACCTGTTTAATGCTTACACCAATCTTCGTTCTTAGTCATCCGACTAATGTTCAAAGACGTATCATATTATCTGATAAAACGTCGATAAAAAATCTACTGCACATGAATGTCAGACTTCCAACTTCCAGTTTACAGGCTTACAGCTGATTGAATTACTGCATCTAACTCGGCCGACCTGTTTAATGCTTACTGCATCAGTAATCTTCCCTTCTTAGTCATCCGACTAAATGTAAGAATATGGTATATCATATAATCTGGTAAAACGTCGATAAAAATCTACTGCACATGAATGTCATGGAGCTCATAATTCTCCAAGATTCAATTCAAACTGTTCTTCAGGCAGCTTTATGCATTCGCCATAATCTTCCAGCGCAGCGAGTAGCGACTACAGAGACTGTTCTCGACTGCAATAATTAAAAAAAAAAATATGAATTTCCGAGATGATAGTATGAACAGAAAAATTATACTCGTAATAATCAATTTCTGAGTTGGGATTCTTGGGAACAGAACAGGCAATTACCGGGTGATCATAGCATAGGTTCGAGAGGTTCCCAAGTGGCGAGATTATTAGTATGAGGTATGAGCGTTTCACGAACATCAATACTTCCACCATCAAACTTGATCTCTCTTGCTTCTTCAAGCTCGAAATCATACAAATAAAACTTCGTTTTCCTCCTAAAAATCATTTCTTTAGCATTCACAGCAAGAACGGGCAAAGAATACTCTTTATTCTCCACGTGACCAACAACAGCATCGATATGAATCGTGTGTTGTTTAACCCACTCGGTCCCTTCCAACCCTTTAAGCACCCAAATCTCGATATGGTTCATATCCAAACTACTCACAAAAGTCAAAAACCCGCCCATTTCAACGAGCTTGTCGTACCTAGACACCGACTTTGGAAGGTCTATTACTGAGAATTTCTCGTCTTCAGCATTCAAGGAAACGATGTAGTCCAAATGGTGCTGGTACCCTCCCGGAACCCAATGCAGGGCCCCACAGGCTGAAACGGGTTGATGACTGAACCAACTAAATAGATTTACTGGTGGACCGTCGATGGCTTTCCAGTCTTTCGTCCCCATGCTCCATACTTCACACGACACATGCCCTTGTTCGTCCTTGAACAAGTGGACCACCTTGAACACGCTCTTCAAGTGACTAAACACAAGCCCATATGACTCACCACGGTCTAGCTCGGCACTAGGGAGAGTCCCTAAGGGAAACCCTAGAAATTTACGGGTCATTGGGTTCATCACGATCAACCTCCCGGGTCGCCTAGCCCGACTATAATTCCTCCTCGACCTCTCGAACAAGGACGATAGCAAAATCAACCCGTTACAAGTGGCCACGACATTTCCTAAACAACTAATGTTTAGGTCGATAATCTTGCCCTTCTCGTCTTCAATCTCTAGGAAATTGATGACCTTACTTCTCCGAATTTCGGCCGGGGTACAAGGGAAGATGGAGAACGAGTCTAATTGGTTCAATTGGGTTTCGACATGGAACGTGTTTAGCCGGTTTTCGCCGATTTGTCTAAGTAGAATCGCGGTGGTTTGAGCCTCGTTGTTGTATGCCTCGACAAACTCCGCGCAATGGATCATCTTGTTCCATGATTTGCACACACAACTAAATCTCAAAAGGGATTTGATTGGGAGTAGAAGAAAGATCTTGAATACCAAATCGTTGGGTAGAAACGGGGCTAGAACCGTTTTCATTTTGGACGCCCGTTCTTGGACGATCTTGATGAAGTTCAATTGCCTCTTTTTGATCACTTCATATCGCTCTTCGATTAGGGATTTTCGCTTCGTTCTCATCATTCCTAATTCATGTAATCAAATTAGCGAGTTCAAATCCCGTCAGCATCAAATTTCGAAAATTCAAGCCTCACATGATCAAATATTACTACACAAGAATCCAATTATCGAGCGAGTTCAGAATTTCAAATCCCGTCAGCATCAAATTTCAAAATTCAAGCTTCACATGATCAAATATTACTACACAAGAATCCAATTATCGAGCGAGTTCAGAATTTCAAATCCCGTCAGCATCAAATTTCAAAATTCAAGCTTCACATGATCAAATATTACTACACAAGAATCCAATTATCGAGCGAGTTCAAACCCCGTCAGCATCAGATTTCTAATTTCCAAATTCAAGCTTCACATGATCAAATATTACTACCCAATATCAAATTATCGACCGAGTTCAAAACCCGTCGACATCAAATTTTTCCAATTTCCAAATTCAAGATTCACATGATTTCACATGATCAAATAATACTACCCAGATATCCAATTATCAAAAAAATTGCAAATTAATTCAGAATTTGAGACAGATTAAATGTAATCACACCAAATTTAGAAACTTAATCCACATTAAAATTAAATTAAATTAACATAATAATTCCAACACAAAATTAACCAAATTATACAAGATGGGTAATGATCAGATTGAATTTCCACGATCAAATAAAACACAAATCGAATCAACATCAAACAATTAAAAAAGATTTAATTTTTTCACCCTAAATGATCGTAAAAAAACACGGCAAAATCATCAAATTAACAAAAAAATTAGCTTCGAATATGATATAATATTATATGATTATACAAACCATATTCATTAATTTGGGAATTTTGAATTTCGATCGTATAATAATTAATCACAAAATCTTGTATGAGACGATTTCACGATAAATCGACTAAAGTACGAAACTTTGTACCTGAGTGATTGATGAGAGGGACAAAGAGAGGAGAGTTTGGCTTGGTCTGATGTTCTTTAAGCAAATGTGGGATTTTGATTTTTGACAAAGATTTTGCCAATTCATCATAAATATAATAATTATTTAATAATTAAAAGTAATAAAAATTTATAATTTTATTTAAATAAATAAAAATTATCTTGGAATAATAATACTAATATTATAATAATCGTAATAAAAGTTGCGAGTTTATAAATACGGAGTACTATTGTAATAATATTTCGTTCGTCCATTAATTTTTCTGTAAAATTATTATGAGTTTAATATAAATTGCGTAAATATTACAGTATACTGTAAATATTCATTATCGGATGATAATATCATAAAATTTTGATAATGATTATAATTATAATTATTATATTGATCCTAACAAAAGTTGCGAGTTAAAAATAATGTCGTAACAATATTTTGATTGTCCGCTAATTTTTTTGTAAAATTGTTTTGAGTTTAATATAAGTTGTGTTTCATATAATAATAAAATTCACTATCTAATACTGTAATATTCATTCTTTGACGATAATCTTACAAAATTTTGACAATGACTACTCGTATAATTTAATCAAACTTATAAAAATTAAATATAAATTAACAATTTTTTAAAAAAATGATGATAAATCTAGATTCGAACTATTTTATAATGTCCTCGTGACTTATTTGAATAAAAAAAAGTCAAGTATGATTGGATACAAGTGGCGAAATCCGATACGTAAAGATGTATCAATGAAATATTTTGATGTCAAAAAAGTTTGGATTTGAGTGCTTTTTACTTTTGATTTATGCTCCCTCTTACGTGGGATACTCATACTAGTCTATTATTTTTATTATTATTATTATTTCCGTCTCTGTCATTTATTTACCTTAAAAACATACAAAAACTTGCCAAAAAAATGACATTGTTGAGTTTTTTTGCGAAAAAAGAGTGAAAAAAACAATTTTATATAAATCTCGTGTCAAACCCGTTGTAACATTAATGTGAAACTCATGTCGCATACCATGTAATGAACCGTAATATTCCATCACGCTTTGTATCCAACCGCTCTTGTGCTAGAACCGTTTCTATGAATTTGGTTCGGTTCAGTTCAGCTCAGTCATTTACATTTACATTTACTTCACGGTAAAAAATAAGTGCTTTGACGCGCCAAGTGAATGAGACCGATTTTTCCCCCACACGGCGACAAGGGGCTAAAAGATCTCTTGTAGTATGTGTTACAATAATCAACTAGTCTCCCTGTAACGGGTCAAATACAACCCATTTATATTGAAAAGACAACCAACCCATTTGTCTTTTTTTATGTTAACGGGTCGTATTTGACCCGTTAACAAGAATTTGTGTACAACAATTTCAGATATGATTTTCCAGCAGTATTAAACTATTAATAACTAATTATTTTACCTGAAGAAGCGAAGCTGATATGCACCGAATCAAGGTGCATTTTAAGTATTCATCTGCAAAAATAGAGTGATTGATTAATCATATAAACGGGGTTTTTAAGTCCATTTGCTTAAAAGCTCCAACAAAAGCGCGGCAGCAGAGTCTTTGGCCTTTTTAACACTCGGCATTGGCTCTCCTATGCATTCATCGGTCCAACCTTTGTCGGTAGTATTCACTCGCACTCCGAAGGTAAACCTCTTGGCATGTGCTGGACCGCCTTCATTCAAACACCTGAATACATGGTCGTGACTCGTGTTACACATTAGAAGAAAAAATACAGTATGAAATTTTTATGCCATTTTATAGTAACAATTTATTCCTAGATTAAATAAAGCTAATTGTTTTGAAAATATTTTCATTTTACAGATTTTGGCGGTTTTAGTTTAGTTTCAAAGTAATGAAACGGTAATTTGGAAACATTATGAAATTTATACAATTTTATGATATAGATCCCATGCAATTGCATGATTTTTTAAAAATAATGATACTATTGATAATAAATACTCGTACTGTCTTAAAATGATGATACTATTATTTTATAATTGAAATTAAAATTTTAATCCTTTCTTTAAAAAAAAATTGTTTAGCATGAAAATATTTTACGGAGTACTTACGATTAGTGTAAAATGAAGGGGAAAAATACTTACTCTTTGAGGTAATATGCGGAGTAATTGATTAAATACTCATTTAATTAAACCAAGTCAAATACGAGTAATATTTAAATAAATATTTGCAATTTATTTATTTATATTTTTCATTCTTTGTGATTTATCATAAAAGAGCTAATTTGTATAATGAGAATTTTACAATAAATATAAATTAATTGTTGATTTGATTTCTTAATTATTTGCATACTGAAGCGAGTGTTCGAAAAATGTGAGAACATGCCGAAAAAACATACAGTAGGATAAAGCGAGATTCTAACCTGTAAAGCGGCATTGGCCAATTTTTGCGCAAGCAGATATCGTTTAATGTCTGTCTAGTGAACTTCTCGCCGCTATTCCTTTTCTTTTTCCCATTCTCCTCGGCCTTCTCCTTGACTACAGGAACTTCTTTTTCTTTCAACACCACGAGCGCATTCCGAGCAGCTAGTTTCTGGGCCATTTTTTTCTGTGGATTTTGGGCGAGCCCAATCTGGACCCCATCAACGTAAACCTCGACAGTGGCCAGATTCCCATTTCGAGTTGCCTTGTACTCCAACCCTTCAGCCTGTTGTTGGCACCGTTCTTGCAGCTCTCTCACGGGATGCATCGGAAGAGTTTCAGGAGTAACCATCGGCTCCAACAATGGCTCAAAAACCTGAACATTGCAAGAAAAGTAGTATTACTCCATAGTTATCGAGTATTTATGCCTCCAACAATAATTGCAGCACAACAATGCAGGTAAGACATGAAAAGCGTGAGCTATGTTATTCCAACTTGCTTTCAAGTGTTGAAGTCGATATTACAACAACATCAGGTCTCAATATTTGAACTCGTTATCCATAAAAATAAATATATAAATACAATAAAATAAAAAGGTGAACAATAAAATACAGTTTCAAATGCAAAAATTAAGTTGAAACCGTTAACAAATACAATGATGTGTAGTATTGGACACATTTTTGCGGAATTTTTCATGTTTTTGGTGATTCCGTTTGGTATTATTATGTCCGAAAGATTGCCAAAGTGAAGTGGTAAGTCAACTGTCAAGGAATAATAATGCATGAGAATTGAGAATTAACTTACCCTCCAAACAACTGAAGTGGCAAGTCCATTGTCAAGGAAAATAGCTCCAGCAATGGATTCGAATATATCACCGAGTACCTTTGGAGCCTTGCAATCACCTAACCCGAATGAATTAAACCCGGGTTTTGACAGCTCTTTTTTAACTTCCTTTACAAAGTCTCGAATCTACAAGATAAATAGGTCACAAAATGAACTTAAATTAAGTCAAGTTATAAGAGGATGTGAAATACCGAGTAAATAAGTTTCCGGGCAAGTGAAAATCTTCTGACTTTCAAGTTTTAAGTATCAACCATTAGCAAAAAAACCGCGTTACCTGCTTCTCGAGAGCAGTAGACCCATGCCTTAGATGAACATGAAGCTTATGTTTAACTGCTAGCCGAGCAAAATTTTCATTGTTAACAGCTGCGGCACGTAAATCTGTCAGACGGCCGGGAGGAAGATTTGTGTACTTGAAAAAAAGGTGCTTCGTAATAAGATGATCGAGTACAGCATCACCCACAAACTCCAGTCGCTGGTAGCAGGAAACTCCTGAAGACGGGCGTGAAGCATGAGTAATAGCTTCCACCAATAGCGTCCTATCATTGAACTTCACCTTAAGAGCACCTTCTAATGCGTCGAAATCTACACTTTTGAGAACATTATCGGAGACATTGATTGGCCTATTTGGACACTCAGTATCTTCGGGACTAAACTCTATATCAATTCCAATCCATTTCATAAAGTGATTAGCAGCACTCTTTCCGCCTACAACATAATGAACTCCAATAAGTGCTTCAACAACATCTGCCAGTGTCTTGCTAGAAAGAACCCGGTATGAGCTTGAATCGCCTTCAAGTTCACCATCTTCCATTTCATCATCGTCATAGCTAATCTCATCCCTTTCAAGACCGATTTTAGCATCTGATTTTTCCTGATCAAATAAGAATGATTCATCATCCTTGCTGTCCTCGTCGAAAACCGGAAGTACTCCTGGAGCAGCCCATCGAGATGGTGCAAAGCGGTCTGCTTGTATATACGATTGAAGACCTCTGCCCAGTGCATGGTGGTATAGAATCATATTACTCACCATTTGCTGCCTCATTCGAGTGAGCTGACCTTCATGCTTTTGGGGATATTTAAGAAAAAGAAATCTACTAACCACCCATTTCAGGTAAGCGTCTCCAAGGAGTTCCGCTCTTTCATAGCAAAATGTCTCTTGACATGAGGCTGCAGTTAAGGCTTCAAGAATCTGTAAGTAGCAAGCCAGTTAGATTCAATAACAGAAGTTATACACATCAAGAAACACGAGGACAACTGAAAAAATAACGACCTTTGAAGCGGGAACAGAAGAGTTGAAGACATTCTTAAGTTCAATAGCAAGTAGCATGCTTTCTACTCTTCTCATTATTGAAGGGAGTCTTTGGGCCCCTCGAATAAGTTCTCCAGGAAGCGGGTGCACAAAACACAGTTCCGGAGGTAGAAATACATAGTAAGTTTTGTCAAGGGCCTCCCCGGATTCACCTTCAAGTTCTTCAGAATGTTCAAATCTCGGAGAAAGAAGATTCTTA
This sequence comes from Agrostemma githago, assembly GCA_958450325.1. NCBI lineage: Eukaryota > Viridiplantae > Streptophyta > Magnoliopsida > Caryophyllales > Caryophyllaceae > Agrostemma > Agrostemma githago. Next base: position 79,958,749 of record OY288241.1, on the reverse strand, counting down.
CAATGTGAAACACCGCGACCTCTGAGTAAAGGTTGTTTCTTATAGTTCAATTCAACGCCGTACCTGAAGATAGCATAAACATAATGAATCCTAATGCCTAAATACACCATCTTATGTACAAAAGATGAACGAAGTTTTATCTAGTTTAACATACTTTTGCTTGTAGTAGTCTGCATATGTACTATACTCCAGTGGACCAAGATACCCTTCTTTTCGAGGAAAAGAGTTCTCCGCGGTCATCTCATAACGTACAGAGTCCACAAAAAATCTCTTTCCAGAGTGAGCAGCAGTGACAATTTTTCCAACTAAGTCATCCTCTTTAACACAGGCATCGGCCAAAACCAATTTGCCTTTAGGAAGCTCTGAGTTACCATTCAAGACATCATCTCGGTTAAGAACGAGTCCAGAAGCTTTGACAACATCATACTCTGCAACAGCTCCTCTAACACCATAAGTAGGATGAGATTTTTGTCCAAATGCCATACCATAACGCAGTTTCCCAAACCCATACTCTCTTCTATCCCCACCCAGACTCCGCTCATTTGTTCCCAAGTAAACATCTGGTCGAGCCCTTTGTAAGGGGTTATTCCATGCGTCTGTCTTTGTTATAGTATCAATAAAATTCCAGTCAATTTCTCTAAGTGGATCAACACACTTATCGCTAACCATAGGAACGAAAACATAAGCCTTTGCAGGATCCCAAGGAGTTGTTGAAGGTTCAACATCGACATCTAGTACGATGCTCATCAATCTCACATGGAAACTCTTCAGGGATGCTAGCTGCCCACATAGGGAGGGGTGAAAAGCAATTTTAAGCACGTGTGAAACCAGCAACGAAAAAAGTTTCAAAAAAATAAAATTAAGATAAAGAGGGCCTAAAAACCATACCTGACTTTCTGTGATAGTAATTGCACCTCGAAAGACAAGGTATGTCTTACACTTCATGGTCCGAGCGATAAAGAGATCCATCGACATCGATAACACCTGATATCCATGATTCCATATACTATAAATTATATTCCGTAGAACGTAACTAAAATATTAAATGCAATTAGAAGCCCTTTTAGCTCCTTCACAGCATTTAAATTACACGCAAGTCAGAACGGAAAAAAATGATCATTGGTAACTACCTCTGCATCCAGCTCCTTGCCAAAAAGTATCGAATATTCTGATGCTTGGGTCAAGAAAGGATCTTTTGATGATCCTATGTGTTCCCATTTAACAGAATACATATACAGATGAAATATTTTAGAAGTATCACACACTTCTCTTCCAGACAAGATCCAATCACCCTATGCAATCAGAAACAAGAAGGTTATGTTGTGATAGAAAATTCCCACCATACATCTTGAAATAAATGGTAAGCTTAATATGCAGCGTGAAATCATGCAGGCAATCAAGATCAGAGGGAAATAGAGTGAAGAAGCTAGAATTGGTACACGATAATGTGTATTACACACATAATGAAGATGTTGTATCATTAAATGCAGTACCAAAAGATGCAAGACCAAACAAGCCTTCACTGTGGCACGTCAAGAGTTTTCAACAATCATACAGCCAGATAAATCAATGTAGCGTATACTAGAACAGATCTAAAGGCAGGCCGCATGAGTGTGTTATGCATCTTCGAGAGAAATATGGGAGACTGAACTAGACACAAATCTAGTTGATAGTGGAAAGATTAAACACCTAGGTTAAGCTATGTATCAAGGACAAACCTGAAGAATTGAGGCTACGCCTTCAGGGTAAAATTCTCTATGTCTGGCCGTTCCTGGAAGTGGTTCACCTTCATCATTGGGTTCAGTCTTCTCTCCATCTTCACCACTTCCCTTGTCCGGTAAGAGCATGTCAGTAAATGCCCCCATTTCATGAAGCTTCTTACAAGCAGCCAAGCAAACAGCCTGCACACCGAAGCTCATAAGCATAGAGAAAGCAAATACTCTGGCCCTTCAAGCTTTTCAGATCATTTAATTTGAGCTGATGAACCTATGGGGATTAACATCTAACAAACCTGTTGAGCAAGACGCATTGAATTGCATGCTGGCCCTTCAAGCTTTTCAAAAGGGGCATTACAAGGGAGTTGAAGCCTGCAAGAATACTCTGTTGCACCGCCTGGCTTCTCATGCCGCACCATTATAAACTCGGGACGGAGAATTGAATACCTGGATTGTGAAGGAGGCAAAATAATTACAGTAAAATAATCAAATGTGATCAAAGGTATAAGAGTGAAAGTATATCATTAGCTGTACCTGTCGCCGGGTAGCTGTGAACAGAAGAAGTGTACAAGACCTACAGCAGAATTCAAGCTCACAGTAGCTCCAGTCGCAGCAACCTGATAAACTGAACCTGGGCTAGTATCAACTGACAATAGTCTTGAATTCCCCTTAAGATGGCTTATATCAGTCCTTTGAATGGCCTCCCTTCGTAAAGTTTCTTCGCTATTTCTAGCATTCTTCAAAAATGTTTCATGGGACAGATTATCCCTGTTTGGGGGAAATAGTAAAATGGTGTGAACACTTTCTCCTATTTCCTTTAAGAAAAAGGTGAAGAAACAGGGAATATAATCATAAAGGTGTTATTCACCTCTCAACCATCAAGATATAGTCTGAGCCTGGTTTTCTTGCACGACCTCTTGACTGTATGTAAGCTAAAACAGTTTTTGCAAGATCAAAGCGGATAACCACATTGCATTGACGAATATCAAGCCCTTCCTCAGCCACACTAGTGGCAACAAGCAAAGTCACCTAAATCATATCACAACAGCAACATACAAGGTCAGTTTCAGCTCATACAAACAAGAAGTCCAATAGTACATTTTCAACAAAATTAACATTCCAAAGTAACATAACCCGTCTCCAATCCTTGATGCTAGAGATGCAGATATACAGACAGATCGGTCCCACTCAACCAACAGTGCTACAAAATAACAGCTATGAAGCTATGCGAATAATGCGACACTACCTTGAAATGCTCAATGCAAGTGCTTTCACTTATAAAATCCATAATAAAAATGCACTATCAAAAAAAACATAGAGATTGGAAAAAAGAAGATGGCAAACACCCAAGACAACAAATTCCAGGACGCACTTCCAAGGCAGATTTCAGAAATCAGAATGGATTTTATGTTTTTGAGACATGCAAATGAAAGACCATCAGAACAATAAATATATAAAGAAGCTGCCACATAAGAATAATCACAGTGAACTTGAGGACCTAAGCAAAGTAGAAATCATACCCGGCCATCTTTAAATTTAGCAATTGTATCCTGCATTTGTGATGTACGCATCTCCTGACTATTGTTATGCCCAATCAAACTAGCACAGTTGATAAAACCTAAAGAAGGAAGCTCAGCAAAAACCTGCATGTTCGTAAAGCCTTCAGATATTTCAAAAAAAAAATAGCAGGATAAAAGAGACAAGAAAAAGAATCAAGTGTATAATGAACCTTTGGAAGAACCAGGGCAGACACAACTCTCTCCACAAAGATTATGGCACGGAAATCAGCCGTATGTTGGTATTTCATCAATACTTTTATTAGAGATTGCACCTTTGGGGTGACTTTTCCATCAGCTACAGCAGCACCAATAACAACATCAACATGCTCTCCACCAGAAACCACTAAACCACAAGTAAATCAGGGTCAGAAAAATTGCAAGAGGATGGGATAAAATAACAAGAACACTAGAAATAATCCTCATATCAACCAATTATGGGACGAATACATTTTTAATAACCCCAAATGTATTCAAAAGAATATAACCCGTATTACGTGTTCTCTGCTGTTGTTTTTGGACAAGCAGTCATAAAAATATACTCACCATGACAATCAGGAAGCTCTCCCTCTTCTATTTCATCGGAATTGTTAGTATCATGACAGACAAAATCCTCTTGTGTACCATTTGCATCCTTGGTTGAAGCAGCCCCCTCCGACAACTGGCATTGCAAAAGTCCAACAACTTTGCTCAAATAGGATTCTTGAAACTTGACATCGAGCTGGTAATGTGCCCTCTCATCATTTCGTAAAGCTGTTAAAAATGATTGTGCAACCTGCAGGTGACGGAATCAGATAACTCTCCTATTAGATATGAAGAGAAGACTTAAAGTGAGTTTAAAAAAATAGAAGCTTAAAGACAAACCTTGTAAGCACACCACTGTCCAAGTTCACCAAGTGCATAATTTATCGCCCTTAATTTTTGGATTAAAGTAGCAGCACCATCACTCTCGGTTCTTTCAGAAACACCATAAACTTGGCGTAACTCTTCCTTTGCTCCGGCATCTCTTGCGCCCATGAACTGCCATTTAGTTTTTCTTGAACTTGCTCGTGCAGCTTCTTCAACAGCTATTTCCATTTGTTTGATTTTTTCATGAAGAGACCATAATGATGCTGCTTTGTCATACTCTACAACTATTTCTGATGGCATAGGGACATGTTTTTCCAGTTCTTTACGGTCTTTTATAGTACAAACAACCGAATCTAACTTAGTCTCGAGATTGCGTATTTTGATTGCACAATCCACTTGACTGGAAACGCCTGCTCATACAGAAGTCACAGAAAGCATAACATAGTGAACATATTTACAAGAACAATCGTATATAAAGCAGAGTGAGGTTTTTAAAGATATGAGACAGATGGAGGGAGGATCACAAATACAATGCTGAATGCTGTGCAGGCGCCGAACACTCTAGCAGTGCCCACTAAAAAATGCATTATGGTACATACCCTTCAAATTGACAGGGGAAGCCGTCATTCCAAAAACTTTAGGACGTTTCTCCTTTGGCGTTGTGTGATAGAATTCAGACATCACTAATGAATATGGATGTTTCTTGACAGCGTGATGACACTCGTCCAGAATAAGAAGATGAATATATTCCATTTTTATTATACTATGTCTAAGAATATTCAGCAAAATTTGGGCTGTCATGACTAAAACCTGCATAAGAAAAAAATTGGCACGATCACCATGTCAACAACCAACATGTAACACTAAAGAGGAATTCTCAAAGATAAGGGCATGGGAGCCTTAAACACACAATCATACACAGAGGTTATGTTACATCAGAAGGTCATCAATGTCCAAAGAAATCCACAGTACTTCAATGCTCAAAACCCAAAAATCTCATTTGCAGTAACAAATTAACAATGCAAAAGTTCGTGTATCGAAAAGCAACAAGCATTTTTTGCACATACTGACATCTATTAAGTACCATACCTGCTTTGTATCAAATTCACGTTGCCATCTCCGAGTGTCCCAGAAATCTTGACCCATCTCACCACAATAATGACCAACATCGTATCCAGTTTGCTCACGTATCACTTCTGCTTGCTGAAACAAAGCAATCACAACCGACACAACCCAATTATCCTCAAAAACCACAGTTCAAAGTTCAAACCAGCTGACAGTTGATGAAACACACAGATCATATATTACCTGATATACTAACGGAACCTTTGGCACCAAAAATATGGCTATCAATTTTTTGTTCTGCGGTTGTAATTTCTCACAAATACTCTTAATCAGCAAAACAGCTATCAGCGTTTTTCCCGCTCCTGTCTCAAGGAATGCAATTGTATTCCGTTGTTTAGCTTGCTCGAGCACATCCAACTGATAATGGCGTGCATGCTCCTCCAAATTCCTCTCCTTAAAATTCCCTTCTTTCTTCTCCCCCCTACCATTGCACTCTTGATTCTTCTCCAACTCGACCTTATTCCCATCTTTATTTTTTACAACCTCATACGATCCCACACGATATACAATTTCCTTAGACCCCGGCTTTTCCCTCTCCCAATAACCCTTTGCATCTCGGTCTCTCCACTCCCTATCTCGACTGTCTCTTCTCCCGTTATGATAATCTACTCTCCTACTACTCAAATCCCTCTCCCTATCTCTATCCCAATTCCTATCCCTATCCCTATCCCTATCCCTATCCCTATCTCTATCCCTATCCCTATCCCTTCTACCATCTTCCTCCCACTCTCGGTACCGCTTCCTCCCGTTACTCCCTCGATCCCTACCATAACTCGACCCACGACCCGAATTCCCTCTCTCATCCCTATAACCATCGCTAAGACGCGCCCTTTTCCCATCCCTCCCCTCATTATCCCGCTCTCCGTCACCTTTTTCCCTCCTTTCTCCATTCACCTTACCGTTATCACTCACATCCTTCCTATCCTCACTATGCACCCCCAAACTCAACCCATTCTGAACCGAATCAACCTCCATTATCATACCCTCGTCAAGAACATTTGTCACCTCCATACCAACAACATCAACACCTTGAACATTACTACCATTGTCGACTGGCAAAGCCGGCAAGCCGGCCCCACTCTTAATACTATCCAAAATATGATCAATTCCACCAAAAAAACTATCAGCAATTTCTCCGCCATTCCCGAATTCCGTAACGGAGAAATCGCTGATAAGCTCACAAGGAATTATATCACCTTCCTCCTCACAAGCATCCAACCAATACGAACTTGGCACCACCACTGCCGCCATTTCCTCCTCCTTAACATCACTTTTCTCATCCGCCATTGATGAAACAAACAATAAACAATCTCTCCAACAATTAAACAACAATAATCAACAAAAAAAACTCAAATCAAACAACAAAAAACAAAAAATCTCAAACAAATCAAGGGTAAAATCAACCCAAAAAAATTACGAGACAAAAATCAAAGTATCAGCAGAAAATAGCGGTGATAGACCGTATGAAGCACGCAACGAGCAAGATAGATAGAGAGAGAAGAGAGATAAAGTGCCGCAAATTGTGTGATTCAAAGATACGTCGGTCTATCAACGCGATTGATTCTGCAGATATAAAGGTCACTCAATTTGATTCTTTTTTTGTGGATTCGAATTTTAATTAATTTTGGTAATTTGGAAACCCTAATTGGAAATGAACGTGGAATTAATGGGATGAAATTAGGGTTTTGCAATTGGTGTGAATTTGGGGGTTTTTGGTTTTTTGGGGAGGAGCTCTATTTTCACTTGTGTGTTTTGTGTGGAAGAGGGAATAAAAAGAAGGGAAAGAAACAAATCAATAAAACTCTTTTTTATTTTCAAAAAAAAAAAAAAACTCTTTTTTTTCGACTTCTTTTCAGTTCACTTTATGGAAACGTTTTTTTGAACTAAATCTCGATGCAACAAAATTGGTTTTTTCGATTTGCGTCACGGAAACCTTAACAAAATTATGTTTTTGGTTCGCATCACGGAAACCTTTTTTTGAACTAAATCTCGATGTAACATAATTCTGTTTTCGGTTTGCATCACTGGAACCTTTTCTGAACCAAATCTCGATGTAACAAAATCATGTTCTCGGTTTGCGTCGTAAAACCTTTTTTTGAACTAAATCTCGATGTAACGAAATTTTGTTCTCGGTTTGCGTCGTAAAACCTTTTTTTGAACTAAATCTCGATGTAATGAAATTCTGTTCTCGGTTTGCGTCGTAAAACCTTTTTTTGAACTAAATCTCGATGTAACGAAATTCCTTTTTCGGTTTACTTCACGGAAATCTTTTCTGAACCAAGTCTCAATGTAACAAATTTCTTTTTACGGTGTTTAAATTCTTAGTACTATAAAATTTTAAATGAGTTAAATAAATACTCTATCCATTTTGCATTCCGGTCATTTGTTTACCTATTCCAATGTGAAGTGTGTCGGTCATTTGTTTATCTTTCTACGTTTAATCCAATAACAGTGCAGCTGTCATCTCCTTCCCTCTTCTTGATCTTTGTGCAAAAAAACAAGCGTAAAAAATTATTATCTGAAATCGTCAAATTATCTTCAAAAAACCATAATATAAAAAAGCATAATACTAGTAATAGACTAATAGTAAGAAGGAGAACAATAAAAATAAAAATAACAATGAAATACAGGACTTTAAGTTCAAAATAAAATTGAAAATAATTACTATTTAATGATATTTAATTTTATAATTACTATTTATTTCACCAAAAAAAAAAATTGAAAGCGTTTGTTTCAGAATATTCAATCGGCGTGCTTTCATTCTTATATTGGCTAATAATATGAAGTACATACGGTGATACGAAGTACTCCGTATAAAATTGTACGGATTGTACCAACGATCTACTTTATATTTATTGCATATATTTTGCAGTTAATATTCAACGACATACCTAATTTTGTAAGAAAGCGAATTCTCCTAACGAAAGTCGATCTTATCTTAATAATGTTCAAAACCGCGTAACATCCACTTTAAAAAAAACTCGTATAATTAACTCTTTTTTCGAAAGTTATTCTACTTTATTAAAAAATATCCTATATCAGCGAAAACAACTTTTATTTTTTTGTTATAAATGTATATGCTTAACCAACCAACATAAAACATTTTAATGTCTTAATTATAAAAAACAGAATATTCTAAAATTATCGCGAATCCCAGCTATATATCAACCACCGCATTAAATTCATAATGTTTTTTCTTTTAATTTTTCTTTGAGTCTTCGATGTCGAAAATATTGAATAAAGTATATTTTTACCGTACAATATACTGATATAATAAATTGTACTCCGTATTCAATTTCATGCCTAAAAGAGTAAAAGTTCAACAAAATATACATAAATTAAACATTCTTCGCTTTCCGATATGATTATTATTACTGTATTATTACCAGTTTACCACAATATTACTACCGGATTCAAATATGAGTTATAATACTCCGTAATAACTTTACCGATTACTACAATATTCTTTTCGTCATCATTTATTTATTTTTATACTCTGTATTACAATACAATATTTTAATCAAAGAAAATAAATGAAGAAAATACTCCAGTTCCTATTATTGTTCCAAAAGGTTTTGGGTGAAAAATAAGGAAGGGGAAATGAGTGGTTAAAAAAAGAGGGAGGAAGAGAGAGAAACGAGAGAATAATTGTGAACCACACCTTGATAGCCTAAAAAGGAAAGTGAGACAAAAATCAAACTCAGCCCAAAAAAGAAAAGTGAGACAATAATAGAAACTCGGAGGGAATATTAATTTCTGCATGCAATACAAGATCAGATATTTTACGTAAGAGATGATGTGATTGTACGAGTAAAAAGATCATAGTGGTTGTAGTATCAGTATGCAGGTGACCCACACAACCCACTCGTGAGTCCTCACATGCAAGAGAAGGTCTCCTGAGAAATGATCTCTCGTTAATTTTACTAAGAGACTAAGTACAAATGGAAGTAAAAATGGTACCAAACCTAATAGAAGTAGGTCTACGATTAACATAAAAGAATATACAAATATAAAGAGGGTACACTTCTTATAAAAACAGGTACAAAACAAAGTACTAGTCATTTAAGGATATGAATAGTACGTAGGGTGGTACTGAAGAATGGTGTCTCAATAAGTTATTAAGAGACCGTCTCTTCCAAGATTTTGTGATTTCTGTAATAGGTACTATTTTTTTTACAAATTAATGAACACAAATTCTCGTTTGTGAGCCAAGTAGATACCATTTGAAGGGAAAAGACAACCTCACTTTTGTCTTTTCCCTTCAAATGGTATCTATTTGACCCGTTTTAAGCTTGCGACGGATAATAGATGGTGAATAATTGTAAGTAAGTGAAAAAAAAAAGCAGAAATGCGACAACTCGTGGAGGTCAATTTATACCTGTCCTGGTCCACTAGAGAATCTCCTCCACTTTTCACGGGCTGCCCTTCCTTCTCACTTGTGTTGTGTTCCCACCACTACACCATTCCAATCCGGTTTAGTCCAAACTCAAGATTCACAACCCGACTAACCTGGTTGGGTCGTGTTGGTCTTCGGGTCAAGTAAACATGATTTCGCAATGTTATAAAATCGAGTTGTCTTAACCTTAGTGAATACGATTAAATCCTGGACAGTAGATCTTATGGTGTCATGTAATAGTTTATCACACTGTATTTGTTAAGACTAGGTGTTCTGGGACAGTAGGTTCCAAATTCGAATCTTCTTCCCCTATATTGTAACGTGACTAAGTGCGCTATTCGATGAACAAAAAACAAAAAACTGTATTTAACATTCTTTTTGAACTATATATGCTACAATGTACTATGCAATCGTTATATTTGTACTCTGTATGACAAAAGATCAGATAAGCGTTTTATGCCTTCGTGGTGAAAATTAAACATTTTACAGCAAAAGATCGACCATGCATGCCACTTCCTAATGTCATAAAGTGATATTATTACTCAGTTTTCACTTTTCACCATAAAATAATAATTTTACCTTTATCATATCATGTAACCGTCACATAGTATAATTTTTTTAGGGTGAACATGAGGAAGGCCTTGGAGAATAAAGACTATCCCAAAATTGGTTGGGTAATGTACATAGAAGCAAGCAAAGAGCAAAGAAGTCCATTGCAGTAACCAGTGGAGTAATACAGTAATGCAGTTTTGTAAGTTGTGACAGTACAGTACAGAGGGGAGGTTGAGAGGCATTTAAGATACTGTAATTAATGATTTGACCATGACCTCAAACTCGACATTCGTTTCAACCCACTTCAGTTCAGTCTAAAGTAAAAAGAGTCTTACCAGAATACTACTACTATAACAACGATCTTATCGTCCTGTTTTTTTCAACTTCATTTCAGTCAGTTCACCCCAACACAGAAAACTAAACTTAAAACGAGTCAAATAAAATATAACAACCTGTGTAAAATAAAAGCAAAATATATAAACTTCGCGTAAGTTCACGTGACAGTTAAATCGATCGTTTTAACTTACAGTTAAAAGTTAAAATCCTTTCTTGTAAATGATCTAGTACAGTACTGTATTAAGAGTAGCATTCTGATCTTATATGACAGCAGTTAAAACAGAACTTCCATTTCCATTGCATTGTGTAACTTCAGCTGGTTTACTGATGTTCTTCACTGCGCCGCCACTGTCACGGCTTTTACCCCATAACAGAATGTACAGTCCGCAAACCACCACGACTGATCCGATAACACTGAACATAATAAACCAAGAAAAAGTAGAGATTTAAGCCAAATGCCGTGTTTTTGACCTAAAAAAATGACTGGAGATCAAAGCGACTGACCTTCCGAAGTAAATTTGTTCGTGAAAGAAGGTAAAGTCCAATATCAATACAAAAATCTGTATGAACGGGCTGAATGCTGCTGTAAACACCGGCCCCTTTTGCTCGACACACCAGCATAACCCGACATAGCAAAATCCTGATCCGAAAATTCCCTGCCATTAAAAATTACTGTCAGGATTCGAACACATGACCTTTGGCCACGCTAACTCTAATATCATGTTAGATGAACCATTTCAATAAACGGGTTAATTACTTTGACACGTGAACTCACAGCAAATAATACGGTAAGGATCTCGAGCTTTCCATTGAGAATCCAGACACTGATATTCCGGTTAATGGCAAGACACAGGGTCGTCGACTGAACAGCACCAAGCGCAGACATCACGGTCGTGCTTGTGTATTTGCAGGAGTACATCTGACCGATTCTCGCCTGTATATGAAACCATCCTGACCAACATAGTATGCTTAAAACCATGAAAACCGATCCAATAATCCAGTTTCTCGGACTGTCTATCTGCATATTATGAGACGTGGTACAAGTTCCTGTATCTGTATGGTTAAGAGGAAATCCTCTGTAGAATATCAGAAGTATAACTCCGCCTATGCAAATTAGTGAGCCTGATACTTTAGCTATCCCGCTTTTGCTTCTCATATTCACCGACTCCTGCCTGCAAATACCATGTTAGATGAACAACTTCAACCATAACGTTAAGCTAATGGTTGAGGCCTAACAATTATATTTACGTTCTATTATTGAGCTCACCCGAGAGGTAAAGCGAGGAGGAAAGTGAAGACAGGAGCGATGTTGGTGAAGGCAGTAGAAAACGCAGCAGATGAGTACTGTATCCCGAGTAGTAACAAGTACTGAGTAAGTGTCGCCCTGCAACATGTTTACGGCCTTTCAATACAGGCTGACAGTAAAAACACGTCTATAATTGCATTGATCGACTGAAATCAGGTTAACGAGTCATTTTGGTTTATATCATCGTATTTCAGTGCAAAAGAATGCATGATTTAAGACCTGAAAACAGAAACCTGCCATCTCGAACTGAGATACAGAGAAAATATTCGACAGCATGCAGTAAAAAAGAATTTGATACAGGCTGACAGTAAAAAAAATCATCTATAATTGCTTTGATTGACTGAAATCAGGTTAACGAGTCATTTTGTTTTATACTATCGTATTTCAGTGCTAGAGAATGAATGATTTAATACCTGAAAACAGAAACCTGCAATCTCGAACTGAAACACAGAAAATTTTCGACTGAAATACAGGCTGACAGTAAAAAAAATCTGTCTATAATTGCATTGATCAACAGAAATCAGCTTAACGAGACATTTTGGTTTATACCATCATATTTCAGTGGAAAAGAATGCAAGATTTAAGACCTGAAAACAGAAACCTGCAATCTCGAACTGAAACACAGAAAATATTCGACAGAATGCATAAGAAACTTGCTTACGGATTTACTGACTTACCCCATTAAAGCGCTGAAGAAGAGGTGGCCAAGGATAGGAAAAGTAAGCTTAGAGCCGCTTTTCCTGCATTCACCACAGCATTATATTCCAAGGCTCAAAACCGATATTTAATGCAGTAAAAAATACAGAAAATTGCTTACCTTTCAAAGAAGTAGGAAATAGGGAGTAAAAAAGCAGCACCAACTATGAGACGATAGGAAACGATGACCAAGTCGTTTTTACCCTCACTAAGTACCTTCTTAAACAAAATGTTCAACAGAGCCAACACAAAGTAAACAGCTAGAATCACAACAACTGCCTTCATGTTACGACGACATTCTGCCATTTCCTAATTTCTTCCTTGCTGTACTGTCTGCGTGCAGAACAAAGCCTATGTACAAAAATTGCTTTATAATACAGAAATTATATTACTTTGTGCTTGATTCCTCAGACAGGGTTCGTGAACCGTCAACCTGATGTGTGGAAATAAAGTCGATTTCAAGGAAGAACGATACGAGGGCTATATCTAGGCAGCAGGAACTTTTACTAAAACAAGGAAATTCATTATAACCTAATTTAGGCCATATATATCCTTTTTGCATGGAATCATATTCTTCGAAAGACAACAAGAAGACCAAACAGCCTCATGCACAACTGAAGAATAACATGTCATGTCAAATGAAACAGCAACTATCATAGTCCCTTTTGTGTATAGACACCCCTTCCTGCTCTCAAATCGGGAAATTAAAAGAAGTAGTGTCGAATGTACAAAGAGACGAGGTTATATTAGATAGCATGAAGTAAAAAAGAATTTGATACAAGCTGACAGTAAAAAAAATCATCTATAATTGCATTGATCAACTGAAATTAGGTTAACGAGTCATTTTGGTTTATACCATCGTATTTCAGTGCAAAAGAATGCATGATTTACGACCTGAAAACAGAAACCTGCAACTTCGAACTCAAATTACAGTCAAAATTTGACACAAAAGAAGTTAGTAGTATATAGAGACCCCTTTCTGCTCTCAAATCGGGAAAACAAAGACTCAATCGAAACTAGATCACACATTCTGCCTAAGCTACACTATATTAAAGTATAGCAGTCTGTTGCTTGCAGGAAAGTTATTGTTCTTGTTACTCAGATGCTCCAGAGGAGGTTTTCAGCATGTTCCAAAGACAGGTAGACAGAACTAGGTGGTCTGATTCAGTTTAGGTGATTTCAGTAATTTTACATTAACAGAGTTCATCTACTAAAATGTAACTGCGTGCACAAAAAAAGCTGCTGATAATATAACTGTGTGAGCCCTGCAACAGCGACATTCAGGGTGAAAACTGAAGTTCAGCGATTTCAGTCATTTCATCACTACATTAACAGAATATATAAGCGAAAAAGACGAGATTTTATCAACTTATCGACTAAAATGTAACGGCATGCACAAAAAAAGCTGCTGATATAACTGTGTGAGCCCTAAAACAGCAACATTCCTCAGGGCAAAACCTGAAGTTCAGCGATTTCAGTCATTTCATCACTACATTAACAGAATATGTAAGCGAAAAAGACGAGATTATATGTTTTTATCTACTGAAATGTAACTGCATGCACAAAAAAAAAGCTGCTGATATAACTGTGTGAGCCCTGCAATAGCGACATTCAGGGCAAAACACGAAACTGTTTCAGGAAAACTGCTGAAAACATCAGATTGTTCAAACACGCAGCGAATCAGACACGAAAATAAGACAGACAGAAGAAATAACATTACTAACTGTTTCAGTACATGTGATTTGAAGTTAACTGGTCTTATCTTTTGCTGTCTCCTCAAGCGACGAAGCCTTAACCCAAGGGATACAAACAGAAGTCGACTTCTGATACTCTCTATACGCTTCAGCTCTCGACGTTTTCTTAACCATTCTCTCCTCAACCAAGGTAGTCACATAAGCTAAGCACAAAGAGTTAACCAATGCACCTATCAGCACCCACCCTTGTCGTCCGAGGCTCCATGCTAAGATACCGAGTCCCCACCACCACAGCTGCTCCCCAAAGTAATTTGGATGTCGAGAATACTTCCACAACCCGTTTTGCAAAATGGGTTTTGTTGGGTTTTCAGTGGTGAACCTGTGAAGCTGAGTGTCGGCGTAGTAGGCGACAATGATGCCCGTTAAACACATGGAAATGGCAATGAAATCGTAGATGCTCAATGGTGCCGCGACTGTATGGATTATGTAGTAAGGTAGTGTTACACCCATCAGAAAAATCTGTCAAAAAATTCAAAAATATGCATAAGATCAAGCATCACTTTCCGACACACCCGAAATGGCCTAGAGCGAAGAACTGACCCGACCCAAATGACCCGTCTGTTCAATTAACTCAAATGTTACAACTTTATCAAGATTAAATTAAAACCCTAATTTCTAAAAAATAGAGAAATCAATTATCAAACACTACCCTACACTAAAGTACTCATCATCAATCAAAAACACACTCGATCACAACTAGACCCGACAAAATCGACCCAACTCGACCGGTTTGAACCTGACATCATGACATGAACCAAATCTAACCCCATGACCCAACCGAAAGGGTACATGATCATTTTTTCTTCTTCCATTTGATTATACAACAGTCGTATACAATAATTACTGCAAAAAAAAACATACCCTTTAAAGCAAATCAATCAAAAGCAACAATCTTTCAAATCAAAAACACCAAAAATACAAAATGGCCTTGAACGAAGAACTGACCCGACCCAGATGACCAGTTTGTTGGATTCAAATGTTACAACTTTAACAAGATTAATTTAAAACCCTAATTTCAAAAAAAAAAAAAAAGAGAGAAATCAATAATCAAACACTACCCTACACTAAAGTCCTCATCACCAATCAAAAACACACTCGATCACAACTAGACCCGGCAAAATTGACCCAACCCGACCATTTTGAACCTAACACGAACCCAATCTAACCCGATGACCCAACCCGTATACAATAATTACTCCAAAAAATACACCCTTTAAAGCAAAATCAATCAAAATCAACAATCTTTCAATAATACACCAAGTTAATTAATTAATTAAATTTCATTCTACTCCGATTTATATATAGAGCAAGACGGTCTTACACCCAGACGGTCCAATTGACTAAAAAGACCGATAATTTATGAATAATATATACTCGAGGACCGTCTGACACAATAATTACGGATTTTTTTTTACCTGTTGTGCAAGGTAAATGCTGAAAAAAGAGACCCACCACCAATTTTTACCGTACTGTATACGCATATCAGAGAATCGCCAATCTTCTCTACCACCAAATTGCCAATTTTCGCGACGAAAATAATTATGGGAAAGTCTTAAACTCCATAAAAATGTCAATATTATCACCATTTTCGACCTCCATTGATTATATGATGTTGTATTATTATTATTATTATTAGCAGGGTGAATTGCATGGTAGTTTACTAACATTACTGGGATTGCTGGCCAATATGGATCAATCATCTGCATCACCATAAACACGGTCTCACGTTAATATTAACATCTTTTAAAATGACGGTATTTTAATAAAAAGATGGTATTATCGATTATAGCAATCTATGAGACGATTTTAGGTTAATTTTAGTTACATTGAATTCATGTAACTAAAAGTTACTGTACATATATTATCGTTTTTTTCTAAGGTATGTATGCTCATTGCTCCTCATGTTAATAATTTATAACCTTGATTAATTAACTTGTGAATTGGGATCACTCGAGTTTTTTTTATATTTAAAACTGATATATAGTCGTGTTAAATTTAAATTGAGTTAAAAAATTGGGAAGAGATAAAATCAGAATGTCGGAAAAAAAAAAAAACTTGTCTCGATAATTCAAGTGATATTATTGGAGCCATTTTAATTTTAATACTTTAATTTATATATACTCGTATTAAGAATCTTTAATCAGATAAAACTCGATTTTAATTAATATGTGACAAGGGTGCATAGTTTTATTTGGGTCCAAAATGAGGGATCATAAATTAATGAAATAAATAAATAAAATAAAATAAATCCCGAAATGGGGTTTTTTTTGGGGAAAATTAAATGTCATCTAGTCTTATCCAAAAAATAAAATAAATCTCGAAATAGATTAATATATATAGTAACAGTTAAATGTTGTAATGTATATACGACGACATTATATATTGACATATATACGGTATTGTGTACCCTCAATGGATTTTTATTATTTGATTAAAATATTCGTCACATATTTAATTTTAGAGTAAAATAAAAATTACTCCCTTTTAAGATACCAATTTTTAAATTTACTCCCTTTTGAATTTTTTGTTAAAAATAACTCTCAAAATCTATCAAAAGTTCAAAAACTGCTCCAAATTTTTTTTTTGGACGAAAATGCCCCTAACTTTTTTATGTCATATTACTTCACCCCACCCTCTGGCCAAGGGCATTTTCGTCATAAAAATAAAATTGGGAGCAAATTTTGAACTTTTGATAGATTTTGGGAGTTATTTTTAACAAAATTTTCAAAAGGAAGTAAATTTTAAAAGCGATATTTTAAAAGGGAGTAATTTTTAATTTACTCTTAATTTTATCACGTCAAAAATAATATTTTATCAGACGATATAAGTTATTGTATAACATACCCAATGGTTAGATTGAAGATTAGCAATGACCCAAAACAACACATTGATGTTGAGAAAGTAAAGCACAAAAGTGAGGAGGAAGGGGTGGTGGTAGCACCACCACCAAATGGCGGCCATTGGGTGGTCGGGGTTTGAGTAATTTCGAAGAAAATATAAGTAGAATATGATCGAAGGCAACGGAGCTACAATCGCTATTACTCCGTTCTTCAGGTTGCTGTGTTTTCTCTCTGTTGTCGCTGTTGTTGTCGTCTTCGTCTCCATTGTTTTTGGACTCCTAGGGTGTTTGTGTTTTGTGTTTAGAGGTAAGTTGAATATGTGAAGAGCATGCAACACACAAGCTAGGGCAAGTTTTTTTTATAGGGCATGTAAAATGATTTCTGAATACTCGAGTGTTGGGTAATCATCGTTGTTTTTACTGTTAGCAAAAAAAAAAGGGTGTGATCATTTAAAAAGTTTCAAAAGTTTAATTTAGGAGTCGATATTAGATTCAAATTTATTATTATTTTTTTGATTTTTTTTGCCTTTATTCCCATCCCTATGACCCTATATTTCAATATCACAATAATTGTTGATATGATCGATCAACCACGAGTCCACGAGCACAAATTTGTACTCCGTATAAATCATTTGCAATTGTTTAGGCTGGAGATATATACGTTTTGTTCGTGAAATGAGTCAATCAAACATCACCACATATGTATAGTAATTTTGATAATTATAGTAGGCAGAAACGTTTGCTCGTCCATAATGCGACTAAGTGTCCTCTTCGTTGAAAAAAAATTTTTAAAAAAAAAATCAAATATGTTGATAAATAAAGGTAAATTATTGTTTTGTGTATGCAAGTAGAAGTTTATGCAAAGCCCTAATTAATTTAAAAATTATCGGTCGATACTCATAATAGTTCGAGTCGAGGAGATATCGTACTACAATTTCACGACGATGTTCAACAAAATTCTAATCTCGGTTCACATTTAAACCAAATTTATCATCGCAGTATCACCATTCAGATCGAACATGTATATATACTCGGTACATGAAAAAACCTAAATTTATTAAAGCTCCAAGCATGTGATATTAAACATGCAATTATCAACATCTCATTATTATTTAGCTAAAGTGGAAAAATTAAAGTTTTTTTTTTTTCCGAAACGAAATTAATTAAAGTTAATAATAATAATAATGATGATGATTATAGTTTGATTAAGAAAAGATAATGGTATGTCTAATCATGTTTCAATTCCTTAAGGCCCACAAAATTAACCCTCTTATGATGGGCTTGGGCCCATCTCACCACCATGCGCCGAACCCAGTCTCACTCACCTGTTCTGTAACCTGAATTGACCTGTCCTAACCTGAAACTGATCCCGTCTCACTCATCAAACGAGTCGATATGCCTAAAAAAATTGAAAATAACAAATCCGAAAATGACCCAGTCTAACCCGAACCTAATCCGATTGACCCGTTTTCTAGATCTACTTAAAAGAGGTTTTTTTTTTTTTTTTTTCCTGTCTCGATCCTTTATTATTTTATCGAAATGTATTTTTTTTGTCTTATTATTCCTTCACTTTTTCTTCACTTTTGATGAGTATTTAATTTAACCATGCGATCTCACTTTTGGACTAAATTCCAATCAAAATCTAAGGAAAAAAAAAGTGATGATAATCTCAATCAATGAGGATGTTAGGAAACGTGCACTTGTTATTAGCATGCTATCCCTTCTCAATTGTCACAAGAACTGTCTAATAATATCGAAGATGTCTTAGCCTAGTGGTCAATATTCAATATTATGTACCCTGAACAATAAATCTCAGGTTCAAATCTTTCTGTATTGTAATGTGACTAAGTGCATGCTTCGTGAAAAAAAAAAGTTAAAACGGAGATAACTGAAGAATCTTTCTGTCTTTGCTGATAAAAAAAATATATGTCAAAAAATTAAAGGAGAAATATGTAGATTTGAGGCATTGGGCCATGCCTTCTTTGTGTCAATTCAATGACATTATTTTGTCTCAATTTAGTTGATGATACAATGATACTCCATCCTCTAATCATCATCTTGATAATCTATGGAGTCAAATCATAATAATAATTGAACTAATATAATCCAATGTAAACAGATGAACTTAGTAGATCGACAGTAGTCAATCTAATATTTAGGTCGCAAAATCTACTAATTTTCACCTAATATGTTGTTTACCGAACATGGCCTAAATCCATGTGTCGAAAGTACATTTATATATCTTGTAGCATTCCTAAGAACAAAGGAGCGAAAAAGAGACGACAGAGAGCTCGATCAAATCCCTTTACAGGCAATGAATCTCCGATCTATTGTCGCAGAGTGTGGAGGATGTATTCCGCGTACAGATCCCTGTGTCCAACAACAACAACAACAATAACTTACGTAAATTTGAGTTATTTTCACGAGAGTTTAGAGATACTGAGAGCTGCCAGGATTCGAACTCGTGACCTTTGGTCACGCTGACTTTGATATCATGTTAGATGAAAACAGCAGCAACTGAAAACGGACTTACATTGAGTGTTGTATAGCATCGAAGGCGACGTGCTTAGGCAGAAAATCATTGACAGCAACCTCCTTGTTTTCGTTCTTCTTGTCTGTGTTAGTTATTCTGTTAAACTGAAAACTCGAGTTTTTTTTTACTTACTTCGACAGGGTACAAATATCTCAATTTTCTATTTTTTGATACTTTTTCAGACCTATTGTCGATACTAAGTAGCAGCCAAAAATTTGTACTCTATCTATTTTTCATGATATTATGCACGGAATCAGATATTAAGGATACAATCTTCGAAGAAACGACGAATCTCAGCAAGTCTATGAGGAGGAAGTTCTTTGATGTCATTGTAAAACTTATATTCAGGATCATCTGCACAGACTGCAATGATCTTGTCATCGGCTTCACCCTGGAACAACAGCCAATATTAATCCGCTGATTACCAAATCTTAACGGGTTTTAATCACATTGTTTATTACCTGATCAATCATCGGCATTAGTCCGATGGCCTTTATTCTCAGAAAACAGCCTGGAAGGACTGGTTCCTGTGAAATCAGAGTGGTTAGTGCACAGATCCCCTTGCACATACCATGCATGTGCTGATGGAGGGCTGCCAGAATTCTCACGCTGGCTTTGATACCACATCAGATGAACTCAGCCAAAACCTTAAGGCAGTGGTTGAGATGTCCAACTATTA
Source organism: Agrostemma githago (assembly GCA_958450325.1). Lineage (NCBI taxonomy): Eukaryota > Viridiplantae > Streptophyta > Magnoliopsida > Caryophyllales > Caryophyllaceae > Agrostemma > Agrostemma githago. The sequence goes on along the minus strand of OY288241.1, from coordinate 79,938,413 downwards.
TATTTATATTCTATTAGAAAGGCCGTTTATTTGGAGTCGTATGTACCTGCATGAGAACCAAGACGTCGAGGGGGTCGTTGTCGTCACACAGAGTACGAGGGACGAATCCATAGTTGTGAGGATAGACGACTGATGAATACAGGATGCGGTCTACCTGCAATCGTCAGTCATCATTTATTTGTTTACATTTAATTAAAATACTCCTCACAAAAAATATAGAATCAAACAAGTAATAATATAAATAAATGATCAGGACAGAAAGAGTATAATACCATAATCATCCCTGTTTTCTTGTCAAGTTCATATTTCACTTTGCTCCCTTTTGAGATCTCAATTACCTACACAACATTTTAGAAAACTCGGATCATAGAAATCGTAACAATAACGTTACACGAGGAAACCTTAAACATGTTTATAACGGGGTTTAATTTATATTAAGTTTCGTGGGTGTATCTGAATAATTCTGAATCTCTCGTTTTCCAGAAATAATTAAAGTTTTGTGCAATTATATATAGTGACAATTTTTTTATCCAATGTCATTATTAATTATGTTTTCTATAAATTTTTTTTTAAAAAAATGTATTTTAACTCGATGTTTCATAGTAAAATAAAATTTAAAAAAATTCATGCAACCCTCGTCAGTCAAATCCTAGAATCGCAAAATGTGGAAATTAAATCGCGTCTCATATTTTGGCAAAATATTTTATTTTATTTATTTTAAATTTTTTAAATTTTGTAAGTTGATAAAAAAAAAACGTAATTTTTTTTTTTACTAAATTTAATTTTCGAGAGATGAATAACTTACACAATTGACAATCTGTGGTGCTTCAGGTCCTGCAACCAGAAATTTGGATGAATATTACATTCATAAGTTCAATTTTTTGTAAATTTTTATAAATTAGTGTAAAAATTGTGTAATATATAATATTATTATATTATTTTAGGAATTCGAACGTTACCAATCTCGAGATCATGCCATGGATGTGCTGCCATTGATCTCCTCGACAACGACGACAAAATTCTTTTGTTCAAATGTGGTCGACGAGGTGAATTCGATTCACTTGCATTAGTATCTTCAGCCATAATAATAATCTGTTGCATAAACGACGTTTTGTTAAGAAATCACGAGACGTAGTAAAGAATGAATATATTATTAATAATTTTTTTTTTCATTTAAAATAAAGTTGTTAAATCATGTAAAATTGATTTTTTTATAGATAAATTCGCATGCAAAATATATGAAAAAAAAAACCCGAGTTTGTTAGATCATACAACATGTTAGGGTCCAATGGCTACATGATACGTGACACAAATTACATTCACATTCATCGATTTTATGTTCGTGATTTAATTCAAATTCTATGAAAATTATGAGAGAATAAATAATATCGAAAAAGTAATTTTTACCTGAAAAAAAAAATAGATCTAGGGAAATTGATGCTAAGTGCTCGAGGAGAATGGAAAATAGATGTGTTAGAATTGTAAGAAAAAATAAAAAATTATGTGTGAGAAAAATATAGATATATGTGGTGGTTAATTTAATTTAATTTAATTTAATTAATTAATTAAATAAATAATTAGTGGTTATAATTTGATAAGTTTAATTAATTAGCTATAATAAGTAATTGAGTAGTCACTAATGACACATGTTTATCACTTTTGATTTTTCATGTCTTATTTTTCCAATTAGGGTAGAGATTCGAACCAATTATTAATTATCGTTCATTCGCTATCTATTTCAAATTAATCGTTTAAATACTGGGTATTAATTAATACCCTATAAAGAAATTATAAATTATACGAGTGATAGTTGTTTCACGTGCTGAAACACGCATTCGAGAATGAATGCATTGAATAATCGAATAATTAAATTATTAGAATAAAGTGAATATTCTTACAAAGTATATTTAGATATTGTTTGGTTAACCATCTAAAATCACATTAATTACATATCTACAATTCATCTGATCTGCAACTTTATTTGAAATAAAATCACGAGCTCTGTTATTTTACGTGAAATTTTCGAGAAATTTTGATTAGATGACGAGGTCAAAGATTATTAAAATAAAAATATTAATTAATTAATTAATACAATTACACAATTTACTATACTAATCACTTGATCCAATGATCTTTGATTTCATGTAATTGGATACAAAATCAAGAAATTTTTGGGAGTAGTTTGTGGTCCAAAGTGTATACTCTAAGTCAAATTCAATCAAGCAAATCTCAAGAGTTTTTTGAGCCATTTTATGTGCCAAATGGGCCTTAATAAAGACCTTGACTAGGATGTTCGTCTGTAACATGTTACGAAACTGATTCAACCAAAACTCCTCAGAGAGTTCGAGATATTGGAGGTTGTCAGAGTTCGAACCCGTGACCTCTGACTCTGATACCATGATGGTTGAGACCCATTTATTTATATATTCTATTATAACACGGTGTGTCCATCGACATATAGGTAAAGCTCAAATTTTAACGGGCCGGGCCGGGTTTCGTGTCGACCCGTCGTGCCTAGACCCCGACATTAAGCGTACATTGCGAGAAATATGAATCACTTCGACATCGATAAAGATGTAAAATCATCGAGGGTTAAGTTAATTCTCATTATCAGAGTTTCTAACCCCGTCAACATCATAAACTTCGGGCCTTACATACATACATTGATACATATATACACACAAGGTAGGCTCACTTACACCTAAACTTCATGACACGGGACCGTGACACGGCTAGTTCGTCGCAAAATTAGGTCTCGAATCCCGTGTATATTTCGAACAACAAGATTTAGACTTTACTAGGAAGATATATAGAATCGGGAGACATCGAGATCATTTGAAGTAAACTAGAATTCGAGAACGTCTCCTCCAAAGCCGGCCCTCTTCGACTACCACCATCGATACTCTCCTTCATTATATGCACCAACTCTCGTGCCACGTCGACCATCCTAAACTTCCCTTCTCCCCCAAATATCAAACACCTTGTCGCGATATCAGCCACCGTCTCAATCTGTTCTCTTCTAAACCCCGGTTGCTCGTGAAAATAAAGCAACGGGTCCACCATCTCCTCTATCTTCCCTATCCCAACCGTCGCCAAATCATCCCCCACCGTGTGGGGCCCACCACGCCCTGACCCCGTGACAATTTCTAGAAGGATAACGCCAAAGTCGTAGACGTCGCTCCTATACAGATTCGACCCACCTTCCAACATCGCGAAACAAGCGACTTTCACATTGTACTCTAGGTCAAGAAAAATGGAGCTACTCCTAAGATCATGGTGAAAAATCGGGGGAGAAATCTCGTGTTGTAGGAACGCGAGTACACTTGCAGTTTGTGCGGCAATACTAAGTCTTCTGTACCAATCGAGCCCAATTTTATCGTCTTTTCCACGCTGTAGAACCGATTCAAGAGTCCAGTTTTGAGGGAATTCGTAGATAACCATAGGAGTGTAACCAGAGTCGATGCAACACCCAAAGATATGAGCTAACTGTCGGTGTGTGATCGAGGACAGAAGCTCAATCCGGGTCAGAACCTGCATCAGGTCGTGTTCGTTTTGGCATTGGATTTTTTGGACAGCGATTCCTGAACCGTCTTTTAGGGTGCCATTATAGACAGGACCACCTTCATCAAACCCGTCAGTGGCTTCAGTTAGTTCTTTTAAGGTGAAGAGACGGGTGTTGCAGGATTTACGGAATGATAATGTGCTGCGGAAGTGAGGAGGCTGGTTGGTGTCCGACTTGTGTAAAGACGGTTTGACTGATCGTTTCAGCAGGCACGCGAGCGTCAGCAGGAAGACAGCAGCCAGGGTTGATGTCAGAACTGCAGGTATAAGACAGACAGACAGACAGTAGCATTCTACTTCAGCATTCAGACTGGCAAAATCGCAATCACAAAGACTGGTACTCATGATCAGGGTTCAAATCCCATTGGCATCAGACAAGGCAAATAGGTCAACCGGGCCGGGTTGGATAATGGGTCGGGTCGGGTCAGAACTGCAGGTATAACACAGACAGACAGACAGTAGCATTCTACTTCAGCATTCAGACTGGCAAAATCGCAATCACAAAGACTGGTACTCATGATCAGGGTTCAAATCCCATTGGCATCAGACAAGGCAAATAGGTCAACCGGGCCGGGTTGGATAATGGGTCGGGTCGGGTCAGAACTGCAGGTATAACACAGACAGACAGACAGTAGCATTCTACTTCAGCATTCAGACTGGCAAAATCGCAATCACAAAGACTGGTATTCATGATCAGGGTTCAAATCCCATTGGCATCAGACAAGGCAAATAGGTCAACCGGGCCGGGTTGGATAATGGGTCGGGTCGGGTCAGAACTGCAGGTATAACACAGACAGACAGACAGTAGCATTCTACTTCAGCATTCAGACTGGCAAAATCGCAATCACAAAGACTGGTACTCATGATCAGGGTTCAAATCCCATTGGCATCAGACAAGGCAAATAGGTCAACCGGGCCGGGTTGGATAATGGGTCGGGTCGGGTCAGAACTGCAGGTATAACACAGACAGACAGACAGTAGCATTCTACTTCAGCATTCAGACTGGCAAAATCGCAATCACAAAGACTGGTACTCATGATCAGGGTTCAAATCCCATTGGCATCAGACAAGGCAAATAGGTCAACCGGGCCGGGTTGGATAATGGGTCGGGTCGGGTCAGAACTGCAGGTATAACACAGACAGACAGACAGTAGCATTCTACTTCAGCATTCAGACTGGCAAAATCGCAATCACAAAGACTGGTACTCATGATCAGGGTTCAAATCCCATTGGCATCAGACAAGGCAAATAGGTCAACCGGGCCGGGTTGGATAATGGGTCGGGTCGGGTCAGAACTGCAGGTATAACACAGACAGACAGACAGTAGCATTCTACTTCAGCATTCAGACTGGCAAAATCGCAATCACGAATACTGGCACTCATGACTCATGATCAGGGTTCAAATCTCGAACCTCGTTAGCATCAGAGAAGGCGAATAAGTCAACCGGGCCGGGTCAATGGGTCGGGTCGGGTCATTAGAGTGAAAAAAAGAGAGTTAAGGGATGAAATTTTCAGTATACCAGCAAGTATAACAATCTTCCTTTTCGGGTTTTTGTCGGGTTCGCAGTCTTTGCCGAATTTTTCATTTCCATCCTTGAAGCATGCTGCAGGAGGAGAAAAAAAAAACATGAATTATTCGCGATTTTACACGGTAAATACTCCATACATCCTGATTTTATTGTCACATTCGGGTTTTTGTTGAACCAAAGATGTCAACTTTCGAACATTAATCCCAAAATTTCGACTTTTTGAGGTCAAAATTTGTATTTTACTTTAATCGTTTCAATAAGTTAGCTGACGAGTTTCAAACTCACGTCATGAATACCAACCTATCATAATTCTACATTTCTACCATCAGGATTCAATACTCAAGTCAAGACTCAAGATAACAAAGCTCCACCAAAAAACTAACAAAAAAATCCTAAAAAAACATAATGAGTGTAGTCTAGTGATGTCAAATGTCAAAAATCATCCTAGTCTCGAGTTCATGCCCTTACAAAAGCGCTCTTATGAGATTTATACTATATCCCTACAACTACAAGAGCTGTCTTATGAGATTTGTATGAGCCTAGGGACTGAGGGGCTTGAGATTATGTCTTCTAAACGTCGAGTATGTTACCATGATAAAAAAAAGGTTGATTTCTCTACAAAACCGATCTCATGAGACTTGTATTAGCCTTGAAGACATAAAAGCTACGTCTTCTGGACATCGAGTCTGTTACCAAACTAAAAACTAACTTTTGAATGAGAAGAACAACAACAAACCTTTGAAGCATCCACTTCCATTAGCATAACCATCACCAACAAACCCATCATCACAAAAACACCTAATCCCATGTTTCAAACTACTACTAGTACTACTTGCATTAACCATTTGTGCATTCACATCACAAATCCCACTTCCACTACCACTAGACATGTTTTTATTATTGTTTTTATTGTTGTTGTTGTTGTTGTTATTGATGATTGGAATAGCCCACTCAAGTTTGACACCTCTTTTCCCAACCTTCACCCCTCTTGGCACTACCCATGATGCAAACCCTCTACACTCATACTTTGAAAACACCCCAAAATCACTTCCTTTTTTCCACACACTATCATCATTCAATGGATAACAACATGTTGGTCCATTATTATTATTATTATTATTATTATTATTACTTTTATTATTATCATTTTTGTTACAATTAGGGAGGTAATTAGCTTCACAATTAGCCTTACACAATGAAGAATCTTCACAATCATATAATCCAATGATATTATCATTTGAAATCCCAAAACAATTGTTATTTTCATTATTTTGAGCAAACCCAAATGAGTTAAGGTCATTGTAAGGCCTACAAGTGTTAGAAAACCCAGGAAAATCAACTAAAATTCCATCTTGGAAGAATTCTAAAACCCTATAGTTTTGGGAATCTATGTTGAGGAAAAGGGTAGTTGAATTTAGGCATGAAAGTTGGAATGTGGAAGTGTAAGGAGGGTTTGAAGGTGATGACCAACCACATGAAGAGTTGTTGATGTAAAATGGGTATGAGACTTGGAAAACACCACAAGTTTCATTACATTTTTGATTAAAGGTTGAAACTTTGGTGTTGATTTGAGGTTTTGGGAGAAGATTTGAGGTGGGTTTTGCTTGTATTTGAGTCAAAGTTAGGAAAATTGTGAAAAAAAGGGGATTTAGTAAAGAGGGCATGTCTAAATTTGAGTAAAGAAGGTAGAAATGAAGTAAAGATTTGAACTTTATGAAGGAAAAATCAATGATTTTTGGTGTGAAAATATGAGGTGCAAGTGGTGGAAGTGGAAGTGAGAAAGGAGGTAATGTAGTGAGAATTAGAAGATGTTGGAGAGTGAAAAGAGGAAAATTGGAGAGATTATGCAAATTATACTTTTATGAGGAAAAAAAAGAGGACTAAAAAATGTTAATAATTGATAATTTTATGATGAAAAGTGACGACTTTACGTGAACATAAAAAAATGTTCGTTTTTACTATATAATGTCATTTTTTAAGGATTTTTTTGGATTGAAACGGATTGAATTGAGACAAAATGAACATCTTAAGATTGAACGGAATTGAAATAACTTTGAACTGAATCGAAGTGATGGAAAAAAAACTCCAAAAGAACAAGTTTTAGTCTGTGTTTAATCTAGCAAACGGGTCAACCAGGTCGGATTCAAGTTGGATAAGTTCACATCGAATTATTTTCAGGTTTGTAAGACTCAGGAGGCCAACTTTAGTCATTTCAGGATTTGCCAACGTCAACTTTTTCAACCGAGAACAAATATTTAAGCCGAGTCAAGTTAGATCAGATCAATTTAAATTACTCCTACAAAATAAAGTCGAGTCTTCAGTTCAGATGTCGGTCCGGGGTTTCGGTTGGGAGAAGAGTAATAAGAAATGTGCATTGGAGTAGAAAAAACACTTTAGAAGTAAGGGAAGTGAAGACGGTTGGTCTGAGTATTGGCATACAAATAACATAAGATTATGTGCCTCTAGTCTTGGCTTAAGAACCCCTCCCTCCCCTCGTGTGATGTGTATAAGTAACTTATTTGGAGGATCAAAAAATTTGAGGGGCATGTGTCAAGTGTCTTGGGGTTAAGATTTGTAATTTAGTGTGCATTTATGTGATTTGGGTGAATATCTATCTCTACTTTTTATGTACTTGGAACAATGAAAAATATGAGTATTATATGTTCTTCAGTTTTTTAGGGCATTTTGTACTAAAATTGTAAAAAAAAATAAAAAATTCTGAATATAATTGTTGGGGATGTATTTAAGAAATTAAAAGTGAAAAATTACACTAATTTATGTACTTATTACGGAGTACAGTATAATTTAATTTGTAGTATATTTCATAAATTAATAACAAATCTATAATATTTAAATCTTGTAATTGGGGGTAGTTTTAAGAGATTAAGCTCTCTATCTATGTGAAAGTAATATTAAAATACGAAGTAAAAACATTCATATTTCAATTTTTAAAACGATCTTAACTTGACGTTTCACAATTTTTTTTTGTTTTAGCTATATTTAAATCTATTTTATGAATCGTCTTTAATTTAAAACGATTTAAAACAAGAATAGATGCAAAGCATGATTTCAAGGATGACCATGAATTTATATTAGGAATGTATTATAAGGTCAAATTTCAACAAACCCATTGAAAATTGTGATTTTGGAATTTGGATTGTATATTGCATGAATGTATGTGACTCAATAAAGTGACAAGAGTATAAGCTTCATTTACACTCTACACTCCACTTCATTAAACTCAATACTCGTGTATTTTTCTATAGTTTCTTAGGGAGTATCTATTTTTTAATCCATCTTAACATCAGAACGAATTCAAAATAGATACTCCCTCCGAGTTTCTAACATTGCCTCATTTTTCTTTTTGGACTGAGTTTGATCTTTTACCTATTTTATTCTTTTGGCCATAAATGTGGTTCACATTTATCCACCAATTTTTCTATCTTCCTTCTTTCTTTTTTAACCACCCATTTTTCCTTCCTTATGGATAAATGATAGGAACTCGGAGGGAGTATTATTTGGTTAAAAACTCGAGATAATGAATAAGAAATGAAGGGATTGCGAGAGTTATTCAACGATTTATAAGCGGTAGATGATAATGAAAGTTTTCTAATACGGAGTAGTAGTTTATACACAAGCACGAAAAAAGTAGTATCGTGATCTAAAAAAAAACCGAAAATTAATTAAGCTAACAAAATGAAATTAATCAAGAAAAAACATACAACTTCTCGTATGAACACTTATGCGTTTGTGTTTTTGACGTTATATTGAAGTTTCTCCTTCGAGTCTTAATCTCTTTGAACAATTTCCTTGTTCTTGATTACTCGATTCCATCTCGCTCTCCCTCGCCTCCATCGAACACCTCTTATACGGCTTAAACCCCGTTCCTCCCCTACTCGTCATTTTCGACTCTAGAAGCCCTCCAATTCTCGGGGAACCGTCTTTCATATTATTATTATTATTATTATTATTATTATTATTAGCGTGAGATTGAGAATCGATTTTTGATGGGTTTTGATCGGAGAAGGACGTGGTCGTCGTCCATGGGATGGTATTGAGATCGAGTTGAGATGGGGAAGTTGTTGTTTCTTCGATTCTTTGACTTTGATCTTCGACACCGTCTTTAATACTAGTAATAAGATTTTGAGGGGGAGAAAAGCTTTGCGGCAATCTTCCTTTCGAGAAGAGCGCTTGAAACGCCAAGCGACCCTGCAATGTTGAATTTACACGAGAAAAGAGTATGAGAAGTGAGTCTCTTCTATTAGACGTTGTCACATGTGAGACGAACTCTAGATGCTCGTGGACTCCCTTTTTGAAGCAAAAAAATCAAAACTCATTAAATAATTAATCGGTCAGACGACAATTGTAAACGAATACAAGTTTGTAAAAATCAAACAAGGCAAACTTTTTTTTTACCATTATTAGATAAAATCCGAGTAAAATTATTAGATAAAAACCATTTTGATATAAAAAAATCCCATGTAAAATTACAAGGCAATGAGATTTTTTTTTTTTTTCAAATGACGAGAAATTGCAGTAGCTACCTTTGGTGTGCTCTAGGTAAACCAATGTAAAAACTTTTTTTTTACCATTATTAGATAAAAACCATTTTTAGATTAAAAAAAACCGTGTTATAACTCAATGCTCATTTTCGAGAACTGACGTGTTACTTCGACTTGGGTACGAGTGTTCGACACGAGTAGATATCCAAGTCGAGAATTTACTTGACTTGAACTTCTAGACACGAGTGTTCTGACACGGGTACATACCCAAGTGTTTTGGGCACGACCCTACAAGTGAAGAGTCGAAGTAACATAATGGACAAGGGAACAAGAATTTTACCTCTTCCGAAACCTCTTTCTTATCGTTCGTGCTACCAAACAACCGGAATCGTCGAGCATTAAGATCGTTATTATTCTCGTCGAGTTCCTTAGATTCTTCGTTTCCCTTGTCATTCTTCCCCAAAGCATCAGTCTCGAGATCACTGCCCGAAGGCGTGTTGGACCCACACGAGGACCGATCCACCTGCTTCTTCGTCGTGACTTCATTTGTTGCATCTTTCTGTTCGTTTATCACGGGAACCACTGCAGCATTGTTGGCTGCTTCTCCGACATCCATTACTGCACCAGCACCAGCACCAGCACCAGCACCAGTGTTTCCCGAATTAGATGACGACGTTTCTGAAGATTTAGACCCCGGAATCTTGAAGTTCTCGAAGTTCTCTTCCTTTTCATTGTTACCCCCCGACGTTTGGGCGACATTACTGTAACAAGGTAAACCAGCAGGGAAGGGGGCGGTTACTGGAAGAAGTCCGTGCGCGGCCCACCATGCAGTCGCAGCTGCTACAGTGGCTGCAGCAATGGCTGCCATATTTGGTCCCGGCCCATGCCCATGCCCATGCCCGAAACCTGCATTGTTGATTTCAGGAGAGTTGGCTGAGTTTTCTGCAATGGGGGTCGGCCAAAGAGAAGCTGCAGAACTTGCTGCAGCATACGCAGCAGGGTTCTGAAGGAGAGTAGACAGAATAAGGCTTGAAAAAGTTGACGACATTTGCAGGAATGACGGTGAGTAGTCTCCAGGGTTGTTGGGGAACGGGGTATATGGAGGATGGAAAGTCGGGTACATTTGCTGGTTGATGGATCTCGATGCAGGATCTTGATATGATACGTCTGATGAAAGACCCTGACTGCATGCTCCTGGGCTTCCATCGAGGATCTGAACACGGGCATGCCTGGGAAAGCTTTTCGCTGCCTGCGTTTCAGTTTCTAGCAACAGTACGCAATTAGTTTCGTGTCTTTGGTATAAAAACTATTTTTGTGAACATAAAGTTGAACAAATTTGATGAATCTTAAAAGAGTAAATTAAAAAATTACTCCCTTTTAAAATATCTATTTAAAAATTTAGTCCCTTTTGAATTTTTGTTAAAAATAACTCAAAATCTTTCAAAAGTTCAAAAATTACTTCAAAATATAATTTTTGGACGAAAATGCCCCTAATTTTTTTATGGCATATTACTTCACCCTACCCTCCAGCCAAGGACATTTTCGTCCTAAAAATAAATTTGGGAGCAATTTTTTGAACTTTGAATAGATTTTGGGAGTTATTTTTAACAAAATTTTCAAAAGAGAGTAAATTTTAAAATTGGTATTTTAAAAGGGAATAATTTTTAATTTACTCAATCTTAAAACGAATTATTTTCAAAGTTAATTGTTTGATAATATTTTAATTTGACGGAAAACAAACATCGCCATTGCCATGAGTGCGAAATCAGAGTTATTTTGGAAATATCAAAAGTTGGGATTATTAAGAGCAATTTTCCTAATAAAAAGAAAAAGAACATAGTTTAAAATCTCACTTGTATTGTCTTGAGATTGAGATATCTCAATAGAATCGGGTTTGTCGGGGCTTTCTCGAGTTATTCCCAAGGAAACCAAGGCTTCAGAGCACTTGTCACCTTCACAAGTCCCTTCACGGTTTTTTTCGCCATCATCACTAACTTGCTTCTGAATTTGCAGAATTACGTGCAGAAAATGAGCAACCCGTGATAAGTAAGTAACTCAAGACCTTATTTATTACAGGAAAGTGAAGGATTAACTAACTGTACCTCGGATATTTGTTCTTTTTGCAAATTTATCTCTTGTTTTTCGTGATGTGAAGAACAGGGAGGTGTATTCGTCCCATCCTTTGGTCTGACTTGAGTGTTTGGGGAACTTACAGAACCAGTCTTGCGAGGATAAGGACTGCTTGGTTTTCGTTTAGGACGCGGAGGAGGAATTTCTATGTCGATTGCTTGTGCAACTGGAACCCCTTTGACAAGTGCTTCCTTTTCCAACTGAAAGCAAAGAAAAAAAAACATGTTAACAATCCAGCACAAAGATCGTCTTAAATCTCAACGAACCTCTCAAAAGCAATATTTAAGATTCCGTATCCGGAAAAACTTGTTCCATATTTTTTTTGTCATGGGTCATCCGGGACATTTCCGTCCTCTTGCCTCACCACAGGCTGAAGCCTTTGAGACATAAGAAAGATGTTGCAACAATATCACATAGAATTTTACTACTACTATACATTACCATATGAAAACACCCTTGAACTGTAGGTAAAAAAAATGTCTTTATAAATCATTCAACTGAAAGAAATGGTAATCTTTCAACCGACCTAAAAAATAATTCTTCGTACGAGTCATGCAACACCAAAAAAATAAAATTACACGACATACATTAATTTGATGAGTAACAGTATAATGATTTCTAGCTCATGTGATTGATCAATGTTCATAGATGACGCCAATATCAACCAGTAGTAAAGAAGCTATAATTCAAAATCTAGGTACAATGCTCGCCAAAGAAGTTTCTGACATCTAAAAGCGAAGAAGTCATTTTTACTCTGAATTTTCATTTAACTGCATTGAGAACGACGGTAATTTTCCATTGCCTGTCCATTATTATCATTTTTTTAGCTAGAGATATTCTAGACTTGCTGTGTTATCAGGTTCTTTCAGAAATTTTCGAAAAACAGAGGTCAACCTAATTACAAGTATGAAGTACACAAAAAACCAAAAAAAAAAGAGCGGGACTGGTTCAACTGAGCTCTTAACACTCAGCCAATTTATCCCTTGTTGAACTTCAACGGTAAAAATGACGTATGAAACTTACTCATTCATTCTTAACCCGGAGGCATTGCATGCATATTTAGTCATGAAGGGCTGAGCTATAAAGAAACTCAGACTAACACCCGAATGCTTCAAGGATGGTAACTTAAAGATTATCCTCCCTTTTGAGTTTGCTCAACATATTGAGTATGGCTCAACAAAAATCTGGATAAAATCCAACAATTAAGACTTTTAAATTCTAAACCATCTTTTTTCAGGAAGAAAGACGACATAGGAGAAATTAATTGCTAACTAGCCCAAACCAAACACAAAAAACTATCCTCCTATAATAAAATAAAAAAAAAATTAAAAAAAAAACAGCTAACTATGTTGATATAATACATATCGTCGCTCCTCCAATGCAAACATCTAGACTCCAAGACAAACATACTAAAAAAGCTCTAACAAAATGCAGATAAGTCATAAGTATGTAAATATGCAACACATTGTGGCTTATCCAATGCAAACATATTGAGAGGAAATCGTCACAAATTAGTCTCATAATACTAACTACTCCGTAGTAACTATTTAACTAACACGGCAAAAACTACAACAAATTACTACCCAGTTGATGCTTCCTTAAGTAAACTAAGTTATAATAGGAAATAAAATGTCACGAAGATGAGGGAGCCGATAAGAGAGGATAATATCAAAAACATAATTACGAAGTATTTTTTTTTTAAAAAAAAAGAAAAAAAAAGTTTTTAGCAATAAGGCCATCATATAATATCACGGTAGAACAGGGAAGGAAAAAGGAAGGGGTTGCACTGAGATATAGTGTCTATGCTCACGAACAATCAGGAACGGATATAATCTAAACAGAGCTAGGTGAAAATGCCAATGAACCTTTGAAAAGAACTTCTGAGCATGACTTCTTATTTGGACAGCAGTCTTTGTCCCGATATGCTCTGCATACCACCACACGAAAACAGAAAGAAGAAGAAATGGCTCTTCAAGTAAGACAAAATAATTGAAGTAATGAGCATAATGAGCCCATCTAGCAGTTATGAGACCAAAGTTGTTGCAATTTTTACCAGATCTTTAAGAGTTTTTGTCATTAATATTAGCAATAAACGACGATCACAGTTGTGGAACCACGGGACCATAGATTAATAACTTCATTAATTGTGTTAATTTAGAATTATTATATCTTCGCAAAGTTGATCTCTTCCACCTACAATGGTGGAAAAGCCAACGGTTTGTGATTTACGTCTAATAGATTGAGTTTTCAAATCTCAAGTCAACACTTCTATGATTCTATCATGTTGAATGAGATGGTATAGATAGATGAAAAAATGTGTAAGTGACGTGGAAATGAACCGTGATTACACACTCCGGATAATTCAGTAAATGTAAAGCAGAGAAGGGCAAAGCAAATAATCACCTTCAATCCGTTGCCAGGCTCGACCGTATAATTTCAACGCCTCGAGAAACCTATTGTGCTCCTCTTCCGTCCATCTCTCTCTTTGTTTAGTGATCGTGTAAGGTTTCCTAGCCTAATATCACAAAACCAAACAAAAATACAATCAACATTTACTCTTTATCAACACTATAACTGGTAAGCCATTAATTTAAACTTTAAAAAAGTACGTACTTAGTAAAATCAAGTTTAAATTTTTCAGAGCTCTTACTTTAAACAAGGTTAAACTACTCGTATAACTTAGTAGGATAAGAACGAAATTCAACAAGCGAGCTTATTGATCCATAAGCGTAACAAGCGAATAATTTGATAAGAAAATAACGGACTAAAAAGAGACCACATGCGACGTAGTTACCAGTTTAACTACAACAACAACTTCCACAACAGCCTCATGACTAACAGTAGGACGTCAAACATACTAAATAAAAACTTATAAGTAACCTTTTTTTAACTTCAAATCTCACAAATTTATGCCGCTATACTAATTTTTAAGCTTAAAGCAGTCACTTTTGAAACTTATCATGATCATGAATTCATGATAGTCCGAATTCTCTTTACTGAAATTTTCTTAACTAAACTAAATGGAACTTATATGATCTTTACAGTAAATAATATGAACTGAACTCATAGGCCAAGTAAGATGTACGGAGTACGGGAGTAGCCTGAATTGGATTGAAGAAGCAGAAATGAACTAAGATGACTGAAGTACTGAACTAAACAGGTACGAGCTGAAGCGATCTGAAGTGAACTTATACGATCCTACAGTGAGTAATACAAATTGAACTTATAGGCCTTGTAAGATGAGCTTGAATTCGATAGATGAGACAAAAATGAACTAAGATGAGTGAACTGAACGACCGTGTTACTCCGACTCTTCTACTCCCTCCAACCCATTTAAGTATCGAAGTGTGGTGTCGTGTGTGGACATGAAACACGGCACCCAAGTAAAGTGTCGAAGTAATATAGCTTGGTGAACAGAGCTGAAGTGTACTTATAGCCTATAGGACCTAAATTAAACTGTTTTACTGAAGTGATAATAACCGGAAAAAAGAAAATTCCAAAGGAAGAATGCCTAAAAAACATCATAAAGTCAGTTATACATCATAGAACGATCTTAATCTAAGACCCGCTTTATAAAGAAGGAAAGGTAGAGCGGAAAGACCTTAACAAGTAGCTCTTCACCGGAAGAATAAGCGTCCATTTAACGCCACCAGAGACGATAAATCTCCACCGAGTTTAGTTCAATAATCGATCCAAACGACAAAACTTTCTGCTCTAAACACTCTGAACATCAAAATTGAAGTAGTTCTACTGAATTCACTCTCGTCGAACTCCGGCAACAAATTACTGCACAAACACAAACAAATGTAGAACAAACAGCAAACAAATTGATAGATATCCGCTTAATTCACACAAAATATTCAACAAGAACAATCAAAAATCAAACAAAAAGCATCGATTGAACATAACTAATACTGAGTATACAATTTCTCACAAAAATTTCAATCGATTTTCTCCAATTCTTCCTCCATTTTAGTCAAATCAAAACTTTTCTGCCTCTTTCAATCACGAAATATCACCGTTTTTCCTCATCGCAACGAAACAATCCCGAATTCAACCACACCTTCATCCACAGCAACAACAATTTTTACCAAAAAAAATTGATTTCATACAAATCACACAAAAACTCAAACCCTAGAAATCAAAATAAATCAATCAAATTCAAATCAAAATCAAAATCAAAATCAAATCAAAAACTCAGAAATTACCTTCAGATGATGATAACATCGCTGATTTCACCTGATAAACGCAATATATGTTCAATTAATATCAAAAAATAACCTATAAATTCGTGCAGTTCGTATCAAATTTGTTATGAATTTCGATTGAATTTGCGAAGAATAGAGAGACAAAGTGTTGTGCGAAGTGAAGTGTTGAGCAGAGAGAGAAAAATTCAAAAAAAAAACGATTTCATACAAATCACACAAACTCAAACCCTAGAAATCAATCAAAATCAAATCAAAATCAAATCAAAAACTCAGAAATTACTTCCAGATGATGATTAACATCGTCAATTCACCTAATAAACACAATATTATATGTTAAATTAACTCGTCTAATTCCTGTGATTCTAATAGAGTATACCGTAAAAACGTATCAAGATTGAGAATATCGTATTATTACGGTATCAAGAATACATCAAGAATAGAGAGAGAGAAAGTGTTGTGCGAAGTAAAATGTTGAGCAGAGAGATTTTTTTTCCAAAAAAAATCGATTTCATACAAATCACACAAACTCAAACCCTAGAAATCAATCAAATTCAAATCAAAAACTCAGAAATTACCTCCAGATGATGATAAAAACGCCGATTTCACCTAATAAACACAATATTATTCAATTAATATCAAAAAATAACCTATAAATTCGTCAAATTCGTGCGATTCTTATCAAATTTGTTATGAACAAAATCAAATCGAAAACTCAGAAATTACCTCCAGTTGATGATAACAACGCCGATTTCACCTAATAAACACAATATTATTCAATTAATATCAAAAAATAACCTATAAATTCGTCAAATTCGTGCGATTCTTATCAAATTTATTAACAAAATCGAATCGAAAACTCAGAAATTACCTCCAGATGATGATAGTATCGTCAATTCACCTGATACTAACAGAGGATACTGTAATATCGTAGTATTACGGTATCAAGATTGTTACTCCGTATGAATTTCGATTGAATTTGCGAAGAATAGAGAGAGAAAGTGGTGTTCGAAGTGAAGTGTTCGAAGCAGAGAGAAGAAGAAGGAAGAGGAAGAAGAAGAAGAAACACTAAAGCGATACTCAGAGGAAATATCAGCCACAAGATTTTTTTGTGGATTTTGAATTAAAATGTAAAGGGAAAATGGAGGAAAATTTGAGGAGGTGACACGTGGTGAGAAGTTAGTGGGTGAGGGGATGAGTGAGGTGAGTGACTATGCACTTTTTGTGTTGAGAGGATTGTGAGCCACAAGCTCGGGTTAAGGGACGAGTTACTGAGTTTGGTAAGTGAGTCACTGAGTTGGACATGTGGGGTTGTGGGGAGCGAGTTAACCAGCTTTCATGTAAAGTAAGATAAGATGATATAATATAAAAATAATATTAAAAAAAAAAATCAAAAAGAAATGAAATAAAAATAATTATCCGTCACCAATCGATCAGACTCGTTTGGTTACTCATTTACGATCATGTTTTTCTGGATTGAACTGAACTAAACTCAATACAAAATGAATCTTCTAAGACTGAATAATAGCATTGTACAACCAAGGCAAAGCTTTTGAACTTTTGTGTATATTTATTAAGCTTATAAAAATTTATGAGCTGAGTTGTAAATTTTTGAGTTTAAACATTTATGCTATTTAAATCGACAACTTTACACTAAAGCTCAAAAAATTTCTAGCAAAACTCGAAATCTTTGTGATAAAGCTCAAAATCTTAAAATCAGTTGTATATAAAGCTATGTACATCTGGTTGTATAATCATCTAATTGCTGAAAATAAGTTGAAAATAACATGACATTGATCAACGGGAAGTGTAAGATTCCATGAATTACATTTTCAGAAAGTTGTTTGACCTTGATCATAAATTTGTGACAAATTAAACTATCTAAATAAGATTAAATGATTATACTCGATATTCGTTATTGATCTGTTATAAAATAAAGACGAATATATACTTAACGAAAATATCAGTAAATATCCAATAAAAATTGTAAAATAATGGTAAGACGTTAAGACTTGGAATCGAGTCACATAAATATGCGGTCAATTGGACACTACTCCCTCCACATATTATAATGAAAAAAAAATATTGTTAATTAATTTTAATAAAAAAAGAAAATTCAAAAGTAACAAGTGGGAAGAACGTAGGTGCCAGCTGGATAAATAACAGCCTTTAGATTATCCAGCGTGGCAAAAAGCAAGTGCTACGTGGCAATCATAGAGACAAACTCAAGGAGTCTAAGGTTATTGGTTTTTCCTTCCGTCCCAGTGAATTCTTTACGTTTGATTTTTGACACTATTCATGAGGTTGAATGATCTCGAATATAATTTCTAATGTATAACATAAAGTATAGTCACGTGAGATCTTTTTTGAATGGTCATAATAAGTACATTAAGATTATCAAATTTTTAGAACTTTTAATAACACGTAAATAAAGATATGAACGAAATGAAATGTACTTCGACAAGTGTGAAAAAAACAAACGTAAAGAATTCATTGGGACGGAGGAAGTATTTGGTTGTTCATTATCGTAACTGTTAATTATTTGTCTTAAGACTAAAACGTATCGAATAACTTTACATTTGGGCTATATAGAACAACACAATCGTTTTGCTAGTTTGATCTTTCCTTTTGTCTTATCCTTTATATTTGACTCGTTATGAAGATTAAGTCGATATTATATACGTCTATGAGAGATTGACGAATCACATATTACCCACTCAAAAGATTACACATGTTACTAAAATCGTCACAAAATTTATGACGGATGCGTAACAGGAGTTATTGTTTATTTGCAACCGTAGATCTGACAAATAGGTCAACCATGTCGATTTTCGGATTAGGACGGCCACATCAGATTACAAATCAAACTCGAATCTTCAGTTCATATGTCGAGTTTGATTCGAGTCGGATTATTTAGATCGGAGCAATATTAACATGTCTATTTATTTGTAGGGAAATGAAGGAGGGAGGAAGGGGGATTAGGTAATGCAGATCTTCTGTCCCATTTTTGTATCCCACCCTATGTGTCACACCATACACGGGATGACACCTTGCCCGTTGCATAAATAAAATATGCAACAAATATTATAACTTGTTGATGTGTCACTCCGTGTATGGGACAGGAGATCCGCACTGAGAATTAGGACGACCAGTTCAGATTACGAATCAAATTCGAGTCTTAAGTTCAGATATCGGGTTTATTTGGCTATAAATTGTTAGGTAGTCACCATCTCAAAAATGTGTGTAGGATCTTTGAACGTCAACGTGTTATCTCATCTCATATTGAATGTTGGTAGTAATAGTAATAGTAATCGATCGTGGTCGTATATTATAGTTCGTCAAGTGGGCCCATTTTATTTTAGACAAGATAGCAATTTTAATGGATCATGGGCTCCTTATCTTATAGTATATCCTTCTAGTAATTACTAAGACATTAAGTAAGTAAATGTACTTCTCAAATCGTGGCACGTGTCGTGTTGTGGTTAATTGTTTCGGCT
Organism: Agrostemma githago; assembly: GCA_958450325.1. Classification (NCBI taxonomy): domain Eukaryota; kingdom Viridiplantae; phylum Streptophyta; class Magnoliopsida; order Caryophyllales; family Caryophyllaceae; genus Agrostemma; species Agrostemma githago. The sequence continues at coordinate 79,918,989 of OY288241.1, read as the reverse complement.
TTTTTGGGAACTCGGATTTTTGAAAATCGTTTCCGAAAAAATTCTGGTCTTTACCCTAATAAAATGGGTCGGTTTACAAGTTAAGTAGAAATTTAACGGATGTATTTTCAAATTTAACATCTCTCATCTAATCATAATCTCCTAAAATTTTATTTAAGTTACTAAACTCATTGTATAAACAAAATTAATTAAAAAATCGTGCGTAGCGACGAGTTTTGCACCAGTTATACACTACAAGATTTAAACATTCTAGGAGGTCTTACTGGACTACGTCTCGTTTTCTTACGAGTTTTCTTACCACGTCTTCGTGGATTGTTCGGGATATCTTTAGTTCAATTTCAACCTCATATAACAAGTACGGATTACTCCACATTTATCACGGGCGGATCTTGAGACAAAAATTATGGGGGCTGAATAAACATTTTCATAAATTACCACTCCGAAAATTTTATTATTTTTAAATTTCTAACTTTTGATATTAAATCACTCTTTTTAAAACTCTCAAAATGGATAAAATTTGAATTTTATATAAATAAAAAAATCGATAAAACTTATATATGGAGTACTAATTTTTTCAGAAATATATGATACGAAGGAAGTAGTAATCCGTACTAATTATGACATTATGCTGATAAATATTTTAAAGGGAAATAGATTTACAAATCAAGAATAAACGGGTACTGACACACTAAACAAGTGATATAACAGTAGAAGACGGTCTAATTCCGATAAAAATTAGATTTGGATAATGAAAATGAACCCGATTTTGACCTATATATCAAACAAACCCAAATTCTTGTATGAGGCGGTCTCACAGTAAATTTTTTGTGAGACGTCTCACATACTACAAGTTACTATCTCGAGGATTCTACACGTATTTTCTACCAAAACCGAGACCCGGGGAACTTTTCTAAACATTTACAGTTCGTTTCCTACATTTTCCTCAAAATTTCGTTTCGATCTTTTGTTTTCCTCTACCCGGTATTTCAACCTTCATTTCTCTAACTAATTAAGAGACGGAGAATCAAAGATGAAGTAAAACAGCGGGAATGGGAATAATAATCTGTATTTAAAAGGTTTGGAAATAAGTTAAAGCACCTGTTCGTAGAGAGCGGGAAAGAGGTCAATCTTGATTTGAAAAGAAATGAGGAGCAAGCTCAGCTAACCACATCGGATCAATTATTGTGATGTTTCGGATATAATTCTGGTTAGTTCGGAGAAGCTCGTCGAATATTACACAGTCTGCTTTTGTGCGGAATAGTAATGAAGTCGGGTGAATTTGCACGATCTGGCCGCTCGACAAAGCCCTATTCAACACACCAAACACCAATCAGTTCCAAACTCGATAATATTTTTTCAAAAGAAACATCAGTTGATAAATGCTGCATGCAATTGGCAATTGGCATTTGGTAGAGTTCATATGAATCGGGTCAGGGCGGGTAATTTTGAGTTCTTGGTGTGTTACGGCCGTTAAATTAATGGGTTCTTTTGAGTTCAGGTAACTTTGGCCTGAGTTATCTTTGGTCAGTCAGGTGTGATTTGGGTCATTCCAGTAATTATTGTGAGCAACCGTTCTACTGGTGCGACAATAGTAATAATTTGCAATTTATGGTAAAAAGTAACCATTTTAAGGGCTCGTTTGGTTCACCATGGGAAGATGAAGTTACCGGGAACTTTAAATTCACGTGAATTTGTATTTCATGGGAATTAAAAAATATTGTTTGGTTGCCATGTGGGAAATGACTTCATGCGGGAAGTTCTACACACCGAGGGGGGCCTTGGTGAGTAACTTCCCCCATTGTGGAGGAAGTGACAATTCCCGGGAGGTGGCAATTCCTGGGAAGTGGGCAACCAAACAACTCCCTGAAAATGCACTTCCTGGGAACTTGCACTTCCCGGTAATTGGATGAGTAACCAAACGACCCCTAAGTTAGTTACCGGCTTACCGCTTTCATATAAATAGTTACCACGTTTTCGTATTAAAAAGTGGTCACTATTTAACCTAATGCGGTCACTAAATAACCTAACATTTCATCGTAAATTCCTAGTTTTAAGTCCCGTCGTGCGGTACAACAGTTGTACACTCTAATTTGTGTCATGACTAAGGGTTATTGTTATTTACGGAGTATAATGTTTTTAATCTTAGGTTTGATGACAAATTTGTTGTTTCCGATCATTTTTCACTGATTTTGTGTACGACTATTTAGGCTCAGTCAATATCTTGGGACGGGTCAAATTTAGATTATGCAGCTCGGATGTTCGGTCCACTTTACATGTCGACCTGAGGTATTGTGCCCATTCAAATTAACTTGTTTTGGTTCAAAATGCTTTTCGGATTAAATTTGAAGTCTTATGCAAATGAAATGTTATAAAGGTTCTTAAGAAAGGCGACGATGCACAAGAAATCAAAGTGAAGAATTAAGTACCTGTATGTACCCTCGGGCTGTCGCAAAGCAGCATTCAAGAAAAAAGAGGCAGCAAGGCATCTGCGAAATAGAAGCATATCCTCCCCGCACGAAGAAATACGAAAGCCCATTTGTCTAATATGGGACTGAATTTGGCTGCAAGAAAGAACCCAACAATCTTTCAAACCGATAAACTATGATCTGAAACATTTGTGCCTAAAACAAGTTTCCAACCAGTCTACTACAACAATCGGTAAGACAGACAATACCTGTGCACATCACGGGCATGTCGTAGTGAGCGAGCATTCACAAAGTTGTCTTTGCACCATTTCCTCAAACTCTTGAGAGATTTTTCCTTGTTAGATCCCGCGTTGGTCTTATTCAAGAACTCGTCACATGATCTATACACATTAATAAAGGTGATGTGATCTCCTTCTGGACTTGCAAAATGTTTTATCACATTCTTCGCCTGGTCTCAGCAACAAAAACAGGCAGGTCAATCAACGGACATGGGTTCATTTTGGAAAGAAAGCAACTCACGAGATCATAAATTTATACCAACAACAACAACAACATCAGAGCTTTAGTCCCAAAAGATTTGGGGTCGGCTAACATGAATCAGAATCTAAGGTCGTCAAGCCGTCATCCCCAAAACAAATAAAAAAATAAAAGCGAACAAAGAAAAGGAAAAATAGTAAAATAACGTTTCAAAATCAATTTGAAAGCATGTAATTACATCAACAATTTATACCATAGCAAAAAAAAAAAAAGTCAAATGAGAAGATAGCATGTAATTACATCAACAATTAAATCGTAAACATATACAAGTGACTTGAAAGTGTTCATTATACACACACATCACCATTTAAGATGTTTTAGAGGTTACGACCTTTTACAAACTTGTGTCAAATGTTAATTGATAAGTACACGATCACTTTACAACAATATTTTATTTTTTTTAATGATTCTCTGTGAAGAGGTCAAATACTCGGATGTTACTATGTAAGTTACAATAGTAAGAGTACAGCTATGAAACATGGCCGAGGGGTGCAAGCATCCACATGAAACGAGATCATAGTAAAAACAACCGCATGGAAAAAAGGCAGTAGTAATAAGCTGGAATAATTCCACGTTTGTACCTCATCTTGCTTGTCACGTGGCATATAAAAAATAGATTCGACAGAGAGCATTGCCACAGTTATCAGCATTTCCTCCAAGCAGTCGAATTGACTAGATAAGATTAGAGCCTTGGAATAGACGGGGTCTAATGGAAGTTTAGCCATCTGCTGCCCTACAGGATCTGATAACTTAGATTCGTCTGTTAGAGCCCCGAGCAAAAATAATTCTTCCAGAGACTTCACGATGGACATCCTGCCCAAAGTTTTCAAAATTATCGAAAATCAAAAGCTATCCCCTTTCCACAAGGAGCCATAAAACTGAAATTTCCAAACTACCATCATCATTGAATAAAAACTTGAAGTTGTCAGACTAATTTCTCACTGCTTTTTTCGTACTTACCTTGAAGGCTTTTCCATAAAGTCGAAGCCTATAATGTCGTCAACACCTAATGCTTTGAGCTGTAAAATGACATTGGAGAGGTTGCATCTTTTGATTTCTGGCACTGTGGAATCCAGAAGTTTCTCAAACTCGTTCTCTGGATAGAGGCGGAAGCATTTTCCTGGACCTTCACGCCCTGCACGTCCACTGAAAAGAAAGTATAACTTCGAAATTTAGACTGATTGAGCATCATCCTAACCATTGTGCTTATTTACGATTTCAGAGGAGAAAATGACAAACTAAAGGCCGTGCCATCACATGCCCACAGATAAAGCAACTACTAAACGACAATTTAACTTCTAAAATAAATGCTTGAAGTTGTATATCAATCTGATAGCTTGAGGAAAAAAAATGTCAATCCAACTAGCCAAAAGCCATACAGAACTGTTGCATCTAAAAAGACAGCCTCTCAGTTCCGTTATTGGTCCCAAACCACTATGATACAAAGTCCTGGGTAGCATAGTTGAATGATACATAATGTCGGGCTTGTTTTTGGTTGGAAATGCTCCAAAATGGTAGGAAGAGTGGTGATTCTTAATAGATAAATTCCGCCCATTTCTTCATCCATCTACATGTATGGAAGCGTCAAATAACCCTGACACTAAGGCTAATGAATGACTTCTAATGATAAGAGTACCAATAGCGTAAGGCAAACAGTCAAGCATGTATTCATACCTACCTCCTTTGAAGAGCTTGTGCTTTAGATGTAGGTATAATGCTTAATGATTCTACCCCTGTTCGTGGATTGAAGTTACGTGCTTTCACCACTCCAGGGTCAATAACATACTTTATTCCCGGTATGGTCACTGATGTTTCTGCAATGTTTGTCGCAAGAATTACCTAGAAGAAGTATTCAACTTTTATCAGCCTTCAACTCAATAAAGTAGATACAGGTATAAGATTAATTTTTAGCTCTCATGTTCATATTTATATTGTTGTATTGTAACGTTTCTGGTATTAATATGCAAGGGGGAAAAGAACATGTTTGTATCCTTTACCTTACGAAAGCCATCTGGTGCAGGCATGAAAACTTTCATTTGCTGTTCAGAGGGAAGAGAAGCAAATATAGAAACCGTTACAAGATTTTGGTTGCTATCAGGGAATTGACGTAGTTTCTCCCTCACGAGCCCCTCAACACTTTCAATTTCTTCTTGACCAGTCAAAAATACGAGTATGTCACCAAGTGCCTCCTCTAAGTGAATCTGCAAATGCAAAGATCGAAATAATACACCATGGAAATCTTTATCACGTAAATTCGTCATCATTCACAGTTCAGAATGAGGCCAAAAAAAACACTCAATGATTATGATAATTTTATCCAGTACCAAGAACTATGGACTACCTGAAATATAGTTGATATTGCTGCTTCCACATAGTCAGACTGGGGATACAGAGTATATAACACATCCACGGGGAACTGTCTGCCTTGGACATGGACAGCTTTTGCACCACCAAAATACTCGGAGAAAATTTGAGCATCTAAACTAGCAGACATAATTATCAACTTCAGTGGTGGAAGCTTTCTACTCTGGCACTGCTTGAGAGGAGCCCCATTTTCTTTATCCAACTTTACGTCACCATTTATCTTTGTCCCGCGAAGGTTAAAGGAGTCTTTTTCAGCTTGAGATCTTTTTTTCTGAACATCTTTCAGCAATCCCAGTAACACGTCAGTGTGAACAGTTCTTTCATGAGCTTCATCAACAATGATAACTGAATACTTAGATAAATATGGATCCAACAATGATTCCCTGAATATAAGAAACACTCGTGTCATCATAAATTCATAAAGTGACAAAATAAAGGCGTAAAGTTCCATATCAAGGAGCAACCAAACCATTACATAATGTCTCTCCTGTGTAGAATTAAGAGCACCGATAAGTCCATAACTATAAAGTAGCACAACTTAGCATTTTGAAAGTAAACGACAAACTTCATGGCATTTAAAAATGTGATAAAACAACGTATGGATGTACCTCAATAACAATCCATCAGTCATATACTTGATCCTTGTTGAACCAGAAGTCATATCATCAAACCTTATAGAATAACCAACCTTTTGACCTAAAGGCACACCACATTCTTCAGCTACTCTTTTTGCTACAGTGACAGCTGCAACACGCCTTGGTTGGGTAACCCCTACCATTTTTCCTTCACGGCAGAAACCAGCCTTAAACAGGAACTGCGGTATTTCTGTGGCATATAAGAAAGGTACTCATTCAACAAGACGGTCACAGATAAGGCCCTCTCACAAAAAAAATATCGGGAAATCAATTCTCACTTAATGGTTTTAGGATTAAACTAATCTGTAACTTTACATGAAACCGTTCACCATGAATGTTCGTAGTTGCCGGTGAACTTCCAGAGAGTTAAGCAACAAGAAGCAATACTCTGAAAATTTCGAGAACTTTGCGAAGGTGAAATGAGTAGTTTGTGTAGGAATGTCTTACTCTATAATTTGTGTATCAACAAATAGTTATATTTTACAGGTTGCATTGTTTCTCGAACCCACAAACTACACATAATTGAAATTCTTTTACATAACAATAGAGTAACCGGGCAATCACACAAGCAATACAATTGATCAATTGAAAAACTTACGAGTCGTTTTGCCACTTCCAGTTTCACCAACAATGATAAGAGTTTGATTCTTGCATACTTCTTCGACTAAACGCTTCTCAACTATCAAAATTCAAAACAAAATCAACATTACTTCCACAGTTCAATCAATAAGCCAAACCTAAATCTCCTGATGAACAGCTTAACCGAATTTTCTCAGCAATTTCATTATTTCAACATTACTCCTGCAACTGAATCGAACAGCTAAACCTAATTTCCTGATGAATTCCCAGTACTACTACTACTACCGTAATACTCCATTGAACAGCTTAAACGAATTTTCTCAGCAATTTCATTATTTCAACATTACTCCTACAACTCAATCGAACCGCTAAAGCTAAATCTCCTGATGAATTCCCACTACTACTACGACTACCGTGATACTCCATTGAACAGCTTAACCGAATTTTCTCAGCAATTTCATTATTTCAACATTACTCCTACAACTCAATCAAACAGCTAAACCTAATTTCCTGATGAATTCACACTACTGTTACAGTAATACTCCATCGAACAGCTTAACCGAATTTTCTCAGCAATTTCATTATTTCAACATTACTCCTACAACTGAATCGAACAGCTAAACCTAATTTCCTGATGAATCCCCACTACTACTACTACTACTACTACCATAATACTCCACTGAACAGCTTAAACGAATTTTCTCAGCAATTTCATTATTTCAACATTACTCCTACAACTCAATCGAACAGCTGAACCTAATTTCCTGATGAATTCACACTACTGCTGCTGCTGCTGCATTATACTCAATTGAGCAGCTAAACCTAAATTTTCTCAGCAATTTCATTAATTCAACATTACTCCAAAAACTCAATCAACAGCTAAACCTAAATTTTCCTGATGAATTACACTACTACTACTACTACATTACTTCCACGGCTCAATCGAACGGCCAAACCTAAATTTCCTGATGAATTACACTGCTACTGCTACTACATTACTTCCACGGCTCAATCGAACGGCCAAACCTAAATTTCCTGATGAATTACACTGCTACTGCTAGTAGTACTACTACAGTAATACTCCACTGAACAGCTAGACGTAAATTCTCTCATCAATTTCAATGTTACTCCTACAACTCAATCGAACAGAACAAACCTAAATTTCCTGATGAATTACACTGCTTCTACTACTACATTACTTCCACATCTCAAATGAACAGCCAAACCTAAATTTCCTGATGAACTACACTACTACTACAGTAATACTCCATCAAACAGCTAGGCGTAAATTCTCTCGTCAATTTAAACATGACTCCTGCAACTCGATCGAACACGCAAACCTAAATTTTCTTACACTGCTGCTGCTGCTACAGTACTACTCTATTGAATAGCTAAACCTAATTATTCTCATCAATTTCAACATTACTGCTACAACTCAATCCAACAGCTAAACCTAATTATTCTCATCAATTTCAACATTACTGCTACAACTCAATCCAACAGCTAAACCTAACTTCCTAATCAATTTCTACAATTACAAGTGAGAAATGCTGTATCATACCAGAAGCAATAGGAAGCGATTTCGTCTGCTCCAAAATCTTCTGCCGCCTGCGTTACGAACGAACGATAATTCATCGGAGCTCAGAAACTAAGTTTAATTTGGATAAGAAAAACAATTAGAGAGAAGAGAACCTGAAGTTGCTATTGTTGTTGTTGCTGTTGCTGTTGCTGTTGTTGTTGTTTGAAACGGTGCCGTTTGAGCGGCGAGCTTGCGAGTTCGCCATTGATGGCATGTCTATACGTTAGAACCCTAGTTTCCGCGATGAATGATGAATCAAATCAATTTGGGGGAAAAGAGTGTGAAAAGTGACCTAGCCTAGTGGCTAAGACCAAGTACCGTTCAGTCGTTCACAATAGGTTCTATGATGTTATTACGCGTGCGATTCGTTGAACAAAAAAAAGTCATAACAAATCGGGTAGGCTAAAATTTTAAAACTCGTTCAAAATTGCCGTGTACGAGTACTTGTTATTTGGGGGCACAGATTGAATTGAAGACATCTGAAGAGTAGTCCACGGAGAGGTGGTAACAAAATCAGAAGAAAACGAAACGTTACGTCACTAAGTAGATCTCTCGAATCGTAGAGTATAATAAAACACGGTTTTTGGATATCCGAGATCCTGAAACAAAACTTGAGGAAAATTGACGAGTATACTCCTCATAAGCAGGTCATATGGCACGTCCTCAGAAACTTTTAGGATTAACAGAAGAGAACAAAGAGTATCGGAAAGCGATAAACTCGCGTAGGATAAAACTCGTGCAAAAGAGGTGTGCGGTACTTGTTATTTGATGCCGACTTTGAACTGGATACATTTTGAAAAGACTGCGTGAACGTGGTAAGAAAACTGGAAGAAAATGAGTTGAGAGTATCGGAAAGCGATAAACTCGCGTAGGATAAAACTCGTGCAAAAGAGGTGTGCAGTACTTGTTATTTGATGCCAACTTTGAACTGGATACATCCTGAAAAGTCTGCGTGAACGCGGTAAGAAAACTAGAAGAAAATGAGATGTTGCTTGGTGAGACCGCTCGTACGACTCAAATCATAATGTATAATACTCAGTACACGATTTTCGGACATCCGAGATCCCCGAAACAAAACTTGCCAAAATTAGTCTGCTATATTTCCCTTCCCAGGTCATAAGACGCGTCCTCTAAATTTATAAAACCAACGGAAGAGAACTGAGAGTATCAGAAAACAATAAACTCGTGCAGGCTAAAAATCGAAAACTCATCCAAATGTCTTCACACCATTAATATCTTTCGTTTTACATATTATGGCTTGTTTGGGAATTAGGAATTGGAATTGAATTTCGGATTTGAAATGATTGAAGTGTTTGGGAAAATCGATAATTTGGAATTGGATTTGAGATGAATTCCATACCAATTCCAACTTTGTTTAAATTTTCTCAAATGACTATCCCATGGTAGTCATTCAATTCCGTCACAATTCATTTTTTTTTTCCACGTAAATCTAGTCGGAATATATATATATATATATATATTTTTATTAATTTTTGTCCCTAATTGAAAATATACATTTTCATCATGAAAAAAAATTCAAAAATTATTTTTTTGTGACCTCGACCCGGCTCTGCCCCGCCCAATTCCAATTCCATGGATACCCAACAACATTTTAGAATTGGAAATGAAATTGAATGTCAATAATTCAATATCTAGAATTAGATTCATGAAAATGAAAATAATTTATGTCTCCAAACGCTCCCTAACAAAAATTATAAAAATTCGATATATATACCACATGACTATATTTTCTCTTATAAATTGTCAAAATATTAACGATTTTCTTCAATTGTGAATAGTATTCAAAAGGAAATTGTACCCCTTTAAATGGTGACTAATCCAAGAGAGATGAGAAGGACATGACGAAGGTGTAAGATTGATTTAACCATGATATGGGAAGGAAAAGGTTGGTAAAAGCTGTAAATAAGAAGACACAGAATCAGAGAAATGGTAGTAGCAGTAAAAAAAGGTTAAAAAAATACAGTAAAAAGTGAAGTGGGGCTTCAATTCATTGGGAATAGAGACATTGTAATTTCGAGGTAAATCATCAAGTTATGGGAATCGGGTTGTGGACTAGAGAAGTAAAGATGCTAGTTAGCTTTTTACCCATCATCAATCCCCAAAACCCAATTATTGTACCATAATCTCTCGTTTGTGACGGATATTATTCATACGGAGTATTAATCTTATAACATGTCGAGATATAAGATCGTCGTGTTCTTTTGGATTTCTTTTAATCTCACTTGAATTCAGTTAATTTCAGTTCAATTCAGCCTCACGTAGAGCTAGGGGTGCTCAAAAATTGACCCGGACCGGACCGGACCGTAAGGTCCGGGTCGGTCCAGACCGGGGCACGTACCGGTCCGGTCTCCGGGTCCCAAAAAAGTTGGTAACCGGTCCCCGGTCCGGTCCGGTCCGGTCCGGTCCGGTCCACACTTTAAAAAAATATCAAATTTAGTGTATTTTTACGGTCCGGTTCGGTCCGGTCCGGTCTTAAGAGGGTCCGGTCCGGTCCGGTCCGGGTTTCTTTGTTAACCGGTCCGGTCCGCGGGTTTGGGTTTTTTGGGTTTCCGGTCCGCGGGTCAAACCGGTCCGGTCCGGTCCGGTCCGGGTTTGGACCGGTGAACACCCCTACGTAGAGCTGGCAAATCGGGTCGGACCCATCTCGGTGACCCGGTCTGGCACGAAAATAAGCACGACCCGGTCCAACACGGTGATGACGTGGTGAAAAGTACGGGCACGACACGATCGGTCCCAAGTTTGGCCACGATGCCGATTTGAAGAAAAGCCCGTGCCTAGGCACGGTTGGGCCAACACGACTCTAAATCCCAAAAAAATGAAAAATTCTAAAAATTTGACCAGACACGACGTCCCGACACGACACGGTGAGCCAGACACGATTGAGCCGGGCGGGACGAGCACGAAGCACGGCCCGTCACGTCCGGTTTGCCAACTCTAGCCTCATGAGTTTCTTTTTGGCTCAGTTATTATGATTTACTTTAGTTTAGTGCAAAAATGAAAAAGAGCTTGTACGTATCATCATTTAACTCGTATATATCCATCATAAGAGGGACCGACTGTGATAGTACTCCGTAGTAGTAATTTGAATCATATACTCCATGGATTATTATTGTTCGGGGTAGAAAGAGGCCAAAGAGTAGTTATTCGAGTATCAACCGAGTTTTTTTTTTGGTATAACAAAGCGCGCACTTAGTCGCAGATGAGAATCGAACCCCTGACCTCTTGATCAGGGTAAGGAAACTCTAACCACGTGAGCTGAACCTTCCTCTCATCAACCGAGATTTTATAAGTGTAATAAGACTATATATACTCTGTCCAAGGTCAAAACGCGTTAAATAACTCTACTTGGATAACTGTTTGACACTACTTTGCATCTGTTTTATCTTTAAGACGGATATAAATATCTTAATAAAGAAAATTTGCGGCACAAACGGTAGAGTAGTGCCCTAAAATATAGGGACTAGGAATGAATACGTTACATGGAGGCCATGCAGGAATCAATAATCGATAATCGAGCAATCAATAAGTTTTGGTCAAAACGGTGCGAGGAAATACGATTTATTTTATCATGGTCCTCTGACATCAACATTAATATTGTTTTATACTCCGATTAACTTATTAAAAAAAATTTAACAGAATTTTATTGATGAATCAAAATAATTACAGATTAAAATTATTATTATTATTATTATTATTATTTTTTATCATCAACTGGAACTTGCATTAAGATTGAAATAAATTACAAGAAGAGCAAAACTAAGTCGAGTGAAAATAAAAGCAGCTGCGCGAGCCCCCGCGTCCTGAGAGATGGAGAATTTCTGAATCCGCTTGAGCAAAGCAGCGGCCTTCGCGTCGAGCTCCCTCAGAGAAGAGAAAGATAAAGGTAGGAATCCATACCCAATTTTGGTGCATAAATCTCCATACTTGGCGCACCTACACTGAGCAGCATCAGCGACCGCGCGACCAGGCAGAAAATCAGACATCGTGGACTGAGTCAAAGGGAACGACCCGGTCAGATCGACACACACATCACGCCCCCTATCTCAGAAATAAAGAAGCAAAATCCTGAAAATTATTATTATTATTATTATTATTATTATTATTATTATTAGCTAATGTCAAATGTACAGTCGATTAGTTAGCCTCAGTGATGGATCCAGAAAATTTCCGCCACAAAATCCTGGATAAAATTTAGAAACTATTTATACATATTAAAATTATAATAGTTTGATTTTTTTATCCAAAAAATGAGACAAAATATCAAAAAAAAAAAAAGAAAAAAAAAACTTTATTAGTGTGATCATCGATTAACGAGATTAATTGTGCTAATTTTGATGTATAACAGTACATAACACACTAAACTACGCAATAATAATCAGTCTGGAAACAATAAGATTTTGATTTAGGACAAATATTCGTCCCAACAAACTCCCAAAGAAACTTCAAGCTCAAGATTGTATTCTTGTAATACATGTTTCGATTTTTGGTCTATCTTCGGATGAATATATCTATTTTTAAAACACGACAAATTTCTTCTTTTGATCTGTTATTGGTTTGAAATGGATACGTCTATATTACAAAAGAATTTTGTGATTTTTCCGATAAATTGAGGGTTAATTAACTGCTTCCTCTGTCCATTTTTAATCTTCTTACTTTCCTTTTTGAATTGTCCATCTTTAAACTTCCTACTTACAATATTTTCTCTTTTGGTTGATTTTGGTGGTCAATATAATTTCTGACCCCACTTTTTTTTCTCAACTTTCACTTTCCACCACACACTTTCACTTCACCCTTAGGGCTCGTTTGGTTCACCATGGGAGGATGGAGTTACCGGGAACTTTAAATTCACGTGGATTTGTATTTCATGGGAATTAAAAAATATTGTTTGGTTGCCATGTGGGAAATGACTTCATGCGGGAAGTTCTACACACCAAGGGGACTTGGTGAGTAACTTCCCCCATTGTGGAGGGAGTGGCAATTCCCGGGAAGTGGGCAACCAAACAACTCCCTGAAAATGCACTTCCTGGGAACTTGCACTTCCCGGTAATTGGATGAGTAACCAAACGACCCCTTAACTTTTGTGTCAACTCCTCCATGATGTTTAAATTTGGATGGATAGAGGAAGTACTAAACTACAATCAGATGTTGAATTGATACTCTTTCTGTCTCGATTATTTGACAGACAAGTAGAGAAGCTAGAGGGGACAAAGATGTGAAGAGACAAGCAAGGTTGAGTTGATATGTACAGTACAATGAGCCATGCATAATTGCACATGGTGATGGTCTAACTCATTACTCATTAACCAGACCTAGCAATGGCTACCCTGCCATCTCTCAATTTTCAAATTCAAATTTCCTCATAAATCGTCGGTCATGTTCTTTTCGATTTATTTTCTACCTCTATTAAGTTCATTTGATCAGTAATCGATTCAATTCAGTTCACTTGAATTTCAATTTAATTTAACAGTTGATGAGATAAGTTGTACTCCGTATACGGTAAGAACAAACAAATCATCTTTTCAGTTACAACTTATACAAGTTGTGACAGAATTTAAACATTAAAATGTACTCCTTCCGTTCCAATGAATTGTTTACCTTTGCTTTTGACACCAAGGGAAAAAGAACCAATGTGAAAGTGACATGTGAAGCCAATGGTCAAATTACATACAAAAACCATTCATAAAATAGAAAGACAAACAATTCATTGAGACGTCTCAATATGGAATAGACAAACAATTCATTGGAACGGAGGGAGTAACTATTTTATGAATAGAAATTATTCATATGATAAAAAAGAAAAAAGACCACAAAATGATTACTTTTAAAAATTAAAAAGGTATGGATTTGGTCTTTTTTTTTTTAAATAAAATATAATGACATTTTTTTTTTCAACTTACGGCCGTCACAAGAGAGGTTAATTGAGGAAATACTCCTATGTATTAGTGCAATCATTATTTGGTGATATTTGAATCGACTCTATAAAAAAATTATACAACCAGTTGTATATATATAGCTCTATGTACAACAAGTTTTATGATTTTGAGCTTTATCACAAAGATTTCGAATTTTATTATAACCTTTCTGAGATTTAATGTAAAGCTGTCGAGTTAAATCACATAAATATTTAAACTCAAAATTTTACAACTCAGTTCATTAAAAATATACAAAAGCTCCACAATTTTGTTTTATGCATAATCCTACTTTTCGAATCGATTTTGAGTCTCTGACGAACCAATATAACCTGTTTCAAGGAAAACTAACTGATATCGAGAATTCAATAAAATAGTTGTAATTTTGTACTCTAGATGGGGGGAAGAAAGAGACTAGACACATTGTTTGGACAAACTATGAAGTAGAGTATGAACTAACCAAAGAAAATCAAAGATTAGAAAAGTACTCATATTTCACAAAACCCTTTATAATATGGGGGGCCATGAAGTTGGCTTTTTATTCTTTTTAGGGAGACAAAACAATCCAAATTTATGAACTATAAAAAGAAAACTTTTGGTATAGGGACAACTCACAATTCCCTATTATTCAAAATCCGTTCTCTTCGATCGAAATAGGCTGAACTGAATTGAAATGAAATGAGCTCAACTGAATTGAAATATGTTGAATTAGTTGAGAGTTTGAGACAAAATCGTAAGCAAATGATAGACAAAACTATGAAAAACTTTTGGGAGAGGGACAATTCACAATTTCCTATTCAAAATCCGTTCTCATCGATCGAAATAGACTAAATTGAACTGAACTGAAATGAAATATGTTGGATTGAATTGAAATATGCTGAATTAGTTGAAACAATATCGTAAACAAATGATCAAGATTCCAGATGGAGAAAGTACGTCATCGATGTTAGAAATGTAACAAAGTTAAAATTTGAATCTATGTAATTATTGAACAAAACTATAAACTACAAAGTTGAAGAAAAAAAAAAATCTAAATTTTTTAAAGTAGGACATTTTTTAGGATAGCGATAGGGCGCCACCCGGTGATGTTGAATCTCGGCGCCACCATAATTAAAAAATAAGAAAATGAAAAAAATGAAAAATTAAACTTTTATTTTTACACCAACCACTTAAGGGCAGATAAGTAATTATATATACATCTAAATGAAAATTACTAGTATCTTTTAATCTTTTATACAAAATACAAATCTTATTTTAATTGTTACAACGATTATGTTTCTTTATCATATTTTATACTTACATTTTTATTTATAATTCTATTCTTGGAGCATAATATTCATCGTTATTTTCTTATGTACGACCATACTGTGCAACGGAAGTAAGAACATACACAAATGAGATGAAATACCGGCATTCGTCTTATCAATCGTCCGGTTATACATCATATCATATAACAAAGTAATAGTACTAAATACCGGCATTTTATTGTGTGTTATGCTAGGGAGTAACAAATTAACCACGATCCCCTACAAATATGACTAATATTAAGGGAGAATCTAAGGTTTTTTTTACTATTAGTATAATTAAAATTACTAAAAACACCCTTTTACTATTAATTGATTTAATATTAAGTTTTTAAAAAGTAAAATAAAAATAATTAAATAAATCATTATTATATTCCGGTGGCGCACAAATTGAGCATCACCGGGTGGCGCCATCTCATTTTCCCATTTTTTATGTGCAAAAAGTTACACTAAAACTACATAATTAGAACTAGATTAAGGAGAAAAAGTAGTGATAATTAATTAATTAATTACTTAATTAACCTAATTAATTAAGTGAGGTTGATCAAGCTTAATATATGATGGACTGCCCTCACTACTTCATCAGCTGATCCCACTTTACAATCATCTTCCATCTGCATTAACAATAATTACAAATCTTTATCAGTTGTTGTGTGAGACAGTCTGATACCGTTAAACAGTCAATGATAAACCAATCTTTAGGTGATTAGGTCCACCGATTCAAGTTCAGATAGTAAAGTCAATGAACGGGCTGTACTTATTATACAGTTATATTCACTAATTATGTTAGATGTCACTTGCTAATAACGTTATTGAGAGACCATTTTTTACAAGTTTTTGGCTGTTCATAAATCGAGAACTACTAAAAACACAAATATTTAGAAAAATATTACCTTTAAATTGAAAGAGTAACTTTACTCACTCATTATATTTAGAAAACCGTTTCTCACAAGTTTTTTGGCTGTTCATAAACTTGATAACTACTAAAAACACAAAATATTTATTAAAATCGAAATAATTTTTTTTAAAAATGTTACCTTTAAAGTTACTCACCTATTATGTTAGATGTCTCTCGGTAATAACGTTATTGAGAGACCGTTTCTTACAAGTTTTTGGCTGTTAATAAACTCGATCGACAACTACCGAAAACACAAAATATTTATTGTAATTGAAATAATTTTTTTAAAAAAATGTTACCTTTAAATTGAAAGAGTAATGGACAAGGGAATGCAATGCAAGGAAGTAATGTCTCTCACTAATAACGTTATTGAGAGACCGTTTTTTATAAGTTTTTGGCTGTTCTTAAACTCGATAACTACTAAAAAAACACAAATATTTAGAAAAATGTTACCTTTAAATTGAAAGAGTAATGGACAAGGGAATGCAAGGAAGTGATGTTGAGGTGAAGAATAGTAAGCCTAAGTTCTTCAAAACCTAAAAGAATTTTTAGAAGTTGACCATCAACTCTTCTTCTTTGACATTGAATCTTCAAGTTGACATGATTTTGTATCATAATCACTTTAATATCTGCCAAATCTGACCTATTTTCTGCCCTAAACTCCTCTTTTCTACCTTGTGTAGTCAAATTACCATCATACCCTTCTCCTCCTCCACCTCCACCTCCTTTGAAGTCAAAATAACTAAAAGGAGAGGCGGTGGTGGCGGCGGTGGTGGTGGAGGACACGGCCGAGGCTGAGACAGAGGCGTCAGCCTCGGCCGAGGTGGTGGTGGTGGTGTGTTGGGATTGTATCATCATCATCATTGCCTTTTGAGCTTGTAGGGTTTCTAGCATTTGCTCCATTTCCTTCACATAATCTATTGCTCCTCCTATTATTGATGCTTGGTCACCCTACATACATTAATTGTACATACAACAAAACAAGCTAAATTAAATCATTCAAAACCATTTTTTTATTAGCTGTCGTGTCGCGTATCTGATTGAGAACTGATAACCCTATAGGGAATAGTCAGACATTGATTAACTACTATGTTACTCGTACTTAAGAACATCGTTATTTGGTTTTCATCATGCCGCGTATCTGATCCATATCATGTCCAATATGATACGACATGACATTTCAACACTAATATAGAATTAGAAACATCATTAAAAGTAACATAACTTTGTAGAATTGTAGGGTACACCCTTCAAAACAAGCTAATTAAACCATTCAAAACCCCTTTTTTTAATTGTCGTATCGCGTATCTGATTGACAACTGATAACCCTATAAGATTAGAGAATAGTCGACATTGATTAACTACTATTTATGTTACTTAAGAACATCGTTATTTGATTGTCATATCGCGTATCTGATCCATATTAGAAACATCATTAAAAGTAACATAACTTTGTAGAATTATTGTAGGGTATACATACCCTTCAAAGTTAAGCACTCTAAAGTGACTAAATTACCACCAAACAAAGTGTATAACTTCAAGTAGAAAATGCCAAAAAGAAATCTACAAGTACTTTTAATTTCAAAAATGCCAAAAAATCCAAAAATTAAAGAAAAAATTGGACTAACTAACCCTTTGAACATAAGAAGAAGGCATCAATGAACGAAGAGCATGAAGATGATCATTCATTTGTCGTCGACGGTTTCGTTCCACAGCAATGTGACTCATCCTTTGGCTCTCAACCTCTTCTTTGTTCTTACATTCCTTCTTATTATTACATGTTCTCTTCCTTTTCCTCCTCTCTTTTGGACCAACATTTCCTAGGGGTATTTTGGTAATTTCATCCTCTAGGCCGGTCTCGGGTTTTACTTTGGTGTTATTATTATAAGTTAGGGTTTCAGAGTCGTTCTGGTCGAAACCAGCGTTATTTTGGTGTTCAATTAGGTTCTGATCAGAATAATAATAACGGGTTTTCTGGTGTTGTATGGTATTGTTATTATTAGTTAGGATTTCAGAGTCGTTCTGGTCGAAACAACCAGCGTTTTCTTGGTGTTCAATTAGGTTCTCAGAATAATAATAACGGGTTTTTTGGTGTTGTAATCTTAGGAGAAGTTGGAAGTAATTAGGTTGTTGTTGGATTTGAAGTAATGGGATTTCATCTTGTAAATTTGGTAGTGAATTGTAATAATAACCTTGTTGTTGTTCTTCTTCATTATTATTGTATGAATAATAATCATCAAATTTGTAACTAGTAGTGCTTCCAAAATTGCTCACAAATTCTTCCAACCAACCCACATCTAAATCTTCTTCATTCAACTGTTTTTCAACACAAAAAAAATCGTAATTAAATGTCGTACTCGACTATTTTATTCACAATATTTATAAACTAAGAAAAATGATAAATACAGACCTAATTAAATAACTAAAAAAAATCACAATACATGCATTAGTTACAATGATTTTTTTTTATATTATCAAATCTAGAATATATTAAATACGGAGTAATTAAATACAATATTAAGGATTGTATCTATCATTTCAAATAAATTAAAAATATTACATATTATATTTTTTTGGCCTAAGACTTACTTATAAAACTCAATGTTCGTGTCCGACTATCTAGAGTCGGACATGAATACACATAGACAACATGAATGGTCGAATTGTCGAAGTAACATAAGTAAGAAAAATGTGAAAATATCACATGAAATTAATAAGAGGTGTCATAAAACAAGGAATAATAAGGGAATAAACATTTTTTTTTTCAATATCTAGGTAGATATACACATAATAGCATAACATGATGCAATAAATGTAGAGGAATGTAGGTAAGTGTAGTAAATGCAAACCTAAATTAATTCAAATAAACAAATAAATAAATAAATATATGAGTAAATAAATAAATAAACAATAGGTATATATATTAAATAAATAAATTAATTAATTAATATTAGTAGTAAATTAATTAATATAATAAAAAGGTGAATATATATTGTATAGGAAGAGAACATACAAAGGGAGTAATAGGAGGTTGAAGTCTCTCCATTTATTTATTTAAAATCAAAGTAACAAAGTTTGGTGAAGTGTACAATGAAGCAATAAATATAGGTCACTTCCTTTATATATATAAATAAATATAATGCCTTTAGAAAATAATAAGAAAATTATTTCCTACTTTTTCCCAAGAAAACCAACATTCCTTCTAATGCAATTGTAGTAATTACAAAACTCTCCAAATATAGCAAGTATAATTATGTATTCCCTCCGTTCCAATCAAAAGTTATTGATTTCTTTATGTTTTGAAGTTTATACTATTACGTATCCTACAATATTGTGCGGAGTAATTATGTACTCCCTCCGTTTCAATGAATTGTTTGTCTTTCCTTTTGGCACCAAGGGTAAGAGATCCAATGAAAAAGCGACATGTGGCGCAAAACTCATGAGAATAGTCAAACTGCATATAAAAAACATTCCTAAAATAGAAAGGCAAACAATTCATTGAGACGTCTCAATATAGAATAGACAAACAATTCACTGGGACGGAGGGAGTACGTCATTGCAATCGTGTTGCTCACGAGCTCGCTCAAGCTATGTCTTTTGCCGTGGGAGAGCGCTTCTGGAATGACTATGCATGGACTGACCAGTAATGTGGACTCTCTTATTTCTGATGATTTCAATAGTTATAATCCCGGTCTTCTTTATTTTCTCGGTCTGTATGTCAAAGACAATACGAGTAGATAACTATAGATTTGAACAAAATGGGCTCGTTTTTAAACAACACTACGTGTTAGATCGTTTGTGTTGACGTTTTTCTAAATGAATCATGAATTTATATTTAGAATGATACCGTTTTTTATTTGTTAGATCGGTTTGCGTTTATATTTAAATTTGATTATTTTTAAATTAATATTAATAGAATATAAATGTATGATTTTATATATTATTATGAATGATTTATTTAAAATTAAAAGAGATAATTAGAAGATGAGACATGCAAAGGTCCCCTAAGCATTATTGGTGTGGCAGGATTGTCCATGGCCAGACACTTTGTGGGGACATTTTAGAGAGAAAAAAAACTCAATTATCTATCGATCTGACCCGATCAGACCAAACCAGACTCGACTCTCCAAATTATATACAGAGTATCTGTAAGGATAAATTGAACCGTCAAATTGAACTGACCCGTTAAAACCTTGATCTTTCGGCTTTATTTCCATATCAAAAAGAAAAAAATTACTCCGTATATTCTTAGGCCGGTTTCGGGCTAGTTATAAGCCCGGCCCGGCCCGGCCCGACCACCCTCACATGCCGGTTTAGGATCCAATAATCAATGGTTAGCCCGACCCAGATACTTCAACGGGTCGGTTCAGATAGTCAAGATCCGGCCCGACCCATGATCAAGTCAAGATAAGCTGCCACACTAGTCTCATGGGCCAAATTCAGTATCCGGCACTCACGACCCGGCTTGGTCTCGGGCCCGCCTGGCCCGAACTGTTTCGTGCATATTTGTTTCATACCCGTTTAACACTCGGGCCGACCTTTTTACCATATTGGCACATACGGTAACTTTTTCCAATCGCCCATCATATTGTACAACGGGGTTAATTAGTATTGAACAAATGAATAAATATTTGACACGTTATAACAATATGACGGATATATTCGTACACAGTAAAAATTATTCCAATTTATTTTTTTTACCCATGTCAGAAGAAAGCATGTGCACCCTGGACCATTTTTTTTTAACTGCTGTCAAATTGTGTACTGTTTATATTTACTTATTTTAACTTTACTCATTTTATTTTATTTTGTCACGTCAATGACAAAATTTCTCTGTCCCGCATTTCCAGGCATGTTTTGGAAATGTAACTACTCAGTAAAATTTGCATTAAAATTCAGCCACTTAATAGTTTCAAAAATAAAATAAAATTTGGGTTCGGCTCGTCTCGTCTCGTTTTTCTGTCGTTGTAGCACTCCGTATCAAATTAGTTACAGATAACGACTTCTGTACGTGTCAGGTCAATTCGAGTTACAGATCAAACTTCTTAACATCATTTAGGTGTCGGGTCAGTTGAGCCATGAGAGCACGAGACGGGTTGTAGGAATCATCTGGGTTCGTCTCGTCTCATTTTTTTTTTTGTCGTTTTAGTATCAAATTAGTTAGAGATAATGACTTCTGTAACGGGTCCAGTCAGGTCAATTTGGGTCACAGATCAAACTTCTTAACATCATTTAGGTGTCGGGTCAGTTGAGCCACGAGAGCACGAGACGGGTTGTAGGAATCATTTGGGTTCAGCTCGTCTTGTTTTTTTGTCATTCTAGTAGAAAATTAGTTAGAGATAACGACTTCTGTAACGGGTCAAGTCAGGTCAATCCGAGTCACAGATCAAACTTACTTCTGAACATCATTTAGGTGTCGGGTCAGCTGAGCCACGAGAGTACGAGACGGGTTGTAGGAATCATTTGGGTTCGGCTTGTCTTGTTTTTTTGTCATTCTAGTAGAAAATTAGTTAGAGATAACGACTTCTGTAACGGGTCAAGTCAGATCAATTCAAGTCACAAATCAAACTTACTTCTGAACATCATTCAGGTGTCGGGTCAGTTGAGTACGTCGGAGTTGATAGAAGTCAGGTGTCGACTTGTATGTCGACAGGTCTAGTCGATGAGTACGAGATGAACATTGCATGTCGGAAGGACGGAGCTCGGGCCATACTCGTACTCTATAAGCAACAAATGCAATGACAAGTGAACTGTACACTTTCTTGTAGATCCCGGTACTAGGTTCAATCACCATCACTTGTACTTATGTTTGATCAACAATTAAACTACATTCAACACGTTTATTATCCCGTTAATCTCTCTTAAAACAGATAAATCGTAATCACAAATTCTCTTATGACGGTATGAGACGGTGTTACTGTAGGATTTTGGTCGAGATTTTTTGAGATAAAATCGAGTTTGCTTGCCTTAAGGGCAAACAATCTAAATGCTGAAATATTATTATCGGGATTTGTTACATTTTTCGAAATTTTGAAAAAATATCCTATCGACAAGAATCAACTATGGTTGATAGTTGACAGACTCGAAACAACCTTCAATAATCGCAGTTGCGAAAAAAAAAAAAAAAAAAAAAAACTTTAAATTTGACAATGGCAACAAACTACTATATCGAAAGAATGACTAGAAAATTATCGACATTGCTATCCTGAATATCAACAATTTTGGTCGGGTTTTTGACGGGTCAAGTTATTCCTGTAGAAACTCATGGGTTGGATCGGGACTAGACAAAAGATCGAACGACTTGTTCCATAGACTGTCTCTCAGTATCGTTATTTGACCTTCTTTAAGGAGAAGTTCCTCGTCGAGGGTGTCGACTTTCTTCTTCAACGAGTTGACCTCCGAGTTCCATAGCATGTTTTTCTCGGAACATCGTTTCACTTCTTCCCACATCTTGTCCCGTTCTTCGGTCACTTTCGGCAGTATTCCTCTGATGACGGTAAGTTCCTTCGCGTTCTCCTGGAGGTCGTTCTCGAGCTGATGGATTTTCTCGTCCTTCCTCATCATCTGTGGAAGAAAATGGTGACGTCTGAGAAAATGTTCCGTAATAACTAGGGGTGTGCAAAATCCCACCCGAACCGGAAAAATGGACCGGATTGGACCGGAACCGGTCTCAGGTCCATCATTTTGACCCAGATTTTTTCCAGTTTGGACCGGAAAGACCGGAATTATATTTATTTGATAAAAATTTGGGTCAAACCGGGCCTGACCGATCCAAACCAGTCCAACCAGTCCGGTACGGTCCCGGTCCAAAATTTTTAGATTCCGGTCTGATTTTTTTTTTTTGAAAATTCCAGTCCGGTCTGGGTCCATTTTGGGTGATTCTAGGTTCCGGTCCGGTCTGGTCCTAACCTGGATTTTTTTCCGGTCCGGACAGGTTTGGACCGGAAAGACCGGAATTATATTTATTTGATAAAAATTTCGGTCTAACCGGGCCTAACCAATCCAAACCGGTCCAACCAGTCCAGTACGGTCCCGGTCTGAAATTTTTAGATTCTGGTCCGAATTTTTTTTGAAAATTCCGGTCTGGGCTTGGGTCCATCATTTTGGGCAATTCCGGGTTCCGGTCCGGTGCTGACCCGGATTTTTTCCAGTCCAGACCGGAAAGACCGGAATTATATTTATTTAATAAAACTTCCGGTCTAACCAGGCCTAGCCGATCCAAATCGGTCCAACCAGTGTGGTCCCGTCCCAGTCTGGATTTTTTTGAAGATCCCGGTCCGGTGCACAGTCCTAGTAATAACACCAAAACGAAAAATATTTCAAGAAATGTTGAACATTCACCTGGAGTTCGAGCTCCTTCATCCTGTGATTGGCCGCTGATAGAGAATCGAGGGCGTTTTGGACTTCACATCGAAGAACATCGTTGCCCCTTGCAGCAGTTGCCACTTCAGCCTGTAATTGTTCGATGTCTTGACTTTTAGCATACAGTTTCTCCCGATACAGTGTCGTTAATAACACTTCAGCTTTGAGCTCGGATCTGATAGAATCCTGTTCAAGAAAAATCGCCAAATTTGCCTCATATGATAAGTACTGTACAGTCTATACTACTGTAAATCAGCTCGTGGAATCGTGAATGCACAAAAGTTACCTGCAGATTCGATCCATTATCACATTTCGTCTGGGAATTCCGAAGGGACAAATCAGACTTTTGACTCATTACTGACGAGATGTTGTGTAAACTCCTATGCAGAGTTTCGATTCCTCGCCTGAAGCCTTGAACTTTCATGTCGGATTCCATGATGAACTGCGCGTCTAAATTGTTCCTGATGACTTCTGTGCTTTCCTTGCCAACTATTCGACTTATTGTTTTCAGGGATTCGAGCAACTTTGAACAGATCTTCGTGCTCTCAGTTAGCAATGATAAACCTTGTCCCTGTAACAATTCAATATGGCATCGTAATTCCTCGTCTAGCTTCAGAGTCGAGGATCCACTTCCATCACCACCCGTTCTAAGCCGGTTCAACAGGCTAATATTCTCCTGACGAAGAGAATCGACCTCGATTTTGTAAGATTCGATCTCTTTTCGTAAAGTTTGTTCGACACCAGTTAACCTTATTTGCTCCAACTGTAATTTCTGCACGTGCCTTTCGAAGTTATCCATGGGATGTTTTTTCTGGATCATGTCAGTGAATTCCGATTTCAAGGCCTCTATCGTCTTCTCTTGATCACTGCATGTCCTGAGTAACCTCGTGACACACGTGTGCAGGTCTTTACACTCCTGTTCTTTCTCTCTGTGATTCCTCTGCAGGCAAACTCTATCTTCATCAGCGACCTTATACCGATTTTGTAGCTCGAGGAAAGCCCGACGAAGATCTTCATTTTCCCCTCGGGTCGACTCCAATGAAGCCGTCAAATCGTTGACCTGTTCTTCCATCATGTTACGATCCGTTTCCATCTGGGTCAATGAAGACACTTCCCTTTGTAAGAACACGTTTTGCTCAGCAAGCTCTCTCACTCGATCACGAAGTCTCGATTCTTCTGCCTGAAATACCTCCACCTTCGATGACCAATCACTCGACCTTCTGTCCAACTCTTTCTCCATTGCTGACTGAGTATCATTGTTTTCTTTCTGCAATTTCAAGGTTAGTAATCGAAGTCGTTCTTTCATGGAAGACCTATCAGCCAACCGATTTTCTAAAGCCGTACAAAGCTCGAGTGCCAAACCTATCTTCTCCTCAGTTAAACCTCTTACTCTTTCAACCAATGAAGGCACATTATATTCCATATCACGAGAAAATGATTCTTGTTCGAGTTCTTCAGACAAGAATAGAATCCTGTCCTTAGCTTCCTGAAACTTAGATTCTAACTCGATGTCGACCTCATCTTCAGTGTCTATACCAGAACTACCATGAGACGGATTCGTTGATGTAAGATCTTCGGATGGTGCAAGACTGTCAGGAAAAGCCGTCTCCAAATTCGAAATTCCATTTTTGTTCAAGGATTTGCTGTAAACATCCTCAATTGTTATAGGAACATCGGAATCAAAGTCTCTTGAAATTTTTCTGGAATGAGTTTGTTGACAAAGCTTTTCGACAACATGTTTTGCAAGCGCCTTAGGTGATTCACACTCAAACCCGGTTTCAGTCCAATCTCTTGATGAAAGATAATGTTCGGACCCTCTAGTACTACCTCTAAATGACTGGGGTCTAGGATTATGCTTAATGCTGCCGGTTGGAGATGTCGGTGCTGTACATTGGCTTCTAGGAGGCTTTTTACTCAATGGGCCACCTCTTTCGTGATGTTGTTCTCCATCAATGAACCGATCAAGAACCTCATTTGACACATTACTAGAGCGGTCATTAGAATGTTGAGAAGAGCGAGAAGATCGGGGCTTCCTCCTGGAGTAATCATTCTCGAGAGGGATTTGGGGGAATTCATTTGCCTTCACATGCCTGTCTGGAGTAAGCGTGCGGCCCCTGCTACAGTTAAAAGGGAAAAAAAGAAAATCAAATAATGAGCCAAAACAGTAGAAATGCATGCTGAAACCATGTGACATACAACTAGAACAACATCACGCGCGTCTTAAGGGCATCGGCAAACAGCATATTTTTGTACAGTTGAAGGCAAATTCGTGAAAGATGAAACCAGCAAATTTACATTTATTTTTCGCATGAATGACCCATATTAGAAGTTACATCCAAAATCTCATAAAATGACTACTGAGTACTATTTTACAATAAAAAGAGGAATTCCACTTTAGTGAGCCGTTTAGTGTTGTCCCGTCAATCCGTCATTATACATAACCTCGGAAAAGTTAGCCTTGGGCTCTATTTAAAATAGAAATCATGTGAGACTCGATAGAAAAAGTGCAATGCAATAATCAGCATAAAGTGTTTACCGAGATGAGTGAATATTTGGCTGAGCATTGACACTGCTAGAACTACTTGACGGCGAGCTACTCTGGTCACTGAAACGGGAAGTTCCTCGTGCGGTTGCATTGCCCATAAAAGCTGCTGATGAGAATGAATGGCTTCTTCTAAGGCGAATGTTGGGATCGAGACCTTGGTTCTCTGATGTGTGGTTTTCAGGTTTATAAAGGGAGGTTCTAAGGCTTCGAGACGAGTGTCCGTCCCTTGTCTTTCGTTGAATACCCGGTCCATCGTTTGGCTCGTTCTCTGAGCAAACTTGCTTATCTGTTGAAGTCCTGAAAAAAAATAATTTCTTCATCGTAGAATCCTGGCCAAAATATCTCTTTGTAGCGCATAAAACCTCCACCGACCCTCACAGAAATACGTTTCCTTCAAGGATGAGATCGGTGGACCTGAAGAAGACAAACAAGCGTTACGATTAGCAATGCACATTTAAAAAAACTGCAAAAATTCATACAAATATTGCTACCCTCGATGTACACATTCAATTCATGGATGAACTTCAAGGGATTATTCATAACAGTAGCTCACAGAGTAACTATCTTCAGAAAAACGTAAATCCAAATTATAGATTTATAGCATATCACATACGGAGTACTTCACAGTTCACACGATGTAATAGAAGTAACGAGTACATCCACAGACACGAACTAGATGCAGAAACATTGCAAATGCATCACATGAAAGAACCTCAACCGAAAACAGACAAATGCTAATCAAACAAACACAGTGTCGATTTCCTCTATAAGAAAAATGTATCCACTCACTAACGAAATGCTCAAATCTCAACAAGATGATGAACCCGTTTCAACAAGCCATTTTGAATCCGTATACTACTTGACCCAACGAGCCAAGAGAAAAACCTCGGTACGTTCTTGCTTAGGGTATGAGAATAACCCTCTCTGACCTAAGTATTCATTAACATTAAACAATAACAACAACAAAACACGGTTTTAAATACGATATTAAAAGGGGTTGGATATTTGGGGGAGATAAACATGGAGAAACAAGGTCGTGCAGAGATGGGTGAGTCTTTAAATAAAAATTACAGAGATGGGATCCTACCATTTGTTTAATACCCCATTGGAAATTAATCACTCATGTCAGACAACTTTTAATACTACAAATTAATACCGGGGTACATCAATTATCCAAGAACATACTGTATCAATAATCAAGACGATGCTACCGACTTGATTTTGGACGGTATTTTTTCCACTTAAAAATTATCCAATAGCAAATAAATACGGAGTATAACAATTTGTCAAGAACATTGACAAATGAAATGTGTCTACAAATACACTCTTTCCCTCGAAACCTATGTGAGTCAGATACTTCACGTAGTTTCAGTATTGCATATCCGATAATCCGACATGCATTGCATCTAATATGTTACTGAGTATGATACTTTCGATCATTTTAGACCAAAAAACTCGAAAACAATACTTGAAGACGAGTCAGAGTAACATAAGC
Organism: Agrostemma githago; assembly: GCA_958450325.1. Classification (NCBI taxonomy): domain Eukaryota; kingdom Viridiplantae; phylum Streptophyta; class Magnoliopsida; order Caryophyllales; family Caryophyllaceae; genus Agrostemma; species Agrostemma githago. Next base: position 79,891,335 of record OY288241.1, on the reverse strand, counting down.
TTGAAACCCTAAAAAATCATCCATAAAACAATTGAGCAAACGCTGCCCAAATTAGACTTCCCACTGCATTAATATCACTGATTATCAATTTATCATCAAAACCCCGGAAAAATCTTTGATAAGTCGTCAATCAAACTAAATTACATACTACTCCATCCACTAACCCTAACTCAATCAATCAATCAAAAACACATAATCCACCATCAAAACAAATTGAAGAACACAACAATCAATCAGTCTCAATCAATTAACAAAAGAAACACAAACTTACAGTGAAATAGTGTGAAAATTTTCTGGAGAAATTCGAAGAACATACTGCATAATCGACCATTAAAACAAATTGAAGAACACAGCAATCTATCAAATTATCAATACACTAACTTACTGTGAAACGGTGTGTTGAATTTTTTGGCGAATTCCGAAAACTGGGGGCGGATTACAGAATAGTGAAGTCAAAACCTACCATCAAAACAAATTGAAGAACACAGCAATCAATCAATCAATCAATCAATACACTAACTTACTGTGAAACGATGTGACGAATTTTCCAGCGAAATTTGAAAAACGGTGACCGATTACAGAATCGTGAAGTGAAAATACTGGGGAATTTGGTGAAAATCAATCAATCAATCAAAAACACATAATCGACGATCAAAACAAATTGAAGAACACAGCAATCAATCAATCAATACACTGGAAATTCGAAAAATGGCGGCGGATTACAGAATCGTTAAGTAAAAATCAATCACTCACTCATAATCTACCATCAGAACAAATTGAAGAACACCACAATCAATCAATCAATTAACACACACTAACTTACAGTGAAATTATGCGAATTTTACCAGAAAAACACATAATCGACCATCAAAACAAATTGAAGAACACATCAATCAATCACCATAATCATCAATCAATCAATTAACAGAAGAAACACGAACTTACAGTGAAATTATCCAAAAATTTCCAGAAAAACGGCGGCGGAAGTAAGAATTTAGGGAAAAAAAAGGGGGGGAAATTAATTAGGGATTTAAGTGTGCGATTTTTGCAGAAACGGAAGAAAATTGAAGAAATGAAGGGAAATAAGTGTGAAGTGGGAAGAAATGTGTAAAAGGTCGAAACTATCCTTTTCAGGAAAAGTATCGTAACGGAATCAAAAGGAGATACGAAAGGGTAAATCCGTCAGAATAGAATGTTTGATTTTTGAATACTTCGAGGTGAAGCGGCTTTTTTTTGTAGAGCGTTTGTGGAGCGTTACGACCTATAACGGCCGTATACGTAAAAGTATTATGGACCCGGTCCACTCCGTATACCTAACAAATGGGTCAATTGGGTCGGGTTAAGTTAGTTCGGGTCGGATCATTTTTGAGTTTGAATAAACGGGTTGATTTAAAATCTTAAGTATATCGATTCTTTTGATATAGTAATAACATTTGGGCCAGATTTGGTTTGGATTGGGTTAATTCGGGTTACGGGTTAAACTCAAGTCTTCAAATCAGTTCTCGGGTCGAGTTCGTGTCAGGTCATTCAGGTCAGGTCCGGTCAGTTTTGTCAGGTTTATCCACTCGGGTCAGGTCAGTTTTGTCAGGTTTATCCACTAGGAGCTGGAAATCCGATCTGATAGAACCTGAAAATTGGATGTTTCGTAATGGAATGGATTCAGCATGACTAGGAAAGAAACCGATATAGTATTGGCAGTTGGCTCGGGATGAATTGAATGAAGCAGATCGAACCTAAGATCTGTTGTCTAGGCAATGAATCTTTTTATGAGACGGACTTATTTTAAATCTTTTATGAGACGTTTCACGATAAATTTACTGCAAGAACGTCCTGTATGAGTTTTTGTATCGTTAAGATTACCTTATCGTAACCTAACCACTAGACTACCGAAGATGACTTAGCCTAGTAATTAAGACTAGGTACTCTGAAACCTGTTCCAAGTTCGAATCCCCCCTCCCCTATATTGTAATGCGACTAAGTGCGTTCTTCGATGAACCAAAAAAAAAAAAACTAACCACTAGACTAAGACAGCTAACCGTCACAACCTGAACCACAATGTCAGCAAACAGTGGATTTGATTTCTTTCCATTCATAATACTTGCATTTTAGTCTAAATCCCATACTCTAATCAACATTCAAACTAATCAAGAACCCAAAAAAAAAAAAAAAAATTAACTACTTGGATTAACAATGTTGCTAGTTAACCACCTCGACCGACACCTCCTCGCAGACCGGTTTCAGGGAGCGGTTCAAGGTGTTTCAACGCTCAATCTGTATCGTAACATGGCTGATGTTATACTCGCGCCTAATGTAATCAATCACCTTATCAAGAACAACATCGGCATCAGCTTCAGGGGTAACCTTCACGTGACACGCCAGTAGCACCTTCCCGACTGTAATAGCCCATATATGAAGCTCGTGGATTGCGAGGACTTCCTCCATCTTCACCAACCCTTGTTCGAGCTTGGAGGCATCGATCTCTCTAGGCGTGCTCTCCATTAGGACTTCGAGTATGTCTCGCAGCATCTTGATGGTTGTTCCTAGGACCAGGATTGAGAATACTAGTGTGCATATCAAGTCGACTATCTTCCATTCGGGTTTGTACCATATTAGTCCGCCTCCTATCATTACTCCGATGCTTTGGATTGAGTCTCCTAGTACGTGTAGGTACGCTCCTTGCACGTTTATGTTCCTCCTCTTCTTTGCGTTACCCTTCTTCCCTTTTTGTTCTTCGTGGACATGATTGTGATCAAGATCGCCATTCCTGTGGTGTTCATCGCTTTCGTTACAGTCTTTCAGAAGTGGCTCTTCGTGACCGTGATCATGACCATGACCATGACCATGACCGTGATCATGACCATGACCGTGATCATGACCATGACTATGACCATGACCGTGACCGTGACTGTGACTATGACCATGACTGTGGCCGTGGTCGTGGCCAAGAACAAGAGCCATGATGATGTTGACAATGAGACCAAAGGCGGAAACTAAAAACATGAGGAAACCATCAACATCACCGGTTTCATATAAGAGTCGTTGAATGGCTTCATAGACCAAAATACCGGCGAGAACCCAAATAAGTTGGATGGAGACGAGGGCACCCAAAATCTCGACACGGAGAAACCCATAAGATTGTTGAGGGGTAGCTTCCCACCCGGCAGCCCATAAAGAGAACAAAGAAATAGCAAAAGCTGCAACATCAGACAGCAAATGAGCAGCATCGGTCAGAATTGCGAGACTGTTGGCCTTAATCCCACCAATGACTTCCACTGTCATGAAAATCACGCAGAGGGCAACGGCTATGAAAAGCTTCCTCATGGAAGCTGATCGCTCTGCATTGTCTGCTGAGTTTGCTCCTGCGCTTTTGAATTCACAGTGAACCTCACCGCAGAACTTTCTTCCTCCTGATGCAACGTCTTTCTTTTTGCCAGCGTCGTCTCTTTGTATTTCGACAATGTGTGTGTCGTGAGAATTTTTTACCTCCATCTCAGTAGAAGTTCAGGATTCAGAATTCAGGAGTTGCTGCAAAAAAACGAGATTTACTGTCATATACTCAGGAGTACCAGATACCTACTACACATTACGATAACATATGACAGTACACTTTTCATCGACGACAGAGTCTGAATCAGTAAAATGAATAACATCGTCGAAAAACTTCCTATCTCTAAAGAAGTTGATAAGATGATGCAACAACAAACAATTTCACATGCACCTAATGTGATTTCGTCAACTACCACCACCACACAAAGCGCGCCTGAAATTCTTCCAAGGTGTATATAAACATGAATGATCATCGAGGACTCGTTCAAACTTCCATCAGAAATTTTCCAACACAAAGCTATATTATGTATAAGTATAATCATCGAGTCTCGTGTGAGGCGGTTATATATGCAACCACACAAGCCACTAAACCTATTACTAGACGAAAAATATAACATAAAGTGATTATTAATCATATGAATCGTAACAATTCAAACCACAAAACCATGTATAATCATCGAGTCTTGTGTGAGACGGTTACTCCTATATGCAAAAACTCGAGCCACTAAACGTACTATTAAACGAAAAAAAACAAAAATATAACATAAAATGACTAATAATCGTATGAATCATAACGATTCAAACCATCAAACCAAGCGAATATGTTAAGTGATCGAATGAATCATAACAATCTTACAGGATCGTAAAAGCGATATTCATTAATGTATGGTATAACAGCAAGGCTTGGTTGCAGATAAGCTTGTGACCAAAAAGTGGAATCTCAGAAAGTTTATAGACAAAGAACACTCAAAAAAGTTGCCAATAACACAGAGGCCATTATTGGTATATGACAAAATGCAAATGAATCACAAGAATATGAACATATTTTTGCTTCCTACCTCACTTTTCAATTATTTGCATACCCAAATGATCAAATTTAAAGGCACAACACTTCAATCAATGTCCCAAATTATTACTCATTATTATTAAAAAAAAAAACAAAACAAATTGTTGCATGAGACGTTCAGTCTTATCATAGGACTGACCCGTAACCACACTAGCCGAAGATTTAATTAAAATCTTCTCATTTTAAGGTGACGACTTTTAAGATGAGCTTTCTCTCGTTTGGGCTATCGTCTTATACCATAAGACTGTCCTATAGCAAAGTTCCTCTAGATTATACTCCTACTAGTCCCAAATTATTACTCCTATTAAAATAAAATAAAATAAAATAAAACGAATTGTTGCATGAGACGGTCTTATCATAGGACTGACCCATAACAACATTGGCCGAAGATTCGTTTCAAGGTGACTACTTTTAAGATGAGCTTTCTCTCATTTGGGCGCTTGTCTTATACTATAAGACCGTCTTATATGAGAGTTCCATTATACTAACACTTGTTGACTTATATACTACTACTAGAAGTCTGCAGAATATCCCAGAAATCTCAATTGATAAAACAAAAAACTAGACACAACCCACTTCCTAAAACAATCAAATAAGCAAACCCTTTTTGATTAATTTACCAGAAAACACACATCAATGATTCCGACGACAACAACATTAACCACAGAGTAGGTTTCCTAAGAAACCGTCTCAGGACTATCTTAATACTAATATGCCTGTCGTTAACATTAATGAGAGACCGTCACGTGGAGCTGTTTACCACAAGTTCATCATACTTAGAAAAACAAAAGGAAAAAAAAAACACAACCCCACTTCCTAAAACAACCAAATAAACACTCAGAAATAATTCAATCAACCCAAAATTCATCAAAATTACGAGATAAAAGGGGTCGAATGTACGCAGCCTTACCCTTATGCTAGCCAAAAAAAAGAGAGAATAGGTACAAAAGAACATATATTTATGTATATATAAACGACATGTCTCTCTGGTGACGGGTATATTCGTTGAATGCAAATACCACCAAATAAGAAGATAAACACAAATTTAAACTCGTACTCCAATACCTAATGAGTAGCAAGATACTTGACCCGTGACAAGTTTTTGACGGATATATTTCAAGTGTAAACAAGAATTCAAGAATTTGGTAATCATGAAGGTGACATCAAAAGACATGGACATCACTTGCAGGTTACAGTAATAATCATTCCAACAAAGATTAGGGAATACAGAAAGTGTCAAATCAATCAATGACACACATACATTAAATAAAACATTCAATGAATTAATTAATTAATTAATTAATCTAAATTAATTGATTTAATACGTAAAATAAGTCAATTAATAAGAAATTAATTCAATGAAGAAAGTGACTTACAGAAAGAATGCGGAAAAGGGTTTAATGGGTTGAAGAAAAGATTCAAACTTGTTGAATGAAAATCGAGATTTTAATTTGTGAATTTTGAAAAGAAGAAAAAAAAAATTGGAAAAAAATTTGATGGGTTTATGATGAAATATATAGTGAGGTTTTTTTTTTGGTTGAAGAGGGTAGTAGTAGGTTGGGATTTGGGTATGTGCCCAATCCTTTTAGGCAAGTTGATTTATTAAGGATACTGACACGGTTTCATGATAATTATAATACAGACCGTCACATATTAGGTTTTTTTTTTAATTTATTTTTTGGTAATGTGAATCGACAATATATTGGATTTATTTTAAAAGGAAAAAAATAAATAAAAGATTATTATTATTGTGTGTTATAAGATGATTTTATAAGATACAGAGTATACTACGCAGTATTTTATTTTGCACATAAATGGTTTTATTAGTTCAAATAGAAATGAAATAATATAAAGAAGAAAAATAAAAAATCGATTTATTAATCTAATAAGAAAAATTATTTTAAAAGGAAAAAAATAAAAGAAGATTATCATGTGTTATAAGATGATTTTATAAGATACATAGTACGGAGTACTATAGAGTATTTGTTTGCAAATAAATGGTTTTGTTAGTATAATTTTTATTTATTTTTATGGAAAGCGATAAAATTTGATTTTATAATAATTAGGATATTTTGAGTATGCAGATAAGGTTGTAAGCAACTTACGAGTATAATCATTGAGGATTCGAGGCAGAAGTGGCGTGATATATATAGTTCTCAAAACTCGAGAATTTTCAAAACTAAGGGATCGTAGTTCTTGGCGAGTAGCTATTTTCGTGATTATGCATTTCACGTGAACCAGGACTCTAGAAGAACATTGTTTAGTTTAGGGTGTGAGATTGTGGAATTTTGCCTGTAGAGTTCCTCTGAATTTTTCGTAAATAAACAAGTCGTTTATGTGCAGATCAGATCCCATGAATTACAATTCATGCCTTTTAGAAAAGGGTAATCAAATGACTCCTAGCCGTATGAAATACAAGGAAACTAAAATGAGTAAGGGGTCGTTTGGTTACTCATCCAATTACCGGGAAGTGCAAGTTCCCAGGAAGTGTATTTTCAGGGAGTTGTTTGGTTGCCCACTTCCCGGGAATTGCCACTTCCCGGGAATTGCCACTTCCCGGGAATTGCCACTTCCTCATAATGGGGGAAGTTACTGACCAAGTCCCCCTTGGTGTGTAGAACTTCCCGCATGAAGCCATTTCCCACATGGCAACCAAACAATATTTTTTAATTCCCATGAAATACAAATTCACGTGAATTTAAAGTTCCCGGTAACTTCATCTTCCCATGGTGAACCAAACGAGCCCTAAGTCTCCTGAGAGACGGTCTCTCATTAACTTTACTACCGAGAGACTAAGTACAAATGAAACCTAATAGAAGTACTACCATTAACATAAAAGAGTATACAAATATAAAAGGGTACGCTTGTTATAAAACAGATACAAAACAAAGTCTTCATTTAAGGGTACGAATATGACATAGAGTGGTACTGAATAGTGGTCTCTCAATAAGTTATTGAGAGACCGTCTCTCCCAAGATTTTGTGAACTAAAATTATGTGCTTTCGCTGATTCTTACCGACACGATTCTTGAGTTTGATGTATGACAATACAACAACCATGTAACCATGTTCAATCGTTCACACCCTTTCGATCTCAAAACGTCACCTACTTCAAATCCAACTCGTGTTCATTAAAAGTGTACAAGATGACGAATATCTATAACTACCTTTTTAGCCTTTCAACGACAACGTAAAAGCATCCTTTTTGTATCGTGCCCCAATCGATAAGACAATTCAAAATAGCTACTCCGTAATTCGTACCCAACGATGGAATCAAAAATTGCAGTTAGAGACGACTAAATTACTCGATTATCCTAGAGCAGATAATTTTTATTTTTTTTTGAAATTTTCAGTAACAATTAGGGGTGTTCATCGGTTCAACCCGGACCGGCAACCCCAAAAATCCAAACCCGCGGAACGGACCGGACTGTAAAAATACACTAAACTTATTTATTTTTTTAAGTGAAAATTGACCGGTCACCAAGTTTTTGGCGACCCGAAGACCGGACCGGTATGTCATATGTGCCTCGGTCCGGTCCAGTTTGCCGGTTTGGACCACTTTTTGAACACTCCTGGTAACAATAGTTATTTTGTGAGACGGTCTCACGTCATGAATGAAAGTATGAAACAACCCATTTACATAATACTTCGACATAATTAGATTAGATCGTCTCATACGTGAAACCGTGTTATGAATCAGTAGTAGTAAAGTAAAGTAATTGGGCATGTAGAGTGGCTATTGGAGGTGGTTGCAGTCTCTTTCTGTCGTTTTGGGCTTTATGCTTCCTCAACTTTTAATTGGTTCTTATTCTGGTACCACCTCGTTTTTTAGCCCAATTGCTTAAAGATTGAACTTTGTTATAGAACCGTTCTATATCCACCCGTTTCCCTCTAACTATAGTCGCTCGTACATCTGTCAAAATTGACTCAATACAAATAACCTAACCCAACACATCGAGTCAATCTAACTCCAACTGATCTGAATGGTACGAACTGATAGGCTTAAAAAGTCGAAAATAACATTCTCGAAAATGCCCATAAGGGTGTTGCCTACCTAGTAGTTAAAACTTGTGGTAATTGGTCCAAGGGTCTCAGGTTCAAGCCCCTGCAAGCGCGAACTTGTGGGAGTTGTATGGCTTGAGACTATGCCTTCTAGACTTCGAGTCTGTCGCCCACGGACGGTTTACCTTGGTGTGCACCAAAAAAGGTAGCGGCTGCGGGTTCCCTCGTTCATCAAAAAAAAACATTCTCGAAAATGACTTAGACCCAAAAGGACTACGCCTGGCATGAACTTGACTTGATTAACCGTTGACGCAACCTAACACGATAGACATCTGAAGACTCAAGTAATCAACACATGGACTTGACCAATTACGACGTGGAGGCCATTGTTAACCGAATGGGCATTAGAACCATGGACGACTCGAAGATGAGTCAAAGTGGTCGTCGACACGAGAAGTAGAGATCTATGCTTGACCTGTATCCCTAATCAATGCAACCTAACGTGATTCATCGACATACATATCATTAGCACTCGTATCTCTTATTAGCTTGATAATAAGAGGTCGTTTGGTTGTCCTCTTAAATCATGGGAAGTAGAAACTTCCCATGAATTGATAAATTGTGAAGCTGTTTGGTTGCCCACTTTCCGGGAATTGCCACTTCCTCCATAATAGGGGAAGTTACTCACCAAGTCCCCTTGATGTGTAGAACTTCCCGCATGAATTTATTTCCCACGTGACAACCAAACAATATTTTTGTAATTCCCATGAAATACAAATTCACGTAAATTTAAATTCACGGCAACTCTATCTTTCCATGGTGAACCAAACGAGCCCTAAAATTAATAACAAAACCTAAATGACCCGAGTCACCCGACTGAGCTAAATACAAGCTCTTATAAACTCGGAAAATATTCGACCCACATTACCTTGATTTGACTCGAACCCAAATACTCGATCAACCCGTTTGCAAAGTCTATTAATCCAAATCATCAATCAAACTCATATTCAAACCCAATTTCCAAAATGCAAAGATCTCTCTTCTCCTCCCCCTCCTTCCACTCTCTTCTACCAAGAACTCAACATTTCTTCCCCAATTTCACTCTCAATTTCCACTCACAAATCAATCAACAACAACAACAACAACAACCCAGCAAAACCCTAAATCCCCAAATCAATTCCCCAGAACTTTTCCCAAGAACCCTAATTTCATCCCCCAATCGAATCCACAAACTAATCTCCTCTCAATCCGACCCTTTATTAGCCAAAGAAATCTTCGACTTAGCTTCCCGCCAACCCAACTTCCGCCACCATTACTCCACCTTCCATGCCCTAATCCTCAAACTCGGAAATTCCCGCCATTTTTCATTCATGGAGGATGTCCTAATTCAGCTTAAACGACACGGGTACCCTACAACTCCGGGTCTCTTTTCGCGTGTAATCTGCATTTATGGCGATGCCCAATTGCCCGAAAAAGCGCTTCGGATGTTCTACAACATTGTTGGGTATAATTGCAAACCGACGTCGAAACACTTGAATCATGTTCTTGCCATACTTATAGCTAATCGGAGCTTTCTCCGACCCGCTTTGGATGTTTTTCGGGTTGCCCATAAGTACGGTGTCGACCCGAATGTGAAAAGTTATAATCTTTTGATGAAGGGGTTTTGTTATAATGATCAGATTAGTGTTGCATATAAGCTGTTCAATGAAATGCTTAAGAGAGATGTTATCCCTGATGTCGAAACTTACAGGATTTTGATGCAGGCATTGTGTAGAAAATCCCAGGTTTCGAAAGCGGTCGACTTGCTCGATGACATGCTGAACAAAGGGTTTGTTCCTGATACACTGAGCTACACCACATTGTTGAATAGTTTGTGTCGGAAAAAGCGGCTTAAAGAGGCGTATAAGCTTCTCTGTCGAATGAAAGTAAAAGGGTGTAACCCCAATATCACACATTATAACACGGTTGTGTCGGGTTTGTGCAGGGAAGGGCGTGCATTTGACGCGATTAAAGTGTTGGATGACATGTATTCGAATGAATGTTTGCCGAATTTGGAGTCGTATAGGACTTTGGTTGGTGGATTGGTTGATCAAGGGATGTATGATGAGGGTAGGAAGTATATGGAGGAGATGATGTCGAAAGGGTTTTCTCCTCATTTCTCGATTGCTCATCGTTTGGTCACGGGGTTGTGTAATGTGGGTAGGATAGACGAGGCGTGTGAGGTGGTTGAAGAGTTGTTGAAACATGGGGAAATACCTTATGGTGGTACTTGGGAGGAAGTGGTGCCTAAGATTTTCGAGGTGGGTGAGGAGGAAGTTGATAGAGTGAGTCGGGCTTTGGATGAGGTTATGAAAGTTGAGATTACGGCTTATACTAGGATTGTTGACGCTGGAGTGGCTTTGGAGGAGTATCTTGTCAAGAAGACACAGACCAAGTCGAGAACAGTTCGATTCTGAGATGAACCCTTTTTTCGCATCCAGATCAGTCTGAATTCAAGCCACTAGGAGCATGCAGGGAAGAACTGTCAGCTTTGAATTTACACAGTAGAAGCTCTTGCTTAAGCCGGAAAGCTGGCAGTTTCGATTTTATGAGTCTGTTGTATGCTGTGATCAGTAGAAAACCAGAACATTGCTGATTGACAGGCATATTTGTTTAGGAAGTAATGCTACTGTAAATTAGAAACCTCAGAAATTACTGAGTACATTATGTTTTTCCCTCTTGTTTTGTTAGTCAATCAATGTAATTCAATAAGACGGAAATGTTTTCGATATTGTTAATAGTTGAATGGCGCGAGAGACCAAGCTCTTGGTCTCGATTCTCAGCTAACTGCCCTGTCTGGCTATTTAGGCCTGATTCGAGTCATATTCGATAGAGTGAAACAACTTGTACCAATTCATGTGACATTCTAAATGGACAATTCCGGTGACATTCAGTCTTGTGTCGGTTCAGTTGTGTCAGTTCTAAGATCACGTGGTGACATTCTAATAGGCCAATTCAGGTGACATTCAACGGTTCAGTTCTGTCAGGTCTAAGATTACGTGGTGACAATCGAATCGACCAAATCATGTGATGTTCGGAGTCATTGCACGAGAAAGAAGAAAACCGATTTGAATACCAAAAACCTAACAGACATTCCTCATCGTATAAATAAATAACCATTACATAAAGAATTTGCAGATGGTAAGACACAACATTCAGCAGCAATACAAAAGGTGAAAAAACTATTAATGCAAAGTGAAGAAGAAAACGCGAAGAACAGTTAGACTTGGGCAGTGCCTTCAGTGAACTTGGGATCTTCGCACCTGTATTTACCATCAGGTCCGATGCCAAAACCCTTGGGATCAGCAAACACGTTCTCCAAAAGCTGAGATCGAGCAGGAGCCGGGCTTTCATCTGCAAATTCAACCGCTTCCTCGACTACTTCCTCTATCTTCTTCTCTATGGACTTTAGTTCAGCTTCCGAGGCTAAATTGTTCTCCAGTATGTATTTCTTCAAGGCTACTATCGGATCTCTAGTACTATAATGAGCTTTCTCCTCTGTAAAAAAAAACACGAGTGATTCAAAATTATTGTGTTGTGGTGTGTCAGCCTGTCAGGAGCACCTAAAGTGAGCTAACTCGAATCACCTAACCCAAACCAAATAGACAAACTTGACCTATAACCTGAATTATTGACCCAACACCCCGACTTTGATCTTGGACCAGCCTAACCCTGAATGTTATCATATCCCTAAAAAAGTTGAAAACAACAAGCCCCAAAAAACCCGGTATTGACCCGACCCATTTGCCAGGTGTACATTGAAGCATAAAACCCGAAATGATCTAGCCAAACATGGGTGTGGCCCGGATTCGTACAAACCTGAAATACAAAGATCAAATGAACTAAACTGAGAAATCGAAAGGGCTTACTAGGGTCACGAAGCTCATCAGGGTCAGCCAAGGAGTGTCCCCTAAACCGATAAGTTTCACATTCTACAAGAGTAGGACCGTCACCTCTCCTAGCTCGGTCTACTGCCTCCTTAGCCACTTCCCTGACCTTCAACACATCCATGCCATCAACATGGTGCCCCGGCATTCCAAAAGCGGGCCCTTTCTTCCAAATCTCTGGATCCGACGTTGACCTAAGATGAGACATACCAATCGCCCACAAATTGTTCTCCACTACAAAGATTATAGGCAGTTTCCACAACGCGGCCATGTTCAAACACTCGTAGAATTGCCCGTTGTTACACGTCCCGTCCCCAAAGAATGCGATGGTGATATCATCACAGTTTTCACCTAACTCTCGTTTATACTTGCTAGTAAAAGCAGCGCCCGTTGCCACGGGAATTCCTTCACCAATAAAGGCGAAACCACCAAGAAGGTTATGCTCCTTGGAGAACATGTGCATAGACCCTCCTTGCCCTCGGCAACAACCCGTTGCTTTCCCAAAGAGCTCGGACATTACCTCACGCGCAGGGACGCCTTTGCTAAGTGCGTGGACGTGATCACGGTAAGTACTAATTACGGAATCCCTATTTGTCAATAGTTTGATAAAACCGGTTGATACGGCTTCTTGTCCATTGTATAAATGGACGAAACCGAACATTTTCCCACGGTAGTACATTTGAGCACACATGTCCTCAAACACTCTACCTAGTGTCATGTCTTCATAGAGTACGAGCCCTTCTTCTTTCGTGATCAGCTACACACAAAAATCCCCAAAACAAATCAGAAAATTTTCGAACTACAAACAAAAATCACCAAATCGCAAATCGCGTTTCATCCCAGCTAAATAGCAAAGCTCATTAGTTCTAAGCTATGTTGCTCTGACTCTTCTAATTACCTCGTGTACCCGTGTCTGACACTTAACACACCGACGCGGGTATGACACTTGGACTCTTGCTTCATTTTTAAGCCAAAAGATCCGAATTTTCATAAAAATAGCCGAGTCTAAAACTTGGATACGCACTCGTGCCGCATACTTCTAAATTAGTCCGAACAACATAGGTTCTAACTTCTAAGTCTCTAACTAACCATCATAACCGGCAAAAATCAATGAGAAGATTATACAACCAGTTGTACATAAATATGTACAACTCGTTGTATGATTTTGAGCTTTATCACAAAGATTTCGAGTTTTGCAGTAAACTTTCTAAGCTTTAGTCTAAAGTTGCCGAGATAAAGGTGTATAATCCTATTTTCCAGCAAAAATAGGTTCAAAGAATACCCATATACTAGTATTTAATGGCAATTGTATGAAAATCATAGGGGTATAGTAGAAAAAGGTTCAAACTTTCTCCATTACTATAGTAACTACTAGTAGAGCAACATTCTGTGTACGACTCTTGTATGGTACAAATAGTTATCGATATCATTAAATGAGGTGTTCGAGATTTTGCACATCACTTCTTGCCTCAATGGCCTCCATTTATGATAGGGCAAGACCGTCATGGACTTAAATGTATGCAACCTTACCCTCGTGTTACATTAACAATTTAAACATAGAGGCCATACATTTCGATATTCGCTAAGAATTTGCATTTTTGCCATCTATTGATCTAAATGGGTAGTACTTGATCCGTTTTATATATTCGCCTTAAACAAGTACTCCTATTTCTGATAATTATACAATTAAAACAGCAAATTAAGTGTTTTCTAAGCCCAATTAACCAAATGAACTGCAATTTGAGGCAAGTAGAGGAAATAAATGAACAAAAATCCAACTTTTACCAACACTAAACAGTAAAAAAAAATATAATTGAAACAGTAAATTAAGAGTTCTCTAAACCTAATTAACCAAATGAATTGCAAATTCATGCAATATACAAAAAAAAAAATCATTTTTTTGCTAACAAAAAACAGTAAAAACACAATTAAAATAGCAAATTAATCAAATGAATTGCAATTTCATGCAATTAAAGGAATAAAAGGCAAAAAAAATCCATTTTTTACTAATAAAAAAAAAAGTAAAAATAGAATTAAGCAAATTAAAAGTTTCTCTAACCCTAATCAATCAAATGAATTGCAAATTCATTTCCTAATAGTAAAAAACAGTAAAAATACAATTAAAACAGTAACTTAAGAGCCCTCTAAACCTAATTACCCAAATCAATTGCAAATTTATGCAATATAACAAAAAAAATCCCACAAAAATCCATTCTTTTGCTAACAAAAAACAGTAAATTAAGAGCCCTTTAAACCTAATTACTCAGATAGATTACAAATTCATTCAATATAACACAAAAATGCCACAAAAATCATTCTTTTACCAACAAAAACCAGTAAAAATATAACTAAAACAGTAAATTAAGAGCCCTCTAAACCTAATTACCCAAATCAATTGCAAATTTATGCAATATAAAAGAAAAATGCCACAAAAATCCATTCTTTTACCAACAAAAAACAGTAAAAGATACAATTAAAACAGTAAATTAAGAGCCCTCTAACCCTAATTACCCAAATAAATTGCAAATTCATACAGATAAATCAAGATAATTACCAGATTTGAAGCAGAAGAAGCAGAAATTTTCCCCTTTTTCTCCCTAACAACTTCAGAAACAGCAACAACAGAGCTAGAAACAGATCTCAATTGATTTGAAATTGAATTGGGTAATTTAGAAACACAAAGTTTTTGAACAGATCCAAGAAAAGAAGTATTTGTAGTTGGGTATGATCTAACATGATCAAAATGTGATCTTTCTTTGGTACAAGATCTGTTGATATTGAGTGGTTGAATGATTTTCGGAGTACCCAATGAAGCCACCATTGTAATTGTAATTTTCTCTGGAAAATTGGAATTAAAATTGGGGAAGAATGTGTGATTTGGTTAGGGATTTTAAAAGGGTTGAGAAAAGGTGACGGAGAAAACAACGAGGAAGGGATGAAATTGAGATTGAATGTGAATTGTGATCATAAGATGTGTAAACTCATGTTATTTTGGACCGAAATTAGCTGAATTGAATTGAAATGAGTTCAAATGTCGACACGAAATGAGGTTTTGAACGTTTAACTGAACTAAAGTGGGTTGAACGGAACCACGTTCTTTTGGACTGAAGTACGCTGAACTGAATTGAACTGAACTCAAATACCGACACGAAAATGAGGTTCCTAAGGGTTCAACTGAACTGAACTGAACTGAATTGAAGTAGGTTAAAATAAAATTGAAAAGAACGGGATTTAAGTCTCCATTGTGACGGATATAAAATCCGTGACAAGTTTAGTAGTACCACTTAGTTGGGAGAGGCAAGACTAGGAAGTAACACGTGAGATTGTTTTTATCTATCATGTAAATATTATTTGATCCGTCACATATTTATGACTGGTATTCGCGTGGTAAACAAGAATTTGGGTCATAAAATAAGTGAGAAAGTAAAAATGAAAGGGAAATTTGAGGTGAAAACAAGTGAGCTAACTCAACCACAAATGTTGTGACATATGTGGGTCATTACATGAGTCAAAATCCTTATCCCCATAAATTAGGGTGGGTTGAGTCACTTAAGTGTGATTTGTGTGACAATGAAATTAGTAATTTTGATGATGGATATATCTGTCATAAATGTGTGATGGATTTTGATTGATCAGATGAAATTGTGATACTTAGCGAATGGTAAAAATGGTTTGGTTTTATCGCACGTGAGTTGTTATTTGAGCCATTGTGAATGTGAGTCACTTAGTGTGATTTGTATGAAATGGAGTGAGACATTCTACTCATAATGGATATCTCTATCACAATATGTAACGAATCTTAAATACCTAATCTTAATCACTGGGTTAGGCTAAGACATATTCGATGGTAAATGAAATGTTGAAATAGTGAAATGCACTCTTTCGTGATCAACTAAATGTTAGTAACTCTCACTAATGTGTGAATTCGACAACTAATAAATATCTTAAACTTTTCTAAACCTAATTAGTAATAAGGGTCCATAGCTCAGTGGTAGAGCAATTGATTGCAGATCAATAGGTCACCGGTTTGAGCTTGGTTGGGCCCTACAAATTGTTTAACTTTTACGATAATTTTTCTTTTTGTTTCATAATTTTCGACAACTTTCTTACATAAAATAATCACGAGAGTTCGAAGAGTGATACAGGTATGATGTTAGTTTCACCGGTGAAATTATCTAACAGATATTCTGTCAATATGAGTGAAAGATACTCCTTCCGTTTCATTCATTTGTTTGCTTTTATATTCATTGTGAGAAATATTTTAATCAAAGACAAACAAATGAACGAAACAGAGAAATTAACTAAATATACATAAATCTATAAGTAAATAAACTAACTTAGTTATACTTTAAAATTCAATTTACTAACAACAAGGGTCCATAGCTCAGTGGTAGAGCAATTGACTGCAGATCAATAGGTCACCGGTTCGATCCCGGTTGGGCCCTCCCTCTTACACCATTTTTTTCAATATCTCCGTTTATTGGTTACATATATAAAATACTAATAATCATATCTCTACAAGTTGGGGATGTAGCTCAGATGGTAGAGCGCTCGCTTAGCATGCGAGAGGTACGGGGATCGATACCCCGCATCTCCATTTTTTTCCTCCATATATAAATACTTTTCCATTGATATTTCTTCCCAATTTTTCCCCTTTTTTTTTCGATTTGATTTCTAAATTCCGCCATTAATATGACCTTCAACGACACAACGAAGCTTCATCAACCTTCAACAATGGCGGATCAACTCGACCTTGACTCCTTACTACTCCGCCACAACGCCGTTGTTGACTCCACCTCTACTTCCTCTTCCGGTGATGACGACGACGACCGCCGCCGTATTGACGCACTCCTCGACAACTCCGATCATGATAACGACGTCGTTTCACTTCCACGAACCCTAGTTTCGACTTCGACATCGATTACGGGTAATTCTACTCAATTGAAGTATAATCTGATTCAGAGGTTTAAATCGGATGAGTACGCCGGGTATACTAGTAGAAAACCGGTGAATTCGCGTCCGGCGTCGGTTTTTGGTAGTGGATATAGAGCGGCGGGGAAGCCTGGTGCGGCGCTTGCGGCGGCGGCTGCGGCGTCGCGGTCGGTAAAGTCGAGGAGAGCGATGAGCTTGAGTTTGGTTGGGAAGGTGTCAGATGGTGTTGATGGATTGTCTGAGGTTTCGGATCGGATTAAATCGGTTTCTGGTGAGGTTGATGAGGGATTAACGAGTAATGATGTCAGCAATGGAGGAACTGTTGATAATGACGTGTGTGAGAGTGTTGTGGATAGTGAGGGAAGTGCATTGCCGAATTCTGAAATTTCTAGGTCAAATTCTTTTGTCGAAAGAGTTGATGAAGAGGTTTCTAGGTCTGAATTGCTTGGTGAAATCGGGAACGAGGTTGAGAAGAGCGGAATCGAGACATCGAGTTTGGCGTTGTTGGATGATGGAGAAAAATCTAATGAGGTTGAAGAGGAAACTCCATTATCGAAGTCTGAGAATGTCGAGACTGAGAAACAGAACTCGGAATTCGAGGATGCTGAATTGAGTAATGACATTGATGCAATGAATGTAGCGAAAACCGACAGTAATGCTGATTTCGGTACTGAGAACGAGATTGATTCAAATTCGAGCTCTGGAAGCGATGAGGTGAGGGAGTTAGTGTCTGAGTTAGTTGATGATACTGAAAGCGTAGATGAGAAGTTGCAGGTTAAGAAGACAGCATTAGAATTAGCTGAAGAGGTCGAGAAAAAACAGGCGTCGACAGGACAGGATTGGGAGGAGGGAGCTGCTGCACAACCGATGAGGTTAGAAGGTGCGCGTAAAGGGTCAACTGTTTTAGGATACTTTGATGTCAGTGCAGATAACGCGATTAGTCGAGCTATAAAATCTCAGGCGTTTAGACGGGATTATGGTAGACCACAGGTGTTGGCAGTGCATGCTAATTACATTGCTTTGGGCATGTCGAATGGTGTTATAATCGTTGTGCCTAGTAAATATTCTGCTCAGCAGGGTGATCAAATGGATTCGAAGGTTGTTTCTTTTACCCTTGATAATTATGCTTGTAAATAAGTAGTTACGGTTTGGATTATGCCTGATTGTTCTGATTGTTGCTTGTTTTACAATTATAAGTTACTTATAGTCGGGGGTTTTCTTGTTAGAACGCTACTGTGGAGTATGATTAACTTATTGTGATGGTGTTACCAATGTTCGAGTTTTGTTAGGTTTCAGCATGGTGATGTGAATCAAGTTAAGATTTGGATTATGCCTGATTGTTCTGATTGTTGCTTCTTTTAAATGCAGTTGTAAGTTATTTATCACGGGTTTTTTTTTGAATATATCACGGATTTTGTTTGTTAGACCGCTACTGTGTGATTTACTTTTTGTGGCGATGTTACCAGACACCAGTGTTCGGTAGGTTTCAGCATGGTGATAGCATTATGAAGTTTTTATATGTCATACATAAAATCCTTGGCTTTTAGAATATGATGAATAAATCTAAATGACCCACTAAAATGTTTGCACATTTTATATTTGAGAAGTAGTTGCGGGCGGTTGGATTCTGATCGCAATTTTTGTTATACATGATGATTGATGAGTACCGCCATATGGTGACTTTATCGGCTAAGCTAGCTGATATGCGTTATTGGTTATAGCATGCTGTACAATGTTTCTGAAAGCAAATGATTATTAGAAGTTCATATCTCGGAGTGTTGCACAGTTAGTATTTGATAGGTGTGAAAGAGGGACGTTTGTTATGTGCTGGGTTTTGCCTCCTTTCTTCTGTAAACACTATCTATATACGGAGTAGAATATAATCATATATTGCCTTGAATCGTGATTAAAGTTGGCGAGACTTGGTGGTGTTTGGTAAAATTTAACCTTATATACCATACTGGTCTGAATTTCAAACCCGACCCTTTATTTGTTTGGAAAGTGTCGCCTCTTTCCGTCGTTGATTAGGATCCATTCCATAGTCTTGATACATTACGAGTAGTATATTACAACTTGATTATAGCATGTACTTGATCAGGAAATGACACCCTGCGTTGCTGTATATATATTTAGATGTTAATGCTCGGTGCACAAGGGGATCGGTCCCAAATTCCTGTAACATCCATATGTTTCGATCAGCAAGGTGAACTGCTTTTAGCAGGCTATGGCGATGGTCATGTCACATATTGGAACTTACCCAGGGGAACAGTGGCAAAAGTACTCACTGGAGAACATAAAGTAGCTGTGGTACATACTTTATTTCTTGGGCAGGATTCCCAGGTCAAAAGTCAATATAAAGCAGTTACAGGTGACTGCAAAGGTCTTTTACTGTTGCATGAGATCTCTGTGCTGAAATTATTTGGACTCCAGATCAAGACACAGGTTATCTCTTGTCCCCGAAATTTCTTCTATCTTTTTTTTGGTAGCGGTAACCACATTCTGCAGCAAGCGCTACTTGGTCTGTCGAATTGACTCCATGAATGCGTATGCTTTTCCAAACAGTGCCTTCTTGATGGACAACAAACGGGCACTGTATTATGTGCCTCACCCCTTCTACCTGATGAAATCGCAGAAGCTGCGAGTTTACCTGGAAACAACACTGGCTCAACTAGCGGCCTAGGTGGTGTCATGGGTGGTGTAGTTGGTGGAGCGACTGGTTGGAAACTATTTGCTGAAGGTTCCTCCTCGTCTGAAGAAGGTTCCTCCTTGTCTGAAGAAGGTGTGGTCATCTTTGCCACCCATCAAAATGCTCTGGTGGTATGAGGTCCCCGTATAAGTGTACCATTCCGAGTACCATTTTTTTCAGAGTGCTGACATTTCTATTTAATATGTCTATGTTCCTGTTGAAGTGACGTTTAAGTGTTGCAGGTGAGACTTAGTCCGGGCTTGAAAGTCTACGCAAACTTTAAGAAGCCAGAAGGGGTTCGGGAGGGTACTATGCCATATACTTCTTGGAAATGTACTACACAGTCGCACAGCTCCTCCACAGGTGCTCACCATATATGTCTTGAGCGTTGTGAAATCGAACTATTTTTCAATTGGTTAACATGTTGCCTTGTTACAGAAAATTCGAGTCATGAAGCTTTGGAGAAAATATCACTGCTTGCAATTGTATGGGATCGAAATGTTCAAGTTGCTAAATTAGTGAAATCAAAACTTACCTTTTGTGGAAATTGGACTCTTGAAAGTGCAGCTATAGGTTTGGCATGGCTTGATGATCAGGTTTATATTTCTATTCATTCCTTTATTATGGCGAGACATCTGCTCATAAGCCTGTTCTAATTACTTTCCGTGTCTTCCGTTGAATGTTTGACATTTGTTGTAAAAAAGCGGTGATGAACTTATGTTTGTGCAGATGTTGATCATTCTAACAATGGTCGGTCAACTTTGCTTATATGCAAGAGATGGTACCTTGATCCACCAAACTAGTTATGACGTTAACGGAACGGGAGGAGATGATATGATTGCTTATCACACTTATTTTACAAATGTGTATGGCAACCCTGAGAAAGCGTATCAGAATAGCTTGGCTGTAAGAGGTGCGGCGATCTATGTACTCGCACCCACCCATCTTGTTATTTCTCGTTTACTTCTGTGGAGAGAGCGAATCCAAGTTTTGAGAGATGCTGGTGACTGGATGGGTGCTTTCAACATGGCAATGACACTGTATGATGGTCAGGCTCATGGCGTAATTGACCTTCCCCGAAGCTTGCATGCCATCCAGGAGACCGTAGCTCCCTATCTGGTGGAGTTACTTAATTCCTATGTAGATGAAGTTTTCTCTTACATGGCTGTCGCTTTTTCCAACCACACTGTGGAGGAGAAAGAATTAGACGGTGCTACTAGTGATAGCAACTCATCATATGCCAATATTAAAGAGCAGTATACTCGTGTTGGCGGTGTAGCAGTTGAATTCTGTGTTCACATTAAAAGGACGGACATTCTTTTTGATGAGATATTCTCCAAATTTGTAGCCGTTCATCAAAGAGGTATGATTATTTTTGCAAGATCATATTCAGGGAAGTTAAAATTTCGCAATAAATTTGTTACGTGTAATGGAAAGCAAAAGACTAAAAGTCCCAAAACGATATTTGTCAAGTTACTTCCGTTGCTCTTCGAAAAGAGATGGACAATAAAAATAAAAAATTGATCAACTTTGATATGTTGATCTGTTTTATCACAGCATGACGTGTATGAGGTACCATAGCTTTTGTCTTGTCGGAATTGGATGAGACAGGTTTATACTTCGATCTGATGCACCATTGCTGTGCTAATTACATTACAAAGCTCTTCAAGATCTTTAAGATGAGCTAATAAATTATCGTAGTTACTGGTCCGCTTCTCATGGTATCCAAATTCTACTGTAGGAGAAGGTCGTAGTCTTTGTTTCTGGTGGTGACCACTTGGTTAAACCTGTAATGTTTCGTTTTGCTTTACTTTTTTTTCCAACGTGTAGATACATTTTTGGAGCTGCTGGAGCCATATATATTGAAGGATATGCTTGGGTCACTGCCTCCTGAGGTACCTATAATGGAAGCAAGTTGTATACTCGTATTTGATTTCTAGTGACAGGAAAATCTGAATCATCATAACTGAACATTAAATACTGTTTATTGTTAGATCATGCAAGCATTGGTTGAGCATTACAACTGTAAAGGATGGTTGCAGCGAGTCGAACAATGTGTTCTTCACATGGATATTTCATCTTTGGATTTTAATCAGGTGATATTGGGCTTCTGTTTTACTGTTTTAGGCTATGCTTTTGCAGTTCCTATGTTATTTGGCTTCTCAAATACTTCTGCATTTTAGGTAGTCAGGTTATGTCGGGATAATGGGCTGTATGGAGCTCTGATCTATCTTTTCAATAAAGGCCTAGATGATTACAAGACACCGCTGGAGGAACTATTATCTGTGTTGAAAAATCATGGAAGAGATGCTGCTGCTGCTGGGTACGTGATTCGGAGATTAATATTCCATTGCCTTTTGTACTTACAAGCCCTTCGCATTTTTATTACTGATAAGATTAAACAACAGGTATCGGATGCTAGTGTATCTGAAGTACTGCTTCTCTGGCCTTGCTTTTCCTCCAGGTAGGCTTTTGCGTACTAGTAGCTACACTATTTTTGGCAGCGAACATACTCATTTTAAAGTTATCATCCTTGCTAGGAGTATATCGTACTTCATATTTTAAGCATTTGGTGTTCCTGTTGTTATTTGCACGATTTCTTGGGTTGGTATCGGTTACTGTTTATGGGTATTCAGAGTGATGGTTGCTCTTGCATATCTGCATGATCTTGTGGTCAATGTCAGCATTGTCCTTCGGGCTCTGAATATTTAATTCGCAGGACATGGAACCATCTCTATGCAGCGTCTACCATCACTGAGGTCAGAGCTTGTGCAATTTCTGCTTGAGGATTTTGGTCGCCCAAAGTCACAACCGGGTGCAAGTGTATCATTCTCTGGAGCATACTTGAATTTGTATTATTTGTTAGAGTTGGACACAGAGGCTACATTGGATGTTTTAAGGATTGCGTTTGTTGAGGATGATAATCTCGAGAATGAGGAGTCTTTGCTTCATTCTTCTGATTTAGTTGTTGACGATTCAACAGCAAGTGATCGAATCCTTGAGAACAAAAACATCATGGTTCAGAAAACAGTGGATGGTCTAGTTCTTGTTCTTGATGTAGCTATATCTCAGACTGTTGGATCTGCTGGCAATAAAGATACCAACACGGGAGTATGGCCTTCGAAAAACGATATAGGTCTTCTTATTGAGTTTATAGCTAGCTATATTGCAACTAAAAGAGCTTCTGTGTCGAAGAGCGTGATGAGCCAGATATTGGAGTACTTGATGTCTGAGAATAATGTATTATTAAATAGTTCTGAGCAGATGAACGAGTCTAAGAAAACAAGGGAGAAAAAAGTGTTAGCTCTGCTGGATGCCGTTCCTCAGTCGGGATGGAATGCTGCCTTTGTCTTGCATTTGGGTGAAAAGGCACAATTTCATCAGGTAATTTCATTTATGATGCTCATTTCGTCGGCTTACCATCATCAATATTATAAAGTTATGGAAGTGACGATCTGCCAAATACGGAGTTGTGATAGCTTCCTTCGTTTTATTTTACAGGTTTGTGGTTTTGTCCACGCCACCAGATGTGATTACCTTGCAGTGGATAGCTATATGAAAGATCTAGATGAACCGGTGCACGCATTTTCATTTATCGATGGTATGTTACTCAAGCTGAGTGAAACTGACTCCGCTGCTTTTCGATCAGCAGTTATTTCCCGAATTCCAGAGCTAGTGACTCTAAGCAGGTAATTCCTTAATTTATGTGAAATTTTCACCCCTTTCACTTTTTTATATCTTAATGACTCATGTTCTGGACCTACTTCGGCAGCATGTTTTTTAAAGTTTTGTGATCTCTTATCCAAATAATTTATCTGATACTGTTTGTTACTTTTTTTTTATCCGTCATCCCAGAGAATGCACATTTTTCTTGGTGAGTAGTTACTTCAACAAAGAAAGTGGCCGTATTCTCTCTGAACTCCAGTCCAATCCCAGAAGTCTCTTCCTTTACCTGAAGACTTTGTTCGAGGTTCATTTGTCAGGCACTTTGAATTTCTCCAGTATATATGTCGAGGATGTGCTTGATGGTCCTTGGGCCAAACCAAAAAAGAGTGAGAAGAGCTTGCTCGAGGCTTACCTTGAAAGGGTTAATGAATTTCCTAAGTTTATACGTGATAATCCTGTTGAAGTGAATGATGATATGATTGAACTTTATCTTAAGGTGAGTATAACTTCAGATCAGATCATTATCGATTGCCTATCAAATATTATTCTATGAATTTATTCAAATTGTGTACTCCTTTTTCCATGCAGATGTTATGTCAGTATGAACCAGATTCAGTTCTTAAATTCTTAGAAACTTCTGAAAGTTATAGAGTGGACCGTTGTTTGCAACTATGCCAAGAATATGGGATAGTTGATGCCACAGCTTTCCTTCTAGAAAGGGTGGGAGATGTTGGCAGTGCTCTTCTGCTTGTCCTGTCTGGCCTGAACGACAAGTTTACGATGCTTGATACTGCAGTGAATAGTTCGATTCCTAACAAAGATGAAGATAAACATGGTCATGTTGACCATTTGCTTGCCACCTCAAAATTGAACGAGGTGGTGAAAATTTTCAGTCTGCTTTTTACAGGATAATTTGCTTAACATCCATGATTTGTTTTACAATGGTCTAACTTCTCCATGCAGGTGCAAGACGTAGAAAGAATACTGCACGCATGCATTGGCCTATGCCAACGTAATACACCACGTTTGGAATCAGAAGAGGCTGAATCACTATGGTTCCATTTGCTGGACACGTAATTTTCTTGTTCTCTCATTTTTACCATTGTTCGAAATCTACTGTTTGCTGATGAAAGCTTGTAATATACAAGTTTAGAGGAAGCGGTTTGCTACAAACTACTCACTAGGATGTCTTGTGTTACAGTTCTACATTAGTTTGTTAAAAAGAACGACCACTTTTTGAAAGGGTTCAAATGTGATGATCACGCTCACGTAAATCTACTGAGGGTGCATTAAAGGATCTATCCCTACTTGAAATTTTCGGTAAATTAAGTGATCTAAATTTTCGGTAAACAGAAAATGAGACTAAGGTTCTAGATGACGGGAGCCTCGTGTAAAGTGATGTGAAACCTTCTGTTTGTGTTTGATATTAACCAGGACCCCTTGGTTTCAGGTTTTGTAAACCGTTGCTTATATCTCAAGGAAACTCTGAAACTGGCATGTTCGTTCAATCTTCGAGCTTCAAAAAAGTTTCAGAGGCTGATGAAATCACATGGAGGATTTGTGAGTCCGAAGGATGTGCTCCTTTGCTGAAGCGATTGTTTTCACAATTTATCAAGGAGATAGTTGAGGGAATGGTAGGATATGTTCGCCTTCCATCTATCATGTCTAAACTTCTCTCCGACAATGGTGGTCAGGAATTTGGTGATTTCAAACCAACTATATTAGGAATGTTGGGAACATACAGTTTCGAAATGAGAATTCTGGTATGTATACCTTCTCGAATTCTTTTATTTGAGAACTAATTTTTTGTTCTTTTTATTTATTCTTAATTACTTTATTTTATTTTTTCAAAAAATATATTCACTTTTTTTTACCAGGAGTTTGTAACCCTTTAAAACTTATTATTATCGTTTTCAACTTAATTTTGTTGATAGCCAAAAAAAAACAACTTAATTTTGCGTTTGAAACTGATTACGGAGTATTTTATTGTAGTGTTCGCCTTTCTTTTTATTTTTATTTCTATGGATGATGACTTGACGACTTCAGATATTGATTCATGTTAGCCGACCCCAAATCTTTTTGGGACCAGGGCTCTGATTTGATTTTGTTAATGTTGTATACCTTCTCGATTTGTTAGATACCCAATTTCATTATTTTAAAACTAACGCTTTTGCTTTTTTGAACAAATACAAGTTTGAAAAATACAGCTCTCGATAATTTGCACCAAATTTCTTCACCTATATGCTATCTAAGGAGTCATTCTCTTCTCTTTGTTAGGATACCGCCAAATACATTTTTATTTCTATGTATACCTTCTCGAATTCTTTTACGAGTATTTGAGAACTACAATACTTTTTTGTTTCTTTTTATTTATTCTTAATTACTCTGTATTTTATTTTGTTTTATTTTTCTAAAAATATTTTCTTTTTTTTACCACGAGTTTGCAACCCTTTAAAACTTATTATTAGTGTTTTCAACTTAATTTTGTGCTTGAAACTGTATTACGGAGTATTTTATTGTAGTGTTCGCCTTTCTTTTTATTTTTTATTTTTATGGATGATGACTCGACGACTTCAGATATTGATTCATGTTAGCCGACCCAAATCTTTTTGGGACTAAGGCTCAAATGTTGTTGTATACCTTCTCGAATTGTTAGATACGTAGTTTCATTATTTTAAAACTAACGCTTTCACTTTTTTGAACAAATAC
This sequence comes from Agrostemma githago, assembly GCA_958450325.1. Taxonomy (NCBI): domain Eukaryota; kingdom Viridiplantae; phylum Streptophyta; class Magnoliopsida; order Caryophyllales; family Caryophyllaceae; genus Agrostemma; species Agrostemma githago. Next base: position 79,865,022 of record OY288241.1, on the reverse strand, counting down.
AAGTTTGAAAAATACAGCTCTCGATAATTTGCACCAAATTTCTTCACCTATATGCTATCTAAGGAGTCATTCTCTTCTCTTTGTTAGGATACCGCCAAATGTTTGATAGAGGATGATACGTTTTACACAATGAGCATACTCAAGAAGGGTGCAACGAAGGGGTACGCCCCTCAAAGTCTTCTATGCTGCATATGCAACACTTCTTTCAGCAAGAGTCATTCCAGCTCTGGGATTCGGATGTTTAGTTGCGGCCATGCAATCCATCTACAATGTGAACCTCAAGAGAGCGGTACATCGAGTCAAAGTTCCTCCCACGCGTGTCCTGTATGTGTGGTTAAAAAGAGGAGTCATAAAAGTAAAGGCAAAGCGATCGAGCAAGGATTGGTGAGCACATCCTCGTATAGGCCGTGGAGAACGCAGGGGGCAACCGTTATGCACTCGCATGATCTCGATGCATTTGAGAACTTGAGTAGCTCTTATCCAATTTCGAGAGTAAGAAACTCTTTTTTTATTCCTTTTACCATTTAGCATTGGATAGGACGACGTGGAGGGAGAGGATTCGGGTGCGTGAGGATATTTGAGTACTTTCCTCTGACTCCTTTATTTATTCTGATTTTTTTTAACAAAAAAAAATCAAAATTCCCGTAAAAATTTTCCTACAAGGATTTTTACTTGCTAAATTTTCTTCTTTAACGTGGAGTTTGTAACCCTTTAATTTATTATTAACGCTTTCAGCTTATTACGTGTATTATTTTTATTTTTCATAACTATTATTACTAATACTTTTTTTTTATATATATCTTACCATTGCAAATGGGCTCTTGATTTTTTGTAACAATATAAAATAGATGAATTTAAATAGTGAGGGTAGAATAGTAGTAAATGGGGAGAAATAGGAAAGAATTACTCCGTATTAGGTAAAGTGTTGTAAATATGGGTAAATAGTTTGGGTAGTATTGTAAAAATTACGGACTGAAATGGAAAGAAACAAAATGGGAAGAAAATAGAAAAACAGACTAAAATGGAAAAGTAGTATTTTTACTTACTAAATTTTTCTTCTTTGACTTGGAGTTGGTCGTTTTTTTACCTTCTAATGCTAATAAACTCGAGAATTTTTTTGCTGCAATTTCTAGCTGTTTTAATAAAGTAATTACTCGTATCATTTATTTGTCGATTGCAGTTTGAAATGTTGAACAGTCTCCAAAACAAGAAGAGTGCAACTCAGACGGATACCATGCCACAACTGAGGCTGGCACCACCCGCTGTCTACCACGACAAAGTAAACAAAAGAAACTATTTCTCAGGAGGAGCAAGTAATGAGTCTTCTACGGAGAAGCAGAGTAAAAACAGGCAACTACGAGATGTTAAAGCCAAAGGCTCCTCGTCTGCTCGTTTCCCACTCAAATCAAGGATTTTTGGTATGCTCCATCGTTTTCCATATGCTTCGTTTTTCCGTATGATCCGTCTAAATATCATTCATGCCTGCATGATTGTCCCAAATTAATCATGAATTCGACTACTCCGTTAGGCCCTGTTCTTTTGGACTGAAACTAACTGAACTTAACTTAACTGAACTTAATTTAACTGAAACTGACTGAAATATAGAGACAAAATATGCCTCCTGGAGCTGAATTGAACTGAACTGAAACTGACTAAACAGGGCCACTCTCATGAAAACAATGAGACTAGCTGAACTTTTTTTTTAAAGAGGATAGACGAATGTTGAGAAGTTGTGGCGTTGGATAGGACGACGTGGAGGGAGAACTATAATTTTATGCTTTTATTTATTATTCTTGATTTTTTTATAACTTTTTTTCCTACTAAAAATACTACTTTTGGTCATTATTTTTCGCCCTATTTCATGAATATTTGTGAAAAATATTTTAGTAGAATTGGACAAAAAAATAGTGAACGGACGGAGTACTAAATTTTCTTTCTTTATCTTGATTTCTTTTTGTAAAGTTTTCAACTTAATTTTGAGCTTAAAACTGTATTTTTATAATTATTTTATTGTTCACCCTCCTAATATTCCTACTATTATGTTTTTTTTTTCTTTTTTTTTGGTAACAATTTCACGATTTCAGATAATGATTCATGTTAGCTAACCCCAAATCTTTAAGGGAATAAAGCTCTAATGTTGTTGTTGATGATGATATCTGCAATTAAATTCGATATTATCGAATGCAGTAAACAATTGTTTACGTCTGCAGTTACCTTCGATATATCTGGCACTCTAGGTAACTTTTTCTTGGTAACTTTTTTAGTACTGGTAGTGACGATAATGGCAACACTTAATTTTGCAGGGAAGGAGAAAACTCGTGTACAGTAACAACAAACGTGGCGCTCCCCTCCCTTGACCTCGTTGCCTTATTCGTTCAAAAGAATTGCTCAGACTCATCCATCTGATTCTGATCGGAACCAAAAGTTGCAGATCGACTGTAGGCGGAGTTACTGGTTCATTTTTTGCGAGAATAATTAGGTTAGAATCCTTTTCATGTCCATTATGTATATTTCATTTTCTTTTTTAACAGAGTATTTTTATATATAACCCGATATTTTTGATATCGTCTGTGTTACATATACGTAGCTAGTACTAATTCCTCTATCATCTTTTTTTTCTTCCCAAAACTTATTCTATTAAATTTCAACACTAATTTCTACCCAGACCGTCTTGTTTATTTATTTATTTTTTATATTCATTGCGAGAAATATTTTTTGAACCGTAGATGTCTGTGACCTTTACCACCTTCATCTATTATAATGCAACCAAACTAAGATGTCTTTGCCTAGTAGGACTAGGTGCCAGTCTCAGGTTCGAATCTCTCCCGTAATGCGACTAAGTGCACCCTTCGTTGAACAAAAAAAGGGAATTATAATGCAACCAAGTGTACATATCATAAAAAAAAAAAATTACTTAACACGACACGAGGTTGATTCGGAAAAATATAGAGTACGGAGTAGAAATTTAGCCTATAGGTACAACAATATCTCGGAAGCTGCCTGCTGAAGTAATCCGGCAGACAGTAACGTGAATTTAGAGGAAAAAATTACGATCATAACAAAAATAATACTCCCTCTAATTACGATCTTCTCTGTTTATTGGCTAAAACACCTTTTCTTACCTATTTCTGTTTTGAACCGTCAACATGTCGTCTTAAATTACCCTTACATTTCTCTCTCGATCATTTTTCTCTTTTGAGAAACACATTCCTACACCGATAATTAAAAAACGGAGGGAGTACTGTATGAAAGATAAAGAAACATAGAGCAGAATTCCAAGAGCTAAAAAAACTTTCAACAGTACAGTAACAAGGCCAAAATCAGTTCCTTGCTGGTTCTACAACATCAAAAAAGTCGGAACATAAATCTCAAGGTAATATAGCTACGGTACTAATCAACTAACAAAACAAGTACAGATAATGATAAGAGCTTCTAGTCGAACAAGCTGAATCCCATGTCATCGTCACTCTCCTCCTTAGGTTCTTCCTGAAAATCGATAACAATATAATCTCAGAAAACTAACATCATCGGAAATTTAAGTTGATTTAGTGAACTTTTCATCCAATTTAGGAATATTATCGATGATTTATAATAAAATCACAGGAACAAAAACTAAAACTAAGATTATAGTTACTTTTCAACGGTTTATAAAAATCACAGGAACAAAAAAACTAAGATTATCGGGTAACCAGGTCGATTTTAGTTGACTTTCCATCAAATTTAGAAATATTATCAATGATTAATAAAATCACAGGAACAAAAATTCAGATTATCGGGTAATTAGATTGATTTTAGTTTAGTTTTCATCAAATTTAGAAATATTATCGATGATTTATAAAAATCACAGGAACAAAAACTAAGATTATAGTTTAATTTTTTATGGTTTATTGGGTAATAAAATCACAGGAACAAAAGCTAAGATTATTGGGTAACTAGGTTGATTTTAGTTAACCTTCCATCAAATTTAGAAATATTATCGATGACTAGGTTGATTTAAGCTTAATTTTCATCAGATTTAGAAATATTATCGATAATTTATAAAATCATAGGAACAAAAACTAAGATTATCGGGTAATTAGATTGATTTTAGTTTAGTTTTCATCAAATTTAAAAATATTATTGATGACTTATAAAAATCAAAGGAACAAAAACTAAGATTATCGGGTAATTAGGTTGATTTTAGTTTAATTTTCATCAAATTTAGAAAGATTTATCGATGATATATAAAAAGGGTGGGGATAAAGGAAAAAAGTAGAAAGAAGATATAGACCTTCTCTTCTTTCTTTTCCTCAGCGGCAGGAGCAGCAGCAGCACCTCCTGCAACTGCAGCAGGGGCAGCACCACCACCACCACCAGCACCTACATTAGAGATGAGGTCCTCAACATTCTTCTTCTCGAGAAGTTTGGCAAACAAGGCAGGCCAGAATGACTCGACGTTGATGTTTGCTGATTTCACCAATTTCGCGATGTTCTCCGCCTGGTAATGAATACAAGCCATAAGAAAAAAATAAATTGAAATGACCATTTTGGAAATTAACAAAGGGATTGAGAATACGGGTTTTTGAATCCCGTCAATTCAATCTCGTAATCTAAAACATAAAGACTTAGAATTAGCTATAAAATCATTTTACAAAGTTTTTAAAATACAACATTGAACGAAGATAACTAGCAATATCGCAAGATCAAAAGTTCAAAACTATGCACCAATAGGGAATCCACGGTACACAAATTCTTGAGAGAGACAACTCTTCAGTACCATCCTATGTTCTATTCGTACCCTTAAAATGACAACTTTGCTTTGTACCCGTTTTTATAAGAAATGTACTCTCTGTCACTCTTTTATGTTGATCATACCTATAGGTTTGGTACCACTGTCACTCCCATTTGTACTTAGTCTCTCAGTAAAGTTAATGAAAGACCGATACTCTTCATGGTAACTAGCTATGACATAGAAGTATAGAACACATTAAAACTCAATAAAATTTGCAAACGTAATCAAATTGAGGGAGTTACATCAAACACAGAGTCTAAATTAGCTCAAGAATCATTCGAAATCAAGCAATTTTAAATGAATCAAATCAAGCAAAATTTGAATCGATTAACAGCCCAGATGAACACTTAATCGAACACATTAGAGTCGAAGAATTGAATTGAATTAAAGTGATAAAATGAATCAAATCAAACCAAACAAAATTTGAATCAATTAACAACCCAGATGAAGACTTAAACGAACATATTAGAGTCGAAAAATTGAATTAAAGCGATAAAATGAATCAAATCAAATCAAATTGGAATCAATTAAGAACCCAGATGAACACTTAATCGAACACATTAGAGTTGAAGAATTGAATTAAATCGATAAAATGAATCAAATCAAAACAAATTTGAACCAATTAACAACCGAGATGAACAGAAAATCAAACCCAATTCAATCATATCAAAAATTGGGGAAATGAAAGAATGATTACAGTAGGAGTGATGCCATCGTCGTGGAGTGCAAGAGCGGCGTATGTGCAAGCTAGCTCCGAGATCGACATTTTTCTTCTTCACCTACTATTTTTCAATCAAAACAAAAAAAAACACAAAAAATCATCAATTGATTAATTAATCAAACCCAGTAATCAAAATCGCAGAACAAATTCAGATGTTGAAGAAGATGAAGAAAGGGAAATATGTTGTTACTCTGATTTTGAGCAGCTGCAAAAATGTGTGATTAGGTTTTTTGGCAAATGTGAGATTTTATATGGTTTTGATGTTTTTTTTGAAGGGTTTTGTGTTTGGATTTGGGTTTTTGTGTGTTGTGTTGTTTAGGCCCAATGTCCACACTCCCATTTTGGGCTTTGTGGGATTGACCCGGTACGAGTAGAGATGAAAGTTGACACGTATGTATGTGGGACTGGGAACTGGTAAGAGATGGAAGTTGGACGTCGTTTGTCTAGTACGAGTCACGGTTTAGTGAAATATGAGTTCATTTTGACACAAAGTGGAGATGAGTTGGCACGTATGTTTGATTGTTTGTGGTAACTGGGAACTGAGAAGAGATGGAAGTTGGCACGTATGTATGTGGAACTGGGAACTGGTAAGAGATGGAAGTTGATTGGCGTTTGTCTAGTACGATTCACGGTTCAGTAAAATATGAGTTCATTTTGACACAACGTATATATGAGTTGGCACGTATGTCTGATTGTTTGTGGTAACTGGTGAGAGAATTGAATTTGAATGTCGTTTGTCTGGTATGAGTCACGGATCAGTGAAATATGAGTTCATTTTGACACGGTCTAACTCAGTGCGATTTGACTCACTATGAGTTGGTTGTCATTAGTTGTGACTTGTGGCTTGACTAGAGTTCAAGAGAAGAGATAATAAGCTCATAACATATACGGCACGATCCAGTTGGGACAACACGCTCGGACTGACTCAAAATACAACCAAGTAAAAAGTGGATAAAGGAAATTTTGCTTGGGCACGTCTAAGCACATCACAACACGTAAGACTATGTGGTGTGGCCCTGGGTGTCGTTTTCATTTCACTAGCACGACATGACATAATACGACAGGAAGCACACCTCCACGTTCCTGAGTAGTGCCTAATTACCCTCCAACGTCCAAACACGGTGGGGTCGACACGAGGCATAACCTGTCACAACTCACCTTCGATTCCTTCGATTAAATATTTTAACAGAACAAATTGGTCATGTCGTAAGATAGACTCATGATTTGACGAGTGACTTTACGAGCTCTGCGTTGAATGGATAAAAACAACTCTTTCATCTCACAACAAAATTTAGATCGAGAGGGGAGAAGATTCTTAATGAACGTCAAAGATCCATCACTGATCATAATTTTATCGATTAAACTAATCGACATTTAAATGGCTAGTTTGCTCACTTAATTGAGTCTAAAGGTTGTAGAGTCAATCTCCTGAGAGACGATCTATCGTTAACTTTACTGAGAGACTAAGTACAAATGAAAGTAACAATGGTACCAAATCTAATAAAAGTAGGTACGATTAACATAAAAGAGTATACAAATATAAAGATGGTACGCTTGTTATAAAAATAGGTACAAAACAAAATTATCATTTAAGGGTAAGAATAGTACATAGTGGTACTAAAGAATGATCTCTCAATAAATTATTGAGAGACCGTCTCTCCCTTGTGAAGTTTGTAATTGGGCCTAAAGTTCATAAAATTATATCTTCAATTTTCCCCCAAATCCATATTGTATCCGCATCATCACTTCAAACCCTAAATCAAACTTCACCCCCATTTCTGCACCAAATCAATTTCTCAATTAAATTCCCAAATCCCCAAAATGCGTCAATTAATCAAGAAATTCCCACCAAAATCCCTAATCACTCGCCTAATCGCACCAAATTTCTCAACAGTAACCGCTACACCCAAACCCGAACCCGGAAAACTCGACCGAATCGCGACGGAGCTTCTCTCCCTCAACGCGGTCGAACTCCACGACTACTCCATCCTCTTCTCCCTCAAAATGGGCCTAAAATCCGCCGGACCGGCGGCGATGTCAACCGGACCGGGAGCGGCGGCCAAATCCGGTGAACCGGCGGTGGTGGCGGAGGTGAAGACGGTGTTCGATTTGAAGCTGGAGAAGTTCGATGCGGCGACGAAGATTAAGATTATCAAGGAATTGAGAAGTTTTACTGATTTAGGGTTGAAGGAGGCGAAAGATTTGGTGGAGAAAGCTCCGTCGGTGATCAAGAGTAATGTGCCGAAAGAGGAAGCGGAAGCCATTGTTGAAAAGTTGAAGCAGCTTGGTGCTACTGTTGTCTTAGAGTGATTGCTTCAAAGGTCTAGCTCCACTCATTTCCGTATCATTCATTTGTTTATCTTTGATTAAAATACGATTTGAAATTTAGCTGCTATGTTTGTAGAACTGTAGAATGTTAGGTGATTTGTGATTGGTGCGTTTCTGTCGAGCTCGAATGAGTTAGTATCGTTTGTTATAATTCCGTCTTGACCATTGTGCCAAGACATCTTCGGTTTGTGATCACTGTAAATATACGATGATGATGATGATGATGATGATGGCGATTGGTGGTGGTGGTGATGATGTTAGCTGGACAATGGGGTAAACAGACGCCAAGTTTTGGGATTTTAATGTAGATGGAAAATCTTAGGATGATAGAATAGGTAATGTGGTGTAGTAACTGACGAGATTGTGAATTTGAAGTGGATTTATACATAGTTGGAAAATTATGGGGTGACGGAATTCACGACAGAGTGACTGAGAAGATCGTGAATTTGGAATGCGAAGTTTAATGGGATTTCGAGTTTGAAGATTGTGAATTTGAAGTAGAAAGTTCAATGGGATTTTTAATGTAGATTGAAGGTTATAGTGTGAAGGAATTTGTAATGAAGTAGGGTAACTTAACGACTGTGGATTTGAAGTAGAAAGTTCAATGGGATTTATACATAGATGGAAAATTATGGGGTGATGGATTACGCTGTGAATTTGAAGTAGAAAGTTCTTAGTTTTAGCTGTTTAGTGCTGTCTTTCTCTGCTGTTGTGTTTGACTGTATGAGGGATGCAATCTAAGCGATGCGCTGATTGTATGCTAAATTGTCGAAACAGTAGAATGTTGCATCATAGTTCCTGCGTGCGTACACTGTTTGTTGTTTGATTGAGGTGTAAATAGAGGATGAGACTGTATGCGACTATGCCATATCGTGTTTCAGTATTACATGATCTCAGTAATGGGTCTATTATTGAATTGTTGGTGAGGAAACGAAGGAGTAGATGAACGGGTGTTGTGGAGCTGGAAGGGTATCCTAGTGTTATTGTGGGTGGTGACCATACTGCAATTATAGCAGGCGATTTGGACCGATGTTTTAGATGCTATTTTGAGTCGTGGTGTTTAGGATAGATCGCTTCAATGAATGTGTTCTGTGAACACTTCATCAGTTTTTTTTTTTGCTGTATTGTACATGTCCCCTATCCTCGGGATTTAGCGCTTTAGCTGGTGTAATCCCTGCCGTGTCACTGTGTGTACAGTTTGAGACGTTCGTCATTTGATTGCAGGCTGCAGCTGAGAGAAGCATTCCTGTGATCCTGTCGCATTCAACATTCATGCAAGACGAAATGTGTATCGTAAACTCCGCTTGAGCAAAAGGGTTTTTACTCGTTTCACAACTTCACCGTGATCTTTTATGGGCGTCGAGGAAGCCCCCATCAGATCGGAACAGTTTTTATGCTTTCAACTTTCAAGTTTTCAACTCAGAAACGGATCGAATCAGAAAGTGATCCACATTGTTTATCATTTGGATAGTAACTTACATTTCCATATAATCACGAAGAAAATCTACCTGATTTTGGCCGCTTCACTTTAATAAAACTTGAGATGTTCGGATCACAGATAGCCCTAATTGTTTCGTCATGGTAATCCTTATTGTCCTTCAGTCATGTTGTCCATGAGACCGAGGCCAAGGCCAAGGCCAAGGCATCCTGTAACCAAGTTATTCTTGCGCTGAAACCGGGATAAAACTGAAATGGTAGTCGACCTCATATGCGTGGTTTCCAGGATAATCACGATTCCAGGGTTGAGACCACGGGCCTGAATTGATTGAACTTAGGTTGGGTTGAATCTCATGGGCTTGAATTGAGCTTGGGTTGAACTGAAGTGAGCTAAAAAGAACACGGACTAACTCGTAGTTAACTCTTTCCCTTTCCGAACTCCATTTCAACCTTAATCCTCCTCGGCTAAGGCCCTGTTCTTTTGGACTGAAATTGAACTTAATTTAACTGAAATTGACTGAAATATAGAGATAAAATATGTTTCCTGTAACTGAACTGAAGTGAAACTGACTGAATATAAGTTCAAAAGAACAGGGCCTAACTACCTAACATTACACACCGTCTTTTAGACGAATAATACTATGGTCACCACTAGACTCGTAATTAATTGCGTGGGTTAATGACTACCCCGTAGAATATTGATTTAACGACAAATGGATAAATAGGTGAAAATACTCGTATACGAAGTATATTTAGTTCACGAAGTTGGTTGATAAAGCTAAGGCATAAACTGATCACTAAATTACCGAGCTTAGGAACGTAATTAATTAAAACCTGGTAAAAAGTTGATATATGTATCACGGTTTTTCTATAGTAAAAAGTCGATATATGTGATGTGTCACAGTTTTTCTATATAAAGAGAATCATAAAAGCGATTATTCAAGCATTTGCCAAATATAAAAGACATTTGTTGAAAAAGTCGAAAAAAAATGGTTCTCTCTTTTCGCGCCATGTTCGACAGTGTACACCAAAAAATTGGGAATTAGGGTTTACGAAATCGAAATTACAGTTTCCCGCTAAGAATATCAAATCAAATCAAATCGATTTAAGCACACATTCAAGATTCAAATTTCGACAAAGCGATTATGAAGAGCGACGACGTAGCCGAGAATTCGACGAGGAGTCGAAGAACATTGAAAAGGAAAAGGAAAGAGGTGAGTGATTATCGATTTCACTTTCGTAATTTTTTGTGTAGAATTCGTGTTTTGAATTGAAATTGGAGAATTTTAGGGTTTGATTATTGATTTTGTATCGTATGAATGTATGATGATAGATGTTAGAGAGGAAGAAGGTTGTAGATGAACTTATTAAAGCTGCTTGTGCTGTCAATGATCCTCTTGATTCGTTTTCAGAGTTTCGTTGTCGTAATCTACAAGGTATTTCTCGTTTCTTCTGGTATTGATTAATGTATGTTATGCAGTTCAATTCAAATTCGTAGTAAGTATGCTGTTTAACGAAATCAGTCGATTTTCCGAATTCCGATTGATGCATTGTGGTGAAGTGGTGTAGAATTGAAGTGTTAACGAGAATATGATTCGTAGAATGTAATGCAGATGCAGTTAGTGTACAGTTCAGTTACGACTTATTGCTTTTGAGCAGTGGATTTGATATTACGGGAAGAAATATAGATTGAACTGCAGTTATTCAAATTCTAGTAAGTATGCAGTTTAACGAAATCAGTCGGTTTTCTGATTGATGCAATGTTGCGAAGTGGTGTAGAAGTGTAGAATTGAAGCAACTATGAGACTTAGACTCATAGAATGTAATGCAGGCGTGGTTAGTATACAGTTCAGTTACGATTTATTGCTTTTGAGTAGTGGATTTGAAGTTATGGGAAGAAATATAGATTGGACTGCAGTTATTCAAATTTGTAGTAAGTATGCAGTTTAATGAAATCAGTCGATTTTTCCGATTGATGCATTGTTGTGAAGTGGTGTAGAATTGAAGCATCTATGAGACTATGACTTGTAGGATGTAATACAGGCGCAGTTAGTTTACAGTTCAGTTACGGTTTATTGGTTTTGAGTAGTGTTGTAGCCAGGATTTGAAGTTCAGGGGCCAAATATAGACTGGAAGTTTTAGGGAGAGAGCTTGAATTTGTTAAGTAATATAGCCTAATTGGGTTATTTAGGAAAAATTAGAAGATTCTAACCAATTTTTTCCCCCTATGTGGAGAGGGATATGGAAAGACGAGGTTTGTGTGCAGTAGTTCTGGTGGATATAAGCATTTTTTTGTGAAAAAAAATATATTGAGTTTAGAAGTAATCATCTGCTGGAAGAAAGGAGTGATTAGTAGTTTTTGAAGCGGGAACTTCTATCATTCCATGCTACTGCCAATAGGCAATGGGTTGCGAGGCGGGCCTGAGTTCTGCTCATCCAAGAGTATTGAGATTTGAGAGTTTTCGGTTCCTACTGTCATACAACTGTAGGCATGAAAACTTGCTAGTCTTTTGGGTTTGTTTGTACTGTTAGGCTGAGTAAGTAACTGAAAAGTTGAAGGTTAGTGGGATATTCGGATCTTTGACGAACAATGATATTGATGTTGAGATAATGTTGATTCTAGATTATGTCTTTTTGGTTTGTGATTTTGACTTATAATGTTCTCTGATTTCGTGATTTTACTGAAAATGGTGCATGTAAGGTCTTCGCTTCCACTTGGTTGCCGGACATGGGCTCAAGTTATCAAGAACGCTGAAGCAGTATATCAAGAAATTACTCAAGGTAACTACATACGAGTATAGAACTGTGCTATTCAACCCGGGTCGGCCTTGAAATACCCATCATGCATATTGTTTATGTTTACAGATAAACATGGAAAGACATTACGGAATGGAGTGGCCTACTGAAGAAAAGGTGAAATATCGAGAGATCAATGCCCCAGAAGCTCGCTACATATTCGTGTACAAAGCTCCAACTTCAGGTAGCTCAGAATCAGATGCATTGATCAATGAGGACAAGGGCGATATTGTCGGCTTTGTACACTACCGGTTTACATTGGAAGAAGATCTCCCAGTTCTCTATGTATATGAACTGCAACTCGAGCCAGAAATACATGGACATGGCCTTGGACGGTTACTGATGCAACTTCTTGAGCTCATCGCTCAGAAGGTCTCTGCTTCTCCTTTCGTCTTGTTTACTGTTTTTCATATGATTGGTAAATCAATTAATTAAAAGAATATGCACGAATTTACAAGAATTTATTCACATATTAATATGAAAATAATGATTGTACAGCAATTATTAATTAACGATGTCTGTCGTCTAGTCCGAGCCATAATGATCAGCTATTGAACATAAAATTTCGATATTTTACTGCTTGTTTGTGCAGACTGGCATGTTGGCGATGGTACTTACCGTTCAAAAGAAAAACCTGCCTGCAATGTTGTTCTACACCAGTAAATTAGGGTAAGTTCTCTATGTTAAGTTGTTAACCATCAATTACTAGTATGTGGTAGTTTATTTTTACTGTATTATTACGAAGTTACGCGTTTTTTTTTTGCTGCTTTAAATGCTAATCAAGTGATTACAGGTATGACTATGAAAGCTGATGTAATTGGTCTTTTTGAAAATAGAAATAACTGAAGTTGAAATAGCACTGTCGACTGTCGACTGTCGAGTTTTCAGCTACACAGCTTAGTTCCTTTTCTACATTTCTGTTTAGCACATCGATTCCTTGCTCAATTTTCTGCTAAAAACTTTTGGTATCAGATTGATTTTTTACTGAACACTGAATTCGAGAATAGAATAACTATTGCCTTTACACGATACACATTGCTACTGTTTCAAGTATTCTCTCGTACGAGCTAGTATCTTTTTGTAGCAGTTTTGAATGTCTATTACTATCGTTTCTACCTGGATAATCAATCTCATATGCTATAAGCTAGAAATCGCCGTGTTGTATCTTTATCTTACATTCATTTGGATTGGATTTCCGTGCCAGGTATTCTATAGCAGCTACCTCACCATCAAGATTCGATCCACTGGTATAGACGACAGACACCCATCTTCTGTCTAACATCTCATATATATACTCCCTCCGTTCCAATGAATTGTTTGCCTTTGCTTCTGGCACAAGGGAAAGAGAACCAATGAAGAAGTGACATGTGGAGTCAAGGGTCAAATTACATATGAAAAATATTACTAAAATAGAAAGACAAACAATTCATTGAGACGTCCCAATACGGAATAGGCAAACAATTCATTGGAACGGAGGGAGTATATATATATATTCGATATCAAAGTCGAGTTCTTCGAGTAATAACTAGGTATAATTTGCCATGTTGCTGTTTAATTTTTGCAGATGGGTGCAGAAATGAGTTACGAGATTCTCTGCAAAACATTCGATCAAGAAGCCAAAGCAAAATTCGAGGTATAGTTTAGTTTCGAAAGCCCTTTTTTTAGTTCCTCCCGAAAGCAAAAAGATATAAATTAAACTCGTTCCTTAGCTCGTACTATTTTCTTCCCTGGCAGGTTGGCACCCTTCCCTTCGTTGACATCATCGAGCCATAATTATTGCCATATCAACAAGATCGGTTCATATGTCAATTTGGGTACAAACGAATCATACCAGATTACCAGGTATCCCTAATCGAGCTTTACACAAACAAATTACTACTCCGTATGAATATTGCAAATTATTCGATAAAAAGATGTTATTTTCTTAGTTTTTGTCGTTTGTTTATCTTTGAATAAAATATTTTCACAAATAATATAAAAGTTAAACAAATAATCGAGAAAAAATGGTACAATGTAAAATATTTTTGTATTTTATTTATTTATTTATTATTAAGTAAAAAAAAGGAAAAAAAAGAGAAGGATGGTCAATAGTTTTCTATGTTTGTCAAATAAACCACGTTTATGAATAATGACTGCTAATGTATGCATCTAAATGTCCAAAATCGCACGACATTAATACCTTGTTGCACAACAATCCCTAATGACAAACGACTACATTTGTAGTTTTATACAGAAAATCGATAATCACAAATTCTTATTTAAGACAGTAGTAATTATGATTAACGATTTTTATAATTAAAACAGATCAAATATATACTCTGTATTATCTATGGATTACAGTAGTAAATAGATTAGGATGAGGTTGTACATTTGTACATGGACCCGTGTCATTAAAAAAATGGATATTTCTGTCTTAAATAAATTTGGAAGGAGACGAGAAAAATATCGAGTAGAAAGAAGAAAAAATGAGACCTATATAATTATTATGTCCTGTGATATTAGTTCAGAAGATTAAATTAGGTGCCAAAAACAACTTTAATTCAACGTAAGTGATGCAAACTCTTTAGCGGTTGAATGGTCCATTGTCACTTCTAACAGCTTTCTATAGTATTAGATGTTGACAACCCGATTCACGAACACTTAGATCAATTGGTCGATCAGTTGTTGTTTTAGTTTAATCAGAGATCTTGGATTCAAAACTTGAGAATTTAACAGTGTTAAAAATCGTTAGTGAGAATCTTTACGGTCTTAGAGGTTTTCCCTGGTTTGAATCTGGATGAAATCAGATGGTTTACGGAAAAAAAATAGTATTAGATGTTGACAACCCGACTAGATCACGAGCACTTAGATCAACTGGTCGATCAATTGTTGTTTTAATTTAATCAAGGGTCTCGGATTTGAAACCTGAGAATGTAATGGTGTTAGAAATCGGTAGTGAGAGTCTTTACGGTCTGAGGTTTTATTTTCCTGATTCGAATCTGAATGAAATCGGATGGTTTACGGAAAAAAATAGTATTAGATGTTGACAACCCGACTAGATCACGAGCACTTAGATCAACTGGTCGATCAGGTGTTGTTTTAGTTTAACTAGAGGTCTTGGGTTCGTGCCTGAGAATGTAACGGTGTTAGAAATCGGTAGTGAGAGTCTTTACGGTCTTAGAGGTTTTATTTTCCTGGTTCGAATCTGGATTAAATCAGATGGTTTACCGGAAAAAAAATAGTATTAGATGTTGACAACCCGACTCGATCACGAGCACTTAGATCAACTGGTCGATCAGTTCTTGTTTTAGTTTAATCAGAGGTCTTGGGTTCGTGCTTGAGAATGTAATGGTGTTAAAAATCGTAAGTGAGAGTCTTTACGGTCTTAGAGGTATTTCTTGGTTCGAATTTGGATTAAATCGGATGGTTTACGAGAAAAAAAAAATACTCCGTAGTACTGTATTAGATGTTGACAACTCGACTCGATCACAAGCACTTAGATCAACTGGTCGATCAACTGTGGTTTTAGTTTAATCAGAGGTCTCAGATTTGAAACCTGAGAATTTAACGGTGTTAAAATTCACGAGCGAGAGTCTTTATGGTCTTAGAGGGTGCTTTTCGGTTTGAATCTGAATTAAATCAAATGATTTACGAGAAAAATAATTAGTTTTTTTTTGGTTCCACGAAGAGCGCACTTAGTCGCATTACAATATAGGGGGAGAGGGATTCGAACCTGAGACCTACTATCCCAGAGCACCTAATCCTAACCACTAGGCTAAGACATCTTCGGTAGAGAAAAATAATTAGTGTGAGAGGCTTGGTTGTTCTTATGCAAAAAGCTAGCCTTCTAAAACATGATTGAAATAAAGACTCCAAAAAGTCATTCATTAGCCCATTTCATATGTCCAATTAATTCTAGTCTCTTAATGTAAAAGGGTTAGGTAGGGTTTTGGGTCGGCTAGGATTATGTGTTACGGTATAGAATCATTGATTAAGAAAGTATAGTACAGAGTATAGGAGTATTAGTTATTAACGTAATTATCGATTTAGACTGAGGATTATGAGTTCCGTACATTGGTATCAGAGTCTTCAGCGATCTTAAAACATGATTGAAATTAAATCAATTAATCAAGCCCCTAAAAGTCATTCATTAGCTCATTGCATATGTCCAATTTGTGCTAGTGTCTTAATGCAAAAGCTAATTAGGTAGGTTTTGGTTGTATGACCCTATTTTGAGTCGGTCGTGATTATGTGTTACGGTGTAGAATCATTGATTGATCATTGAACATTATTAATTATTAACTTAATTATTGGTTTAAGTTATAGATTATGAACTTCGTATGTACATGGTATCAGAGTCTACAACGATTTTAAAACATGATTGAAATCGAGATTCCAAAAAGTCATTCATTAGCCCATTGCATATGTCCAAGTAGTTCTAGTGTCTTGATGCAAATAAAAGGTAATTAGGTAGGGTTTTTGGGTGTATGGCCCTATATATTTTGGGTCGGCGGGTCGAGATTATGTGTTAAGGTGTAGAATCATTGATTCGACATTATTAATCATCGGGTTAATCATCTTGTTTATGTTTTAAATATCAAAAAAATAAAATAAAAAATTTGATGATAAAGTTTTGTTGATATGAAATTGTGATGTGCTATTATAGTCCAATGATTTTGAGGTCTAAAGTTCAATTTTTGGTTACACTTGCACCCTTTAAGATCATAAGTTTATTCGAGTGAAAACACATATTAAGATCATATATAAGTTTTACTTAAAAATCATCGTTTATACTGAAGAGACGTGTACAAATTCATCATTAACAAATGTATTTTCAAGATTAAATTTACTGCGATAATAAGACAATCTTACGTAAGAATTATCGTTCAAAATTCAAACAAAAGGTGAGACGTGGTAAAATGAACAAATGTAAAGTAGAATATATTTTCAAAAGTAAACTTATTCACACGAGTAATTTGTTTTCTTCGATAATAACACTATTCTTACCTAAGAATTATCGTTCAAACTGAAAAGACGTGTTAAAAACTCACTATTCATAGTGGTAATTTTATTACCTATATTTGGAAAAATTATAAATATTATTGCTTGAACTCAAACATCTAAATTCCAAACTAATTAATCACTATGATTAAAGACAATACATTATACATGAGCACTTTTTTTTCAAACTTCAACTACTTGATAGTTTCATAACCTCTCTATCAAACAAGAACTCTACTTGAAAATATACGACAATTCTCGTGTGAGACTGTCTTACGATAGTTTATTGTGAGACATACTGATAGAATTAAAATAATATTAAAAGTAACCACCTTGTATTTGAAAGGTAAATTTATCGTGAGACCGTCTCATGTAAGAATTTGTAGAAAATATGATGCAATTAGCCAAAAAATTATAATTAATGTATTGTGAGACCGTCTCATGCAAAAATTTGTGGAAAACATAATACAATTAGCCAAAAAATTTATGATTAATGTATTGTCAAAACAGTATTGTAACGATTGTATTCGATGTTTTACCATTAATCTTGACAATTAGCTCATGACATTAATTAAAAATCGTATTTTATGTGGTCCAAAATTTCTAATATCTACTGAACTATTGTAATCGATCTCTTAATAAACGTACGTACGTCCTTTTTCTTCCCTCTAGTTAGTGTGGCGTATGTGTTTTATATCCTAACAACACACGTTAATAAGTTAATTAAAAAAAGATTAGCAAAGATAAATCACGAGAAATTGAAGTATTAACTCATCTTTATCTAATTACTTAGATAATACTCTGTATTTTCCTGGTGAATAATTTATTAATTAAGTTATTAACGTGTGTTGTTCTAGCCTTGTTCTAGCCTTCCAGGGTACATGTTAGAAAAACCGTCATTTTTCTTCCCTCTAGTTAGTGTGGCCGTAAGTGTGTTATTATGTGTAGAGAATAAATCGATAATACCCTATTAATTCATTTTTATTAATTAAGAAAATACCACGAGAATTTGAAATATTAATTCATTTTTATCTTACTTAATTAGATAATATTTTGGTGATTTATTTATTAATTAAAGTATTAACGTGCGTTCTTGGGTACATTTTAGAAAAACCGATTTATTAATTTCGTAATACAACAAAATATACGTTCAATGTATGTAACTATGTATGATGTGGAGTTATTATTACATTGAGCATGAAATGAACTATAGGAAGTAACTATAACTAGACAATTAAACATGAAGAAAATTGATTAACATTTATTGATAGTTGAATTCTTAACATTTCTTCTAGATGTAATCATAGTCTAAGTGGACTTAATTAGAATTTATTTGTGCATGGACATAAAAGACAAAGAATGTGAATAATAATAATAAACCCTAATAATGATAACACGTTAGAAAAATCGTTTTTATTATTTCATTTATCTACACGATCCATTTTCATTCAAAAATCGATAATTATTGTAGATTAATACATACAAAATCGAATATGCATAATAAATCATCAAAACAAAAAGAATATGTTAATTTTATGCACGTTAGAAAAATCGTTTTTATTATTTCATTTACTTGCATGATTCATTTTCATTCAAAAATCAATAATTATTGTAGATTAATACATGAAAAAATGAATATACATAATAAATTATCGAAACAAAAAGAATAAGTTAATTTTGTGCATGTTGATTTTTAATGTTATTGGTGGATCCATGCATTACTACACACAAAAAAACACATTATATTCAATTTTTTTTTTTGGATAAATTTTTTTTTTTTTCAGGTTATAATAAAAGGTACAAATCATAACTCGATGATTAAATGATTTGTATTTCATTATTATTACTTTGTATAGTTGATAAATTTGGACCTACAAGTTTATGCGGGCCGACCCTTCAAGTGACCAGGTCTATAAATTTACTAAAATTTTATCGTTTGATTAAAATATACCTTACATATATTTAATTTACGGTACTATTTTGACTTTGTAGTATGTAGACTATAGTCTATAGTACTCCTAGCTTTTACCACATTGATTATGCCGAATATTGTGATATAGTAGGACAATATAATTTCTCGACCTAATTATGAGCTAATAGTAATGTATCACCTACATTTTTTAATTAATAATAGTACAAAAATTAATTAATAGTACAAAAAATTAATGTTACTTTTCTGGTAAAAAAAATGAAATTTAACTGCGCATGTACTTAGTATATATTCCGTATTAATTATGTGAATGTTTTCGTACTAGTATTAATTATTTAAGTAAAGAAAATGAATAAAGGTCAAATTATATATAAATATATATATTTAAAGACTTATAAAATAATTCAGATCGTGTTTGTGTCGTATTTTTGAATCTTGTTATTATTTGACGGTTCTAGTGAAATAGTAATCATTTTAATTATTAAATCAATTTCAACCATTTTTTTTGCTTGGAATTTTGTTAATATAATTGATGTCATTATATTAGTTGTTTAGTATTTAATGTGATAATTTATTATTACTCTTTTCATCTCGATTATTTGTTTACTTGCGTAATTTTTATATATTGAATAATGAGATTTACACTTAGTAAAACCTCATGACATCATAGAATCATAGTGAAAATTAACCTCGCAAGTTGCACTACATTTTCTATCACATTATCAATTAATCAACTCAAGTGACATTAGAATTTCATATCAGTTTCTTTCTATATTTTCTTTCTATTTTAGCGATCTCTTTTACGCGTTATCAAAGATGCTACTTTTACGTTTAATTTTGACGTCTATATCTAACTTTATTTTTGAAAATTATATTTTGTGAAAGTACATTTTGATAATAATATCTAAATATTTTATTTGATTTTTAATAATTTTATTTCTTGACTTATTCATTTAAATTCATAATTAAAAATTACATGCGACGGTAAAAAAATCGTAGAAATTGACATCCTCTCGATTATTTGAGGATTAAAATATTATGTGATAAATATAAATACTTAACTATCGGGCACTAATAAAAAAATTATCTATGACCACTACTAAATTTTCATTAGACATAATAAAACATGTAATTTTACTAAAATTTAATTAAATAACTACATAATTCGTGCGGCAAGCATCCTATTTTTAACTTGAATAACAATATTTTGTGATCTTACACATACAACTTAGTGATTAAGAATAGGTACAATATATATCATATTCGAATCTCATTTCCCTAATGCGACTAATCGTGATTTGTAGAACAAAAAAAATACTATACTTTAACAATTATCTATTTATGTTAAATACAGCTCTAAAGGATTGTAATTAACCATTTAATATCTTCTTAACATGATATTAACTTAAAATTTAGTAACTGAATTACACATAAATAAATGTAATTAATACATGTACGGAGTATTAAGTATTTATTTCATCTTTTACTTTCTTATATACAGCTTGTATTCATCATTTTCCAATGTTTTATCGGTTTTTCTAACGTGTGTCTACTGGGTATACGTTAATATGTTAATTAAGAAATGAATCACCATTGCATTGTCTAAGCATAGAAATTAAGAGTTGTTATTTCAATTTGTCGTGATAATATCGTTGTGATTTCTTCCTTAATTAACATATTAACGTGTGTTCAGTGGACACACGTTAGAAAAACCGTTATTTTTTTTATTAGTAACTATTTTAAGGGAGTATTGCCTAAATTACGTATGCATTTTGTTGCAACATAGATTTTTTAATAACAAACCATACAATTTTACATGAATTAATTCAAAAAAAAAAATAAAAATAAAAAAAAAATAAAAAAATTGGAGGCATAAAAACTAGTGAAAGCAAAATGCCTCCCAACCCATGATATCCTTGTAGTTGCGGTAGTTGCGGTGAGAAAAGCAATGGAGTTTGCAAATGAAGGCCCACAAAAGAGAGAAGAGGTTTCCAAAGGAGATCATATAATAAGGTCACAAGTCACCCTTTTGATAGCTCCCTTCGTCCTACATTCTTGTTTCTCCCAACGTCCTCCTTTGGCCCCCCTCACTCCCACTCTCGATCACCACCGTTCTTTTCAACTTCTTTTCAGTTCAGTCTAGTTCATCTTCGGCTCAGGATTGTCCCCGTTTTGTCCAATTCAGTGTCTCTTAGTTTGATTTGTCTTGATCAGTTCAGCTTCATGTAGACCGATTTAGTTCAACTATCTCATCCAGAGCACATTAGTTGGTCATTCTCCCAACGTCCTCCTTTGGCCCCCACATACACTCCTGGCACTGTTCTTTTCAGTTCAGTTTAGTTCATCTTTGGCTTAGGATTGTCCCCGTTCTGTCTGATAATGTCTTAAGTTCAGTTTGTCTTGATCAATTCAGCTTCATGTAGACTGGTTTAGTTCAGCTATCTCATTTAGAGCACATCAGTTAAGTTCAGTTGAGGTCGTTCTCACAGGTCACAACGTCCTCCTTTGGCCCCACTCCTACTCTCGATCACCACTGTTCTTTTCAACTTCTTTTCGGTTCAGTTCATCTTTGGCTTCCTGTTTTGTCTGATGATTATTCAGCATGTCTTAGTTCTGTTTGTCTTGATCAATTCAGCTTCATGGAGACCGATTTAGTTCAGCTATCTCATTCAGAGCACATCAGTTAATATAAGTTCAGTTGATCTTATTCTCCCAATTTCCTCCTTTGACCCCACTTAACACTCTGACACTGTTATTTTCAACTTATTTTCAGTTCAGTTCATCTTCGGCTCAGAATTGTCCCTGTTTCGTCTGATTCAGCATCTCTTGGTTCAGTTTGTCTTAGTTAATTTAGGTTCATACACACCAGTTTAGTTCAGCTATCTCATTCAGAGCACACCAGTTAAGTTCTGTTGAGGTCATTCTCCAAACGTTATCCTTTGACCCCACATGCACTCTCAACATCGTTCTTTTCAGCTTATTTTCAGTGTAGCTCATCTTCAATGTTGGTTATCCCCGTTTCATCTGATTCAACCTCTCTTAGTTCATTTCTCTTAGTTAATTCCACTTCATATAGATTTACAGACTAGTTTAGTTCAACTATTTCATTCAGAGCACACCAGTTGAGTTCAGTTGAGGTCGTCATTCCCATTTCGTCCAGTGCAACATCTTTTAGTTCAATTTGTCTCAATCAATTGAGCTTTATCCATATCAACTTAGTTTAGCTATCTCATTCGATTCAGTTGAGTCTCATTCAATTCAGTCCAATTCAACTACTTTCAATCGAGAAGAACATAACTTTAGATGATTATCAAGAACGCTCGTTCTCCCACAACTATCAAAACTACCCATCTTAATGTTTTTTTTTTTGAAATTTAAAAAATTTGTCTCATAACGTTACTCATCCCACCTCGCTTATTGAAACCCTTTTCCCTCCTAACATCTAATTCTGGCTACGTTACTGCTACATAACCAAAGGTGAATCTACGCAGTATGAACTAACCAGCAAATAGCGCCCGCCTCTCCTTAATTATAATATATTTTTTGAAAATAATAGTGAAAGATTCCAAAATATTCAAATTTACCTTAATTATATCTAACACTACTACTCGTACTACATCCTCGTTAAAATAGTCGTCGTAACATCAAATCCTATCTCCGTCACCATATGTACCAAATGATACACCCCTTTTTCCTCACTTCTATATACGTCCTACACTACTCACTCTAGCTACTTGGGCTACTCACACTTCAATTCCACCAACTTACTTACACTCTTGTGTCTCCCTCTTTCTACATTTTTGCATCTTTGTTTCTCCATTTTCTCTTAAATCATCGACTTTTTATGTATGTTTTTGGTCCTTATTGTTACCACAATTTAATGTTCCGTTTAGTTCACTCATCACTCGCACCGACCAACTTTGACGATCTTATATACGTACTGTTTATGTTAATCTGCATGTGAATATGTCTTTCGATTTAAGATTTGATTCTGAATTCACGTGTCATCAAATCTGTAAATGGTTATTTTAACCAAAAAGTTAACTTGTTAGATGAATCATCTCAACCAAAACCGTCACCCTCACTCGAATGCTCATTGCGCTTGAAAAGTCGTTAGTGTATAGGCTCCCACGTACCATATGCTGAGTTTCCACTTGAGAGTTCAAAGATATTAAAGGCGGCCAAGTGATTTGAATTCACTCGAATGCTCATAGCGCTTGAAAAGTGGTTAGTGCATAGGCTCCCACGTACCATATATGCTGAGTTTCCACTTGAGAGTTCAAAGATATTAAAGGCTGCCAAGATTTGAATTCATGACATATCCTAAGCCCTAAACCCCTTGACTTGTTAGATGAACCATCTGAACCAAAACCGTCACCCTTACTCGAATGCTCATTGCGCTTGAAAAGTGGTTAGTGCATAGACTCCCTGTTTCCACTTGAGAATTCAGAGATACTGGAGACGGCCAGGATTCGAACTCGTAACCTACCCAAAACCTAGCCTAAACCCTTTGGTCTACCATATCAGATAACTCGATAGATAACGCTCAATCAATGGATGACTTGATGTTGGTTTTTAGGAGCGATTGAAAACCGTTTGTTAGGAAACCGCGCCCATCTATTATGATCATTTTTTTTAAGATGACACGTTTGGATCAAAGATCACGAACAAGATAAGATATGTGTCTTAAAGCATTTTGACTTTCAAAAGTTTGGTGAATTTTCAAACTAAAAAAAAAATAGGTTTCGAGGTTTTGATAGGGCAAAGCAGGAACACGTTCGGTAGAGCGACAAAAAATGGTCATATTCTTGTCCTAAGAAGCTACATACGACCGTTTTTTCCCCTAATAATCTAGACTAAAAAAATATATTATTATTACTATATTAAAACATTATTTTTTAAAAAGAAATTTAAATTTAAAATTTTATTTAGCATTAATTTCATAATATAAATTTAGAAGCTTTAATTTCTCGTTACATGACGTATTTTATTACACAAATTTAGAAATATGTTATATTGATATTCGAAATATTTGCTCAAATTATTAGTAGAAATGTTTTTGCATGGCTAACATGTCACGTAGAAAAGAAACTAGTAACAACACCTAAACCTAGTGATATTCTAACATTTTCGGTATTATCTCCCGATTGACAAAAAAAAAATACTCCGTAAATATTATTTATCAATTAATATAAGAAATTAATATGGAGTATATTTTATATTGTCATTAATTGCATCGATTTTTGTGTAATTTTGTCATTAATTCATATATTAATATCAGATTCAAATTTTTTTTACTCCTTAAATAAAACGGTAAGGAGTATACTTAACATTTCGAAGAAAAAAAAAATATGAATAAGACATTTAGAAATGTAAAGAACATATGGAAGTTAAGAGCTTCTAGTTCATAATTAGCTCATTGTAGACAAGAAAACATACGTTGTAACTAATTTTGAAAAACTGTCAAATTCTTCAACTACAACTTTTCAACTAGTTAATATCAATGTATATGTATATGATATATCGGTTTTTTCTAACATATGTTCTGTATATTGGACATACATTAATAGTTTAATTACAGAAAAATTCACATTGATATATATTGTCTAAGTATAATAAATATGAATAATTAATATAATAATTAATTAACCTGTTAACATGTATTTAATGAGCAAATATTAGAAAAATCGATTACACGTACATGATCCCTAAATTCAAAGATTCTAACACCCGCAAAATTCCAAAAAAAATGTATAGTGGTAGTAAGTGATTCTAGTCATATCGTTATCTATCAACAAAAATAAAATCTTATAAAACGTTGTATCAATATAATGTAGACAAATTATATTACTATTACCCTATTTATAGATGCTAAAATATCCTATTTAATTAACCTTTAAGTTTTAATTATTTCTAGAATTATCGGGTAGGTAAAATAATTACTCCGTATTTTATAGTTATAAGACAAATAATTATGAACAAAAGGAATATTACTATTAATTAATTTGTCCAAGTTGAAAATAAATAAACTTCTAGTACTAGTGATTTCATCATGCTTATTGAGTTTTGATTACTATTTATTAGGATAGTTAAAATCATTCAATAGAACCTAACCATCATTAATAAGTGTAAAATCATTTGTTTCATCTCGTGTTCCATTATTTCTCCATATGTCAGACCAGATAATCACTATTCACATAAATTATCACCGTTTTTTATCAATTAGAAAGCAATAACATGCATGTCACGCGATTAAGTCTATGAAACACGAAATCAGACATATAAGTGTCACAATGATCTAAATTCTTCGACCATCACCTTAAGATTTCTAGCCTATCTCAAATGATAGTCCAGGGTTGGCTCCCGTATTTCATCACGGTGCAGACTGTGCACTAACCAATCTTCAAAACCCTAACTAACCATCATCTTAATAAGTTTTCGGTTGAGACAATCATGACATTACCGACTACATTAGTTTACACCTGTTCCAATGTCGTTTTATTGTTTAACGAACAACACACTTAGATATATATGGGTGTTCAAAAAGCTAAGTGACCCGGACCAGCAAACCCGACCGATCCGGTTCAGTCCGGTCCGGTCCGCGGGTCTCCAGAAACTTGGTTGTCGGACTGCGGTCCGGTCCAGTCTATACTTTAAAAAAATAATCAAATTTAGTGTATTTTTCCGGTCTGGTCCGGGTTTCTTTGTTAATCGGTCCGATCCGCGGGTTTGGATTTTTTGGATTGCCGGTCTGCGGGTTAATCCGGTCTGGTCCAGGTGTGGACAGGTGAACACCCTTAAGGATATATAGGGAGATGAATCCAAGCCTGAAACCTGGCCTATTGTCTAGGGTACCGAATCTTAACCACCCGACTAAGATATCTTCGATAAACCGGTATCAATGTAAGTGATAGTAAGCAAGTACTCCTAGCTCTTAGTAACCTTAGCTTCTTTCATGTTAGTATATAGTACAAAGTAAGTTATAGTAAAGTGTTATGATACTCAAACTCAAAATTGGCCTACCATGTCTAATATAAATAATAGAGCCCTTTTCCCACTTCTCATGTCCCATATTTTTTTTTAATTAAGGGTACCACATAAGTTGACATTCATCATTTCATTACTCTCCTCTCTTTTCTATTCTTTTGTCCCCTCTCCCTCCTTTTTTTTCTCCTTCAAATTAATTAATAAATAAATATATTGCTTCACCATTCCTATAACCTATGATCATCATTTTCTTTTTATTATAAATAATATAATAATAATAATAATAATAACACAAAAAATTAATAATACCAATAAAAATAATAATTATAATTGTAATTATTGTAATTGTAATTATAATTATAATATGAATATATCAGTAAATGGGCAATCAAGGATACCACCAGGGTTTAGATTTCATCCAACTGAAGAAGAATTATTACAATATTATCTTAGAAAAAAGGTTGCAAATGAGAAGATTGATTTGGATGTTATTTTTGAAGTTGATCTTAACAAGCTTGAACCTTGGGACATTCAAGGTATGTATGTAAAACCGGTCTTTCAGAATTTGAACTCAGGTCATGAGTACATGCTCGAGTATTATTATCATTGGTAATTAGTAATTATTATTACTATATTATTATTAACTATAAGCTCGGTTTGGGTGAAACCGTCTTACAGGATTCAGACTCGGGTCATAAGTACTTTTACTAAATTATTATTGCAACTACTTTATATATTGTACATGTTTGAGTATTATTATTGGCTATATATGATATTGGTGCAACTAATTATTCAACTAAAATCACTATATTATACTTTCTTAGATAATATATGATTTTTTTTCATTATTTAAAGAATTATTAAAGTTATATTATTGTGTTACTTAGATTGTATGACAATATTATAAAATTAATATCTTAGTATATATCTTAGGTTTAGTGATAATTTATCATAATTTTCAACTAGTCTTGACAACATTCAAACTCATACTCATGACGTATGTATTGATTTTTATTGGCCTGTATCATTCATTGTATTTATAAATGCGGAATTTTAGTAATAGTGGTCTGCATATGCGCAGCCTTGTTCTTCTTATTTTTCTGAATAATCTGATTGATCAGTATCTTCCATTTATATAGAAGATGATTCGTGTAAACCCTAAGGAAATTCTAGCACTAGGCTATCATAATGCAGCTATCATAATACAGCAACTTTCCTTGATGGCATATGCAAATATTGCCATTCCCTTGATAGCAGTATATGCAAATATTGCTTGCCTTACTTGCTCTGACTTACTCCTTTTACACTCCCCCTCAAGATGAGAGTGGTGAGTGCATTACTCCCATCTTGTTCAGCAGCTTCTTGTGGTGAGACAGGGTCAACGGCTTAGTGAATACGTCCGCTATTTGGTTGTGAGTGGACACATATGATGGCTTAATCACCCCTTGTGCTACCTTCTCCCTTACAAAATGGCAATCTACCTCTATGTGTTTTGTCCTCTCATGATGTACAGGGTTAGCAGCAATGGAAAGAGCTGCTTGGTTGTCACATTTCAGTGCAGTAGCAGCTTGTTTCAGCCCTAGTTCCTTCAGCAGTGTCATCAACCAGGTGACCTCACATGTTGTTAGGGCCATGGCCCTGTATTCAGCCTCAGCAGAAGAGCGAGAGACTACACTCTGCTTTTTAGATTTCCAGGATACTGGGGATTTGCCCAACAGAATGCAAAAACCAGTGGTAGATTTTCTTGAGTATGGACACGAAGCCCAATCAGAGTCGCAGTACGCTGTCAGTTCAGCTGTAGATGAATTTGCGAGCAAAATGCCTTGTCCCGTTGAGTTCTTGAGATACCTAAGTACTCTTTTTCCAGCTTGCCAATGGTCCGAAGTTGGAGAGTTCATGAACTGACTTAGGATTTGGACCGAGTATGATATATCAGGCCTTGAAATGGTGAGGTATATGAGCTTACCCACCAACCTTCTGTATGCTTCAGGATCTTTAAGAGGAGTTCCCTTGCCTGGTTCCAGTTTTACATGTGAATCCAGAGGAACTTTCAAAGGCCTTTCTTTGTCTGCTCCAAACTCATGTATCATTTCCTTTGCATATTTTGCTTGCGAGATAAACATTCCTCGGTCTGTATGATCTATCTCCAGTCCAAGAAAATATGATAGCTTTCCTAGGTCTTTCATGTGATATTCTGTCCTCAATTGCTCCTTTAGAAGCTGAATTTCACCAGTAGAGTTTCCAGTGATAATCATATCATCCACATAAACAAGAACCACAGTTATCATCTTCCCTTTTATTTTAATAAAGAGGGAATGATCTGCATTTGATTGTTTAAACCCGGAATTGAGTAGAGTGTGGGATAATTTAGCAAACCATTGCCTTGGTGCTTGTTTAAGGCCATACAAGGACTTTCTTAGTCTGCATACCTTTTGTTTTGTTGACGGTCTCTCATACTTTTCCGTACTAACCTGTATTCTGCTTCCCATCTCTTCATACCCCAGAGGCAGTTGCATATATACTTCCTCCTTTAGATCGCCATGCAAGAAAGCGTTAGTGACATCCATCTGACACGTACTCCAATTGTTCATGGCAGCCACGGCCAGTAAAGACCTGACTGTGGTCATTTTAGCAACCGGGGCAAACGTCTCCGTGTAATCTAACCCTTCTCTCTGTTTGCATCCTTGAATGACAAGGCGTGCTTTATACCTTTCGAGGCTGCCATCCTGTTTATATTTCAATTTGTACAACCATCTACACCCTATCGCTTTTCTGTTTGGTGGAAGCTCGATTACATCCCATGTTTTATTCTCTTCCAAGGCATCAAGTTCTTTATTCATTGCATCCACCCATTCTTGGGTTTTCACGGCTTCATTGAAGTACCTTGGTTCCACTTGTTTTGTCAGAGTTTGCACCATATTGACAAATGACTCATTAACAGTTGTATCAGTGACTTGAGATATTTCCACTGCTTGTCGTGTCTTCTTATCACTTAGTACATAATCAGTCATCCACTGTGGTGTTTTCCTGGTTCTTGACGACTTTCGTTGTGGTGCATCTACTGTGTCACTGTCGGGTTCTTGCTCTTCTTTGTCCTGGGAATTCTCATTCGATTCGTCATTGTTTTGAGGTTCAGTGTTTTCCTCATGTTGGGCTCGAGTACTTGGCTCAACACTCCCAGTATGCTCAAAACTAGCAGTGATAATTGGTTCCTGCGTATTCCCTCTCCTGAGTTCCTCTGGCACGTCATTTGGTAAAGGAGTCATAAACTTATTGTGGGCTTTATTGAGATACGGGAATATATGTTCATAGAACACGACATTTCTGGATGTGAATCTCTTTTTAGAGATCATTTCTTGCATCTTGTATCCTTTCTGGTGACTAGGGTATCCTAGAAACACACATGGTATCCCTCTCGCTTGGAACTTGTCTTTGCTTCTATCAGGGTTGTAAGCCATGGCAAGACACCCGAATGCCTTCATGTTGTCATAATTTGGTTCACACTCATTTATCATTTTGTATGGTGTGTTGAATTTGATAACAGAAGATGGTACTCTATTGATTATATATGCCGCAGCCATAACACAATCCCCCCAATAAGCCAAAGGTAATCCAGACTGAAATCTGAGAGCTCTGCTTACCTCCAACAAGTGTCTATGTTTCCTTTCGACTATCCCATTCTGTTGAGGTGTGTCTGGTATAGAGGTTTGGTGTATAATCCCTTTTCCAGCAAAGAATGATCTGCATTGAGCATCATCGAACTCTAACGCATTATCTGATCTAAGTGCCTTGATTCTTCTTCCAAATTGGGTATACGCATACTCATAAAATATTTTCAAATGGTCAAATGCTTCTGATTTATGTACCAGTAAGTACACCCACGTTGCCCTGGAGAAATCATCCACAATAGTTAAGAAAAATCTGAATTTTCCTTTGTAAGCCACTCTATAGGGACCCCAAATATCTATGTGAACTAGAGCAAAGGGGTGAGCAGCAGTGGTTTGACTCAAACTGAATGGGGTTTTTGTGAGCTTTGACATGGGACAGGTGAGACATATGTCTTGACTCTCGATTTTATGAGGTAATTTCAGTGCTGAAATATATTTCAGTTTGGAATAGGGAGCATGGCCAAGTCTATTATGCCAAGTCGAGTAAGAATAATTGTGATCCTTTATATTAATATAATGAGATTTATTACAGAAGGTTTTATCCTCATTGTATGAGGGTGGCTTTGACTCAATGGAGTTAGCCTTATTCTTACACTTGTATAACTTGGTTAACAGACTAGTTATTCTTGACTTGAGGTCTTGAGGTTGTGCGGTCTTGGTCAAGTGATTGTTATTAAGATAGTAAAGACCACTGCTTGCTCTCCCTATTGCTTTCACATCCTTCTTAGTAGAGTCCTGCACATGACAGTGAGTATCATAAAACGTCACACAACACCCATTGTCCTTAGTGAGTTTCTGAACCGACATCAAATTTTGTCTGAAGTCAGGAACACACAGGACATTCTTTAGACATAAGCCATTGTGCAAGATCATATCTCCTTTGTGACTAACATAGGCTGCTTCTCCATTTGGAAGATTTATTTTAGCTCTTTGTTTCACAGTTTGAATGTTCGACAGCAGTTTAATATGAGGTGTCATGTGGTCTGAGGCTCCAGAATCAATGATCCACTCATCATCAGATGTTTGTACATTGCCATAAGGAGTCATACCTGCAAAGTTGCATTCCAGTTCGTCATCACTATCTTCTTTACCATGAGAGGTGTTGCAGTTGTTTCCTGGTACAAGCTTTAGCAAGTTTTCCAACTGCTGAGTCGCAGCTCCAATAGCGGTGGTAAGATCGTCTTCTGTTCTTACATTGGCTGCAGTCTTCCTGTTGTATCCTTTGGTTTGAGTTCCACCGCCTTGATGAGTCTTACCTCCTTTGTAACTTCCCCCTTTTCTTGTTCCAGGATTGGTTCTGTTCTTTGGATGATTAGGTGGGTATCCTATCACTACCCAACACTCTTCCGGCTTGTGGTTAGTTCTTCCACAATGCACACACTTTTCCTTGCTTGTCTCCCCCTGACCCATTAGAGCGCTTATTTCGTGGCTCTTGGGCCCATTCAGATTTGCTGATTGGGCTTCTTCCTGCAGGAGTGTAGACACAGCAGCATCCACAGTTGGTAGAGGGTTCATGAGCAGTAGGTTGCTCCTGAGTGTGCTGTACTGATTGTCCAGTCCATTGAGGAATTGAAACAATCTTCGTTCTTCGGTTTGTTTTTCAACAGCTTCAAGGTACGTTATCATCTCAGTGGTGATCTTGGTAAGTAATGGATAATTGTTCATGTTTTCCAATTCATCCCACATGATTTGCATTCCAGTATAGTATTCTTCAATACTTCTGTTTTCTTGTGAGACTTCATACAG
The DNA here is from genome assembly GCA_958450325.1 of Agrostemma githago. Taxonomy (NCBI): domain Eukaryota; kingdom Viridiplantae; phylum Streptophyta; class Magnoliopsida; order Caryophyllales; family Caryophyllaceae; genus Agrostemma; species Agrostemma githago. Next base: position 79,833,658 of record OY288241.1, on the reverse strand, counting down.
ATCCTTGTTCAACTTAAATTTTCTGGCACCATTAGCTATTGTGTACCTCTTCTTAAGTAGATCCCAAATCTCTTTAGATGTCTCAACATACAGAACCACAAGTCTGATCCTTTCACTCACATTATTAAGAATCCAAGTGATGACCAGATTGTCAGAAGTTACCCAAGCATCGATCTTTTCATCGTCACTTGCTGGTTTCTTCACTAACCCATTTACATATCCCAACTTTCTTTTTGCAGAAAGTGCCAATTCCATTTGTCTTTTCCATGGAGCATAGTTTTCAGCCCCACTAAGGACAGTGGAGATTTTGAGAGTTTGAGTACCCTCAGCAGAGTTCAAGTAGAGAGGGTCAGTAGTATCTTTCTTTTCATCATTGCCAGGCATATTGATACAATAAAGCAACTAAATTTCAAACAATTACTAGACGACTTACAGTAAAGACAGTAATGAACAAGAATGAAACAATTAATGACACAAGGGCTCTGATACCATATTGATTTTTATTGGCCTGTATCATTCATTGTATTTATAAATGCGGAATTTTAGTAATAGTGGTCTGCATATGCGCAGCCTTGTTCTTCTTATTTTTCTGAATAATCTGATTGATCAGTATCTTCCATTTATATAGAAGATGATTCGTGTAAACCCTAAGGAAATTCTAGCACTAGGCTATCATAATGCAGCTATCATAATACAGCAACTTTCCTTGATGGCATATGCAAATATTGCCATTCCCTTGATAGCAGTATATGCAAATATTGCTTGCCTTACTTGCTCTGACTTACTCCTTTTACAGTATGACCAGTCCTCGTAACTTTACCAGCTAAACGAATAGCTAGAGTACTAATTATAATTATGATAATGAATATGAATAAACCCGAGTTTTTTTTTTTTTTTTTGACGTATGACCTGTCCTCGTGACTTTACCTGCTAAATTATGAATATAAATAAACCCAAGTTTTTTTAAAATTTTTTTTAAAATTTTTACCTAAGACCGGTACTTGTGACTTTACCAGCTAAATTATGAATATAAATAAACCCGAGTTTTTATTTTTTTATTTTTTTTTTTATTTTTTTATTTTTACGTAAGACTAGTACTTGTGACTTTGCCAGCTAAATTATGAATATGAATAAACCCGAGTTTTTTTTTTATGTATGACCGGTCCTCGTGACTTTACCAGCTAAATTATGAATATAAATAAACCCGAGTTTTTATTTATTTATTTATTTATTTTTTTATTTTTTTAACGTAAGACCAGTACTTGTGACTTTACCAGCTAAATTATGAATATGAATAAACCCGAGTTTTTTTTTTTTTTTATTTAGAAAAATGCAGAATAGGAACGACACCACAAAACGACTGGTATTTCTTCAGCCACAAAGACAAGAAATACCCGACGGGGACAAGGACGAACCGGGCGACAGTGGCCGGGTTTTGGAAGGCGACGGGTCGAGATAAGGTGATCCATGGAAGTGGTAGGAGAATTGGGATGAGAAAAACACTTGTATTTTACAAAGGAAGAGCTCCTCATGGTCAGAAATCTGATTGGATTATGCATGAATATCGTCTTGATGATAATACCTCCAACCTTCTTAACAATGACACCCATGTAAGTCATTAATAATACTCCCTTCATCTTAATTAATTTAATTAAATTAATTAATTAATTAATTTCACCAAAAAATAAAGTAAATAATTAATTAATTAAGTATTTAATTATTTAATTAATGGTAATGTTAAATAAATACAACCGTTAAAAAGTTGTATTTAATCGTTTAGTAATTTCTAAAAATATATTTAATTATATATGGCAACCGTTAAGATAATCAATAAGTATATTAATTATCTTAGAAATTGATGACTGAATTAATATATATATATATATATATATATATATATATATATATATATATATATATATATTAAAAATTACGGTATATTAATTAACTTAGAAATTGATGACTAAATTAATATATATTTCATCTTTTATTAATTTATAATGGATGTATTTATCATTTTCCTATTAATAGTTTCGTTATTCTTATATTTTAGATAATACTCGATAAATGACTATGTATATTGGAGATTGGATAAATGTTATTAATATGTAAAAGGAAATATTTAGATTTATCATGAGATGGTTAAGAAAATATTATTTTAAGTATGAAAAAGAAAATGGTGAAAAAGTAAAAATAAAATAGAGGTAGAATTTTTAAGTTGATTTTTTTTTTTGATATGAGGCAATATTGTTATATAAAATGTAAAAAAGTTTTGAGTGAGAGAGTGAGTGAGTATGAGTGTGGAGTATATATTTTTCCTTTTATGAAGTTATTTTTTCAACAATGAGTAAATAATAATTATTTTTTTCTTTACTTGAAATAGATAGTTTTGCATTATTTGAACGTGTGACGATAGTTTCATACAAAAATATTCGATTTTTTTCAAAGGTCTTATTATACTAACTTGGACGACGTTACATAAAAGTGATACTATTAATAATGTTTAGTCAAATTTATAAGATTTAAATATAAAGTCAAACTCGTAAAATAATGTTCTTCATAATTTTTTTAAATCTATATACGAAGAAAAACATGATCAAATTAATGTGTACGATCTGTATTTTTAACTTAAAAGTAAATTAATCCTACAACTTTTTTTTGGTGCAAACAAGATCCGAAATACATATTCTGAATACAATCCTGATAAATTTTATCAACTGAACTAGCTATGTCGACTTAAATTTACGGTATGAATGTATGATATGCCATTTTTATAATAAAAACAAAAAAATATATTTTAATTTTATTATAGTAGCTTGGTAGAATATAACATCCAAATAAAGTAGGTTGCATATAGACTAAGGCAAGTTTTTGTTTGTGACGAAAATATCTGTCTTAAATTTTTTATAGGTATTTTCTTTTTAATTGGATATATTTGATCTGTTTTAACGTTATGACGGATATATCTGTTGCAAATAAAATCAACTGTATTGGGTCGTACGTTGTTGTTTATGATTGTGTTGGGTGTGGATACTCTTGTCGTTTGCTGCCTTTTTTATAATTTGAAAAATATTATTGGAAGTCTTCATTATGAAATTAGTTTATTTTCATAGAACCAAATGATTAGCAAATCCATCAAAGTGGATATAATGGCTTTAAAAGTATATACCATGAAGTTGATTTGTTAAGGTTTCAAACTATTAATAATAATAATAAAATAATTATAATTATAATTATTATAATAATGATAATAATTCCAAAGTGAGAATAAAATAATCAAATTGCAATTTAAAATAGTACTACTATCTTAATCAATAAAATAAGGAATTTGCAAGTTAAAATAATATATCCATTTTAATCATTTATTTGGCTGTATTTAAAATAATCTTCATAAAAACTACGAGCACGTAATATGAAAATAGACATAACATGGAAGATGAATATTACTCTGTACTTATTTAATCATCATGTAAAGAGATCTCCAAATAACGATATTGAGACACTACCTCTTTAAAATTTTTGTGTATAAAAATAATTGAGACAGAAAGCGTGATCAGCCAGAAATTACAGTTAATACGGTAAAAAAAAACTCAACACTGATCGCTCTATATTCACCAATATTAAGTAATTTTAGGTAAAACAAAAATCGACAATTTTAACTATTTTTACGAGATTTTATGACTCTTTACTACTATGCAACTCCGTCACTAAATTTTTTATACTCCTTCCGTTCAAGTTCAAGCTTCCCTTTTACTTTTTCACGTTTGCCAACGCGCATTTTGCATCGTTAATATCTTTCGTAACATATTAGTAAAAATTATGAAAATTGGATATTAATAATGTACTTTTAAAGACGAATCAAACAAGATCCCACATGAATATATTTTCTCTAATAGATTGTCGTGAATATCGAAAGTTCTCCTTGATTGTGAATAGTGTCGAAAAGAGAAAAAGAAAGCTTGGACTTGAACGGAGAGAGTAGTAAGTACTTCTATTTTCTTGATTTAGTCTCATTGATCCACTTTGCCTCTCACAAAAAAAGAGGAGTAAAGCTAATTCAAGAAAATAGAGGGAGTAATACATAATATTTGTGAATATATTTGCACAAATTTTTATATGAGACGGTCTCACGATAAATTATCGTGAGACCTCTCACATACAAGGAAGTTACTTTTAATATTATTTTATTCCTATTAGTATGTGTCACGATAAGTTACCGTAAGACGGTCTTACAGTAGAATAACTAATATATTTGTTGGTATGATGGTGAAAAGGTAGAATAATGTTGGTCCACTTACTGAGGCGTAAAGGCAAAAAAAATAACATGGGGGAATTTTCAAACATTCAAACTTATAACGAACTTATAACTCAATGTCGATAGATCACTGTACGTACGTGTGACTATTTTATTCACTTTACGATTAATAATGCTCCTTTTTACATTTATATTATTTTTTCTTTTTATGTCAAACATTTCAAATAATAATAATAATAAAAAATAATAATAATAATAATAATAATAATACATGGTTTGCAATATTATAATTAAATCACGTAACTATTTAAGAGATTATAACTACAACATACAAATTTATTTTCAAGAATTAACAGAGTTTTTGTATAAAGTCAATCAAATTTTCTGATCTATAAATCTTTCATATGGTGAAAATAATTATTACAGTAATTTTTTTTTTCAATAATATTATAATAATATCTCATACTAATAAAATAAGAGACGATATTTCATAAATTTTAATTATTCCATACTTTTTCATTTTCCTCATGCCATGCATACTTTAATACTGGTATATCGATATGATTTTTCCTCATGCCATCATCTGTATTTATAAGAGTCATATTTTTGTTCACAAAAACTTTAGAAAGACGATTTTTTAATATCTGTATTGAGAGAGACCTCTCACTAAGTTTGTGTGAGACCGTCTTTTCGAAGATCTGTATATTATATTTATTTTAATCAGATGGGAAGAACAGTCTGACTCGGACCAGTACAATTTTTGTCATACTTATTATTATTATTATTATTATTATTATTATTATTATTAACATGTGGATTATTGTGATTTTATGTATGAAGGTAACAAACCATGGAATGATGAATGGAGAATTCATACAAGAAGAAGGTTGGGTTGTTTGTAGAATTTTCAAGAAGAAAAACCTCATCAAAACCCTAGACAACAACACCACTTCCTCAATCATCAACAACAATCATAATCACAACCACAACAACAACATCATATCATCATCGTCGATGATGGATCATCAATCACATTACTCAACCATCCTCGATTCACCAAGCGATCATGATCACGATCACGATGATGATCAAGGGGCTCTTGAGCAAATCTTTCAAACCCTAGGGACCAATTCCAAATTTCCACAAATTAATAAAATCATCACAAAATCCACCTCATCATTCAATAATAATAATAATAATAATAATATTTCTTCAAACTACTTTCAACCCTCAATACAACTTCACCAAAACGACGTCGTTTCGACCGTCAACGACTCGGAAACCGACATCAACAATGGTGATTGGGCTGCCCTTGATAGGCTTGTTGCAACTCACTTGAATGGTCATGATCACACCATTGACTCCATGACATCAATCTTTACGTCATCATCGTCATCGACTAATCTTCATCAACATGATCATGATCATCACGATGTCGATATTCAATTACCACCGTTGAGATCATCGCCCTCGGACGAAAAAAATTACCATAATACCCCTAGCAATAATAATAATAATAATAATACCCTAGAGAGTTATAATCTTTGGAGTTTCACAAGGGCATCCTTGTCCATTGACCCATTATGCCACGTGTCCGACGGTGGTATATAAATAAATAATCGTGATTATATATAAATATATCGGTAAATCTGATCTCCTGTGAGACCGTCTAATAGAAGTTTGCATGGTAGTTGTTGAGGTGAAAAGGGTTTTTTATCGTAATTTTAATTGTTGGTTTTTTTTAATTACTATACTTGTACACCAAAAATAAAAGAGTGACAAATTATATTATTTGTAAGATATGATATATATATATATATATTCATAATGTGTAATGTATAGTATATAAGTTTTGAATAATGAAAATGATTAATGGCTTCTATAATCTATATCTCTTCAAAACAACGATGGAATTATATAGACTCGAGATTATTGTAATTAATTAAGGGTGTGCAGTAGCGTTTTATTTTTAATTGTAGTGATTTTTGTTGGAAGGAGGTTGAGTTTTTTTTTTTTTTTTTTGGATTTTGATAGAATTGTATTAGGAAAATTATGTATAATATCAATCGACTTATTGATGAAATTGATCTTTACTTTAAAAAAATGAACTGCATTATTTGTAATAAGGTTCACGCAATGTTATTTTCATTTAGTATATTGTAGAGTATGCAAAAGCGTTTTATTTTCTTCGTACTGAATTTCATTTTAAGAAGTTTGAAATTTGTTTGATTTATTTAAATTTATTAATTTTTATTTTCATAATACTCTATAATTACTACTTCTCGTGATTCGTGATTTATTTAAATTAATTTTTATTTGTTACTGTTATTGTTGTTATTGTTGTTGTTGTTATATCGACTTTAGATTTTATATGGACCGTTATTAATGAAATTAATCTTTTACTCGGAAAAATAAATAAATGAGTGGCCAATATAATTAGAAGGTTTGAGGCTTCATGCAATGTTATTTGTAGGTAGATTTAAAAATAATTACGATGTCTTCCATTATTATTTTATTATTATTAATATTATTATGCGACTGGTGGTTGGTCTAATCTTATCTTAACATAAAGTTTATGAACTTTTTCATATGTCAAAAGTTTCATTCATTAAAACATAATTCTGACTTTCTATAGTAGTAATAATGTTTGATGTTAGTAATAATTACTACTAATTATATAGTGGAAACAACAACTAGTAGTCTTTGTACTAGGTAGTTCCATGTAGTAGTAATTGTTTAATAATTTATTTACGTTTAATTAAAATAATCGTTAAAAGAATTCAAAAGAAAAAAAAAAACTCGTTAAAAGAATTAATAAATGAATGAGATAAAGAGAGTATATGTACTCCGAACATTATATAAGAGGTTTTAACGTAATAACCTGAAATAGACTTACAATAAACGATAATAAATTTTAATAATATAAATTGTTTAATTATTTATTTACGTTTAATTAAAATACTCGTTAAAAAATTCAAAAGAAAAAAAAAACTCGTTAAAAGAATTTTTAAATAAATGAGATAAAGAGAGTATACACAATATATAAAAAGTTTTAACGTAATAGCTTGAAACGGACCTACAATAAATGATACGAGTAATAATATAATTTGTTCGAATTATTCTAAAAATATTTATTCATGAGCGAAACCACGTTCATATTCAGGGGAGAAACGAGAGTCCATTTTACATAAATTTTTTCTATAAGACGATTTTTTATTATTTTATTTATTTTTTTTCCATTATTATGATAATCGTTTATATGCCAGAAACGAGAAATCGTCGTTATCATTAGATGTAAAATAAGTCCAATAAGCTACATATATTCCGTTAATTTTTATCATTAATTAATATTAATATTAATAATAATGAATCAACTACACCAATTAAGTAGTACTCATTAATTCATTATTACATGTAAAATAAGTCTAATAAAGTATTTAAATCAAAGGGGCTCCTTGATGTGTCCTTTCTTTATATAAATTCTTGAGTTTAGTTAATCTAAAAGAAAATATTGTTCCATCATTTAATGTGGATACTTATAGTTATGCTTTAATTCAAAAATGAGACGATCTCACGTTAACGTTATTGACTGACCTCTCACCTCTCACGTGAAGCTGATTACTTTTATTTATTATTTATTATTTATTTTATTTTTATGTTCGAAGAACCACCCTAATTAATCTAATTTTTATCTTAGTTGAAGGAAATGGACTCAATTCTCCTCATAACAAATATTTATTCTTCATTATTTTACATTTACTTTACAGAAAAACTTATAAAAAACGATTTTCACTTCAACGTACACAAAATAGTACTCCTTCCACCCGATTCTTTGTAATTTCAACATACTCCGTAATTCTTTTAGTGCACTTTCACTATAATTGTACTCCGTATATCACATTTATATAATAGGTATATTTTTGCAGACAGAACCTTATTCTTTGTGTAAAAAGTAAATGTTGCAATTCCAAAGAATCAGAGTGATTACTGAATCTTCGAAAATAAAAACCCATTTCGATTCAGATTTTACCAAATTGAAAAACGGATCAGATCTGAAGTATTTTAATGTGAGACGATCTCTAAAAAATATGTACGAAAATATGTCTTATATAAATATATAAATATACTCCATCTGTTTCATTGATCTCTTCCATATCTCCTATTTCAATAATTTCTTTGATTTCTTCTACTTTTTTTTTTCTATCACATTTCTCTCTTATCTTACTTTACTTCCTCTCTACTTTTATTTATTTTATTGTTTTTCTTAAAAAATGTGTCATTTTTAAGATAGAAGAAATCAATGAAACGGAGGGAGTATAATATATGCACAAATAAGCACAATCATCCACTAAAATTGCAATTGCTTCATAGACATTCTTTACTATGAATATATACCCTTATATATGTGTGTGTGTGTTGCATATGGGTGTTAACTCCACTTCCGCCGCCTCTTTTTTAGGTTTTGTTTGCGTCTTTAAATTGTTGGACGTGTACATTATCAGTGGACATCTTCTGTCCCATTTTTGTTTCTCAGTCTATGTGTCACGTTATACACGGGATGACAGCTCGTGTATTGCATAAATAAAATATACAGCAAATAGTATAACTTGTTGATGTGTCGTCCCGTGTATTTGTGCACCCGTGAGGATCATCTGTCTCACTTTTGTGTCCCAATTTGTATATTTTATTTACGTATTCTGTGAGATATAAACGATTATCATATTTGTTGTATATTTTATTTGTGCAATTTGTTAATGTGTCGAAGAATGTACGAACAGGGATACAAATGAGACACAAAAGTGGGACAGATGATCTGATTGGTATCGGAGTGCGTGCACTTTGTCACGTATGGCATCTTTCATGCATTGTTGTTACTTCTTCTTCACACTTTTTATTTTTTCTTGTTGGTTAATATATCATTATCTACACTAACTTTTTTTTAGAGTTTTTATGTGTGGTAACCCTGTGTTTTTGGAAATTCTACGTGGTAATCTTACTTTTAAAATAATACATGCGGTAACACTCTACTTTCTTAGTATATAGAAATATGACCCTTAGATTTACTTTCCTCAATTTGGTTTGTAAGGGGGTAACTGGGCATTTAAAATAGTTTTTGTACAACGTTTTCTCTCTTTTCTTCACTCGATTTGCATCCAAGTTTTAAAAAAAAAAGGCTTTTAAGATGGTTAATCGAGGGATTAATTTCAAAATTTGCAATTTTGTAAGGTTGAATTACCGTGTAGGAGGAATACACGAACTTAAGTAACCCTTGTAAAAATTCATAATTTACTCTTCACAGCTTAATCATGGTTTAATCAGTTAAGAGTCATGTCATAGATTATTAAGAAAGTAGAGGGTTACCGTATGTGTCTGTAAGAAAGTAGAAGGTTACCGCATGTGTTTTTTTTAAAAGGAGGGTGACCATGTAGAACTTTCAAAAACACAGGATTACCACGTAAAAAAACTTTTTTTTTAAGACGGGCATATTCTTAATTAGATCTAGTGGTTAAAACAGAAATATTGTGGACAATATGTCTTAGATTCGATTCCTCACGTCTCCTTTATTATATTGTCACTAGCTAAATGTGCGTTTTGTCAGACAAATAACAATCATTTGTTATCAGAAAAATAAACTTCTCTATACATAAGATCGTTATATAAACCAAGTTTTCAAAATTACTCAAAATTCTTGTATAGGATGATCTACCATATAGACTGGCGAAACGAGACGAGACGAGTCCTAGCCCAATCACAACAAACTCAAACAAAAAAAAATACATATATAGTAGCAATAATTGACTTTTTTTTAATTATATAAACCAAGTTTTCAAAATTACTCAAATTTTTTGTATAGGATGATCTATCATATAGACTGGCGAAACGAGACGAGTCCTAGCCCAATCACAACAAACTCAAAAAAAACACATATATAGTAGCAATAATTGACTTTTTTTTTATTATATAAACCAAGTTTTCAAAATTACTCAAATTTTTTGTATAGGATGATCTACCATATAGAGTGGCGAGACGAGACTAGCCCAATCACAACAAACTCAAACAAAAAAAATACATATATAGTAGCAATAATTGATTTTTTAATATTTTTTTATATAAACCAAGTTTTCAAAATTACTCAAAATTTTTGTATAGGATGATCTACCATATAGAGTGACGAGACGAGACTAGACCAATCACAACAAACTCAAACAAAAAAATACATATATAGTAGCAATTATTGAAATTTTTTATTTTTATTATATAAAACAATTTTCAAAACTCTTGTATACAATGATCTACCATATAGAGTGGCGAGACGAGACGAGACTAGCCCAATCACAACAAACTCAAACAAAAAAAGTACATATTCCTTTCCATCCAATCCATGATTTACATGGAATGTTTCACCAAGTTTAAGAAACGAGGTAAAAAGTAAGGTATTGTTGGTAAATCAAATGATTTTTTTGGTCCACTTAAATTAAAGTGCGTACAAAATAATGAGATTTTGTGTATAGGGTTAACAGATTGTAATAGCAGGTTTGACTATCAAATTAAATTAGTATAATTAAGAAAGAGCATTAGGTAATTAGCGTATCATAAGATCAGACAATCAGATTGTTTTCATGTATAAATTAAATATGCTGTTTCAATATGATGCTATTACCCGCAGATTCAAAAATAGTAGATTCCGGCTAATAAGTCGTTTACCAAACACATGAAATTGATAGATTGATAGTCAATTCACAGATGAAATCTGCTATTTTTCCAAACACATGAAATTGGTAGATTGACGGTTAATCTACCATTTAAGCTGAAATCTGCTATTTTTTCCCAAATATTTGTTTGCCAAACAAGACTGTTAGACAGACCGTTGTAACATTTTGTATCAGTGTTAAGTGTAAGACGATATTATATTACAATTAGGGAGGCTCAAATTATATTTGGTTTGAATGTCATTGTGTGTATTGTGAAATGTTGTTATCTATCAACAGAGTTTTCCCTATTTTTAAAAACGATTTTCTTAAGGTATATATGTTCTTAATTAGGTAAGCATAAAGACTCAAGAGTAACTAAAATAATGATGACTTCCAAGAAATTTTGCACTACATCATGAATTCATGATATATTTTTTCCATAAGATTCTTATTTCATGTCCCTTCACACATAGACACATATGAATAATAATGGTTCGTCCTTCGTAGGTACACCTGTCAAAAACTGATCCGACCCAAAAAAATTTGCCTAAAAATCGTCTAAAAAAAATGAGAAAACCCGCCAGAAAATGACCTGAAACCCGAAATAGGTCTATTCGTAGGGCATCAAACATGGACAAATTCAGGACATTAGTGTCGACTATATGAGGAGAGGGTTCTCATGATTCGAACACACGACATATATACAAGTCAATATTTACTCTGATACTGTACTATATTAAATATCATTTTAATGAAAACTTTAATTAAGAAAATAATTGAGACTCAGTTAACATTACAGTAATATTTTTTCATGGTAATGGATATTTCTAAGGCACGTGTTAAAAAATATAATATGTGAATTAAAATTAAGATATGTGTGTAAAAATGTGTTTGATATTAACATTATTATAGGTAAAATAATGTAAAAACTAAGAGGAAAATTCGTTTGTTTGATTATCATTTTAAGATAATAATTGAGACCCAATTAACACTAATATATTTTCACGCTAATGTGTATTCTAAGGCACGCGTTAAAAAATACAATATGTTACGAAGTAATTAAAATTATGATATGTGTGTAGAAGTGTGTATGATATTATTATATTAACATCATAGCTAGGTAATTTGATTGTATTATTATTTCATTTATTTAATCATTACAATATGACCAATATATATAGTACTCGGTACGATTCAGAATCTTATTATCTTATTACGTATATAAACGTAATGACAACTAACCCTAAATCCGATTTCATATATTCTTTGATTACGATATTTTACAATATAATAATAATAATAATAATATAATACTTTATAATATCTCCAACATTGTACCTTTGTAGACTAGTGTCTCTTAGCTAGGGATCAAGTCAATAATTATAATAGAGTTATCGGTTAGTCTCCCTTGTGATGAAACTATCAGTCACTTTATTATAACGGTTCAAATATTACTCATTTAGGTAGAAAAAACAACACGTTATTTTTATAGTATTTTGTCTTTTTTCTACGTAAATGGATCATATTTGACCTGTTATAAGAAAATGACGGATAATCTCGTAAGTTATTTTGATTTTGATTTGGGTTGTGGATGAAATAGTCCAAGATGGAAAACGACAGAAAAGTAGAATATAATTAATGTTTGTTATAAGGTGATTATTACATATACGGATTTTATATATTTGATAAGGAAACAATCACTTAACATCAATAGAACATAAAAGTAAATGAATAGACTTTAATTTGACCTAATGTGTTTTTATTTTTTTAAATTTTTTTTAATATATATTTTCTACTTAATTTTAGGACTTACTAGAAGAACGTAAATACCGTCTTTAAGGATGATCATGTAATGCGGTTAATTAATTAGGGTTAATTATTATATATCCCGAGATTTAAAGATCCCTAATTATATATTGATAACTACAATCAAGAAACGTTGAAACAAATCTGTTCTCGTAGTTTATTTGTTGCTATTATCACTCATAACTTTCGAGACTGCCCTGAGGAATATATTATCAATGTTTCTAAATGATACTTGTAATTAAAGTCTATATAAAGTGCATGCAAGAGTTGTTTTAACCTAATGGGTAAAAAATCTTCGCTTTTGGAAGGAAATAACATCATCAATTACGTCATTACCACCATAAATTTGAGAATTACTATGAGTAAAAACAATCAAAATGATAGCTATATTGACACCACATGGATCGATTGATGGACATAGAAACATAAAAGGATGATGTGATTAAAAAGATGATTAAAACTAAAATAATAGAAGATATCATATTAATTATTAGATTCTCTTTTAATTACTTAATTAATTAAGTAATTAATATCAACGTCTAATATATATCACAAATTATACTATAGTATATGTACCATGCGATAGATTATAAAACTAGGAATTTATGTTCAAAATTTACCACTTGCTATTTAGTTACCACTTTATACTCCGTATTAAATATTAACCACTATTTAATACGAAAAGTGGTAACAATTTATCAAAAAATGGTAATTAACTAACCTAAAATGGTGACTTTTTATCGTAAATTACAATTTTTTACTATTGTCGACAATTTTTTACTATTATCGCGTGATACAACGGTTATACACAATAATTACTGAATATGTATTAGCTTGATTGATGTATAATTTTGATTAATAATTTTTTACCGTGTTGCAAACGAGGGTAAAAATATGAGAAAAACAAAAGTGGTGCATGGTGGTAGGTGGTAGGGTTTGTCAATTGTCAAATAAGTTTAGCTATTTTTTCTGGTGTTGCAATCGAGGGTACAAGTTATGTCGACATGAAATCTGATGAATGTGGAGTTCCATTTTGAGAATTAGGGTTGTATGTCAACTTGTCAAATGCCCATAGGGTGCATATATAAGTTAATTACCGTGTTCAAAAAGTGGTCTGGACTGGTTAATAAATCGAACCAATTCCAACTTTTACTGACCAGACTGAAACAATTGTGTGCGTTTTCGTTCGGTCTTTAGGTCTGCAAAAAATTGGTGATCTGTCTCTGATCCAATCCCATCCACGCAGTACGCTTAGAAAAACAAATCTCCAAATTAATCCTTTGGTCACCAATTCGGTCTGGTCTAAACTCGATCTGGATTTCCTTAGTGTCTAACCGATCTGGCATCCGGGTTTAGGGTTTTTATGTGGTCTACTTTTATGGAATGTATAAGTGTGTCATTCGTTTATTATTATCCTAGGTAAGGACGTCAGATCATAGCATTCGTCGGGAGAGGTTTGTGAATTATTTAAAGATTGGTCCTATGATCGATGCATATGGTTACAATTAGTATACGGGTTTATTAAACTTTGTTGAATTGTTGTTATAGTATTTTTTTGCTACGATTGATACCACCGCTTAAAAAGTTGGTGTATTATTACCTTGTAACACCATGGTTCAGACCTGACATCCAAAGTGACCTGGTTATCCATGCATGGTCTCTCGATCGATAGGTTGTCTACACCTTACTAATGCCCTTCTCTAATAGGGCGGATAAAGTGCGCAATGCCCCGCACGGACACACTCGTTGAAGTTTGGGCGAACATGGGAGATGATTTGTTGGGTGATGATAGAGCAAGTGTCGCTATAAGAGTCTAAGCCTATACGGTTGGTGGGACGTTTGTGGGCGCCACATGACACCCGCCTACACCCACCACATGCATGTACATACCTTTACCCAACCATCACCAGCGTATAGCCACTTTCCTAAATCGGGTTCAGCCTTTTCACACATTTTACAAATCGATAACTTCTTACAAGTCGAGATTATTTGGTTGAGTAATCAACTAGTTTAGGTATTGTCTAAATGCACGACTTGTCGAGTAAGTAACGTTAGCAATGACGATAGTTGTGGAATAAGTCACTGAATTATGTCTGTATTTGAGTAGTCCTTTAATATATGTACCCTTGGCCTCCGAGTTTTAGTGTTCTTCCAAATTTGTCTTTTGAGTTAAGTTAGCTATTCTCGTCTCTTTCATTTTTAAGCTATTTTTCTTTTTTGAGCTACTCATTCTTGCCTCCTTATTTTTCACTCAAAAACAATAGAGATCAACAATTAAACTCGGAGGGAGTATATATTACTCCGTATCAGATTTGGTGCACGCATATCAATTCAATTCAATTTCGATGATGGTACTTTGGTATTGATTTGAATGGTTAAGTGAATGTGTGTTCTTTGTCAATGAATTGAGTTCATACGTCTTAGTACGTCCAAATATTTAGGCGAAAAACTCGTTAATAAGAATTTGACACGTGTCATATGAATAAAACTAGTAAAAGTATACTTATAAATTATGAAGTACTTCAATGATTTCTTATCTTGTGGCTGTCGTCCGCAATGGTGCTGCCTAGTAGTTAAAACTTGTGGTCATCAACTTAAGTGTCTCAATTCAAGCCCCTGCAAGAGCGATCTTGTGGATGTTGTATGGCTTGAGACCATACCTTCTAGACTTCGAGCTTATCGCCCTATGGGTGGTTTATCTGGTGTGTGTGGTTTGAAGGCTATACGTCAGGTTCAAGCTAAGCCCCTGCAAGAGCGATCTTGTGGGTGTTGTATGGCTCGAGACTATGCCTTCATCTAGACTTCGAGGTTGTCACCCTATGGGTGGTTTACCTGGTGTACGTGGTTTACAAGCTATGCGTACGCCTGAGGGTTTACCAAGAGTGCACACAGGTATCGACTGCGGATTCCCACGTCATAAAACTGTTCTACTGTAAAATCGTCTTAGAAGGGAGTTACACACCCAAAGGTAGCGGCTGCGTATTCCCCCGTCATAAAAGCACTCTACTGTAAATCCGTCTTAGAAGGGAGTTTCACACCAAAGTAGAAGCTGCAGATCCCCTTGTCATAAAACCGTTCTATTGTAAAATCGTCCTAGAAAAGAGTTACACACTCATAGGTAACGACTGCAGATTTTCTCATCATAAAACCATCTTACTGTAAAATCGTCTTACTGTAAAACCGTCTTACCAGGAGAGTTGTTGAAGATATAGGCATTTAAGCACATGTTAGTGAATGAGGGATGTTAGTAAAACATGTAAATGGACCACTTGAAGTGTTACTACTACTACTACACTAATATTATTAAGGTGGGTGTTTTATATGATTGGGCCAAGTGATTAGATGGACAGTGACGAGCTAATTCGGCGTTGACAGAGCAATTCAATTGGGCCCATACTTGGGCCTTCAACACCCACTTTTCAGGACTAATTATTGCAACTTTTTTCATGACTCGACATCTCACTTCACTTCTTCCCTTCGACGTTGAACTCACATTACATTTTATTAACTTTTTACTGTGTATGTTTTTTGGTGTCACAACGGTCCCGTTCTTTTGGATTGGAGTAAGTTAGAACTTCTTGAGACTGGACTGAACTAATCTAAGTTGAAAAGAAGTTTGAAAAAAAGGGTCACTTGAACTAAAGACCCCAGTTTGATCTGGCCTGACCTGAAATGGACCCGGATGTTACTAAAGAAAGTGAGTAATATCTCAAAAAAGAAAAGTTGAAAACAGCAAACCGAAAATGATCCAAACTCGACCCAAAGTCAACTCGAATAATTTGGGTCAAACTCACATAATAAGTTATTAACTTTTTACGGTGTGTTTTTGGTGAGGTGACAGTCTCGTTCTTTTGGAATGGAGTAAGTTAGAACCTCCTGAGACTGAATTGAACTGAATTGATCTTGAAAAGAAGTTGAAAAAGAGGGTCGTAGTTAGACCTGGTAAAACTGACTCGAACCCACATCCGAACTGAAGACCCCAGTTTGACCTAGCTTGACTTGAAATTGACTCCGATGTTATTAAAGAAAGCGAGTCAATATCTCTATAGAATTTTAAAATAGCAAACCAAAAATGACCCGAACTCGACGCAAAGTCAACTTGAAAAATTTGGGTCAAACTCGGAGTATATGTCAATTCGGATTACATGTCAAACTTGGGTTTTTCAGTTCGGATGTCGGATCGAATTCGGTTTGTATTATCCGGATTATATCAGCTTTTTGCCAAGTCGACATACAATAATTGATACAAACACCCAAGATATAATTTAACCCGTTATATCTAACATATATACTTCAGAATTCAGATATATCCGTTTTGAGAGAGATTAGGTGATGTATGTCATGTATCTATCTTCATGACTTCATGTGATGACATTTCATGGTCAAGACTCAAAAGTCAGAATTTGTGTCATGGTAAAAAGTAAAATCTGAACAGTCAATTAATTTTAATTGATTAATTAATTAATCTAGTTTAGTTTTACGGTTTTACCCACTCAAATTATCTTGAGTTGTGTTTGTTGGTTTTACCAAAGCAATTTAATTATTACCACAACCTGGAGAATCTTAAATTCTTTGACCAGTCTTCCTGCACCCACACCTGAATATGCCATCAATTTCTGTTTTTTTTTCACCCCTGGAACTTGTACTACTCCATGTCAGCTTATTTTACTCTGCTAGTACGGAGTAAAAAAAAATTACCATTATACAGTTTATTCATTTTAAATTTGTAACAGGTCAAAATAACACTCAATTTTATTTTTTCCGCAGGCAATTTTCTAAAAAATTTCAACTACTTGACCCGTCATACGTTTAAAACGGATATTACCTGTCTTAAACAACAATTTCGACTATTAAGCTAATGAGAGAAGAATTATAAAGATACGAAGAAACTAAGACTTATTTCTTGTGAACAACAACAAATTGCACAGATAACGTTATTGAAAAATCTCTCACATGATGAGAGATGAAGTTATTTAAGACGATCTCTCAGAAGATCTACACTGATTGAATATACTGTTACAAACTTACAATGGAGTACTGACATTGCTATCAGCATCATATTCAAAAACAGTAGATTCCGACCAATATGTCATTAGAATATGTCATTTACCAAACACACGAAACTATTACTCCACACATATTTACTTTAATTAGTTAGTCTACTAATTAGGTCGGACCAGCCCAATAGACCGATACTAATCTCATTTTCCCACATTGTACTAGCGGGCCTAGGCCCATGCCTCGAACACATAACCCGACCCATGTCCAGTTCCGATCATTAGTCATTACAAAGTATATTGGGGAAAAGGACAACAGTGGAACCAAGTACATATCAACAATATTTCCCACATGCAAATTATCCAACAATAATGCCTCAACTTTAATTGGTTAGTCGCTATTGTAATTTAATCTCAAAAAAAAAATTGTTGCCTTAAATTAAGAAAAAGCCAATTCTTGTGAAGTCACTTGATTTATCCTATTTACATACAAACATGTCATACAAATATGCTTTTCTATCAATTTTAAATAGTCACATAAGTTAAAATATGCCAAACTATGACTAGCTCGGTTCCCTGCTTTTCTGCGAAATTGTACGTCTGGTAAATGTGGCTAAACCCTAAATATAACTGGAATGAACGAAGCTGATAAATGTTAGTCGCGGTAACTCACCAGACTCCATATTGGTCTCATAGACCAACGCGAGTTCTTTCCAACGCATTTTGTCATCACTCATGTGCATCCCGGAAACCCTCCCAGACCAGGAGGTCAATCATGCTAAAACTTCTCTCAGTCAAACACGTTGAACTGCATTGATCTTATGCTTAATTGAACTGAAGTGGGGTAACTTTTGTTGGTAAAGTTCGTGAGAGATGACAATCATGTTCTAGGGTTCGAAACTGTCGGCATCACGTTCAGTTGTTCACCCTTGTGACTTCCTTGAAATAAAAAAGTCATGTACAGTAAATTTAAAAGACAAATTAACCTTTTAGTTGCAAAAGAAGGATAAGCATGAAACTACTACGGAGTACTATATAATTAAAACAACAGTACGAGGGAAGGTGACTCCTAACATGCATGTCTTCGGAAAGAATAGTATAGAGGGTGATCGATATAGGAAATAATATAGAAGGTTTCAACGGTCGACATCCTTATTAGCTAGCTAGTTGCTAGCTTTATTGACTTCATGGTACATATCTGTGTCAACTCGACAATCCAATGTGGTTTCTTTTAGCAAATTCTTGCATCGTTGCAAAATTGGCTTTGAGATCGATATCGCCGCTCATTGATTGATCTTCCTTTAGCAATGGTAACCCTGTAAGCATGCCTTAGCTTGCTTGTTGTCCCTATGTAGCAATACACGTCTCACCCCAATAAACGCGCTCTACCTGGTTAAGTACGTGCACCAACTGACTCGATCGAGAGCAACACCTTCAGAAGCAAACATCAGCTATCCAACAGTCAGTCGATTGAGTGACTCTTGAACAACTGAAGGTTGGCTTCTGGAGGTTTCACTCGATCAAGTCAGCAGGTATACCGTATACTCGATAATCAAAAATAGCCCTCAATCGAGTATGAGTAAGGGCACTCAGCCATCGAGTGAGTCTTGAACAACTAAAAGTTAGTTTCTGGAGGCGTTGCACTCGATCAAGTCAGTAGGTGCACTCCATAATCGAAAATAGCCCTCAATTGAATACAAGTAAGGGCACTCATCCATCCATCGATTGACTCTTCAACAACTAAAAATTAGTTTCTGGAGGCATTGCACTTGATCAAATTCAATCAAGCAAGTTAGTAGGTGCACTCAGTAATCGAAAATATCACTCATCAATCAAGTACGAATAACGGCACTTGACCCTTACATAACTCTTGAACAACTAAAAGCTAGTTTCTGAAGGCGTTGCACTCGATCAAATCCGATCTAAGTCAGTTGCTGCACTCGATAATCAAAAATAGTTGAGAGTAGTGTCATGTGTGACGTTTAGTGATTATAAATTGTACTCTACTCTAAGATTTGCTTGCTTGCTTGCATTGCCTGCACCAAATGTCCATACCATGTGATCTATGCTTTTATTTCTCCCATATCATATCACAAACACCCACCCCAGGCCAAAGGCCCCTCCTTTATTATATAGGGTACCCTATTATATTACTATATATTTCCTCTTCTGATATTATCAACCATATAACTTCAATTAAAAAAAAGCTGGACTCACTCCCAAATATTTCATCAAAATAGCTTTACCACTCCTGTCCTTACTGCCACTACTGTACTGTCCTTGGTTTCTGTGCTGCTATCTTTACTTTCTTTCTCTTTCTTCTTAACCTATATAGATTCACAGACCTCGCAAAACTGACACGGTTTTATCAGTTCGGAAGATCTGAGTTTGACTCGTGACATGGCCTGGATTGACCTAACCAGACCAGACCAGACCCTAGTTGTCTATACCTAAGTACGAAAATATTGAAATTCGAACGGCCACGTCATAGCGTATATAGATCCATAGACCTCGCAAAACTGACAGATTTGTCAATTATCAGTTCGAAAGATCTGAGTTTGACTCGTGATTTGGCCTGAATTGACATGACCTGACCAGACCAGACCAGACCCTGGTTTGTCTATACCTATGTACGAAAGTATTGAAATTCAAATAGCCATGTCATAATGGATTATTATGATCATAATATTATGATCATAATTAAGGGTGATATAATGAGTGATTAAGTCGATCTTAATGCTCATTATTACCTTAATTATTTCTTTTCAAAACTGATTGTGTTTAGAGCATTATAAAGAGGTTGATTCTTTGTGAATCACGATACACAAAGATTAAGACACAAATACACTATCAAAATAAAACAACTCATGATGTAGCAACCATCCTAGTAGCGACGGTATTCATCAGGTTTATTTTCGAGGGCAACGAACGACATGGCGATCAATATTCCGCATATTAAGGTGTGTCCTACTTTCCAACTAACATATCATTGAAAAATTAATGTTAATAAACTGGAAATCAAATCCTAACGTGTCACAATTCTTACTCACCCCCGATACTTAGATCTAACAAAACTAACCCAACCCGAATGACCAGACCAAACCCTACCCAATACAAGAACTGACGACCCGGTTTTTGACTCGTGACTCTAATTCACTCGATCTAACCCCATTGACCTAGATGTTTATTGTAGCAAACGGGTCTATATCCCTTAAAAGCTGAAAATAACGAACCTAAGAATGACCTAAACTCATATCTCGACCAGATCTTTACTCAATTGACCTATTTATCGAGTATTATCGGGTTGACCCATGTGCCAGATCTAATAACATCTCGATCATATCAATCATCCATCTATCACTTTTTAATACTAATCTCGTTAGGGGTGTACCTTCAATAGTCCTTTATTTATTCTTCATTATTCTCCTCCCCATTATCAGAAAAATATTCAATTGTGTAACAGAGTATAGACTATAGACCATAGACCATAGTCTTCACTCTTCCACCTACTCTTGTACGACGTACCTTATTACTCCTAATTATTATTATTATTATTATTATTATTATTATTATTATTATTATTAATGTGCACTAGATCCAAGAAACGGGTTATTCAGTGTCCGGTTCGTGGTGAATAATCTGAATATTGGTTGATTATCCGTGAAACAGGTTATTTAGTGTTCGGTACGTGTTGAATAATCATCTGGATATTGGTCGATTATCCGAGGAAACAGGTTATTCAGTGCCTGGTTTAGGTTAGAATCATCTGAATATAGGTTGATTATCCGAGAAATAGGTTATTCGGTTATACTTCACTGTCATTTATAGAGTCAAGGACGAAGTTATTCAGTGCCCGATTCGTGTTGAATCATCTGAATATTGGTCGATTATCCGAGAAACAAGTTATTCATTGTCCGATCCGTGTTGAATAATCATCTGAATATAGGTTGATTATCTAAGAAACAAGTTATTCGGTTATACCTCATTGTCATTTATAGTGTCGAGGACGAAGTTAGGTTTAAATCATGAATCGTGTGACAAAATCATAATCACTAATTGTTTTTTTGTCAACGGTTTGTTCTAACATTTGGCATTGAGCACACGTTCACGTTAACATACTAATTAAAGCCAGATTTATAAGGATACTTAGACAATACTCGTATATTCTTATGAATCTTGCTTTACTTAGGAAAATTAAAACCGATTTATCAAAATCATAGTCTAAGTCATGACTTAGTTGAACCGTGCATAAATCTAGTACTGTAGGACCTAGATAAAGTACTTAACTTAATGTATTCCCGATATTCAGACGTTATTAGATCAATTCGAGATTGGTTTCGGATATAGATACCTCATCTATTTGGATATTACACCAAATCTAATTATTTAGTACAACCATCATTATGCCAAATCTACTTAGTTAGTACAACTATCATTAGATTTTTATTTTAAAAAAAAAAAAAAAAACTAATTTTCTTTTATAGAATTTAACAAAATTCATAAAATATATAGATGCTACTTGGTAAAAGATGCACCCTCTGACAACCACGCTCATGCCCACTAAAAATTTCTCACCTTTCCCACTGTAATTTAACCCCCTTTTTTCCTTAATTTTGGTGCCAATTTTTTTAATATATCGATCATAAAATTAAAACGAATTAAATAATATCCGATCCTAATAATAGACCCCGTAAATTTTACACGACACTAAATAAAATTTAAAAGCAATTTATTTATACATATATATACTCCTACAAAAATAATAAATACTCGTACAAAAAAATATTCATGTTACAAACTTACAACTTACAAGGTCCTGATGCCTAAACTTGACTTGACCCGAATAACCCAAATCAAACCCGACTTGACACCTGATTTGATCAGGTCTTACCCAAAAATGACCCGAATGTTATTATATAAAATGAGTCGATATCACTAAAAAAGAAGTTGAAAACAACGAACCAAAAATAAATCAAGCCTGACCCAAAATCAATTTGATTCCTGACCCAAAAGTGACCCGTTACTCGTATATTTAACCTGTTACAAATTACAGATTTACAATGAATGTACCCGTTAAAACCCGACTTTATTTTTAAGTTTTATTTATATTTGTGTAATTAACCAAAATGACCCGAATGTTATTATATAAAACGAGTCGATTTCATTAAAAAAAATGTTGAAAAAAATGAACTCAAAAATAAATTGAACCCGACCCATTCCTAACCCAAAAGTGACCCATTACTCGTATATGTAACATATTACAGATTTGAGACGAATACACCCATTTAAACCCGACTTTATTTTTAAGTTTTTATTTATAATTGTTTAATTTCTAAGCATTGAATCTTCACTTTTCCCTCCACAAAAATAAAAACTTACACTATTTTTTTTCCCTCCTCTTCTTCCTGTCATTCACATGCACAAACATACTAAAGCTATCCTTTACATTATACTACATTCTTTTGGCTTTATTATGTACTAAATTTTGCTAATTTTAGCTATGATTTGATTTGATTGATTTGATTTTATTATGGTTTAATTAGGTAATAATTATGGGGAAAAAAAGTGGGAGTTCTTGGTTAACTGCTGTTAAGAGGGCTTTTAGATCTCCTTCTAAAGATAGTCCTGAAAAAATTAGGAATTGTAGAAGAAAAGAAGAAGATCATCAACATCAACATCTACATGAAGATCATATTCAAGATATTGATGATAATAATAATAAGGTCAACCTCCCCCTTTTTTCCTTAATCTTTTTTAATTTTTTAGTGAAATAATATTATGTTAAAATAAGGTTTCGTGATGGAGTCAGGATTTGAAGTTAAAACACGAGTGAATGAAAACTCTAAGGAATGATTTTGTAATGTAAAAAAAATGGTTTCGTGACAGAGTCAGGATTTGAAGTTAAAATACGAGTAAATGAAAATTCTAAGGAGTGAATTTGTAATGTAAAAAAAAATCGAAAACTTTGACTAAAGTTTCGTGATGGAGACGGGATTTGAAGTTAAAACACGGGCGAATGAAAACTCTAGGGAATGAACTTGTAATGTAAAAAAAACAAAAAAAGTCGAAAACTTTTAACTAAAGTTCGAAAGTTTAGTTATGTCATTGTCATGTGGGTTTTTTACTTTTGTGTGACAGAGTCGGGATTTGAAGTTAAAACACGAGGAAAATAAACTTGTAATGTGAAAAAAAAAAAATAATAATCAGATGGAGTGACGGAGTCAGGATTTGAAGTTAAAAATACGAAGTTTTATTCGAGTTTGATTACTCATTTCGATTCTATTGTTTTTTGTTTTCTTCAGAAAAAGGAGAAAAGAAGATGGCTTTTCAAGAAAACCAGTGGTGCACAAAAGCCCAGAGGCGGCGATAATGGCGGCAGCATTGGCGGCGTTGGTGGTGGTGATGGTGGTGGCGCGGTGGGTGCATCAGGAGGGAGTGATGTAGCCGAGCAGCGGCACGCCATTGCAGTGGCGGTGGCCACTGCGGCTGCAGCTGAAGCAGCCGCGGCCACCGCCCATGCTGCAATGGAAGCGGCTAAGCTTTCGAGACCGGTTGCTCATCATTATCATGAACAACATGTTGCTGCTGTTGTCATTCAAACTTCTTTAAGAGGATATCTGGTAAAATTATTACGGAGTATATATTACTCCCTCCATTCAACTCCACTTGTCACTATTCATTTTGGCACATTTGCCGAGGCGCGTTTTACATTAGCGATATCTTTCATTTTACATTAGCAAAAATTATAAAAATTTGATATTCATAATGTAGTCATAAAGACGAATCAAACAAAATCCCACATGACTATATTCTCACTTATAGATTGTCGAGAATATCGAAGATTCCTCTCAAGTGTGAATAGTGTCAAAAAAAGAAATGTGAAGAGTGGAGTTGAATGGAGGGAGTATGTCTGTTTATTTACTGTTTATGTTATTTGTTTACCTTTCTTTAAAATCTCACTCATTGAAACAAAGGGACTAATTTAAGGTTTCTGTCTGGTCATTTGTTTACCTTTTGTTTAAAATCTCGTTCACGGATGAAAAAAAAAGGAAAAAGTAGAAATAACTCGTCTGGTTTTCTGTCTAGTCATTTGTTTATCTTTTGTTTAAAATCTCATTCACGGATGAAAAAAAGGGAAAAAAAAAGTAGAGTTTATACAATTGACTAGAACAGAGGAACTTTGGGAGTCTATTTAAAAAAAACGTAAAAGTTAACAATTGACCAGATTAGAGTCTACTTTCTGTTCCGGTTATTAGTCTACTTCTGTTTAAAATCTTACTTAGAAAGGAAAAGAGACGAAAAAAACGTAAAGATAACATTCGACTAGATTCTTCGTGGATTGATTTTATTATTCATTCTGTCTGAGTCTGACCCATTGTTTGTTTACCTTTAATTAAAATATTTTTTCACAGATAATATAAACGGTAAACAGATGATCGAGATTGGTTCTGAATGTTAGTTGTGAATGTTGTTGTGATTGAATTATTAGGCAAGAAGGGCATTAAGAGCATTAAAAGGATTGGTGAAGTTACAAGCATTAGTAAGAGGACACAATGTAAGAAAACAAGCAAAGATGACATTGAAATGCATGCAAGCTTTGGTTAGAGTTCAAGCCAAAGTTCTTGACCAACGTATGAGATTATCTCATCATGATCAAGTTTGTAGGAAATCCACCACCTTTAGCGACACCGGTAGCGTCTTGGATCAGTCGCGTTATCTCCAAGACATTGCTGAAAGACGTTCCCTTGTAAGCCCCCTCTTATTGTCATTAATGATTCATGTTAGTCGATCCTCTGTAACTGTCTGGTTTGTTATTGTGTGTGACAGTCTCATTCGAGAGAAGCGAGTAGCATTGCAGACGATTGGGATGAGAGGCCACATACAATCGAGGAAGTTAAAGCTATGTTACTTAGCCGAAAGGAGGCCGCTGCTTTCAAGCGTGAGAAGACTCTCTCACATGCATTCTCTCAACAGGTCTGTTCAGTTCAGTTCAGCCTATTTCAGTAAAGAAAAAAACAGGATCTTGCGTTCTTAGTTTCTGACTTCTGGCACGTTTTTTTTTATATAGATATGGAGAAGTGATAGGAGCTCAATGGGAACGGAAGACGAGGTAGAGGAGAAGCCGAGATGGTCCGACAGATGGATGCTGTCGTCCTCCCCGTCAGTTCGAGCCAGGGCGTCAGTCGACCACCATCGAGACTCAATCAAAACCGTCGAAATGGACACTTCTCAACCCTACTCATACTTACCACCACCCTCTTCAAATTTTAGAAGGTCATCCACCTCATCCCAAAGGCCCCCTTCCCCACTTCACCCTAGGGCCCACGGGCCCGGGTTTGGGCCCGGGCCCACCACACCCTCACCCGCCCGCTCCCGGCCTATCCAAATCCGGTCCGCTAGCCCCCGAACCAACCACAACCACAACCACACCTACACCTACAACTACAACTACACTCCATCCCAAACACCAAGCCTAAAGTCCAACTACCTTTACTCCACTAGGAGTGGTACTACTAGTGGGTTTGGGTCATCCATACCTAACTACATGGCGGCCACAGAGTCGGCCAAGGCCCGGATCCGGTCCCAGAGCGCGCCAAGGCAACGTCCCTCTACACCAGAGAGGGACAGGCCTGGGACCGGATCCGGACCTAAAAAAAGACTCTCATTCCCGAACCCAGACCAATATAACGGGCCAAATAATACCCATTATTCGCTGAGGAGTCCGAGTTTCAAGAGTGTAATGGAACAACAATCAAATTACTCATCTTGTTGTACTGAGAGCATTGCAGGTGAGATTTCACCTTGTTCTACTAGTGATCTCAGAAGGTGGTTGAGATGATTTTTAATTAATTTTATTTCAGTATGTAGGGCTTGTTTTTAAATTAAAATTTTAATTAATTTTCTGATTTGTTTGTAATTGTTTTTTTTTTTTCATGTTGGATCATTAATTCTTAACTCTTTTAGTCGTTCGTGTGCTGAATTCTTGTAGTGTATCGTAACATCTTAACGAGCATTTTAAATGTGTGATTCGATGTTTAATTATGTTTTTTTCACGAGTATATTCTGATGCTAACAGAGTTCGAACTACGCGCGAGTTTTTAATTTTTTATGACTTCAATCAATTGAATTGTTGACTAAAAGTTAGTGAAGTGAATTTTGATAGAGATTATGAGTTCGGAATACAGGCGTAAGATCCCTGAACTCGATATTTCAGAGATTCTGTCTTTATAATAAGATACCTAAATTCAGCCTACATTTTGGGTTGAACACTATCTTGATAAAGATAAAAGACACCTTCGAAGGTAGTTTATGACACTCGGAGTGACCTAATAGTAATCATTGTTATCATCCTCGAGATTATAGATTTTTTTTTACCGGGATGTAAACAGAGTGAAACATCGTTAAGGAAAATATAATGCTGATGAGATTTCAACAACTTTATCATCCTTGAAGTATATGTCGGTTTTTCTAACTTGTGTATTTACTGAAATACTGATCAGCACACGTTAATATATACTTTATATGCTTCTGAATCTTGTTTCAAGTAGAATGTTAACGTGTGTGTCCGGTGGACACATATTAAAAAAAAACTGCTTTTATATAAAGTCGAAAAATGAAAACGACCTATAATACGAAACGAATTTCCCCAATATATATAGTCTAGCTAAATTTGTAAGTGAACAAGTGATTCAGAAAATCTTTAGTGAAAAGGTAAAGATGAAAAATACACTAGAATAGTAAGAGATTGCCTTTTACAGTATTTTTTTTACACAGAAATTGATGAACTTATTACTTTCACCTAACACTTTTGTCCTTGTTATCAGCTTTGGGCCTTCAATTGTCTGCTCATTTTAATCATAATAATTCATCACTTTTACTACATGAAGACTTATGTTATGTCTTTCCACTTTTTTACCTTTAATTTCCTGCTCAATTTTACATTTTTTCAATCACATTATTGATGGTTTCTTAACTGAGTTGAGTCGGGTTTAAACCTCGACGAATTTTGTTCATTGGTAAAAAAAAAAAAAAAAAGAGTGCGTTGAGTCTAATCAAATTTAGTACTTCGTCATCAAAGATAACGGTTGCAGACTTGCAGGTTTCTTCGTCATAAAAATAAAATAAAATTACTTCGTACTTAAATACAGGCTTAGATGGGTAATTTTTTTAACAAACTGGATAATTATTAGATTTACCTCAAAAACATTGAGTCTAATCAAATTTATTACTTCGTCATCAAAGGTAGCGGCTAGCCGGCTGCGGGTTTCTTCGTCATAAAAATAAAATAAAATTACTTCGTACTTAAATACAGGCTTAGATGGGTAATTTTTTTTTTAACAAGCTGGATAATTATTAGATTTACCTCGAATATATTCGTTGTAACAAAATATTTTAATTCAACAAAATTAACAGATGTCATGCACTCGAGTTATTATAATTAATAAAAACTTTTAGTATATATCATCATACTCACGTAAAATATAAATCGAGATATTTTTAATTTATTGACGAGTGGGGTCGTATCAGGGGGACCAGTTGTCGGACGACATGCAAGATTTACCGAAATTGATAAATTTTTGAACGCAATTTGTGTCGAGCGTGTGTAATGTCGAACGAAGCTTTTGATTTTTGCAATCGGTCGTCGTTGAAGTATTTATTATGCAATTTTGGGCATCCTCGGCGTTGAACTCTTCTAACAAAGGCTTGCAATATCCGACCGGATTCTCATTATCGTTGATTTTCGTTGATATGCATTTCCGCAACTCATCTTCGATCATCAAATTAAATAAACCAATAAAGATCAATTACCGAATTAAATTAAATATTCCTGTTTAAGATGAGTATATATATGCAAAAACGTGCGTAAATATTCATCAAATTTGATTTATATTCTTTATTTATGACAAAAAAAAAATATATTTATCGGTCATTAATTATACAATAATTGTCGAGTAATTTTGGGATGAATTGAAATCGAGTTTATCAAATTTAGTACGTGTGTATAAGTACGTACGTAGGTTAATTAAAAATGACGAATAAGTCATTATATTGTATTATTGTCATTAAGGATTTATTTAATTGAACGATGATTGAAAATAAATGAACGAGATTGAAGGATAATAACGATCAACAATTAGATTTAGATACCTTGCGATATTTGGGAAGTAGCCGTTAGAACATGAAGAGCGAAGCATGCAATAAATAAATTCGCGAATATTATCCCATTAAATTGTTTTCCCATTTTCTACGAAAATATTTCGTATATGTTATTCAATTACGTATATATGTATGTATTTATTTTTGTATGTGATATCGGGAATTTATGCTAGTCGTCGTCTATTTATAATTCTACGAGCTAAGCGAAAAACTTATTTAAAAAATGTGGGAAAAAAAAGAAGATACTCCCTCCGTTCCAATGAATTGTTTGCCTATTCCATATTTGGGCGTCTCAATGAATTGTTTGCCTTTCTATTTTAGGAATGCTTTTTAGGTGTAATTTGACTATTGGCTCCACATGTCACCTTCTAATTGGATCTCTTGCCCTTGGTGCCAAAAGCAAAGGCAAACAATTCATTGGAACGGAGGAGTAATATAATTATTTGAGTATGAAAAAAACATGGTTGCTGCTCCTTGTGACATGCTCACCATTAACTTATGTAGTTTTAATAATATTATCGTATTCCAATTTTTATACCACGTGTCATTGGTCACTTGACAATGTAACTTGTTCGATTTCAAGTCCAAACGACAAGTACGATCAACTTATAATTGACCGACACTACTGGTTTAAAGCGTACCGACATCCTCAAATGTTATCTTTTGCTCCTAAAATTTTGCGAGGGGTTATTATATGACTCGATTAACAACCGGAAAAATTTTCGACTATTTTTATTTTGGACCGTCGAATATCAGAAAAATGTGTATAATACACTTCAAATCCAACTGTTGAGAGGTCGTATATATAACGCATCGTTTTATTATATTCTCTCCCGATTTTTATATCATGGATCGCTTCTCGATGTAACTCGTTCAATTTCAAGCCCAAACAACAAGTACGATCAACTTTAGCGCGATTAATAGATTGTCGACCAACACTGGTTTAACTTTAGCGCGATTAATCAGATATATAGATTCCTTCGCGAAAGGCTGTGTCAATAAACAGCGATATATAGAAGGCTATGCAGAAGCGTATTATTCTAACAGTGATCTTTGTCTCAATGATGTTCTTTATTTATTTTTCACAAATCTGTATTCAGTTCAGTTCAATTTGACATCGCTTGTAGATGCCGGATGACTTATTATTAATGATATTGATCTTCACTTCAAAAAAAAAAAAAACTGGTTTAATTTTACAGGAACATTTTCTACGACCCGAATATATAACATCCCGGAAATTTTCCGCCCATTTTTATTTCGGACCGAATATTAATCCATCGTTTTATCCTCATAAACCGTAAAAGTTGACGGTCGCACGACACCGTCTCTGCTCTCGGCGTTGTTGACGGCCGCCTGAGGAAGAACACAGCATCTCTGTTCTCTTCGCCCAATTCGTCGATTCTTCGAGGTTTGATTTTAGTTTTGATTCATCAATATTCATTCAAGATTCGCGTGATTTTGATTTAATTTGGGGAAAAGGGGAAAATCATTATCGGCGTGTTAGGGTTTATTAAGTATAATCGATTAATCGTCGAAATTTTTAATTTGGTTTTAATTTTATGTTGTTGTTCTTCAGTTTACTGCTCTAGTGTGTATAATCGAGTTTTTGAACTCAATTTTTTGATTGATTATTGATTCATCAATATTCATTCAAGATTCGCGTGATTTTGATTTAATTTGGGGAAAAAGGGGAAATCATTATCGCTGTGTTATTAGGGTTATTAATTACTGTATATCGACGATATCACGATTTAGGGATAGTCGAAATTTTTAATCTGATCATGCTCGCGTGTTAGGTTTTTTGAATATGCTTAGAACATTTCTGTTTCGAATTTGATTATGCTTGACCTAAAAATCTGGGTATGTGTTGATTTACTTTTACCCAGATGGGAGAAATCTGATTTTGATTTTGATTTTGATTTAATTTGGGGGAAAGGGGAAATCATTATCGCGTGCTAGGGTTTATTAATTATATCGAATCGACGTCGAAATTTTTAATTGATTTACCCAGACAGGAGACATTCATCTTACTTTTACTACTTTAGATTGATTGATCGAGAAAATCTGAGTCCACCAACATTTGATCATAGTCCTGAAGAAACTAGGTATCCCAGATTAACACTTTCCTCAGAATTTACCCTGTAGTCTATGAAGCATACAACAATTAAATTAACGGTTTTTTGCTGAATCAAATGTCCTAGGAACAGCGTGCACGATTCTGATGTTGATGCTCGGCTTTTATGGTTCATTCAATCTATAACTAGGGATGAATTGTGATTAAATTAAGGGGTTTTTGCTGAATCAAATGTCCTAGGAAAAACGTTTGTGATTCTGATGCTGATGTTCGGTTTCTATGGTTCATTCAATTTACAGGCCGAATTGCTCTTATCCAATTGCAAAACCGCTCTTTGTAAGCTCTGTTAAGGTGACTTAACTTCCTAAATATTCCAAAGTTTGTGCACTTTCATATACTCTAAAACATGGTTACCGCATACGTGATTCGCTGAAAATAGAGTATAATTCGGTATAATTGTAACCAAACATCATAATTCGCTCTAATACGAATTTGGAGTTCAATCGAATCAATTCGTAGGATGATTGACCGAATTAGTTAACCCTTCTCTAAAATGTAATGCAATGCATGATTTCTGCATTATTTATACAGGTCCAAGATACAACCCTGATCAAGCTTCAGGAATCAGGACTATTCATCCATTTCGATAATCCGTGTTATCCAAGGTTTGTGCAGGATTAGGCTATTCATATTTTCCATATCATAAACTCTTTTTTTGTGGACAAATTAATACTCCGTACCTCTGTTTGTCATATAATATGATGATTGATGATGGTTACGTTCTATCTTAAAATGTTCGTTGCAGGACGTACGTTTTCTGGCAGAAGTAAGAAAATAAGTTCTGTCCAACCTTGAAGCTAGCAAATATCAGGTCCAAGTACCTAACAAATCAAACTTTTTCGGAAAGCCTCTTCTTGTAAAATAGGTGAGACGTATGATTCGATTAATACTCATTGCATAGTTAGTGTCGTATTGCTTCGGAAATCATAATGAAATGATTTGTTCTTACAGATGGCAGAGTATAAAATCTCTATATATGGGAGGAAGCAAAGTGAATCGGATCAACTTGCCAGTGCGTTTATCAACAACAAGATGTACAGCGAAAATGCCGTGTGGTTTAATTCAAGGTAATTTCTGAGTTTCCTGCAGTTCCTAATTTTTAGTTTTGTTATTATAAATGACCGTCGCGAATAAACTGATTATTTGAGTCGTTTTAGGGAAAAACACGCAAATAAAGTGATTATCTGAGGCGTTTTTAGGAAAACAAAAAGATGCTAATAAAGTGATTATTTGCGGCGTTCTCCCTGAAAAGCAAATAAAAATGATTATTTGAGACGTTTTAGAAAAAAAGACGTAAATAAAGTGATTATCTGAGCCGTTTTCCCCAAAGAAGGGCGCCAATAAAATGGTTATTTGTGGCGTTCGCAAATAAAAATGATTATTTGAGGCATTTTTAGAAACAAAGACACTAATAAAGTGATTATCTGAGGCGTTTGTCCAAAAAAAGGTCGCGCAAATAAAATATTATTTGAGGCATTTTCCCAAAAAAGTTGCAAATAAAGTGATTATTTGAGGTATTTTTTTAGGAACTCCACAAATATTCCTATATTTGCGGCGCTCTCGAAACGCCGCAAATGATTATTTTTATTTACTCCCACCATTTACTTCCATGCCAAAAAGGGCTCAAACAGAGGCTTTTTAGGAGTGGAAACTTATATTTTCTCTACTAATCATAGGTCGCGTCATGAACTCACGATGTAACTCATTCGATTTTAAGTCAAAACGATTGGTACGAATGTGCGATTAGCTTCTGCATGACTAATAAATTGCTGACGAATGCATAATTATTTGTTATGCGGACATTTTATATGATATTTTTTTCGAAAAATGTGATATATTTTGCTGACCGTCTAAATAGGAATCATATATCATAAGATGACTTATGGTTGTTGAAAAAAATTCTAAAATAGTTTAGTTTCGAGTGTATATATCGAAGATTTCGCACTAATTCGACGTTATTCGAAAAATAGTTAATTGTCTTTTAAATGAGTTTATATCAAAAAATATATACCATCTATTTCGTCGAGACATTTCTACATTTAATGAAGGAGTTACTATGTGAATTTGGAGACATTTAATTTTGAGACAAAATTGGCCTAAAAAACGTAGATAATAACCTTCAAATTCGGCAATTTTTGATCATTTTCGAAAAATGTGAGATATTTTGTTGGCCGTCTAAATAGGACCTATATAACATGAAATGACTCACGATTGTTGAAAAAACACTATAATAGTTTAGTTTTGAGTATAAATTGTCGACGATTTAGCTCTAATTCGACGTTATTCGAAAGATAGTTAAATGTCTTTTAAATGTGTTTATATCAAATAATATGTACCATCTATTTCGTCGAGACATTTCTACATTGTATGAAGTAGTTACTATGCGAATTTGGAGACATTTAATTTTGAGACAAAATCGGCCTAAAAAACGTGGATAATAACCTTCAAATTCGGCCGTTTTTGATGATTTTCGAAAAATGTGAGATATTTTGCTGGCTGTCTAAATAGGACCCGTATAATGTAAAATGACTCACAATTGTTGAAAAAGAGCTAAAATAATTTAGTTTCGAGTATAAATTATCGAAGATTTCGCTTTAATTCGATGTTATTCGAAAGATAGTTAAATGTCTTTTAAATGTGTTTATATCAAATAATATGTACCATCTATTTCGTCGAGACATTTCTACATTTAATGGAGTAGTTATTATGTGAATTTGGATACATTTAATTTCGAAACAAAATCGGCCTAAAAAACGTGGATAATAACCTTCAAATTCGGCTGTTTTGGATGATTTTCGAAAAATGGGAAATATTTTGTCGGCCGTCTAAATAGGACCCGTATAACATGAAATGACTCACGATTGTTGAAAAAACACTATAATAGTTTAGTTTGGAGTATAAATTATCGAAGATTTCGCTCTAATCTGACGTTATTCGAAAAATAGTTAAATGTCTTTTAAATGTGTTTATATCAAATAATATGTACCATCTATTTCGTCGAGACATTTCTACATTTAATGGAGTAGTTATTATGCGAATTTGGATACATTTAATTTCGAGACAAAATCGGCCTAAAAAACGTGGATAATAACCTTCAAATTCGGCCGTTTTTGATGATTTTCGAAAAAATGTGAGATATTTTGCCGGCCGTCTAAATAGGACCTGTATAACATGAAATGACTCACGATTGTTGAAAAAACAC
Source organism: Agrostemma githago (assembly GCA_958450325.1). Taxonomy (NCBI): domain Eukaryota; kingdom Viridiplantae; phylum Streptophyta; class Magnoliopsida; order Caryophyllales; family Caryophyllaceae; genus Agrostemma; species Agrostemma githago. Next base: position 79,799,415 of record OY288241.1, on the reverse strand, counting down.
TAATAGTTTAGTTTCAAGTATAAATTATCGAAGATTTCGCTCTAATCTGACGTTATTCAAAAAATAGTTAAATGTCTTTTAAATGTGTTTATATCAAACAATATGTACCATCTATTTCGTCGAGACATTTCTACATTGTATGAAGTAGTTACTATGCGAATTTGGAGACATTTAATTTCGAGACAAAATCGGCCTAAAAAACGTGGATAATAACCTTCAAATTCAGCCGTTTTTGATGATTTTCGAAAAATGTGAGATATTTTGCTGGCCGTCTAAATAGGACCCGAATAACATGAAATGACTCACGATTGTTGAAAAAACACTGTAATAGTTTAGTTTCGAGTATAAATTATCAAAGATTTCGCTCTAATCTGACGTTATTCGAAAGATAGTTAAATGTCTTTTAAATGTGTTTATATCAAATGTATGCAACATCTATTTCATCAAGACATTTCTACATTATATGGATTAGTTGGTATGCGAATTTGGAGACATTTAATTTTGAGACAAAATTGGTCTGAAAACGTGGATAATAACCTTTAAATTCGTCCGTTTCTGATGATTTTTCGAAAAATGTGAAATATTTTGCTGACCGTCTAAATAGGACCCATATATATATTACAGTATAAAATGACTTACAATTATTAAATTGCCACTCTATTTGCGGCATTTTTATATCAGGACGCCTCATATAGGCTTACTATTTGCGGCGTTTTTATAAGGAAACGCCTCATATAGGCTTACTATTTGCGGCTATATCAGGACGCCTCATATAGGCTTACTATTTGCGGCGTTATATATTAAAACGCCTCAAATAGGCTTTATTTGCGGTGTTTTTTTATCAGGACGCCTCAAATAGGCTTTATTTGCGGTGTTTTTTTATCAGGACGCCTCAAATAGTAACTTTAATTTTGATATTTTATATTAAAATTACTATTTGCGGCGTTTTATTAAAGCACGCCTCAAATAGGCACCCTGTTTGCGTCATTGCTATATCTAAATGCCTCAAATAGCCGCCGGCGATTTTTATTTAAAACACATTTAGTTTACAAAAAAAAAAAAAAAGTTTTACCTTATTTTAATAATAAAATATGTATTTTCAACTACTTTCACATGCTCACCACTCAAATAGACGTGGGCAACATGTCAATTAAATATACTCATAATATAACTTACATTTTCTACATTGTATGGAGTAGTTGGTATGCGAATTTGGAAACATTTAATTTTGAGACAAAATCGGTCTGAAAAACGTGGATAATAACATTTAAATTCGTCAGTTTCTGATGATTTTTCGAAAAATGTGAAATATTTTGCTAACCGTCTAAATATGACCCATATATATTACAACAAAAAAATGATTTACAATTATTAAATTGTCACTCTATTTGCGGCATTTTTATATCGAAAAGCCTTAAATAACTAATTTATTTGCGGCGTTTTTATAAGGTAACGCCTCAAATAGGCTTACTATTTGCGGCGTTTTTAGATCAGGACGCTTCAAATAGGCACTTTAATTGCAGCGTTATATATTAAAACGCCTCAAATAGGCTTACTATTTGCGGTGTTTTTATATCAGGACGCCTCAAATAGTAACTTTAATTGCGATATTTTATATTAAAATTACTATTCGTGGCGTTTTTATTACAGCACGCCGCACGCCGCACTCTGTTTGCGGCATTGCTATATCTAAATGCCGACCGGCGATTTTTTTTTAAAACACATTTAGTTAAAAAAAAAAGAGTTTTACCTTATTTTAATAATAAAATTTGTATTTTCAACTACTTTCACATGCTCACCACTCAAATAAAAAATACTCATAATGTAACTTACATTTCAAAGTACGGAGTGTTCTAAATAAAACCGTCTTATAAATTTAGTAATTAGAATTGGTTAACTTCTACATATAAAGATAATTGAAGTAGCCCACTTGTCATGCAGTATAGTCGTAGGGCTCCCGTTTACCCATGAGGTTAGGGTTGGTAACGCAAGCATCTCACTAGTGACATAATTAAGCCCAAAAACAAGATCAAGTCTGAGCACATACTGGTCGTCTTCGGGTTATTAAAAAAGTGGTAACGGTCTCCAGTCCGGTCCAAACACGGTCCTAAAAGGGTCCGGTTCGTGTTCCTTTCTAACCGGTCCGGTCTTCAGACTTGGGTGTTTTGGGTGGCCGGTCTTCGGGCCAATCTGGTCCGGTCCGGATTTGAACCGTTGAACACCCCTACATGCTATAGACCCTGGAAGATACCTGTCTTCACCATTTATAAATGACAATAGATCATCCACAGAGCTGTTATCTCCATGTTCTTCGGTTTCAATAATCTGAAATATGTCACAGTAAGCACGTAAACCAACCGTTGTGGAAAAGAATCCAACCCTAACCTCATGGGTAGGGTAATACTTGAGGACCTCAATGCACAAGATCTCAGGTCAGTAGCTATAGTAGTAGCAAGTACCTCTTCCTTCACATCTTTCTAATCTTTCATCTTTCCGCCATACAACCGATTCAATAGATGAATACGGGTATCATCTGTCACATTTTTTGGTGGCTCCAACTTCACCTCGAAGGAATGCCTAATATTTTGATGAAAACGACAATAATCTAAGACCAAACTCGGCTTTTCTGGATTGAGCCATCAACAGTCATTAGCCCCAAACTGGCTTCCACTGCAAATAAAACAAGAATTACAGGCTACCACAAGTTACAACTTACAACTTACAGCTATCAAACCGTATAATAAATTGCTGACGAATGTGCGATTAGCTTCTGCATGACTAATAAATTGCTGACGAATACATAATTATTTGTTATGCGGACATTTTATATGATATTTTTTTCGAAAAATGTGATATATTTTGCTGACCGTCTAAATAGGACCCGTAAAACATAAAATGACTTGTGGTTGTTGAAAAATTCTAAAATAGTTTAGTTTCAAGTATATATATCGGAAATTTCGCTCTAATTCGACGTTATTCGAAAAATAGTTAAATGTCTTTTAAATGTCTTTGTATCAAAGAGTATGTACCTTCTATTTCGTCGAGACATTTCTACATTGTATGGAGTAGTTACTATACGAATTTAGAGACATTTAATTTCGAGACAAAATCGACCATTTTCGATCATTTTCGAAAAATGTTAGATATTTTGCTGGCCGTCTAAATAGGACCTATATAACATGAAATGACTCACGGTTGTTGAAAAACCTCTAAAATAGTTTAATTTCGAGTATAAATTATCGAAGATTTCGTTCTAATTCGACGTTATTCGAAAAATAGTTAAATGTCGTTTAAATGAGTTTATATCAAATAAAATGTACCATCTATTTCGTCGAGACATTTCTACATTTAATGAAGGAGTTACTATGCAAATTTGGAGACATTTAATTTCGAGACAAAATCGGCCTAAAAAACGTGGATAATAACCTTCAAATTTGGCCGTTTTGGATGATTTTCGAAAAATTGGAGATATTTTGCTGGCCATCTAAATAGGACCCGTATAACATGAAATGACTCACGATTGTTGAAAAAACACTAAAATAGTTTAGTTTCGAGTATTAATTATCGAAGATTTTGCTCTGATTCGACGTTATTCGAAAGATAGTTAAATGTCTTTTAAATGTCTTTGTATCAAACAGTATGTACCATCTATTTCGTCGAGACATTTCTACATTGTATTGGGTAGTTACTATACAAATTTGGAAACATTTAATTTCGAGACACAATTGGTCTAATAAACGTGGATAATAAACTTCAAAATTCTTGAAAAATGTGAGGTATTTTGCTGGCCGTCTAAATAGGACCCGTATAACATGAAATGACTCACGTTTATTGAAAAAACACTAAAATACTTTAGTTTCGAATATAAATTATCGAAGATTTTGCTCTAATCCAACGTTATTCGAAAGATAGTTAAATGTCTTTTAAACGTCTTTGTATCAAACAGTATGTACCATCTATTTCGTCGAGACATTTCTACATTGTATGGAGTAGTTACTATACGAATTTGGAGACATTTAATTTCGAGATAAAATCGACCTAAAAAACGTGGATAATAACCTTCAAATTCAGCCATTTTTGATGATTTTCGAAAAATGTGAGATATTTTACTGACCGTCTAAATAGGACCCGAATAACATGAAACGACTCAGGATTGTTGAAAAAACACTAAAATAGTTTAATTTTGAGTATATATTTCGAAGATTTCGCCCTAATCCGACGTTACTCGAAAGATAGTTAAATGTCTTTTAATTGTGTTTATATCAAACTATATGTTCCATCTATTTCATCGAGACATTTCTACATTGTAAGGAGTAATTATTATACGAATTTGGAGACATTTAATTTTGAGACAAAATCGACCTAAAAAACGTGGATAATAACCTTCAAATTCGGTCGTTTTTGATGATTTTCGAAAAATGTGGGATATTTTGTTGATCGTTTAAATAGGATCCATATAACATGAAATGACTCATGGTTCTTGAAAAAACACTAAAATAGTTTAATTTTGAGGGTAAATTATCGAAGATTTCGTTCTAATCCGACGTTATTCGAAAGATAGTTAAATGTCTTTTAAAAGTGTTTGTATCAAACAATATGCAGCATCTATTTCGTCGAGACATTTCTACATTTTATGGAGTAGTTACTATGCGAATTTGGAGACATTTAATTTCGAAACAAAATCGGCCTAAAAAACGTGGATAATAACCTTCAAATTCGGCCGTTTTTGAAGATTTTCGAAAAATGTGATATATTTTGCTGACCGTCTAAATATGACCCGTATAACATGAAATGACTCAAGGTTGTTGAAAAACCTCTAAAATAGTTTAGTTTCGAGTATAAATTATCAAAGATTTCGCTCTAATTCGACGTTACTCGAAAGATAGTTTATTGTCTTTTAATTGTGTTTATATCAAACTAGATGTACCATCTATTTCGTCGAGACATTTCTACCTTATATGGAGTAGTTACTATGCGAATTTGGAGACATTTAATTTTGAGACAAAATCGGCCTAAAAATCGTGGATAATAACCTTCAAATTCGGCCGTTTTTGAAGATTTTCGCAAAATGTGAGATATTTTGTTGGCCGCCTAAATAGGACCCGTATAACATGAAATGACTCAAGGTTGTTGAAAAACCTCTAAAATAGTTTAGTTTCGAGTATAAATTATCAAAGATTTCACTTTAATTCGACGTTACTCGAAAGATAGTTTATTGTCTTTTAATTGTGTTTATATCAAACTAGATGTACCATCTATTTCGTCGAGACATTTCTACCTTGTATGGAGTAGTTACTATACGAATTTGGAGACATTTAATTTCGAGACAAAATCGGCCTAAAAAACGTGGATAATAACCTTCAAATTCTGCCATTTTTGAAGATTTTCGAAAAATGTGAGATATTTTGCCGGTCGTCTAAATAGAACTCGCATAACATGAAATGACTCACGATTGTTGAAATTTTGAGTATATATTATCAAATATTTCGCTCTCATCTGACGTTATTTGAAATATAGGTAAAAGTCTTTTAAATGTGTTTATATCAAACAATATATACCATCTTTTTCACCTAGACATTTATACAATGTATGAAGCAGTTATTATGCGAATTTGGAGACATTTAATTCCGAGACAAAATCGGCCTGAAAAACGTGGATAATAGCCTTCAAAATCGCTCGTTTCTGATGATTTTTCGAAAAAAGGTGAGATATTTTCCTCGTCATCTAAATAAAACCCTTATATATTACTATATAAAATAACTTACGGTTGTTAAATAGATACTTTAGTTGCGGCATTTTTATATTAAAACACTTCAAATAGGCACCCTATTTGGCCTGTAAAACACTAACCACTACCAAATATTTGACCTGTATTTTTGAGAAAGTGAAGATAAGAAGACTAAAAGTTCAGCTAACCAGGTTAAGTTAGAATATCTATTAGGGGGCGTTTGGTTTGGGGTCTACAAGAAAGGGAAAGGGAAACAATCTTTACCATTCCCTTTATTCTTGTTTGTTTCATCACTTTTTCCATTCCCTTTCCCTATTTCATTCCTCGGAACCATTACCCCTAACCCTTCTATCTCCATTACCCTCACCCCCTAGGGTTTGAATTTTGATTACCCATTACATGCCCTCACCATCATCACCACCAAACTCGTTAATTTTTTAATCGACCCACTCGACCAAATTTTGACTTAACTTGTATCCATATCCGACTTGTAGTTGTTTCTGATTCCCTTACCTTTTGTAAACAAACAACAAGTAACATCAAAGGGTAACCTTTTACTTTCCTTTCCATACCCTTTGTTGATTCCATTCCCTTTCCCCCTCATCAACCAAACGCCCCCTTAGTGTCCATTTAAGTGCGCTACTTAACCTATCTGCAAGTGCACCTGCCATCCATTCATATTAACCAACCACCCTTCCCCCTAAGTTCCTGTCTCACTCACTCTCATTTCCGTGCATCCTTTTCGCCATAAATCACTCCCCAAAACCCCATTTCCACGCACTTTCCAATGCTCAAAAATATCAACCTCTACTTCATTCAGGCATTTCATCAAACACCTTCTGTGCAACCCAAACCTCAATATTTGCAGCCATTTTCTGAGAAATCTGAAAGATGCCCACTTCAAGATCCGTCATTTCAACATAAAACCACTCAAAAACCTCAAAAACTTTCTCTTCATTCAGGCATTTCATCAAACACCTTCTACGCAACACAAACCAACTACTTCCCTTTAACATCAATTTACCTTTTTATTAGATTTCTAGAAGCCTAAAAACCGATCTTTTCATTAGAATGTATATTCCGTCCCTTTAACATCAATTTACCTTTTTACATTCTTGATAATAACAATGTAATAATAATAAATTGAATTAGCAATCGGAGCATAAGAAAAAGAAGCATTGCAGACTGAATTAGGAATTGAAGAATACGATAATCGAAGAGGTTAGCCAGGATGATAAAGAACACAAAAACGACATCATCCAGAACAATAACATGATTAACGACATTTCTCACAGAAATCGATGAACTAAAGTCCTCAAAACCATCAATTAATTGAATTAGCAATCGGAAGATAAGAAAAAGAAGGATTGAAGATTGAATTAGGAATTGAAGAATACGATAATCGAAGAAGTTACGAATCATACAACCCTAACACAAAAACGACATCATCAGAAAACAACAACATGATTGAAATCGATGAACGAAAGTCCGCAAAATCAAAGATGAATAATCAATTAACTGAAAACGATAAGATCAACATACCTCAAGATTTCGAAAACCCCAGAAAATTAATCTGTTCCTTGCAAACCCTAGAAACGAAATAAATCTTGTAATTGGTTAATGGATTCCAAAGATTCCATCTTCTTTCCCCCAATTTCAGCAACGTTCGCAATCCATACCCTTTTATTTGATTGTTGTTGTCGATCAATTTGGGATAATTTGTGAGAATTAGGGTTTCGAGGAGAGAAATCGGGAGAGAAAGGGGGAAATACGGAGTAAGTGATTTCGACGAAGAGTAGGAGATGCGGAATACGGTCATACGGAATACGAAATACGAGTAATTGTCGACCAACGTCGGTTTAATGCGTTGTACCGGCACTACCCTCGAAGGTTTTAAAATTTTGTAGACGAATATTATTTGACCCGAATAGCACCTCGAAATTTTTTGGTCATTTTTTATTTCGGACCTCCGAATATGAGAAAAAACGTGTATAATACACTTCAATTTCAGTTGTTTCTGAGTTCAGATAGTGCATCGTTTTATCTTCTCCCAATTGTGTCACAGGTCGCTTCACGATGTAACTAGTTCGATTTCAAGCTCAAACAACAAGTACAAATAGCTTTTGCGCGACTAACAAATTGTCGACCAATGCAATATATATACCAGAATTGAATCATCGAACTTACATTAATTTAAAATATACTCGTAATATTAATTATAACGCGACAAGAATATATACTTCATCCGTTCCAATGAATTGTTTGCATTTCCTTTTGCTACCAAGGTTAAGAAAACCAATGAGAGAGTGACATGTAGAGGAAAACTTATAAGAATGATCAAATTGCATATAAAAAACATTCCTAAAATAGAAAGACAAACAATTTATTGAGACGCCTCAATATGGAATAGGCAAACAATTCATTGGGACGGAGGGAGTAACACTTTGAAAATTCCCTTAGAAAACGACCTTTTAGGGTTTTCAAAATCGAAGACCTCAAATTAGGGTGATTCCCCGACATTAGACGTCGTGGAAGATTTACGTGCATTATCGTAGAATTCTTTTACACAACGTCTTTCGATATCAACATATTTGTCTATGCAACTTTTTTCGCCATACTTTACTATCGAACGTAGGCCGGACTGCTTGCAATTCTCGTCAACCTTTGAAAAATCCTCTAGGCAAGCGTGGATATCTTCAGGTCGGAATGTGTTAATTTTCTCGACTATGGAATCACATGGCCCACGCACAACCGTATTCCCATTCACATTATTATCGATCTTCTTCGTTATGCATTCCTTGATTTCCTTATCTTGATATTCATTAAACAATACGATGATCGATCAATTAGATTATACTCAGTAACTAGCAATATAGATCTCATACAACTGTATGGTTTTAAAAAAAAAAATAATGGTTGGATTAATAATAAAGTGTTTTTCTAACCTATGTCGAGTAAGAGTCACATGCTTCCAGTTAAAGAATTATACAGCCAGTTGTACATAGCTCTATTTACAACTGGTTTTAAGATCTTGAACTTTATCACAAAGGTTTCGAGTTTTGCTGTCTGAGCTTTAGTGTAAAGTTGTCGAGTTAAATCACATAAATGTTCAAACTCAAAAATTTACAACTCAGCTCAGAAACTTTTTTAAGCTCAATAAATATACACAAAAGCTCAAAAACGTACACCTGGTTGTACAATGCTATTGTACAACTAGGTGTATAATCCTATTTTCCTTCATTGTCACGAAAAAATTGAAATATTATTAATTCAAATTTATCAACGTGATTCTTACTTTAATTAGTTTTTTTTGGTTCAACGAAGAGCACACTTAGTCGCATTACAATATAGGGGAGGGGGATTCGAACCTGAGACCTATTGTCTCAGTGCACCTAGCCTTAGGCTAAGACATCTTCGATAATTAGTTTATTAAAGTATGCACCGTAAAATTATTTGTTAGTCAAATGAACGAAAAATTAACAAAATACTCGTAAATGATTATAAATACCGGTTGGTTGTTGGGCAGTAGTCGAAAGAACGAGAAGAGCGAAGCATGCAAGAAATAAACTTTCTACGATCGTCCAACTAAATTGTTTACCCATAACGCTAGGAAAATATGTTATTATTCGATACGTAATTTATGTATATTATGATGACGAAAAATTTATGTAAATTGACGTCTATTTATAGCTTCACCAACTAAACTTAATTTTATTTAAAAATTATTTTATTATTTTAGCAATATACGTGAATAAACATGGTTGCTACTCCTTTGTGACAAGCTGCCCATCAACTTATTATTATGTAATTTTACCTTTAATTTTAACATTATTTTATCGTGTTTGGGTAATTTTAGGTAATTATTTGTAAAATTATCTCAAGCATTTACTTTATTACCTACATGCATGACGGATAATACTCTTTCGTCATTATGCATGACGGATATATACTTTCGTACGAAAATAGTAGTTCAAACATCATGTGATTTTGTCGATTGACAAATAACATAAATATTGACAATAAATCATTTAACATATATCGTGTTTTTGTTATCCCTGCTTTTCTGAACTTAATTTTTGTTTTCCTGTCTCGATCATTTATTTATCTTTAATTATAATAATCATTACGATAAATATAAAATATAAATAAATGAACGAGAAATAATGCATGGGGTTAGATAAAGGGGGTTTTCATCAATTTAATTAATGAAGCAAATTGAGACAGGTGTTCATTCTCATAAGTCATAATTTAATTTTAATTAATTTTCAATCATTCTCAAATTAGTTTATTTCATGTGTGAAAATTAGACTTTAATAGTTATAAATAACACAAATTCATTTATGAGACAAATTCATATGATTAGGTAGTTAGTTCATTATTTCTCTATTTAATAGAATGATTATATATTTGGCTCACAATATTTATCGTAATTAATACCGTCTTTTATGAGACTAGTTGTATGTATAAATAATCGACAATTTATTTAGAGGGTGTTCGGAAACGTTTTATTTTTACTAATAATAGTGATCTCTGTTTCAGGGAGTACATATTTTGTTTAATTTATGGTATGTTTTATGAAAAAACGTAAATATATTCTGTAAGACCCCTCGTAAAAGTATTTGTGTTTTAAACGACAAAAAACCAACGACACGTACAATTAAAGTGGGGATATAAGAGGGACCGTATAATTAAATTATCGTTTGATATAAGTCAACATTTTTTTCGAGGATAAGATATAATTCAACACTTTTGAATTTTGCATTTAATTAAATTAGCACTCGTAATAATAACTACAGAGTATATTATTTGTATACGCATTTAAGCCACGGGACATGACACCCTATATTTGCTATCATTCTGAAGGGCGAAAGCTACAAGCCTACAAGTAGATCAGAGGTGACCATCGACTGAGTCTAACCACTGTGTCCTACCGGTCCATGTGAGGATATACAATTCGATCGAACCTAGCTAAAGTCAACAAATTATTTTCCTTTTTTTGTCAGGATATATATAAGATACAAATCAACACTTTATTTGAGTGTTCCATTTAACTAATTAATTCGAAATAATTATATAATTTGTATACACACTTAAGCCACGTCAGACATGACAGCACTCTAGATTTGCTATCATTCTGAAGGGCGAAAGCTACAAGTAGAGGTGAACATGAATCGAGTTTAACCACTCTGTCCCACTGGCTCATTCAAGGGTACAATTCGATCGAGTTTTGTCTTATGTTCATTCCGTTTCATTCATTTGTTTGTCTTTTATAGTAATTGTATACCCAACAGTTAATCCACGTCAAGACATGACACCCTAGATTCGCTATCATTCTGAAGGACGAAAGCTATTGCCTACAGGTAGAGCTGAACATGAATCGAGTTTAACCACTCTGTCCCACTGGCTCATTCGAGGGTACAATTTGCTCCCTCCGTTTCATTAATTTGTTTGACTTTTATGTTTATTGTCAAAAATATTTTAATGAAAGATAAACAAATGAACAATATACAGATCGAGAGTAATTTTTATTTTTATTTTGCAAAATTATAATCATAGTAATAATAAGAGTATTTATGTCTTTACGAGACATTTGAGATATATATATTCACCACTTCCAAACAAATTAAATTACATATATTTACTACAATCCTACCAATATTCATACAAAAAACAAGGCATAATAAATACCAAAAAATAATTGCATACCAAACATTTTCACACCAACAATTATGATTTACTATGAACCATCCTTTTATCTAATTTTCTTTTTCTTTCTTTCTTTTTTTTTTAAAAAAAAAAAACTAATTTTTTTTCTTGGGAAAATACCTAACATTTTTTTTTCCCACCAACACAACAATTATTGCAACATTTTTTTTCCTATGCAATAGGTATTTTCACAGGATACTTGTCAATTGAACCAAGCCATGGGTTAGTCTTAGACACACCCACCTCAACCTCCCTTAGTGCCCTCCAAACCGCACTGTTACACTTAAAACCTGACCCAAACGCGATCTGCCAAACACGGTCACCTCTCTTCACCCGTCCCTTAGCCTCAGTGTAACTCAATTCGTACCACAACGAGCTACTAGACGTGTTCCCGAACCTATGTAGTGTCATCCTAGACGGTTCCATGTGCCAATCGCTTAAATCCATGTTCTTCTGCATCTCATCCAAAACCGCCCGTCCACCAGCGTGTATACAGAAATGTTCGAAGGCCAGTTTGAAGTCTGGGATGTACGGTTTGACCTTGATTTGTTTAAGGACTTTTCTCCTAACCAGCGTGACAAAAAACATAAACTGCTCAGACCAGGGCAGAACCAGTGGTCCGAGCGTGGTTATGTTGGTTTTCAACGCGTCCCCTGCCACGGCCATGAGCTCGCGTGCAAGGGACACGCCGATGAAACCCTTGTCATCTTCCCTTTGGTACACACAGTTGAAGCTGTTGGGGTCAGAACCCTTGTGGGTCCGAACAGTGTGAACCAGCTCATACTTTGACCGGGGCCTGTCCTGTGACTTGTTAGACAACAGGACCGCGGCCCCACCCATTCGAAATATACAATTACATAACAACATGGACCGGTCGTTACCAAAATACCAATTTTGTGTGATATTTTCGGTACTAAAAACTAAAGCATATGAATTCGGGTTAGCCCGTAACAAATGTTTGGCTAGATCGATCGATATTAGACCGGCACTACAACCCATTCCACCTAGGTTAAACGTCTTAACCGTCGGTTTAAGTTTATAATGGTTCACTATCATCGAAGAAAGTGACGGGGTCGGGTTAAATAAACTACAATTCACTACCAAAATATCAATATCCTCCGGTCTAACCCCGGTTTTTTCCATTAGGGCATCAATTGTATTAAATATAACCGACTCGGACTCCTCCCGAGCCGAAGACATAGAAAAATCAGGCGGTCTAGACGTAATACCCTTAGCACAATACGTCTCATCACCTAAACCGGACCGCCTCGAGATTTTCTTCTGAAAATTAATGGTTTCGTCCTCGAACCCACCACTATCCTCGGTTATTTTCATGAACGTGTCGTTCGACATTTTCCTCTCGTCTCCCGGTTTATAACATGCAAAATCGACTAAGTAGACCGGTCTAGGTCTCTTCACCCAATATAACCCAAGAACTATAACCAACACAACTAAACCGGTTAAACCAATGGCAGTATCCCGGTTCGTGTATAAGTCACTAACCCGGTCCCTCCTTAGACCGGTTAGTTGAACCAAGGTTGAAATTAAAAGAGGTAGGGCAACTAAAAAGATAATAATAGTAGTAGGAGCGTTGCATGAGTAACCATACCCTAATTTCACGTACTTTAGCTTCACGGAATTCAAGAAATCGGGTAGTTTACGTCGGATTCTGATCACAATTGACGCTTCATCTTTAAACGCCATTTCCGCCATTAATCTCTCTTTCTCCATGTCTATACTCGTCATTATCACAATTTTACGCGATTTCTCGACTTTTTGTCTAGGAGAATTTTTTTTTAAAAAAATTGTAATAAAGTTCTTAGAGCAATGTGTTTATTATAATAATTATTACACTATTAATTATAGTCCAATAATCAAATTAAATGTATATTATTTTAATTTATTAGAGGAAATAATAAATGGTTTGGTGTTTATAATAATTTGAAGTGATTTAGGGTTGATATATATATATAGGAGATGATTGATTGTGTGTTGTGTGTAATAGAAGATGAGCTGCAAAAATGCTGGAGAAATTAAATGTGGGTAGTTAATTCCCTGAATTGGATAGATAGCTCAACCACTTCTAACTTGGGTACACAACCTTGTTTAAATTATTTAATTATTTTGTTTGTTTGTTTGTTTATTATTTGAGTATGGATGTTAACTACAACAACATGGATAAGTTGGTGACTAATAAATCCCGGGTTTTTTCAGCTTAATTTCAGCTCGTTTTAGTTTAGTTTAGTCATGATTCAGCAGAAAAGAATAGGGTTTGAGTATCTGTTGTGAAGGGTATATACTGAGTATTTGTTATGAATTTGTGACAGATCAAGTATCATGCATATAACTATCAAGTATATACTGAGTATTTTGTTTGTTTGTTTATTATTTGAGTATGGATGTTAACTACAACAACATGGATAAGTTGGTGACTAAATCCCGAGTTTTTTCGACTTAATTTCAGCTCATTTTAGTTCAGTTCAGTCATGTTTCAGCAAAAAAGAATAGGGTTTGAGTATCTGTTGTGAAGGGTATATATATTTGTTATAAATCTGAGACAGATTAAGTAGATAAGACAGATTCACAATATATAGTTTAATTTAATTAGGAATAGTAAATGGGATGTCTTTATCCATGCACGTCATCAAATGTCTCTTTATTTGACTCGTCACAGACCAGAATTGGTGTAACTTATTAAGCTCACAATAGCCAAGTTATTTAAAAGAAATTTATTTCTAAGGGTACAGTGTCAGGTTCGATAAGCCACTTTTGTGTACTGTGAATATATAGTATTATATGACTTAAGACTGCATTTACATGTCATTTAAATTTCGAGTCTTTGATCGTACTGCTGGTAATAAGACGTATATTCTCGTTATAAAACGGAAAAGGAAAAAAAACATTGGTAAGCTAACTAAGGTTTGAATTTTTGTTGGTTGAAAGAAAACATTATTATGTTAAAAACTTTAGTTTAACCATAACATAGGTAAGCTACTAAGATTTGAATTTTTTGTGCTTGTTAAGAAAAAAAATAACATTTATATTATTATAAATCACTTCCTCCGCCCCGTTCATTTGTTATTCTATTTCTTTCGGGGTAGTGTTTCACTCAGATCAGTTGTATGTTGTCCTTTCCATTTAAGGAACGAAATTTATAAGCAATTTGATCATTCACACCCAATTGTCACACTTGTCATTCACTCATTGGTCGATTACAATTTTTTCGGTCTGTGTCAAAATCAAAGGACAACAATGGACTAATTATAAAGTTATGTTGTTGGGAGTGTGACATGTAGGTTAGACAAGAGTTAGAAGAGTAAAAGCAATTGACTAAAGAAAAAGGTGTGTGTATACAAGAAATAACTACTAACAATAGATTTCGTTCAAGTAAGCTTTGAAGTAGGAACAATAATTTGCATATGGTTCATTCAATAATAGTGTCATTTTCCTAAGTGTATTAGCTAGGTTAGGCTAACTTTCCCTAATTTTATGGGACGGTTTCACCTTTTGAGTCGGTTTCATACTTTGAGTTGACCCTTATGCGTGAAAACAAATTATCGACCAATCAGGAATAGATAAGTGTTCTTTATATAGAAATTTAATTTGATGTCTTACAATATGAGATCGTCTAATGTTATAATAACGTGTCAAATATTATCCATTTAGATAGAAATGACAACAACAAAGAACCAAGCGAAGAACAATATATTTGTTTACTCTATATTACGATTAGGGTTTGCATGCCGTTTTCACTAAATGTCGGATAAAATTAGGGTTTATGTTATATGATGTTTTTGTTTTTTGAGATGTTTTTTTTATCTAGATAAGAAATAACAACAACGCAGAACCAAGAGAAGAACAATATTTTCTCATAAACAAGAATTTGTTTACTCTATATTACGATTAGGGTTTGCATGCCATTTTCGCTAAATGCTGGAACGATCAGGGTTTCTGTTATATGTTGTTTTTGTTTTTCGAGATATTTTTGTTATCTAGATAAGTCAACGTTTACGCGTATACATAATAAAAATAGAAAAACATTATTTATTTTTTTCTAGTAAATTTGATACTATAATAATAAGTTGGATTTAATTTGGACCCACACGTCAGTTTTTCACTTTAGAGAGGCAACCGTTTCAATAATTGGCTTTATATTTAAGGGCATACTACTACTACATTCGACTTCAATTTGACCTCTCAAGTTGAAGAAAATGAGGTGTACGAGTAGAAGTCGTCTGTTATTGTTGGTTGTTGAGTTTTAGGTGACTAGCTTTTATTGGGGTGCATTGAATTGGAAGTTTTGTTGGGACTATACCCCACAATCGAGCCACCGGTTCAGGTCCGAGTCGAGTCAATTTCAGATTCGTAAGCATTAAATCAATTTCAAGTTATACGTACCCAAGTTGTTTCGAGTACTCTCATGCATTCTCGAGTCTGTTGTTTTCAAGGGGTTATCGCCTATTATCGGTTCATATGCATGCAGTAATAATGAACATTTAGATCAAGTTGGGTTAGGTAAAGTAAGGTAAATTCAGGTTACATCGTGTCTCTCGTCAGGGTAGAAGTTAGGTTACTCGAGTTGGGTAAGGGATCCGAGTACAAGTTAGGTCATTATTTTCCAGTCTGTAAGCATTAGATCGATTGCGAGCCATACCTTAGTCGTTTCGAGTTCCCTCGTTCTTGCATTGATCTGAGTATGTTGTTTTCAACTTTTTTATGGCATGCATGCATGCATGCGGTAATGAACATTCAGGTCGAATTAGGTTAGGCAAAATAAGATTAATAATTCAAGTTATACATACATTAAGTTCAGGTCTGTAATTAGGGGTACAAGTTAGGTTATTCGATCGAGTTGGGTAAAGGATCCGACCACAAATTCATGGAATTGGGAAAGTGTTGGTTTACGCAAACGTATTATGTTTTCCGACCAATCGTACTTATGGATGTATTTTTGGGTAATTGATCCATTGATGTTTTGACTTTTGACAAATTTGCACTTAACCCATTTTATAGTTGCTATATTTATGGAGTTGGTTGTGGAAACACAACTCTTATTGTAGTTAAAATAACAATAATTTTGTAGGTTGACTTGATACCTTAATTTCTTAAGCAACTTCACTTCTAAGATACATCCTTTATCTTTCAATAATGATAAGTTTTGGAACATCTTATAAGTTGTACTCTTGTATAAGCCCACAATTGATGAGTTGCACAAAGTCGGGAACGTCGAATGAGGCCTTGTTACTTTGTTAGGGTTAAATTGACTAGTGATTGACTCATGTATGTAAGGAAGCATGTTAGGTCAAACCAGATCAGTTTGGTCTCCTAGCTCATACCTGGTCCCTAGATTGGCTCGTGAGAGGTAGCTAGGTCAGACAGGTTGTGGGCCGATTGGGTTAGTTAGAATTTACGTGTTTTTTTCATCAGAATACGCGGAAAAAAAAGAAGGAAAATTCATGAACTTGGGTTGGCCATACATTTAGGGCTCCATGCACCATGCATAGCTCCATACATTTGCACATTGATTCATTCATTCATTAGTTGCATATATACTTCATGCATGCATTCATTCATTCATTCATTCATTCTCACATGGTAAACTAACATTTGTCAAATACTCATCTCGTACCACGATTTTAAAAGTGAATGTACATTATTGTATTTATAAAAAAACAAATGTTTGGAGTCGACTTGTTAACGAACTAGAGTTCAGTCGTTATCCTATTCAGGCCAACATCAACTAAATAATTTGAGCTGTTAGATCAGAAGTCGATATAAAAGGGACGATCTCTTGACCTCGTATCGACTATTTAACTTCTTTTTTTAAATAAAATGATGCATTCATTGTAGTGTAGTAGTGTATGTGAAGGTGGTTGAAGAGAAAAGAACGAGTAAAGAGAGTAAAGACCAAGTCCACACAATTTGTAGCAATGTTGACGAATTAAGGTCATCAACGACGTAATGTTAAGGACGTAGTCGTCTTGTCAACTATTTCACACATGAACCACCAACAATCCAACATGCCTATCGACTTACAGAAGCATCAGTTGGTTTTCTTTGCGACGGTCATATCCGTCATAACATTAAAATGGGTCAAATATATCTAATTAGAAAGAAAATTACGATGATCATATCCATCATAACGTTAAAAACGGGTCAAATATACCCAATTAGGAAGAAAATGTCAAAAAAAATCTTACACCGCCCTAGGCACATGAGTTTGTCTTATCCCACATATATTTTACCCGTCATGAGCTGAAGACGGATATTTTCGTCACAAACAAAAATTTGCCTAAAAGCATACTCCCCGTGTCGTTTGTTTGTTTTTAATTAAAATATTCATCACAATAAATATTGAAAAGGGGGCATTTATGAACTACTCAAATACTCCGTACATGAAAAAATGGACATTTATGAACTACTCAAATACGTGTATGGATTCATGCATCGATCTTAGATTATGAGTATCACGCTTCTGAACCGTCTAATTATTAAACAAGGTCAACCAAGGTTATGGGGTCACCGGCCCATTCTAGTTTTCAATGTTCTTGAGAGAACACCGGCCCATACTCTCGACCGGCCCATACTCATGAAAACCCCATCTTCGTAGAACATTGTTTCATTTTTAATGCTTGTTAGTACGATGGTATGGGTCAAGAAATTACGGATTAATATGGGTCAAATATATTTTTTTTTTACTATTATTTGTGAAAAATATTTTATTCCGAGGTAAAAAAAAAGACGGTGACATGGAGAAATATATAATTAAACATTTATCAAATTAATGGTCTATTTTGAGACGAAAAAAATCGGTCAAAAGTCTGAAAAGGGCAAACATCTCACTTGTATAAAGTGAAATTACGATTCGAGCATGGATACAATAGACACATTAATACATTATATCCGATTCATTGGTGTATTCATCTTAACATAAAAAAAGGGGTCAAATATGTCCCACGACTCCCAAATAATATGATAGATAGGACAAATATTTTGCTACAGCCTAAACGGGTCAAAGTATCCAAACGAAATCAAATACTAGAACCAAGGGAAGGCAAAATGTACACGAGAATATAGAGCCGTACTAATAGTACTCCACCACCTTGGCTTTTTTCCTCGCCAGGAATCGTTCTTTGGCAGCTGCAAGAGCATCCTCGTTTTTCTTGTGATGATCTCGCTTAGGCTGATCAACGTTGGGTGTTTGTTCAACTTGTGGGGCGGAAGTATCAGGAACACGGGCAGATGTTGGACTGGTGTTCACAGTGTTCACAGGAGCAGGAGAAGCACCCTTTCGACTTGTATCTTCTGATCTTGGGCTCGTTGATGGTCGATCCCTATGAAGGGTATCGTCCTGCATCACTGGTTTCTTCACCTCTTCACTGGTTGATCCGGCTTCTTTTTCTGGCTTCTCTGCCTTCTTTGCCTCGGGTTTATCACCTGCTCCAAACGCCACGTTTTTGGCGAGGTTGAAGTAAAAATCTGTGATGTCGCTCTTCTTCGTCACCTACATGATTTCGAACATACACTAATGATGTTAGCCACTTAGGCCATGTTCTTTCGAACTTATATTCAGTCAGTTTCAGTTAAGTTTAGTCAGAAAACCTTGCGTTTCGACAGTTTCAACCCAGTTCATGAATTTTTTTATTAGGGTTTCGGCAATTCAAGGTCAATTTCCAGGCATAAATAAGAAAAGGGTGGAAGAAAAAACGTACATCATCACGTTCTTCACGAAGTTGACGCAGGTGTTCTTCCCTCTCCCACTGTTCCTTCTCTGCAAGCTTCCTTTTGTATGCACTGGTAAGAAACTTATCTTTATCTGCGTAAAGGTGGTCGTCTTTGCTTCTTTCTTTAGCAAGCTTCTTCTCGTAAATCACCTCATGTTCTCGTTCTCGTAGTTTAGCCTTTTCTTTCAGCAGCGATATGTATTTTGACTGAAAGTTGGAAGTATATGACAGATTAAGAGTAATGCAGAAGTTGAAATCTCTGAATCCCAATGTAGTGAGCAAAGAAGAACAAGGAAATGGCCAACAAAGGAAAAACAAAGAGTCAAAGACCACATTTTTACATAGAAGCTTGAAGCATGGGAGCTATTAATCTACAACAAAGTCCGAAAACACGGCTACAGATAAAACTTCACCGGCTTTAGTACATCATCGATCAAAACTACTCCGTATAAAATTATCCACAAAATGCCACGAATCCGACACCAAAGCTACCAATCTTACCAATAGTCTCAAATACTTAACCCATAACCCATAAATTATTCAATCAATACATAGAGATCATAGCAACACCGACATATATCAAAACTATTCGCTCCACCCAATAATCTCAAACACTTAACCCATAGTCCATAAATCATTCAATCAACATATATAGAGATCATAGCAACACCGACAAATACCAAAACAATCAAATACTTACAGTAACCCATAAATCATTCAATCAGTACAAAAAGATCATAGCAACACCGACAAATATCAAAAAAAAATCGCTCCACCCAATAACCATAAATACTTAACCCAAAATCCATAAATCAGATCATAGAAACACCGACAAATATCAAAACAATTCGCTCCACCCATGCAACTTTCCCACATTATTGTTGAACAACAGCATTAACCCAACGCAGGGTTCCCACATATTACAAAGATAAGGGAGATCGGATACATGCACCATTTTTTTCAATGTTAGCCATACAAAGATAATCAACCACAAATCTCAACAAACGACACGATAAATTCACCAAAACAGAAATTGAAATGAACTAAGTCAGTTAGAATTGATTAACACAAACTATACTTGAATAAGGATAAATATTATCGCTCTGAGCTCAAAATAAGTCGGAAAGATCGGAACCTAACTAAGTATGCATACCTCTCGCTGTTGGCGTTCCTGAACTTTAGGCTTAATGATTTGAGACTTCATATCATCATAAACCCCATCATAATCAAACACTGATGGATCTTCTTCTAAAGCCTTCTTATGCTGTTCTTCAACCTACCCAATTCAATCAACACCAAATAATTACTACCCATATAACCCTAATTGTAAACTCAAATCGAAAAATCATACTAATAAGAAATTAAATCGATTGAAATTAGTACCCATATAACCCTAATTGTAAACTCAAATCGAAAAAATCATGCTTATGAGAAACGAAATTGATTGAAATTAGTATCCATATAACCCTAATTGCAAACCCAAATAAAAATTCATATTAATAAGAAATTAAATTGATTGAAATTAGTACCCATATAACCCTAATTGTAAACTCCAATCAAAAAATCATACTAATAAGAAATCAAATTGATTGAAATTAGTACTCATATAGCCCTAATTGTAAACTCAAATCGAAAAATCATACCAATAAGAAACGAAATTGATTGAAATTAGTACGCATATAACCCTAATTGTAAACTCCAATCAAAAAATCATACTCATAAGAAATTAAATCGATTGAAATTAGTACCCATATAACCCTAATTGCAAACTCGAATAAAAAAAACATGCTAATAAGAAATTAAATCGATTGAATTGGGGGAAAATTATTACTTCTTTGAGAGATTTGTTCTTGGAAGCTTGACGAGAAATTTCGTGTTCGATATTATCATTATCGTCGTCGTCAAATACTCTCGCGGGTCGAATCAATTGGGACTTCTGCTGGGTTTTCGAACCCCTAATTATCAATCCGTACTTCTTCTCTTGCATTCTGATCTGTTTCCCCTAATTTGATCGATTTTTTTACCCCTAATTTGATTGATTTGTGATGATTCTGCTGAGAGCAATTTACGAGTTTACGATTAGGGTTCTTGTGTTTTGTTTAGGTTTGGGGTTTTTAATTTTGTTATTTCAATTAGTCTCTTCTGAGACGGTTTTTATGGAAAAATATTGCACGCCATGTAATAGAATTTGTCACATCCTTAGATTGTTAAATTTCGTTAAAATTATTGGAATTTTTTTTTCAAATTTCGTTGGTTTGACCCAAATTAATCTGATTTATTGTAGGAACCTTGTATAGGGTCACAAAGATTAATAATAATCGAGTCGAGCATCAATGCGAAGAGACGGCTTACAGTCTAAGAAATCATTGTTCAATACTCCATCCTATTCCGAGTATTCCTTCCACTTTCCTTTTTGAGTTTAGTTTGATTTTCTTCCCACTTTCTTTTTTTGGAAATAATTTTAATCATTTTCTTCCTTCAATTCTTTATTCTTTTCCTCCACACCTAAACTCAACACCTTTTCACTCTATACCCCATCTTTTACAATTCATACCCCACTTTCTATTCATCTCTCTTATTTACTCCCCTCCTTGGTTTCCCCCCAAAAAAAATTGGGGAGGAATACTCTGAATAGGAGGGCGTATCATTTAGTGAACGAAGATAAAATAGAAAAGAATTCGAACGAAGATTAAAAAAAAACTTATATATAATAGACTAAGATTATTATGTGAAAACCCGACCCAATTAAAGCTCATAGCTAGCATGTTGGATCAACTCGTGTTATTAGTCCACTTACATAAACATGTCCTTAAACCTGAACTCAATCCTGTTAATTTCTCATCGTGTTTTTGAGTCGTGTCATTGTTTCCTGCCTTTGACAGACGTTCACTAGCACGATGACTACCCAATAATTCTGATTTTCTTATGCGATATGACTCATCATCTCCGATTGTGATCCTGACCGGAGACACAAAACTTCTCACATGAGGAACAATGATCGATATACATTTCAATGCCTCTTCATCGCTTAAATGCTCGTCGCAGCAGTTAAGCTCCATGACCTTGGACCCGTTACGTTCCATGTCGTGGCTATAGAATTTCCTCAAGTCATCCGTCAGGTTCCTTAGCAAAATCCAATTCTCCCAAATACCTAATATACGAGCAAAATGATACAATCGAGGTATCGAAAACTTGTACTTGTTTATCCATACGCCATTGATTTTGTCTTCCAACACCCAAAATTCGTTACCTCTTGTATATCCAATGGTGTCCCCCATGCTTATAAGACGGTCGCTTGTCATAAAACCGTTGTAACGACCTATATCCGTATTATTATAAGGCGGCCCTGATATCTCGTGACAATTCTCGGAAACAATATCAAACCAACCTATATTTTCTGACTCATCGTCTATCCAAAACAGATTCCCCAGACACTCAGTAACAAACGGACCAAAATCCGTAGGGACATTATTATTATTATTATTATTATTATTATTATTATTATTATTATTATTATTATTATTATTATTATTATTATTATTATTATTATTATTATTATTATTATTATTATTATTCGCTTTAATTTCCCTCCAAATAATGTTGGAACCGAGTGTGCAAATCGAAGCAAAGATGGTTTCCATGTCGTCGTCGTCTAATTGTACCATGTGAAGAATCTTGTATTCTTTGGTAGACGGTGAATAACTAAAGTAGTGTCGAAAACAATAACCAATACTCATCGTGTTGAATCTCGAATCACAAGGGACGTGAATTTCCTCAGAGATATACGGATTGAAAATGCAAAACGACGTGGATTGCTCGAAATAGACCAACATCAAACCTCCACTCGATTGAAGCGTAGTCCATGGTTTTTGATCAAGTTCACTATCGATTGATGGGTACTCGAATAACGTCTTGGAGACAGTGAGTCGATCTTGATCATCATCCCCCGATTGTTCCATATAAAAACATGCAATGTCTTGTAGTGTCTTAGGGTTCTGGTATGCATTGAAAAGATAGCCGGGTGGTTTCTGAAGTGATTGAGTCGAATGCAAGTCGAGAAACTCAGGGTCGGTCAGAAGGTCGTACCAGAACTTACTCGTGTGCCTCAGTTGTATGATTGAGTCGAACGGTAGCATCAGTGCAATGTTTTGCAGGATTTCGCATGGCAGACGATCGAAAAACTGTGCCACCATCTTGGTTGTCGTCGACGTGCAAATAATTCAGCTAACCCTGTTTTCAACCTCGCAAAAAAAAAATAAAAAAATAATAATAATATTTCGTAAAAATACTTAATTTGATCTCTTAATTTCGTATCTAAAAAATACTAATGAATTACAACTCTTATTTATTTATAGTATTAAAACTCGACTTAAATTAGGAAATAAACAATTAATCGTAGTTGGGCTAAGAAATTTTTTCCTAAACTGATTAGAAAATAACAAATAAACCTTCCTAATTTCTATTCAGAAACTTGTATAAAGTCGTGATTAGGAAGTTGTGTATCAAGTCTTTGATCAATGCGTACGAAGAGTGACAATCCAAAGCGAGAAAAATAAATAAATTATACAGAGTACAGTACTATATTGGGAGTATATGTATGTTTAATTATACGGGTTTAATGTTGTTATTGTTTGGAGCGCAATAATACAAAATTAAGAATATAGTCGATATTAGGTGACTAATTAAGGACTTTAGAAACTTGTAAGTCCCTAACATGATATGTACCGATTATAAACACAAGAAATCATCGTTCGATATTGTTTAGTTTACGAAGATAAAATAGATAGAATAGAAACGAAGCATATATAATAGACTAATAAGATTATTATAATGTTCGTAAAATAAAATAGGAGGTACTCGACAAGTAATATAAAAGCAAAACTAGTTTAAGTAAAACTCGATGATTTAGGTCGACTAGACAAATCAAAAGGAATCCTTACGTACGGCGATACAATTGAGGTCAGATCTCGGTCTACTATTTGTCAAAATAGAGAAAGTTCATCATCATGGAGGCTATTTCATCAGATTTATAGATTCCTTCGCGAAAGGCTGTGTCAATAAACAGCGATATATAGAAGGCTATGCAGAAGCGCATTATTCTAATAGTGATCTTTGTCTCAATGATGTTATTTATTTATTTTTCACAAATTTGTATTCAGTTCAATTTGACATCGTTTGTAGATGCCGGATGACTTATTATTAATGATATTGATCTTCACTTCAAAAAAGACAAATCAAAAGGAAAAGTTTATTACACAAACCCTTCAACCAAAACCTGACCCAGTTAATCCACAAGGAATGCTCGCTCGATCATTTTCATATTTGTCGAGGTTGCTCGATCTTCATCTACATTCAAGACTTGATACACACGGTCAAGAAGATCGTCTTCAGTCGCATCATCACCCAACATCAACCTATCGAACACCCATTTCCTCTTCCGATTCAACTTCCTTCCATTTTCCATGATTCTAACCGGAGACACTAAACTTCTCACATGATGACCAATGTACTCTACCCATTTCGGACCCTTATTATTACGACCTTTTTCAGCCACGTACAAGCCGTCAATCTTTGTGAACCTGAACCCAACACGACGTCCCATGTCGTGGCTAAACACTTTACTCGACTTCTCCATGAAACCGAACAAACTCCCGTCCTCCAAGACACCCGTAAACCTAGCATTTCTAAACAACTTCAAGTCCGGGATTGGAAAATCGAACTTGTTTATCCATATGCCCTTGGTTTTGTCTTGCAATACCCATAGTTTGTTTTCTAACACATATCCTATCGTGTCGCCCATGCTTATAAGACTTTCGTGCATCCGAGAATAATAAGAATAATCTAGTGACGGACTACCGTTTATTTTAGGACCGCGTATGTGATGAAATTTCTCGGAATCAAAATCAAACGAAAATAAACCAGGCGGGTCTATCCAAAACAGATTCCCCTGACATTCAGTCGATGGGTTATTATCATCAAACGTCGACGGGGAGAAAAATTCAACTTGTACATTTCTCCAAGTGTTGGAACCGAGCGTGGTAATCGCAAACTCAATTGCGCCGAAATAGGTTTTTTCTAGAACCAACCCGGTTTGTAGAATCTTGTATTCTTTGGTGGACGGGAATAACAGAAGAACCAATGTCGAAAAGTACCAGTTTTTCCAAATTTGGGAACGCCGGGGACGTGAACTTGCTCACCGATATGTGGATTGAAAATACGAAAGCTATTTGATTTACTCGAGTACGAACAAATCAAACCTCCACTCGATTGAAACCCGTTCCACCTATAACAATCCCAAATCTTCGACGTACTAATAATCAATTGATCATCCATCATTGACGACGTTCTTGATTGCTCGACGATATAGGTTCCGTTACACTCTTGAGACGAGTTATAATACGGTGTAAAAAGATTACCCGGCGGTTTCTGAAGTGATTGAGTCAGATGCAAATCGACAAAATTAGGGTTTGTCAGAAGGTCGTACCAGAACTTACTCGTGCGCCTCAGTTGTTTGATTGAGGTGAAGGGTAGCCTCAGTGCAATGTCGTGTAGGATTTCATAGGGTAACCTACCAAAGAACCCTCCAACCGTTCTCCTTCGCATCTCGAAGTACGTTACTCGACTCATTCCAAATCTATCCAATTCACTGCAAAAACCGACCAGACTCGAAATAATACAAATTGATGACACTAATTAATTAATTGGGTATGTAATTATAAAATATCAACTTGATTTAATTGAATTTAATTTAATTGCGTGACAATTTAATTAAAAAAAACAAAATCACATCATAACACATAATTAATCAAAATCATGAAGGAGAAGTTACCTCTAATGGATTGTTTTGATGTTGATAAAAACAAAATCACGTGTGAAAGTTTGAATGTACCTCAAATTAGGGTTTGTTACTATAAGACGAGTCAGATTATATAGGGTAGTTTGGGTTATATATATCAGGTAAGTTGGGAAAAAAATTAAATTAATTATACGGAGTACTAATATACTATACGGGGAGTATATATATATTTAATTATACGGGTTTAATGTTGTTATTGTTTTGATCGCAATAATATGAAATTAGGAATATATATATATATATATATATATATATATATATATATATATATATATAGTCGATATTAGGCAATAAAGGCCTTTAGAAACATGTAAGTCCTCTAACATGATATGTGTCGATTATAAACAGAAGAAATCACGGTTTGATATTGTTTAGTGAACGAAGATAAAATACAAAAGAAGCTTATATGCATGATCAGCTCGTACTAGTCCATTTACAAAAACATGTCCTTACACCAGAACACCGCAATCCTGTTAATTTCACATCGTGTTTTTGAGTCGTGTCATTATTGTTTCCTGGCTTTGACCCACCCAATAATTCCGATTTAAATTCACTCTTGCGATATGACTCATCATCTCCGATTGTGATCCTGACTGGAGACACAAAACTTCGAACATGAGGAACAATGGCCCGTATACATTTCAAACCCTCTTCGTCGCTTAAACACTTGTTGCAGCAGTTAAGCTCCATAACTTTGGACACGTTACGTTCCATGTCGTGGCTATAGAATTTCCTCGAGTAATCCCGGTTCTTCAGCAAAATCCAATTCTCCGAAATACCTATTAGACGAGCAGAACGATACAATAATCCAGGGATCGAAAACTTGTACTTGTTTATCCATACACCATTGATCTTGTCTTCCAACACCCACAATCTGTCTTTCCTTATATATATATCCAATCGTCTCCCCCATGCTTATAAGACGGTCTACCTGAAAACGGTTGTAAGTTGTATTCTTATCATAACCCGGCGGCCCTGGTATCGCATGACAATTCTCAGAAACAATATCAAACCAACCTATAGTTATATTCGATCTACGCTCTATCCAAAACAGATTTCCCTGACATTCAGCGACATTACTAGGACCCCAAACCGTGGGGACGTTATTATTGTTATTATTATTATTATTATTATTATTATTATTATTCGGTTTGAGTTCCCTCCAAGTAATGTTGGAACCAAGTGTGCAAATCGAAGCAAAGACGGCTCCTGGGTCGTCTAAGTCTACCGTGTGAAGAATCTTGTATTCTTTGGTAGACGGTGAATAGATAAAGTAGTGTCGAAAAAAACTACTCGTACTACTTATCCTGGTAAATCTCAAAAATCTCGAATCACAAGGGACATGAATTTCCTCTGAAATATACGGATTGAAAATGCGAAAAGAGTTGGATTGCTCGAAATAGATCGACATCAAACCTCCGCTTGAATGAAGCGTCTTCAAGCTTGGGAACTCGAACGTCTTGGAGACAATGAGTTCATCATCGGCCCTCGATTGTTCTATATAAAAACATGCAAAGTTTCCTAGATGGTTAGGTTTCTGTGATGCTTTTAAAAGATAGCCACGCGGTTCTTGAAGTGCGCGAGTCAGATGCAAGTCGACAAACTTAGGGTCAGTCAGAAGGTCGTACCAAAACTTACTCGCGCACTTCAGGCTTATGATTGAGGTGAAGGGTAGCATCAGTGCAATGGTTTGCAGGATTTCACTTGGCAGACGTTCGAAATACCGTTTCAGCATCTTGGTCGTCGTGACCAAATCTTGCAAGGGATAGTAAAGAACACGATTTTAAAACTCGCAAAATAAATAAAAATAATTAACTTGTAACCTGACCAACTAATAATAATAATAATAATAATAATAATAATAATAATAATAAAGTTGATCTATCTCTTAATTATATATATGAAAATAATGTATACTACAAGTCTACAACCCCTATTTATAATAATAATAATAATAATAATAATACTTAAATTAATTTTATATATCTTGAATTAAAATAGGAAATAAACCATTAATGGTAGTACGACCAATAAATCTTACCTAAACTGGTTAGAAAATATTATGAAGATAATAAACATTCATAATTTCTATTAAGAAATTAATACAATCCCAAACTAACTAGGAAATAAAACAAATACTCCATAATAAACCGACACGATTTAGGAAACTCAATAACAAATAGTCCCGAATCGTCATTCTTATAGTGTAATGCGACTATGTTTGCGCTTGGTTGAAAAAACAGGAAAAAAAAACAAATGATTCAAATTAGTGTTTAGTAAAGTAAATAAGAAACTTTTACTTGACGACAAAGTAAAGTCATGCATTCTTTGTTTTTTGTTCGAAGAAGTGTCGTAGATGAGGATCGAAACCCTAGCGTCACGATGAGAATAAATTAACTCTTACCACGGAAGCTAAACCTTATTTTTACTAAGGAATTCTCGATCTGTTCATAAAATAAAATAAGAGGTACTCCACAGATAATATAAAAGCAAAACTAGTTTAATTAAGTAAAACTCGATGATTTAGGTCGACTAGATCACGAAGGGAAAAGTTTATTACACGAACCATTCAACCAAAACCTGACCCAGTTAATCCACAAATAATGCTCGCTCGAACATCTCGAGAGGCTTGTCAATCAACTTCCATAAACACGTCCTTAAACCTGAAATCAAACCTGTTAATTTCCAGTAGTCGTGCTTTGACGCAAGACGAGCACCCAAGTTCAACTTTCTCTTGTGATACAACTCATCATCTCCGATTGTGATATTGACCGGAGACACAAAACTTCTTACATGAGGAACAAAGTATTGTGTACATTTCAGAGCGTCTTTGTCTACATGCTCGTCGTTGCAGTTAATCTCCACGACCTTGAACGTGTTACGTTCCATATCGTGGCTAAAGAAGACGGACGAGTCTCCCATCTTGTTCCCGAGCAAACAACAATTCTTCGAAATACCTATAACAGCAGACGGTGAATACTCCAATGCGAAGAATCTTGTATTCTTTGGTAGACGGTGAATACCCAAAGTAGTGTCGAGAAGAAAAAAAAACGGTGTTGCTAAATCTCGGATCACAAGGGACTTGAATTTCCTCAGAAGAGATATACGGATTGAAAACGCGACACAACTTGGACGGCTCATAATTATGGACGAACATCAAACCTCCACTCGATTGAATCCTATCCCATTCAAGACGATCATATCCACTGCGGAGTGTTGGGCAGTCGAACAACTTGGAGGCAGTGAGTTGATCGTGATCGTGATCATCCTGTGATTGTTCCATATAAAAATATTCAAAGTATCGTCGCTTCAAAGGGAATTTCCGGTATACATGAAAAAGATAGCCACTCGGTATACATGAAAAATATTCGAAGTGCACGACTCAGATGCAAGTCGACAAACTTAGGGTCAGTCAGAAGGTCGTACCAGAACTTACTCGCACACTTCAGGCTTATGATTGAGGTGAAGTGTAGCATCAGTGCTATGTTTTGCAGGATTTCACTTGGCAGACGTTCGAAAAACTGTTCCACCATCTTGGTCTTCGTTGTCGAGCTTGTCTGGTGAACCGATAATTCAGCTGTGATCATAAATTCATAATTCAAAACATTAACCCATTAACTTAATGCCTAAAATTAATTTTTTTTGAAGATGACAATATAAATTTTCGCTGCGCATGCACTAAAGAATTCTCTGTTTTAAAAACTAACAATTATGGTCGTACACAAAAACTCATATAATCTGACTCGAAAATTTGGGCTGAATAGTAAATAATAGACGTTTGACCATATATTTGAAAAGTTGAATTGAACCCAAATCAAGTTTTTTCGAGCATAGTTTTATGAATCGAGTCGAATAGCTAGACACTCAAAACGGATTTTCTAGGGCATATATATCAAGTTGAATATTCACAAAATTATTCAAAACTAAAAACAGAGTAAATCATTAGGAAAGAGTAGAATTGATTAGGTAAATTAAAAATTATAGTACTTCATACAAGAATTAAAGTGTAACTTAATTTAATTTAATTTACCTGAATTTTGGGATGTAATTATTCTCTACTTTCACCATGGAAACCAAATTCAATCTTTCGTTGAAGTAGAATAATAATCTTGAGCTTTGAATTTGATCAATAATAATTACCTTAGTCTCCTAACTTTATTAAACCGTCTCACACAAGTATTTATATAGATATGAATATTATTAATTACTGTAATATATAAACATGCCCTAAGCTAGCTTCTCCTTGGGCTAATTTCGGGTTGGTTTTTCACCAATCGGGCTTAAAAATTTAATTTCATCATACTTACGACATATTTGACCCGTTTTAATGTTCAGACGTACGAGTATATATTAGTAACAAGTAAGACGGACCGTTTAAGTGAAGCTTATATATATATATATTACACATAAGTTATTAATAAGTTATTACATCATAGTTGAGACATATTTCACCCGTTAATAACTCTTAAACGGTTTTTAATAAGTTATTTACAGCAATTGAGTTAATCCAATTAATTATTCATACGCCATTGATTTTGTCTTCCAAAACCCATAATTTGTAATCGCTTATATATCCAATGGTGTCGTCCATCCTTATAAGACGGGCTTGCAATTGGCATATATTCTTATCAATTGGCATTTGATGAATAGGATCATAGGATCATATGGAGGTATCAATTGGCATTTGACCGTTCTATATAAAAACATGCATATTTTTGTAGTTCCTTGGGCTTCAGGTACGAATTAAAAAGATAGTCACGCGGTTTCTGAAGGAGTGCGCGGGTCAGATGCAAATCATTCAAGGTCGGATCTTTATCGAATCAACTTATGTGCCAGCATCGAATCAGATTTTTGTTTGGGTCTACGTTACTGACCTGTTATCTGAAATGGGCCGGGCCCAAGTCCTATAACTTATAACGACAAACGACCCTTCCTAGTTGCGTAATTAAGACGAAAATTAATTACCGGGTTATAAATATTCGTGATTAGTGAATCATATATATCTCGTCACAGCCGTCTTTTAGGTAAGCTCAAGGTACGATTTTTTTTTGATATATGGACGCGACGCAAAAATTAGGAATATAAACATGCCCTAACCCAATTTCGGGTTGGTTGTTTTAACTGGGCTAATTTCACCAATCCGGTTTAATTTTATCATAATCCGGGTTAGAAACTTCATCGTAGTTGGAACATGTTTGCTGATCAATTTTATTATTAAGACGGATAAATTCGTCACAAGTGACCTAACTATTACGATTCTAAGCGTCTAACTTAGATCAAACCCAATTTTGCCTTGCGAAGCGACTCATCATCTCCCATTTTGGCTTGCAAGAACCCGGGACATATATTATTCCTATCAATTGGCATTTGAATGGGATCATATGGAGGGCACGGTATCTCATGAAATTTCTCAGAAACAATATCAAACCAAACGACATTAAACGACCTAAGTTCGCATATCCAAAACAGATTCCCTTGACAATCAGTAGCAAACTTATCCCGACTCCTGGACAGATCATTCCTCGGTATAATTTCCCTCCAAAGGTTATTAGAACCGAGTGTGCAAACCAAAGCAAAGACGGTTCTCATGTCATTGTCTGATACTCCCGTGTGAAGAATCTTGTATTCTTTGGTAGACGGTGAATAGCTAAAGTAGAAGTAGTGTTGTGGAGACCGATAATAACAATAATACATACTTCTCCGGCTAATAAATAATCTCGAATCACAAGGGACGTGAATTTCCTCAGGGATATGGGGATTGAAAATGCGACACGACATGGATTGAGGATTATAGACGAACATCAAACCTCCACTTGATTGAACAGTCCATGAATTTCCACCATCGTTTGTATACTCGAACAACATGGAGGTAGTGAGTTCATTATTATCCCCCGACTGTTCTATATAAAAACATGCAAATGCAAATTTTTGTAGCTCCTTATTGGGTTTCAGGAATGCATTAAAAAGATAGCCACACGGTTTCTGAAGAAGTGCGCGAGTCAGATGCAAGTCGACAAACTTAGGGTCAGTCAGAAGGTCGTACCAGAACTTATTACTCGTGCACTTCAGACGTATGATTGAGGTGAAGTGTAGCATCAGTGCAATGTTTTGCAGGATTTCACTTGGCAGTCGGTCGAAAAACCGTTCCACCATCTTGATCCAATTCACTGCAAAATATGACAACGATTGCAACGAACGGGTTGATTTAGAATAGAACAATCGTATTATGGTGCAAATAATCAATCTATTAATTGATCAAATCAAATAAAAAAAAACACAAAATTATGACACTAATTAATCAAAATCATGTAGGGAGAATTTTACCTCTAATTGCTTGTTTTAATTTTGATGACAAAATCACGTGTGAAACTTTGAATGTACCTTCAATTAGGGTTCATTATTAATTTACTATACGGCAAGTCAGATTATATAGGGTTCGGGTGATATCAGGTAAAAATACTCTTCAAGGTCGGATCTTTATCGAATCAACTTATGTGCCAGCATCGAATCAGATTATTGTTTGGGTCTACTGACCTGACCTGTTATCTGAAATGGGCCGGGCCCAAGTCCTATAACATATAACGACAAACGACCCTTCCTAATTGCGTAATTAAGACGAAAATTAATTACCGGGTTATAAATATTCGTGATTAGTGAATTATATAGATCTCGTCACAGCCATCTTTTAGGTAAGCTCAATGGGCATTATTGGAATAGGAATAGGATCACGTGGAGGGTACGGTATCTCATGAAATTTCTCAGAAACAATATCAAACCAAACGACATTGAACGACCCAAAATCACGTATTAACCAGAACAGATTCCCCTGACATTCAATAGGAGATTCTTTAACCATGAAGACATAATCCTTCGGTATAATTTTCCTCCAAATAATGTTATTGGAACCGAGTGTGCAAATCAAAGCAAAGGCGGTTCTTCTTCCCTTTTTGCTAAAATCTCCCGTGTAAAGAATCTTGTATTCTTTGGTAGACGGTGAATAGCTAAAGTAGTGTCGTGATTTACTATAACTCGAATCACAAGTGACTTGAATTTGCTCACTGACTTGAATTTCCTCACGGATATTATCCGGATTGAAAATGCGACACAACATGTATTCGTATTTATAAACGAACATCAAACCTCCACTTGACTGAACCTCGGTCCAACGGATTGGGTAGTCGAACAACGTTGAGGCAGTGAGTCGATCATCCCATGATTTTTCCAAATAAAAACATTCGGGTTTCTTGTATGCACCAAAAAGATAGCCACGTGGTTTCTGAAGTGCGCGAGTCAGATGCAAATCCACAAACTTAGGGTCAGTCAGAAAGTTGTACCAGAACTTACTTGTGCACTTCAGACGTATGATTGAGGTGACGGGTAGCATCAGTGCAATGGTTTGCAGGATTTCACATGGCAGACGGTCGAAAAACCGTTTCACCATCTTGGTCAAAATATTAACTTCGATCCATTCCAAACGATCAAATTCACTACAAAATATGACAACGATTGCAGCAATAATCGTATTAAACAATCAAATCAAATCAGATTACGCATGGATTCTTAATTAATTGATTAATCAAATCAAAAAAACATAAAATTATGACACTAATTAATCAAAAAATCATGAAAGGAGAATTTACCTCTAATTGCTTGTTTTAATTTTGATGATAAAATCACGTGTGAAGCTTTGAATGTACACCTTCAATTAGGGTTCGTTACTATAAGTCAAGTCAGATTATAGGGTTCGGGTTATTTTTGTTTGGGTCTGATTATAATTATCGGTTTTTGTAACGTGCCCAGTAACACAGGTTAATAAACCCAACTAAGGCAGTATTAACCATAATATTATCCCAAAAAATTGAAATATTAAATTTTATTTACCATACTTATACTATAAATGGGCCGGGCCCAAGTCCTATAACCGGTTTTTTTGGTAATAAATATTCGTGATTAGTGAAATATATATAGATCTGGTCACACCCATTGTTTAGGAAAGCTCAAGGCACGATACTTTTTTTTTTTTTTTAATTAGAAGTCTATATATATTGACTTCAAATTAGTAATTAGGCAATTTTTTTACGAGCATTAATTTCCGTTGAAGGACGACGAGGAATTATAGTGTAATTTAACTCGATTCCATGGTGAAAGTACGTGAGAAACATGCCTCCAATTCAGGTAAATTTTTAATTTTAATGAACATGTAAGTATACTTATGAATCGAAATAGAGTAATTCTTTTAATCACTTAGGTCGATTTTTGTTACGAGGCGTAATTAGGAAAACGACCTCTTTGCTTCTAAATTAGGGTTACACCGATAATTCAAGTTACTCTCTTCGTTTTATAATTTTATTAAGATCTCGTGTTCATGAATTTTAGTACAAAAAAAAAAAATCGATATTTTTTTTTTTTTGGATTTTGGGTATCAAGTGATTCTTGACTTCGTGTTTATTATGTCTTACATGAGATTGATACGAGTATTAAATTAGTAATTACATCAATTAATAATAATGTAGTATTGTTTCACAAGAGATTAATTATTGTTTCTGGTAATGTTGTATCTGATATATTTCTTACAATTGATATATCATTAGCCAATGATAATCGGTCGAAGAAAAAGAAAAAGAGACCGTCGAAGAGAAAGAGAAAGGAAGTTGATGAGAATCGGTCGAACAAAAAGACAAAGAGGACCGTTGTCGTTGGAGGGTATTTTCCTAGGCTACCGTGCGAAATCCTACACGACATTGCACTGATGCTACCGTTCACCTCAATCATACAACTGAGACAGTCGAGTAAGTTCTGGTACGACCTTTTGACTGACCCTGTGTTTGTTGACTTGCATTTGACTCAATCACTTCAGAAACCACCCGGCTATCTTTTTGTTCCGTACAACAAAAAAGGTCGAGTCATTCAAGAAATTCATACCGTTGAACCATCGCCACGAGGCCGTACTCGTTTGAGTACGTCGTCGTTCAAGATCTTTAACTACTCGAACAATCCATGTGTCGTTTCCCAGTTTGAAAAACGGGGTGGGATTAAATCGAGTGGAGGGTTGATGTGTGTGTACTCGACTCAATCCAATATCCTTCGTATATTCAATCCACATGTAGCCGAGCTAGTACAAATTCCCGGTCCCCCCAAACCCAAAACCCGTCGTGACACGGAGTGGTTCTTTAGTTATTCTCCGTCTACCAAAGAATACAAGATTCTGTTTCTGTATTATCAGTTTAATAATAATAATAATAAACCCTCGACCGTGGCCAAGGCCAAGATTTCCACACTCGGTTCAGACTTTTGGACAAAAATAACGAATGTTCCAAGTTTTATTACTACCGGTATTACTATTACCTCATTTGTCGAGTGTCAGGGGAATCTGTTTCTTTTGACCAAAGATTTCAACTTTATGTCATTCGATATTGTTTCCGAGAAATTTCATGGTATTCCAGCCCCTCAACACAATCTTCCTCGTGATGGGAGATCCACATTATCGAGTCTTATAAGCATGGGCGACACAGTTGGATATATACATAAAGACACGATGTGGGTGTTACGTGACAAAACCAAGGGAATATGGACACAAATCGACGAATTTTCAATTCCCAAGTCGCCGCGCTACAATGCCTTTGATTTAACGGGTGTTTTGGAAAATGGCAGTTTGTTTGGGTTCGTGAGACGTTCGAGGAAAGTGTTTAGGTACGACATTGGTAGGGCCGTGTGTAGGGTTGCGAAGATTAATAATGGGGACGAGTGTCAATGCAAAGAGACCGAGACGGGTTATTGGGAAAGTGTAAGGTATATTGGTAGACATGTTCGAAGTTTTGTGTCTCCGGTCAGAATCATGGAAAATGGAAGGAAATTGTATCGTAAGAGAAAATGGGTGATGGACCGGTTGGAACAGTTTGTCGATGATGATACTAAAGACGATCTCTTCAATGGAATGTATCAAGTGTTGAATGCATACGAAAAACGACAATCCAAAGCGAAGAAGACGAAGAGTACTACTGTACGTTGGTGAAGATTTTAAATTAATTTAATTAATTATACGGGTTTATGTTTTTTTTTTTTCAATTCAACGTTGAATCTCAATTCTAACAACGTTATGAACATTACTATTCTTAACCAGACATCGTAGTTATGATCAAGTCACTGACTTGACCCGAAATAAAAACCCAGTGACCGACTTGACCCAAACCCGAACCTGACTGACTAAACCGGACTGCATATACGTTTGATTCTTCATTGCTCTGCTTTTTCAAGTTTCAACAACTCCTCTGTTTTCTGGGAAACTGGATCATCAGATATTCAGATCATCTTCCTTATTTTGCAGCAATATGTAAGTGATTTACCAGAAATATTTATATTATATTTTTCCATGATTAGGGTTTCTCATGTTTTCCCACAAAAATTAGTGTAATTAGTGTATTTTTCCATGATTAGTGATTTACCATGAAAATTCAGGGATGATTGAGTAACATACCGTTATGAAAAAATTATTCCGAAAAAAATTATATGAATTCGGTAACATAAAATAAAATAAATATTATTAAGGCTCGTAGCATGCTCATCAGCTCGTGTCAGCCCACTTACATAAACATGTCATTAATTAATGTCCCCTTCATGTTAGCCCACTTACAATCGGTTATGCCTTATATATCCAACGGTGTCACCCATGCTTATAAGACGGTCAAAACACGACGTTTTATCACTAACATTTAGAGGGGGCGCTGGTATCTCATGAAATATCTCGGAATCAATATCAAACCAAAATACATTGGAATTGTTGAACCAAAACAGATTCCCCTGACATTCAATATGAGAATCCTGAACCTTGGAGACATAATCATTCGGTGTAATTTCCCTCCAAATGTTGGAACCGAGTGTGAAAATCAAAGCAAAGACGGTTTTCTTGTCGACTAAATACCCCGAGTTAAGAATCTTGTATTCTTTGGTCGACGGTGAATAGAAAGAGAGTATAATGGATGGATAAGGAAAGTTTTGAAGTGGGAAAATCTCAGTGGAGTTTCCTTTTAAGGAAAGTGGGAAAATCTTAGTAGGGGAGGGAGTACCTAATCTGATTAGAACATAAATAAACTTTCCTAATTTCTGCTAGTATTAAGAAATTAATACGATCTAAGACTAACTAGGAAAACATACCCTCATAATAAATTGACACGATTTAGGATACTCAATAACAAATTGACTTAACCTGAAATAAAAACCCGACCCACTTTACTCAATTAATACTACAGAGTATATATATAATAAGTTTTTTTTCAAAAAATATATATAATAAGTTTTAATTGAATTTAATTACCTATTATATAAAATGGGTCGGGCCCAAGTCCTGGTATGATGACTCTTCGTAGTTAAGACTTAAAGACGGATATATTTATATATAACCGATATTAGGTAATTATATAACTCTGTTCACGTACAACAGTCTTGCATGGAAGCTCAAGGTATGTTCTTGCTTCAAATTTTGTTGAATTTATTATTTTATCAAACTTCTTTTCTTTCTTTTTTAAAAAAAAATCTATATATAATATAATCTATGTCAAAGTTTTACAATTTTTTACTTGATTGATTAGATTGTTCTGATTTTGTGTTGGGTTTATTTGAAGGATCAGGAATTAGTAACAAGGATTCGATGAAACAAGGGTTTATTTGTGTTGTGTTGATTTTGTGTTCTGATTTTTTACTTGATTGAAGTACGTAAAAAACATGTCTCTAATAATTCAGGTAAATTATTTAATTAACACTTAATTAAAATCGTAACTTTTTATTTATCGTTTAATCGCACAATTAAGTATATATTTATGAATTCAAATAATACATTAAATCACTTGGGGTTGATCTTTGTTGTTTTCAACACGATTTTCGTCTTGTGTGATTAGGAAACGGTCTCTTTGTTTCTAAATTAGGGTTACCTCGTGTTCAGTTTTGTTCAGTCTAAATTAGCTGTAACAAAAAAAACAAAATCGATATTTTTTTTTTCCTGCTTATTATTTCTGGCTACGACATATTGTCTAATATACTCCGTATTTCTTATAATCGATACATGATCATTAGCAAAAGCGGATCAGAATCGGTCGAAGAAAAAGAGAAAGAGGCCAATTATTGGAGGGTATTTTGGTAGGCTACCAAAAGAAATCCTTATCAACATTGCACTGATGCTACCGTTCACCTCAATCATACAACTGAGACAGTCGAGTAAGTTCTGGTACGACCTTTTGACTGACCCTGAATTTGTCGACTTGCATTTGACTCAATCACTTCAGAAACCACCCGGCTATCTTTTTGTTCCACGATACTACATAACCCGTCGAGTCAATCCTCAAGAAATTCACATGGTTGATGAACCATCACGATCTCGTTTGAGTACGTCGTCCAAGATCTTTAAGTTCTCGACTAATCGACCTATCCCACGTCTACGTGACTGGATTAAATCGAGTGGAGGGTTGATGTGTGTGTACTCGACTCCATCCAATATCTTTCGTATATTCAATCCACATATAACCACCGATGAGGAAGTACAAGTACCCGGTCTCCCCAAATCCGAATACACCTACGACATGAAGTGGTTCTTTAGTTATTTTCCGTCTACCAAAGAATACAAGATTCTTATGATCGAGTTTTTATCTTGTAATAAGTATAAGTATAATAATATCTCAACTGTGGCTGCGATTTCCACACTCGGTTCAGATGTTTGGACGAAAATACAGTATGTTCCCCGTTTTAAAAGTATTTACTCATTTGTCGAGTGTCAGGGGACTGTTTCTTTGGACAAACCTTTCCGATTTGGTGTCATTCGATATTGTTTCCGAAACATTCCATGTTATTCCCAACCCACAAGACGGTTATTATCCTGTGAGTCTTATGAGCATGGGCGACACGGTAGGATATATAACCTATGATACGTTGTGGGTGTTGCGTGACAAAACCAAGGGAATATGGATACAAATCGACGAATTTTCAATTCCCAAGCCACCGCGCTACTACTATGGATTTGATAATTTTACGGGTGTTTTAGAAAATGGCGGTTTGTTTGGGTTCGTGAAAGGTTCTTCGAGGAAAGTGTTTAGGGACGACATTGGTGGGAGGTATATTGGTTAGGGCCGGCCAATGAAATTTGGAGGCCCTGTTACAACTTCAATATGACAATCTCAAGATAACATTAATTATCTTAACCACTATTCCAATGTACCAATTTTACTAATTTTGTATAATTAATACTCCCTCCGTATTTTTTTATATGACGTTTTACTTTTTCTAGGTGAAGCTTTGACTTTAATTTTTATGTAAATATATTATTCCAAATTTTTTAAAAATTGCACCATAAAATTCCTTACGAAAAGAACTTTCAAATGAGTATACATTTCATAGTATTTTTTCTTATATTGTGAGAGATATTGAAGAGAGAAGGGGTTGTCTCGAAAAATGAGAACGACTTATATTAAAAAACGGAGGGAGTATAAATATTGAGGCCTTTCACCTACTTGGACCCCGGTTTCTAGAACCTAATGGATCGCCCTATGGGCCGGCCCTGATATTAGTAGACATGTTTGAAGTTTGGTGTCTCCGGTCAAAATCATGGAAAAAGGGAGGAAGTTGTATCGTAAGAGGAAATGGGTATTGAACGAGTTGGAACAGTTTGTCGAAGATGATACTAAAGACGATCTCTTCAACGGGATGTATCAAGTCTTGAATGTGTACGATGAACGACAATCCAAAGCGAAGAAGACGAAGTGTACTATTATTGTACGTTGGGAAAAAATTTAAATTATACTCCGTACTCTGTAGTCTGTACCATGTATACATATATATATATATATATATCACAATATAGTCGATATTTAGGCGATAGTTTTTTTTTTTTTGTTATTAGAATAAAATTCTTACACAATAGTTCGAGTTACAATAATTTCCAATAAATATCATCTTAAATACGTATAATATTTCCTTCGTCTCGTTCATTTATTTGTTTTTGATTAAAATAATCCTCGCAGTGAATATAAAAAAAATCAAACAAATGAACGAGATAGTGACGACAAATGTGGTTATTTAGACCACGGGGATGAACATGCAAGCTTGACGTATTTCGAGGAATTCTTGTATGCATTTTTTTGGGATCGAACGCAATTTTAATATTTTTCGAAGCTCGTCGTTGTTGCAAGAGTCGGGCATCGTAGGCTTTACAATAATGCAATTCTTGATTTCTTCGGAGCTGAATTCGTTGAGTTTAAATAATTTGAGCTCGCAATCGTCCATGGCAGACGGATCAGTGAAATCCCCGACTCTCGTGTTTATGCAATCCTTCAACTCAGCTTCATCGAACCAATTCAATTACGTTCAATCAGATTATTATTATTATTATTATTATTATTATAACAGGAGAATTTTATTGATGAATCAGAACAAAGTTTACAAAAAATTGCTGGGCACCCGAGATACTATCTGGGACCCACCCCCTTGGCTATAGCAAAGCTAAGCCGAGTAAAAATAAATGGAGCAGCGCGTGCTCCGGCATCTTGTGCTATCGAAAATTTTTGAACCCTTTTGAGCAAGCCGAGATATTATTATTATTATTATTATTATTATTATTATTATTATTATTATTATTCCAAATTAAATTACAACAACGGGATTTAAAATGATCTGAGTACGATATGCCACAGATAATTAGGATCGAGGTCTTACCTTCTGTCGCTAGTCGGAGTGGTTGGGCAGTAGTCGTAAGAGCATGAAGAGCAAAGCACGAAACAAACAAAATTGCTACAATCTTCGTTCCACTAAGATTTTTTCCCATTATGCTACAAAAATGTATGTTACACCGTCACAATGACCTGTATTATAATGTGACTAAGTACACGATTCTTACCTCGTTTGTATGAGTATGTATGTATGTGGATGTCGGGAATTTATAGACGGTTCTGTATGTGTATATATATATATATAGGAGTATATAATTTCATCGTCGAAAATAAAATTAATTAAAATAGGAATGTATACGTACGACGTGAATAAACATGGTCGCAACTTCTTGTAACATGCTCTCCATTAACAACATTTGATTAAATTATCCTATTTAAAATGAGTTTATAAATTAACAAATTATTAAAAAATATTTCTAACTAATTAAAATTTTTTGTATCTAATTAAAAAAAATATATGTTAATGTATTAGTATTACATGAAGATGAAAATAATGTCTAAAACGAATTTATAAAATGACGTGATTAATATGTACGACGTGATTAAAATATTTGTAAATAATTGAAAATGAAAATTACGAGATTAGAATCCAAGCTAAAATTTTGATGAAATAAATTTTATTTCGATCAAAAGCTATATTGCTAAAAATGGTGTGTCGAAGTGTCGAAAACAACCATGCATAATCCTATTCCCATGGTGGATTCGAGTCTATAATAAACAAAACACGAGAATTGCGTTTCATAGAATAATGTACTTTCGACGAACACAAAAACTAACACGAGACGGTATACTAACCCGATCAAACCCCAAGAAGAATTACTCAAACCGGTATAATAAAAAAAGGCAATTTCACACAAACTTGAATGTAAAACGGGTTGGGAGAGGTGTCTCCGGTCAGAATCATGGAAAA
This sequence comes from Agrostemma githago, assembly GCA_958450325.1. Classification (NCBI taxonomy): domain Eukaryota; kingdom Viridiplantae; phylum Streptophyta; class Magnoliopsida; order Caryophyllales; family Caryophyllaceae; genus Agrostemma; species Agrostemma githago. Next base: position 79,757,783 of record OY288241.1, on the reverse strand, counting down.
CGGGAGGAAGTTGTATCGTAAGAGAAAATGGGTATTGAACGAGATGGAACAGTTTGTCGATGATGATACTAAGGGGTCGTTTGGTTACTCAACCAATTACCGGAAAGTGCAAGTTCCCAGAAAGTGCATTTTCAGAGAGTTGTTTGGTTGCCCACTTCCCGGGAATTGTCACTTCCTCCACAATGGGGAAGTTACTCACCAAGCCCCTGGTGTGTAGAACTTCTCGCATGAAGTCTATTTCCCACATGGCAACCAAACAATATTTTTTAATTCCCATGAAATACAAATTCACGTGAATTTAAAGTTCCCGGTAACTTCATCTTCCCATGGTGAACCAAACGAGCCCTAAAGACGATCTCTTCAACGGGATGTATCAAGTCTTGAATGTGTGCGATGAACGACAATCCAAAGCGAAGAAGACGAAGTGTACTATTGTTCGTTGGGAAAAAATTTAAATTATGATTTAGAGTTTGTGTAAATTTACACTCAAATGGTTTTTTTTTACTATGACTCGACATCATCCCGCATTGGAAAATATGTGCCTTGTAACGACTGAATATTGTCTAAATCGTCTTTTGAGAATATCGGAAGAAACCACAACGCCTTTCTCGCCCCAAATACCTGAAAAAATAAGTTCGAGATCACACGATATCACATTTCGCACTTCAAAAAAAAAAAAAAAAAAAAAAAAAAAAAAAAAACGGGTTGTGTATTAATTATTATTACCTGCTCGAAATTCCGTTGCCAACCCAAATCATACTTCCACCGGCTTGCCGTTTCCTTCTTCTCCCGCTTCTTCTCATAAACCTGATAATTTACAGAAAGAACGACGTGATGGAAGTTATTAAAAAAAAACAACAATTATTACAACCGTTGTACCATGCGACAATAGTAAAGATTTGCAATTCATGATAAAAAGTGATCATTTTAGGTTAATTAATTACCACTTTCAAATAAATAGTTACCACCTTTTCATATTAAAACGTGATCACTATTTAACTTGGAGTGGTTACTAAATAACATAAAGTAATAACTTTTTACCATAAAATCCTAGTTTTAAGATTTGTGGCACGGTACAACGGTTGTATATAATAATTTGTGTAAAAAAAATGACGATATGTGATATTGGATGTTATTGTTTCCGGTTTTCCTGTACCTCTATTGTCGTTGTGTTACTACAGATGAGAGTTGCATGCATGACAAGGAAACAGAGCATACTGAGAGCAAACGCCAAATTAAGAACTGCATTAAAATTTCAAATCATTACTGTTAGATATGTGATACTGATGTCCGAAGAATGAGACTGCGTAAAAAAGTCGATTTTACAGATAAAAAGAGTGTTACCAAATGCTAAAACCATGACAGCGAGATTTCCAGGCGAACCAGAATTATGCTTAGTTGCTTCTCCGAGTAGGTTAATAATATTGGGAAGTAATACTAGTGTGTCGACTGTCGTCTCCAGAAGTGTATAAAGCTGAAAAAAAATCAATATTACGATGATGAAAGATGTAGAAGAACATGGAATTCATAAATCAAATATAGACTTACAAGGAAAAGCATAAAGAACTTGTAGTTGCGAGCACCGACACAATTCACCACCCATACACAGTGGTGATCCATCTTAAGAACGCACCTTTGGCCTGTCGAAAACCAACAGCACGTGATCAGCTAAACAATCCCTTAAAAAAATCAAACTTTTCATAGCCGAGTTCAATTCTAGGATGAGGATCGAGTAGCTTACACACGGAACAATGGTGGCAACGAGGTGGCTTGGCATTCTGACATTTAGTACAGTAAGGCACGGCAGGTCTTCCACCAGGAGGCGGCCACGTCGATGAAGAACCCTCCTCTGGATCACCTTCGACAGTTGGTCTCCAGTTTTGAGGAACAGAACCCGGGTCTTGAAATACAACCATGAAATAGCTCCAGGTTAACAGTACAAGCTACAAAATAAGTTGTCTACATTAGAAAAAAACGACAAATGAGTGATTGAACATTCAACATATAGCAATCTACATTATGAGCAAATAACCCATCTACACTGTAAAAAGTCATGTTTTGATCGACTGCATTACTGCGAAACCAAACCAGTAGAAGCAAATAACCCATCTAAACCATAAAATTCAGGTTTTGATCGACTGCATTACTGCGAAACCAAACCAGTAGTAGAAAATAACCCATCTAAACCGTAAAATTCAGGTTTTGATCGACTGCATTACTGCGAAACCAAATCAGTAGTAGCAAACAACCCATCTAAACCGTAAAATTCAGGTTTTGATCGACTGCATTACTACGGAACCAAGTCAGTAGTAGCAAATAACCCATCTAAACCATAAAATTCAGGTTTTGATCGACTGCATTACTGCGAAACCAAATCAGTAGTAGCAAACAACCCATCTAAACCGTAAAATTCAGGTTTTGATCGACTGCATTACTGCGAAACCAAATCAGTAGTAGCAAACAACCCATCTAAACCGTAAAATTCAGGTTTTGATCGACTGCATTACTACGGAACCAAGTCAGTAGTAGCAAATAACCCATCTAAACCATAAAATTCAGGTTTTGATCGACTGCATTACTGCGAAACCAAATCAGTAGTAGCAAACAACCCATCTAAACCGTAAAATTCAGGTTTTGATTGACTGCATTACTGCAAAACCAAACCAGTAGTAGTAAATAACCCATCTAAACCGTAAAATTCAGGTTTTGATCGACTGCATTACTGCAAAACCAAACCAGTAGTAGTAAATAACCCATCTAAACCGTAAAATTCAGGTTTTGATCGACTGCATTACTGTGAACCGAATCAGTAGTAGCAAATAACCCATCTAAACCGTAAAATTCAGGTTTTTGATCGACTGCATTACTACGGAACCAAGTCAGTAGTAGCAAATAACCCATCTAAACCGTAAAATTCAGGTTTTGATGGACTGCATTACTGTGAAACCAAGTCAGTAGTAGCAAATAACCCATCTAAACCGTAAAATTCAGGTTTTGATCGACTGCATTACTGCGAAACCAAACCAGTAGTAGCTAATCCACATTCCATAGGAATTTCAGCTGAATTTGAATTTCATCATCAATGTACAACTTACAAGCCTCAAAAACCAATTCCGAAAGACAGTAATTCGACATTTAAGCAGTCTACATTCCACAGCAACAATTAGGATTCTACGATTCTTCATTTCAGACCAAAATATCGACAATTTCACACAAAATAGCCGTATCCGATACTCAAACAACAACAATAGCATACAATTACACCAATTAAAACAACTGAAATTACACCCAAAAAAAAAATCAAAACAAATTTAGAAAACTAACCAGAATGTGAAAAAGAATGATGATGAATGCAGGAAGAAGAGCTTGAGCTCCACCATGGAGTAATGTGGGGCCCCAAGAAATAACGACAACAGCCCAATAACTGATCACAATAATACCCAAAACCATAGGAATCATCAAGTAACCCAAGTACCGTAACCCGGAACAGTACTTAAACGGGTTGAAAGCCATGCTTGAGGATTGATTCCGGGTCGACCCGAATTCGGGAAGTATGGAGAGTGGTTGACGATTGTTGTTAGGTCCAATGTTGCTGGGTTTGAGCAACGATTTCCAGATTTCAGAAGCCAGGATTGATTCGGGAAATTGGAAACTGGGTTTTGGAAGGAAGGTATATTTGGGAATTGGGTAAATTTTTAATTTGAATTTAAAGGTGGAAAAGGTGAAGAAATTGGGAGAATTGTGGTGGGAAAATTGGGGGAAAAAAGGGGAATTAGGGTTTGTTGAATGACGGTTGACTCGCGGTTTACTGTGGAGCAGTTTTTTTATCTTGGTAAAATTGTATGACTTGTAGGACTCCATTGGATTTTTTTTAATTTTTTTTTTTTTTTTGAGGTAAAACGTGTGTCATTAGTCATTACATGAAATCAAATTTCGTCAACTTAGAAACTGTCTGCGAAAAATTCGACTAAAGTACAATCTTGTTACCCACGGAATTATAGAATCGGGTCATCCATTGGATTTAATTTGACTACATTTTAAATACAGAATAAAACATTATTTATTCCATCAAAAAATAAAATAAAAACATTATTTATAAAAAAAAGGTTAATAAATAAATAAATAAATAATTGAGGGGAGATGAATAATAATTGTATCCGTCACTTGCAAATGAAAAATTTGATTAAAATGTGTGATTTTATGACCGAAAATACTTGATGTAGTCGTGTCAAACACTTATGAATTTGAAGCAGAATGATGGTGTATATCAAAACATATAATGAAATGAAAAAACTTAATTTTTTTTTTTTGATTCAACGAAGAACGCACTTAGTCGCATTACAATATAGGGGAGGGGGATTCGAACCTGAAACCTATTATCCCAGAGCACCTGGCCTTGACCACTAGGTTAAGACATCTTCGGTAAATAAAAAAAGGAAAATTGGGTTGACCGCAAGTTAGGCATGTGGGTCGGCCCAATACGGCATGATCGGACACTAGTCGGACCCGTACATAAGGCCATGCTTCGATGCAGTGCAGTCGGACCGGGCCAATCACCCCGTGTTGCTAATGGGTCAAAGCCCGGCCCATGAGAATGGAAGACAAATAGACAAAGGAAAGAGAAGAGCACGTGAGGAGACAGAGTGAAGCAAAGAATGCCGTGCATTTCGCCGTGTTCTCATGTACTTCCGACTAATTTACTTTTATCAATTCATTTTTCAACTGTAAGGATCATCTGTTCCACTTTTACGTATCAATATATCTGTCACCCTATATACATTTCGACACATCAACCAATCACGATATTTGTTGTATATTTTATTTATTCAATAGACGACATATCAGACAGACAAAAGTGGCACAGTATATCTCTTCAAATTCCATTCAATATACCAATATCCTTCTATTCTCGTCTCGTCTCTCTTAAAACGAATATATCCATGTTCAATAATCGAGATAACACACTGTACTTTCATCTTGTCTATTCTATTTCAATTTTCAACCCGTTTACCTGTTTCAGCCATATTCTTTTTAACTTCTTTTCGATACTGTTCACTTCAGCGTATCTCTGTCAAAAACCCTCAATCCAAAAGAACTTGACCTTAAAACGAATATATCCATTTGTATCATCTACATATCTTATTTGGTACGGTTCACTTCAGCATACCTCAGTCCAAAACCTCGATCCCAAAGAACATGTCTTAAAAACGAATACATCCATTTATATCGTCTACCTTATTTGACCCATTTTATCTTATTTGACCCATTTTAAGATAGACGGGACATGAAAACGGGATATATCGGTCACAAACAAGAATTTGGGCGGCTTCTTTGTCTCTTTAGTCTTCCCCAATTCTTTTAATTTAAAAAATTGATAGTAGTTCTTGATTACATAATTTGGGGTTTAGGGTTTGTTCAATTTTTTTCTGCAGATTAAAAACAACAAATCAAAATGCAACAACAACAACAAGGAACACCTTCGATGATGCCAGTCATGTCTTCCTTTCCTCCAGCTAACATCACCACTGAACAGATTCAAAAGGTAAACTTTTTTGATTGATTGATTTCATTTTTGAAATTGATTTTGATTTTGATTATGGTGTTCTGTTTTTTCTGGTTGCCCTCTTTTATAAGTTTCAACTTGAGTTTATTAATAGAACGTCAAACGACACTTGCAAACTGTGACGGGTTTATGGCTGGAGTTGTGTTGATGATTCTGTAAAAAAAAATCACTTCTTGATGATAGAAAAAGTGATTAATTAATTAATTAATTAATTAATTAATGAGTTTGATGAATTAAGTTAAGATTGTAGATGAATCAACGGTTTAATATCGCGGTTAATAGGGTTTAGGGGTTGATATGTAGCTGAATCAGCTTGCTACCTCAATCAAAAAAAGGGTTTAATATCGCCATTAATCAGGTTTAGGGGCCGACATTTAGCTGAATCAAAACGGTTTAATATCTCGCCTTTAATAGGGTTTAGGGGTTGATATGTAGCTGAATCAGCGTGCTAACTCAATAAAAAAGGCGGTTTAATATCGCCTTTAATCAGGTTTAGGGGTCAACATGTAGCTGAATCAAAAAACGGTTTAATATCTCGCCTTTAATAGGGTTCAGAGGTCGACATGGTAGCTGAATCAGCTTCAAAAAAGGGTTTAATATCGCCCTTCATAATGGTTTAGGGGTCGACATCTAGCTGAATCAGCTTGTTCTTGCAATCAATGGTTTAGGGGCCGACATCTAGCTGAATCAGCTTGTTAACTCAATTTATGTCGCTGTGACTTAGTATTGCTCCTTTTGGATAGATGGAGGTGATTTGAGTATTCAACAACGGTTTTTTCCCCCCAAAAAAAAAAACTTTTGATCAACTTATGTGCTTAGGCCCTGGTCTTTTGAACTTATATTCACTCAGTTTCACTTCAGTTTAGTTCAGCTCCATGAGGCATATTTTGTCTCTATATTTCAGTCAGTTTCAGTTAAATTAAGTTCAGTTCAGTTAAGTTCAGGAAGTAGGATTGTCGTTGTATGACTCTCTTTGTAAAATTGCATTATCCGTGTGACGGTTTAGGAAAGATCTTAAAAGTACAATTTGTTAGATTTGATATTAACGATACATGACAAAATCACAAATTTAACGAGATTGCGTATCTCATGTGCATGAGAAACTGAATCAATTACCCCGTGAATTGTTTGTTTTATAAGCTTTCTTCTAAATCTCCGATGTCTGAATTGCTCGTGCAATCAAAACTCGTAAAGTTCAGTTTTTGTCGATCGACTTTACCACACTCAAAGCAAATGCCTTTTTTCTTCGACTGACTTTTCTCAGTTTCATGCAGTATCTCGACGAGAACAAAAAGTTGATCTTAGCTATAATGGATAATCAAAATCTTGGCAAACTTGCTGAATGTGCTCAGTAAGTTGCCGTTACTTTTTTTATTTTCATCACCGACTTTTGTCCTTGTTCTTCGCCATGATGGAATGCAAGATACGGTTTGGATGACATTTGAATAATGTTGCAGATATCAAGCACAACTTCAGAAAAACTTGATGTATCTAGCTGCCATTGCCGATGCTCAGCCCCAAGTGGCTACCATGCCTGCGCAGGTATGCTCCCGTGCTGTATCTCCGTTTAATTGTACTATATCTTTGAAATCCGATGGTTGAAGCAGAATGCAATAGGCAGTAGGTGCGTTGAGACTTGAGATAACGAGGTAATAATATGTTGTTTATGTGAAAACTCGACCTGCAGATGTCTCCGCATCCTGCAATGCAACAAGGCGCATATTACATGCAGCAGGCTCAACAGGCTCAACAAGCTGCTGCTGCAATGGCTCAACAGGCTCAACAGCCGAGTCCTTTTCCTCCACGAATGCCTCCACATGCACAATTCAGCAGTCCGCTTCAAATGCATGAACAACAACAGCAACAACATCAGCAGCAGCAGCAGCAGCAACAACAACAACCGATGCCAAACCAAATGAACTTCAGGCCGACAGGACCCAACAACGGAATGCAGGCAATGCAATCTGAAACCCGGGGACCTAATAACAAGCAAGAAGGCAACGAAGGTGGAAACTCTGCAGCAGCAGCAGCAGCAGCGACCGGTGAAGAACAACAAAAGTGAAGTAATAATAGTGAAGTACTGTACTTTTTTTCCGATGTATTTGGGTGTGATTGTTGATATAAGTAGGATTTTTTTTACTTGTAACAAGATGTAGCGCTATTGCTCGCATATATAGCCTCATCTATCGTTAAGTTTGTTGTAGAATGAAATCCTGTGTCGTCTCATCTCGTCTTTTTCTTCTCTTGCTTGTTTTCCTTCATTAGTCGAAGTTCAGTAGCGAATGTAGGACTGTCTGTACTCTTGTAGGAATGTTGTGCTATGTTGTTTAGACTCGAGTTCTGGTGTGTTATGTAAACAAATCCGCCTCTCCGATCATGAATGGTGGCCTTTTAATTTTTTTTTTTTTTCGGAGAAGAGATACTTAGACCCGACCATTTTCTTTGGGCCGGTCCTAAGTTCGGGTTTAAGAGCCCAAAAATAAAGGGATTCATACTTTGGGCTATCCTCTTCACCAGGAAACGAGATTCGAACTTAAGATTTATTATTATCCATAACATTTTCGTCCGAATTACTAAATTAAGATATTTTTGATTTAAGTTGTCATTTTATAAAAACAGTCAACAATTTGTTTTATCTTTTAATAAGTACAATAATTAAATATTTCTGATAGTAACAGATTTTTTTATTTTTTTAAAATTTTTTTTAAAATTGCTAACTTGAATTGGTAGGATCACCATCATCTAACAAACAAGTGTATATTGATTATGTCTAAATTTATATCATCATCCCTTTCAATAAGTCTTCTATATCATTTTTATCCATTTACTTATCTAATAATTCTCGATGATACGGTTTCATGATAAGTTTATTCTCAGACTCTCAAATATAAATTATTCATTTATTTGTCTTTTATATTCATTGTGATAATTATTTTAATCAAATAAAAATAAATGAACGAGACAGAGAGAGTATTATAATTGTATTGTTAGACTTCTTATAAACCGTTCCTACGTGGACAGACGAGTGTATGAGACCGTGTCATATTAAAATTATAATTAACCAATTAGGCCATTAATTACCTATATAATCCTCCTACTCTACTTAATTAACTTTCTCAAGTCATCCTATCTATATCAAAACAAGACTTCGTCTCATATCAATATCATATCATATCGTATCAGATCATATATCACCATGAAAGTCGATCAAGATCACGATGATCATCGATATCACCACCCTTCTTCTAATATCAACCACAATCGAAGACCACGATTATGGAAACAAACCACTAATACCCTCTTTATTTATCGTAAAATCGTCTTATATACCTTAATCATCATTTTAACCTACTCTCTTGGTTATTTCCATGCATCATCAATAGATTCAATACCCTCTAAATACACCACTACGGTTACTACACCCTTAACCGCGGTTAAAACGACAACAATTACCCGTTTTACCCCTACACCACCAACTACCATAACCGCTATTTCCAACTGCCCAACCGTCAAGAACGACTACATCAAATTCAACCAACCGTGCGGAAAACCGGTCGAACCGGGTTCAATCCGGTCCATGATAATAAACCGGATTTTCGAGGGAATTTCACCCTACGAGAATTTCCCACCCATGCACGTATCCGGTCTACTCGAACCGAAAAAAGTCAAAGGATGGGGTTCATACGGACCGGTTTTCGAAACCCTAATCAAAAAAACCCGACCCAAAATAATCGTAGAAATCGGAACCTTCTTAGGCGCATCAGCAACCCACATGGCCGAGTTGAGTTCCCGACTCGGCCTCGAGACTCAAATCCTATGCGTAGACGATTTCCGAGGTTGGCCCGGGTTTACCGAAGCAAACTACGTACCAACCGTGAACGGGGACGTTTTGTTGTTATACCAATTCATGCAGAACGTAGTGTCGTTGAACCGGACCGGGTCAATAATCCCGGTTCCGTTCTCGACCGGGTCCGGTCTAGGGAAATTATGCGAGTGGGGGGTGGTGGCGGATTTAATCGAGGTGGATGCGGGTCATGATTTTCATTCGGCTTGGTCCGATATTAATTTGGGGTTTAAATTGCTGAGAAAACCGGGTGGGGTTATGTTTGGACATGATTATTTTAATGGGAATGATAATAAAGGGGTTCGTCGAGCCGTTGATTTATTTGCTTCGGTTCATGGGTTTAGGGTTACTACTCAAGGTCAACATTGGATCCTTTCTTGACCCGTTTTCTGTTCACGGGTCGGGTTTAGACCGAGTCCAGTCGAATATCATATTGTTTGTCATGTATATATATTCCATATGTAACTTGTATATATAAATGGGTTATTTCATGATGGAAATAATAACAACTATGCGTGTGCTTCTTAACTTAATACAAACTATACGTAATCTCATTTTAATATGAACTACGCATTCATTAATCTCGTTTTGCTATGTATGAAATTATGACTTGCTATTACCGGTCATAGTGACTCGTACGTTGTAACTTTCTAGGGTTTTATTAGGTACGTTGCAGTTATCGTGAAAGCCAAAATTACAATAAAAACATTTTTTTTCATAGTTTCTATAAGGCTAATTGAAAAACAAATGGAAGATGAATTTTCGAAAAATTATTATTTTTTTTATCAATGACCGAAAATGAACACGAAATGTAAATTAGAAGAAGAAAAGTTAGAGGAAGAGTTGAAAAATGAAGGTTCAATAGGTAGCCGGTCACCCATAACAAAGCGAGATTAATGAATGCGTAGTTCGTATTAAAATGAGATTACGTATAATTTGTATTAATTTAAGAAAAACACGCATAGTTGGTATTAATTTCGTGTTATTATTGAATATAATAAATTTTTACGATAATTATTGAAGGAAAATGACTTTATTATGGCCAATAATTTCGAGTGTTATGGATATGGGATATCTATCTATGCATTATTGGATATGGTAGAGTCGTTCAAAAATAATTAATCGTATGATCGAGAATATATATTAATATATATATTTTTTGGAACGTCAAAATTGATGAATATGTTTTCTGAAAAATCGTCTCATATTAATTGCTTGGTCTAATTTCATTTTGTATATAGTTTGAAGTCGTTATTCTTAATTTTGCAAGTATCACATGATCTATTTTTTTTTTGTAAACGAAATGATATAGTTAGGTGTGTAACGTAAGTGTGTTTATACACGGTTGACATTGTACTACTAGAATAAGTCTAGAACACAAATTAAATAATTCCTCTATATAAAATTGAAATATATATTTGTCATATTGTTATGAGTTATGACGGGTTAAATAATATCATATCTGTAGAAAGGTAAAGATATGGGTTCTGATCCGAAAGGGTGTTACGTTGAAACTTGTGGTCAGTATGGTCACCAATCCAGGTATCAGGTTCAAGTCCCTGCAAGCGGGAACTTGTGGGAGTTGAGATATGGGATATGGGTTATGTTTGGCAAAAGATAGTATCGAATTTGTAATATCGGATAACTTTAGCAGAAAAAGTGCAGAACACAGTTAGCAGATTGTAGTAACGTGTTTCACCATCAAACTAAATTAGTAGAATTAAGAAGGTTTGCTAATTAGCAGCATAAATTGACTTAATATAAACTGAATATGTTGATCGACTTGTTTTCACATAATAAATTGAATACGAGGTCGTTTGGTTACTCATCCAATTACCGGGAAGTGCAAGTTCCCAGGAACTGCATTTTCAGGGAGTTGTTTGGTTGTCCACTTCTCGGGAATTGTCACTTCCTCCACAATGGGGGAAGTTACTCACCAAGTCCCCTTGGTGTGTAGAACTTCCCGCATGAAATCATTTCTCACGTGGCAACCAAACAATATTTTTTAATTCCCATGAAATACAAATTCACGTGAATTCAAAGTTCCCGATAACTTCATCTTCCCATGGTGAACCAAACGAGCCCTATGTTGTTTTAATATGTTGATATTAGCAACATATATTCGAAGATAGTTTATTTAGTATTTTCTGACAAATATGCTATCGTAATATGTCGTTTACCAAACACATAAAATTAATAGATTTTACGATAGTATAAATTATTAACTGAAATATTCATATAATTAAAGAAAGCGTAAATTATTGACTGAATACGGAAAATATATGTGACTTGTGAGAGAAGTCAATTCAAATAATCAATAGTTCTTTATGAAAATATGAAATGTTGGAGCATTTAATCGTAATTTTCTTATCGAAAAAAATTAAAAATAAAGTCTATTATTGCGATGCCCTTTTTTTTGTCCTAAATAAACAAACATATACAATTTTCAATTAGAAAGATGGTGATATTTCATACTCCGATCCCTCCGTGTCAATAATCAGTTTGTAAATAAATGATCGAGACTGAAAAAATAGTTTGCATTTTGCAATATATAAAGTTTTTAATAAAAAGTTTTCGAATTTCTTAACGTAATATCAAACTCAAAAAACTATTGTATATATATATTGTAACTCACAATCAATATACAAAATATATACGAGTAGTAGTAATTAAGTATAGTTAGATCAGCGTTTTTTATACAAATATTATCATATGAGTACGAGTAATTAACTCATCAACTTTAAAAAAATCGTAAATTTTACCTATAAATTCTACTTTGCGTACTAATATTTGCCTCTATTTTATTATGAAAAAAATACTACCCTCGTTGCGTTTTTTTTTTTTAAAACGAGGGAACCCGCGGCCGCTACCTTTTTTGGTGCGTGTGCTCTGGGTAAACCCTCGTGTGTACGCATAGCCTGCAAACCACGCACACCAATGTAAACCGCCCGTGGGCGACATACTCGAAGTCTAGAAGGCACAGTCTCAAGCCATACAACTCCCACGAGGCACAGTCTCAAGCCATACAACTCCCACGAGGCACAGTCTCAAGCCATACAACTCCCACAAGTTCACGCTTACAGGGGCTTGAACCTGAGACCCTTGGACCAATGACCACAAGTTTAACCACTAGGCAACACCCTTATAGACTTGCGTGTATTAATTACACCATATCATATCCTTTAAAATTATTTGTGACGATTATTTTGATGAAGAATAAATATTACTATTCCAGGCCAGGAGAAAAAAACGCAAATAGAATGTTGGTTGAATTTTGAAGGTTGGGCTTTGAATAATAATCCTTGACAAATTTCATACAGTAGAAATCGTCTACTATATTTCAGTGGACCAGATTTATTGGACTTTCAACGGTTACTTCTTGGGCTCTAGTATGTACATACCAACCTAATAAAATTAGGGCAGAAAAGAATCGGAACTAACTCTTTAATAAAACCGACTTATCAGTTTCATGTTCTTTTGAAGTGACTTTCCACAAACCCGTGAGATTTTTTTCAGTTCAGTTTAGTTCACTTCAATTCAGTTCAATTCGATCCATTTTTGTTAGTTTTGTTTTCTGTGAATGTGAATCATTATCGGAATCGTCAAGTCATTTTCAAAAAACAGTCGTATAAAAGGGCATAATAGTAGTAATAGTAAGAAAGATTTACGGAGTATAATATATAGTAGCAGGTTTGACTATCAAAATAAGTTGGCAACCTAATAAAATTAGGGCTATACAAGAACAGAGCGGATCTCCTGTCCCATTTTAGTGTCTCACTCTGTGTGTCACACCATACACTGGAAAACACATCGCCTATTGAATCAATAAAATATGCAACAAATATCATAACCAGTTGATGTGTCATCTAGTGTATGGTGTGACACACAAAGTGGGACACAAAATGGGACAGGAGATCCGCACTAGAGCGGATCTCCTGTCCCATTTTAGTGTCTCACTCTGTGTGCCACACCATACACTGGATGACACATCGCCTATTGAATCAATAAAATATGCAACAAATATCATAACCAGTAATAGTAAGAACGATTTGTGATACCGGATAATATTAGCGAAATACGGTTAATTAGCAGATTATAGTTAGCATAATTAAGGAAGGGTGTTTGATAATTAGCAGATTATTAGACAATCAAATTATTTTCATGTATATATAAATTGAATATACTGTCTCAATATGATCATGTTATTAGCAATATATTTAAAAAATAGTAGATTCCAACCAATCTACTGTCGCAATATTTCGTTGAAAATATGATATATATTTGTATGCAGTATAATGTGTACAACGGTGTGAATTTAAGTATTTTTAGTCATCAAAATTTTCAAGAATCGCCATCATTTGATTTATTTCATATGGTAATAATAAGAATTAGGTCAAAACTACATACGTACTCGATGTTTACTTCTTACAATTTCGTGAATTAAGATACAACCTTCTCTTTCTAAAATTAAGTATGATACTTCGTAATAAATATACGTAAGATTGATGTTTCTGCATGCAAAACGACCTTTTAATTAATAACGTAGCCAACAACTTTGTAATGTAATATCGATTACATTATTGTTTAATCTTTAATTTACGCAATAATAATTCAAGTTTTCATCACTATCTATAAATAAATCGGTTTGTAGATTTTTTTTATTTTTTTTTTGTCACGTGAATTATCTTATTTCAAATTTCAAATCATGAGATTTGGGATTCGGTTTTTACCTCAGTGAATTTTTATAATTTTTTTTTACTAATGCTATGAGTTTTAGCTTATGACTTTAATTATGAGCGGTGATTTAAGTGATTTTTTTTCACCACAAATTGAATAAGTGTTTAATTTTGCTAAAATTGTTTTAATTATTTTGTCACAGCTTAAAAAACTGAACTCCTAACCTTATAATTGGACTAAAAAATCGATTTTTTACCATACCGTCTTGGCTAATTCTTGTTCTTAGCCATGTCAAATGTCAATATTTACGAGTATTTTTTTTGTTTTCTTATGCATATAACAGTATAGTAACAACGGGTTTTCTAACGTGTATCCACTGGACACACGTTAATATGCTATAATTAAGGAAGAAATCACAATTATATTATCTCGATAAATTGAAATAATACCAACTCTTAATTACCATACTCAGACAACATAATGATAATTCATTCCTTAATCAACATATTAACATATTAACAACTAAACGGATATGATGCTACACTTAGACGGTTAGACCTGTCAAATTAAACTCGACCCTAATTTAATACGGAGTACATACTATTTTTTTTAACTTTTAAAGCCGTAACAAAATTAGGTTTTCGAAACTATTTACTCAAAACCCGAAAATAAAATAATAATATAGTTAATATTGATTGTAAAATAAAAAAAGTCTCCTTTAATTATATATATTGATTGATTGATTGATTCCACTTTGTTAATTACACCATTAGTCAATAATTCAATATTTTATTATGACTTTTACGAGCGAGTGCAGTTTTCCTTGTGAAAAATATATCGTTATAAGTTAATAATCGGTCGAATAATACATATGCATGGTTAGATAAAACAAATCTATTTATCGAGCTAGTAGCAAATTGTTTTTTTTTATCTACATACCTCAAATGTGTATTATTATTATTATTATTTATTTATTTTTTAATTATAAACGGGAGAATTTTATTATTATTATTATTATTATTATTATTATTTGACTCGCATCACAAGTTTACGATGAATATTTTCGTCATAAACAAGAATTTGCGCTGTATATATATATATATGTTATAAACAAAAGTAATAAAAATGGTGTGCTAGTCTAATCACTTTTCTATAGAACCACATTAATTAATCAATAGATAGGTTTGGTCGGATAAGATAATTCAAAAATAATAAATAATTGTGTATATATATTATTCCTTTTCATTTTAAGGTTTAATTTTACGACAAGACACCGTAAAAAAATGAGGACCATATACAAATACGACGATCATGATCATATCATCATATATATAAAGATGGATGTCATCAAATTGTTGAAGTTCAAATCGAAACATAATTTTCACAAATTATTAAGTTAAATTAGAGAATAAGTAAATCGATCACTAAATTATTTGAAGATATAACATGGAAAAGATTAATTAATTAATTAATTAATTTACTTACTTCCTTCATCATATAAGAGGTTTCTCAGTAATGTTATGAAGATACTACCACTCGAAAGTTTTTGTTCATTTTTGAGGACGGACCATTAAATACTTTACCAATTTGTTACTTTCTTTATTTGAACATAATTTATTAAATGTTGTACTAACCTAACAACTTTACTATAGCATATTTAATAGGTAAGGTAGGACAATACAACCGAAACAGTAGAAAAAAAAAAACTTAAAATTGGAACGTACAAACTGTGTTCATTTTGGCTGAATTTTAAATTTCACAGCGTGACACTGCAGATAGACGACGATAAGTCGATAATTAACCAATATTATATATATCAAATAATACAAGTTTCATTATATAAAGATTTTAAATGATCAAGTTAGTGGATTTTTTTATAACAAATAAGGTAGGACATTACAGTCGAAAAAAAAATTAAATTCAAATGTACAAACTGTGTTCATTTTAGCTGAATTTTAAATTTCACAGCGTGACACTGTAGACAGATGACGATAAGTCGATAATTAACCAATATATACATTCAAATAATACAAATTTTATTATTATATAAAGATTTTAAATGATTGAAGATCAAAAAGTAGAGACATCAATTTTGCAAATAATAAAAGTTAGTGGATTTTATAACAAAACAATAGGATCTCTCATCTTTGGGTCACCTCTCCTACACACACCCACACAAATGACTTAAATGAGACAAAAGCATCTCATTGGGGCCTCCTATGTACCCACAATAGGTCAAAAACGTTCCTATACTTATAATTTGGCCTACGCAATTGGGAATTCTTACGTCATAATAATAATAATAATAATAATAATAATAATAATAATAATAATAATAATATATTATATATTATATATACTCCACTATTCATATAAAATATCTACCGAGAGTAATAAATGAGACAGGGACGGAACTAGAAACGGAATTTCATTGTAGAAGAGTTTAAGTTAGATCATTACTCTTTGGATGAAAATTAAATATATGTCTGCAGGTGAAAGTGTGAAACTGATCACGGTCTAATATCATTACTCTTCAAATGGAACGCGCTTTTGTATTGCTAGCTACAGAGTACCTCTTATTATTCGGCCTGATTTTTTTCGTGTTCTTTATTCTTTTTGTGACTTGTATGTATATCTGTTTTAAGCAAGAATTTCTTAATTCTTTTGTGGTTTTTTGTACTCTGTATTTATGTTAGGGCATGATCAAATTTAACAAGTTTTGTACAACAAAAAAACGATAATGTTAATATATTTTATGTATGGTGTTTTGAATCTAGAATCTGTGTCCACTGAGCAGATGCTAATATCTTAATTATTAAAGATGAATTTCAAGCATGTTGAAAATTCTTCCTTAATTAAGCAATCAACACTTGTCCAATGGACATGCGTTAGAAAAACTGTTTTAGGTAATGTTATTAACGCCAATCAAAAATCAATTCTGTCACACAATCAAATGCTCACAAAACGTTTTGCTCTAAAAAGTAACGAGATTTCAATTCTGAGAGACATAATAAGCCGGTACAACCCCATAATTTTCGGATATAAAGCAGCAGGTGTTACCTTCGGTCCCAATCCTTAAACAGAAACACTGTTTTAGATAAAACGTCAATTATCGAAAACCAATTTCGTTACACAATCAAATGATCACAAAATGTTTTGCTGTAAAAAGTGACGATATTTCAATTTTGAGAGACGTAATAAGTCGGTACAATCCCAAAATTTTCGGGTATAAAGCAGCAAGTGTTACCTTCGGGTCACAATCCCAATAACCAAGGGAATAAATGAATAATGTCCTTATATATTTTTTTTTTTGTAATTGGTGAATAGTGAGAACACATGTGTAAGATAGAAGTTACTCTAGAGATTTAGGTTCATGCATGCATCCATGATTTGGGAGTGGGAGTGGTACAATACACCATGAGCCAATTATGTCACATTTCACTTTTATGTACTACGTCACTAAATAAATAATTCTATTATTATTATTATTATTATTATTATTATTATTATTATTATTATTATTATTATTATTAAATAACCACGTGCTAATAATAAGTGAATAATGAATGATATATAGTTCGAAAGTTGAGAGTTATATATTCCCTTTGATTTGATGATTCATAATTGAGATACATCCCTTTTAGGTCACTTTTTCATGTAGGTTGCACTTTGCTAAATAGGGAAAAAAATAATCATATTTTTATAATTATTTAATCATATTTTTTTTATAATTATTGTAATTAATTTGCATATATTTTAGCATTTACGGTCTACGGAGTACAAGATAAAGAACATGCAAAAGAATTGCGTAGTAGTATATGTTAAACTCTATAATATTGATTGAAAAGTTAACTTTTCGAGAAAAAACATCTTAAAAAATCCAATTTTAAAAAATACGTAAATCCTAAGAGAAATTTCACGTATATATGATTTCTCACTTTTGGTGACAATTTTAAAAAATATGTAGTACTATATATAATTAATAATGAAATCAAATCTTAATTCTTGTAATGAAAGTACTACCATAATACTACTAAATAAACTTATTTCTTTTATTTATTTATGTTAACAAAACCATTATTTTTCACTCAAGTTTTATAAGTTCTACATAATTCTATTGAGATTTAAAAAAAAAAATTAAGTCGTATGTAAAAATATTTCAAGTTCATAGATAGATACGGGGAAGATAGATATATCGATATAATAGATCAAATACAAAAGTTCAGTAGTAAAAATCATTTCTTATTTAAATAACTCTTATATATACAGACTAAAAAAAATTCTCTTTTTAGTAAGATGATACTCCAATAATAATCCATCCTCAAAAAATTTAATTAAATAAAAGATAAATAAATGAACGAGATGGAACGAGTATTAATTATCTCAATGATACATAGTAAATATTTAAATATTTTCAATATCATGTATTATGTTATCTAGAAAAGCCATTGCATGTGTAAGTAAGAATTCTACACTAACAATGGGCATAATAGTGGAGTTTAATCAAGAAAAGTCAACATTATCTAGAGTGAACAATGTATTACACATGTTGATTGACTAGGGTTTTCAAGTTGAACATGGCATGCTAAACCTTAAGTAGAAAACCATGGTAAATAAACTCGTTCTTCTAATTCACGAGAGTAAATTTCTAAAAAGTGTTTGGTTACTTATGTGGAAACTTAGTTCATTGAAATTGCAAGTTTTCGTTGAAATTTGAGGCAATCAAAAAACTATAATTTTTTTTTTCAATTTATGGAAATTCATACCTCCCATAATTTCACAAGGACAATCAAACAAGCCAAGATATATAAAGCACAAATTATAATTAATTTATTATTATAAATAAATGAGGGATCGTCTTTTAATTTTGTACGGAGTATAAAGAGATTGTTTCATGGTGTTATATCGTCTTACATAATCACTAGTTTACTACTACTGTACGATAAACTAGGGATCTCTAGATAATAATTAACTGTATATGAGGGCACAGTCGGTCTAAGGTTCAGAATAAAGTTATCACTAATAATGATATAACCGTGGGCGAAGTCTTTAGATGATGGGTGACCTTCCAAGAAGGTTTTCAGTTTCACAATGCGTTAGAAAAGATTCGTGTTAATCTATGGGTTATGTCAAGTGTAGCGAGCTAGTTACAATGACTAACATTTCTGATTGTAGGCTGGCCGGTGGTGCCTCAAGTTAGGGTTAGAGTGGTGGTTGGTGAAGGTTTGGTTGTTAATTAAGCAAGTGTATTAAGGCAGTTTGACAAATAGCAGAAGCAAATGTAGTAGATATCGTTAACAGAATATACACAGTAATCGAATTCAAATAGCTTGTTTGACTAATAAATCTCATTAATAGATTCATTACCACGTGTTTGGTAAATAACAAATTACGCATAAAATTAATTTTTTAGGTTAAATGAAGGCGAAGATATATAAATGTACTAATATTCCGATATGCTACGTTTAGCATGCAACATATATCTTGAAAATTACTACCCCGTAAATTATATTGCTTTGAATATGTCAAATCGGAATCTACTACTTTGTACTTACCGAACGCATTAAAAGAGGGTATATATTCAATGGTGAATAAGCTACTTATCAACCCTGAATATGCGGCTTTTTAATTTGCGAAGAACATGTTGTTTACCAAACTTGGTCGATGAAGTTGTGTACTATATTAATCATTTGCCCGTTTTCATTTATTTTCTCCTATTTGTCATTTTAGAAAAGATCAAAACTTTCTGTATGTTTGTCGTTTAATAGTTTCTGATGTATGTGTCCTTTACATTTCCCAAAACAAGATTATTTGATTGGTTCTTTAACTTAATTTTACCATTTATTTCCAAATATCATTTTTTTCACCCAATAATTATCAGCAGAATTTTTTCTCACTGTTTCTGAATTCTTATGAAATCTCCTAAAACAACAAATAAAAAGGTGATCGAACCCTAAAAACAAAAATTAAATATTAATAAATAAACATATTTTCTTACAATATTTATAATAAACAATACTCCAAAATAAACAATAATAAATAAATAAAACTTTAACAATTATCCATAATTTTATGGACCTACCTACATCATTAATCTTCCCAATATTACATCTTTCAATTCATCCACACTCCACATTTCCTTTGAAACCCTAGAAATCACAACATCTTGAAGCATGAACTCACCCAATGTTGATATAGTTGCATGTTGTACTTGCAAATTAAGATCCCTAAACAAATCCATTAACTTTGAAGATGGGTGATTAATATTCTCACATTGAACCCTAATCATAGCCTCACTCCCTATAATTTTTACACTCACTTCGGGTGAAATCCTCGGGGTAATAATGT
The DNA here is from genome assembly GCA_958450325.1 of Agrostemma githago. Taxonomy (NCBI): domain Eukaryota; kingdom Viridiplantae; phylum Streptophyta; class Magnoliopsida; order Caryophyllales; family Caryophyllaceae; genus Agrostemma; species Agrostemma githago. The sequence goes on along the minus strand of OY288241.1, from coordinate 79,737,351 downwards.
TGTTATTACCGTAACTATTATTTTCACCAGACACGTAACTCATTCTCACATCTTTTATTACTTGTGTGCTCATAGTACAATTATTAGTATTATTACTACTAGTGTTGATACCGTCTCTCATTGACTGAAGTTGTACCTCTAGGTTGTCTATTTTACCTTTTAACTCGTTAATGTATGAGACGGCATCACCTAATAATGATGCCTTGTCCATTTTAGACACATACGGGACAACGGACCGTAGTGCATAAAATCGACTGTTCATTTTATCTCTCCTTTGCCTCTCCGCCTCCACGTGGTTCACCGTGATCGTCTGGGCCCCACTGCGTCGCCTCCCTCGCCTCCTCGTTGCCTTCTCGGGCCTGTCCAAGTCACACGACTCAGGCGGGCTCTGGCTGCTATGGAGGTCACTCTGAGCCATAACACTGGGACGAGCGTGCCCAAAATCAGGCACGCTCAGCAACCCAAACAGGTTATTAGCCTGTTGGACCAGGGCCCAGTTTTCATGGATCAGATCAACCGAGCCTAATTCCAGCACCCCGTTCAAAACAGGAATGATTACAAGAGTCTCGAGGCCATGTGACTCAGCCTCTTGTACACGGTCACAATTATAATACGATCCTAGTGAATTGGACCCACATAGCCAAATTAACGCACCCGTGGTGTACACCTTAGTAAGTATACCACTTTGCCTAATTGTGTACGACCGTGTGGGTGACGTCATGTAGAACCATTCCACGTCAGTCACAATGTCGTCCATTGAAGACCCCTCTTCGTCGGAGATAATGGGCCGTTTAGCGGGCTTGGTTGACGGGCTTTGGAAGCCTTGGAAGTGGCCCTCGGCCCAAATTAAGCTAGGAACTTCGTTGCTGTTGTTGCTGCTGTTGCTGTTGTTGTTCGAAGTTTGCCATAAAATGGCGTAATTCCACCAAGATGGTTGGGTTTGGAGTAGGAATTGTAGGTTCGAGAGGACCGTTGATGGAAATTGGAAGTCGGGTGGGTTTTGTGCCATGGATGATGACGAAGAATTGGAAGGTGAAATTACGAAATTTTCGCTCATTTTCATGAATATATATATATTTTTTTTTGAGTTATTATTTGGTTGATATAGTACTAAAGAAGGAATAAAAAATGAAGAAAAAATGTTTTGCTAATATAGTAAGAGAAAAAGTGGATGTTGCTAATTTGAGGAAAAGATGAATAATGGAAGGGTTATATATCCTACAAAGAAAGAATTGTGACCCTACAAAATGTGGGGGTGTATGTATAACTAGACACTAGTAGTGATGTTAATTGATATCTAGTGAGTAACCCGTAACTAACACCCAATATATATTTCTTCGTATGTACGTATGACTTATAGATTATGTTCGAAAACGTGTATTCAATTCTCGTATTGGGTCCTTGTTATATTTGTACCGTGTTCATGATTCATAATAATACGATCTGTTTTGTGTCAGGGAACTCCCTACATACAACCTACATCACGAAACCTCAGTTTCTTGGCACCTTAAGCATCCCCAAGATAACCTCTCTGGCCTTAACCAACACAGTACACCAGGCCATATGCATACGAGACTCTTCTGCGTCCTATATATCTTGGACTGAGTGCGCAACTGCGCATCATCGCATACACTGTGCGTCACATCAAACCGTCGTTGGACTGTTTTTAATGATATGCCTCCATGCATGAGGCTCAGATCAGGCTGCCACATGAGACTGTTAAGGTGTTCTATGCGCAGAAGTGTACGTGTATCCTTGTGTTCGACCCTTGTTACATACTACCTGTGTCCATGATCCATAATAGTGGGATCAAACCCTAATGAATTTACATACTTTGTTCCTTCAATTCCGAAAAGGCAAAAATGTTATATTTATGATGGATATATATATACCGATCTTCCATCCATACACCAACGACGTGGAACAAGGGTTTGCATCTTAACAATAAGGGCTCGTTTGGTTACTCATCTAATTTCCGGAAAGTGCAGATCCCATGAATTGTATTTTCAGGGAATTGTTTGGTTGTCCATTTCATGAAAATTGACACTTCTCCAGGAATTTCAATTCCTACCGAATGGGGGAAAGTTACTCACCAAGTCCCCTTGGTGGGTATAACTCCCCGTATGAAGTCATTTCCACATGGCAACCAAACAATATTTTTGTAATTCCCATGAAATACAAATTCATGTGAATTTAAGTTCCCGGAAACTTTATTCTCCCATGGTGAACCAAACCTTATAGTTCTCGCATTAAGTTAATATGGATGAATATATTCTACCGGTGGTTAACCTATTTACACAAAAAAAAAAATTATTCTAATATTCAATATTTCTATGTCCATGTTGTTTTATTTTGTCTTTATCTTTTTATAGGTACGATAAATATAATACTTAACCCACCATAATAATACGATCGATATCTCAACTATAAACAAGAATTCGTATTCCAAAATTATTGTATACTATATGAATGTATCCGTACGAAAAAATAATATTATGATGCTTTGAATATAAACTTGAAGGTATTTATGCAAAGCATTTTAATCATGTGAATGTACTGACAACGTAGGACCAAGATTTCACTATCATTAGAAAAGTATACCGTATATATATATATATACACACACATAATATATAGAGTTCATTCGTGGGTATGTACTCACGTGTAATTATAATATTACGTATTAGCCTACGTCGTTATTTAAATTATGAAAGACGGTTTTATGGTAAATAATTTTTGAACGAAGAAAAAAAAATTAAATGAAATTAAAAGAAATAATATGGAGAGTAATATATAACTCCAAACTACCGAGTACATATATACCTACTAAAATTGTGGCCAATAATTGAGATTTTTTTTAGTCATCGGTACAAAGTTCACCCTATTACAATCAAGAATTTTTTTTATTTTATTTTTTCGGTTCAACGAAACGCGCACTTAGTTGCATTACAATATAGAGGAGGGAGAATTCGAATCTTCAGTAAATATCAAAATTATTGTACACACGAATCGACCAATCGTAGAGAAACTTAATGATGATTAATAATGATCGATTTTTTTTTTTGGATTCAACGAAGCGCGCACTTAATCACATTACAATATAGAAGGAAAAATAGGATTATACACCTGGTTATACAATAGCGTTGTACAACTACAGTAAAGTTGTTGAATTTTTGTATATATTTTCTGAGCTTATACAAGTTTCTGAGCTAAGTTGTAAATTTTTGAACTTAAACATTTATGTGATTTAACTCGACAACTTTACGCTAAAGCTCAGTAGCAAAACTCGAAACTTTTGTGATAAAGTTCAAAATCATAAAACCAGTTGTACATAGAGTTATTGTACAACTGGTTGTATAATCTTTTCATTGCGAACAAGCTGCGACCTATTATCACAGGCAAGGACATCTTCAGTAAATATCGAAATTATTGTACACACTAATCGTAGAGAAACTCAATAACGATTAATAATGATCGATAATAAGACTAAATAACAATTTATCATGTGCGATATTTGGAAAGCAAGGACATTCTAAGTTCAATCTTTAGTCTTATCATTGTTAAATCATTTCAATCAATATATTGGTAAAGTACTTAAGGACGACTTTTCGCCTTTATCATAATACAATAAAAACAAGATTTCGATCATTTAAAATTTAACTTTTTTTTCTTTCTAGGATTACATTATTAGTAGGCCAACATCGTCCCAATTTGTCAAATCAAATTAAGATTCTTGTAAATATATGCTCATGACTTTTAAAATTAGTGCACATGATCTGACCTTGTTTGCAATAGAAATATCCATCGTATTGTTATAACAAGTGAATATTACATATTTTAGATCGAAAATGATGAGAAAAACAGACAACCTAAAAAATGAAAACATTGATTTGTTCTTAGTTAAATTACCTGAATGATTAATATTTAACATGTTATAATAATATGACAGATATATCTGTTCTGTGAGCGAGGAACCAAGTAGCTTATTAGTTCATGCTCTTATGCTCCTTTATAAGAACTTTAAAGAAATCACCTATAGTAAGTTTTTAAAAAAGTTGCTTTATTTTTTTTGTAATAACGAGATTGTAAGATAACTTTTCTGATTTATACTCAAGTGAAATGTCGAAGTAATATAAGTTTCACTTTCACGCACGCAACTTGGGTCGTGATTTAAAATTAATTTGTGTCTTAATTGTACGTCGAGCCTCAATTTTTGACATTTTGAAGGACAACGCAATTTTAATTAGGTCTCTCTCAATGTGTGTATAAATAGGTCATTAATTTATTACACCCCGAATCTCAACCATTAGAATAATTAATTTCTATTCTATGTGAAGGGAACCGTAAATAAACTCAAGTATGTTGTTAACGAGATCCAACCCTAATCATCACTCACGATTCACTCTGAAATAAAGGAAAGTAATAATTCTACTTTTAAGCTTACATATGACATGTGTCCACTTGATGTTTTTAACAAGTTTTTTTTTGGTCCGTAAAAAAGAGGTGCAACTAAATAAAGTTTAAAACACTAAAGTACATACAGCCATACAAAGTTATGTTAGAAATAATGCAAAGACAATAGGTTGATCATTGTTGCATTGTAAGGATATCTCCCATTAAGTAACACATTGACACCAATTTTCATGATGGTTATGAATATCATTATGTTCATAGTAATGGCAATTCATTACCAAACATAAATTGCTTTGGATACCCTTTGATTTTAGTCTCATGTAGTCTTATATAAGGTGATATAAGAGAATGAGTATGAGACACATACATCAAAGACTTCATCATCCAAATCTCTTGATAAATTCTGAGTATATCATCGAGTTTCAACTCCTAATGGTTGAGTACACAATCTTTTAGGAGTGTTGTGTGACCTTGGGGGACGACGTCCATTTCGATTTGTACCGTAGTCGGGACGATTTTGTTTCTCATTCAGTGGCCTTCATACCACGACACGCAACAACGTGTATTTACTAGTTATATATCGCCCCTATAGTGACCCTATATTTCCAACAAGTCATACTCCGTATCTTTTTTTTTTTGAAACAAACCCTAAATTTGGGATTATATCATCGCATTAAATCGTCAAAAATAACAGATTCCATGTTTACCGGACCAATGTTCTCCCAAACGCGTTTCCCGACAGAAAGTGACAAAGCACGCGCAGACTCATGAGCGGCACGGTTACAATTATGCGGAACAAAAGATCAGCTAATACCATCAAAATTACAAGCAAAATCAAGAATATCATCAAAGTTATATATTCCGTATCTTAATTAGTTGATATTCTATATTTTGAAGTCAAGGGATTATAAAGTCAAATATTTTGTTGACGATATAAAAACCCTAATCGTGATTCTTGAGTATCGACTTATCTTTCCCAAAAGTCATAATTCTATTTTTTTTTAAAAGGAAATTATTAGGGTTTTGTTGGAAGCTAATTATAATATGACAAGTGTCTAGTTAATTGATAAGATAGAGAGCAGCCTCAAATAGGTACGAAATAGGTTCATGAACCCTAACACATTTCTAGCACCCAAAAACTTTACACCATGAATAACATGAGGTTTATATTTTGTATTTGGTGCACTTGGTTTTTCACTTTCAAAATGTCATGTTGTACTCAAAAAGTTTTTCTACATGTGGTGCATTGGATACAACATACCACTCATGCAAGTAACTACTTAATTATTAGTTATTACCTTATTGCTTCATCTGTTTCGATCATCGGTATACTTCTACGTACAGTTTTTTGTACAAATTAAAGACCGTGAAAAATAGAATGAGATCATGTTTTAATCGTCTTGTTATTATTGAATGTCATACATCTGATTATGTGAACCAAAATACAGCGTCGTGGTTCAATTTTTTTTTGTGAAAATCATTCTTGAAATAAAATGGTAACGAAACCCTAGAATGAGATCATGTTTTAATCGACTTGTAATTGAATGCCTACAACTGATTATGTGAACCAAAATACAGGGTCGTGATTCAATTTTTTTTGTGAAAATCATTCTTGAAATAAAATGGTAACGAAACCCTAGAATAGAATAGATAAATAAATACAGAGTAATTAATGACACGGGAAGTACTCTGTTAACACTACTTTGTGTTCTAGTAATTTGTTACAAAGTGCAAAGTACAAATGACTTTCCTAGCTTCTTCTAAAAACTCAAATTTCAATCAGATTTCTAAATTATAATACGTAGTAATTTTTTTTTCCCTGAGAAAAGCATAACTGATAATTCATATACGAACCCCCTCTTTAGCCTTTAGATAAAGAGTAGTTGAGTACCACATATCGTAATCTTACCAATTCTGGTGCGCTCTGATCGAAGATGTCTTAGCCTAGTGGTTAGGACTAGGTGCTCTGGGACAGTAGGTCTCAGGTTCGAATCCCCCTCCCCCTATATTGTAATGCGACTAAGTGCGTTCTTCGTTGAACCAATTCTGGGCTCAGAGAACAAGGGATAAACTCAAGTGATAAGAGATCTCTTACTCCGACCGAGAGCCAATTGTGGGCTCAAATTTTGTGGTTTGGCTAGCCTAGGGCCCAGCTGGACCGTCAACCTATTTATGGCGAGGCTGGTTAAAGTGATCTCAATTAGACCCACAAAAAAAAAACTGTGCCAAGGCCAAGCATAAGCTAGACAAAATGGAGGACGGACTGACCCACACCGTACCTAGCTATTTTAGGGTCGTACCTAGGCCTGACCTATCCTACTCTAACTTGTGACTTCCATTATGTTTACGAATTAGAATAATGTAACCTTGTGTGAATGAAGACTATCAAAACGAAAGGAAAAACTTATTTGAGATAAAGGGGAAACTTTTTTTTTTGATGAACGAGGGAACCCGCAGCCGCAACCTTTTTGGTGCGCTCTGGGTAAACCCTTGAGTGTACATACGCATAGCCTGCAAACCACGCACACCAAGGTAAACCGTCCGTGGACGACAGGCTCGAAGTCTAGAAGGCATAGTCTCAAGCCATACAACTCCCACAAGTTCGCGCTTGCAGGGGCTTGAACCTGAGACCCTTGGGCCGATGACCACAAGTTTTAACCACTAGCCAACACCCTTATGGGCAAGGGGAAACTTCTACGAACTATTTCCTTCAGAATTACATGTTTTTCCCCCTTTGACTTCATTAGTGTGACACTTTGATCATGTGTTTTTTGCATTTTTATATCATACTTTGCGAAATTATGTTTTTTTTAAGCTTCTTTTTGGAGCGATCTAAATATTTTCATCCCATATCCTAATATTTCGTGTTACATGCTATAAATTCAGAAATTCTCGTTTAGAGCAACGGGTTTATCCATCCTTATATCGGAATCAAATACTCTCGTAATATAAATAAAAACAAAAGTAAAATGCATGGAGAATAACAAACACGTTATAATCTTAACACAGATTTACCGACCAATCAATTAGGTAGACAACAAAAACACCACATCATTACCAAAAAAAAAGTACTAGTAAGACTTTTCAACTCCATCCTTTCATCCAATAATAAAGGAGTCCGTTAAGTGTTACCAACTGTTATTCTGTCGTTCTCTTTTGTGATAGATATATTCATCTTAAATTTATACTCCCTCTGTTATATTGAATTGTTTGTCTTTCCTTTTGGCACCAAGGATAGGGGATCCAATGAGGAGGTGACATGTGGAGCAAAACTCTTGAGAATGGTCAAATTGCAAAAAACATTCCTAAAATAGAAAGGCAAACAATTTATTGAGACACCCCAATATGAAATAGACAAACAATTCATTGGGACGGAGGGAGTAACAGACTAAGTATCGTAAACAAGCTAAAAACCGACTGTTTTAGACCATCAAAACATACATTTGTCTTCTTGATGTATAGTATACGATATGATACTTGATCTGTTTTTTTTTTAAAAAAATCAGGTAAGAATTTCATACTCCGTACATCAATAATGCACATCATATACAACTAACCCGATACTTGATCCGTTATATATTCATGACAGATATATTCGTTTGCGTGCCTTAAATGCTACACTAGTTCATGTACTAAATGCCACAGAAGGAGTTAGTAGTGGCAAATGGTTAAAAAAAAGTTAAATTCTTGTTTGTGACGAGAATATCTGTTATAATTTTTTGACAAGTCGGATCAAGATGCATAAGCTATCGATTCCTAGCTTTGCGTTTATCTAACCATGTGTAATATTTGACCCGTTACCAATCTATGACGAATATATCTGTCACAAGGGAGACCAACTGATAAAGAAACGGTCTTGTCGACGTACAAAATATAGTGTGGGGGGACAAATTAAATTAAATTAAATTTTCTTTTTTTGCCGTGGCCAATAATATTTGTCATTCTAATTAGTTGGACCATATAGTCCATGTAAATTTGATCAATACGGTCCATGAACTATCTGCATCGTTCACGAGATATGGGCTCCACCTTCATGCTCTTCTAGGTGTCCAGATCCAATTACAACCATCCAATAATCGAATCCCAGATTCCTGTTTGTGACGAGCATATGCAGATCCGTCAAAAATTTGTGACGGTTCAAATAATATTCACTTTGGTAGGTAAAAGATGAATATGGCACCGATTTATGATGGATATATCCGTCATAAAAGAGCCTTGACTAGAACTGGCAAATGGGTCAACCGAGTCCGGTCAGGTTTAGGTTATAAAAAATCAGGTTGACTTTGGGTTGGGCCGAATTATTTTGGGTTCGGGTCATTTTCTGGTTTGCTATTTTCAATTTTTATTTAGGGATATTCGACTCGTTTTATGTATTAACATTCGGATCAGTTTCAGGTTAAGCCAGATCAATTCGGGTTCTTCGGGCTGGTTCAATTTTGTTAGGTCTAAACTTGGCCCGTATGTTCTATTCGATTTCTTTTCAACTCAGTTCAGTTCAACCTTATAAGATTCATTTTATGTCCGTACTTTTGTTCAGTTCAGTTTAGTTTACTTCAGTCCAAAGCAGCAGAGTCACTCTCAATATATGAGTGTGTGACCCATTCTGCCCCTCTGTTTCTCTTAGTTTTCGCTTTCCCAAGTTGTCTTAGAACCAGAATGGAGAAGATTGTTTACTTCGATTTAGTGGCTTTTCTTGCTTTGGATGGATATATCCGTTTCAGGTAAAACATGACGAAGTATCAAAATATATTGATTGATTATTGTCGGGACAAGTTTTGTTAGCTTTTTCGATCAGGCAACTCGTCTTATTAAATGGTAGTCACTCTCATTATATATACAAATACATTGTACCACGTTACATTTTAAAAGAGATTAAGAGGATCAGAAATATGTGGTGGAACGATGAATCATATACTCCAATGTATACTTATAAGGAAATAATTATAAAATCTTACTATATATTAGGCTCTCTAATTAGATAAGAATATGTTTGACGCGTGCACAATACGCTACATCATAATGTAGTTTATTTGATCAAAATTTCAGTTTTTTTTTTGGTTCATCGAAGAGCGCACTTAGTCGCATTACAATGTAGGGAAAATTCGAACCTGGAACCTACTGTCCCAGAGCATCTAGTTTTAACCACTGGGTTAAGATATCTTCAATAATTTGTTTATTTTTGTGTAATTGTTTAATCCAACCTGAATGTTTCTTTCCACATATGAATTTTTATTTCTGTGAATAATTTTACACTCCTTATATTTTGCCCCGATCATTTGTTTACTTATTTTAATTTCACAGTATCTCAGTTATTTGTTTACCATATTTTTTTCTAATTGCTTTTTATGAATATAATTTGATCGTTGATCACCCATATTTTGGTCAACATAACTACATGTCATCCGATTACAAAACTTACAAACGATCACGGACCCTAAATGGCCGATCTAACGTGAATTTCAGTAAGTTCAAAATGACTCGGCTCGAACAAATATAATTCAAACCTGACCCGATTAACCCGTTTACCATGACTCGTTTGTATATAACCATGGCCAGACATAATAATGTCTGTTTTAATGGATAGAAGTCATAGAACATAGAATTGCCACAATTTGAGTTAAGACTTGAGAGACTTTGTACAACTTGTAGCATTATTGTTTGAGAGACTTTATACAACTTGTAGGAGTAAAGTTGTAGAGTAACAATCATTGATCATTTTTATTTTTTTGATAGTGATACATTTGAAAAAAAAGGTACCTCGAGTGAGAGATCGTCTTTTTTTTTTATGAACGAGGGAACCCGCAGCCTGGTGCGCTCTGGGTAAACTCTCGGGTGTACGCATAGCCTGCAAACCACACACACCAAAGAAAACCGCCTGTGGACGACAGGCTCGAAGTCTAGAAGGCATAGTCTCAAGCCATACAACTCCTACAAGTTCGCGCTTGCAGGAGCTTGAACCTGAGACCCTTGGGCCAATGACCACAAGTTTTAACCACTAGGCAACACCCTTATGGGCAAATTTGAGATCGACACAAATTTGAGTTTTGCTTTAACGAACATAAGTCGAGCAAGGTCAAGCTCGTGTTCAGCTCGGCTTGTTATATATCATCTGTATTACACTATAGGTTGTTTGGTTCATAAGAGGATTTGTAGTAATTCCCGACGAGTAACAGTAACAACTCCCGTGATTACGCAGTTTACGTGAATTGAAAGAAAGTTTTTGTTGGGAATGGTATCGCAACTACCCAAGGTCTAAATAACCCTCTGCCCTATTCTTTTGAAATGAATCAAGTTGAATTTAACTGAAATGAATTGAAAGACTGAGACAAAATGAGCCTTCTGAGACTGAACTGAATTGAAGGGAACGAAAAAAAAAAAAAAAAAGTTGAAAATAACATGGCCCGAGTAAACCACTTTTTCGATTATCGAGGAATTTGAGTTTCTTTGGAATTACAATTTTTATGGGCTTGGGTACTTTATATACTTGTGCCCTTGATATGGGTTAGTTTCCCAAATTATATGGACTGTTTCTTACTTTAAATGTCATTTCAAAAGCCCAAATTAATAGCAATTGGGCCTCAATTGGGTCACTACTCTTCACAAATTAATATTACAATTGGGTCCAAATTTATATAATCTCGATAAATATTGACAAAATTTAAGCTTAAAAATAGTCCGATAGTTAAAAAAATCGTAGTAGTAAAAAAAAGATTGGAGTAAAATTTCTTATAACGCATCATTGTTATAATAAAATTATCACGCAGCTTTTACCAAATATGTCGCTTCAACGTTATGTGAATACTCCCTAATAAATTATTCTGTTGTCGTGTTGTACGGACATATCTTTCATAGATTTTATAAAGGTCAAACATGATAACCGAGATTAAAAAAATTACACCCTGAATAAACCGAAAATAAATCAAAAATATATTATCCAAAATCATTATTATCCGGAAAAAAAAAAAACAGGATAAATCAAAAATAAACTGATTTTAAAATCATTATTACCCATCTTAGAAAAGATCGACACCTACACACTAAAAAAACGTAATTAGGTAACAGTAATTATTGTATACAACCGTTGTACCATGCGATAATAGTAAAAGTTTGGAACTTAGGATAAAAAGTGACCGTTTTAGGTTAGCTAGTTACCACTTTCAGATAAATAGTTACCAGTTTTACATATGAAAACGTGGTCACTATTTACCTTAAAGCGGTCACTTATTAACATAAAGTGGTAATTTTTTACCATAAATTAGATCCGTCGTACGGTATAATGGTTGTATACTATAATTTGTGATTAGGCAAAGTGTGCATGAAACAATAAAAAGTGAGTAAAATCCAAAAAAATAAAGTCAAAAAATGGCAATAAAAACAAGGCTATAAATCGGAGAATAACAGGTTTCGGGTTTCTTAATTAATCACGTTACGTACGTACGTAAGGCTATTTAATTGCATTAAAGTAGATATTAATTAAAATTATAAATCGGCCAACAACCCTAATGTAATAAAATTATTAAAATTAAAATTTGATCTTAAAACACTTGATGATTTCATCGTCCAACTACTTCTCTAATCAAATATATTCAAATCTAATTAAGTAAAATTTGATTTTTGAATGTCATTGTCCTTTGTAATAAGGACACTCTAATTCAATAATATTGTGCATTATACGCCTCATTTAATACTAATTATTATTACCGCTTGCCAAAAAAAAATGATAAATACAGCCCTTAGGGCTGTATTTAAAAGGGCATAAAAGGAAATAATTTTTCAATACATGCATTAATTGCATCGATGCAGGCGTAATTTGGGCTTCAAATTCTATGTTTATACTAAATTTGGAAGCTTTTAATGCCTTATATACAATGGGTTGTATTTAACATAACCGAAAAAAAAATACTAATTATTACTCCGTATTATGGAGTAATTTACTAGTAATAATTTATACTGATCAATAATGAGTAGATTATACAACAAGTGTAAATATATAACTTTGATTTTGAATGTTATTACAAAGTTTTCAAGTTTTGTTGTAAACTTTCTGATATTTAGTGTAAACTTATCGAACTAAATCACATAAATGTTTAAACCCAAAAACTTACAGTTACAACTCAACTCAAAAACTTGGATAAACTTAATAAATATACTCAAAAGTTCAAAAATTTTGAGGTGACTATGCATACAACTGGTGATATAATACTTAGTAATACTGTACAAAAACTCGTAAATATGATACAATTCTAAGAATTTAATATATATACTCCGAGTGTATGTATACTTATTTGTTACTCCGTACTAGTACAGTCATATGAATATAAAAAATTTATGCAACGTTATAGGGATTAAGGTTCTATTTGACGCGATATTTGAACAGTTTATTTGTTTTATTTGACCTAAATTTAGCTAATTTATTCTTGAATAAGTGTTTAACACAAAAATTAAGAAGATACGGTATTTCAATATTTTATTGAGAGACTGCCCTTATTGTATCTCTTTATATGTTATTCATACCAATTTTAGAGTTTAATACGTAGTGTATAAATCTATTAAGAATGGTTTGTGAAAATAAACGACTTATCGAATCAAAATTTCCAATTAATTCAAGCTAATTTTTCAACTAATTTTGTAAGAACAAAGCTTTGAACAAACTAAAAATCCACTTGATAAAGGCCGGCCACCGCCCTCCATGTAATTTTCTAATGTATGATGGTAGGATTAGTTATGTGTAGCTACTAGATATAAGTTAGGTTCTTTTGGACTGAAATTGACTGAATTTTAACTTATTAACTGAACTTAATTTAACTGAAACTGACTGAAATATAGAGACAAAATATGCCTCCTGGAGCTGAACTGAAACTGAAACTGAAACTGACTGAATATAAGTCCAAAAGAACAGGGTCATAGTACTGGCTATTATATGATTATAGTAGTAAACCTAACTATTATGAAGTGAAAGCTTATTGGACTAACTTACTAATCATCATACTTTGTTCTTCCTTTGTGTACAAGTAGGATTGAATTGTGAAGGTAGTAATAAACAATTCACAAATCCCTAATTATTACCATCATCAATGGATGTATATATAGAGCTCGTTTGGTTCATCATGGGAAGATGAAGTTATCGGAAACTTAAATTCACGTGAATTTGTATTTCATGGGAATTACAAAAATATTGTTTGGTTACAATGTGGGAAACAACTTCATGCGGGAAGTTCTACCTACTAAGGGGGACTTGGTGAGTAACTTCCCCATTGTGGAGGAAGTGACAATTCCCGGGAAGTGGGCATTGGGCAACCAAACAATATCCCAATTTATCAATTCATGGGAAGTTATACTTCCCATGATTTTATAGGGCAACCAAACGACCCCATAAAAGATTGGCTTCATGTACCTTATTCGATCACTTCTGTATACTTTTGGGAAAAAAAACTGAATAAAGTTAGTTTGAAGTACCGATTGAAATGAATGGAGTTGAATTGAACAAAACTAAATCAAATTTGATAGAGCTGAACTGACTAAAACCAAACCGAATCAAGTAGAATTGAGCATTTGAGCTAGGAGAAACTGGTAGTGAATTCGTTTATAAATTAAAAGGAAAACATACTTTTAAAAACACACGTTGTTACAGTTTTGTTGACTTATAATCTGGAGCCCACACCGACCCAAAGTCCCAAACAGATCCACCGTATACCATTCTATGAAAGTTAGCCACGAGAGGAGAAAAGATCCCAGGACTAGACACGGTCAGACGGGTCATAGGGAGAAGGGGAAACACTGAAGTTCATATTCAAAATCTCAACCTTGATGATGAATCACTTCCTCTGTCTCACTATGATGTTTCAACTTATATTCATTTGTAAAAAATATAATTCGAGTAATCAAATGAGAACATCTGATGAAGGGAGTACAACCTCTTAATGCTAAGGAGAAAGTGAAAAATCACTAAGTCACGAGACTCACAACTTAAGATCCAATTCCTTTTACCTATTTAGCCTCTGTCATTTTCAACTTTTTTCCAGCTCAATTCAGTTCAATTTCAAGAAGTTTATCCTATTTCAGTTACTTCTATTCGATTCATTTCATTTCAACCCCACAAAATGTATTTCAGATCGATCAATTCAGTTTCACTCCAATCCAATCCAATCCAATTAAATCAACATTTAACCTTCAAAACATTCAAAATCACGAGTATATAATTTGAAAAAAAAACTTGGGGTTAATCATGAGTATATATTTCAGCCATATCAAACTCATTTTATCTCAGTCAATTCAATCTACTCCAATCCAATCCAATTAAATCAACGTTTAATCTTCAAAGTGTTTGAAACTACAAGTAAATAATTCGAAAAAACATAAATTCTTGTATGAGATGGTCTCACAATAAATTTATCGTAAAACCTCTTACATAGAAGATAATTAATTTTAATATTAGTATTATATTTCTAAGACGATCTCACAGGAGAATAACCGTTCGAAGAAGACAAAATCTTGGAAGAGACGGTCTCTCAATAACTTACTCAGAAACCACCCTATGTCATATTCGTACCCTTAAATGACAACTTTGTTTTGTACCTGTTTTTATAACAAGCGTACCCTCTTTATATTTGTATACTGTCAATCTCATTTGTACTTGGTCTCTCAGTAGAGTGAACGAGAGACCGTCTCTCAGGAGACCTACCCAACCCGAGTCAATTAATTAGCACAATCTAAAAAAAATTCAAAAAAACAAACGTATAGTAGAATATGTGCACACAAAACGTGCATTGATGAGGTGAAAAACCATGACATCTCTTCCGAATTTCCCTCCCGATTTGCATTAATTACAATTACTCATAACTTCCCTCTCCCCCAATACTTAACTGCATCTACTCTCCCCCCTTAATCCCTCATATTTTACACTTCTTCTTCTTCTTCTACTTCACTTTCTTCTTCCTTCTACTAATCACTCCACCATTAATCCCAATCCCGATTCCGATAATTGTAGTTCTATTGTTCTAATTACAGAATTACGATTATGATTGTAGTTGTCTTGATCATGGAGTAGTTGATGAGGAAATCATGATCAATCTCGCAAACGGTTGCATTTTCCGCCATTTCTGTTTCTTCAGTGAGGTAATTCCGTGATTAATCTGATTTTTGATTTGTTTGATTCTGTTTTGGAGATCTCGGTGATCGATCAATCGGAAATCGGAAACCCTAAGGATTGATCGATTCTGATACGTCAGCTGTAAGAGGAGGAGTGGTAGTGGTGGTGGTGCTGCGATGGGGCAGTGCTACGGGAAGCCACCGGTGACGGCGGTAGAAGAGGAAGAGGAAGTGGAAGTGCAACCGCAGTCGCCGTTGCCGGTGTCGGAAGCGGCGGCGGCGGCGGTGAGGTCAGGGAAGAATACGCCGAATAGGTCAACGGCGGCGAGTCCGTGGCCGAGTCCGTATCCGCATGGAGGAGGAGTGACGCCGTCGCCAGGGAGAGCGACGCCGAGGAGGTTTTTTAGGAGGCCGTTTCCGCCGCCGTCGCCGGCGAAGCATATAAAGGCGTCGATAGCGAAGAGGTTAGGGACCGGGAAGCAGAAGGAAGGTACGATTCCGGAGGATGACGGTGGTGTGGCGAGGGATGTGGTGGTTGCGCCTCCTTCCCCGCAGCTGGATAAGAGTTTCGGTTATGCGAGGAATTTCGTGGCGAAGTATGAGCTTGGGAAGGAGGTAGGGCGAGGGCATTTCGGTCATACTTGCGCTGCGAAAGCGAAGAAAGGAGAGATCAAGGATCAGGTCGTTGCTGTTAAGATCATTTCGAAAGCTAAGGTGAAAATCGTCTGTAATTCTACGTATTCATCTTCATTACTGTTCAGAATTTCGAGTTTTGATTTGTTGCTGAATTGATTGATGTTTATATTTGTCTGATTTGTGATATTTGATTGGATTAGTTCCTGCTGCTACTGCTGCTGCTGCTGTAGAATATGTAGAATGTTTTGATCAAATCGAGTTTGAATGATTGTGTAATTTTTTTTATCGTTGATTGATGTGAATTCAGTGTGAACCTGATTCGTGGACCTTGTTGTCAGTCATTGGAAAACGATTATCACCTTCGCTTTGGGGCTGGTGTTGATGAGCTCAAGTAGATGTCGAATTGTCGATTGAGAATATCAGTTCTAGTGTATATCAGAATGTTAGGCCCAATGCTGCTGAATTGTTGTCTTCATGTTTCTTATTCTGGTTGAAATAAATGCACGGTCTGTTTCTAGCATGATTAAGAGTACTTAGTAGTTAGTAGTGACATTATTTCTTGATACAGACAAGACGAACCGAGGTAGGGTATATTATGTTCAAATTTCGGATGCATACATGTGTGCTGTCTATCCAGGTCTCTGCTGTTTTTTTTTGTGTTGATATATATCGGAGTCAAAGCATAATAGGAGTACTATTTTTCAAAAGCTGGTTTTATGTAGAAATATACTTCGTAGTTCTGAAGATAACCCACGGTTTTAGGGGCAAGTAGCGTGGTAGTCGTCGAGCGATGTGAACTAGCCACGTTAAGTCATGTTACATGACTCATTGATTGACGGTAAATAGTTTACAATTGTCGTTGATTTTGTTTATAGTTCTACAAGGAAGCCGAGTGTTACTTGATTTAGGCTACTCTATGCGCAGTGTGTTTCTATTTATCATGGTTATGTCTTTGGAAGCCAAATTGATCTATTGGTGTCTGATTGGTAGCCATTTGCCTTATGGGGCTTAGAAGTCGTTCTTCCCTGGCATCACAATTTGAGGTTGAAGGTCATGCAGAGCCGTAAAAATTTTTCTCTCTTGAAAAAGCCATCTAGAAAGCAATAGCTTGAATGAAATGTCGTGAGTTTAGGGTTACTCTCTGTAAGGCTGTTTTAATGTGTTCCGATTCTTGAACCAAACCTATCATAATCTGAGTTAGGAACTGCACAAACATGAGCTCTTTGTTTTCTTGCCTAGAAACATCATAATTTTTTTAATCGTTTCCCCGTTCTTTACGGGACTTCTTCTGTTTGTTTGACATGCCATAATTTTGCACGGCAGTATTCCGGATGCATATAAGGTTATCACGACTTTCCTTTTTTGTCGGTCTCCTTCCTTTGGATTCGAGGGTTTTCACATTAGTATTCAAATCCCCGATGCAATTCTTTAGCTTAAAGTTGACGTATTTATTATCCCATGTCGTAGAAATATAAGCAAACTAGCACACATTGAGTCTTGAAGCTGCTATAAGAAGCCAGAACCTCCTAATATATACTATATATCGGCATCACATGATGCCACACCTCTTATTCATCACTGCTTTTCACAGATTAATCTCATCAATACCTCTCTCCCTCGTATCATCATAGCTTGCGAAAAGTGTTCACATCTAAATTTCACTTCAGTCAAGAGTGATACGGATTAGTGATTTGAATTTGTTTGTACTATAGATGGCCAGTTTCTCATCATTTGCATTGACTGCACTTTTATTTGCCGTTTGTCATACCGGACAAAAGTTTTTTGTATCCGTAATTGGGTTGCAACATCTTTACATTTTCAACACAAGGATAAGGTCGAGCCAAATGTAACCAATGTATCCAATGGTCAAACCAATGTAACCTATTCTTTAGCTTGTAACCTTTCGAACCAAATTAAGAAGCATGTCTTTCACTCACAATTTGCAAAGGCAAAACTAAATTGGGAGCTATATTAGTAAAAGATTTGTCGCTCATGCTTGGTATTGAGCAGAATCTTCCATAAGTATCGGAGTAAAAACAAAATACGAAATAATATGGAATGAGTTAAAACAAAATACGAAGTAGTTTTTACTCTTCTTAGGACCCCCTTGATCTCTTTGGTCTGAACCTCCATTGTATTGGGACAACAAAATGGTCGTTGCAGGACTGTGGAGTTTTCTCTGTTTTTTTTTTGGAGCTGGCCGTTAAGACGTTAATTGTGTAATGGTACGAAGAGTAAAATAAACTTAGTATTCGTCTAAGTAAGAATAACACTGTTTTTTCTGTGTTAGTTCTTGTTTTCTAATTAGTTTCCGTTTGTCTCCTACATCAAAGCTTCCCTTATTTTGTGTTATGACTTGCGATACTCTTTTACCACATTCGGAGATGATCTCTTTTTAGAAACTTGATTGGTCGACAAATCATTTGTGTTGATCCCGAAGATTTACGGAACATAATCCCGATAAGCAATCGTAGTATAACATGATAAAACTTCCATGTAAATGCACTTTAAGTGACCATATCGCTAGTGTCCATAATTCGATTTGGCATACTTATAGAAGTTAAGAAGTTACTACTCCGTATTTATCGATTCCGGTCTTCCGGAAATATTTGATGACTTTCTGACTTCAACTTGCGGATACATTTTCTCCAGCCATTTACTTGTTTATGATGTATGTAATTAAGTACTCCGTAGTATTTATTTATGTCGTAAAATTTAACAACTTGCTGTTTTTGAATCAGATGACAACAGCAATATCAATTGAAGATGTCCGAAGAGAAGTAAAAATGCTGAAAGCACTCTCAGGGCATAGGCATTTGGTCAAATTTTACGATGCATGCGAGGACTCAAACAATGTATATATTGTTATGGAGTATGTGCTTTGTTACTGTTTCTGTTTATTGTTATATAAGTGCTACGAAGGCCATAGTTAAAGGAGATTCTAATTTACCTTGTACATTTGTTGATTGCCGCTCGGGTTGGGCTAATGGTCCACATATTTTTGTTGCATTTCTTTGACTCTCGGATAAATGGTAGTATAATTATATGTATTCCAATCAAAACTTCTCTAATTTTCTGTTTCCCTTTTGTGAATTCCACATACGGTATTGAAGTGACAACAGTTTGAGTGATGTTGTATACTTTTATGTCTTGCCCGATAGCATAAGCCGTGGTTGAGACTTGATAAGTATTACTACGGACTTTTAATCTGAGTTCCCTAACCTCAATCCTAGCCCAAACCTTACAATGTTGTTCCTAAACTGTTCTTGGAATACTTTTGATATATAAGAATCGCACAGAGACAGTTGTCTCAGATTCTGCTTCTGATCCCTTTCTTTTTTTGGCAGATTATGCGATGGAGGGGAATTACTTGACAGAATTTTGTCAAGGTAACCAGTTACTTGGTCAACTTAATTCATTGTCAATGAAATATCCCGATGTTCAATTTGTGTTGAATGGTTTTTGTTTCTGCAGAGGTGGAAAGTACACAGAGGAAGACGCAAAGGCTATTATTAAACAGATTTTGAATGTTGTATCATTCTGTCATCTCCAGGGTGTAGTGCACCGTGACTTGAAGCCTGAGGTAACATCTCTAAGGTTTTTAATGTTGCTTATGAATTTGTTTTCTCTCCTTGACGGCATGGCATAAGCTATTCTTACAATTTGCTGCCCTTGTGGTACAGAATTTTCTCTTCACCTCCCGAAGCGAAGAAGCTGACATGAAGCTTATTGATTTCGGTCTCTCTGACTTTATTAGACCAGGTCATTGATGATCTCTAATTGTGATTTCTCATTTTTAGACCAAGGCTATTGTCGTTGTAGTGGTTGTAAATAAATAGATTGAATTCTTTGTTTGGTGCAGATGAAAGACTTAACGATATTGTTGGAAGCGCGTACTATGTAGCACCAGAAGTTCTCCATAGATCTTATAGCTTAGAAGCTGATATTTGGAGCATTGGCGTTATCACATATATCTTGTTATGTGGAAGCAGACCTTTTTGGGCTCGCACTGAATCAGGAATATTTCGTACAGTGTTAAGAGCAGATCCCAACTTCGAAGATTCACCGTGGCCTTCCGTATCTTCCGAAGCCAAGGATTTTGTGAAAAGATTGCTTAATAAGGATTATCGAAAGAGAATGACAGCCGCCCAAGCTTTAAGTAAGTCGCTTCATGATTTTCTGTAGTTGAAGAAAGATGGTCTATCATAATCTCTTTAACTGTAGAAAAATCCCTTATGGTTGACATAATATGCAAATAGAATGTCAGCTTGACTATAACTATTGCTTCTGAGCAGATGCATTCAAATATAATCTGTGGAAATTTAGGAATTATTTCGACAATTTGTGCAATAATAACTCGTATAGTCATCATGTACTGCAGTTAATTATGGTGTGATTTGTGTTGTGCAGCTCATCCTTGGTTGCGAGATGAAAACATCCCTATTCCATTGGATATATTGATCTACAAACTGGTCAAGTCCTACCTTCATGCAACTCCATTCAAACGGGCAGCATTGAAGGTACAATCCTGTACTTGCAATATGATTTCAGACTTTCTACTTCAAATGTTTTTTTATCTCAGTATATAAATTTTATTGATGATTTGGCATTTGTTGTTGGCTCATGTCTCGTGGCATTGCTTTTTCTGAGCGATCACATTTATCTTGTGCCTCCTCCTACCCATAAAAGATACTCATTTTTACCTTTTTTTGAAAGATACTCCTTTGTTCCATTCCTTTTCAGCTCTCTCAGTTTTCCTTCCTTTTGTGTTCGGTTCACCTACTTGTAGTTTACGTGGTTCACCAAGACAATCATCAGAGTGAATTTCTTAGACATAAATTCGTAATCCGTTGCCTACAGTTTACTCTTGGTTCGTACGGCAGTGACCTACATAATTCCGAGTTTATGATATAGAAATGTGAGGTTGTATAAACTGTATTCAATGTATATGGTGAAATACCCCTCTTTGTAGTTATTGTTGGCTTTGCTGGGGAGATTTGTGGATTGTGTAGGAATTCCAGTCCAGGCGCCTTTAATGTTAAAGTTCAGGAGCTGTTGACTTATGCTTGTACTGGCCTTTCCTTTCTTTCTGAAAGTTCGGTTCTCTGTATAAAACAGAACTTGTGCCAGTGTTATTTTCAGAACTGAACTAAAACGGTTATAGAAACCCTTCTGTTGCGAGGTTGTTTCTTTTCGGTTTTATAATGAAGCTTCCAAGATATGTATCACTAGCCATTTTGTCTGCTTCTCATGTCAGTCTGTTACCAAAATTATTTTTGCTGTGTATCGGTACAGAATCAGCATACATACCACCATCTCACGGAGTTGTACTCTCTAGACTCTTATCGTTGGCTAGGGGTGAATGCTGTATAACCTTAAATTTTGGCTGGCCGGCGCAACCATAATTGGTATCATAATCAAAATAGGGCATTGGTTGCTTCAACTAAATCTGTTTATATGAAATGACTACATTAAAGATGCCATGATCGACTTTACTGTACTTATTGCATTCTACTCCTATATATTAGGAAATATATGCGGTTGTCAGGACACATTGTTTTATCGTCAGAGTTGTATTTCCTTATATGCTGTTTCTCTGAAACTCTAGTCCCTATTTCGTTTACTGCATACCATCTTTTCCGCTTCAACGATCATATATTGAGGGACCCTAACATGTACAGTAGTATCATGCTTTTCTATTAGTGATGATCTTGAGTACTTATATGTTGGTCGTCGGGTTAATAATTTTTTGATTTCATCTGAGTGATCTCCGTTTTCTTTTTTTGTCTGTTTCTCTGTGGCTGCAGGCTTTGTCAAAGGCTCTTACAGAAGATGAACTGGTGTACTTACGAGCACAGTTCCTACTTTTGGAGCCAAACCAAGATGGACGTGTTTCTCTAGAAAACTTCCGAATGGTTAATCTCTAACTTTTTCTCTCTTCCGATAATTGGATTCCCCTGCTTTATTAGGGAATGTATATTTTTCTATTTTACTACTTCCTCCGGTTTTTTATTTTCGCCCCATTGTGTTTAGCACATGAATTAAGAAAATTTGATAAATTATTGATAAAGAGATAAATGATGATGAAATTTGGTGACTAGACACCAATGAGTCATCAAAGTGAAGGGAATATAATGTTAGTTTAATCAATTCAATGGCATAATGGGTAAATAATAGAAAAGTATAAGGATAATATGGTAATATATACATGACAAATAAGGAAAGTTAAGAAGTGGGGCAAAAAATAAAAACTTGCCAAATAAGGAATACGGGGCAAAAATTAAAAAACGGAGGGAGTACTTCTCGTAAATAGGTAACTTTTATATATTTAACTTGTCTTTTTTTTTTTCTATGTTGAGTGCAGGCTCTTGTGAGCAATGCAACCGATGCAATGAAAGAGTCGAAAGTTCCTGAAATTTTAACTTCGGTAATAATATATCAGTACTTGATCTCTCGTTGGTTGGGAACACGGGACTTGAGACGAGTTTGAAATTACTTATATGCTTTAATGTTGTGCAGATGACGCCACTTTCTTACAGAAAGATGGATTTTGACGAGTTCTGTGCTGCTGCTATCAGTACACACCAGCTGGAAGCTTGAGAAAATTGGGACCAAATTGCTTCAATTGCTTACAACCATTTTGAACGAGAAGGGAACAGGGCTATCACAGTCGAGGAACTTGCAAGGGTACGTGGAACGCTACCCAGTATTATTATTTATTTTATTATTCTTTTTTATGATCAATTTCGAAGGTCAAAATATAGTGTTCTAATTTCCTAAGGTAAAATATACTACATCAAAATCAAGTGATACGAGCCCTTCGTAGAAAAATGAGAACCAAAGCCGGGAAAAAAAATCGACCACTAAATTCACGGTCAATAATAAATGCTAACATTAGCGGATCCATGAGAAAGAACACGGAAAATGTAATACTGTCAAAGTTTAGGCCAAAACAAAATTACAAATTACAACCTTTTATAAACTTTTTTTTTTTGTAAAATTATTTTCAAAAATTGATATTACCTTTATAAAACATAGAGTATCTGTTATATTTTGGTACCATAAATGACCTTTGGTGAGTAAAAATGGTAATTAAGTCGATAAAAATGCAGTATTTTAGTCACGGTTAATGCAAAATTGTAAAGGCAAGTCACGATGATCAATACGGAGTAATATATTAATACTCGATGCAAATATATTAATCATGTGCTTCGTGTTTATGTTTTGGTTGTTCACTGTGAAAATACAAATATTTATGCAGGAATTGAATCTTGGATCGAATGCTCATGCACTTCTAAAGGACTGGATTCGGATTCCTGACGGCAAATTGAACTATCTTGGCTACACTAAATTTTTGCATGGAGTAACTGTCCGGAATTCGAATACAGCGAGACATCAATAGCATCATCATCATCATCATCATCATCATCATTCATGATCTTATTATCCAATCCGATGCTGTGATGAAATGAAATGATTTCATTCGATAGATATATGCCCTATTTACAGCATGTAGGAAAAAAAAAGTTTTATTTTTTCCCAATTCGGGGAATTCGGGCATAGGTGGGAATGTGTATAAATTAAAAAAGCTCAGATGCCGGGTCTGGTTCGTCGGGCCGGGTCGGGTCGGGTCGGGTTGGGTTGAGTTATCGAGGTTGTTCAGGAAGAGAGAAATGTATTAATTGGGATTTTCTGTTGGCTCATTCCCGACGTTATGATTTCTTCTAAATGTATATCGGGTTTGAGCTCAAGGATTCGCCATGTATGTGTACTTTTTTCGGGTCATTTTTTTTTTTTTGCATAAAATTCATATTTAGGGAACGTGATGGGTTGTCGTGTTGGGTAACGACTAATGCTGAGTCGATGCTTGAAGTTCTGTATACAGTGTATGAGTTGTGTACTCGAGCCAGAAAGTTAAGTGACAACCGGACCAGACCAAACCAGAAGAATCCAGAGATTGGACCGCCCATCTGAAACCAAAATCCAAAAACTGGATCGGCTTGGAGTGGGTTCGGACTAGATTGTACCCTCTTAGGTCTGTTTTTATCCGGTTTGGACCCGAACCATTAGAGCTGTTCTTGTTTGGGTTTCTCTTGGACCGGAGTTTATAAGGTGAGGTTTGGATCAGACCGGTCGATATGGTTGGGTTGGTCTAGTTGACCGGTTTGGATTACTTTTTGATCACACCTCGTTGAAATACACGCCCGGGATGACTTTCTGGGGTGTGATTCATAGATAATCGAACCATTGAAAGACAACTAAAAGTAGTAAATCGTAGCACATATTGTTTGCGACGGTTTTTCTAACGTGTGTCCACTGGGCACACGTTTAAGATGTTAATTAACGCAAATATTATAAGGATGTTAATTAAGATGCTCATGATAATATCCGTGTCTTAATGTGTGTCCAGTAAACATACGTCAGAAAACGTATTTTCAAAATCAACTTATAACATCATGAAATGTTGTATTGATTATCCGAGTTCAAATCTCGTTTACATCATATTTACCTTGGGTTCGTGTCCCTTTTCTCACTAAAGAAAAAAGTGGTAATCATCATATATTTGGTATAAAAGTATTCATATGAATGATGCAGGCTGCTCAAGTAATTAAGTGCTTAAAACTTCATCATTCCACAATCGCAGTAAAAATTCAAGCAGCCCAAGTTAGAAATTCGCACAAATTGCACATATCCCATTTTCTACACGGCTGCTTGCACATAGAAAGAAAACCCCACTCAACAATAATCCCTATGACATCCATTATCGTTGCAAATTCTTGTTTAAAACAGACCTGTTTAAATTTAAAATGAGATACATACGATATATTGTGAGACATAAGACCTATAAACAGACGAAAGGAATGACCTGTCGAGTGTTTTAGTCTTGAATAAACGTATCCGTCGTAGGACAGACCAATTGGATGAATTATTGTTTACGTACATAGATAAGAAATGTATCGGTGTAACATAAGGTGCGTATGGTTTGAAATAAACACATTTAAAAGACATTCGACAATCTTTCGAGTAACGTCGGATCAGGGAGAATTCTTCGATATATATATATTCGAAATAAGACTATTTCAGATTTTTTTTAAAACTATCTTTAGTCATTTTATGTTATGCGGGTCATAGTTAGATGGCTAGCAAAATATCTTCTTTTTTTTTTTTTTTTTCGAAAAATCACCTGAAACGAGCGAATTTAAAGGTTATTATTCACGTTTTCGGGCCGATTTGGTCGCGAAATTAAATCTCTCAAATTTGCACAATAATCATTCCATACATTGTAGACATGTATCGGTGTAACATAAGGTGCGTATGGCTTCAAACAAATACATTTAAAAGACATTCGACAATCTTTCGAGTAACATCGGATTAGGAAGAATTCTTCGATATATATATATTCAAAACAGACATATCCGTCGTAGGACAAACCAACTGGATGAATTATCGTTTAAGTACATAGATAAGATAGATTTTGTGTATTTCAACATGATTAAGAGTTAATAATAATTAAGATAGCATAAGTTTTGTCATGAAGCATGCCAAATTGCCAAGTAATACATGCTCCATTTGCCTACATACAGGTCCTACAGATAGAAACCTGCTTCTTAATCACTTGGCTTAATGCCAAAAATTATTAATTAAAGTGATTGTGACAAATCAAACAGAGAATCATTAATCTTTCAACGATATATATATCTGTCACAAATCGACGACAGGTCAAATAACATCACATGGGTGGATAAAACAAACCTATAAAGTAGTCAATTGTTTGTCTTTATACAACCAACTGAGTGTTATTTGACTCGTCACAAACAAAAATTTGCAAATCATAAGATATGTATTAGACATCTCTTTTGAGTTATTTATCTTCGGTAACTATTTTTGTCGTGTTTCATTAAAATATTTCTTACAAATATTCATGAAATGGGGTGAAAAATAATGACCCGAGGTAGTAACATAAAGTCAAATTTCATGCCTCCTTGAATACATTTTAAGTACTCCGTATTTCTTTAATTTGATTTGTTTTTTTAAGTGAAGATCAATATGATTAATAATAAGTCATCCGTCATCTACAAACGATGTCAAATAGAACTGAATACAGATTTGTAAAAAATAAATAAAGAACAACTTTGAGACAAAAATCACTATTAGAATAAAACACTTCTGCATAGCCTTCTATATATTGCTGTTTATTGATACAGATTTGATTTGTTTTGTAATTAACGTTTTTATTATTATTGAAACATATTTATACTCTGTTGTATGAAAATAATGCTCATTTTGTAAATTTGTTTTGTTATTTAGTAGCCTATTTGGCGATCCTTTTTTTAAAAAAAAATTATTCTTTGGAATCGGTTGTGAAGTGGAACCGATTTCAATCCCAATGGAAATTTTAATTTACAACCGATTCCAAAGGGTGTTTTTCTACTAGTGTATGCACGATGTTGACAGAATACTACTTATTTAGAAACAAATTCTCTTATCGATTGATCTAAATTCTAAATACTTTTAAATGTGTACGGTATTAAATATTAATTAATGTATTATTGGAAAATCGAAAATGCCTATATTTTGAATATTTAGTAGTCAAGGCTACCATCTTTGATCTTATATATACTCAAGTAAACTTAAAATAAAAGTCTCAAATTAAAGTCACTATTACAAATAAAATGATTATTATTATTCCATAGATAAGACCAATCAATTTAAGGACATTAAGTAGATGATCTAAGGCTCTTTTTGGAAAGAGACATGTACTTTAGGGACCATTTTGGCTTTAACAAAGTCTACAAACATAGAATTTTCTTCCAAGTTAAACATCACCAATAAAAGACGACGAAACAATGAGAGTCGTAGATAATTCAGAAGAAGTTAGCTAGAAGAGAAAATAAAGAAATTGTAACTAAAACATTCTGGGTGACGGTTTCTGTTAATTTTTTACGGAAATAAGATTAGGTATTGATTATTTCGTGATTAATAGAATATTTCAGTAGGTATAAGTTTTGGGAAAAAAATTATGTAATTAAGATATTATTGAGGGTATAAAGTATCAATTTTCCCTAAAATTAATACCAGAATCGTCAATTTGTTACATCCACAAAGTAGAAAATAAATGACAGAATCACAGTCATCATCTCATTGTAATTTTCGAAGAATTTTAACTTTTTTTTTTTTTTTTTAATTCCACCAGCAAAGCGTGCACTTAATTAGTCACATTAAAACTAAAGGGACGAAAATTAAACTTATCCGTGTCTTATTAATCAGTAGACTAAGACATCTACAGTATCGAAGAATTTAACTTTGGCTAATATATAGTCTAGTACTAGAGGTGATGTTAACATAAGAAAACAAATAAACATAACAAGAACATGAATTTCCTTAAAAGGGGTCATATAATAAAGAACAACACCCAACATTTGTTGAACATGAGTGGGTTTGGATCATTTAAGTGTGCCTATATTTGTAGGACATACCCTTAACACACATGACCTACACTTGTGTGTGTGTGTCTTGGTCTAGTACCATACTTAATTGGCCTTAGCTTGCCCGTAACGGAAGGCCATTTGATCGTAAAACGTGGAGGACACTTTACCTCTAAAACTTGTGTTTTTAGGGCATTCTCATTTAATATATATATTACTCGGTAGTTGTTGAATTGAGGTCGACATAAAACTATTTATCGTCAATGGGTCCATATAAAAAATCGCTATTTCAAGCTGCAATTTTATTGGTTGCGACTTTGCATACTCGGTATGTTTTAAAAAATTCTAAAGAAAAAAGCATGACAGTGGTCATCAGTACGTCTCCAATCCACTCTCTCGAAACCAAGTTGATTCTTTGTAAATAGTTTGAATTTTTGAAATACAATAACTTCAATTTCGTGATTATTTTGGGAAAATTTATTCATATTTTTTTTTACCTCATCTACTTTTTTTTTCCTTCTGAATTATTATTGTTACTCCGTATAAATTATTATAATATTACTATGTGATAAATTTTATTGATGAATAAAAAAACAGTTTACAAAAAATTGGTGAGAAGCCAAGATACAAAAAAATTGATGAATTTATTATTATTATTAATTTTTTTTAATATTATAATGGAGAAATTTAATTGATGAATCAAAAAACAGTTTACAAAAAATTGGTGTGGAGTCGAAATACAATCTGAACCCCCACCCAGATTATTTTTTCCTTCAAAATTTTATTATTATTATTATTTTTTTTTTTATTATTATTTTTTTTTATAAAAATGAAACTGTTTATTATTATTATTATTATTATTATTATTATTATTATTTTATAATAAAAAGAAACGTACGTACCTAACCGTACTCGTGACTCGTGAATGATGCAAAATCAGAACTTTTGATTTGGCTCTATGCATTTTACTTTGGCACTCTTTTCACAATTTCATGCAGTCACTACTCACTACTCCACCAACTACTCAATGCATGTCATTTAATTACATCCAACGTCTTCGATTTTATGAACTCCTTTTCTTCTGCTTCTATTATTACCCTTACTTTATTATCATTCCAATTCGATACTATCCCGTGTATCACGTCATTGTACTCCTTCCCCAATCAATTCAAAATAAATATTATCGATATTATCATGACTCTAGTATATATTAGGAAATACTCCGCATAATAATATTAGAAATTTAGAATATTCTATAGAGAATATATATACTCACATCAGGAATATTCTGATCGAGAGTATTATTCTTGAAGACGGTCTACCATATAATGTACTCTGTAGCTGTTTTTATCACTAATAATAATTTTATTCAGTCATCTAAAATGATATATACCAGAGTGTTCTTCAAGACGGTCTACTATATAATGTACTTTGTAGCTGTTTTTATCACTAATAATCATTCTATTCAGTCATCTAAAATGAAGACGGTCTACTAAATAATGTACTCTGTAGCTGTTTTTATCACTAATAATAATTCTATTCAGTCATCTAAAATGATACCAGAGTGTTCTTCAAACGGTCTATTGTATAATGTACTCTGTAGTTGTTTTTATCACTAATAATCAGGGGCGGACCCAGGATTTTCGATAAGGGGGTGCACAATTTTTTTAATATACTCTTAATTTTCTCATTTTCTCTCGACCTCAATAAAATATTTCTCAGATCTATTATAGAAGCGAAAAATAAATAAAATATTGAGGTATTAGTACAGTATACTACTAATAATTTTGAAATTAGGTTTCCGACTTGCAAAATTTGGTAAGTTTTGAAGCTAGAATTTTGGGATAATTAATTGAATTAATTAACAAGAACGTAGTACTATAAAGTATAAACATAGACAACAAAACAATAAAAAAAATGACCATAAATTGAATATGCTCTGTATCAAAGAATTTAAATTTGCAAATTTGGGATATTAAAATTAGGCAAATAGTTAAGATTTAAACTCGTACGAGTAAAAAAATGAAAACGAAAAGGCACCGTAAATTAAAATAAAACACATAAAAAAGAGTTTGAAAAATATATCCATTGACAAATTTTGGAACATCAAGAATAAAAATTAAGAAGACATAATAATGTCCATATAGGGGATTGAACCCCCAACCAAATGGGCCAAATGCAAGGTACTTACCACTACACCCCTTTATATTCATTGCTTATTGTCAACATTGTTTTCTATTTGATGTATACTTTGAATAATTTTTCTTTAAAAATAAAAACCAAGGGTGCGCACTTGGGGGTCTGTGCGCACCCCTGGGTCCGCCAATGCTAATAATCATTCTATTCAGTCATCTAAAATGAAGATGGTCTACTAAATAATGTACTCTGTAACTGTTTTTATATTATCACTAATAATAATTCTATCCAGTCATCTAAAATGATATGACAGCCTACTAAAATGAAGACGGTCTACTAAATAATGTACTCCGTATTAGAGTGTTCTTCAAGACAGTCTACTATATAATGTATGTACTATGTATCTGCTTTTTATCACTAATAATCATTCTATTCAGTTATCTAACATGATATCAGACTCTACCAGAGTTCTAAATTCGATAGCAAATAAAGTTGTCCCACTTTTATTGATTATGAGGTACGATTTTATGTTATACTGGGTGTACCGTAGTTTTTTTTTTTTTTTCCTTCAACGAAGCGTGCACTTAGTCGCATTACAATATAAAAGAAGTGAAAATTCGAACCTGAGACCTACTGTCTCATAACACCGTAGAGTATAATTTTTGGGCATGCAAAAGTAGTATAGAGTATGTATGAAGTATTAACAAGTGGATGGACCGTCAAATGATAATAATGCCATATTTGGTCTGACCAAATAAAGAGAGTAGAGTAGTCAAAATCTTCAATGAAATTAAATGTTTGTAATTTTCGTATATAGCATTAGCAACTAACACCAATGTGAGTGCAATATTATATTTTGTCATGCTTGTGCTTTAATGAATTATTGTACTTTGACAAGTGTTCTACCTATATGAATCGACTTTTAGATCGTTAAAGATATGTAAAAACTGGTCGAAATTTGATAAACGGATGAAAAATTTAACTAAAAATCTGACAATGTTTATCAAATTAGTTGAAAAACTGACTGATATTCGATAAAATGATGTAAACAAAACGATTTACTTATTGCTGTAATAATCGAATGGGGTAACGGAACATAGAGTAAAACTTTTAAATTAACTGAAAAATTGGTCAAATACATTATTTTGATCGAATAATCTACCTGAAATATCGAGCCAAAAAAAACTAACTGGTCGTTAAAGGTAGGTAAAAACTGATCGAAATTTTGAAAAACTAACTGAAAAGTTAGCTGAAAATAATATACCGTTAACAATGTTTATCAAATTATTTTAAAAAATAATAAGTTGATATCTGATAATAAAATAATATAAATAAAGATAATTTACTCGTTAAGTCCGTTTATTTTGTTCTTGACTTCTTGTTAATGTAACGAAAATAAATCAACTAAAATTTTGGTTGAATACATTACTTTGATAAAATAATACTCTGTATAATTAAACTATCGAGCCAAACAGAACGATGACTACACGTATTATTTTTGTTTCCCATGACCAATAACACAATGCTAATATCAATAAATCTATAATTTGTCAACTTTATTTTGACAAGTAGTATATATATATATATAATATAATATACTCCCTCCGAGTTCCTATTATTGTCCCATTTGATTTTAGGATGAAAATTAAGATTAAGGAAGGGAAAATGAGTGGTTAAAAAAAAAGGAAGAAGAGAGAGAAATGAGAGAATAATTGTGAACCACACATTGATGGCCTAAAAAGAAAAGTGGGACAAATAACAAACTCAGCTCAAAAAGGAAAGTGGGACAATAATAGGAACTCGGAGGGATAATAAACAATCTAATAATAAAACAAATTTCTAGTTAGTTTGTCAAATTGAATTGGTTTAATCAAATAATAAAATATTAAATATCTATATTTATATTTATATTTATTTATATTTAACATATTTATAATATTGACTTAGTCAAACTACTTTTTATATAATATGATAGCATTAGATTTATCAAATAATTAAGCAAACAGTTGGAAGAAAATGATTAGTTAAGAGGTACTCAATCAATCGTTAATCAAATAATTAATAAAGAGTTAAATTGGTGGAGACCTACTTAAACTTATTTTAAAGGTAACCCTTAAATATCGATCTTAAATAAATTTAAAGTTGATCATATAATTAAGATAATGGTGAATAACTCGTACAAATTAGTAATCTTAAAACAGATATACCGACTTCTGATCGAGCACAAATTATAAAATATTAGGACAGTAATATATTATGTAGTTTTGTACGAATTAGTGTATTGTTGTATTTTTGATGCATTTTAATCTTAAGAGAAATATATTCATAATAAGAAATATCGACTTTAATTATAACATGAATTATAATTTATTTATGTATAAATTTATTAGTTTAATGAATAAATTTAGAAGCCTAGTTGGTATATTAAAATGAAGATAATTAAAGGGGTGACAATGTGACATGATGAGCATAACTAATACGAGTATATTCTCGAGTATATGACTACGTTATTTAAGCAGAGACGATCTCTCAACAGACCTATTCTTATTTTATATTTACCGACTGATAAAAATACATAAGAATTAGGTCGTTCAGATCATTATTTACCTTCGATAACATATAAACGTATATTAATACTAACAATCGACCTAAAAATTTGTTTAGTGTTAACTTGTTTGACCTAAATTTTACGAGTGACTTCATCGATGTATATATTTTTCACAAATTCTTGTATGAGACGGTCTCACGATAAATTTATTGTTTTTTTTTATAGGATTCGTCGATATATGATCGACATATTATTATATATATGAACTACTCTTACTAGATATTATAGATGCTCAAAGAATTAATGATTTAATATAAGAAAAAAATAAATTTGTTTGTATATGATTGGGTAGGACTTAAGAGTACGTACGTAGTGTACACCATAGAATAGAATAGGCCAAGAATGCGACATGTACGAACAATGACATCACACTCACAATCATTCACACCTTCGGTTATGGTTTCTATATTATTACAGATGTCGGTTAATTTAACTGGTAAAATTATGAAATATGAAACTGATAATGATATAATAGTTCAAATTTTGTTAATTTTGTATCTCAATTTAGTTCCTTCAACATCAAACAAAAATGATTACTCGATAGTTTTTGGTATTATTAGTTAATTCAATTGGTAAAATTATGAGATATAAATACCGATAATTATAGTTGAATCTCGTTAGCATTATATGTCAATTTAGTTCCTTCTAAACCAAAGAAAAAAGTTGTAATATAGATATAAAATAAAATATTTAATAGGGTTTTGAGTTTTAATAATCGATCTGTAATTTTAATTGAGATAAATCATCTAAAATGGTATTAAATCATAATTCGAGTTCCCATATATATGATCTCTTACTCTAATTACGAAGATACATATTTTATTATTCCAATACCGTAAAGATTTTGAAATTTTTGTGATGATATATAAGTTTATTTCCCTAATTTATTTACAATTATTGAAGTAATAATTTTTTATATGATTTTACCAAAATTACAAAAAAAAAAAATGTATAATGATCCAAAAAATCATGCTAAAAAACACCCATATTTGTTACCAAATGCTTGGTCAATAGTACACTTGTTATGAATAATTGAATATCACCTTAGAAATAGAACAAACTCCTTGGCACAAATTTGTGTTATTAAAGCTATTGTACGAGGATATTTATTTCCAAGAATTTTCTAGATATACCAAATGATTGGGACCGAGAGATCGATAATCAATCAATCAATTATTGAATTAAAATTAAAATGTACTCGTATTCGATATTTATTTCTCTCAAAATTATATAAAAAAAAAAAAAACTGAAAATACATTACATAAAGAAAGTTAATACTTCATAACCATGAATTAAAATGTATTCGATATTTATTTTTCTCGATATTATAGAAAAACAAACTAAAAATACATCAGTTTTCAGACGGTTTCACGGGAAATTTAATCGAGAAACAAAGATAAATCTTAAATATTTCATCATTATCATAATTAAAATTTCAAACCACAAACCAAGATCCTTAAAAGTTCTTAAAGATCTTAGACTAATGATCTTCTACTACAACCTCAATAATAAAAACCCTAGAACCCTAAAAAAATAACCAAAACCACAATAAAAAAAAACCTAATTAATTTACAATGACAAAAAAAAGAAGATTAATTAACTAAAATCTCCATCATTGATTGATTTAATCATAATTTTACTCATGCTTTAAAGCATCCAACAATAGGATTAAGATGATGATTTCCATGATGATGATTATTTCCATGATGACTATTTCCATGATATGATGATTTCTCTTGATCAATCAAACCTTGAACATAACGAAAATCTTCGACATGGCATGGTATAGTGATCGTACCCTTTTGATCAAACCCGTACTCTTCTTCGGCTTCTTTAAGTAGTTTCATGAACAATGGATGATTGAAATAAACAACGGGTACAACAAATCTTTGTTGTTCTTCATTTGTTTGACCTACTTTTATTGCTAAGTACCCTTTTGGCACTCCCAATCCACTTCTTGATGATCCTCCTCCTTGGCTTTGCACTTGTTTCTTTGCCCCCATGTTGGTGATTTTACGTGGTTTCAGGGTTCCGATCAGATCAGATCAGGTCAGATCACGTCAGACCGGTTAGAGAAACATTTTTGTATGTGGTTTTGAGGTTTGTGTTGTGTTAGGTAGGTGAGTATGATGGGTCGAGTCAGGTCAGATCAGGTTCAGGTCGGGTTAGGTCAGGTTTTAGAGGAAGAAGTAGCAAAACAAGAAGGTGGTTGTGGAATTATGGTGGGTTTGAGAGAAAGCCATGTTTTGTGTATAAAGGGGAGGAAAAAAGGGAGAAAAAGAAAGTTTTTTTTTTGTGTGTGTGTGTGAAAGGAATAATAATTTGAAGGGAGGAGGAGTGTATTGGTAGAGGTATGAGTGGGTTTATATACAAAAAATTGAGGGTGAACGGCGTGAAACCGTTAGGAAAAAAGTGTGACGGTGTTAGGATTTTGTAATTATTGACTTTAAGAAATTAAGAAATACTCTACCGTTTCATTTGATTGTTATCATTTCGTTATCACAAAATTTTGGGAGAGACGGTCTCTCAATAACTTATTGAGAGATCATTCTTCAGTACCACTCTATGTTCTATTCGTACCTTTAAATGACAACTTTGTTTTGTACCTGTTTTTATAAGAAGCGTATCCTCTTTATATTTGTATACTCTTTTATGTTAATCGTACCTACTTCTACTATGCTTATTACCACTGTTACTTCAATTTGTACTCAGTCTCTCAGTAAAGTTAATGAGAGATCGTCTCTCAGGAGACATACTCTTTGGTTTTTGGGTATTATTTATATGTGACTGAAATTGTCAACGTAACTTCTACTCCGTAATATATAAGATGAAATATAGTTATGTGGGATCTGGTTTAAATTGTCTAATCGAGTATGTTATAAATATGAAATTTTTATCATTTTTAGAAATACGTAAATAAAGATATAGATAAAAGAAAACCTGTATTGGCAAGTGTGAAAATGAAAACTCAAGGAAAATATTATTAAGGGCAAAGTGGGAATTTTAGATAGGGAAATATGGTTGTATATGTGTATAGTTAAGTAGGTTTTTGTTTATAATATATGAGTTTTTTCTAACGTGTTCAGTGGATATACATTAAGTTAAGATGTTAATTAAAGAAAGAATCACAATTATTATCAATTTATCACCAGAAATTGAAATATTAACTCATATTTACTCTACTTAAATAACATCATGATTATCTCTTTAATTAAAATCTTAATATGTGTCCAGCCTAATGAACATACGTTATAAAAGTCGTTAATTTATTTGTGATACCAATATACTAAATACTAAAAAATTTACATACCACATAAAATTTAAATACGAGCATCACGTTGAAATTATATATATGTCAATTTACATACGAGTATAATACTTAAAAAATATTATTTTCTCCAACTTTCTGAGATTTTTTTCGTAGACGATATTGCGCTAAATGTTATACCAAGCACAATATTCCCTATTATTATTTCCCTATTAGCATATAAAAAATAATGATAATTTGAATTTTGAAGTATTATCATTAATTCAATGGTTATTATTTTTTGGTACAAATCATTTAATAAGATTGTTATCATCATATGAAAATCTTAGATTTTGAAGTGTAGGTAAAGGTCTTTCATGATTAGGTATTCTACTCTAATGAATATAGTAATATTGGCATTATTATACCAAATATTATCTTTTAGTTATTTTGTTTATTTACTTCCATCATTAGCCAAAAGTAAAGAATATGTGCATTGAATTGCATTGTAACCTAAAAATTATATTCAAATATTAAGTTGTGAGATATTTGAGAATTTCTTCCATAAATGAAGAATGATTAGAATATCACATTATCACTTAGTTGCCTTCCTTATTAGTAAAAAAGTTTAACCAATTTTATTTAGTGTAAATCTGTTAAATTAAGTTTCTGAACTGAATTGAACATAAACTTTTAATAAAAGTGAACTGAACCAAAGTGGTTCATATAATAAAACTTTTTCATTCGTTGCATACACGAAGAGAAAAAAAAAGTTTGGTAATTGTAAATTTAATTTATTCAAATTTTTCACTTTACGGTATCACGAGATCCGAGGTCAATACATGCATTCGCCACTAATTGACTTGTTTTTAGCCTAAAAAAACTTTTTTAAAATTAAATCAATTTTTTATTTGTTTAAGATTATGTAGGTTTAACAAATTAAAAGTAAAATGACTTGGAAATGACAAACGGTATTCTCATATATCCAGTTGTTATTGTACCACCAAGACAAAGTTGTTGAGATTTTGTATACGGAGTATATATTTACCGAGATTATATTAGATTCTGAACTGAGTTGTACGAGTAAGTTTTTGAGCAAACATCTATGTGATTTAACTCGACAACTTTACACTAAAACACAGAAACTTTATAGTAAAACTTGAAAACTTTGTGATAAAACTCAAAATCATAAAACCAGTTGTACGTTATGTACACGGATTGTATAATGTTTTTATTGAAAGATTACCTATACATTACCGACAAAATCCGTAATTATTCCGTGAACTTTAACGTATAGTAAAGTTCAAAGATTAAGAATAATGATCCAAAATCATGCTTTAACAAACGGCTTAGTGGTAGATAACATACATTATATTAATGTCGAAAGTTAATTACTTTTGTTAAGATAATAATGAGTGTGGGTCCAAAAAGTGGGTTGCATAGGACTATATAGGACTAGTACTAGTAGTACATATAACAAAGAACAAAAGCATGTACTCGAACATTGTGGGTTGAAAAGAGAGCATCTTCAATCACATTTTAGACCCTTTTCACACTTTTGATTTATAAATTCAAAAGTACGTAGATCAGTTGATAAAGGGTTGTTCTAATTTAACCAGATGTCGATCTTGAGTTCAAACAAAATCTTATACAATGCAACAGATTAGAAGTGTTATACTCCGTATTATATACTAGGAGTAGTAATTCATCAAAATGAAGAATTTCACCTGTATGATCTTAACGTCTTACGTTTTGAATCCGCGTTCAACTGATGTTTAGCGAATGAAAAAAAAAACGTTATCAAGGTCTCTTTATCCCCATGCATGCGCGTGATGGGTATTGTACGGAGTATAGAATTATTGTTTGTTGACCGGTCTCTTCTCTTGTACTTGTTCTGATCTATTAGTCAGTTGTCGAGGACTCAACAGACATTTTTAGTTATTGAACCTTGGGAAACGTAACATATCAGAAGTGTTACTATTCATTCTTAAAATTTTACGAATACATTCTTAGTTGAATAACCTCGAGAAACATAGCATATCAGAAGTGTTACTATTCGTAAGATTTTACTATGAATTGAATTAGGGTTAAACAGAAATTAGGGTTTTGTTGGATTATTAGGGTCCCTCAAAATTGTTCATATAGACCCGGAAATGGTGCTAATTTACAATTGTTGTGATTTGGTTTGTTGGAAGATCTCAAAGGCCAACTTTCTTGGATTTGTGTTTGTTTGCCCCTTAATTAATGGTAAAGGTGAAAGAATTCTTGATTTTGATACATTACACCATCGTTTTTTTGATTTGAGACGACTTTTTTTTATTATTAGTTATTATACTAATTGTGTTTATTTAGTTCGAAACATGAATCATCGATAAATATAGAAAACTACTATCATTAAATAATTGATTCGAACGACTGAACGAGATGACTAATTGTTAGGATATATGAATACATGCATAAGTTAGGTTATAACACATTTCTACCACGAATGCAATTAGTTTGATGGAATTGAGTTCAACGGTTCAGCATATCGTGAATATCCATACGTGTTTTCCTTTGGTACAAAATATATTCATATGAATATTCTTTAGGTTCGAAAATTGATAAGAATTGAACTCTCGATCTCATCTGATAACTAAAGTAAATTTTTATTTTTTATTTTTTTACTAGTAGGAACATAAACGTAGGAAGTGAGTAAAGTTTGGTCCATGAATCCATCTAGAAACAAAATTAATTAGTTTAATGTGCACTAATAGTAAAAAGAGTAAAAGAGAAAAAGTGTAACTAAAGAATAGAATCCCAAGGTAACTATCCCCATTGAAATAGGACACTTGGTTGGCTCCCAATCTATAATTAGGTATCCGTTACGATTTCTGTTTTAATTTTGACTCGTTTATTCGCCATAAAAACTCGTGTTTTAAAGGCTAATGATACATTTATTTTCTGTCCTTATTTACTTCGATTTTTCTAACGTGTATCCACTAGACCCACGTTAATTAGTATGTTAATTAAGGAATGAATCACCGTTATGTTGTCTGAGTATGGTAATTAAGAGTTGGTATTTCAATTTATCGTTATGATATCATTGTGATTTCTTTCTTACTAGGCACACGTTAGAAAAACCGTATTTACTTATATTGGTGTTAATTAACCTGTTTATTCAGCTTTAATATGGATATATTTGTTTTAAGAAAGACGAACTGTCTGAATTATAATATGGATTCTCAAGATTGATTGCATATCAAATATCAATAAGTTTTGAATCTGCTTTTGATTAACTTTGTGAATTTATGGAATCTTGTAATCATGTACTTAATCTTGTAATCATGTACTTTTAATGTATGATAGAGCATCAATATTGGATTATCCTTATCCATCTTTTTACTTTTCTATAACATATTATTCGGCCTAATACCTTTAAATAAGTTGCACGATACTAATCCTCAACTGAGACGATGAATTGGTTTAGATTTGTTGTTACTACATGCATTATGTGCTTTTAGGCTGTTGATAGTATATGGGAAGTTAGAGTTGAGGACAATCTCATTAACCATGGTCAGATTGTCGGAAGTTGATCTAATATAATGACCACGTTTCCCCTCAAAAAAAAGGTTGTTGATAGTAAGTGTAAAGTTAAGTGAGTACGAATTGTAATTTGAACACTAATCCTCAATTGAGGGCTCGTTTGGTTCACCATGGGAAAATGCAGTTACTGGGAACTTAAATTCACTTGAATTTGTATTTCATGACAATTACAAAAATATTGTTTGGTTACCATGTGAGAAGTGACTTCGTGCGAGAAGTTCTACACACCAAGGGGGCTTGGTAACTTCTCCATTATAGAAGAAGTGACAATTCTCGAGAAGTGGCAATTCCCATGAAATGGACAACCAAACAGCTTCCAGAAAATGCAATTCATGGGATATTGTACTTCCCGGTAATTAGATGAGTAACCAGACGAGCCCTGAGACTATTTCATAATCATGTTTGAGTGAGATGTCTTTAATATAATTCGTACCATTTCCTTTTTGATATACTTTATAGAGCAGTTTCACTATGTCATACAAACAAATCATATGTTATACTCCCTCCGATTCATTTGTTTCTTTACGTTTGCTTTATCACACTTGTCAATGCACGTTTTGTTTTGTTTATATTGTTATTCACCCATTATTAAAAATCGTAAAAGTTTGATATTCTTAATGTACTCATTAAGACGATTAAAAGAAGATCTCACCTGACTATGTTTTAAGTTATACACTTGAAGTTATAATAGAGATTCTCTTCATCCATGAATAATGCCAAAAAGTAAACGTAAAGAAACAAATGAATCGAAGTAACTACTATATAAGTTGTTATGATGATGATGAGGTTCGAATCAGACTACGATTAAGTATTACTCTACATCTCATGACTTTATCAACTAAGTTAACCAGTAATGCACACGAATCATGTGTGAGACGGTCTATAAAAAGATGCTAAAAGTGAAATGAGAGGGTCTTGGCCTCTTGGGTAATGTTGTGGTTGTTATGGGCCAACCCACATCTTTTAAGATTAATTGAGTCACACACAAGCGGTTTATATATATTGGGCTAACGTATTTCTTGGCCTCAAATGAAAAAAAAAACATGGGCTAAAGCATCGCACTAATTGTTTGGTCAAATGATCTTTATCTAATTTAAACGTTTATAGCCCAAAAATCAAAATTCAAATTATCTGAAACGGTCTCACATCATAGAACGGTCTCTTTGTATAAAAATAATAATTCATTTTTTATCAATAATAAATGAAGTTAAATTTTCACGTAAATAAATCGTCTCACGCGTGAGACTGTCTTACACTATAATTTGTGCTCTCCCGTAAGAGGTTGTAACTAGTTACACTATAATAAAGATAATGATATGAAAATCAAACCCGTTACTTCAGAGACGAGACTTGAACCCTTATTATATAACCCGTTATTATTCTAAGTCACAAACCTTAATCAACGATTTATATATATACTCGTAGTAATCAACATTCATCGCCAATTTGATTCTCTTAATTAATTGATGAGATGATAATGGTCGATTTGTGACCTTATTTGAGGATATATATGTAAGTGTTATACAAAGGTATTTTTGTGCTATGTTATATTCACGATATTTTTTTCACCTGATCTGTCAAATCCAACTTTTTTTCGAATACTGACAAACAAAAAAAATTGAAATATTATGAGTCAAGTCGATTTTTATTGCAATGTCACCAATAAAAATGAGAAGTGACACGAATATGTATAACCTTAATATTTTTATTAAATAATTCAGGTAATTTAATATGATATCAGAGCAAACGTAACTAAATGTTCCCCTCCGGTAATATAATAACCGTGATTAATTTCTTTATATGAAATCGTAGTTTTATTACAAACCCTAAATAGAATTTTAACCTAATTTCGTCTCCCTTGTGAC
Source organism: Agrostemma githago (assembly GCA_958450325.1). NCBI lineage: Eukaryota > Viridiplantae > Streptophyta > Magnoliopsida > Caryophyllales > Caryophyllaceae > Agrostemma > Agrostemma githago. The sequence goes on along the minus strand of OY288241.1, from coordinate 79,696,347 downwards.
GATATATATAGCTAATTAATGTAAAATAAATTACACTATTACATGAATCTTAAATTTATGAATTACAAAGGCAGTTTAGACCTAGAGATTGAGAGAATCAAAAAGGTTGAAGTAAACGATGTGTTCATTTATTCTTGTGCACTGATTCTCTTGGTTGCTGTCTGCATTATTATCATAGGTTTTCTCCCATCAACAATTAAAGTGAACATTCAATTAATTAATTAATTAATTACTATTAATAAATCACATTTATGGGTGGATTTCCAACACCATTGTCTCTTTAATACAATACTATCATATTATCACGAGAAATTGATATATTAACTCATACGGTAATATAATCACAAATTACGAACACAAAATATAATCACGATTTTCGTTTTAATTAACATATTAAAGAGTATCTAGTGGACAGATGTTAGAAAAATCAGATAGATGATATATATGAAGATTAGTACTATCAAATAAGTTCGTTACTCTGAGCGAATGAGACACAGAAATTTGAATAAAACCGTTAATCATACTTATTAAAAACATGATGAACGATCTCATCGTAAGAGCATTATAAGATGAAAAATCTCTTGAAAGATCTAATCATTTGTGTGCTAATTAGCTAGATCTAATCTCCGAATCAAAATTTATTCCAAATTCAAATGTAGAACGAGTGAACGACAATCATACAATAAAATGTTACTCCTATATAATAATTGTCATTTCGAAAAACAGTCTCTCAATTAATCAACTACGAAAATATAATTAAATGTTACAAAATGGTCATATAAACAATACATAATAATGCATGCATATCGACTTTTTACCCATCTGAGAACTCTCTTATTTCAACCATTAAATAAAACGTAAATTAAATCTAATTTATCTAGTACGGAATATAATAGATCCAACAAAAAGAACAACATAGACTAACAAAGAAATTAATCTAATTTTAATTATTTAATTTAATTACCCACATAACAAAAAAAAAACCCTAAAAGTTAATAAAAATATAGATCTTAAAAATTAAAATCACACGCATGGAAAAACAAAAATAATGATGAAGTCATGATGAATTTCAGATTCAGATTCACTGACAAAAGAAAAATAAACCAACTTCAACAGAGTAATGATGATAAAAACTTTTTATTTTTTCTGAACACATACACTCTCCTTTATTACCATATACCTACCCTAAAAAGTTCAATTTTTTTCATCATTATTCCAATCATTATTCACAAAAAAATAAATAAATACATACATATAAGTATTTTTTTTAAATAAATAAATTAAATTTACTATATTTTTCATAAAAAAAAATAAACACAAAAACTGCTATGAGACGATGACATCTGGTTTGGGTAACGGATATAATTGGGGGTTATGAATAAAAAATAAAAATAAAAATAAACATAAAAACTGGTATGAGACGGTCTGGCTGGTCCGACGACTTGACCTAAGGTCAAAAATTAATTCTACTATATTTTTCATTAAAAAAAACACAAAAACGGCTATGAGACGGTCTGGGTAACAGATATAATCGGGGGAATGGAAATAAAAAAAATAAACACAAAAACTGATATGAGACGGCATCTGGGTTGGGTAGCGGATATAATTGGGGGGAATGAAGCCTGGTCCGGCGACTTGACCTAAGGTTAAACCGATTTGGGTTAAACCGATTTGGGTAACCAGGCAAGTCCTCGAGCCAGACAACATTCCCCTCAACACATGTGCTCCCTTTGATTTATTTTTTTTTTCTTCATCATAGTATGATTTTTTTTTGGGTGGGATGAATATATATAGGAAGAAATTGTGATATTAAAAATATATAAAAAAAAAAATATGAAAAATTTATTTATTTATTTATTTTATTTTATTTTTCTCCCATGAAATTAGGCTTCTTTGTAGGGGGAAGAGATAGTGAGAGAAAGGTGAGAAAGGAAGATGAGATGATGAGGGTAAGTGAAGCGGAATGTGTGGGGGGTTGTTATAATAAGAGCAAGAGGGAATTATGGAATTAAATAAATAAAAATATAAATAAATAATTTAATTAAATAATAATTTAATTTAAAAAATATTCTCCTATATAGTCGTATAATAATATAATGTTTATTTAAGTATGGATGTGACAGTCATAAATAAAAATGAGTTTGTTTTATATCGTGAGATTGTATTTTTGTATACAAAAATCACAGATTTATTACTAATAAATGAGTGATATTTATATATATTAACAACCAAATGTGTTTATTTTTATATTGCCTGAGACTGTGTTTTTGTATAAAAAAATCAAGGATTTATTATTGATAAATGAGTGATATTTCATTTAGTACTCGTATATACTAACAGCAAAATGTGTTTGTTTTATATTGCGTGAGACCGTGTTTTTCTGTAAAAAAAAATCACGGATTTATTATTGATAAATGAATGATATTTTATATATATATTAAAAGCCAATTGTGTTTTTTTTTATATTGCGTGAGACTGTGTTTTTGTATAAAAAAAATCAAGGATTTATTATTGATAAATGAGTGATATTTCATTTAGTACTCGTACGTATATACTAACAGCAAAATGTGTTTGTTTTATATTGCGTGAGACCGTGTTTTTCTGTAAAAAAAATCACGGATTTATTATTGATAAATGAATGATATTTTATATATATTAAAAGCCAATTGTGTTTTTTTTATATTGCGTGAGATTGTGTTTTTGTATAAAAATAATCAAGGATTTATTATTGATAAATGAGTGATATTTCATTTAGTACTCGTATATACTAACAGCAAAATGTGTTTGTTTTATATTCCGTGAGACCGTATTTTTCTGTAAAAAAAAATCACGGATTTATTATTGATAAATGAATGATATTTATATATATTAAAAGCCAATTGTGTTTTTTTTTATATTGCAAAAAAAATCAAGGATTTATTATTGATAGATGAGTGATAGTTATACTGTATATATTAACCGTCAAACGTATTTGTTTTATATTGTGTGAGAGTAGTGTGAAACTATGTTTTTGTATAAAAAAATCACGGATTTATTTAATTAAACGAGTGATATTTATATATAGTAACGGAATATTTCAAAACGTGAGACAGATCAGTAATAATATATGAGTAAATAAAAGCTTAGGAAAATAATAATGACAAAATAGACCTTGATGATAATGTAACGTGAAAGTGACCAGGACTGATCGAGTCCACGACTTCTCACTTCTATAAACAGTCCACACTATGTATATTGTGTACGCATTTGACTATTTACCGTAAAATCAGTACAACTATTTTACACTACATACATTTGCAAAAAGCATTTGGTCTTGAATTTATATTTTTAATTACGTTAAATTTTTAAAGAGACGGTTTTTCAATAAGATCTACTATCCATTTATTTTTCTCAAAATTTAGAGTTATTTAACAGAAAATATAAGAAAATATTGACCTATACAGTACTACAGTACTATATATACAGAATTTGTTTTACGATATATTTATATAAGACTGTTGTATAATAAACCTACTATTATATTGGTTATAATAAATCAGGCTTAAAGTATTTTTTTCCCTTAAAACTAAATAATAAAAAAGAAATTTTATTTTGTTTGATTTTTAGAGTTTTTTTTGTATCGTTTCAAATTGGATAATATTGTTTATGCCGTAAGACTTTTTATCATTTTCTTGATAAAATAATAAAATGATTAATTCGCTGATATTACAGCAGAACTACTCTGTACGAATGTACTATATGTACGAGTTTTCATTCGGTATGAGTTCATCCTCTCACGGACAACATATATAATTCCTTATTACTTTCAAAGTACGAAAATTGTACGATTATTGGAGTATAATATAACTGATATAAAAATAGAAATAATTTGTTTAAAAAAAAATTGAATTTAAATGCTAGATCCGTAAAAAAATGAAAGACAACAATTATTTAAGTTATCGACTCGTAATATATATATTTTTTTAACTCCAATTTAAATTGATATTAATAAGAAGTGATTGAAAATTGAAAGGTGGTGAAAAGATATGATGTGTCAATGTAGTCACCAAATTTACCTGGATAAAAATACCGTAGCCTTTAGGGGGGTAAAAAAATTGAAGATAGGCTGGTCATACAAGAAAATGCCGTAACATGTCATTCAGTGTCACAATCAGTTAATTACAGTAGTGTAATTAATTTTGTTTGTGGTAAAAAAAAAGATTTAATTTCATTATTGGGTAATTAATTAAACCTACCACATTTTTTTTTAAGTCCACGGTAAAAAGGTGACTTTATTGTTTTCAATGAAAGGTTAAATGTAGGTAACCTAACTTAGGGCCATCAAGGTAGCTACAGTGTAAGTGTAACTTTAGTTTGACCTAATAATTCTAAGATTTAGGTTAGTCAAAATGATCACTATCTGAATTCGGGTCGGGTCGAATCGATCAACTAGAAAATTTATTTGATTTCATTTAGTCTTTTTCAGGAAAAATAATCTTTTTTATTTACTGCAAAAAAAATATCCAAAATGAGTTTTGCTGATCTTAAACCCTTTTGATCCTATTCTTTTGAACTGAAATAGACTGAACTGACCAGAAGTGAGCCGAAAATATGAAATAATTGAGGTGAAATGAAACTCGTGAGGATGAACTGAACTAGATCAGATGCTCGTGAGGTGGAAGTGAACTAGATAGAAATAAACTGAATTGAACTAAAATGAACTGAAAAAAGTTCAGAAGAGCATAGCCTACAGTATAGCACCACGAATAGTAGTACTAAATTCGAGTATTTACAAGGATTTCTCAACTTTAGTCGGCACTGAGCGAGTAACACTAAATCTAATAATCTGACCATCTGATCTTCGTTATGTTATTACTTACTCTGTAGTATTTCATCTCCTCTGTTAATATATTTTTGACATTATTCTGTATTAATCACCACTCTGTATTAATATTAATAAAAATATACTTGTGCAAGTTTGATATGGAATATATTTGATTAACCATTTTGGTAGATATTCAAATTAATATAGATTAATAGTTGTGATGAATAATTAATTAATTAATTATTAAAAAAAAACATGACAGTAGAGGTACAAAGAGAGAGAAGAGATCAGAGGTGTAGTGAGTAGCTGTAAATGAAAGAGTAAACTGACATATAAATCAAAATGTAATAAATACATAGAAGAAAAATTAAACAAAGGAATTGTACTATTTATTGTATTTTATTATCGATAAATTCTTGTCTGTTACGAATATTCCCGTCACAGATTTATAACAGATCAAATAACGTTCCCACTGGTAGATAAAACAAACAATCTTATCAAAAAATATGGTATTAATTATTTGATCCGACATCAATTTGCAACAGAAATATCCGTCACAAATTTATGACAACTCAAATAACGTTTGCGTTGGTAGATAAGACAAGCAATCTTATCAAAAAAAATATGGTATTATTTGACCCGACATCAACTTGCAACAAAGATATCCGTCGTAAATTTATGATAGCTCAAATAATGTTCGCACCAGTAGATAAGACAAACAATTTATCAAAAAAATATGGTATTATTTGACCAGATATCAATTTATGATGAATATATTCGTCACAAATTTATAACAGCTCAAATAATATTCCCGTTGGTAGATAAGACAAACAATTTTATCAAAAAAATATGATATTATTTGACCAGATATCAATTTATGATGGATATATTCGTCACAAATTTATAACAGCTCAAATAATATTCCCGTTGGTAGATATGACAAACAATTTTATCAAAAAAATATGATATTATTTGACCAGATATTAATTTATGACGGATATATCTGTCGCGAGGGAGACCGTGTTGTTGATGATAAAAAAAAAAGGGACCATGATGAATTAAAGAGTTTGGAATCAAAACCTTGTGTTAGTAAAGAAGGTAGCTGAAATTGAGTCAGTTGAGTGGTTGGATTATTTATTTGCTCCAATGATAGTAACTTGCATTTAATGTTAGGAATGTTTATACACATAATATATATACCTTCTTAATTTATTCTAACCCTAATGCAAATACTATCACATTATTCATAATATTATTATGAATTATGATAATAATCTTTTAATTATTCACATTTTTGTGTAATCTTTATACAATAGTTTGAAATCCACTACTGGATATGGTAATTTCAAATACGTTGTAACTTTTTCTAATAATGAACTGTTTTTTCTTTTTGTGCTAGCTAGTGGCACATCTCGAATAGACGTAAATGAAAAGTTTGAAATTGATATCGTTCTTCAATAATTATCCATGATATATGAAGTATTTAAAAAGTAGTATCAATAATCTTTTAGCATGTGTCCACTGGCCAGTGCCCTAATTGCAACGTTACACAACTTCTACTGAATTTGTTCGTCAGAGTCATTCTGCCCTAGGATTATGTTTATCCATAATAGTATATGAAATATTTAATACGTATCAAAGCTCTTTTAGCATGTGCCCAGTGCCATAATAACAACGTTAAACAGTTTCTACTGAATTTGTTCATCAGAGTCAGACATTCTGTCCTAGGATTATGTTTAAATTAATTGATATGAATACAATTTCGCGAACAAAAATAATTATAAACTATGATGTTGATAGTATATCAGCATCGAACCTCATCAAATCATGAATATCACCTCTGATGAACAAAACCGATAAAATTGGATCTTATATATTGCTTCATATCATATGAGTTCTCAATAATCATACTACATTCATACTCATATAATGACATGGTAAGTTGACAAGACTAAGTTTTGAAATGTATGTTCAGAAGTCAATAAAGGAATATGAAAGTAGCCTTTGGAGTCGATTCAATCGATGGCCTTTCCACCATGTATTTTTCCTTGATAGATCCATTTCATTTCATTTGTGTAAGACTATTTATTGCTTCAACTTACAATTGTCCCTATTTTATTTTGAAAAAAAAATACAAAAATTCAGAGAAAACGATATCTTAATAACGTTATTGAAAGATCTCTCACATGATGAAGGGATGAGATTATTTGAGATTCATTTTTCATGCTATGACTTAGATCGATCGAAGACTGTCTCTCGGGAGACTAGTAAGGCTGTAATCCCAAATATGGTGTTGAGAATAACAATAATTCTCATTTTAAGCTCGATTAATCGATGATAACTTAATCCTCATGTTAAGATCTATATATGTTTTACTTAAATTTCGTTATTTAGGGCCACTTATATGTCATACAACAACGATATTACACCAACCAATTCAAGTGAGAAAAAACGATAAGGAATGCAAAAGGGTCGTATTTGAAAGTGATAATAATGAAAGTAAACGATATTAGCTCCAGAAAAAAATCGTCTGTATCTTGTGATTCAAATAAACCGTCTCGCACAATATAATTATTATTACTAAAACCAAACACAATTGGGAATGTAAAGGGGGACATCAAAGTGACAAAGGGACTAGACAATTCAAGCTCCAAATTTCAAAACCACAAGTAATAGTAATAGTAGTACTTGGTTATTAATTACTATGCATTTAGTACTAAAAAAACAGTATTGAGAAAAGGGAGAATAGTGCATGAGAAAGTAATACAAGTAAAAAAAAAGTACTCCAACCTTTACTGTCTCTTGCGACGAAATATCTGTCATAATTAAATCGTTATTCATCAGGAATAACAATGTTTTTGTATTAATCTATGATCTATCTGAATGGGTGAATACTTAACCCGTTATATGAATACGACAGATATCTTCATTACAGATACAAATTTGTGGAAAGGTAAAGAGGGAGGAAAGAAACAAAGGCCTAAATGTCAAATCCCTTGCATCTCCAGCACACTTTGTCTACCTACTCTTCTTTTATCAGTCTAGCTCTTTTATGATGGATATATCGATAGTAACATCAAAACAGGTTAAGTAAGATATCAAACACGGAGTACTACATATAGATAAAGATGAATATTTTACTAGCCTCGAATGAAACACTTTATTTTTATCTTTTTTACGGTGTACAATACATAACTTAACGAAAGTTTATGACTGATATTTTTGTCACGGACACAAATTTGTTAAGTTTTCCTCAATTATTTAATGCTTTACCTTTTTTTTTTATCTCTTAATCATCATCATTACCTCGCAATTAACACTTTCACTTTTCTAACTACGACCTTGTCATTATTCATCTTGTCTCTATTTTCATGTTGGGTTCCTTGCACTAAGTTTAATAAATAAACATTTATTAATCACATTAATTATATAGAAAATAAAATGACTAAATGAGTTTATAGTATAAGGACCTATAATAGACGTATTAATACGTTACAGACCTCTACTACTTATGATATAGTTAGGGTACGAATCCCGTCAGCATTATAATCGTACTCAACATTTGAGCTCACCTTTGTACGGTCCAAATACCAACACCTACGGAGTAATAGATCAGATTAATGCAAAATAGACGTATTAATACGTTACAGACTTGTAGATGTCAGCTAGCTTAGTTGATAAGGTTATGAAAGATTGTATTGCTAGCTAGTTAGTTACTCATGATATAGCTAAGGTACGAATCTCTCAGCATTGTAATCATACTCAACACCTGAGCTCACCCTTGTACGGTCAAAATACCAATACCTAATAGATTAATGCAAAATAGATGTATTAATACGTTACAGATCAGACTTGCAGATGTCAGCTAGCTTAGTTGATAAAGTCATGAAAGATTATACTGTTAGCTAGTTAGCTGCTCGCCTACTCATGATATAACTAGGGTACAAATCCCGTCAGCATTATAATCGTACTCAACACTTGAGCTAACCCTTTTACAGTCCAAATACCAACACCTAAACGATTAATGCAAAATAGACGTATATTAATACGTTACAGACTTGCAGATGTCAGCTAGCTTAGTTGATAAAGTCATGAAAGATTGTATTGTTAGCTAGTTAGCTACTCATGATATAGCTAGAGTACGAATCCCGTCAGCATTATAATCGTACTCAACACTTGAGCTATCCCTTGTCCCGTCCCAAATACCAATACCTATTAAGGTGCATGGCAAGGTTGGGCATGTCACATGTTGTGTTTATTATTGTAGTATGAGTATGTGAATTACATTTACACAGATTTGTGAATCCCTGAGAAAAGGAGATGAGATGAGACTCACAAAAGGAAGGGGTCTACCGTCTACGAGAGAAAATAGGAATTTTGAGGGTAAAAGGTGAGGCAAACTATCCTTTTCTTGATTGCCTTGCTTTTTGACTTTGCAAGTCAATTTAGATTTAGTAGTACTTGTACAAATATTTAGTCTAAATTATTTTTAAGACACTTCTATATATAAATATATAAGTGTATGTAGAGGTGGGCACGGGTAGGGTTCGTTTGGTGAGGTCTGGTCTGGTCGAGTGGCTACAGATTGAGCCTAGCCATCGTGACATCGGGGGCTCGGGGTCGACTGATCTCTCGTGTTTGACCTAGGACTGGTGCATGCATGATGGGGGTGTGGTTAGGAAGAGATAACATTGTTCTTAATTTAAAAATACACAAGGCATAAAAGGCTAAAACTATAGAGGTGGGCATGGGTTGGGTTTGGCGAGGTCCAGTCGACTGGCTAAGGACTGAGCCTAGCCATCATGACAGTGGGCCGGCCTGACTCTCTCGTGTTTGACCTAGGACTAATGGTAAATGATAGGGGTGTGGTCAAGAAGACAAAACCTTGTTCTTAATTAAAAAAACGAAGGATAAAAGAATTGAGCTCTCAAAAGATGACCAGTTAGGTTGAGGTTGGGTTGAGCCTCACTTTTGTCCAGCTCGATCAATGTCGGTGTTTATGATATCAACAGATTCAATTATAAGAACGGTGTACAAGAAACTCATCATTTTGGATGATTTTTCATGAATCGTAAAAGTCGAGATACTCCGAATATGGTAAAGCCCATGAAGAAAGCCAACACAAGACTTAGGTGACACTTATGTTGATTTATGGAAATTCAAGTTGCTATACACGCATAAATCTAATCAAAACTCGTACACTTTTTTTACCAAAGACTTTTTTTTTACTGTGGGGGAGTGAACTATGCTGATTATACATAGAATATACTCCATATAAATGGATAATCGAGGTCAAAGCAAACCTACTTTTTGAGACCTTGTAAATGTATACAAATGTTTAAAAAAAAGCATTGTTTTTGGTGAAAGTTAGTCAAATTTGCTTTAGGCCTTTAGGTTGTTTTTTGTCCTCCTTTTTGTTATTCATTGACATAGAAGGGATCCAGTTAATGTCATATCAAAGATTAATATGATTTGTGTTTCACAATGGGTTTTGGATAAACGGTAAATTAAGTCGCGCGATGGTTCTGAGTAGGAATAAAAGAAAAGTTACAACATGTTCGAAGTTTAAGCATCTACCTTACAAATAGAGGTGAGTATCGGTTCATGAGTCATGACCGGCTTGCACCTAGTCGAGCCAAAGAGTTTGAAACGAAGGAAAATAATAATAATAATAATAATAATAATAATAATAATAATAATAATAATAATAATAATAATAATAATAATAATAATAATAATAATAATAATAATAATAATAATAATAATAATAATAGAAAGTGTATTTTGTTCAAAATGAAGCTCAATCCATGCTCGACCTTCGACCGTGTTTTACATTTTTAAGAATTCAATCCGAGGTTCAATTTGGTTCAGTCCGATTTCAAACCGATGATCGGTTTAATCTTACAAACTAAGCCACCAACATTTTAGGCCCAATCCCCTATATGAACAAGAAAAACCTAGGTTAGTTATATAAGGGCCTTAATGGGCTTTTATACACTCAAAATAAAATACAATTGGGTACTTGGGTAGCAACCACCTTTCATTCTCCTTAATTAAGGCCCAAATAATGTGATTCATGCCCATTAATATGATGATTTATATGAACGGCCCAAATAAGTTAACCAAACAAAAGTTCACAATTCATCCGGTAAGACGATCTTACACAATAATAAGAAGAAGAAAAACACAATTTATCATGTAATTTTCACCATTTGACTTATTAACCTTCTCTTTTTAGTTCGGTTGGATCTGTCATGTGTTATAGGACAGTTCTACGGAAGAGTTACTCAATAGAGAGGGAGGAGAAGTGCTTTTAATACTATTAAAGGACTAAGAAATGTAGAACATACCCAAAATAAAAACGTAAACTATTGACTGAAACATGCAGAATAGAAAAATGTAAGTTATTGACCATGACGAAGGAAGTAGATTATCTACCTATAAACACTTAGAATAACTGATAAGGAGTTGTTATTGTTAGTGCGATTAAAGGTCTTGGGTTCGAACCCTGGGAACACATCAAAGTTAAAACTCATCGTGAGGGAGAATTATACCGTTATTAAGATCCTACCCAACTCAAATCAAGACTAAATGAACTTATAAGAGACCATTCCAGCGTAATTATTAGAGGTCTTGGGTTCATTCGAACTCAGGTAACCCAGCAAAGTTAAAACTTATGAGGGAAAAATATACCGTTCTTCAGATCCTATCCAACACGAATCCAGACTAAATCAACTTATAAGAGACCATTCTAACGTAATTATTAGAGGTCTTGAGTTCGAACCCAGGGAACACAACAAAGTTAAAACTCATCATGAGGGAAAATTATACCGTTCTCAAAATCCTACCCAACTCAAATCCAAACTAAATCAACTTATAAGAGACCGTTCTAACATAATTATTAGAGCGAGGTCTTGGGTTCGAAACCCATGGAAGGCAACAAAGTTAAAACTCGTAAGGAAAAATTATACAGTCCTTAAGATCCTACCCAACTTGAATCCATACCAGGCTAAGTCTAGACAATATAATAATCCCAAAAACATCACTATCATTATCATTAACATCCTAACTTATAATACTAATAGTATTATAATTGTCTTTTATTTTGTTTATGGATAACACTTTAAAATGGCGTGTATAATACTAAAACACATTTGTGTCAACTTCAATTAATGAAAAATATTGGTGGTGATAATATATGTCGTGAGAAAAAAATAGAGTGTTTACATTTCACTTTAAGACAAGTGTCCTCTATTGCAATTGTTTTTTCACAAACTAGGTTAAGTTTAGTCAAATCTAACATGTCATAGTATATGATAATATGATATATATCTAAATTAATGTTTATCTCCTATAATTATGTCATATTTGGGTTACCTCATCTTGTTGATTTTATAAGTTACCTATAAAAAAACAAATGTTAGTTCAATTTTGCATCCTCTACGTTTACCTAAATTCATTCACGTAAATGAATCTGGTATACAGCGGATTAATATTGGTAGAAGCTGATTTAGAAACGGAATTTGTTTTGCAGAATGAAATAACATTTTGACTAGTAGATTTGATTCGCAGAATTGTTCTAGGGGTGTTTGGAAATTGATATTGCATGATGAAATTCACATAAATGAATCTGATATACAGCGAATTAATATTGATAGAAGCTGATTATATTTAGAAACGGGATTTGACTTGCAGAATGAAATAACATTTTGACTAGTAGATTTGGTTAGCAAAATTGTTCTAGGAGGGTTTGGAAATTGATCTGATATTATTAAAAAATGAAGTTCACGTAAATGAATGTGTTAGGCTCAGTTCGATATAAAGTGGATTAATACCGGCAAAAAGTTGATTTAAAAAACAGATTTGATTAGCAAATGAATTAAAATAATCAGGTATGAAAAATGACAAATAAAGACATAAACAAATAATTAATCAAATATATGAATTATTAAAGTAGGAGTAATATCTTTTAAAGGGTAAAATTGACAAATATAATATGTTGGTAGAAGAATCATATTGCGAAATACTCCGTAAATATCAACTATTACAAATTTGCTACCAGTGTTTGCCAAACAGATCTTACTGTACAAATTGAATCTTTTACAATATGTTGTTCGCTATTACCAGCCTATTAAAAAATACTCTGGAGTATATGTTAATTTTCGCATGACTTATTTATTTTAATTTTTTTTCCAACAATTCGTGCAACAAACGTTGGAAATTATACGAGAGAAAAAAAAAAAGATGTGACATTGTCCTTTGGTGCATGTAGCTTATTAGTTGTACATATTTGTCTTGTGTTAATCGATCTTTAATCTTTATAACGATGATGTAGCTCACACAATCACATGAACCAACAACAACGTTACATATTATAACTGATCCTAACCGTCCAACTGTCAGTCTGCCACCATTACCAAACGTTCTCAGATTAAACCTCTAATACATATTCTCTTTTATAACAGATATATTCGCTACATTAATGTAACACATCATTAATACATTAATTTAGTATCCATTTAACTATTTAAGTACGGTTTATTTTCAGGGTTATAACTAATATGACGGATATCTCCGTCATACATGTAAATCTTAATAAGTGTAACGATTAGGTTAGATTAAATATCAAAATCATAAGACTGTAGGACGTACGATAAGGAACAAAATTCTAAGGTCCTATAACATCGTGTAAGTAAGTACTTGACACTTGTTCATTCTTACAAATCATTAAAGATTCCTTAAATTTTAATTTGATTAGATTGGCAGCCTCTAAGTCGTCGTATTCTTAGTGGATAGCCACATTTTAATTCATTTTATAATTTTATTTTAATGAATTTATAAGATGTAATATGATACGAATATTTTTAGATTATTAGTATTTATTATTTTTATAATATGTAGAGATAAAATACTAGGATTATTATATCATAATCACAATAATAATGAAGAATTTAAAATAATGATAGGGATATATAAAATTTTCAAGATTTATAAATAAATCACTATGAAAATATATAAGTTAACTACTAACTAGGGTTAGTAATTTTTAAATCTTTTATACAAGTATTTTTTGCTTTCGATTTAGTTACAAATTCTATTTTATAAATAACGTACAAATATCAGACTTATGTAAGACATGTACAGCTTCTCCTACTTACACGGATAGATAATCTATCGTTTTAGATAATTTTGAAATGTTAGACTCTAATGCGTTCGTGTCAATTTTAGGTCCAGCTCAAAGGGAATGCTACATATGAACTAATAACAAGAGGTAACATTTAGTACTTCGTACTACCCAAGTACCAAATAGTTGATGTTGTTTGAATCTCGCTACTTGAAAATCCACAATAATCCTAATACCACAACAAAAATATACTCATACTATGTACTACGTAGAAGTTTAGAAATATAAGACACGAGTCTGCTAGGTCGTATCTTATGATTCAAATATGAGTCATATAGGATCCAACCCGAACCATAACCACACAATCGACACATTTTTTGCCAAACACAATTTTCATGTAATTAAGATTATTCAACATTAAATATATATAACAGGTCAGATATTATCTACTCCCTCCGTATCTATATGTTCGTTCACTTTGTTTAATATATAAGTGGAGTATTATATTAAAAGTGGACGAACATATAGATACGGAGGGAGTATTAAGGTAGAAAAAACAAAAAAATTGTTATTCCTTAAGCAATATTTCATCTTTATCTAAAGTCACGTTCTTTTGTGCTGAAGTAAGCTTAACTGAACTGCATTGAAATAAACTGAATTGAAGTGAACAGAATTGAACTGAAGTGGAATGAAGTACCGAGACAAAATGAGACTCATGGGGCAGAACTGAACTAAATTGAGGAGACTGAACTGAAGTGAGCTGAAAGAAAGTGGTAAAGAACAAGGCCTAAATGAATGATAACTAATCAGTTTTAACAATACGACAGATAATCCGTCAATAAGTCAAAAATGAATGGGATAAGGGGCCACGTGGGACAATCTTAATAGAAGCAAGTGGGAAATCTGAAGACATGTGTACTTGTGTCAGTGTGAGGGCCCACCAATGAACAGAAATAAACAAAGGGATCTTTGGTACTTGAAAGTGACACGTGTCTTGTACAACAAAGCAACGTTCAAGGACAACCATCCAGCTTCCGCCACGTCATCAATGAAGAAAACGACAAACCGATGAAGATGCATTGTATTTTTATGCACATGTGTCGACTGACTGTTGGATCCATTGTCCTGACAGCTCCACACTGACTTGTCCCAATCTCTGGCCAGTCACGGTTGGTCTTACTTGTGACAGATATATCCGTCATAATATTTAAACGGGTCAAATATATATTCAACTACAAAGAAAAACTTCAAAAAATATGTTTGCTACAACCTAGACAGATAAGTTTAATCTTATAGTACTAAATATTTAACTCGTCATAAGTTTAAGACGGATATAACAGTTTTTGCCCTCTCGTGAAGGTTCCTCTTTCCATAACATGGTTTTTTATCCTTAATCTTAATCTTAATTATCTTGTTTAATTAATGTTCCTAGGTTTTGTTTATTTTAATCTTGAATAGTTCTTTTGGATTGAATTAGTTTGAAAACTTTGAACTGATTGAAGTACTGAAACAAAATGAATCACGGTTAGCTGAACTGAAGTTGACTGAACTCAAATGAGCGTTTTTTTTTGGAAAGAACAGGACCTTGATAATACATGGAAATGCATCTCGATAATGTACCAGGTGCAACGTGCTCATATATATAGTGGTAACAATAGGCAAAATATCTATAAATCACAGATTATGGTTTGACGAGTTTCCGAAGATTATTTATTTATTTATTTATTACTAAATGAATTCGATTATTATTATCATGATGAATGTTTAGTAGAATGATGCGAAGAATTTAACACCATTTTCTTCTATTTATAATTACTTCATATTACGGTTTAAAACATTACAGAGTATGAGTAATATTTTTCAAAATAATTACCTCTATTTCATTTTTTTTACATAATCACATTTTCCATGAAAATAAGGTTTGGTTTTTGACCAACAAAATGCACAAAACTCATGAGTCATGATTATTCATGAAAAACATTCCAATCCTCAAATTAGTCCAAATGTTAGAGGGATTGGGTACGTACTAAAACGTGTGAAATTCTCGCTTTGTCTTAGCCGCGTTGTACACTTCAACTTAATCGTGTCTTACTGATAATAAAGTTATTAATATTGCACAAAACTGAATGAACTTGAAAAGAATTGAACTAAAATATATCCTGTGTCTTACAAGTATTTTTTAACAATATAGACATTACATGTATCGCTCTTCACAGGTCACAACTGATTGCGAAACTAATGTTTTTTTATATAGAAAATGATTTAAAAATTAGGGCAAATATTGAATTAAATAGAATTAAGAGTAAGGAAACATATCAACACCAAAGTCATGGGTTTACTTCTAGCATTGGTGCAACATATGCTTGATGGTCAAACCTATTTAGAATATATCTAATGAGTAACCTATGAATTATACATTTATACCCAACCTTCCTATATATATATTTAATGCAAGATAACCTACTCATCACAATTTACTACTAGTACTATTATTATTTTATTATTTTTTGTGTATTAGTTACAGCATTTTACTTTAATTTTCACAAAATAAAAATAGAAATTACTCTGTCTCTATATCATGCTTACAATAAGAATTTTCTTAGGAGTAATTCCTTACAAATCCAATAAAACCCTAAATCGTAAACAACAAATACAACGCTTAGAGTTGTATAATTAGTCAAAAGAGGAAATTAATATTTAATATTATCATTAATTATATCAGTGAATTTTTGTGCAATTTCGTCATCAAATAAATCATGTATATTATTAATACCAGATTTAAAAGTTTCACTATCTTTTTAATACAGTTCTAAGAGGTCGAAGTATTTTTTTTTTAAAAAGGTTATGTATTTAAGAGATTAAAAAACTTCCAAATTTAGTATAAACATAGAATTTGAAACCCAAATTACACATATATCCATGCAATTAATGCATATATTGAAAAATTATTTCTTATTATGATCTCTTAAATACAGTCATTAGGATCATATTTATCATTTCCCTGGAAAAAAAAGACATAATTTAAAGATGTAGGACCTTTTACAAACCTAATTTAACATGCATGCACTACATGCAAGGTAGTCTACAACATGCTCCACATCACTTAGAGGTGTATTTAATTAGTTAAAAGAAGAAATTAATATATAATATTATCATTATTATATCGGTGAATTTTTGTACAGTTTTGTCATCAAATAAATCATGTATTACTAATACATGATTTAGTTTCTTATATACGGTCCTTAGGCATGTATTTATCATATTTTAGTTTCCTATTAATAATACCAGATTTAAAAGTTTTACTACTCCGTATATTTTTAAATACAGCTCGTTGTAATTAATATTTAATATTATCATTATTATATATTTATATCGGTGAATTTTTGTACAGTTTTGTCATCAAATAAATCATGTATTATTAATACATGATTTAGTTTCTTTTATACAGCCCTTAGGATTGTATTTATCATATTTTAGTTTCCTATTAATAATAATATCAGATTTAAAAGTTTTACTACTCCGTATCTTTTTAAATACAGTTCTAAAAGGCCGAGATATTAAAGAAAAAAAGACGTATTTTAAAGATGTAGGACCTTTTACAAACCTAATTTAACATGCATGCACTACAAGGTAGTCTACAACATGCTCAACATGTCGGAATACAATTGATACTTGTAATCTTGTAGTCTTGTAACTTTGCCATTGATTTCAATGAGACGTTACTCTCCCTACTCACGAATACACTCAACTCAAGAAGACTAGGATGTGTGTGTATGTGTGTGTCCAACAAAGTAGGAAAACATCATAAAGTCACATAAATATATACCTAACAAAAGAATACAAACAAATTAAATACAAAAATAGTGCAAACGTTTTGTAATAATGTATGGTTGTCACAATTCCCTACGTCCACCGTACAATAATAAAATCGGTAATTTTAAATACAGCCCTTAGGGTTGTATTTAAACATTAAATATCACATATATTTGGTATAAAGTTATAAATTTAAGAATAAATTACACATGATATAATTAATACAATCATTAACATTTTGTTTTCTCTTTTAATCTCTTAGATACAACCCTAAGGGTTGCATTTATCATTTTTCTAAAAGAATTATTAGTAAGGACAAATTTTTGATAGATGAAACGATGATAATCACAAGTTCGACTTATATATCTACGTCAAACATCATACGGAGTAGTTCGTGTGTAACATGATTTTACGTGTAAAATCGACAACTTCGTTACTATAATACCCTCTCTAAGAAACTTGCATGCATTATGAATAAGAGGAATAATATCGTTCTTTTTAAATTGATTTATAATAAAATTGTGTAATTTTGTAAACAATGTTTTAGTTAAAATTTAGTTTCTCTTAAATAAATTTTACTGTATTTGATTATTTCGTAAAAGAATATAAATCTGTTAAATTATCATTGATTCACGTTTATAGTATATATATTGTACTCATTATAAAATGTTATGAACACGGTATGTAATATAAAAACTATCTATAATATATATTAAAAATGTTATCTATAATACAGAATTAATAATTAAAAAAAACTACCCAAATTATCAAAAATAATACTTATTAGTATACTAATATAGTTATTAGTTTATTAAATTATTTACTATTTTATTTTTTTATTGGTTTCTCTTTTAGTATATAGAAAATTGATTCACGTTTATTATAGTATATACTGTGCTCATTATAAATTGTTCTGAACACAATATGTAATATGAAAATTAAAAAAACGTTATCTATAGTATAAAATTAATTAAAAAAAACTACCTAAAATACAAAGATAATCTATTAAATTATTTACTAATATTTTGTACAAAGAAGTCAAATAATGAATGTGAAAAAGCAAGGGTTAGATAGTTAGCTAGCGCAGTAATTTTGTAGGCTTAAGCAAAGCCATTTATAAACGTGGGTTAGTAGATCACTCAAAGTGAAGGAAGGCCAAAGTTTGTAAGCAAGGACTATAATTGCTAAAGTTTATTTAAAGATTTGGAAGAATATGGACAACTTTTGCAAGGCACTAGTGGAAAAGTAATACACGTAACTATTCCTTATTGGTCTTTATTTCCTTTCTAAATCTACCCACAAAATGTACATAAATTACTGAATAATACGGTCTCACACGTGATGCGATCTAGATCTATAAAAAACAACTCATTTATTGTACAAACAGGCAAATTTATATACAAAAACTCGTTTCACGGTATGAGACTGTCTTACCTAATAACTGATGTTAATAATAATAATAATAATAATAATAATAATAATAATGGTTTTTCTAAAGTTAATAAGTTAATTATAGCAATATTAACATAAATATTATCATGATAAATTGAAATATTAAGTTCTATTTACCATATTTAGACAATATTCATGATAATATTGCTATAATTAGCTTATTAACGTGTGCTCAGTGGACACATGTTATAAAACTGTTATAATAATAATGATAATAATATGATATATTCATTATAATATCATAAGCAACGTAAACATAGTAACGTCAATAGTAGTGTGTAGTACAAAAACATGTCATCATATATATAAACCAACTAACCTCAAACCAAATAAACACTCTACTCTCTTACCCATATCAAATTAATAACCCCCCTCTTTCTTACCTAGCCAGTTTTTCGGACCAGGTCGTGAGTATCATCCCTCAAATCACCCTGCCCCGTGTCTGAAAACCCTGATTAGGTTTTCTATCGATCAGGTCGTGAGTATCACCCCTCAAATTACCCTTTTCGGTGTTTGAAAACCCTTGATTATTAGGTTTTCAGTCGACCAGGTCGTGAGTATCACCCCTCAAATCACCCTGCCCCGTGTCTGAAAACCCTGATTAGGTTTTCAATCGACCAGGTTGTGAATATTACCCCTCAAATTACCCTTTTCGGTGTTTGAAAACCCTTGATTAGGTTTTCAGTCGACCAGGTCGTGAGCATCACCTCTCATCAGCAGATCCGATCTGACTCGGTGGCTAGCTTATTTGCATAAGAAGATGATGTTTGATGAAGGAGATTACTACTCACCATCAGAAATGTTTAGTAGTTGCATAAGTAGTTCAACATCAACAACAACACAACAAGGAATGAATTCATCAAAGAAGGCAACAAAGATGAATATGATGATGATGAACAAGAAGAGGTTTAGTGATGAACAAGTGAGATCACTTGAGACAATATTTGAGAATGAAACTAAGTTAGAACCAAAGAAGAAAGTGCAATTAGCTAGAGAATTGGGATTACAACCTCGTCAAATTGCTATTTGGTTTCAAAATAAGAGAGCTAGGTATAAATCTAAGCAATTAGAGAGGGATTATAACATCTTAAGTGCTAATTATGATGCTCTCTCTACTAAATTTGATCATCTTCTCAAGGAGAAACAATCTCTTTTACTTCAGGTTCGTCTTATCGCTTTTTCTAACATGTGGCAGCCCAATGGACACATATTTAAAAAACGGTTCATTTATTTACTCTAATTAATTTACATTATTTCATGTTAATACTCCATCCGCTCCAATGAATTGTTTGCCTTTTCTTTTGGCACCAAGGGTAAGAGATCCAATGAGGAAGCGACATGTGGAGCAAAACTCATTAAAAGGGTCAAATTGCATATAAAAAACATTCTTAAAATAGAAAGGCAAACAATTCATTGAGACGCCCCAATATGGAATAGGCAAACAATTCACTGGGACGGAGGGAGTATAAATTTGTTAATATATTATCGAATAAGATTGTTGTATTGTGTATAACATGTTACTCCTAACATATACGAATTAATAACATATTCACCTTATTTGTTTAAAATAAGTATATTATTAAATGAGTTGCATAAGCTCTTGTATGGACCATTCTCATACTTTCTTTAATAATTTATAAGTAAGATTATTTCATGTTAATATAAATTTGTTAATATATTATCGAATAAGATCGTTGCACTGTGTATAACATATTAACATATACGAACTACTAGCATATTCACCTTATTTGTTTAAAATAAATATGGTATATTATTAAATGAGTTGCATAAGCTGTTGTATGGACCGTTCTCATACTTTCTTTAATAATTTGTAAGTAATTAAAGTGTTTATGTTTTCTCATACTAGAAGTTCTACATAAGTAAGTACAAATATTTGTAATAAAATTGTTTAGTTTATATATCTATCCCTATGTTTTCTCATGTTAGAAGTTCTACATAAGTATGCTTACTAGTATTTGCTAAAAGTTTTCATGATCCGAGTTTGAATCCAGTCAGCAACGTGTTTAGTCCTAATTTGCGAATTCTTTTAAACAAAAATAGTATGAAATTAAACTATATTAACTATCTTATTAAGTATTAACCTATATTTAGTTGATATTATGATTATAATGTATGAAAAACTAACCAATATTGAATATATGATTTACAAATTATAGGTAGAGAAGTTGAAAGAGGTAGTAAAGAAGGGTGGAGGAGACAACAACAACAATGAATCCGGGGTGACAAATAGTGAAGAAAGTCGATCTGAAATCGACAAAGACGAAAGCAACAGCAATGGAAACAAGAGTAGTACAAGTGATGATAATAATAATCATAGTATAGAAGCAAAACCAACATTATCAATGGATAACGGGTCCGAATATGGAGCAAGCATCTTATCTTCTTCAGACGAGGGTTCGAGTGAAAACAATACGAATTATTTTGGAATGGAGGAAGAAACCGATTTACTAACAATGGTGCAACCCATTGTTGGTAATAATCCTTTAACATCAACTCAAGATTGGGGTGATCTTCACCCTAATTGTTTGTTTGATCAACATAATGTTGATAATTGTCAATGGTTAGACTTTTGGGCTTGAAAAAAAAACATATGGATCGTCACTAGGGTTAAGATCACGTACATCTGAACCAGTATAGAGCCATATACAGCCAACAGTCGATGATGGCTGAATTGATTATTGGTCGTGTATTTGTGAGGTCATTCATCAAGATAATCACGTACATCTGAACCAGTATTATCGAGCCAGCAGTATCATATACCATGTTCGTTTGAACAAGTATAGTGCCAATAATGCTAGTCAATGGTCAATTGGGTCATCATGTACTCTTGTACACGTCAGGTTAAGATCAGATCACGTACATCTAAACCAGTGTAAAGATGATATGAGTACTGGTTTGTGACTTTATGCTCAATTGGTCATTGTGTATATGTGGGGTCAAGATCGACCACGTACATCTGCACCAGTATAGAGCCAATGTCATTATTCATTGGTCGATCGATTGGGTCGTGTATGTGTCGGGTCATTGTTGAATACTTAGTTGTCCGGATTGTAATAATTTTGGTCGAGAAAACTATAGGATTGAGATAATTATTAATTATTAAATGGGTAAAGAGGATGGATATTATTTTCCAAATAAATTGTACAAGCTTTGCTTAGTTTGTATGTACGTAGTTACACGGTTTTTATAACGTGTGTTCACTAGACACACGTTATTAAGTTAATTATAACAAAATTATCATGGATATTGTCTAAGTATGTTAAATAGAACTTAATATTTTAATTTATCATGATAATATTCATATTAATATCGCCATAATTAGTTTATTAATGTGTGTCCAGTGGACACACGTCAGAAAAAACTGAGGTTGATAATAGTATAGGGTAAATTGGGAAAGTATTTGGAGGATAAGGATGCATGTCGGCTATAATAATGTATGTGTAGTAAATTGAGCAAGAACAAAACGTGTTTGATTATCCCTTACGTACAAAGTATATACTCTTTCGTCTAAATCATTTATTTATCTTCGATAATTCATAATATTAATCAGATCAAATATAAAAAAAAAAGTAAAATAAATGAACGAAACAGAAAAAAGTACGTAATTTACATTATGCATGCATTATTTTATAATCTAAAGGGTCGTTAGTATCAAGGATATTAATCGAGTTATAATTTTTTTTTAGAAAAACACGTACACAGTTTTTCTATTTTGAACCGTTTTTATGTCAGATCGTTATACATTTATACACTACAATATAATATAGTCTCGTTACAATTTGCGTCCAGTTTCGAGACAATAATTAACATGCTCTAAATTATAGTGAGAATTATTGCATCAAGATTTCAAAATTATTTCTCCATTATTCAAACAATTTATAGTTTTATTACTTTTATTATACCTAATGATTCGACTATTAATTGTAACGTGATTAGCTAAAGTTAATTAATAATTACCTATATACTTACTCTTATATATATAGTCCTACATGCCTAAGTCTACCCCTCTTTCGAGCCGCCACGGCCACCATGTGCCGACACACTTGCCTAACATTGCAAACAAAACCAAGTTTACGTACGTTCACTCGTTGCATGTCCCTAGGTTTTGGCAAAACAGAACATTCGAGGGTGTCGTTATGCAATAAACCAGCATCAGTCGATGACAATCTGTTAGTCTCACAAAATAAAATAATGTGTACTTGTTGTTTGTACTTAAAATATAAACATCGGGAGGAGATAAAACATTGCCCGCCCTATATCCAACCTTCGAACCAGATAAAATTGCATGTCCATGGGTTATTTTACGAAACATTCGAGGGTGTCGCTATGCAATAAATCAGCATTAGTCGACAATCTGTTAATCATGCAAAAGCATCGTGTTACATCGTGAAGCTAGCGACCCCATGACACATGGTATGCTATCCATCCGACCTTCGAACCAGCTGAAATTGAAGTGTATATTATACATGTTTTTTTTTCGAGATTCGAGGGTCCGAATAAAAAATGGTCGAAAATTTACGGGATTATAGAATTTGATTGATTATTGATTGGATTAAAGTAATAAGCTAAGCTAATTAAGATTAGGAGTAGGATTAAAAGGGTGATTAGATATAGTAATATGAGTAGTTGAAGAAATGAAGTTATAGTGATGAGAATATAGAATAGGGTAGTAACACGTACAAGTGTACTAGTTCCACACGTCGAGCATCCAAATCGAAGAAAAAGACGTATCGAAAAGGAGAAGAGGGCCACATGAAAATAAAAACAATGGAATAATACAAGATACTAATGATAACGATGTCATCATTACGTTTATATACTTATTATTATAAATTATTATTTTATGAAATTTTACCATCTCACCGACGCTTCCCATGAGAACCATGCATGCACCTTCTAGATTCCTACTCCTTTAGTTTCATCTGTATATTTAAAAACATTCAATTATCTTTCGAATAACGTTATATTTAGGCGAAATCTTTGATATATGTACTCGAAATAAAATAATTTTAGAGCTTTTTTAACCATTGTCTATCATTTTATGTTATGCAGATCCTATTTAGATGACCAGCAAAATATAACATTTTTTTTCTCGAAAAATCACGTGAAACGGTCGAATTTGAAGGTTATTATCTACGTTTTTTAGGTCAATTTGATCCCGAAATTAAATGTCTCCAAATTCGCACAACAACTACTCCTTACATTGTAGAAATGTCTCGAGTAACAGAAGGTACATATGGTTCAATTAAACACATTTAAAAGACATTCAAATATCTTTCGAATAACGTCGTATTAAAGAAAAAAAATCGATGTATGTACTGGAAATAAAACTATTTTAGAGTTTTTTTAACAACCGTCTATCATTTATTGTTATACAGGGCCTATTTAGATAGCCAGCAAAATATAACACATTTTTCGAAAAATCACCAGAAACGGTCGAATTTGAAGGTTATTATCCACGTTTTTCGGGCCGATTTGGTCCCGAAATTAAATGTCTCCAAATTCGCAGAACAACTCCTTACATTGTAAAATTGTCTCGGAGTAACAAAAGGTACATATGATTTCAATTAAACACATTTAAAAGACATTCAATTATCTTTCGAATAACGTCGTATTAGGCGAAATATTCGATATATGTACTCGAAATAAAACTATTTTAGAGCTTTTTTAACCACCGTCTATCATTTTATGTTATACGGGTCGCTTTTTAGATGACCAGCAAAATATTACACATTTTTCGAAAAATTACCAGAAACGGTCGAATTTGAAGGTTATTATCCACGTTTTTCGGGTCGATTTGGTCCCAAAATAAAATGTCTCTAAATTCACACAATAACTACTACTTACAATGTAGAAATGTTTCGAAGTAACAGAAGGTGCGAATGATTTCAATTAAACACATTTAAAGATATTCAAATATCTTTCGAATGACGTCGTATTTAGGCGAAATCTTCGATATATGTACTCGAAATAAAACTATTTTATAGCTTTTTTAACAACCGTCTATCATTTTATGTTATACGGGTCGTTTTTAGATGGCCAGCAAAATATAACACATTTTTCGAAAAATTACCAGAAACGGTCGAATTTGAAGGTTATTATCCACGTTTTTCGGGTCGATTTGGTCCCAAAATAAAATGTCTCTAAATTCGCACAATAACTACTCCTTACATTTTAGAAATGTCTCGTAATAAAATAAGGTACGAATGGTTTCAATTAAACACATTTAAAGACATTCAATTATCATTCGAGTAACACTAGTAGAAAACATGCAATTTGCGGCTCCAAAAAACTCCTTATATGAGGCGTTTTCCATGATGCCGCATATGGCGGGGCAGCAAATAGAAAATTAAGGTGTTGCGTTTGGAAAACGCCTCAAATAGTTACCTTATTTGCGACGTTTTAAAAATAACGCCTCAAATAATCCTCTTATTTGAGGCGTTTTTATGAATAAACGCCTCAAATATAAATTGAAAAAAAAAATGAATCAAAAGTAAATTTCAGAATACTACAAAAATTTAATATTTATTCCTTGGTATGAAAATCGAGAAATTTATACTATGAAATCAAATGTCTTACATCATCCACTCGAATCGGCATCCATCAACTAACATCTATATAAGGCCAAACATAACATATATGCGTTTCTAAATACTCGTATAGTACTAAATAAAATCATAAAAAAATAGAATTAGCTATAGTCTAATTCACGTACAATGACTTGTAGAATATGAAGCTCATTTGTCCCTCAATTCATTCATATCATCTTCACTACCATAATTGTAGGGTTCCTCTTTGTGCGAGATCCTCCAAATAAATAAACCTACAAAATGAAGGGCTAAAACAAATAAATTAAATCTCGTAAATAAAAATTTGAAAACCTTGCGTTACTAGATAAAAGGAATCTAATAAGATGATCGCGGAGAGCCGAACTTACTTACTAAATATTTTTCACATCACATCAAAATATGTTATCTAAGAGGTAGACATTGCATCTCCATCACAACACTAACATTGGAAAAACGGAGTGTGGGAATAACCCGGAAAACTTGTTCTGAGCCAATCCCAAATATCTCGGGCATTTCAATTTATCAAAGCTACGAGCCAAATTATTAAACTCTGTAGGAAAGACAGAGAGCGTCGATAGGTCTTTTAGAGATGTAGGTACATTTCCTGTCAGATTGTTGAAACCTGCACTGAGCTTAACAAGATCGGAGCAGCCTGAAATATTCGACAGAATTTCACCCTCAAAAGAGTTGTTATACTCCCTCCGTTCCAATGAATTGTTTGCCTTTGATTTTGACACCAAGGGTAAGGGAGCCAATGAGGGAGTGCCATGTGGAGTAAAACTCATGAGATTGGTCCAATTACATATAAAAAAATATTCCTAAAATAAAAAGGCAAACAATTCATTGAGACACCCCAATATGGAATAGACAAACAATTCATTGGGACGGAGGAAGTAGAATATAGATCTACAGCTACAGGTGATGTAACCTATGAACCAGACCGATTTCAGAAGGGATTATACCCGAAAAGCTGTTATTTTGGAGTTGGATTTCCCTCAAAAAGGTGATTTTTTCGACAGTATTCCCGAGATTTCCAAGGATTGAAGGGATAATGATGTCACCTCCTGTGTCCAAATTACATCAACAGAACATATTCCACAGTGCGTAATTTTGATTGAAACATCATCATATCATATGCAACAACCCTGGAAAACAGATACGGTCAATAATATATGATAACATGTTAAAAACAAGGGTTGAGAGGAACCACAATAACAATGCTACTTCTAACACGCTTTGATTTATATCATCAAATTTGGTTATTAATTCCCTAAACAGAAACCCAATGTATCAATAAACTGTCTACACAAACTCCACATCTATCAAAGCAACTCTTGAACAGAACGGTTTCATCTTTAAATGGATATACACCATACTTGTTATAAGGTAACATAGAAATGACTCGGAATAATAGAAGGTACATATGGTTTTACTTAAACACATTTAAAGACATTCAATTATCTTTCAAATAACGTCGTATTTAGGCGAAATATTCGATATATGTACTCGAAATAAAACTATTTTAGAGTTTTTTAACCACCGTCTATCATTTTATGTTATGCGGGTCGTATTTAGATGGCCAGTAAAATATAACACATTTTTCGAAAAATCACCAAAAACGGTCGAATTTGAAGGTTATTATCCACGTTTTTTTAACCGATTTGGTCCCGAAATAAAATGTCTTCTAATTCACACAATAACTACTCCTTACTATGTAGAAATGTCTCGGAGTAACAAAAGGTAAATATGGTTTCAATTAAACACATTTAAAAGACATTCAATTATCCTTCGAATAACGTCGTATTAAAGCGAAAATTTTGATATATGTACTCGAAATTAAACTATTTTAGAGCTTTTTTAATAACCGTCTATCATTTTATGTTATACGGGTTCTATCTAGATGACCAGCAAAATATAACACATTTTTCGAAAATTACCAGAAACGGTCGAATTTGAAGGTTATTATCCACGTTTTTTGGGCCGATTTGGTCCCAAAATTAAATGTCTCTAAATTCGCACAATAACTACTCCTTACATCGTAGAAATATTTCAGAGTAATAGAAGGTACGTATGGTTTCAATTAAACACATTTAAACACATTCAATTATCTTTCGAATAACGTCCTATTTGAGCGAAATCTTCGATATATTTACTCGAAATAAAACTATTTTAGAGCTTTTTTAACAACCGTCTATGATTTTATGTTATACGGCTCTTATTTAAATGGCCTACAAAATATAACATATTTTTCGTAAAATCATCAAAAATGGTCGAATTTGAAGGTTATTATCCACGTTTTTCGGGCTGATTTGGTCCCGAAATTAAATGTCTTTAAATTCGCACAATAACTAGCTACTCCTTACATTGTAGAAATGTTTCAGAGTAATAGAAGGTACGTATGATTTCAATTAAACGCATTTAAAGACATTCAAATTTCTTTCGAATACCGTCGTATTTCGGCGAAATCTTCGATATATGTACTCGAAATAAAACTAGTTTAGAGTTTTTCTAACAACCATCTATCATTTTATGTTATACAGGTCCTATTTAGATGGTCAGCAAAATATAACACATTTTTTGAAAAATTATCAGAAACGGTCGAATTTGAAGGTTATTATCTGGGTTTTTCGGGCCGCTTTGGTCCCGATATTAAATGTCTCTAAATTCGCACAATAACTAGTCCTTACATCGTCGAAATGTCTCTGAGTAACAAAAGGTACATATGATTTCAACTAAACACATTTAAAAGACATTTAATTATCATTCGAATAACGTTGTATTAAAGCGAAAATTTCGATATATGTACTCGAAATAAAACTATTTTAGAGCTTTTTTAACAACTGTCTATAATTTTACGTTATACGAGACCTATTTAGATGGCCAGCAAAATATAACACATTTTTCGAAAAATTACTTGAAACGGTCGAATTTGAAGGTTATTATCCACGTTTTATGTTATACGGGTCCTATAGTGGTAATTAGTCCTATAGTGGTAATTAGTCCTATAGTGGTAATACGTTTTATGGTAATTAGAGTGTTTTTAACAAGCGTCTATCATTTTATGTTATACGGGTCCTATTTATATGACCTATTTATCCACGTTTTTCTGTCCGAATAGGTCCCGAAATTAAATTTCTCCAAATTTGCACAATAACTATTCCTTTCATTGTAGAATTGTCTCGGAGTAACAGAAGGTGCATATGGTTTCAATTAAACACATTTAAAACACATTCAATTATCTTTCGAATAACGTCGTATTTAGGCGAAATATTCGATATATGTACTCGAAATAAAACTATTTTAGAGATTTTTTAACCACCGTCTATCATTTTATGTTATGCGGGTCCTATTTGGATGACCAACAAAATATAACACTTTTTTTTTTGAAAAATCACCTGAAACGGTCGAATTTGAAGGTTATTATCCACGTTTTTCGGGCCGATTTGGTCCGAAATTAAATGTCTCTAAATTCACACAATAACTACTACTTACATTGTAGAAATGTTTCGGAGTAACAGAAAGTGCGAATGATTTCAATTAAACACATTTAAAGATATTCAAATATCTTTCGAATAACGTCGTATTTAGGCGAAATCTTCGATATATGTACTCGAAATAAAACTATTTTAGAGCTTTTTTAACAACCGTTTATCATTTTATGTTATACGGGTCGTTTTTAGATAGCCAGCAAAATATAACACATTTTTCGAAAAATTACCAGAAACGGTCGAATTTGAAGGTTATTATCCACGTTTTTTCGGGCCGATTTGGTCCCAAAATAAAATGTCTCTAAATTCGCACAATAACTACTCCTTACATTTTAGAAATGTCTCGTAATAAAAGAAGGTATGAATGATTTCAATTAAACACATTTAAAGACATTCAATTATTCGAGTAACGTCATATTTGAGCGAAATTTTTGATATATGTACTCGAAATAAAACCAATTTAGAGTTTTTTTAACAACCGCCCATCATTTTATGTTGTACGGGTCGTATTTAGATGGTCAGCAAAATATAACACATTTTTTGAAAAATGACCAGAAACGGTCGAATTTAAAGGTTATTATCCACGTTTTTCGGGTCGATTTGGTCCCAAAATTAAATGTCTTCAAATTCGCACAATAACAACTCCTTACATTGTAGAAATGTATCGGAGTAACAGATAATACTTATGGTTTTAATTAAGCACAGTTACAGACATTCAATTATCTTTCGAATAACGTCGTATCTGGGCGAAATATTTGATATATGTACTCGAAATAAATCTATTTTAGAGGTTTTTTAAAAACCGTTTATCATTTTATGTTATAAGAGTCCTATTTAGATGGCCAACAAAATATAACACATTTTTCGAAAAATCATCAGAAATGGTTGAATTTGAAGGTTATTATCCACGTTTTTCGGGCCGATTTGGTTCCGAAATTAAATGTCTCCAAATTCGCATAATAACTTCTCCTTACATTGGAAAAATGTCTTGGAGTAATAGAAGGTACATATGGTTTTAATTAAACACATTTAAAGACATTCAATTATCTTTCGAATAACGTCGTATATAGGCGAAATATTTGATATATGTACTTGAAATAAAACTATTTTAGAGTTTTTTTAACAACGCCTATCATTTTATGTTATGCGGGTCGTATTTAGATGGCCAGTAAAATATAATACATTTTTTGAAAAATTACCAGAAACGGTTGAATTTGAAGGTTATTATCCACATTTTTCGGGCCGATTTGGTCCCGAAATTAAATGTCTCCAAATTCGCACAATAACTACTCCGTAGAAATGTTTTGGAGTAACTGAAGGTACGTATGGTGTCATTAAAACACATTTAAAGACATTCAAATATTTTTCAAATAACGTCGTATTTCGGCGAAATCTTCGATATTTGTACTCGAAATAAAATTATTTTAGAGTTTTTTTAAGAACGTCTATCATTTTATGTTATGCGGGTCGTATTTAGATGGCAGGTAAAATATAACACATTTTTCGAAAAATCACCAAAAACGGTCGAATTTGAAGGTTATTATCCCCATTTTTTGGGCCGATTTGGTCCTAAAATTAAATGTCTTCTAATTCACACAATAACTACTCCTTACTTTGTAAAAATGTCTCGGAGTAACAAAAGGTAAATATGGTTTCAATTAAACACATTTAAAAGACATTCAATTATCTTTCGAATACCGTCGTATTAAAGCAAATTTTTTGATATATGTACTCGAAATTAAACTATTTTAGAGCTTTTTTAACAACCGTCTATCATTTTATGTTATACGGGTCCTATCTAGATGACCAGCAAAATATAACGCATTTTTCAAAATTTACCAGAAACGGTCGAATTTGAAGGTTATTATCCACGTTTTTCGGGACGATTTGGTCTGGAAATTAAATGTCTCTAAATTCGTACGTACGTATGGTTTCAAATATCTTTCAAATATAACACATTTTTCGAAAAATTACATGAAACGGTCGAATTTGAAGGTTATTATCCACGTTTTTCGGGCCGATTTGGTCCCGAAATTAATTTTTTTGAAATTCCACAATAACTACTCCTTACATTGTAAAAATGTCTCGGAGTAACAGAAGGTATGTATGGTTTTAATTAAACGCATTTAAACACATTCAATTATCTTTCCAATAACGTCGTATTTGAGCGAAATCTTCGATATATGTACTCGAAATAAAACTATTTTAGAGCTTTTTTAACAACCGTCTATGATTTTATGTTATACGGATCTTATTTAAATGGCTAGCAAAATACAACACATTTTTCGTAAAATCATCAAAAACGTCGAATTTGAAGGTTATTATCCTCGTTTTTCGGACCGATTTGGTCCCGAAATTAAATGTCTCTAAATTCGCACAATAACTACTCCTTACATTGTAGAAATGTCTCGGAGTAACTGAAGGTACGTATGGTTTCAATTAAACACATTTAAAGACATTCAAATTTCTTTCGAATACCGTCGTATTTCGGCAAAATCTTCGATATATGTACTCGAAATAAAACTAGTTTTGTGCTTTTCTAACAACCGTCTATCATTTTATGTTATACATGTCCTATTTAGATGGTCAGCAAAATATAACACATTTTTCGAAAAATTATCAGAAACGGTCGAATTTGAAGGTTATTATCTAGGTTTTTCGGGCCGCTTTGGTCCCGAAATTAAATGTCTCTAAATTCGCACAATAATTAATCCTTACATCGTCGAAATGTCTCTGAGTAACAAAGGATACGTATGATTTCAATTAAACACATTTAAAAGACATTTAATTATCTTTCGAATAACGTCGTATTAAAGCGAAAATTTCGATATATGTACTCAAAATAAAACTATTTTAAAACTTTTTTAACAATTGTCTATAATTTTATGTTATACGAGACCTATTTAGATGACCAGCAAAATATAACACATTATTCGAAAAATCATCTGAAACGGTCGAATTTGAAGGTTATTATTATCCACGTTCACTACTACAATTTTGATTATACAAGACGCCCCAAATAAGACACTTGTATAAGGAACCGTCCTCTATACTATGATAAAGTTTGGCGCCCCATGACATAGTTAAATAGCACGGTTTCAGTAAAAGAACCATCCTTTTACGTTATTAATTAGCGCGGTTGGTCAATAAAACCGTCTCGTTAATATAAAAGCACGGTTATAACTTAAACCCGTCCTATTAAAACAATTTAAAAGCACAGTTATATAACAAACCCATCCTATTAAAACATACTACCCATCCTATTCGATCCCTGCAATAATACTCGTATAGTGTTATTATCCGTTTTGTATTCAATCAAAAATTTCCAAACCTGCTTCGTCTTCAACCCTAGCTTCATCTTCAACCTTTCGTCTTTGCCCCATTTTTATGTTTTCCGTCTGCTGCTATTTCATATAATCCAATTACACTCCAACTTCAATTCACGCATCCATTTGTTACTAAATTGTAAAGATCTTGCTTGACACTACTACAAATCTACAATCATTCATACAGGTAATTTGTTTTCCGATTATTTTCCTGGGTTTTGATTTTTGATTATGTTCATCCTGCATTGCATTGATTCATCGATTCATCTCATTTATTTATGATTTGACATTATTGATCATTTGATTCGTATGGTTTTTAGTAATTCCAGATTCAACTTCTTCTTGTATGTATTACGATTCTCTTTCTTTTCTTTTCTGCTCACATGATTCATGATGAAATGGCGCACACTCGAGAAAATATGTTGGCTTCCACAGTCGAAAAATGTTCATTAGTTACTGTTTCAAGTTTTACTGTAAGAGTATATAAATATTTCTGGGCCTCCAACCATAGCCTTAAGGTTTTGGTTGAGATGGTTCGTTAACATGGTATCAGAGCCAGCGTGACCAACCATAGCCTTAAGGTTTTTGTTGAGATGGTTCGTTAACATTTACGTGTTTAAATAGGTTGTTGAACGAGGACTGCTCTTATTTTTGTTAACTTGAAATACTTGCCGGGAACAGCAATTCAGTCTTTTGTTTTCACTGTTCTTCCATAGAGCATCCCGAATCACAACATATGGTTCATGTTATATTTCTTGACCTAGTTTCTTACGAGTTCCGTACTTATAGCTTATTTCTTCTACATTACTAGTATTTACGCTGTGTTCAGGGCCGGCCCATTAGATTTGGAGGCCCTGTTCCAACTTCAATATTAGTACAATAATATAAAATAATAAAAAATTGTTGCTAAGAAAATTTGAGCCCACAACCTTCATATCAATGGACAAATATCCTATCCACTACACCACATTAATATTTGTTACATTCCCATATTTGTTCTCGACCTCCCTATATCTCGGTTCTTATCACGTCTGAAACTACTACTTCCATTTAGGCCGCTTTCCGATAGTCAATTCTGTGACTTTTTTTACAGGTTTTTGGGATGATGTGTTTAAGGTGTCAATAGCACTAAACTTTGTTGGGACAATAGTTTGGAACACTTTTGCTACTGGGGAGAAAATCTTGGACTGACAACCGACTTGGCATAGGCATGCAGAACCCGACTGTCTTTTTACAACGACGGTAAGAAAGTCCGATCACCCAAAATAAAATAAAAAATAAAAAGAGGTAACAGTAGTTAGCTTTGGTTGTACGAATTTGTGATAAAAATAAAAAATAAGTTCTTGATAAATGCTAGGGTTGGTGATACGATCACTCACTTCGGGAGGAAAGTCGATGGCCCCTCTACCTGGATATCAAGAGGCAACTCCCATGGTCTTCATCGATGCTGATCAATAATAACCTTTCTTGTTTAGAAAAGATTACTTAATTTTGTCTTTTAATTCCCAAATTCTTGTACGAGACCTTTAACCAAGTGTATAGAATTTGGACATTTTGTAATTCGTGAATGTTGGTCGGTTTATTGTGCTTGAATATATATATATATATATATATATATATATATATATATATATATATATATATATATATATATATATATATATATATATATATATATATATATATATATATATATATATATATATATATATATATATATATATATATTATTTATATTTTATTTATTTATTTATGAATTTGATCAAATAGCACGGTTCAAAACAATAACCGTCCTATTTGTAAACATATTTAAAAATATTCGACTATCTTTCGAGTAACGTCAGATTAGGGAGAAATCTTCGATATATATATATATACCCAAAACAGAACTATTACAGAGTTTTTTTTAACAACTGTTAGTCATTCTATGTTATACGGATTCTATTTAGATGACCAGCAAATTATCTTACATTTTTCAAAAAATCACTTGAAACGAGAATTTGAGGATTATTATCCATGTGTTTACGCGATTTGGTCCCGAAATTAAATTTCTCTCTAAATTCGCACGATACTATTAGATACACGGTAGAAATGTCACATTTCAAAAAATCATCTAAAACGAGGGAATTTGAAGGCTATTTGGTCCAAAATTAAGTGTTTCCAAATTATAGTCGCAAACAGACACTAGTAAAAAAAAAAGAAATTAACGGTTCTAAAACACCCTCACATGAAGCGATATTCATTATACCTTTAATGTAGGGGTACTTATTAGGATAGCCGTGGGAATGCCCAAATATTTATTTTATTTGCGGCAAATTTTACTATTTGCGGTGTTTAATGGCCAAGATGCCTCAAATACACATACTTTTGCGGCATTTTTCCCTAAAACGCCTCAAAGACTCATACTATTTGCTGCGTTTTTTAGAGAGACGTCTCAAATTGTCATCCTATTAGCTGCAAATTTTATTAAAACGCCTTAAATAGTCATACTATTTGCGGCGTTCAATGGCCAAGACGCCTCAAATAGCCCTACTTTTTGCGGCGTTCAATGGCCAGACGCCTCAAATAGCCCTACCTTTTGCGGCTTTTAATGACCAAGACGCCTCAAATAGCCCTACTTTTTGCGGCGTTTAATGGCCAAGACGCCTCAAATAGCCCTACTTTTTGCGGCGTTTAATGGCCAAGACGCCTCAAATAGCCCTACTTTTTGGGGCGTTTAATGGCCAAGACGCCTCAAATAGCCCTACCTTTTGCGGCGTTTACTGGCTAAGACGCCTCAAATAGACCTACTTTTTGCCGCCTCAAAGACTCATTCTATTTGCAGCGTTTTTGGAGAGGCCCCAATAGTCATCCTATTTGCTGCTAATTTTACTAAAACGCCTCAAATACCCATGCTATTTGAGGCGTTTTTGGTACAGACGCTTCAAATAGTCTTAAAATTTGCTGCAAATTTTATTAAAATGCCTCAAAATTTAGCAAAGATTCCGAATTTTACTAGAATGCCTCAAATAGTCAGTCATACTATTTGAGCCGTTGTTAAAAGGACGCCTCAAATAGTCAAATGCTCATATTATTTGCGACAAATCAAAAATTTTCACAAGGATTGTAAGTTTCCTCTTTGTGCGAGATCCAGACCTACAAAATGAAGAGCAATATACATTTCGTAAATAAAAAATATTCAAAATTTGAGGAATGAACTCCAAATGAGAGCATCCTGGCAGTTTCTCTTACAATTAAACCATAACAAATTTTGACATTGAGAGCAAAAAAGTTGGCTACAAACACAAGTGCGCGAATAAACTGGCCAACAAATCTAATTTTTAGAAATTCCTCCAACAATATACTTCGTAAATGTTCTCATTTCTAGACCGTAAACCATTTTACTTTACTTTGTTAGAGAGTCTTATAGCCCAAGTAGAGGTTAGACTTTACAAGATTGGTCTCATTGAGGGTTTGGTTAAAAAAAAATTAAAAAAATTATACTTTGAGCTACGAACAACCATAGTCAAACGTGATTACATTACTCATCAAGTTTAAGTTTGTCGAATCTCAATTTCCACGTTTAGTCCTTGTTACTCTAAACATCACCTCCACTTATGGCAAAATTTCCAATTCATGTACACAAACAGCACGCGTATACAACCACCCAAGTAAATCATCTCTATCATTAAGGATCTAGTGAACATAATAGCCACTCACCACTCGTCATTCGTCAATGGCAGGCATCTAAACCTCATAAACAAATACATATAAGAAGATATATAAATCATCGCCATTTTTTCATAATAAACATTCCAAATTTCACACACTCATTTCTCTGTAACCCAAAACGACACCAAATCAAACCAAAACACAAAACACAAAAACTCAAAAGTAAAACAGAATATGAAATACTAACCATGAGTTGAGGAGATGGTGAATCAAGATCAATCAAACGAACAGATATCTTCGCAATCTCCAAAACAAGTAAATCCTTATGAGTTATTACTGTCAACATCAATCGTCATATCCTCGGACGCCACCTCGAAAGCTTCCTGCCAGAACTTGGGCGGTTTCATCCTTCGTCTGTTAATGTACACCACAAACTCCAAATTATAAAACGAACGCCAACCTAGGTTCCGAAATCAGAGTTTCTCAAAAGGGTAGTAGAGAAAATCTACACAAAAAACAAAAAACAAAGCACCTTAGTGATCATTTTTTCTTAGGAAGCACAATAGCAACGGATCCAACATCATCATCACAACCAAAAGTACAACAGCTATCAGCATTCCTGGCCCCGTCATCTACTGAACATAATTTGAAACCATTCTAAAATAAATCGAACATTGGAAAAGAGCCAAAATGTATACATAAAAAGAAGTTATAAAGTTCATTTTATTCACTTACGACCACCGAATAGACAATAACAAGTGAAGAAATTAATCAACACAACCCCTGGTTTTCCCTAACAACGTGGCTGAATTTCTGGAATTGAATCCTTACACATATAAAAATGGGTGCATAAAAAAATCAGTTCAGTTATACGGATTAAAATTAGATTAACTTGCCCAATAAAATTTGAATTACCGGAGTGAATTACTTATAGCTAACACATTCTCCAACTGGTAAATCATCCAACTTGATTTAGCTAGTAAAAACAAAATAACAATAACTCAATGCAATAAACAAACAGATGTACTGACGACCTCAATTTTCTAG
The DNA here is from genome assembly GCA_958450325.1 of Agrostemma githago. Classification (NCBI taxonomy): domain Eukaryota; kingdom Viridiplantae; phylum Streptophyta; class Magnoliopsida; order Caryophyllales; family Caryophyllaceae; genus Agrostemma; species Agrostemma githago. The sequence continues at coordinate 79,659,052 of OY288241.1, read as the reverse complement.
CTACCATTTTCGGTAAATTACTTAATTTATTCATACCAAATAATCAAAAGTGTCAAAGGCTTGGTTCAGTTCTAAGCAAATAGTTGGTCATTCACCATCAACATGAACCCCGAGTTCATTATTTGCTCTACGAAGTGCGGTCAGAGCCAACAGCAAAAGACATGACATGGAAAACACAACAAACAAGATCATTTTTCAAGACGAAAACAAGACGATTCGATTAACACGGATTCTTGTAGAATTGCTGTTAAATTAATTAGTTAGTTATATTGACGGTTTAGTGCATAAAAAAACTCTAATCTGTCATATGGGCATTTTTGTATAAGAATAGTATCTGTTCTTGGTGTACTTAACAGGTTGAAAAACAACGATAAAGTGCTCATCAACCAATAAATTCGATCAGATTCATGAATAGCACCCCATAAATTTCAAAATCAACAAACCCTAATTTTACAAATCGATGAAATCAAACCAACTAGGGTTATAAAACACCTGTAATTCATTAATTCGACAACTGATGGATCAAAATAGAAGAATATCAGCCCATAATTTTGAAAAATCATCAAACCCTAATTTTACAAATCCAAACAATCGATGGAATCAAACCAATTACGGTCATAAAACACCAGTAATTCACTAATTCGACAACTGATGATTCATAATAGAAGAATAGCACCCCATAATTTTCAAAATTTTCAACAAACCCTAACTTTACAAATCCAACAAATCGACGAAATCAAACCAAATTACGGTCATAAAACACCATTAATTCACTAATTCGACGACTAATTATTCAATATAGAAGAACAGCACCCCATAATTTTCAAAATTTTCAACAAACCCTAATTTTACAAATCAAACAAATCGACGAAATCAAACCAAATTACAGTCATAAAACACCAGTAATGCACTAATTCGACAACTGATGATTCAAAATAGAAGAACAACACCCCATAATTTTCAAAATTTTCAACAAACCCTAATTTTACAAATCAAACAAATCGACGAAATTAAATCAATTCAGATTATAAAAACACCTGTAATTCGACAACTGACGATTCATAGTGTCGTCGCCGGAAATAGAGTGAGAACGGCGTCGTTTTGGTTGCCGTCGGCGGCGGTCGTTTCTTTAGTCGCCGGAATAGCCGTTTCGCATATTGCAAGGTTACTCCGTAGAAACGTACTCCGTATCTGTTTGGGCTCATTCATGGACTTATGGGCCCATAAATTCACTTGAATGCTATAAAAGGTAAATTCAGCCCATAAAATCTTAACTATCGTCTGTCGTACCCAACCACAAGGAATTAGAACTCGTAATTTGTGAACAAATCCAACTTGACCCGACCCAAAATTTCTACCGAGCCAAGGTCTTAGGCTCTGTTCTTTTGGACTGAAACTGACTGAACTTAACTGAACTGAACTTAATTTAACTGAAACTGACTGAAATATAGAGACAAAATATGTCTCCTGGAGCTGAACTGAACTGAACTTAACTGAAACTGACTGAATATAAGTCCAAAAGAACAGGATCATAGTACTCCTATAAGGCTATAAAATATCGGTTGATGCTCGAATAATTACTTTTTGCCTATTAGACCCGACTTGGCTTTCTGCCTATTGAATCGGTCCTTGTCGGGCTTCAGCCAACATGACTCACAAGTCACACCCCTCATATGGGGTCGGGTTGAACCGAGCCCAGGTTACGGACTTGTTTTTTTTGTTCAACGAAGAGTGCACTTAGTCGCATTACAATATAGGGGAGGGGGATTCGAACCTGAGACCTATTGTCCCAGAGCACCTAGCCTTAACCACTAGGTTAAGACATCTTCGATAGGTTATGGACTTGTTTGGTAAACAACATGTTAGTGAAAAATTAGCAGGTTCCGGGCTAAATAGTACATTGACCGTCAAACTACTAATTTCCTGTGTTTGGTAAACGGGATATTGCGATAGCATATTGACCGGAATCTACTGTTTGCAATACGCTGCTAATAGGAGCATATTGAATAACATATTTAATTTATATATTAAAACAACTCAATTCACTTCTAATCTGCTAATTGCCAAACATTTTTTTTTAATTCTGCTAATTTAATTTGATAGTCAAACCTGCTAATACAATCTGCAGTTCGTATTCTGCTATTGTCCTGCTACTACTAATTGCCAAACAGAGTCTTTCTACCTCTACACAAAAGGGTTTTTGATGCTGGAAGGCATTGGTCTATCGAGAGACGGTCTCTCTCTAAGTTAGTAAGAGACATACGTACGTAAAAAAAAACTAAAGGCAAACTAAGTAGGACTATCATGAGGTGAGATGTCTCTCATTAACGCTACTGACGGATCGTCTATTTGTAGTTTTTGTGTTGGTGCAAATGGTAGATCATATAATACATAAATAATTGAGTAAATTAGTATCATTTGAAGCCATAGAGATGAGCATGAATCTGATACCTCAACACATAAATAAAGCTTAGAGTACCTTTTTTTTTTTGAAAACAAATCACATTTTTAATCTATAATTAAATCCTTAAATCTAAAACTTGCTAGCTAATTGTGTTTAATTAGTGTCATAATTTTTTTTCTAGTCAAAAAGATAATATTACCCTAGAATTAAGGTGCACCAATTATAGTTTTCCTTAACATTAAAAAAAGTGCCTTATGCCCACCACAAAACTAGTCTACAAAGGTTATATTAGTGCTTGTGAATATGTTACTCCACTTATAATTTGGGGAAAAAAGATTTCAATATTCTCCCTAAATCATAAATGTTTTATATTAAATGATAAATCATTAGAGAATGGAATGACACGTGTCGCGTTATGATGAACAAAATTTTTGATCTAAAAACACTTAGTTATCGACCCGTGTTTGACTCAAAACATGAATAATTTATCCAGCTATATATGATCGATCAACAAAACTATATTGTTAAGATTTGAAAACGACATGACTAAAAAAATTAAATCAAGACTAAATAAAAAACATCGCTAATTAGTTTTTTTCCCTAAGCTAACATGTACAAATTTAACTATGTAATAAGTTGCATTACATAATATATATTGTACTTCGTACTCCGCAGATTCTTAGATGATAATGATTAAAATATTTACAGGGTATCCGATGAAATTTCATTTTAAAATAAAAATTTAACATGTGACAATATATTTATATCAAATAAGTCTTAAAATTCTAATTCTAATATAAATGAAAGTAAATTCGAAATCTATTACTATTAATTTGTTTACTAACAGTGTTTACCCTTATATAAGTCATGCATTTTGCTCGAGACCTAAATTATTACTTGTATATTATTATAGATTATGAAATGAAAGTTTATTTTATTTTGGTTTTATTTGTCTTTTATACCATCAACTAGATAGGATGATGCTCGAACTATGTACATGTCATTAAACTTTTTGTGTTTTGTGCCAAATAATTTTTGTATTTGCTCTTTATATTAAATGACATATCTTTTATCAAGATTAAAATGAATCAAATAACCTAACATATGACTAGATCGGACCCGTTATTAAACCAATAATTTGTGTTATATAATTATGTTTATTTGTTGAAGCATCTAAAGAAACTATATGTACAAGTGGGATAGACCTCTTCCTTTGAGTTTCATATATAAAGTACTTTTTTTTAGCTAGAAGATGATGCATAATGTATGACATCATAAGTTCTTCTTCCTTGTACACTTATTATATGAGTAACCAATTAGTCAAAAGATTGGTGAAATTTTGTTTGATCTCATATTCCACTCTTTGGAGCAATTATACTTAAAAAGATTAAGATTATGCCTTCATACTTAAAGATAGAGAATCAATGAGAGAAGCAATAAATTTTGCCTTTGATAAAGTAGATTTATGTTTCAAAGAGTAGAATATGGATATGATATTTTTGTTCAATGGATTTATATTGAGGTGGTTAAACATAATGAATAACTGGCTTAGATATCCCGTGTAAATGTACTATCTTATAAATCTGGATGCATGTAATAGCCCGAGTTTAAAGAGTATATATTGGTTATGGTACTCAGAGGAGCGTGTAATGGATATGGTTTAAGGTGTTCAGATGAGTGCTTAAAGGGATTGATTGTACTATTCATATCAACAATTAAAGTGCACTTTCTTTTCTGATTGTCCATGCAAACGAACTCCGCAGTTAAGCGTGCTTGGCTGGACCCGTGTTGATCTGTGCAGCCAGTACGCGACCTGTTGAGCGTCATAATTAAGTGTACCACAGTCCACAAGTGGTGGCTGGGGTATAACACGCACATGGTTAACATACTTTCATCATTTCGAGTTAGTTCATTACTATTGAACTGTTTGACATACAGATATGTTCGAATCTTGTCATTACCATGTTAATAACCTGATTATAACGAGTATAATCTTAACTCTCTACTATCATCTTAAACAAGAATTTAATTACACCATATTCTAATCAATCCAACATTACAATCCAAGTGAACTACCTAAAGGCTAATAAGACCTAAACTACACATATCCTTTTGTATTGCATTGATCTTGGAAGATTTTGCTCTTTTGCAAATTGCACCAAACATATAAAGCAAATCTCCTATGTGATTCTAAGTTAAAACAAACTTGTCATATCATATAGTGGGAGCAAGTGTTGTAGCTAGACTTTAACAAGTGGGTATGGTACTTGGCATGTTTGGCTATGTTGACTCCTCAAAGTCAACTAGAAATATGCATCAACAAGTCTGTTATGAGACTGTCTCACGATAATTTTACTGTTAGATCTCTTATAAAGTACAGAGGTAGTTACTAATTTAATAACCAGGTCACTTGGCCTCCTATGTGAGACGTCTCAATCACGATAAATTAAAATCTACCATAAACCCGTCTCATTAGAGTTTTTGTGATTTTATTTTTTTATGTGTTTGGTATCCAAAACTCATTGCAAATTGTAATAGTTTGAGATTCTTTGGACCAAATCCTTGGTATTTTCTCTTTATTAGTTTGACCTCAATCTATATATATGGAACGTATGGTTACCCATGTGATTTCTAAATAAAGGTATGAAGAATGATCATGCAAAAATTTAAAACATACCCTAAATTCCAAATTGATAAGAGGTTCTTTATGATAAGAATATTATAAACTTGTGCACTTAATTTTGTCTACGTACACACACTTTACATATTTTTATTCTTTTTTTATATGATTTTTTTTGGTCTATTTCTTACATACTTCATATTAGGTAATGAACCATTTATCGGAATTTTATTTAACAATATGTATCGGTTTAATTTGAAGAAGTACGTAAATAAGATATAGAAGAATGGAGAGTTTAGGAGCTAGTAACATTTTATCATATTTAACGGTTGATCGAGAAAATGAATCTCTTCTGCTTCATTCGCCGTGCCCTGGCCTTTCATAGTTTCATTTTATGCTCGTGAGTTTTCCAAATACAATCGTGTTAAGATCATTATCATACACTGACGACCTTACTCCTAACAAAGATCAGTTTGTGACGGTTATTATACAGTTGTACTCGTACAACGAGATTGTCTTTAAAGTATAGAACCGTCATGTAATTCAACTTTTAAAACTTTAATTATCACTCAATAAAGTATATTATGATGATGACTAATAAAAAGATCTATTCTACAAAGTATGTATACTCATCACAATGTATGTGTGTAACTATTTCTTGGAACCTTGAGGCTTGAGGGTGGTTTCTAAGAAGCATCATGCATGAATATAATAATTACTTAATTAATTAGGTTACAAAAGTATTAAGTTATATTTGTGTTAATTAACACGTGAATTTTAAACAGACAGTCTCTCGATAATATATATTAACGGGATACTTCTCGCATATTAATAATTTTTTTTCTTTTTAGTGTGAGACGATCTCGTTTGCTAGACACGTAAACCTAAATTGTATTAAATTCATGACAATTTCCACTAGCTAGTCAAAGAAATTAAGAGTGTTGGACTAAACTTATTACGTATAATAATGATGTATTGATGTCTAATTTGCATGGTTGCTTAAGGAAATTTTACACTAATTAATTAAAATCTTGATCATCTAATTAATTTTAATTTGTAGGGTAATTTACTAGAAAATGACATAAATTGTTCAACATAATTTGTCAAGATTTTCAAGTCATATGATATGACTTGGTCTTCTCAAAGTGCCCTAACTCTTTGGAATTTTGGACGGTTTAACGTAATGGATTGCATCATTTAGGCCCTAACTCAAAAATAATTTACTATAAATATCATGTAATTATATATAATTACTTTTTTAGGTTATATATAGGAGAATGTAAATGTCAAAATCATTTACATTTTGGGTAAAAAGTTACACGTGAAATCTACTTTTCATGTTAACGACGTCGTCCTTGAACCCTTTAAAATACGTTTATATTATCGAGTTATTTTTAATCATATTGTGTAATCAGCAATATAGCTGATTTTAGACTAATGGTTAAGATGAGAATACTTTAAAATACCTTTTGAGGGAATAAATCATTTCATTAATAAAAAGTCATACAATATCTACAACTTACCTATTATTTGGTTAATTTTTACTTCTAAAAGTAAGTCAAGTTATAACATATGAATTATTCATAATTAATTGAATAATAATTATCTTAATTCTTTATTTACAACATGAAACAAAAATGAAGATTTGATTCACTAAAAAAGGCAAGTCTCTTGACTAAGTTCACTTGCATTGATTATGTCTAGCAACTTTTTTTTACTTTATTATTATCGCGTTTGTAACAGAAATATTCATTATATTATCATAACAGGTAAAATGCTATTCATTTAGATAGAAAATAGCAAAATCAGTTATTTTTCAAATAACAATTACGCATCCTCATTTATCTTAAAGATAATATTTGAGTCGTTATAATAATAAAACAGATACTTCCGTCGTTGGGGAGAGTAAGTGATTCTTAAGTACATACTTTGGCATCTTAGGGAGAAGATTCGTAGAATTCACATTGAATTGGGACCTATTATATATAATGGATGTTTTTTCTTGGATCTTTCTTAACAAATCTTTTTAATATTTTAATTAATTAATTAAACTCACGTTCAATTACATCATATATCCCCATAACAAAAATAGAAATTATTATCATTATTATTATTATTATTATTATTATTATTATTATTATTATTATTATTATTATTATTATTATTATTATTATTATTATTATGTAAATTATAAAATTAAACTTCTTCCCGACACAATCGTTTTCATTATATTCATATTCTATACTTTTGTCTTCAAATTTTACATGCTAGCTCCCCTATTTAAACCCTACTTCACTTGACTTACATTCATGCAAAAAAAAAAAACCAACTAATAACTCTAAATTTTCATTGTTCATAAACTTACACTCGTTTTTTTTTTTTTGGCCAAAATGGGTTCACAAATAGACGACACCTTTTGGCTCATTGCCTTAGCAACAAAGTTCGACAACTTAACCCTAACCAACATTATTTCTACCATAATTGTTATAGTCATTTCATGGCTAGCCATGAGTTTGGTCAATTGGACTCACCCCGGTGGACCAGCCTGGGGTAAGTACTCTTGGCCTCGTGTGTCACACTGGGCCAAGAGAACCATACCTGGTCCCCGAGGCTGGCCCTTGATAGGCAGCATGAACCTAAAAACAGGCCTAGCTCATCAGAAAATTGCCAAAATGGCACGACATTGTGGGGCCAAGAGGCTTATGGCTTTTTCCCTAGGTGAAACGCGTATGATAGTCACGTGTCACCCTGAGGTTGCCAAGGAGATTCTGAACAGTCCAGTCTTTGTAGACAGGCCTGATCAGGAATCTGCCTACGGGCTGATGTTCGACAGGGCAATTGGGTTTGCCCCGTACGGGTCCTACTGGAGGACCCTACGTCGAATCGCCTCAACCCACTTATTCTCCCAAAAACAAATCAATTCCAATCAATTCCAACGAAATGACATAGCGAACGAAATGATTCAGAAAGTGAACGGTCAAAACGGGCCGTTGTTTCGGGCTAGGGATATACTTAAGTGGGCCTCATTAAGTAACATGATGGGCTCAATATTTGGAGGAGGGTATAGTGAGGAACTTAAGGAGATGGTAGATGAAGGGTATGACTTACTAGGTGTCCTTAATTGGGGGGACCACTTACCCTTGTTAGCTAGGTTTGACTTTCAAAATATCCGGTTCAGGTGCTCTAGTCTTGTACCTAAAGTCAACCGGTTCGTAGGTGAAATTATTGAGCAACACCGGTCTAGACCTAGTCAAGTGAACCGTGACTTTGTTGACGTTTTGTTGACCCTCCAAGACCAAGATCACCTCTCAGATTCGGATATGATCGCGGTTCTTTGGGTAAGTAATAACACTCCGTACAGCTATTTTTTGACACGGTTTTCAACTTCGAATTTCACTCTTTCATATAAATTTTACGTTCTTTTTTTAAAAAAAGTCGAATTTACTACATTTGTCGAGTATTTTTAAAAATTATATCATCACAAATTAATGGTCAAACGATAAAACGTTTTATATTATATATAGATCAATTCATGCACATACGAAATATTTTATAGGTATACAACTTTTGGAAAAGGGCACACAACTCGCATGTCGAAATAAAATTCTATACTCAGATTGAATAAAATTATGACATACATACTCCGTAGCATCAATAAGTAACATCATCGTCTAGTGGATATAGTAATACAGATTGTAAATTACGTCATTCTCTTAATAAAAAGGATCAAGATAATAATTATATTTTTTAATCTATATAGTCACGTTGTCATATTTTCTTTTTTTAATTAATTTCATTATTTAGTACTAGTATTAGGTTAAACTTTGACGCTAATATTTAAGATTTTTTTTGACGGTGTAGGAAATGATATTTAGAGGAACAGATTCGATGGCTGTATTAATGGAGTGGATCTTTGCTCGACTGGTGCTTCACCCCGATATTCAGTCAAAGGTCCACGCTGAGCTGGACGATGTCGTGGGTCGGTCACGTGCCGTACGAGAATCCGATCTTCAATCTTTGGTTTATTTAACGGCTGTGATTAAAGAAGTCCTTAGGCTCCACCCGCCGGGCCCACTTCTCGCATGGTCTCGCCTTTCAATTGAGGACACTACCCTTGATGGGTGTCACGTGCCTTCAGGTATCCCACATTGCCACGTCAAAAAAAACTCGGTTTATAACAGATATACTAGTCTTATAAGTTACAGTAAATATAAAGTCGTGTTGTTTTATTAGGTACTACTGCGGCGGTGAACATGTGGGCGATTGGAAGGGACCCGGAAGTTTGGTCGGACCCACTCGAGTTCAACCCGGATAGGTTCTCGTACTCTGACCCTGATGCTGAGTTTTCTGTATATGGGTCGGATCTTAGGCTGGCACCTTTTGGATCGGGTAAACGAGCTTGCCCGGGAAAGAAGTTAGGATTGACCACGGTCAGTTTTTGGGTGGCGTCGTTGTTGCATGAGTTTGAGTGGGTGAATTCAGCAGATGCTGAGGTGGATATGTCGGAGGTGCTAAAACTCTCGTGTGAGATGGCTCACCCACTTATGGTCGAAGCTAGGCCCAGGCGATTAACATGATGTTGATCGTTGGTCCATCTTAAATATATAACGTGACAACTTCACATCAGAATTACTCTGTATTTTCTACCATGTGATTATTGAAAATTATAAGTCATGTGTGTAATAACATGTTAGTATAATTGTATAAGTTATTGTATTTAATCAATGTTTTGTAATATTAATCCTATAAAAAAAATGTAAAATAAGCTATTTTTATCGTCTAGATTTCTAATCTAAACTTCTTACTATCAAACAAGTACTCATGAAATGTAATTTATGTACGTGTTTTATATATTGTAACGACAACGAAAATTAATTATATTTTTATCTTGAAATAACGATAGATTTATCTCATCTGTATGGAGCATGATCTGATCCATTTTCCAGTTAAACCAATATACATTTTTTTTGGTGACGAGGGAACCCGCAGCCGCTACCTTTGGTGCGCTCTAGGTAAACCCCTGGGTGTACGCATGCAATAGCCTGCAAACCACGCACACCATGTAAGCCGTCATTTGGACGACAGACTCGAAGTCTTAATGACATAACCTCAAGCCATACAACTTATACTCGTATGTAGGACCCACTTGTAAGTATGCTTAAAAGCGATTAGGGTTTGATAGAGCTCGAGTTAAAGTCGATTCTAACGATTTTCAAACCAAGTTTTGACCGAGCTGATCACGAACATACACGAGTCGGTTTAGAATATGCCCTTTTTATGGACCGAAAACGAACAAACGAGTATTTATTGCAACATGTCTCGATGAACGGCGGACTCAATAAATAGCAAGTGGCTAAAATCAAGTATTGTCACCATCAAAGGCCCCTCGTCTTTTACATACGTACATGTGGCAGCAAAACGACGACGTTTTGTCGATTGCAAATAAAAACTTCCCATTTCCATCGCTCCAAATTGTTTAATATGACCGTCTTATATCCCCAGATCAAGACGATTGTTATCCAAACTCTCAATATAATTAGTTTAATAACTCGTAATTTTAATTCCTAAGTTGGGATTCTCGTGATTTAAGCTGGTTTTATGATATAAGACGGTTTTGCAGAAGAGTTGGATGGTATTAAAGGAAAGAAGGCCCAATACAAACATATATAGGCGAATGGATTTCATGTGCGCCTTCCTGTTTCTGACCCGACAATGTAATGCCACTCTACTCTCTTATCTTTGGTTGTGTCATTCTCATTGACATTGGCACGTGTGTAGTGCCGGTGTCCGAGGGAAGGGTAAAATTGTACTCCCTCCGTCCCACTAAGATTGTCTCGTATTCCTTTTTGGGTAGGTTCTTAAAGATTGTCCCATTTCTCAACTTTCCTTTTTAGTCTATCCTTTTTTACAACTTCGTCCCTCCTAAGACAAAGTATTTACCATTTTGCCATTACATTAACCCACACCACCTCACACATCAACCTATAAAGTAGTCATAATTGCCTATATACCCAATCATCACATAATTTTCTTAATTATTGTGCAAAAGTAAACGGGACAAACATTTTGGGACGGAGGGAGTAATTTTTATGGACACGTGTCATTGTTGGCTTATGGTCCAATCGAGGTTCTTGTAGTTGTTCTAGGGTGTGAAAGAGTCATCTCGTGACAAAAGGATGACACTGGTCGTTGGCTTATGGTCCAATCGAGGTACTTTGTTGATGGACAAGAATCGACCACTATCCTTTTGGATGGAATACAGTAGGAGAACACGTAGCACTAGAACTAGTTGTTGTTGCTGTTTTGGCTGATCTCTTTCTTTGTTGAGATATATACTCCGGATGATGTTATAGGGTGTGAAAGAGTCATCTCGTGACAGAAGGATGACACGGGTCGTTGGCTTATGGTTCAATCGAGGTGCTTTGTTGATGGACAAGAATCGACCACTATCCTTTTGGTTGGAATATAGTAGGAGAACTCGTACCACTAGAGCTAGCTGTTGTTGTTTTGGCTGATCTCTTTCTTTGTTGAGATATATACTCCGGATGATGTTATAGGGTGTGAAAGAGTCATCTCGTGACAGAAAGATGACACTGGACGTTGGCTTATGGTCCAATCGAGGTACTTTGTTGATGGACAAGAATTGACCTCTAACCTTTTGGTTGGAATACAGTAGGAGAATTCTTACCACGAGAGCTAGCTGTTGGTGTTGTTGTTGTTTTGGCTGATCTCTTTCTTTGTTGAGATATATACTCCGGATGATGTTAATGTACATATACAGACGGAGCTATACACATGCCAATCAAGCAAAACGACGTATACAATTTTTTTTTATCAAATCGTTAATAAGATTCTACACACATGAGTCAAATGTCATCCAATACTTGTAAAAATTCTTTTTAATCAAATCGTTCAAACTTCAAACCATATAGGATAGAATCAGAAATATAATAGCCAGAATTGAAATACCAAATACTCGTAATAAAATATCAAAAAAAGCAATATTTGAATCACTTCAAAAAAAAGAAGCAATATTTGAATAATTTAGTGATAGTTGAAGTATATTATTGGAATTATCTAAGTATAAAATTTCAAAATGTAAATAAGACCCATTAAATTTTTCCCTTGGAGAAAAAAACTCCACATACACCATAGAATTAATCCTTGTTCTATTTTTATTTATCAACTAATAAAAATATTAACATGTTAAGGTAGCACATTAGCAGGCCACTCAATTTAATAATACTCCCTATTTTATTTATTTTATTTTATTTTTAGTTGAGTTTATTATTAATTTAATAATTTATCCTATAATTTAATAATTTATTTAGTTCGTACGATCTTTGAAGAACCACGTAGTCTTATAAAAAAATTCAGCTTAATTAATCAACCTGGATTATGTGTATTAATTTATTATTTCAGGTAAATTTGGAGATTTTTTGCCTATTATTTTATGCGATTATATAAAGATTTGCTTGATGTAGACTTATAACATTCAACCAAAAAAAAAGTGTTGGGATATCGAGTAAGTATTCTGAGACACCGTCTTACACCAAGTTGGTAAATTACCTTCATTATTATTATTATACGAGATATTTTATATTAATCTTACTGAGAGACGATGTCTTATTTCAGTTAACCAGGTATTTGTTAAATACAGAATAAGTTACTACATATACAGAAATATGCTAACTGAATTTTCAGTTTGGATCACCTGTCCCATTTTTGCGTCACATTTTAAGTGTCACTCCATACACTAGATGAAACATTGTCTATTGCATAAATAAAATATACAACAAATATCATAATTTGTTGATGTGTTAGGTAGTGTATGAAGGGGTACGGTAGACAGATGTACACAAAAATGGGACAAGAGAAATAATATAGGTCGAAATGATTTGCTAAATAGATAACAATTATAATTAGAAAAAAAACAAAATTGATTTACATAGAATTTGTTTAGTACTAATAATTGTATTTAATTTAATTAGACTAAAAGGTTGACATAGCTATTTTTTAAATACTTACTACACCAACACATACGGAGTATTATTTTTTGTAATATTCCAACATATATACTTCTATATGATTCTTTTTGCAAACAATTTCTTTTTTTTTAGGTCACTTTCTTGTGTCCTTGACAATTTCTTGTACTTTAGTCCTTATATAAAGACACTCATCCCTTCATTAGTGAATCATACTAACAAACCAAACCACCTTTCCTTCAATTATTTCCTCTATATATTTCCCCTTTTGTCACATTAAAATCACACAAATCAAGAAAAAAATCAACATCCAATCAATTTTACAAATTAGGAAAAAAAAAACCTAAAAATGTACACCAACTTAGACAAAATTTGGGTGTTTGCCCTATTCTCAAAATGCAATAATAATATCACAAGTTTTAACCTAATTTGTTCCTTTTTAGTTCTAGCCATGGTTTGGCTAACCATGGCGGTATTTCACTGGACCTGTTCTGGAGGCCCAGCATGGGGAAAGTACCGACTGACTCATATATTTAGTCGGGCCAAGAATAATAATAACGTCATTCCAGGCCCAAGAGGCTGGCCCGTCATAGGCAGCATGAGCCTGATGACGGGCTTGGCCCATCGTAAAATTGCAGATGAGGCCCAGTCATACAGGGCTAAGCGTCTGATGGCGCTTAGCCTGGGGGAGACACGCGTGATTGTCACGTGCAATCACGAGGTTGCTAGGGAGATACTACACAGTCCAAACTTCGCTGACCGTCCTATCAAGGAGTCTGCGTATAGCCTCATGTTTAATCGCGCCATAGGGTTTGCGCCCTATGGCGTGTACTGGCGGACGCTCAGGCGTGTCGCCAGTACACATCTGTTCTGTCCCAGACAGATCAACACCTCTGAGGCACAACGAGCTGACATCGCTTCACAGATGTCAGCTCTGTTTGGGACGACGGAACCTGCTAACAGCAGGTTTAGCAGGTTCCGTCCCAGAGACGTACTGAGGCTAGCCAGCCTGAGTAACATGATGGGGCTCGTGTTTGGGAAACGATACAGTTTATTAACCGTTGAACTGAACCGTGAGACGGTTGAGCTGAAGGAGATGGTGACCGAGGGTTATGATTTACTTGGGATGCTCAATTGGGGTGACCATCTTTCTTGGTTAGCCGACTTCGACCTACAAAGACTCCGGTTCAGGTGCAACCAACTTGTTCCTAAGGTGAACCGGTTCGTTGGACGTATTATAGATGAACACCGTGACCGGGTTGATCCGGTTCAGCCAAACCGGGATTTTGTTGATGTTTTGTTGTCTCTTCAAGGGTCGGATAAGATTTGCGAGTCTGATATGATTGCGGTTTTATGGGTGAGTTTATTTATTTATTTATTTATTATTATTATTATTATTATTATTATTATTTCACTTTGTTGATATAAAATTGCCATGCATGACAAAACGTTACGTACGTACGTACGTACGTTCATCACATGCAATGTAATTGTGATCTAGGAAATTTATAAGAAAATGAAGATAAAAAACCGATGTTTATTTGATAAAGTTATGAACGATGATATATTAGACGTTCTTGAGATTAGAAAATTGTTGCGTTCTATTGGAGATATAACTTTCGGGATAGTTAGAGTGGGGTGCATCGTAATTAAATTTTGATAAATCGATGTCTTACCAAATTATTTGTGATCGTTTAAATTCTAAGAAGTACGTACTTATCTCGTATTATTGACTGTAAGTCTGTAATCATGGATGTTACATTGGTTGAAAATTCAAACAAAATTAATTAAGTTTTGATTAATTTTAATAATTATTCGTGGTTATGTACAAGAAATGATATTTAGAGGAACAGATACAGTGACGGTTCTAATTGAGTGGATATTGGCGAGAGTGGTCCGTCACCCTGATGTGCAATCCAAGGTCCACAATGAGTTAGACAACGTCGTGGGGAGGTCACGTGCCGTCATGGAATCAGATCTCGGATCACTTCCCTATTTGACGGCTGTGATCAAAGAAGTCCTTAGATTACACCCACCGGGCCCACTTCTGTCGTGGGCCCGGCTGGCTATCGAGGACACAGTAGTTGATGGGTATCACGTGCCAGCTGGGACCACTGCCATGGTGGACATGTTTGCAATAGCCCGGGATCCAGAATCCTGGGCTGATCCAGAGGAATTCAACCCTGATCGTTTTCTGTCATCTGGATCATCAGAACCAGACTTCTCGGTCCTCGGGTCGGATCTGAGGCTCGCCCCGTTTGGGTCAGGTCGACGGGCTTGCCCGGGTAAGGCGCTAGGGTTGGCCACGGTCAGCTTTTGGGTGGCCTACTTGTTGCATGAGTTTGAGTGGGTGAGTAGCCCGTCTGACACGACAGTCGATTTATCAGAAATGTTGAAATTATCGTGTGAGATGGCGCATCCACTTACAGTGGAGGTGAGGCCAAGGCGTGGCTAAAGATAAGACCATCTTACATAAGAATCTGCACTTGTGTTTGCCTTGTATAAATTTGTTTGTGTTATTGTATGTTTGCCTTTAATTAGCCTTTTTTTTTGAGTGACTTGAGAGCTTAGAATTCAATGTAATGTGTGTGACAAAGTTTGATGTAAACCTCTTTAATAGGACTTGTGTAGTTGTGTGGGTTAGAAATGTAAAAACTCGTGGTTAAAGTGTTACCTAAAAGATCGCAAAAACTCAAACTTTGAAAGACGATCCCAAATAAATTGGGTATTTTAGTTTTAGGTTTAACCAACCTTTTAAATTCAGGTAAAAAACTCTGATTACAGATGATAACTTTTCATTTTTCTGTCTGTCAAACCCCTTTCGGGTTATAATCAAGTTCAAACACAACTAAAACCAATACGGATTTCATCTCAACCCTATTCCTTGTATTTTCTCAAAGCGAAAGCCAACCCGAGAATAAGTAAAGGAAGCACAAACTGCAATATCTTGACTATATAACCACGACTACCTTGCTCGGCTTGTGTCGTCGTTGCTTGAGAAGTATGAGTCTTTTTGAGATGTTGTTGTTTTGATGGAATGGTCGAGACGTCAATGTCGCCGACATAGTAGTCTTTTAGCATGTCCCTCGCGTTCTCACTATGACCCACGTCTTCGAAATCATCGGTCGCATCCTTCCCTGCAAAATTCAGTTTATAACAAAGGAAATTTGAAATTGGGCTTGTTTCTACTCGAATAAATTACAATTACATTCAGCTGGGCTGGCTCTGTTTGGTAAATGACAGTAAAAGATTTATTATACAGCTTACCGGTTGATGTCAGTAGAACGTCGTCACCACCAGGATGGTCATCGAGAAATTTCGTAACATCATAGACCTAGAAAATTCGAAGTAATACGAGTATTATACAGTAAATGATATTCAACCCGTTACATTATACTACGTGCCAATTTACTACCAAGAGATGACTAGCATGTAGCATTACAAAGGAAAGTATTTACGGGTTCTTTCAGGATCACACCGTTTTTTGTCGATTCTCATTTGGTTAAGTTAAGTTCAGTCTTATTCAGTTTACTTTGCTCATGATAATTCTCGCAACAAGACCCCGAATGGTCACAGACTTACAGTGTTACTTACACCACCTATCCATCATCACTCCATACCCGAATCAATAAATCTCCCTTAAAACGGGTCATCCATTTTAAACGACGGGTCAAATGATATGATAAGAGTATAAGACAAAATCTATATGACAATCGACTAAATTTACTTGACTTGTCACAAGTTTAAGATTAAAGACGGTTTTAATTACAATCGACTAATACCAACAAGATCCAACACCATATCAATCTAGATTACAATACCAGAGCAGATCTCCCGTCCCATTTTCGTGTCTCACTATGTGTGCCACACCATACACTGGATGACACCTCGCCTACTCAACAAATAAAATAAACAGAGAATACTGGAAATAAACAGAGAATTATGAATAATACAGTAATTAAAATAGTAAAATAATCAAGAATGAATTGAGATTATTGAGAGGGAACCTTGTCATTGATAATCAACCAGCAATCATCCTTGGAGTTGTGCTTTGCGACTTCATCGAACCCGTGAATTTTGTGATCTGAACTCATTTTTTCCCCCTCCCTGCAATTTCGTATGAAAAAGATGAAAATTTGATGTAAATTACTGAGATTTTTTTTAAACGAAGATGAATTGAATCGAGAGATTGGTCAAACTCAAAAAACAGAGGTGTTTTGATTGATGGATCAAAGATTCAATGCATGTGGTTGTTGTTGACCTGGCAAAAAAAAAAAAAAAAATTCTTGAGAGAGTCGGTCTCTCAATAACTTATTGAGAGACCACTCTTCAGTACCACTTTATACTCCCTCCGTTCCAATGAATTGTATGAATTGTTTGCCTTTGCTTTTGGCACAGAGGGCAAGAGATCCAATTAGAAGGTGACATGTGGAGCGAAGAGTCAAATTACACATAAAAAAACATTCCTAAAATAGAAAGGCAAACAATTCATTGAGACGCCCCAATATGGAATAGGCAAACAATTCATTGGAACGGAGGGAGTATTCTATTCGTAGTTCGTACCCCTGATGACAACTTTGTATTACCTGTTTTTATAAGAAGCGTACCCTATTTATCTTTGTATACTCTTTTATGTTAATCGTACTTCTATTAGGTTTGGTACTACTGTTACGTCCATTTGTACTTAGTCTCTCAGTAAAGTTAATGAGAGACCGTCTCTCAGAAGACCTACTCAAAAAAAAATGACCCGGTCCGAATGACCCGACTCGAATAAGCTAACATTAACCTATACCCGACATCCTAAATGAAAACTCGAGGTAGACCCAGGCTAACCCGAAAGTAACCCAACTATTATTATAAAAAAAAATCGATATCTCTAAAAAGAATTGAAAATAACAAACCCGGAAACAACCCGAATCCGAAATGACCCGATCCAATTAGAAGTCAACCCGATTTCTATAACCCGACTTGAGGCTGGGCGACCCGATTGACCCATTTACCATGTCTACTAAGGAGTGTTAAATGGACGGGTTATCGATCGAGTATTCGAGCCTTCTTGTTGTAAATGGGCCAAATAAATTGATGGCCCAAGAATCATTTGATATATGCCTTGTGTGTTTTGAAAACTGAACTGTATCGGTTAAAATCAAAAGTAGAGTAGAACGGTTGTCCCTTCACCTCCCCTCCTTTTACCCTTCTTATAGTCACTAGGGTTTGGTTTTACAGTTTTACTGCTATTTTTCCTTGCAAGTTACTACGTCTGAAGATAACTGGTATTTTACCTTTTTTTTAAATTTATTTACTGCCTTTTCAATTCGTTTACATTTTCAGGTATTTCCTTTTTATATGTTTGCTTTAATTACCATTACAATTTTACAATACAATATATACATTTTTCGTCTTCGTTATTTGTAAGTAAACAAATGACTGAGATAACGAACATGCATTCATTATTTGTTTAATTTAAGTTGGTATATTCGTGTTAAATTTAAACGGTTAAATATGACTCATGAGCTAAATGGGGGTTAAGTTATTATCTAACTCATTTTATTCTTAAAGATCAACATAATTCTAGAATCAGCTAGGCACTGTAGACAATAGATCTTAGGTTCGATCACCCTCACCCTCTTCACTGTTGTAATGCGTCTAAGTGAGTGCCTGGTTAAAGTCGGTTTAATTAGAATACAATAATCTAGAATAATTGATGGATGTTGGTGGTTGATATTTCTAGGGTATTAGGCCCTGTTCTTTTGGACTTATATTCAGTCAGTTTCATTTCAGTTCAATTCAGATCTAGGAGGCATATTTTGTCTCTATATTTTAGTCAACTTCACTTAATTCAGTCAGTTTCAGTTCAAAAGAACAGGGCCTTAATTGTTTTGTGGGTTTGGACGTTTGGTTGGTCTATGGCGGTTAAGAGTCAAGACGGTGGTGGGTGGCGAATTCTGATGGTCGTTTGAGACGGAAAAAGTAGTCGTTACTCGTTAGTAATAGTAGTTGGTAATCTTCTCTTAATTTTTGTCTATACATTTATCTTTGTCAGGATACACTATGTCGACGACATTATCATCATCATCATCATCATCGAGTGATGTGGATAGGTTAACCAATTTAACAGATGACTTACTGAGTATAATCCTGTCGAAGCTCCCTACAAAAGACGTTGCTGCAACACAAGTATTATCCAAGAGAATGAGTCGCGCTTTATCTTTGATAACATCTATCCACCTAGACGCCTTCCCCGACTCTCATCCTCATCCTCATTACCCTCGTCTTCTTGATCACTTCCCTCTTTTTGTCAACAATGTTTTGGACAACATATCTCGTCCTCTAACTTGTTTTCGCCTTTGTGTTTACAAGATAGTTGATTTCAATGTGTACCTGACCCATGTCGAACCCACTCGTCTTCATTCCTGGATTTCCTACCCGTTAACCCATACCGGCCTTAAAGAGCTTGACCTCACCTTTGATTTACAAAACCCTTCTGCCTTCAACCTCCCCCCTCGAATTTTCGCTTGCCCTTCTTTAGAAGTTTTGAGGATTGTTTCCATTCTCGCAATTGACAATTCTTCATCTGATTATCTCATTTGCCTTCCGAAGTTAAGACTTCTTTACCTTCAGTCCTTTACTTTTCTCGACGATGACTTTGTTAGTAGGCTAGTTTCGAGTTGTCCTGTCCTTGAAGACCTCTCCATCATAGATTCTGTGTGGCTCAAGTCCGATCATCTCACCATTTCTTCTCATTCTCTTCTGAGTTTGATCCTAGACGTAATCAATTGTAATGAGCAGAAAGTTTTCGACCTTGTAACTATCGACACCCCTAAATTGGAGTATTTATGGTATAACAGTGACCTACCCCATCGTTTCTCCGTTGCTCATTTTACTGCCCTTCGCAAAGCTGACCTCGTTATTGGGAACAATTTATTCACTGCTGGTGACGATCCGAAGGTTCCTTTCTGCACTCAGCTTAGTCTCCTAAGAAGATTGTGTGATGTTCCCCATTTGTGTCTAAGCGGACTTTCTACTGAGGTTCGTTTCTTTCCCGCTTATTTTCAACTCAGACCATTAATGTTCATTCTCATTTCGTATTGGTAAGTCTAGCCAGTTTGTATGTCTTAGGGCTCGTTTGGTTCACCATGGGAAGATTCAGTTACCGGGAACTTAAATTCACATGAATTTGTATTTCATGGGAATTACAAAAATATTGTTTGGTTGCCATGTGGGAAATAACTTCATGCGAGAAGTTCTACACATCAAGGGGGGCTTGGTGAGTAACTTCCCCCATTATGGAGGAAGTGACAATTCCCGGAAAGTGGGAATTCCCGGGAAGTGGGCAACCAAACAACCTCCCAATTTATCAATTCATGGGAAGTTCTACTTCCCATGATTTAAGAGGGTAACCAAACGACCCCTTAGTCAATTCAAATCCCTGAACTCGTTTCAATTTCTCTCAAACCAAAAAATTATTCCCTTTTGAAATTTTTTGCTAAAAATAACTCTCAAAATCTATCAAATCCAAAATATAATTTTTTGATGAAAATGCCCTTAATTGGTTAGAGAGTGAGGTGAATTGATAGGAAACAAAAAAGCTAAGTTATTAGGGGACATTTTCGTCCAAAAATTATACTTTGGGGGCAATTTTTTGAACTTTTGATAAATTTTGGGAGTTATTTTTAACAAAAATTTCAAAAGCGAATAATTTTCAAAAATGATATTTTAAAAGAGAGTGATTTTTAATTTACTCTTCAATTTAAGTGAAGTCGTTTAATTTCCTTTCATTTTGAATTTAGTTCAACCCCTCTCGCCTGATAAAGCGCCTTTCTTGGCTTTTTGGCTGAATTGACTTTAACTCAAAATCTTGGAAGAGACGGTCTCTCAATAACTTAGTGAGACAACTCTTCAGTATCACTTTATGTTCTATTCGTACCCTTAAATGTACTTAATTAGTCTCTCAGTAAAATTAAAGTAATGAGAGACCGTCTCTCAGGAGACCTACATACTCTGAATTTAAATGATATGAACTTAATTTATATTTAATGGGGCCGGGTTGGGTTAAACTGAAATGAACTAAACGAGTTGAATTGTCTAGCACAAACTAAAATTAATGCGCCTAGCTAGATTTAATTATAAGGAACATTATTTACTTGAGTGTAAAACTGCGTGATCGAACGTATATGTTACGTACTTTTTACTGAAGGTTATCGATATGGGTCAAGAGTTAAGGGATCGGCTGCCTGTGTTTCGTAATGTAACAACTTTAGAGTTGGGTGCATTCTTGGATGAGTACAGAAGATGGGATACCGTGTTGTTGTTGATGCTTCATCGTTCGCCTTTGTTACAAACACTTGTTTTCCCGATGGTGAGTGCATTTTTTTTCTTCTTCTTCTTGTGTGCATTGTTGATATATATATAGTCTCGTAGCTGTATATATTCAAGATTTGTGAGAATTATTTTAATTATTTTTGCAGGGCCTCGTTCACTTTCCTACGACTCCTCAAGGTCTTGGAGTACCTTATGAAGAAGCCGAAGGGTGGAGAACAAAAAATCAAACAACCCCTTCGTGTTGCAAAAATCATCTCAAACGAATCGAGTTCACCAGCATTTGCGAGGGAGTTTTTCGAGAACTAGGAATGATACGATTTCTTCTCAAGAAGGCGTCGGTTTTGGAGGAATTTGTTTTATCAAAGAAATATAGTCACTCTTGTGAAGTTGAATTCGACCGATTGGTGAGTATAGTGAAAGAGCTTCCAAGGGCCTCAAACTCGTGTTTGATTACCGTCCAGACTCACGAGTGATCAACCCCGATTAATTTCCGCATATTTGATCAGCTCGTGTCTATTAATCTTATTTAAATTGCACAAGTTTACTTTTAAACTTTTGATAACTCGATCTGAAAAAAATCTTATTTTGTCGTAGTACGTTTTAATGTCTAAATGGTACCGAGTATCATATTATGAAGTACGTACAATACATGTACTACTGGTTTTAAGATCTTGAGCTTTATCACAAAGATATCGAGTTTTGCTGTAAAATTTCTGAGCTTTAGTGTAAAGTTGTCGAGTTAAATCACATAAATGTTTAAGCTCAAAAACTTACAACTCAGCTTAGAAACTTTTTTTAAGCTCAATAAATATACACAAAAGTTCAAAAACCTACACCTGGTTGTACAATGTTATTGTACAACTAGGTGTATAATCCTATTTTCCCGTACCAGTACAATATATGGGTAATATTTCGTTCAATCCATGTTTATACGAGTAGTAGATAGTCTGTAGACCGTAGTTTTGCTCAAGTTCACGAATAATTTTCAAGATTTAATAACGAATTATTATAAGTAAGAATTAGACGAGAAAGTTTCTGAAAATATCATTGAAAAATCGTGTCTTAGATGTTTTTGTTGGAATGTAATGTACTAGTAATGGGGTCTTAACATTAAAATGGATATATCTCAACTCAGACGAAAATAGCCCAAAACAACCAACACAAAATGGCCAAGGGGTTAGGGCACATGATTATACGGATATTCGCGTCTATATAAATACTTGTGTATGACGGTAATTATTGATCCAATTTGAAGCTTAAGATTATTCTACTTTAATGAAAAATTGATTTTCGTTTGACATTTTATTAATGAATTATTCTTTTCGTTCAAAAAAGAGTGGTTTGGAACGGTAAATCATGATTACTAAATATTAAGGAGTAGACCTGACAAAACTGTATCGACCCGAATAAGTCAACTTGAACCTGTACCTGACATCCGAAATGATCCGGGCTAGCCAGAAAGTGACCCGACTATTATTATAGAAAATAAATTTATATCTCTAAAAAAGTTGGAAATAGCAAACTCGAAAACAACTCAAATCCAAAATGACCCGGCCGAACCGGAAGTCAACCCAATTTTGTATAACCCGACTTGAAGCTGGCCGATCCGATTGACCCGTTTGCTAGGTCTACTAAGGAAGTTAAATGGATGGGTTATCGATCGAGTATTCGAGCTTTTTGTACGAGAGGATGGGTGACCCAAGGACGATATGGATCACACACAACAATGAGATAATAGCCCAACAAGAATCATTGGATCACATAATGTTTATTATTTTTTATTTTTTTTTTAATGTTTATGACGCAGAGAAAATCTCTTTCAGTTTATGACATGTTGTTATCTCTTAAGATGAGTTAAAATTATTTTGCTAGAACCTGTTGTAGACACTAAAAAATTTATTAAAATACCGAATAAATAAAATTATTTAATTATTTTGAGTTAATACAAAAATTATTAGCTCAATTCTTTTTGAATCCTTTGTCGACAATGTTTTCCACAATATATCTCGTCCTCTAACCCGTTTTCAACTCTGTGTTTACAAGACTATCGGTTTCCAAATTTTTAGTCCTCATCTCGAACCCACCCGTCTCCATTCGTGGATCTCATACCCGTTGAATCATACTAATACCCTTAAGGAGCTTGACCTCACGGTCGATGTGACAACTCATCATCCTTCTGCATTCAAACTCCCCCCTCGAATCTTCACTTGCCCGTCTCTAGAAGTTTTGAGGATTGTTTCAGCAGTTCTTGCAATTGACGATTCTTCACCTGACCATCTAATTTGGCTTCCTAAGTTAAGATTTCTTTACCTCAAGAGTATTTTTTTCCTCGACGATGACTTCATTAGTAGACTAGTTTCGAGTTGTCCTGTCCTCGAAGACCTCTCCCTAATATTTTGTTCGTGGATCAAGTCCGATCATCTCACCATTTCTTCTCGTTCCCTTCTGAGTTTGGTCCTAGATGTAGTCAACGGTGATGAAAGGAAAACCATCAACGTTGTGGCTATCGACACCCCTAATTTGGAGAATTTATCTTATACCTGCAACACTCTACCTCATCGTTTCTCCGTCGCTCATTTTAATAACCTTCGCAAAGCCAAGCTTGATAGCGGGATTGACTTCCCTAGTGACGATCCCAAGGATCTTTTCCGGAGTCAGCTTAGTCTCCTTAGACGATTGTGTGATGTTCCCCATTTATGTCTAAGCGGATTTTCTACTGAGGTTCGTTTCTCCACTTCTTTATTATCCTCGCAGGTTTTTGTAATAAGTCCAGTCTAGCTGTCTTCTTTCTGGCTGAAACTCACTGAATTAGAAGTGTCTGAATATAAGTTGTATTCTTTCTTTCTTTCTGGCTTATATGCAGACACTTTCAGACTTTCAGTTGAGAGTTCTGTTGAGTTCGTTCAGTTTCAGAAAGTGTCTGAATATAAAGTGTCTGAAAATTGCATGATCAAGCTATGTTACTTTTCATTGAAGATTATCGATATGGGCCTAGAGTTACGGGATCAACTACCTGTGTTTCGTAATGTAACAACTTTAGAGTTGGGTGCATTCTTGGATGAGGACAGAAGATGGGATACCGTGCTGTTGTTGATTCTTCATCGTTCGCCTCTGTTACAAACACTTGTTTTCCCCGGGGTACGTAAGTGCATTTTGGTCTCGTAATTTAACTTAAGCTTTGGTCAGCTTTGGTACCAGGGCAAGTTATATAGATGAATCATCTCAGCCAAAACCTTTATGTTACTGTACTTTGCAGGGTCTCACTCACTTTAATACGACTCATCCTCGTTGTGGTGTGCAACTGAAAGAAGCCAAGGGGTGGAGAACAAATCAAACAACCCCTTCGTGTTGCGAAAATCATCTCAAACGAATCGAGTTCACGAGCAGTTGCGATGGGATTTTTCGAGAACTAGCCATGATCCAATTTCTTCTCAAGAAGGCGTCGGTTTTGGAGGAGTTGGTTTTATCAAAGAAATATATATAGTCACTCTTGTGAAGCTCAATTCGACCGGTTGGTGAGCATAGTGAAAGGGCTTCCGAGGGCATCCAACTCGTGTTCTATTACCGTCAAGAGTGAACCCCAAATTCAAATTCCGGATATTTGATTAGCTAATCGGACCGCTTAGAAGTTGATCAGTTCGTGTATGTCACTTAATTAGTCTTATTTAAATTGTACTCGTACGAGTTTCATATTATGTTTGTGGTAATTAATACGTTTTAATGTCTAAACGAATATCAATTAAATATCTTTGAAAAACCGTCTCTGAGATGTTTTCGTTGGAACGTGACGCAATTGGCCTAGTTCAAGTGCAAAATTACCTATGATGAAATTAGGGCACATGTTTATATCAATATTTGCGTCTGTATTAATACTTGTGTAACACGGTTTATATTTTATTTTATAAGGAGTTTCGACATTCAAAAGCAAATAATAATAATTTTAGACTAATAAGGTAATTATTGATTCAAATTCAAAGCTCAAGATTATTCTAGTTTTCACGAAAGATTGATTTTCGTTTCAATGGTGAAAGTATAGATCCAATAATTAATTAGCCCAAAACATCCGACCCAAAATTAGCCCAAGGGAGATTAGGGCATGATATTCGAGTTTATATAAATACTTGTGGAAGACGGTTTATATTTTATACTCCCTCCGTTCCAATGAATTGTTTGCCTATTCCATATTGGGTCGTCTCAATGAATTGTTTGCCTTTCTATTTTAGGAAAGCTTTTTATAAGTAATTTGACCCTTGAATCCACGTGTCACTTCCCATTATTCAAACTTCACAAGAACTCCTATAATCTCCAATTAATTATTTGATCGATCAAAGCTCAACTGAAGATGTCTTAGTCGACAGTAGATCTCAGGTTCGAAACTCCTAAATCGTGTCAATTTGTTATGAGTGTTTGTTTTCCTAGTTAGTTTTGAATCGTATTAATTTCTAGAAATTAGGGAAGTTTATTTATATATAAAAGACTATGCAGAAGCGTGGTATTCGAATAACGATCCCAGTCTAAAGGATGTTCTTTATTTATTCTTTACAAATATGTATTCAGTTCAATTTGTCGTTTGTAGATGCCGTATGGATTATTATTAATGAAATTGATCAGCATTTCAAAAAAAAAAATTATGTTCTAATCTGTGCGTTAGACAAGCTCAACGACGACCAAGATGGTGGAACGGTTTTTCGATCGTCTGCCATGTGAAATCCTTCAAAACATTGCACTGATGCTACACTTCACCTCAATCATACAACTGACAACTGAGGCGCACGAGTAAGTTTTGGTACGACCTTCTGACTGACCCTAAGTTTGTCGATTTGCATCTGGCTCGCGCACTTCAGAAACCGACTGCCTATCTTTTTAATGCATACATGAACCCTAAGGAGATGGAGCACATTGCATGTTTTTATATGGAACAATCAGGGGATGATCAACTCACTGCCTCCGAGTCATTATTCGAGTATGCAAACTATAGTGAACATCATAATCCATGGACTGCGTTTCAATCGAGTGGAGGTTTGATGTTCATCTATAATCAGCAATCCATGTCGTGTCGCATTTTCAATCCCCATATCCCTGTTCCGAGATTTAGAAAGTTGTTGTCTCGACACTACTTTTGCTATTCACCGTCCACCAAAGAATACAAGATTCTCGAGAATGGAGAATCATACGACCCAAGAAGAACCGTCTTTACATGGATTTACACACTCGGTTCCAACGTTTGGAGGGAAATAAAGGATTTCCATGAGGTTTCGGACCCTGTTACTAATCTGTTTTGGATAGACGGGGCGAATGTAGTTTGGTTTGATATTGTTTCCGAGAAATTTCATGAGATACCACCCTCTTCAAATGATCTTATTCATACGACTTTTGATAGTAATCGTCGTTACGATCATCTAATAGGTCATCTTATAAGCATGGGCGACACCATTGGATTCATAGGTGATCACAAATTGTGGGTGTTGGAAGACAAAATCAATGGCGTATGGATACACAAGTACAAGTTTTCGATCCCTCCGTTGTATCAATATTCTCCTGCATTAGGTATTTTGGAGAATGGTTGTTTGCTCAGGAACATAGAAGAACAATACTACTCGAGTGGTTTCGTTAGCCACGACATGAGACTTAATAAGTTCAAGGTCATGGAGCTTAACTGCTGCGACAAGCATGTAAACGAAGACAGTCGTATACAGTATGTAGCTCCTCATGTAAGAAGTTTTGTGTCTCCGATCAGGATCAAAATGGGAGATGAGTCATATCGCAAGAGAAAATGGGTTTTGGATAAGTTGAAGTTGGGTGGTCGTCGTGATACTGAAGCCGATCTTTTTGATCGTGTGTATGAAGTGTTGAATGAATCTAAAGCACAGCTGGGAAACAATGACACGACTTGAAAACGTGATGTGAAATGAACGGGTTTTAATTAGTTCAGGTTCATGTAATTAAGTGGGTTGACGCGATACAAAAATTTCATCTTTTTAACTAGAATAAGATATCTACGGTTATCGCAAACATATTGATATGGATTAATTATTACATTTATTACTTCGTACTTCATTATCGATCGACCAACACAAAGTCAAGACAACGCAATTTTTAGTTGTTACTCCGTAGTATCAATTGAGTCCAAGAGTGAGCAGAAATTAATCCGAAATACAAAAAATAATACTCCGTATAATTAATCTTAATTTAAATGGATCGGAGTACATTAGTAGTACTCTTCAATCGTCTTCTTCATTTTGGATTGTACACACCGTTGAAGAGATCGTCCCATTTCCCATGATTCTGACCGGAGACACCAAACTTCGAACATGAGTACCAACATACCTTACACTAGTCCAATCCGTCTCTTCGCATTGACACTCGTCCCCATTATTAATCTCCGTGACCCTAAACACGTCACCTCCAACGTCGCACCAAAATACTTTCGTCGAACCATTCATGAACCCAAACAAACCGTCATTCTCCAAAACACCCGTAACATGAATAAAGCACGAGGGGGGAATCTTAAAATCCTCGATTTGTATCCATATTCCCTTGGTTTTGTCACGTAACACCCACAACGTGTCTTTATGTATATATCCAACTGTGTCGCCCATGCTCATAAGACTCCATTCGTATATCACATCACGAGGAAGATTGTGTTGAGGGGCCGGAATAACATGAAATTTCTCGGAAACAATATCGAATGACACAAAGTCGGAATTGTCGGTCAATAAAAACAGAGTCCCCTGACTCTCGACAAATGAGTAAATACTGGTAAAACGAGGAACATTCTGTATTCTCGTCCAAATGTCAGTACCGAGTGTGGAAATTATCGCAGCCACGGTGGAGTAACTACACTTGTAATATATAAACTCGATCATAAGAATCTTGTATTCTTTGGTAGACGGAGAATAACTAAAGAACCACTTCATGACGACGCGGTTGTTTTTGAATTTGGAGTTGGGGTCGTCATTGGGGATGATACCGGGAACTCGTACTTCCTCGGCTATATGTGGATTGAATACACGAAAGATATTGGATTTTTTCGAGTACACACACATCAACCCTCCACTCGATTTAATCCAACCCCATCGTCCAAACTCGAAAATTTCCCGTGGATTTCTCAAGTACGTAAACATCTTGGACGTACTCAAACGAGTACGGCGGCCTTGTGTTGGTTCAACGGTATAAATTTCTGGATTGACTCGATCAATTTTGTAGGACGGAATAAAAAGATAGTCGGGTGATTTCTGAAGTGATTGAGTCAAATGCAAGTCGACAAACTCATGATCAATCAAAAGTTCGTACCAAAACTTACTCGACCGTCTCAGTTGTATGATTGAGGTGACCGGTAACTTCAGTGCAATCTTGATCAGGATTTCTCTTGGTAGCCTACGGAAATACCGCCTTTCAACTGTCATCTTTGACTTTCTCTTCTTCTTGGACCGATTCTGATCCACTTTTTCTAATGATAATATAATGTATCGATTATAAGAAATATCGATTTTTTTTTTTGTTACTCGTAATTTAGAGTGAACAAAACTGAACACGAGTAACCCCCCTAATTTAGACTAATTTGAAATATCGGTGTAACCCTAATTTAGAAACAAAGATATCGTTTCCCAATTACTCGTAACAAAAATCGTGTTTAGAATAACAAAGATCAACCCATGTGATTTAATGTATTACTTCAATTCATAATTATACTTAATTGCTCGAGTAAACAATGAATAAAAGTTACGATTTTAATTAAATAATTTACCTGAATTATTAGAGGCATGTTTTTTACGTACTTTCACCATCGAATCCTTGTTACTAATTCCCGATCCTTCAAATAAACACAACACAAAAGCAAAACAATCTAATTAATGGAGTAAAAAACTCGTAAAATTTTGACATCGGTTATACTTAATCAAACGAATAAAGATTAAACATCGTCAATATAATATCGATAATATATATAGATTATTTTTTTATAAAATAATTTTAATAATAAAATATGAAATTCAACAAAATTTGAAGTATGAATATCAGAAATTCAGAACATACCTTGAGCTTCCATGCAAGACGGCTGTACGTTAACAGAGTAATATAATTTCTGTCTTAATTAATTACCTAAAATCGATTATGTATATATATATATATATATATGTATATATATCCGTCATAAGTCTGACCTACGAAGAGTCATACCAGGACTCGGGCCCGGCCCATTTAATATAAGAGGTAATTAAATTCAATTTAAACTTATTATTTCCTAATTAATAATACTCCTATGTCATCCGACATGATATTGATGAATTTTGGTTGTGATCGATTCGGTGACCTATTTATATTAGCGGTGAGTCGACAAACTCGACACGATATTAATAAGTTTTGACTTTTGAAAAAAATTAGGTCATCTCGGGTCAAACAATAAATAAGATCAATTTGGGTCAAAACAACGAATTTTTTTAAAACATTCCCGTGAATTTTCACGAAATTTAAGGCAAATGATTGCAATATATATATATATATATAAACGAACGAAATGCAAATTCTGCTAGGAAACAATCGAAAAAAATGCGTACAAGAATTTCTCGAAATACGTAAAGCTTGCATGTTCATCCCCGAGGTCTAAAAAACCCTACTCCATCCGTCTTGTTCATTTATTTGCTTTTATATTCATTGTAATGATTATTTTAATCAAAGACAAATAAATGATTAATACAGTGTGAGTATTATATTAGAAGTACAAATAACTACAAATATGAGCTTTCACAATTAAGATTCAAAACACTCCCCGGAGATTGTGTACATATTGTTTGGTTGTCAGGTGAGAAATGACTTCATGCGGGAAGTTCTACACACCAAGGGAGGCTTGGTGAGTAACTTTCCCCATTGTGGAAGAAGTGGCAATTCCCCGGAAGTGGGCAACCAAACAACTCCCTTTTAGTAATATTACGAAAAATATTTGGTGACTCGCAGATTACTGGATCATTAGATTTTATTTCATTTATTTGTATGGAGTATAAAATATGATTCAACATATTCAAAATGGTAGATTCACATGTTATATCAGTTTTATGATCGATTTATTAAGAAAATTAAGAAATTAAAATCATCATGGTATTTAAATAAATTCCCATTGTCCGAAATACCGGTAAGACAAGCATGTTTACCCAAGGGCTTCATCGAAAACTCGCACTTGTTCATCCATATTCCCTTGATTTTGTCTACCAACACCCAAACTCTATTTTCCCATGCATATCCTATTGTGTCGCCCATGCTTATAATAAGACTGGTTATTGTACTCCCAACGTCACGAGAATAGTTATGGATTGAAGGGAAAGGAATAACTAGAAATTCTTCGGAAGCAATATCGAATGAAGCAATAACATGGGGTGGTTCGAGTTCTTCTTCGACCATCCAAAACAGATTCTCCTGACACTCAGCGTACGAGTACGAGAAATGACAGCAAATCCAGGGAACATTCTGTAATTCCCTCCAAACTTTTGAACCGAGTGTGCAAATCGGAGCCACAGATGATGATGATGATGATGATGATGATGATGAGGACGACGATTCCCAGATCTTAAGAATCTTGTACTCCTTGGTCGACGGTGAATAACAAAAGCGCCACCACCACATAGTCCAATCAGAAAATTCGAGCTCATCATCATCATCATGAACTTCAACTTCTTCTTCTTCTTCGATATGTGGATTGAATATACGGAAGCAATGGGATCGACTAGAATACACACACATCAAACCACCTCTCGACTGAATCAGATGCAAATCCCACCAGTAATGGTATAAATTCCTGCACCATCCCACCAGTAAGGGTACAAAGAAAACAGAAAGACGGGTGGTTTCTGAAGTGCGAGAGTCAGATGCAAATCCACAAACACAGGGTCCGTCATCAGAAAGTCGTTCCAAAACTTCCTCGTGCACCTCAGACGTTTGATTGAGCTCAATGGTAACAACGCTGCAATGTCGTGCAGGATTTCACTCGGTAGCCTACCAAAATACCCTCCAATAATCGTTCTCTTTTGCTCCTCCATCATCGAGCACGTACGTCTATCATAGTATCAATTACTCCGTATTAGAAATCAAACTTATTAGTCTATTATATACGCGTATATTCTTCCAAGAATCAATCTTTCCTACCTAAAATCGCATTCAAGCATCGAAACCCTAAAACTACAAAATCTAAGTTTCACTTAAAAACTTATAATCAATCAAATTTATTTATATTTGCCTAAGATTATAAATTTGCGACAGGATCCCGTAAAGACGATTTTCTGGGTTCGCCACTGGCCGTAAGACGATTTAATTCGTACATGCGTAATTGCGTATGTTTCCAAGAATCAATCAAACAAATTCCGGGTGTGTTTCGAATCAAATCGAGAATTAACAATGTTATTAGGCCAAATTAATTCAAAATTATTCATTAATTACACTAATTATTTTTGTGGGAAAACACGAGAAACCCTAATCATGGAAAATTTGAATATAAATTGAATATAATAAATCACTTACATATTGCGGCAAAATAAGGAAGATGATCTGAATATCTGATGATCCAGTTTCCCAGAAAACAGAGGAGTTAGAAACTTGAAAAAGCAGAGCAATGAAGAATCAAACGTATATGCAGTCCGGTTTAGTTAGTGAAGTTCGGGTTTGGGTCAAGTCGGTCATTGGGTTTTTATTTCGGGTCAAGTCGGTGAGGTTTCGAGCTTGGGTTAAGTAATAAGTTTGGTTTTGTTACGAGTCAAGGTGGATCGGGTTATTATTTGGGTATTCATATTATTTGAAGTGAAAATCACGATTTCATCTTATCTCGAACTTATTTTCAGGGTTTTGGGACGACAAACTTAAAAATAGTCGACATACAGGATTATACACCTAGTTGTAGAATAGCATTGTACAGCCAGGTGTAAGTTTTTGAGCTTTTGGGTATATATTTACTGAGCTTAAAAAAGTTTCTGAGCTGAGTTAGAAGTTTTTGAGCTTGAACATTTATGTGATTTAACTCGACAACTTTACAGCTCAGAAATTTTACAGCAAAACTCGAAATCTTTGTGATAAAGCTCAAGATCTTGAAACCAGTTGTACCAGTAGATTAGAGGTTTTTTTACGAAGGCTGGTTTGGAATAGTAATGCTTTTATAATAACGTTGTTAGGATTGAGATTCAACGTTGAATTGACAAAAAAACATAAACCCGTGTAATTAATTAATTTAAAATCTTCACCAACGTACAATAGTACTCTTCGTCTTCTTCGCTTTGGATTGTCGTTCTTCATATGCATTCAACACTTGATACATTCCATTGAAGAGATCATCTTTAGTATCATCATCGATAAACTGTTCCAACCGGTCCATCACCCATTTTCTCTTACGATACAATTTCCTTTCGTTTTCCATGATTCTGACCGGAGACACAAAACTTCGAACATGTCTACCAATATACCTTACACTCTCCCAAGCTGTCTCCTCGCATTGACACTCGTCCCCATTATTAATCTTCTTGACCCTATACACGGTCCCACCAATGTCGTACCTAAACACTTTCCCCGAATATCTCATGAACCCAAACAAACCGCCATCCTCCAAAACACCCGTAAAATTTACAACATTGCGCAACGAGTAGGGAACTGAGAAATCGTCGATTTGTATCCATATTCCCTCGGTTTTGTCACGTAACACCCACAACGTGCGATTATTCAAGTATCCTACCGTGTCCCCCATGCTCATAAGACTCCATTCGTGTATCACACTACGAGGAAGATTGTGTTGAGGGGCCGGAATAACATGAAATTTCTCAGAAACAATATCGAATGACACAAAGTTGAAATCTTTGGTCAAAAGAAACAGATTCCCCTGACACTCGACAAATGAGGTAACAGTACCGGTAAAACTGGGAACATTTGGTATTTTTGTCCAAAAGTCTGAACCGAGTGTGGAAATCATAGCCACGGTTGAGCGCTTAGACACATAATATAAAATCTTGATCGTAAGAATCTTGTATTCTTTGGTAGACGGAGAATAACTAAAGAACCAATTCATGTTGCTCACGCAGTGTTTGGGTTTGGGGAGACCGGGAATTTGTACTTGCTCGGCTACATGTGGATTGAATATACGAAAGATATTGGATTGAGTCGAGTACACACACATCAACCCTCCACTCGATTTAATCCCACCCCGTCGTTCAAACTGGAAAATTTCCCATGAATTTCTCAAGCACGTAAACATCTTGGACGTACTCAAACGAGTACGCGTACGCGTACGCGTACGGCCTTGTGGCGATGGTTCAACGGTATAAATATCAAGATTGACTCGATGAGTTTTGTAGGACGGAGTAAAAAGATAGCCGGGTGGTTTCTGAAGTGATTGAGTCAAATGCAAGTCAACAAACTCAGGGTCAGTCAGAAGGTCGTACCAGAACTTACTCGACTGTCTCAGTTGTATGATTGAAGTGAACGGTAGCATCAGTGCAATGTTGTTCAGGATTTCGCATGGTAGCCTACCAAAATACCCTCCAATTGTCCTCTTTCTCTCTTTCTTCGACCGATTCTGATCAACTTTCACTCTCTTTCTCTTTTTCTTCGACCGATTTTGATCAACTTCTGCCAATTTCGGAACAGGTAGTGAAAGAAAAATTATTGTTGGTTTATTAAAGAACAAAAAGCAGTCCTGAATAACTTAACTTAAACTTAACTTAACTTATGTAGTGATATTCGACCGTTCTTTAATGAATTAATACACGAGATTGTTTCACAATAACGCGTAACCTAGCTAAATCATGCTTAGAAGTTAGAACAACAAAAACCAACCCATGTGATTTAAAGTATTATTTCAATTCATAATTCATAATTATACTTAATTGTGTGATTAAAAGTTTTACGATTTTTTTTTTTGGGATTTTACTTTTAAAAAATAACGATTTTAATTAAGTGTTAATTAAAAATAAATTACCTGAATTAAAGGCATGTTTTTCACGTACTCTCACCATCGAATCCTTGTTAATACAAGTAATTCGTAACGCTTCAATAAACACAGAAGCAAAACCGGTTATATATATTTGTTTTATTTCCTAATCGTAGAGTCGTAGTTAGTTTTGGATTGTATTAATTTCTTAATCGAAATTAAGGAAATTTTATTATTTTCTAATCGGTTTAGGTAAGATTTATTAATATTAGACTTTATTTCCTAGTTTAAGTCGATTCTAGTTAACTATAAATTTCTAACCCGGATTATGATAAAATTAAGCCGGATTGGTGAAATTAGCCCAATTAAAACAACCAACCCGAAATTGGGTTAGGGCATGTTTATATTCCTAATTTTCGCGTCGCGTCCATATATAAAAAAAAAATCGTACCTTGAGCTACCTAAAAGATGCTGTGACGAGATCTATATAATTCACTAATCACGAATATTTATAACCCGGTAATTAATTTCCATCTTAATTACGCAACTAGGAAGGGTCGTTTGTCATTATATGTTATAGGACTTGGGCCCGGCCCATTTCAGATAACAGGTCAGTAGACCCAAACAATAATCTGATTCGATCCTGACACATAAGTTGATTCGATAAAGATCCGACCTTGAAGAGTATATATATATATATATATATATATATATATATATATATATATATATATATATATATATTTGCCTCATATAACCCGAACCCTATATAGTAATCCGACTTGTCTTATACGGAGTAGTAACGAACCCTAATTAATTAAGGTACATTCAAAGTTTCACACGTGATTTTGTCATCAAAATTAAAACAAGCAATTAGAGGTAAATTTTTCACTGCATGATTTTGATTAATTAAATAATTAGTGTTACGATTTTGTTAAAAAGGAGTTTCGACATTTAAAAGCAAATAATTTTAGACCAATAAGGTAATTATTGATCAAATTCAAAGTTCAAGATTATTATTCAACTTTAACGAAAAATTGATTATGGTTTCTTTATGATAAGTCGCGATTTTACCTATTTTTGTCCAACTAACGTTTGAACTCTTATTTAGTCAATTTTATAAGCGGTTTTGCTACTACGGAGTATTATTTACACATTTCTTAATTTCTCTCTCAAAAAAATGGGAGGAATACTGTAGGAATTCAAAAATTAAACAATTTTTGGAGCTTAACTTCGATTAATTATCGATGGAAGCCCCGATAGAATGAGGAAAGTAGGTTTTTTTAGTAGGAGGCCGGAGGGAGAAAGTCTGGTCATACAACATCTTAATATCCGACTATTAGTGAGATAAAGGGCCTCCATACGATATAGAATAACCTAGATTATCATCTTGTATGCTTCCCCAATCTTTGACGGTGTATAAATCCCCACAGTCGACAAACTTCTCGGTACCATTCGGCTCAAGATATTCAATATTTTCATTGATAACCTGAACATGTACAAAATGTGCAACAGGCGCACTTTCATCACTGGCTTTAATAGAGCTGCCCATCTCAGGAGCGGGCTCAACGGCTCCTGGGTTGTTGATTTCTCCTCCCCACTCAACCCTCGTGGCCGCATCTTTTAGATCAGTAAATAGACTTCCAGGCCAATACCCAATTATGTTAACATTAACACCATCCAATACAAAAGTAAGCCACCAATTACCACCATCTCCGCGCTACACATCATCACAACGACAACAGCTCGATTATTATAAATTTTCGTACTATTTAGAGTAAAATTAACGGTTAAACCATTTTAAAATGCTCATTTCTAAAACTACTCAATTTTGATTTTTTTTTAATTAAAAACTACTTCCAAATTTTATTCAAATTTCAAAAATCGCTCAAAATTACTCGTATATTTTTAGAGCGAAAATGTTCTACCTTTTTTATTCCCCAAATTCCCATGTCACCCTTTAACCAAGGATATTTTCATCTTAGAAATATAATTGGAGTAATTTTAACAAAAAAAATTAGAAAAGAAGTGATTTTAAAAATACTCCGTCTCATCCATTCAATCCTTGGCATTGGGGGTTTTGCAACTTTTAAGAAAAGTGGTAAAAGTAAGGGTATTATTGGTAAATCAAATGGTTTTATGGGTCCACCAAACTTAAAGTAAGGAAAAAGTAGTGACATTTTGTGTAAATAAAGTAAGGATATAAGGATTATAATGTAAAGTGTTTTACCAAAAAGAAACGTAAAGAATTGATTGGATTGTCCATTTATAGTAAGTGTAAAGAATTGAATGGATGTGGGGGAGTATATAGTTTAAAAAATAGTACTCCCTTCGATTTTTATTTATTATCTCATTTCTATAAAATATACCTCACATATATTCATGAAATGAGACAATAAATAAAAATCGGAGGGAGCAATTATTTAACCTGATATAAATAAGTACCTGAATACCAAAGCCCCATATGTCTGGACGTGTACCAATGATAGGATAGCGTGCAGGCGATTTACCTAGAAAAGCGCCTTGATCAACTTGTACAAAATCAGGACAATTCAAACACTCTTTTGATACATTCTACACAAGTTAAACCCATTAATTTAATAATTAGTAACAATATAATAAAACTTTTAAATGAAAATGGAATACAAATTAAATTACATTAGTCAGTAATCACTTCATTCAAATCCAAAGGATACGTTTGTTTTTTCACATTTGTCGAGACGTCTTTTACGTCATCAAAAATGGTAACTTACGTTAACAAAAATTATAATCAACCAAGAAATGGTAACTTACAGTGTAACGTGCATATACATGAGATTCATTATCCTTAAAAAATGCTGGATTTACCTAATATAATCAACAAAAATCTTGTTAGAAAATATTGGAGGAATAAATTATTCAAATTGATAATCAAACAATGAGTGACACACCAGTTAATTAACCTAAAGTTATAAGCCATATTATTCTATGTGAAACAAAGATGTTTACTAGGTTTAAGAAATATTAACGGTCACGAATTAAAAAATTGGTGATTTTGTTTTTTTTTTCAAATGGAAAACTTTGTAATAATGATCGATTTGGAAAAAGAAAGTTGACTATTGTTAAACTTGTTGTAATAAAGAGTTACGGAGATGACGATCAAATTTTTTTTTCCCAAAAAAAACGAAATCCATCTTAGAAAATGAAAAAATTCAGAAATAATAAAATGACGATATTCTTTGACTCGATAGAATTAAGAATTACGTGTCCTAAAACTTTTCATTCAACAAAAAACAGTCTTATATAAAGTTCTTTTATTGTCGTGTCATATTTTGCAAATATTGTACTATCAATGCTTAAAAACTTCTTACACCAGTAAAAGAACTTTGTATATAAAGTTCTTAAATTGAGTCTACTTTCCAACATTCTATTTTCATTAATTAATCTTCATTAATTAGTGTTATTTAATTTTTATCTTTAAAAGGTTCTCCATTGTTGCAACATTTTTTCTTTTGGAAAATAATAAAGATTAAATGTATTTGCACATTTCAAAGTTGTTTTTATTTATTGTTCTCAATGACCAAGATGTATCAAACTGAGTTCTTATTTTAGAACCGAGTTCTTATAAATGTAAAACATGAAAATAGAAAAAATAGTGAAAATGAAGAGGGCTAACCATCCATCCAGCTTCGATGCTCTCGGCCCCATTGGACAATTTCATTCGAGCCGTGGACCATTGATCACCTTTGACTTTGGGATTGTGTACAGAAACATATGCAACTGATCCTAAATATTTTTTGTTCGTATTCGTTTGAACGATAGCAGACTGCGATCCATAATTTTTTTGTCATGTGAATATCATGTTATAATCACAAAAAATATGAAAATAAAATGCAAACAAATACTCAAAGAAAGTTAATTAAATTAATTTAATTACTAATTGAGTTATTCTATGATTAATTCTTTTCTATAATTCGTCCATAATTTGGTGTGGTAAGGACTACATACGGACTCAATGTCATATCATTTTATGTCAAATATTAAGGGTTATTTCATGAGAATAACACCAAATATGCGTGTGTTTCTTAAATTAATACAAACTATACGTAATCTCATTTTAATACGAACTATGTCTTCATTAACCTCGCTTTGCTATGAGTGACCGGCTACCTGTTGAGCCTCCCGTATTCAACTCTTCTTCTTCTGATTTACATTTCGTGTTCATTTTCGGCAATCGAAAAAAAAAATTTAAAATTTTTCGAAAATTCATCTACCATTTCTTTTCATTTAGTCTTATAGAAGCTATGAAAAAAAATGTTTTTATTGTTATTTTGGCTTTCACGATGACTGCAACGAACCTAATAAAACCCTAGAAAGTTACAAGTCACTATGACCTGTAATAGCAAGTCATAATTTCATACATAACAAAACGAGATTAATGAATGCGTAGTTCATATTAAAATGAGATTACATATAGTTTGGATTATTTTAAGAAGCACACACATAGTTGGTATTATTCCCATGAAATAACCCAAATATTAATGCATTTAATAATTTTTAATGACCCGATATTTAGATTATTAGATATGCAAGTGTTGTGAATAAGTGTAAATTACGAAATATAAAAGGCTTTAAAAACTTACGCAATGCACTTTGGCATTTGCTTGAGGTTGTAGAATCGGGACACTTCCATTAGGGCCACCACCTTGTGTCACCTAAATTATCATTCATATTCAATAAATTAATCAGCATTTTCATGTTAATTAAAGAAAGATTTGCAATAATAATGCAAAAAAATTGAATAAATGATCATATCTATCATAGTTAGATAATAATCATGTAAAATATTCTTTAATTCATTAATATTTTCTCTAAAGACGTAAACAAAATCATAATAATAATGATTGTTATTATTATAATGAAATGAAATCTTTTCTTGCAAAAATAAAAATAACAATAGGCCGATTAATAAAAAAATTCAATAATTCAGCAAAATACGGTCTCTCATAAAAGTTATTCATACGTACCAAATTAGCCGGGAGTGGTCGTTGGTGAGCTAGGGTTCTTCCATGAACTCCTCCCAAAGCTATCATAGAGGAAATTAATAAAATGAGAGAAATTGAATTTGACATTCTTAATAATTTCATGTTTAAGTATATGTATTATATTAGTGGTGTCAATATTGCACTTGAACATAAATTATTCATCAATTTATATAGTCAAGTAAATATGTGTCATGTAACTATTTAAAACTTGAAATGGAAAAATATGTTTTGTTTCTATTATAGGATATTATCATGGGATATTTGGATCAATAAAATAAATAAAACGTGTCTCATAGATATAATGGGGATATGATTATTTCTTATTACTGTTTTTTTAACATGTGTTATTGTGTTCATCACTGAACATAAGTTCATAATTTTATTAGAGAAAGATTTTTAATAATATTATTATGAGAAATTGATATATATTATTCAATATTTATCATATTTGGACTATATCAACTAGTGTTTCATTACAAACAATTTACAACCCTAAAAATATACAATAGTTAAAGAATTTTCCATATCAACGACTGATTTGCATATAAAGAATTTCTATATTTGTAAATTAAGTGAAAATATACGAAATTTAGAAATATTTTCAAATGAATCAACGAGAATTATCTCTTAAAAAAGATTAAAAAAACATTAAAAATCCATCAAAAATGTTGCATGATACTATACTCTTTGTTTTTAGCATTAGATTGGAGGTTTCCATTATCAGGAAGATGATACACTCACACGATGTGCATGAAATTTATCATACACGATCAATTATATTGCGTCACGTGTTTATTTTAGTTTGACCTAAGGTGGTTAGTGTAGGGTTAGGTTAGGTTAGTAATTTTATGTAATTACCGACTAAAAGTGCCAAAAATAAATCCAAAAAAGATTTTTTTTACCCTTATCATATTACCAACTACTAGTTTTAACTCCGCGCAAATTGCGTGGAGGTTCCTTACAAAAATTGTGTTACTCTCTTAAGTGAAAAAATGTTCTTCTCACGTATTTTGGGTATATGTGAAATGAAAAAAATATATGTTTGAACATAAAACATAAAATTTATTTTAATATCCTTATAAACAACTATAACTGGTTAATACGAAGTAGTTCATATTTCAAATGATTTCTAAAGTTAGACCAACGATACTTAGAGTTGTGGTGATGAGCGAACAAAAAGGTTATTTGTATTTTTCGTCCTGAAAACAGACTCCGTACTCTGTAGTTCGTAGCAGAAGTTATGTGTAATTAAAAAAAAAAATCAAAAGAGTAATTTTAGAAAAATGTATTTTAAAATGGAGTAATTGTTAATTTAAGCTAAAGATAATATTATAGTGTAATATCGAATACTATTTAATATTAAAAAAATGTTTTCACCACTTATAAAGTAACAAAATGGAGTGCCAAAATCTATTTTGACCCGTATTTTGACCTTAACCTGAACCGTATAAATGTATAACTTGACTCGTAATCTAGGTTGCACGGACATGCCTCATTTGTGGCGTATCCGTGTCGGGCACACCAAAAAACGTGTGTGGGTTTTTTTTTTTTTAAATGGACACGTATTGGACACGGACCGTCACATTTAGGACACGGTTCATGACCAAAAAAACAAAATTCTCCTTTTTTCAAACGCACCCGCCACCAACCATCCCCTTATTACCTCCTTTCAAGTTTCAACAACCCTTTTCACTTGAACCCGTCGCCGACGCCGACCCCGACCCCGACCCTGATGCCGACGGCGACCCTGACCGATCCTCCTCTGCGACAATTGACAGTGATGTATTAGTTCATTACTTCTTTCTTTGTGGCCTTATTAGTGACCAAAATTTGAATGTTTGTTATAAAGAGCTTAAAATTTCCTTTATTTCGATATACATATTGTCTTTTTTTGCCGTGTTCCCTTGTCTTGAAAAAATTCGAGCGCCGTGTCCCGTGTCCGATACGTGTCCGTGTCCCTATCGGTGCAACCTAGCTCGTAATTGACTTGACCTTTATTTTAACCCATCCAATTCAATATAACTGATCAATCCATGAAACAACTCGCCCGACCCTGGTGACATGATATGCAAAAAAGAAATTTATTTGATAGACGTTTTTTTACCATGTTATACTAAATTTAATTGACAATGAGCCGTTTACTTACATAGTTGTCCCTCGTGGACAATGACAGACCTATAATTTTACTATTCAAGGCTGCAATTTTTTTAACAATAGCTTTTATTATTTCTTTAAAACACGAATAATTAAAATAAATAAATAAACATATCACAAAAAAAGAACTTTTATTTTAATTTTAATTTTTTCTAAAATATGTTGCATTTTAAATAAATTCAATTGTATTGAATAAACTAATTAGGTTTTACTGTATAACTTATAAAACTTTTACCTACTAAGAATAACATCTAACATTTGTGGTTTATTGGTTGAGGAGTTTACATTTTATTTTAGAGGTTTAGTGATCGATCCTTGTTAGTGACCTTATTTTATCTTTATATACAAATAATGTATTTTTGTTAAAAAACGATCTTGAGACCGCCACGTGGCGTAATGACAATTCAATAAAGGTTGTTGCTATTATATATAGAGGATTGATTATGGTTTCTTTATGATAAGTCGCGATTTTACCTATTTTTGTCCAACGTTTTAACTCTTATTTAGTCAATTTTATAAGCGGTTTTGCTACTACGGAGTATTATTTACACATTTCTTAATTTCTCTCAAAAAAAATGGGAGGAATACGGTAGGATTTTTTTTTTTTTTGAGCGAGAAGAATAATTCATTAATAGAACGCCAAACGGCACTTACAACGTATACCTATAATTGCAATCAAATCCATTAAAAACCAAAGAAAGTAATTTCTCTTATAAACTAAGGATCTCAAGACATGATCTGACAATTCGGCATGACCTCGTATCGCTATCTTTTTGCAGCTTTTGTTGAAGGGATCCTTCGTTTGATTCAGAACTTGAGAAAGCTTACCTTCTATTGGCCTCAAAGATTGTTGACAAATTACTGTAGACATTAAATAGACGTGCACGAACTATCAACAAACTACCCTTGTCAATAAGAATAAAACTAAGCCCCATAACAACGTAA
Organism: Agrostemma githago; assembly: GCA_958450325.1. Lineage (NCBI taxonomy): Eukaryota > Viridiplantae > Streptophyta > Magnoliopsida > Caryophyllales > Caryophyllaceae > Agrostemma > Agrostemma githago. Next base: position 79,616,703 of record OY288241.1, on the reverse strand, counting down.
GGAACCGAAGCCTTGAACAAAAGGACAAAAACCTTGCAATAAAGGACAAAACTCCCATAAAAAGAGAGATTTTTATTGAATAGCATATTGATTATCAAATTAGGAAGTGAAAACTAATCAGTTTTTGGGACTTACCATCGATTAATTATCGATGGAAGTCTCGGATGAAAGATGAAGGTTAGGATTTTTTTGGGGAGGAGGAGGCTAGGGTTTTTTGGGACTCTCCTGTAGGATTTAATATAACAAGAAGTTGTGAGGTTTGTTAGAGGTTTGTTAAGAGTTAGTTACATTGTAACTAACCTCCCTATATATACATGTAATGTGTAACTCTAAATAGAAGGGAGTATATTAAATCACTCTTATTTGAATAAATGTTTAAGATTAACAATTGTTTGACAGTTAATTTTATTGGTCGCATTCAAATCAAATTGGGTTTGGGTTTGGGTTCGGTTTGTCAATAATTGGGTTATATCGGGTTTGGTCGGTTACGAGTCACTACATTTTTCAGGTGAGGTGTGTTGGGTTGAGTCAATTTTAACCAGCTGTAGTGATAATCCTAAAAGTATATGATTATAACCCGTAAATATTTACGATAAATGATAATGTGTTCATATTAACTTAATTAATTAACTAAGTTAAACTAATCATAAATTATCAATACTAATTATAGTTATAATAATAAATGACGTTTTATGATTAAATACGGACGAATTTTTCGTTTTATTTAAAAATTAATATTTTAATAGAAAAAAAAACAAATACACTGCAAAAGCCGCCAATTCTCGTTGAGCCGAGAATCTCACACCTTCTTTCTTATACAATTAGAATCTTTTCGTTCCCGCCAATTCAATTTCCTCTGTTTCTGTATGCTCAAGAAGTCAAGCTTCTGTTCTTTCCGTCTTCACTCCACTCTTCAACTCAATTGAATCAATCCTAAAATACATGAGATCATAATCTAAGCTAAGTAACGTAAGAGATAATAATTATACAAGAATAGAAGATATGGACAATATTGATAGGTAAATCAAATCAATTTGTGTATAATTGATCACGTAATCTTGATCTTATCACTTCAATCGACTTCTCTTCTTGTTCATTGTTGTTGTATGTTTATGTTGTTTGCTTGTAGTTTAACCCTTCTTGAGTCACACCACTTCTTTTAATTTGCTGATTTTACCTTATGATAATAATTGTTAATTCAATTCTGAGTATTTTTAATTCAATTTTGAGTATTTTGACCCTCTCGAAAGTAGATGCTCTATCATACAAACAGAAGATTCTTTGGTGAGAACACGGGTTACTCTGTCAGGGCCGGCCAATGAAATTTGGAGGCCCTGTTTCGACTTTTTTTTGTTACTGCAAAAAGACAGTAGTTTCACTCGTAAAAAAATAATTATTGGAAAAAATTACAAGTATTTTTTAATCGGGAAAAAATTAAACCCTAATATATTTTTTTAAAACAGTATTTTTACAAAAAAATAGTTAACGAATTGAAAGAAACATTTATTCACTCGTAAACTAATTTTTTAACCTATCATATTTGCACCCAAATGCTCAGTAATTTGGATATTCAAAAGAATTTTCACAATTTATTTTTTTAAATTTAATTGTGACAAATATTTCACGGAATATATCGTTATTATGTTGTTTATTTTGTTTTTTATTTGACATAATTTAGAAATATAAACTATTTAATTGAATGATTTATTTCTATAATCGTGAATATCAAACCAAACTTTATTTAAACGTTAAATTATTGATATTCAAAAGAATTGTCACAATTTGTTTTTAAAATTTAATTGTGACAAATATTTCACTGAGTATATCGTTATTCTGTTGTTTATTTTGTTTTTTATTTGACATAATTCATAAATATAACTATTTGCTTGAATAAATTCTAGGAATCTAATTGTATAAATACATATTGAGAAGATGAGGCTAACTAATTCATGAGCTCTAATAGATTCTCATAAAAAAAGAATTCCTTAGTTTTACCCTGGCGGAATCTACATTGTCATCTACATGCCTAACGGAAATTTTATATTGTATATTGTATTTAATGTGTTAATGTTCTGGATTATGATCAGCTGGATTATGATCAGCTGAATTACCGGTTCACGAGACAAGCTCAAAGACGATTACCAAGAAAGTGGAACTGTCTTTACACCATCTGCCAGCTGAGATCCTCCAAATCATTGCGGTGCGACTACCCTTCCTCTCCATCGCCCATTTGTCAATAAGTTTTGGTACGATCTCCTAACTGACCCAAAATTTGTGAAGTTTCATTTGACGCACGCACTTAAGGAAACCCCTGGCTATCTTTTCAATGCATGGGTGGGATGGGTCAGCATGCATGTTTTTATGTAGAGCAGTCGGGGGACGATGCGGACGATGGTCTTACTGGCTCCGACTTATACGAGTGCCCAATCCATCTTGGATATGAAGGTAGTTGGACTGAGTTTCACCCGAGTGGGGGTTTGGTATTCTCGAGTCTATGTTGTATCGTATAATTGATGAATAAGGAAAGTTTTGAAGTGGGAAAATTTTAGTGGAATTTCCTTTTAAAGAAAGTGGAAGATGGGGAGGAAGTTATAAAGAGTTACAAATTCCAGGTTTAAAAAAATGTTGTATGAAAATAAATAGGTTTGAAAATAAATTTTGAAATTTATTTGAAAAAAAAAATTATATATTTGAAAAAAATTTGAAACTCGATCATAAGAATCTTGTATTCTTTGGTAGACGGAGAATAACTAAATAACCACTTCATGTCGTACGAGTTTTCAGATTTGGGGAGACCGGGTACTTGTACTTCCTCATCCGTTATATGTGGATTGAATATACGAAAGATATTGGATGGACTCGAGTACACACGTCAACCCTCTACTCGATTTAATCCAATCACGTAGACGTGGGAATAGGTCGATTAGTCGAGAACCTAAAGATCTTGGACCTACTCAAACGTGCTCGTGTTGGTTCAACTATGTGAATTTCTTGATTGGCTCGACGGGTTATGTAGTATCGCGGAAGAAAAAGATAACCAGGTGGTTTCTGAAGTGATTGAGTCAAATGCAAGTCGACAAACTCGGGGTTGGTCAAAAGGTCGTACCAGAACTTACTCGACCGTCTCAGTTGTATGGTTGAGGTGAATGGTAGCATCAGTGCAATGTCGTTCAGGATTTCTCTTGGTAGCCTACGGAAATACCCTCCAATTGTCCTCTTTCTCTTTTTCTTACGAAACTGAACACGAGGTAACCCTAATTTGAAAATATCCGTGTAATCCTAATTTAGATGCGTTACAAAAATCGTGTTTAGAATAACAAAGATCAAACCCAAGTGATGGAATGTATTACTCGTATTTCAATTCATAAGTATAATTAATTGCGCGATAACATACAATAAATAAAAGTTACGATTTTAATTAAGTGTGATTAAATAATTTACCGGAATTAGAGACATGTTTTTCACGTACTTTCACCATCGAATCCTTGTTATTAGTAATTCCTGACCCTCCAAATAAACACAACACAATAGCAAAACAATCTAATTAATCAAGTAAAACTCGTAAAATTTTGACATAGATTATAATTATGTATAGATTTTTTTTTTATTAAAAAAAAGTAGTTTAATATATAAGAGGTAATTAAATTCAATTAAAATTTATTATTTCCAAATAAATTCAATAATAAGAAGTAATATGTTTATACTTTCCAAATATTGACCAACAAGAACCCACCATGTAAATCCAACCCGATATTAATGAGTTTGGGTTGAGGCTTAGCGAATAGCGACCTACATTATATCAGCAAGTCGACACGATAAATGGAATTATTGTTTTAACGTTGCAATTTTAATTGAAAAAATAAAAAACCTATCAGAAATTTTGCGAATAAAAACGTGATGTTGATACATTCGGTAAATGACGTGCATATCTATCAGAAATTTTCACAAACCTAAAAATAATCACGCCTTTTTGCGAGATAATTAAGCTTGAATACTCCGTAGTAGATTATAGCCTTTTTGCGACGCCTTGGCTAGTTTGGAATATTACTATTAATGTTGTAAGGATTGAGATTCAACGTTGAATTGACAAAAACATTAACAGAATATACTACGTAGAATTAATTTAATTTTTTTCCCAACTTACAATAGTATATACTCTTCGTCTTCTTTGCTTTGGATTTTCGTTCTTCGTATGCATTCAACACTTGATACATTCCGTTGAAGAGATCGTCTTTAGTATCATCATCGACAAACTAACTGATCCAACCGGTCCATCACCCATTTTCTTTTACGATACAACTTCCTTCCGATTTCAATGATTCTGACCGGAGACACAAAACTTCGAACATGATGAGTACCAAAATACGTTCCTAACTTCCAAGCCGTCGTCTCTTCGCATTGACGCTCGTCCCCATTATTATGAATCTTCGTGACCCTATACACGATCCCTCCAATGTCATACCTAAACACTTTCCTCGAATGTCTCACAAACCTAAACGAACCGCCATCCTCCAAAACACCCGTACCATGAACTTCATTGCACAATAACGAGTGGGGAATTGAAAATTCGTCGATTTGTATCCATATTCCCTTGGTTTTGTCACGTAACACCCACAACGTGTCGTTATTTACGTATCCTACCGTGTCCCCCATCCTCATAAGACTCCATTCGTATATCACATTACCAGGAAGATGGTGTTGAGGGGCGGGAATAACATGAAATTTCTCGGGAACAATATCAAATGACACAAAGTTGGAATGGTTTGTCCAAAGAAACAGAGTCCCCTGACTCTAGACAAATGAGAAAATACTGGTAAAATGGGGAACATTCTGTATTTTCGTTCAAATGTCAGAACCGAGTGTGGAAATCGCAGCCACGGTTGAGCCCTTAGACGTATAATATAAAATCTTGATCATAAGAATCTTGTATTCTTTGGTAGACGGAGAATAACTAAAGAACCACTTCATGTCGCTCCCGCAGTGTTTGGGTTTGGGGAGACCGGGAACTTGTACTTGCTCGGCTATATGTGGATTGAATATACGAAAGCAACCGTCTTAATAATAAAATTTATCAAATATGTTCCAACTATGATGAAATTTCTAAGCCGGATTGGTGAAATTAGCCCAATTAAAACAACCAACCAAAAAATGAGTATGTCTCCTGAAAGACGGTCTCTCATCAAAGTAACAGTGGTACCAAACCTAATAGAACTAGTAGCTAGGTACGATTAACATAAAAGGATATACAAATATAAAGAGGATACGCTTCTTACAAAACAGGTACAAAACAAAGTTGTTATTTAAAGGTAAGAATATGACATAAGAGTGGTACTGAAGAGTGGTTTCTAAATAAGTTATTGAAAGACCGTCTGTTCCAAGATTTTGTGCTCGAAAATAGCCCAAGGAGCAGCTAGGGCATGTTTATATATTACCGTAATTAATAATATTCACGTCTAGCTATATAAATACTTGTGTGAAACGGTTCAATAACCTTACGAGACTAAGGTAATAATCGATCATATTCAAAGCTCAAGATTATTATTCTACTTCAACGAAAGATTGAATTTGGTTTCCATAGTGAAAGTAGAGAATAAATACATCCCAAATTCAGGTAAAATAAATTCAATTACATACACTTTATTTCTTGTATACTTTTTAATTTACCTACTTAATTCTACTTTGAAAACTCGAGGTTATGCCCTAGAAAATCCGATTTTGAGTGTCTCGCTATTTATTCATAAAGCTAGGCTTGAAAAAACTCAATTTGCGTTCGATTCGATTTTTCAAATATATATACAGCCCAAATTTTTGAGTCCGATTAAATAATGTTATTATTCGGTAGGCGGGGGTTTGACTAGGTTACACCACTACTTTTAAAATTGCCGATTTTATTTTAAAACTTTTCGATAATAATTGTCAGTTTCGAGTATTTTGACACTTTACTTTACTAAACACTAATTCGAGTCTTTTTTTGTTTTTTTTCAACGAAGCGCAAACTTAATCGCATTACAATATTGAGTATGTCGATTCGACTCAATTTGTTATTGAGTTTCCTAAATTGTGTCAGTTTATTATGGAGGATTTGTTTTATTTCGTAGTTAGTTTGGGATTTTAATAATTTCTTAATGGAAATTAGGATTTTTTATTATTTTGATAATATTTTCTAATCAGTTTAGGTAAGATTTATTGGCCATACTATGATTAATGATTTATTTCATATTTTAGTTCGAATCCTATTTAACTATAAATAGGGGTTGTAGACTTGTAGTACATTATTTTCATATATAAAATCAAGAGATAGATCAATTTAATTATTAAAAAAATCGTGTTCTTTACTATCCCTTGCAAGATTTGGTCACGACGACCAAGATGGTGAAACGGTTTTTCGAACGTCTGCCATGTGAAATCCTGCACAATATTGCACTGATGCTACCCTTCACCTCGATCATACAACTGAGGCGCACGAGTAAGTTCTGGCGCAACCTTTTGACTGACCCTGAGTTTGTCGATTTGCATCTGACTCCCGCACTTCTTCATAAACCGGGTGGCTATATTTTTAATGCATGCCAAGGAGAACATAAACTTGCATGTTTTTATGTCGAGCAATCAGGGGACGATCGACTCACTGCCTCCAAGATGTTCGGCTTCCCAATTGGTACTGAAAATAACAATCGTTGGACGGAGTTTCAATCAAGTGGAGGTTTGATGTTCTTCTATAAACAATACTCCAATTTGTGTCGAATTTTCAATCCGTGTATTCGTGAGGAAATTCAAGTCCCTTGTGATTCGAGATTTAGAAGGGTTCGGTCTCAACCCTACTTCAGCTATTCACCGTCCACCAACGAATACAAGATTCTTCACATGACAGACGACTTAGTAGTCAACAACGACATGGGAATTAACGTCTTTGCTTTGATTTGCACACTCGGTTCCAACATTATTTGGAGGGAAATTGCACTGAATAATCTCCCCGAGTATTTTGATTGGGATCATCATACTACTACTGAATGTCAGGGGAATCTGTTTTGGATAAACGACGATGAGGATTCCAATTCCACTATAGTTTGGTTTGATATTGATTCCGAGAAATTTCATGAGATACCGGGCCCCACTCCAAATAATGATGATAATGACAATAATAATAATAATAATCCACGCAACAGGTTTGTGAGAGACGGTCTTATAAGCATGGGTGACACGATTGGATATATAAGGGACGACAGATTGTGGGTGTTGAAAGACAAAATCAATGGCGTATGGATAAACAAGTACAAGTTCCCGATCCCTCAGGTGTATGAAGGCGGTGCTTATGCATTAGGTATTTCGGAGAATTGTTGTTTGCTCTACAACGGGGACGAGTTCTTTAGCCACGACATGGGATGTATCGAGTCTAATAAAGTTATGGAGCTTAACTGCTACTGCAACGAGCATGTACGCGAAGAGGGTTTGAGTTATTTGGAGTACATTGTTCCTCATGTCGGAAGTTTTGTGTCTCCGGTCAAGATCCAAATGGGTGATGACTCGTATCGCAGGAGAAAATAATGACCGGTTTATTTAGAAGGTATCTGTCACAAACTCTTACAAACCTAAAAAAAGTCAAACTAACCTAGTTGAACCCATTTACTCGATAATTAACCTAGTTGTTAGGATTGAGATTCAACTGAATTAATAACATAATATACTCCGTATTAATATAAATTTATTATTATTATTATTATTATTATTATTATTATTATTATTGTTTTCTAACCTAGTTGACTCTATTTACGCGATAATTAACCTAGTTGTTAGGATTGAGATTCAACGTTGAATTAATAACGGAATATACTCCGTATTATTATTATTATTATTATTATTATTATTATTATTATTATTATTATTATTATTATTATTATTATTATTATTATTATTATTATTATTATCATCATCATCATTACAAAATGCCGAATTTTATTGATGACTCAAACAACAGTTTACAAAAAATTGGTGGGTAACCGAGATACAATCTGGGCCCTCACCCCCTTAGCTATAGCGAAGCTAAGTCTGGTAAAAATAAAAAGAGCAGCGCGGGCTCCGGCATCCTGTGCTACCGAAAATTTTTGAATCCTCTTATGCGTTGTTGTTGTTATTATTATTATTATTATTATTATTATTATTATTATTTTCTAATCGGTTTAGGTTTAAGGACATGTTTATGTAAGTGGGATGACACGAGCTGATCTGAGCATGAATGATATCTATAACCCTTAATTTGGGACGGGTTTTGTTAACATTATATCCGTTTTTCAGACGTTTTTCGTTGTAACGTAAAATACATTAGTATGTAATAGTCAAAATAGATGATAATTAAATTAAATTTACACATGCATACACACAACAATTTGGCCAAATTCAAGTGCAAAATTACACAACGTTTAATTTTCCTAAATGCAAAATTCTTAAATAATAAAAATTCCATACAAATAAATCCATTACATTCGAACATTACGTACAATATCTTTTAAAAATCACATGATATATGTTACATGATTCATGATAGATTGATTGACGTTCACTTCAACAACAACAACTCGACCGGTTTACGTTACATGCATCGTGATTTGTCCGACACTGCAATCGTAACATATACATACACATTTGTTAGTGACAATCAACAAATCTCCATTTTACAAAAAAATAAATTTTATTTTAAAAAAATGGTTACTCCATATTTATTATTATATATATCGTTATGAGATATTATGAAATTAAATCGCTTCATGATTTTATTATGATAACGGTTCATAGGAAAATCAGCTGATATTTTTACGCATAACTCCATTTTATAAAATTAAAATTGCATTTTATTTTATTTTTTAAAAAAAAGTCATTTATTGTTGTCGTTATGAGATATTATGAAATCGTTTTATGCATTTATTTTAAAAAAAAAAGGTTATTTATTGTTGTTGATCGTTATGAGATATTATGAAATCGTTTTATGCTTTTATTATAACAACGGTTATTCATAGGAAAATCAGCTGATATAGCGATAATGGGGTATGTAGATACTTATAAATAACAATTTTATAGGAGACCAGATGACCGTTTACACATAATTATTGCACAAGATACATGTATGAGATGACGGTTTTATAGGAGACCAGGTGATGTGATTAGGGTTAAAGTAACACGGAATGTCGAAAATTGGAAGATAGTATATGTAGTCACGTAGTACGTACCATGCATGAAAGTTGATAGTTTTAGGATACTATGCATGAAGAAGCAGCCTGGTCGTCGTCGTCAATGGTGGTAGGGTTGGCAAGAACAGTAGACGAATTTGGAAGCATATCCATGTTTCCTTCCATGTCCATGTCTGGGTGAATCTTCTTTTTCATCATCCTTTTCATCAACTAAATTATAACAAATATTAGAATGTTACGATATAAAAATAAAATAAATATACAACACTCGAATATTTACACTTATCATTAAAAAAAACGTAGTTTAGAAGTATCATTTTGTATAAAAAAAAATTTTATTATATCATTTTAAAATCGTGTAAATCACATCTGTAAAGAAACGATGAAAATCGTTTAAAACCTCTAAACATACGTGTTTTAAGAATAATTTGTAATAAAGAAGTAATTCTTCGAGATATAAAATTATAAATACTTCGTAGTGAATTCTAAGTTTTTTTATGACGGTAATTAACACTCGAGTATTTATACTTATCATAAAAAAATGGATTAGGAGTATCATTTTAAAATCGTCTAAATAACATCTATAAAGAAACAACATAAAAAATCACTTAAAACCTCTAAAAAGACGTCTTTTAATTAAGAAAATAATTTGTAGTAAAATAAGTAATTCTTCGAGATATAAAATTATAAATACTTCGTAGTAAAAAATCCCAAGTTGTTTTTATGACGGTAATTATTAGTAATATAGCCAGAATTCTAACAATGATTCACGTTATTTATATCAATAATTTATCTATATTTGATAAAATAAATATACAGAGTATATTTTTTGTAAATAATATAATCAGTAGTCAAACAATCGAGACAGTGTTAAAAGGGTCAATCGGTCATTTCGTACCAAATTTTAATAGAAGAATCTTAGGACAAATAGACATCATATAACATCCTTGCACATAGTGTTTCTCAAGTAGTCACCCTCATTTAAAAGTGCATATGTCGTCTTATAAGATGTCTAAACTCACTTTATTTCATTCGATAATTTACGTTTATTTTATATTAATTTATTTTCCGTTTATAAAATAAAGTATAAGTCAACTATCCACTAATTAATTAAAATATAGAAATACATAAATGTTGTTATAGATCATTTTATGTATTTCAAACTATTCGCATAAAATTTCGACAATGTTTCAGCCAATAATTCACGCACGTTTGATTTATTTTTGTTTATAAAATAAAGCAAATCTAAACTATTCACCAAGAGAACGAAATACATACAAAAATGTTGTTACAGATCATTTTATCAAACTATTCACCTAAAATTTTCAGCCAATAATTTACGTTGGATTCATTTTATTTAAGAGAGATACGTAAATGTTGTTATCGAATATTTCATCAAATTGTTCACCTAAAATGATAACATTGTTTCAGCCAATAATTTACGTTTGCTTTATTTATTTATTTATTTATTTCCGTTTATAAAATAATGGAAAGGTAAACTATTTACTAAGATAAATATGTAAATGTTGTTATTGATCATTTTATCAAACTATTCACCTAAAATGTCAACCATATTTCAACCGATAATTTACGTTTGTTTTATTTTATTATAAAATAGATAAAGGTAAATAATTTTACATATTTAAATTAATTTAAATGTTGTTATAGATGATTTTATCAAAACTATTCACCTAAAATGTCAACCATATTTCAGCCAATAATTTACGTTTGTTTTATTTTATTATAAAATAGATAAAGGTAAATAATTTTACATATTTAAATTAATTTAAATGTTGTTATAGATGATTTTATCAAAACTATTCACCTAAAATGTCAACCATATTTCAGCCAATAATTTACGTTTGTTTTATTTTATTATAAAATAGATAAAGGTAAATAATTTTACATATTTAAATTAATTTAAATGTTGTTATAGATGATTTTATCAAAACTATTCACCTAAAATGTCAACCATATTTCAGCCAACAATTTACGTTTGTTTTATTTTATTATAAAATAGATAAAGGTAAATAATTTTACATATTTAAATTAATTTAAATGTTGTTATAGATGATTTTATCTAACTATTCGATCACCTAAAATTTCAATCATATTTCAGCCAATAATTTATGTTTATTTTATTACTCCGTATAAAATAGATCAATGTAAATAATTTTACATATTTAAATATCTAAATGTTGTTATATATAGATGATTTTATCAGAACTATTCACCTAAAATGACAATACGTTAATTAAAGCAAAAATTACGATAAATAATACTGTATTGTATAATTAAGCAATATAATTTACCTGATTTAGTTTCTTCTTCACAGGGCTCAAATCATCCTTAAGAAACTTCTTAGCTTTAGCTAATCCTCTTTTTGCACCAAAACTTGGTTTAATCACTTTAACATCTTTGCTAATTACATCATTAACTCGATCCGATTTCTCGTAATTATTATCCCCTAATTGTTTCACAAGTTTGTGCTTAGAGTCCTCTAATAAAAGATCAGCAAGAGTCACTCTTTTCACAATAATAATTTCATCATTATCGTCATTATTATTATTATTATTATTATTATTATTATTATTATTATTATTATTATTATTATTATTATTATTATTATTATTATTATTATTATTATCATCGACTTGTAATTCATGTGTGATATCGGTTTTTGTAGTAATTTGTTTTTCGAGTTCATGGCTAAACAATGCCACATTATTCAATAGAGGGTTTTTCTCAATATTATTGAGGTTATTATTATTATTAGGGTTGTCATTATTGTCGAATTCTTCGACAATTTCGAGATCATTATCACCGGTTTGTAATGGACTTATGTTCATGGTTCCGATGGCTAGGAGACCGTCTTCCCAATCCTCGAGTTTTGAGTTCATATGATCGCTTTCCATGTCTTCATCATCTTCGTAATAATGTACAAAAACATAAGTACGTTATAAATACTCGCTCTGTCATAATCATTTGTAATTAAAGTACACTTTGATTAGTATGTAACATACTTATTACGAAGAATAAATTATAGATAAACAAATGATTAGGGTATAACTTGAAAATAAAATAAATAAAATAACAATGTATAAGTAATTATTATTATATTTTTATTACTATTTTTATTTTTTTATTTTTTTTTATAAAAGGAGAATTTTATTGAAGAATCAAAATGCATGCAGTTTACTACTATTATAATTATAATTATTATTATTATTATAAAAGGAGAATTTTATTGATGAATCAGAACAAAGTTTACAAAAAATTGGTGGGCAACCGAGATACTATCTAGACAACCTCGGACATAATATTATGATTATGTTATTATGTCCATGCACTACATGGCCATGTATGCCATGTAATTAAATATAAATTATTATTTTCTGTTTCAGTCATTTATTTACCTTTTTATAATATTTGTGACATATATGGAATATATAGCTTTTAGGCACCCTGAATGCTGAATAATAGTTTTAAGTTTGAATCTTTGACGTATATTCTAAGTTCAAATTTATGTTTTGCTTATATTTTACGAGAAAAGAGTAACATATATTACCGGGGAGGATAGCAATGCAAGAATAATGAACGTTATGGAGAAATCTTCGTGTTACCCAATCAAAAACCTAGAAGAAATTAATTAATTAAATTAAATAAATCAAAATTAGATTTTATTAACGAAAAAAAATGCAAAATTATTGAACATAATTTTATCATTTAATTTCACAAATAAATTAAATTAAAGAAAAGTGGACTAACCTTCATTTTTTTTTTCTTGTAAGTATGATTTTATGAGTAATGAATTGTGAGTTGTGACCTTTATATATAATAAGTGAGTGAGGAATATATATATAGAGACCTTTATGAATAATATATATTAGATAAAATGACATAGACAACACAATGCGATCAGTATAAAGATTAAATTGGAATTATCCGACCACACATGACACGTGTCATTTAAATTATTCGTTCCCACTTGCCAAATATCTACGGAAAAAATAAGGGGTTGTTTGGTTACTCATCCAATTGTCGGGAAGTGCAAGTTTCCAGGAATGAAGTGCATTTTCAAGGAGTTGTTTGGTTGTCCACTCCCCGGGAATTGTCATTTCCTCCACAATGGGGAAGTTACTCACCAAGCCCCCCTGATGTGTAGAAGTTCCGCATGGAGTCATTTCCCATATGGCAACCAAACAATATTTTTTAATTCCCATGAAGAAATACAAATTCACGTGAATTTAAAGTTCTCGATAACTTCATCTTTCCATGGTGAACCAAACAAGCCCTAAATTAGCTGAATTATGGTCAAATAATAATACACGCTATTCTAAGTAGTTATTTATTTCAGCTAATTTATTTGTGAAATAAGCTACTAATTACTTACCGAACACCTAAAAAATACTCGTACATTGGCTAATTTTTTGTCAAATAAGGCCAAAAAAACTACTCGTAGCTTAAATTAAAGGTCGTGTGACTCGTGTCTAGCAGAACCTAACTATTCATTCGCAAATTCTAATTTATTATTTCTCGTACGAACTATTAATTCATCCGATCTCATCTCATCACATGGGATATTATACTATAATATTCAACCAGATAATATATTATTGTATTTGATTAACCAGTTATAACTAGTGTAGATCCCGCGCACTAATGCGCAGAATATCTAGGATTTTTTATTTAGTTATTGTATCACTTATTTAGTATTCCGTATCTAATTGACAACCTATTAAGTTTTCACATTTTTAAGTTTTACCTTTTAATTTTAGAAAATAATTTAAAGTTTCAAAGATAATCAAGATAATCAAATAATCTCATTTAATATATACTTAAATGAATATGTTTTTTCGTTACAAAGCTAATGATAATATTTTATAATTTTTAGCCTGATTAATTAATTAAAAGTTTAGTTTCTTATCCTGAAACAAATCCTCTCGAATAAAAATACCTTTTTTTTTATATATTTAGATTAGTTAGAACTGTTTCCAACAAATTAGAAGATAACATAATACTCCAAATATTATCAAATTTAAAAAAATTATTTATATATCAAAATCAAAAATTGAAAGTATTTTATACTCCATATATTTTTTTTATCATCAAATATTTTATAGTATATTTATTTACGTCAATATATGATTTCGATAGTTTGTAACACTTATATTTGGTTTTAAAAAAGTATCTCATAAATAGCACAGACATAATAATATTATTTATTGTCTTATTGAAGAATTTTTTATTTTATTTTTTTCATTACGTCAATATTTATTTTGTCTTGAATTTAGATATTATAACTATTTGAGTTTAATCTTTTATTTGTTTCCTAATTTGAGTGATAGTGTTTGGAGGAAAAATTTGTAATGAGGAATTGACACCTCATCACCTCTTATCCTCTTACTGTTAAAACGAATATATTTGTCTGTAAAAGAAATCAATGTCGATACATATATTGGTATTATATTAAGGGCATTGTTCTATATGTCGATACATGCAAGGAGTCGAATCCACGTGAAATTATAGCAATTCATAGCCTTTAATTTTTTTTTTGTCCAAATTTATTTTCAACGTGCTCTATCTTCTAGGGCAAAAAGTCCTAATAATATTAATAATTTTATTTTCATAAAATTATTGAAATAATAATAATATTTGGGTTAGTTAGGTTAATATGTTTTTTATATTTGGATTTTACGTCCGATGTTGACGTTGTACACTTTGTACTATTACCCGACCTAATAATTTTATATATGACGCGAGTAAAATATCATTGTTTTTGTTGTCCAGCCTTTCATATATAGTCACGAGAATAATACTTAAAATTATCGAAAAAAATCATAAAATTTCAAAGATTTTAATACTCGTACTTTATTTAAAATATCATTGTTTTTGTTGTTCAACCTTTCATATATAATAATCACGAGAATAATACTTAAAATTATCGAAAAAAATCATGAAATTTCGAAGATTTTAATACTCGTACTTTATTTTAGGGTATTATTATTAGTTCATATGTACAAGTGCGCAACTTGTATCAATCGTTAGGCAATTAGGCCCCAACATAGGTTGGTTCATATCACCCGTCATTTATTTTGTTACATACATTGTATATATATATTTGACACCGGTACAACAACTAATTAAATCGATATATATTCCATATATATTCCGACAATTCGGTTTTATTTGAACAAATAATAATCTTGAGACGGACGTGATTGATTTCTAATCAACTTCGATTAGTTTGAATTATAACATTTAGAGTTCAAATTCAATTCATTAAACAAACAAATGCAAAGAATACGCGGTTTTTTTTCATAATCTTGCTTAGAGTGCCAGACAGAGTAAAAAAAACCGTATTAAAAAAATTAGATTATTTCGATATTTTAATTACCCTTCTTATGGTTAAAATATTTTTTTTACTGACAATAACTCTCGATCATGAATTTCGAAAATGATCTTGACTTCATATTCTTTTGGTTAGTCAGCCCAAATGATATACGGGCCAATGCAGTGAACCGGCCCAAGTAATTTTATTAATGGCAGATTTTATTTGGGCTGAACGTAGCTAAAATTATAAAAATGAATTGGACTTAATGTAACGAAACTCGAGTAATTAAACACGGTTAATCTAATAACGTGTGTCCATTGTCCAGTGTGTAAATGTTAATATTCTAATCAAAGTATGAATCACATAAATGTTGTTTAATTAGGGTAAATATGAGCTAATATTAAAATTTATCGTTGATAAATATTATCGTGGTTTGTGCTTTATTTAGCATATTAATGTGTGTTCAAGTTGACGCACATCAGAAAAATCGATAGGAAAAATATATCCTCTGTATATAGTAAAAACATATACGGAGTACTCCATATTTTTTATTTTATTATTATTATTATTATTATTATTAATTTATTATTATTATTATTATTATTGGATTATCCAAGTTAAAAAGTAGGACAATAAAAATGATATAATAGCAATAATTGTAATAATAATAATTCTTTCGGTGCAAAAGATGAAAAGTGTATCCACAATTGACGGGTTCATTGGATCAAATATTAATTGACCCACCAAAAAAAAGTATTCGTACATTAATTGCAGAAACCAATCACATTAAAATCTTATAATAAGACAATCATATAAAAAAAAATTATTGTTATTAAAAAAACTTAATTTCGTTCAATTTCATTCAGCCTCACTTGATTCATTTTATCTTTGTCACTTCAGTACAGTTATCCTTAGGTCATCAACAAATGATCAAAAGTTGTTAAAATAAAAGGTTTCGTATTACTAGTATTGAATATCGTTATTTTTACGTTGCAACAGAAAATAAAAAAAAATATAATAATAATAATAATAATAATAAAAAATATAAAAAGAATGAATATATACAAGTTTGAAGGATTATTTTATTTACGTATCCATTTGGGATTTTTTTTTTCAATGAAGCACGTACTTAGTTGCATTACAATATATAGAACAGGAGATTCGAACCTGCGACCTGTCGTGACATGTAACCCGTCTTTTAAGTATTTGTCCAATTCAATGAAGCAATCAATAAGTACGTCAAATTAAAGGATTATTAGCTTAATCAACAAGGAATTGGCCAATTCTTATCAAGTCTATTGATAGAGGATACTGAATACGGTATTATTACGATATCTAAATATAGGTTTAATTTAGAAAATTCAATGCGATAATGTTGTGTGGATAAGATAAGTATAAATTTTATTTAAGAGATACGGAGTATAAATTAGAAAATAATATTATTGTTAATTATATTACTCGGTATCATGATAATGAATATCATATTAATAATTACGAGTATATATGATTTAGAACATACTTATATCTCCTGAATAACCTTAATTATGTTGTTCACACAACGTTATTTCTTATATATATATATATATATATATATATATATATATATATATATATATATATATATATATATATATATATATATATACTTAAATATCGTATAATGCAATGTTTTTCATCATGATACCATAATATTATGGTATCGTTCTTAACAATTACTTTGTCATTATCCTACCTTAATACAAAATAATTCTTAGTCCTTTCTCTTTAAGAACTTTTCCACTACATTGTTGATTATTTCAATCTTTTGAGGCATTTGATCTACATTTGAGTTCATATCCTTTAGATATTGTAAAGTGATTGGACTAAGACCCGTTTTTTTGGACAGAAGTGGCTCAAATAACAAGACAGTGCAAAATGAATCTCTTGGGAATGAACTGAACTGAACTGAACGGAAAATAAGTTGAAAAAAACAGGTCCTTAATGGACCACGATATATCCAAACAAAAACAAAAATTTACATAAATATAAGCCGCATATTTTAAATAACAATAGTAAATTTTAACTAATACTCGTATATTAGCAGAATATATTGTTACCAAACGATAGACGCACGAATTTAATGGATTGATTGATCAATCTACTTATTTAAATCGAAATATACTATTCTCACTCAATATGTCGGTTACCCAACGAGATCATACTCAAAAATTAAAACTACTTTTACGACATTAAGGATAAATCTTGTTGAACTAGTATAAAAATTATCAGATCAATTCTGAAAACCTTTTGAATATGCCTGCGAAACGGCCGACTACACATAAACAAAACACAATTTGATGATTACTAGATTTACTCCCAACATTGAATACATAACATAACAAACATGGTACAAGACCAACCAAGTATAAACCCAACAATGTTTTCAAACATTAAATAGGATCTCAAACACCACAAATCCTTGTTTTTTTAGACAGGTATATATCTGTCATAAATTTATAACAGATCGCGAGTATTCTGAAAAAGAAAGAACTCATGTACCTAAAATATTATCAACATTAAATAGGATTTCAAACGACACAAATCCTAGTTTTTTTAAACGGGTATATATATATATATATCTGTTATAAATTGATGATTCTGTATTCTGAAAAAGACAGAACTTATATATCTAAATATTAACAAAATATTTATCCCATTTGAGTTGTTTTATCATAAAACAGATAATTTTGTCACAAAAGAGACCAACCCTTTAAATAGTGGATGAAGCATATTGATTATAAACTTGTAACAGATCGAGTATTATGAAAAAGACAGAACTCATATGCCTAAAATATCAACAAAATACTTATTCCATTAAAACAGATAATCTCGTCACAAAACAGACCAGCTCTTTAAATGGTGGATTAGTGGGTACATGACTCAACACCACTTTATTTTCTTATTTTCTTCTCATATATATATATACCTAGATATTAACAAAATATTTATCCTATTTGACTCGTTTTAAATATTCTGAATAAGACGATAAAATGGATAATTTCGTCACAAAGAAGACCAGCCCTTTAAATAGTGGATTAGTGGGTTCATGACTCAACACAACTTTATTTTTTTCCCTTCATTTCTTCTCATACTTTCTTCTTTTCACACAAAAAAAAACACTAACCTATTCTCTTTACTACTCTTTCCACCCTTAAGTTTTTTCCTACAATCTTATTCCTTCAACTTTCCCTACACAAAAGAAGAAGAAAACTTAAGAAAAGTAATTAAATTAAGCAAAGTAATTAATTTAAATTAAGCAAAGATGAACAAAGAAATGAATGGATATGATCAAGGAGAAGGAGTAGTAAAAGAAATGAGAATAGATTATGTATACAAGGTTGTAGTCATCGGAGACTCGGCCGTCGGGAAGTCACAATTGCTTTCGAGGTTTGCGAAAAACGAATTCTCATTCGATTCTAAGTCAACTATTGGGGTCGAGTTCCAAACTCGAACCCTGAATATTCAGTCTAAAGTTATCAAAGCTCAGATCTGGGATACCGCTGGTCAAGAAAGGTTTTTAATTCTTTCCCTTCGTTTCATTTTTTTATTTATTTATAAGTGGTCGTGACAAAAAAATAAGCAGCTAGGGATTGTATAAACCCTAGCAAGTAAATACGAGTAACTAACTATTAACCGGTTGGTAAATAAAGTTAATAGAAATCCGTTTTATATGTATTTTTAGGTAAAACGGTTTTACATAGGAATTTGCGAATTCCCACTTGATATGTCAACTAATGAGAATAAGAACAAATTATTGTCACGTTAGTATTGTTTGTATGTATGATTGTATCCTTTGATCGAGTCTCATTATTATGTGTAGGTAACCCTACCACAAAGAATTTCATTATTGTGAATTTTTTTTCATTAAAATATCTGAATTTGTAAAGAAAAATATCTATATTACACTTTGATTTTTTCAGTTTATTTTCAGCTCAGATCAATTAAATTATTTTATTCAGTATACTTAAGTTAAATTTCATTTAGTCTCTGTGATTTAAATTCAATTCTGCCTCTTTCAGACAGAAAGAAGGTGGCATTATTGTCTATTTGTCTCAAATCTCAATGCAAGCAATGCGGATCCCTGTTCATTTTTGTGTCTCACTCGTGTGTCACACCATACACGGGATGACACATCAACAAGTTATAATATTAATTGCATATTTTATTTATGCAATATGCGATGTGTCATCCCGTGTATGGTGTGGCGGCACACAAAAATGGGACAGGAGATATGCACTACTTGATTAAATATGGACTAGGATCATGTTAATTTTAGTAACAAATTAATAAGCGGGTTTGGAACAGGTTAGTGGGCTGAACATAGACCAAGGTGGGTTAGTTAGTATGGTAACAAATGAGTTATAGCCGGTTTAGAATAAGTTATCGATAGTTTTTTAAGATTTTATAAAAATGTATTATTCACGAGTCGGTTTTAATATACGTATATATAGATCGATGGATATAATTAGATATATTTATCTTGAAATTTGGATTTGAAAGCAATTGTACATTATTATGGAGATACTATATGAATTGAAGGTACAAAAATGTGTGGTGTATGTACCATAACTATATGTATGTCTATATGGTTGATGACAAATCTTTAAGTTAATACTTCCATGTGCTTCCACCAATAATTTCTCATTAAATTCACACACTTTGGTTTGGTATATATGGTTATATGACATTTTCTTGTAATAATAGTACTATATAGAATAAATAAATTTGTTTTCGGCGTAATGGGAGCCGCATAGACGATATTGATGGGTTCGAAATCTAAACTCAGGTGGTACACTAGTCACTTTCGAGTTTAGGATCAGCCTTATCGAACCAGATCATTTGAATCGGGTTTAAGGCTCGATTCTGTAATGAATTACTATGAATTATCTATCTGTCGATCACTCGACATTATTAATTTTTAAAGGGGCATCCTAGGTATAATTATTAAAGTTTTCATAGTTGAATTAATTTCTAGAAGAAAAAAAACAAGTGATAAATTAAGTAACAATTGACCATTCATATTGTAGTGTGTGATGTTGCACCATATGAGTACATTAAAATCTTGTACTTGTATAAAATATTATTAATTTAATTAGTGGTTGGATCGGATTTAATGATTTATGATACTATGCCTTAGCTTTTGATTGGGGTAGTTTAATCATTAATGCTTTAATAATTTGTTTATATATTTTATTTATTTATTTATTTATTTGAAACTTGTTTATATATTTTTTTATATTTATATATTTTTGCATTAATTAGTGGTCCGATCCAAGACGGTTGGGACAAATCTTGGAATTCGAGTACAAAATTAATAGGTTAGGTGATAAATAGAACTATAGAAGATATTGTGCTTCCAAAAGATTCTTGGATCACCGAAACTTGTTTAAAAGGTGTATATCATCAATAAACAAATTAATTAGATTAGGTTCGGGAGGTTGTTTTGGGCTGGAGTCATTTTCGAATGCGTTATCATCAGCTTTTTTAGGGATATTGGTTCGTATGCAGCAATTAACATTCCAGTCAAGTCACAACATATAAACATCAATATCGAGTTTTCAGTTTGAGTGTCAGGTCTGATTTTGTCAAGTTTAAGGCGGTTCAAATCTTATGGATAAGAACTGATCATGTGTCTAGACATTGACGAAATATTTGTCTTATCTATCTAAACAGGTACAGAGCAGTAACGAGTGCATACTACAGAGGAGCACTAGGGGCAATAGTAGTGTATGACATAACCAAGAGACAAACATTTGATCATGTAGCAAGATGGGTAGATGAGCTCCGGGCTCACGCCGACAACTCGATCGTGATCATGTTAATTGGAAATAAAGCTGACTTAGCTGACAAAAGGGCGGTCACGACTGAGCACGCGGTCGAGTTTGCTCAAGAGCAAGGCTTGTTTTTTTTCTGAGGCGTCGGCCTTAAGTGGTGATAATGTGGAGACTGCGTTCTTAAGGGTACTCGAAGAAATATATAGTGTGGCCTCTAAGAAGACCTTAGGTCATAATGGTAAAGTAAACGGGCACGACCCGAATATGTTGACGGGATCAAAAATCGATGTGATTAACGGGTCGGATCTCGAGATTAGTGAGATGAAGAAATTGTCTAATTGTTCTTGTTGATTTAATTATGTGATAATTATATTAAGTTTAAGGAAAGTGTAAAATGTGAATGAGGGGTGTAGTGTGGTACAATTGGGTTGTGATTCAATTGAAGTTGTGGATTTGGGACAATTTGTCACACATTGATATGCATGTATGATACTATGCTCCATGTACATGATATTTTTTCGACCGATTCAGATATTTTTTTGAGGATTTTCTCCATATCTGAAGAACGTTAAGAATGAATATATATCGTCATACGAATGTAGTGAGGCTTAATTACCCATATATGTACCTGATCGACACGAACACATCGCAAGTTGAGTCAGGTTCGGATCAACCCTCTCAACATGAACATGACACGAATAACATGTTTACTAAAACCCTGCATTATAAAGGGTTGTGTGATTGGATCACGAGAACAACACATATTTATTTGAGTTGATGAGTTTGGATTGAAGGGTTCGTGATTCGTTTACATGTGACATGAACCTGAACCCGACACGATCTGATCTGTGTGCCAGTTGTGGGCCCCACATGATATTAATTAAGAAAAGTAATTGGTGATTAAAGTTTTCAAATAATAAAGCATGATAATGAGTAATGAGATTAGGTAGAAGATTAAGTAGAAAACAAGTTGTCACACTCAATATCCATCCCATGTGTCTATGCACTCTATGAGTCTATGTGTGTATGTTCATGATGTTGATTAAAGATACCCAAGTGAAGGACAATAATGATCCATATTTTTAGGGGTTTTGGTACACTAAATTTATTAGTATTAGTCCTTTAGAGGGTCCATATTATTGGGTAAAGTTTCTAAACATAGGTGTAAAGAGTACATTAGGTTTTCTTTGCCTCACTTGATTAGGTGATCACAAATATCCGTCTTAAATTTATAACAGGTTAAGTATGTTTTGCGGTTATGTCTTCAAGTCTGTCATCCTAAGAATGGTTTAGCTAGTACACGTGGTTTGCAAGCTATTGCGTACGGTTTACCTAGAGCGCACCAAAGGTAGGGCTGTGGCCCTGTGGGTTCCTTCGTCATCAAAAAAAAATTGACATACTTAGTAAGATAAAAGTAAAATGTCGGTTGATTGATGATTAATGCTTTATACCTCATTTGTTTTAGTCATTTATTTAACTTGATTAAAATAATTCTCGCAAATGTTGGTTGACTTGATTTTATTTTTTTTCGGGATCGAGACTCAATTTTAGTTTTTTTTTTTGGGGGATCAAGACTCGATATGTTTTTTTGGGATCGAGACTCAATTTTTGTTTTTTCTAGGATCGAGACTCGCTTTTATTTTATTTTTTCTTGGATCGAGAATCGATTTAAATTTATACTAGGAATATCCTCTAGTCGCGAGTGTCTCTCGTCACCATTTTACCACATGAGTTCGCAACTAGAGTTCGAACACCACCATCAACAAATTTCAAAATCCTTGAACCAAAACCCAACTCTTAATCCCCAAATTACACGTACAATGAAAACCTAATCAAATTAATTACTGATTAACTAAAATTAATTTGGAGTAATAATTTGCTATGAACCAATTGAAACAAGTTCATGCATATTTTCTACGAAACGGTTTAGATCACACACAAACCCTAATCACAAAACTACTCGAAATCCCAAATATTCCTTATGCACACCAACTGTTCGACCTTATTCCCCAACCAACACCTTCTTTATACAACAAGCTGATTCAAGCTTATTCAACTCATGGACCTAAACAACAATGTCTGAATCTTTATACCCACATGATTAATAAAGGGTGTGTTCCTGATGCACTCACTTTCACCTACATTTTCTCGGTTTGCGCTGCGCTTTCTTCGCCTCGAATGGCTATGTCTGTTCATGCACAGTTTGCTGTTTCCGGGTTTAAGGAGGATGTTTTCGCGGTTACTGCGTTGATTGATATGTATGCTAAATTGGGTTTGTTGGAATTGGGTAGGAGACTGTTTGATCAAATGCTGTTCAAGGATGTTCCTACTTGGAATGCTATGATTGCAGGTAGTTTAGGCTAGCTGAACGCGTGAATCCAAATTCGATCCAATTAAATTGAGTTTCATGTTTCTCTCAGTCACGTGCATAAATGGGACATTAAGCCTCGATCTCTATCGATCTCTATCTTAACCTGTTATTTTCGTGTCGGGTTATCGTGTAAATATATTTATCTGACGGGGACTAAAATAACGCGGACTAATATAAATCGGTTACTCAGTTTACTCATTAAGACTTTAAGAGTAAACCCAAATTAGTTAATTTTGTGTCGTGTTTTCTGGTCATATCATCGTAACATGGAATGCTATGATTGCAGGAAATTTAGGCTAGCTGAACGCTTTAATCCAAACACAATCCAATTAAATCGAGTGTCGTGTTCTTTACATGTTAATGTTGTGTCGTGCCACATCAATGTCATGTTTGTGTCGACTCACTTACATAAATGGGTGATTAGGAGTCAACCCAAACCCGTTAATTTCATGTCATGTTTTCAGGTTGTGTCATTGTTTCCCGACTCTAATTGCAGGGTATGCGCGACGTGGGAAAATGGACGAAGCGAGGAGGTTGTTTGAGCTATTACCATCAAAGAATGTTATTTCTTGGACAACAATGGTGTCAGGGTATTCACAAAACGGGGAGTATGATAACGCGTTGAACATGTTTTTGTCGATGGAGAAGGTTACAAAGTTTCGGCCTAATGAATTTAGTGTAGCTAGTGTTCTTCCAGCTTGTGCTAATCTCGGTGCATTAGAGGTAGGGCAGAGGATTGGAGTGTATGCGAGACGAAATGGGTATTTGAAGAATTCGTTTGTTTGCAATGCTTTGCTCGAAATGTATGCTAAGTGTGGTAAGCTTGATATTGCCATGAAGTTATTCGATGAGATTCGTGGTAGGAAGAATTTGTGTTCGTGGAATACGATGATGATGGGTTTCGCTACTCATGGACACCATGAACAAGCCCTCGAATTGTTCCATCAATTGTTGGTAGGTCGAAACTACTTCTATCTAGTTTTCTTCCTCATTGCAAAATTTGATATAGCGGGTTTTTTTTTTTTGCCGTGTCTAGGAAAACACTTGCAGGAATTGCAGGAAATCGATAATTTTAACTATTAATTTGGGATTCAGGGTGGCGAGTGTTATTCCTTGATGCTATATATTGCTATTTCGCCCTTCTGCTTACAGCTGCGCTCTAAAATAACGAGATTTACAAATGATTTTCCTGTTGCAGAAAGAACAGATGGTGCCAGATGCTATAACATTCGTTGCAGCACTTCTAGCATGCACACACAGTGGCAAAGTCACGACAGGAAAACAGTTATTCCAACTGATGCAAACAAAATTCAGAATCATCCCACGTTTAGAACACCACGGCTGTATGATCGATCTTCTAGGACGCGCAGGGAAGCTCAGCGAAGCTTACAACTACATACAAACCATGCCAATGAAACCAGACGCGGTCATATGGGGTACCCTTTTAGGCGCATGTGGGTTTCATCGAAACATTGAGATTGCAGAGAAGGCAACGGACGCTCTTCTGGAGCTTGAGCCATGGAATCCCGGGAATTATGTCATTCTGAGTAATATTTATGCAGCGAGGAATGAATGGGATGGAGTTTCGAGGTTGAGGAAGATGATGAAGGGAAGTCGTGTTCTTAAACCAGCTGGTTATAGTAGTATTGAAGTGTCGGGTCGGATTCATAAGTTTGTTGTAGAGGATAAATCACATCCTAGATTCAGTGAGATTTATGCTGCACTGGAAGATGTTTATAGTAATATGAGAAGAACTTAAAAAACTCAAGAATACTTTTTATTTCTGAAATTTTGATTCAAAGTAATTTGTTTTACATTTAGTAATTTGTACCTTAACAAAAATTATAGTCGTAAAATACATATTGTTATTCTTGATGTGCTATGAATTCTGAAAGATGAATAAAAAAAATCTCACGTGACTGTATTTTCTCTTATAGATTGTCGAGAATATTTAATATTTTCTTCAGTTGTGAATAGTGTCTAAAAAGCAAATGTGCGCTCTGATTTTGAACTATTAAGTCCATTGTACTCCGTATGTACTTTGTATTTTTCAATTTTTTGGTCGATTCTTTTGAATTGCTTCATTTTTCTGTATTATTGGGCATATTTTTGACGAGACTTACCAACCTACTCGTAAAGTCGTAATCTTAATTCATTTGCAGAAAACAAATGTATTTTACAGAATATTTTCTAGGAATCGGAGGAAGTACATGCTAAGCCATCAATCAAACGACTAAACGCGTCATTAAACAACTAATCCATTTTAAAGTCCGAAAAATACAAAATATCCGTGTGTATTATATGGAGTATATTATATTATCACAAAATACAAATGTATTTGTATACGTGTATTATACAAAAAAAACAAATGTAATATACGGACTATATATATCATAGTGTAATTATAGTGTAATCCACTTTTTCATATTAAAATGTGGTCACTATTTAACTTAAAGTGGTCACTAAATAACATAAAGTGGTAACTTTTTACCATAATTAGATCCGTCGTACGTACAACGGTTGTATACTATAATTTGTGTATATTATATTACTGTCCAATAACCAAGAACCGTATCAAATAAGTTCCTTAATAAATCGAAAAAAAACCGGACACAATTTTATAGATATTGGAAATATTTTGTCACGTGTCTTAATAATATCGGTGTCGGATAAATACGGCGATCTAAACCACGCGAATAACGAAATCGCGATATTTTTTGGTTTTTACAAAATCCCCAATTATTAGGGTTTCTTGAATCTTCACTTTCTCTCTCTCATCTAATCCAATTTCAATTCGAAGTAAGCTGATTTCCTTTCAATTTATGCTTGATCGTATTGATATCAGTGTAATTTTGGTACTTCGATTAATTTTGTTAAGATTACGATTACGAATTCAGGATGTTTGTATTTGCAGGTGAAGATATGAGGCCGGTGTTCGTCGGAAATTTTGGGTACGACACTCGACAAGTCGATCTTGAGCGTCTTTTCTCCAAATACGGCGTCGTTGATCGCGTTGACATGAAATCGGGTATAGATTTGGAGCTTTTGTTTTCAATTTACTATGATTATTGTAAATTAGGAAAGAAATTTCTCAAGGTTTATCGATGTTTTATCCTAATTGATATGGTATGTTTTGAGCAATTCGATTTCGATACATTGTTGTAAATGCTGAGTTAGGGTTTGTATAACCGTTGCGGAGATTAGGTATTTTTCTTGACTTCTTGAGCGTTGTTCACGAGATTCCGATAGCTGATTGCTGAGTTATTTTACGTGATTTGGCCTGGTAATTGAGCATGTAATGTAGTACTAGTGTATGAGTAGTTGCACTACATTAATGATTTGCGGAGATTAGGTATTTTGCTTGAGCATTGTTTACGAGATTCCGATAGCTGATTGCTGAGTTATTTACGCGATTTGTCCTGGTAATTGAGCATGTAATGTAGTGTATGGGTAGTTGCACCTGGTGCTGTACACGACGAATAGTTAGCAAATTATGCATGGTAGCTACACTTTGGCCTTAACGATATATAGTTGTAGGATTATAGCGAAGTTGCGTTACCTTATGAGCTCACTGAGGTTCGGTAATCTGTATGACCTGCTTCTTAATTGAATTTATAGTTTGCTTTGTTTAGAAAGTTGTGAGGCACCTCGAGATGACGAGGCCATGTGATTATGCTGCCTAAAAACGAGGGTGTATTGTGCTGCTCATGTTCACTGGGATTATTGAATTTGTAGAGATATTTGTATTTTTCTATATAGAATCTATGCCACCCCGACTCTTCTTATTCCATCATGTATCCATGTCCGACACTCGACACTCGACACTCGGATAAGGGTGCAACGCTTTGATACCTCATTTTAAGGCAAAACATGCATTTTTTTTTTTAAAAAAAAAGCCGAGTCTAACATTTGTCCTTGTCGGATACCTTTAAACGAGGCGAAGTAACATAATATGGAATTTGTGGCAATAGTCACTCTTGCAATTTATAGTTGGTCAAAATGTAGGGAAGTCTAATTTAGGTTTGGAGTAAGGAAATGACATAAAAATATTTTACAATAAGAATTATGGAAATTGATTTGCTGGGCGCCTGGTTAGGTGTGCATCATACAAAGATGCACATTGGAAAATGCATCCGCGAGCTTGTGGTTGAGCGTGTTTTTTTCATACTAAGTCAGGCTGCATCCTAGTTGTGTCAGTGGGTATATGAATTGGTGTAACCTCTTGTTAGCTTGTAATCATCATAGTAGTACAGATTGGGAATATGGGTTACTCTGCCATATAACATTATATTGACGATATTGGTGTCATTTTTGTTTTTGTGTGTCGTTTTGTTGTCCTTTCCGTTAGTCAAGGAGAAGAAAGGTAATGGCGGCACTTATAGCCTCTTGGTTTTAGTGGCTGCCACAAACACAAAAATGCAGTTTGTTTGGAGAAATTCGCTGTATTAAGATTTTCTTTTGACGCAGGAACCTGAGCTTCCGTATGGATCCCACAACTGAAATATTTAAGTATAATGAAGCCTTCCTGCTTGTCTGCTTTCCACACATCAGATGGAAACTTACTGCATTACTTTCAATCGATCATCAATCTTTCATTCTACAATCTACACTGCTAGAGTTATCTTTTTAACCAGAATGTTCATCCTTGGATCAATCAATTCATCATGCTATGCACTCTACCTTCCATCATTGCGGCTCAATGCTTTTTATCATGCCATGTCCTCTTCTTATCCTGATAGCGTGCTGTATGAAGTCAGAAGCATGCTTCAGAATGACAGATTTGAGACTTTGGATTTAGAATTTTATGTGCCGACCTTGATTTAGACTTCATGCCACTATTGTACATCCTTGAAAGCATCAGCCGTTTTCAGGTGTTGTACATTATCAAGTCATTGCCAGGGAAAAAACATCGTAATCTGGCTCATAGAACTCCTATGTTGCAGCTGTAGAGCTAACTAATCGTATGATATACCATCTACTAATTTAACGTATGTTTTGTTTAGGTTATGCTTTTGTTTACTATGAAGATGAGCGTGATGCTGAGGATGCCATCCGTACTCTTGACAGATATCCATTTGGGTATGACCGGCGGAAGCTGTCGGTGGAGTGGGCCAGGGTAAGTACATGGGTGGTTACTGTTACTGTATCTTCCCTGTGACAGATATCTCAATATAGACAGGGGTGGTTGGTTTACTGTTACTATATCTTCCCTGTGATGAATAAATTTGTCTTTCGGTACAGGGAGAAAGGGGCAGAGCTCGCGATGCACCCAAGGGATCAAGTCAGAGAGCCACTAAAACCTTGTTTGTGATAAACTTCGATCCAATAGAGACACGCACACGCGATTTAGAGAGACACTTTGATCCATATGGAAAGGTCATGAACATCCGCATTCGAAAGAACTTTGCATTTGTGCAATTTGAAACCCTGGAGGAAGCAACCAAAGCTCTTGAGAACACAAACATGAGGTCAATGCTGCAGAGTGCAGATTACACTTCTTTTTCAATGTAATTCCTGATTAGAATCTTCTGATTCTCGATGCAACAACTATACTAACAGTTGCCTTTTCAAATTCGCAGCAAGCTGCTGGACAGGGTAATCTCAGTCGAATATGCTCTTCGTGATGACGATGAAAGAAATGAGAAAGATCGTAGCCCGGTAAGAGGAGGCTATGGCAATGGCAATGGCAGGAGTCCTTACAGACGGTCTCCAAGTCCACTCTATAGGCGAAGCAGACCTAGCCCCAATTATGGTCGCAGTAGGCCAAGTCCCGACTATGGGCGCCCTCGCAGCCCTGTTTATGATAGATATGCTAGTCCCGCATATGACAGACGACCCAGTCCGGCTTATGGCCGAATCCGCAGGTATGACTCTCACCCATCACCATCTCATATACATTATCCTTGTTCACTTGGTGGTCAAATGGATCAAAATATAACTCCCGTTTTCTCATAGTCGATCCTAATTCACCGAAGATGTCTTTGGCCATGTTCTTTTGGACTCAAACTGACTGGACTGAACTTAACTGAACTTAACTGAACTTAATTTAACTGAAACTGACTGAAATATAGAGACAAAATATACTGCCTGGAGCTGAAGCTGAATCAAACTTGGATGAATATAAGTCCAAAAGAACGGGGCCTTAGCCTAGTGGTTAAGACCGGATACCTGGGACAATAGGTCTCAGGTTCGAATCCCCCTCTCCTATATTGTAATGCGACTAAGTGCGCTCTTCGTTGAACCAAAAAAAATAAAAATAGTCGATCCTAATTACTAAAAACCGTTGAAGTCATGACAACTTTTAAACTATGCTCTTAAACTTTGAACACCGTACTAAGTTTTTTTGAAGACGACTAATCGGATTGTCTTTTCTGTTATTATTATAGCCGATCACCAGTGAGGAGGCCAAGGAGTTAAAGTATGGAAAGTTTTCGAAAATGTTTCTGGAAGCGAGTTAGCTCGTCCTCCTCTTCAGATTCAAACATGTCTACGTTTCATTTCTTATCGTTAATTATCGTGCAAAGTGGATTTTTTTGGTGTAGAGTTATCGTCTGTTATTGTTCAAAGTTGATTTCCCGTAGTATAGAGTTAGAAGATGCATCGTTCTGTAATCATATCTATGTTCGACACTCGTATTATTGAACTCGTCTTATGTAACTAATAGACCTGGCAAACAGATCGGGTAGTGTCGTGTTCGTATTCGTGTCATTGGTAAACGGGTCACGAACCCCTCAACCCAAATCTGACCCATTTAAGTTTCGTGTCATGTTCGTGTTGACCCACTTACATAAATGGGTCATTAAGTCTCAACCCAAACCCATTTATTTCGTGTCGTGTTTTCGTGTCATGTCCATATTTGGAAAGTATTAATATATTTACGTTAAAAATGGTTAAAAATATTTAGACTAATTTAATAAACGGGTTATTCGTGTCAGGTTCGTGTTTTGGGATCTCAACCCAAACCCGATCCAATTAAATCTCGTGTCGTGTTCGTGTCGACCCACTTACATAAATGGGTCATCAATCCTCAACCCAAATCCGTTTATTTTGTGTCGAGTTTTCGTGTCGTGTCATTTTTTGTCGGCTCTATCAAGAATTTGTGATACTATCACTCGAGTAGTCGAGTGTCACTGAACTTTTTTAAAACTTCACATACTAGTATTTTTCTAACATCGAAATTGAGTGGTCGAAGCAATAAGTACGTGACGTTATCAATATCCTTAATAAATGACTCAATATTTTCGGAGAAATACAAGGGTAATTTTGATGATGACGATCTAACTAATGTCAAACTGTAAAGTATAAACCCCTTTCCACCATCTTACACTCGATCATACAACCTGTCGTTAAATTTTGTCACAAAGTTGTCGAACTCTATTGCAGCTCGATAACTTAGGCTTTAAGTTCGACTTGAAGAGCTTTATCGAGCCAAGTCACAGCATCGAGCATCAAGCCAGGACTGAGTCTAACCATCAAAACACAAAACTCGGTCTCATTCAACGCGCCATCTCCATCAATATCGCCTTCTCTAACCATATCATCGGCTTCATCCCGGCTCATCGTCTCCAACCCAAGTAAGGGCGAAATCTTCCTTAAACTTTCACTTGTTATCAACCCGGTCTTCGTGTCGGCTAATAACCTAAACCCACCACATAATTCCGACATGAATTCCTCCACGTCGAGCTTTTCCGCCATTATCGGCAACAAATCCTTATACTCTTCCATTTTTTTAACGTGTACTGCGAAAAGTAACTACGTTGTTTTGTTTTTTTCTAGTTTATGAAGTGTATGTGATGGTGTGGGGGTGGTACGGGGGAGGTTAGGGGTGTATTTATAGCTTTGGTTGCGAGTTTATGGCCAATTGTAGGATGACACGTGTTTCAATCGTAGCCGTAAAATGGAAGGTTCCAATGATGATGGAGTTGTATGGAAGGTGGTGATGTCGGTAAGGAGTTATGGAAGGTGCGGATGTTGGTAGTCGAACCTTAAGCTATGTGCCACGAAGTGACGAAGTCCACTTTTTTTTTTTTTTTTGAAAAAATAAAAAATAAAATAAAATAATATATTGGTTGAATTAAATTAAATGAAAATTTGTCATTAGTAAATTTATTACTCGTATAGGAGTATTAATTATGTTAAAAGATAAGGTTACAAACCTTAAAATTTAGGGTTGTATTTAAAGATTTTAAACCTTCTAAATCTGATATTAATATAAAAAATTGACGACAAAATTACACAAAAATTGGTTCAGTTAGTGACAATATTAAACATTAATTTTCTCTTTTACTCACTAAATAAGACTATATTTGTCATTTTCTTACATTAAAATAGACCAAACAAGAATTAAAATCGTTCTATATATGGCATATATATATATCGACTTTGTTATCTACGAGTACTTTTGTACTCCGTACTTTATTAAATGAAGTATTCTTTACTACTACAAAGTACGAGCAAATTTTATAGGAGTACTAAGTAAAATATTTATTTCTAGGAAGTAATAATTAATTTTAAAATATTTATTTACCGCTGATTAAAATAATTCTCGCACAAAATTAAACGAATTAAACTAAATATTAAGGAGAATATTGTAGGGAGTATTAAGAATTTCTAGGAAGGTGCATGGAAATGTATTTTTCAGCTTTGAGTATGACATAAACACAGAGTAATTAATAATAAAAAAAATTGAAAGTAAACAACTAACTAAAGCAATATATTCATATCCATATTTTTTGGGTTTTGAGATTTTTCTATGAAGTTTCCTTTTGAGGTCACTATCTCATCAAATCTTGCACTCCTACTCTTCTTTGGAAGCCGCAAACGATCTGTCGGTCTCTCTTCAGACGAATATATCCATTTAAAAATATATATTATCGGGTTAAATAACATTTTAAGTGATTGTATATAACAAGTATTCTCATTATTCTGTATGGATTATTCTTTCATTTGTATTCACGAGATTAAGATAAATATATCGGTCTTAAACACGAATTTGTCCAAAACTTTGTAAAATGTCAAAGTATAAGTCACTTTCAAGAAGTAAATGATGGTGAGTTTCCTATCATTAAGACTCCCTCACGTTCTTGCATGATCTTTACATTTCAATGTATTTTTCTTTAGGTTGGACACACCATTAAAGTTCTAGTAATCTAGTTGTAATATCGATCTCTGTTATGGAACCAACTCGATCAAGTTATTGTTCACATACTATCCTGTAATCTGTGCTGAGGTTCTACTTGATAGTTCGAGATAGATATTGTGGGCTGCTAGGATTTGAAGTCGTGATCTCTGGCTCTGATATCATGTTATAGAACCAAATTAACCAAAAAAAGCGATGGTTGATGTCTATTTATTACATTCTATTAATCTCGTTAAATTCACCCACGATCGAGTCTGGTTCGTGTCCAAAAGAGAAACAGAAAGACGACCTTGTAAAATCCAGATGTAACCAACTTGACCAAGTTAGTGTGCGATGCCAAGATTCGAAGTCGTGACCTCAGCCCTTAGGCGATGGTTGATGTCCATTTATATTCTATTAATCTCGTTAAATTCACACACGATCGAGTCTGGTTCGTGTCCAAAAGAGAAAAATAAAGAATCAACCCTGTAAAATCCAGATGTTTTTTCATCGTAAAATAAAGAACTAAGAATATGACAGATATATCTGTTTACAAACGAGAGAATGTGCGAATTTATTAACCAAAGAACTTTGATTAAAAAAACTACAAAAACTCCTTGGAAATAAGAGTTAATGAGGACAAATTTACCTTCTTTGTATTTTTGTGCATCAACAAAAGCTTTCTCATACTTCCACCCCAACTTAGAATCACAATTTGAGCAATATATATCACAAACTATGTGTTATCATATTCCTCTTCACTTCTTCCCCTTCAACTACATTTTTCACATGTGACACCAAATATGCTCTTTCCCCATTACTCAACAACAACAACCACGTATACAATTCATGAGACGGTTTTATTTACGCTGATGTAGTTTAAAACAGATTAACATTTAAAAAAAAAGGTATAGAAAGTAATGAAATAGGTAGAATAGGCACAAAATAAGAGAGTCTGTCTTGAAAAATATCTACTAATAATAAAAGAGTAACAAACAACACTAAAAAAAAAAGTATAGGAAAACTGATCTCATAATAATTTAACGAACATGTAACCTAGTTTTCTTACCACAAACGTAAGAGTTTGCAAAATATCGTTGTGAAAAGAAATCTCATTTCCACATGAAAAACATCGGTATAGATATGGAATTCGCAAATTCTCCATTTTATAATATATGTTTAATTAATTTCGAACTTTCGAGTTTTGATTTAATTAATTTAAGGTTTTAATGGTGGCTATAATATTGAAATAATGTAGAGTTTTAGATATTGTTAAGGATGAAGTGATATGTATGAATTGAAATTCTATAAGAAATGCAACAGAAAATCTAGAGCCAAATATATTTTTAATAATATAGTTTCATCTCCAAAAGATTCGTATAGATATTGTTTAAATATACTAGTACTCCCTCCGTTCCAATGAATTATTTGCCTTTTCTTTTGGCACCAAGGGTAAGGGATCCAATGAGGGATTGACATGTGGAGCAAAACTCATGAGAAAGGTCAAATTGCATATAAAAAACATTCCTAAAATAGAAAGGCAAACAATTCATTGAGACGCCCCAATATGGAATAGGCAAACAACTCATTGGAACGGAGGGAGTACTAAATATGAATTAATATACCCCGTATCAATTTATCAAAATGATATCCGTATTAAATTTCCGTAATTAACTTACTCCCTCCGTTCCAATGAATTGTTTGTCTTTGTTTTTGGCACCAAGGGCAAGAGATCCAATTAGAAGGTGACATGTGGAGCCAAGAGTCAAATTACACATAAAAAGCATTCCTAAAATAGAAAGACAAACAATTCATTGAAACACCCCAATATGGAATAGACAAACAATTCATTGAAACAGAGGGAATACTATATTTGCCCGATTGATACATGTTAAAAAATCGTTCTCAAAAAATAAAAAAGGAAAAAAAAAATTGGCTTCGCCCGGTCTCAAACCGGGGACCTTCAGTGTGTTAGACTGACGTGATAACCAACTACACCACGAAACCCCTCTGCTTACGAGTTGTGCTTTTATTATATTGTTAGTAATCATTCATTGCAACCTTTTTTTTGTTAGTTTAAATGAAGCAAACAATTAGTCGCATTACAATCGTGGAGACATGCATGGTAGCAAATGTTAAAATAAGTATACATGATAACCGTTGATCCGTATTAGAATTATTTGCTTTTTTAAGACTGTTTTTATGGTCCGCCTACACCTGAGCTTTCAGTATTCATCAAGATTATACTTCGAATTAAAGATGCGAGTTTGACCTGTAGTTTGAATTAAACCTGACAAATAGATCGTTTGTAATGTGTTCGTGTCATATGTAAACGAGTCATGAACCTCTCAACCCAAACCCGATCCAATTTGAAGGTGAGCGGGATTCACCCAAGAACGACCATTCTTGTGGTGGTACGGAAGGCATGGACTCCGCGAACGTCCTGCGCGCCCCCTTTTTTGTAAGGCAGGAGAAAGAAAGCCTCAACCAGAACCACATTTTTTCCTTTTGCGTGCGGATGTAGTTAATATCTACATTTTTCGGGCCGATTTGGTCCCAAAATTAAATGCCTCCTAATTCGCACAATAACTACTTCTTACATTGTAGAAATGTCTCGGGGTAACAAAAGGTACATATAGTTTCAATTAAACACATTTAAAGACATTCAATTATCTTTCGAATAACGTCGTATTTGAGCGAAATCTTCGATATTTGTACTCGAAATAAAACTACTATAGAGCTTTTTTAACAACCGGCTATCATTTTATGTTATACGGGTCCTATTTAGATGACCAGTAAAATATAAAACATTTTTCGAAAAATCATCAAAAACGGTCGAATTTGAAGGTTATTATCTACATTTTTCGGGCCGATTTGGTCCCAAAATTAAATGTCTCCTAATTCGCACAGCGAACTATTTCTTACATTGTAGAAATGTCTCGGGGTAACAGAAGGTACATATGGTTTCAATTAAACACATTTAAAGACATTCAATTATCTTTTGAATAACGTCGTTTTTGAGCGAAATCTTCGATATATGTACTTGAAATACAACTATTTTAGAGCCTTTTTAACAACCATCTATCATTTTATGTCATACGGGTTCTATTTAGATGGCCAACAAAATATAACACATTTTTCGAAAAATCACCAGAAACCACCAAATTTGAAGGTTATTATCCACATTTTTCGGACCGATTTGGTCCCGAAATTAAATGTCTTCAAATTTGCACAATAACTACTCCTTATATTGTACTCCCTCCGTTCCAATGAATTGTTTGCCTATTCCATATTGGGACGTCTCAATGAATTGTTTGCCTTTCTATTTTAGGAATGTTTTTATGTGTAATTTGACTCTTGGCTCCACATGTCACCTTCTAATTGGATCTTTTGCACTTTGTGCCAAAAGTAAAGACAAACAATTCATTGGAACGGAGGGAGTACATAAATGAATGAATCATTAAGCGTCAACCCAAATCCAAACCCATTAACTTCATGTCAGATCCTTGTTGCAGCCTCTAGCCCTCTAATTTTCCCCAAAATATCCAAAAAAAACTTCAAGACGACGTCGTTTCACCAATTTTTTACCTTGCAATTGGAATCCAAAGTGTGCCTTAGGATACACTTTAGGAATCAAACAAAAACACAATTAACAACTCTTCATAAACATCCCAAATGATTACATCAAACACTGCCCACATCTCACATGTCAGAAATTCCAGAATCCAACCCACAAAAAGCACAAATCCACATCAATAAAAACCCGTCTCTCAATTTAGTACAAGACGGTCTCTCACAAAATTTACGATTATTTTCGATCCAGGCCCACATACCAATAATACTCACCAAATACTGTTTTTTTTGGTTGGGTTTTATCAATCAATCAATCATTATCAAAATCCAAGAAATTACATTGACTTAGGGATTTGGATCAGTGAGAAGAGTGGAAAAAGATGGGTTTGTTAAGTCATAGAGTAGAGAAAGATGAGATTAAACCTGGAGATCATATTTACACTTGGAGGGCTCTTTTTACTTACTCTCATCATGGTATAATAATTCGATTAATTTTTACTTTTTTTTAATCTTACATTCTTATGAATGTAATGTGGTTTTTTTACTATGTAATTTTGTTGTTTTTTTGATCATTTGAAGTAATGGGTTTTAGTTGATTTTGGTGATTTCATACTATTTTTGTCTCAATTTAGGTTAAAATTGAAATGGGTGGTTAAATTCTTATGAATGTAATGTGGTTTTTTTACCCTGTAATTTTGTTATTTTTTTATCAATTGAAGTAATGGGTTTGAGGTGATTTGGGTAATTTCATACTGTTATAGTCTCAATTTAGGTTAAAAATTGAAATGGGTTAAATTCTTATGAATGTAATGTGGGTTTTTACTCTATAATTTGTTGTTTTTTGATCATTTGAAGCAATGGGGATGCTTTTGGTAATTTCTTACTGTTTTTGTCTCAATTTAGGTTAAAAATTGAAATGGGTTTAATTCTTATGAATGTAATGTGGTTTTTTACTCTGTAATTTTGTTGTTTTTTTTATCAATTGAAGTACTGGGTTTTAGTTGATTTTGGTAATTTCATACTGTTTTAGTCTCAATTTAGGTTAAAAATTGAAATGGGTTAAATTCTTATGATTTTATGAATGTAATGTGGTTTCTTACTCTGCAATTTTGTTGTTTTTTGATCATTTGAAGTAATGGGTTTTAGTTGATTTTGGTAATTTCATACTGTTTTAGTCTCAATTTAGGTTAAAATTTGGAATGGGTTTAGGATTTTATTGGGTGTTTTTGCATAATGAGGGATTGTTTTGATGATCGATTTATTGTGAGACGGTCTCATTGGAGAATTCGGGTTTTGCATGAAGCATTGTGGTTGTTTTACTGGCAATTTTCATGTTTTAGGTGATTTCATACTGTTTTAGTCTCAATTTAGGGTAAAAATTGAAATGGATTTAGGATTTTATTGGGTGTTTTTGCATAATGAGAGATTATTTTGATGATCAATTTATCGTGAGACCGTTTCATTGTGGAATTTGTGTTTTGCATGAAGCATTGTAGTTGTTTTACTAGCAATTTTGATGTTCTAAAGGAAAGGAATTGTCTTTAGCAATTTTCATGTTTTAGGCAGTTTCATACTCTTTTTAGTCTCAATTTAGGTTAAAAATTGAAATGGGTTAAGGATTTTATTGGGTGTTTTTGCATGATGAGGGATTGCTTTGACGATCTCATGCTAAATTAGTCTCAATTTATCGTGAAACCGTCTCAATGGAGAATTTGTGTTCTACTTAAAGGAAAAAACTTTCTTAGCAATTTTCATGTTTTAGGGGTTTTTGATGATTTCATAATTCATACTCTTTTGCTCTCAATTTAGGTTAAAAATGAAAATGGTAAAGGATTTATTATGTGGTTTTTGTATAATAAGGATCTTATACTAATTTAATGAGGGATTGTTTTGATGATCAATTTATTGTGAGACGGTCTCATTGGAGAATTTGTGTTTTGCATGAAGCATTGTGGTTGTTTTACTGGCAATTTTGATGTTCTGAAGAAAAGGAACTGTCTTGGCAATTTTCATGTTTTAGGTGATTTCATACTCTTTTAGTCTCAATTTAGGTTAAAATTGAAATGTGTAAAAGGTTTTATTGGGTGTTTTTGCATGATGAGGGATTTTTAATGATCTCATGCTAAATTAGTCTCAATTTATCGTGAAACCGTCTCATTGGAGAATTTGTGTTCTACTTAAAGGAAAAAAACTTTCTTAGCAATTATCATGTTTTAGGTTTTTTTTGGTGATTTCATACTCTTTTGGTCTCAATTTAGGTTAAAAATGAAAAGGGTAAAGAATTTATTAGGCGGTTTTTGTATAATAAGGATCTGATACTAATTTAATCTCAATTGCTTATAACTTTGTGGTTGTTTCTTGGTTGTTTCTGCTTGAAATTTGCATGTTCTAATGAAAAAGGAACTGTCTTTTGCATTACACGAGATGATCGGTGTGGATGCATTACATATTATCCTAGATTTACTTGGTTTTTCGGGTGTGTCCTTGATTCGGGTGACTGCACTGTGAATCAAAGTCTAGCCTGGTATACTTTACTTGAAAGAAAGCTGGATTCTTGAGTGTAGTTTGAAGAAAAGAATCTGGCAACTGTTTTGCATGCTCTTCGAAATTTTTTAATGCGATGTTTCCTGTAATGTAGGGATGAATTATATGCTTTTTTGTTCCTAACAGGAATCTATGTTGGCGGGAGCAAAGTAGTTCACTTCACGCCTGACCGCGCTAGAAAAATAAGTTCCGAGTCAAGTGCCAGTTCAAACCCAGCATTCGACATCCCTCCTTCATGTTCCACTTTCCCTGACTGCGGATTCAGACAACCATCCAGTGGAGTCATCCTCTCCTGTCTAGACTGCTTCCTCGGAAAAGGGTCCCTCTACTTATTTGAATACTCCGTCACCCCATCCGCCTTCCTAGCCAAAGTCCGCGGTGGAACATGCACCACTGCCCAACCCGACCCATCTGAAACCGTCATTCACAGGGCAATGCACCTTCTACAAAACGGGTTTGGAAACTATAACGTGTTCCAAAACAACTGCGAGGACTTTGCGCTCTACTGTAAAACGGGATTGTTGATAGTTGACACGCAGGGGGTTGGAAGGAGCGGTCAAGCTTCATCTATTGTCGGGGCTCCACTCGCTGCTATCCTTTCTTCACCTCTCAAGTTTTTGATGCCT
The DNA here is from genome assembly GCA_958450325.1 of Agrostemma githago. NCBI lineage: Eukaryota > Viridiplantae > Streptophyta > Magnoliopsida > Caryophyllales > Caryophyllaceae > Agrostemma > Agrostemma githago. The sequence continues at coordinate 79,577,145 of OY288241.1, read as the reverse complement.
AGCCCTGTCGGTGTAGCGACAGTGACAGCTGGCATGTACTGTATGAGCCGTTACGCGACTGATATTGGTGTTCGGACCGACGTGATTAAGGTCCCGGTCGAAGATATGGCTGTTAACCTTGGTTGGGAAGAGAACGAGGTAGGCGAGGTCTTTGATGAGCCGCCTTCCAACGATTTGATTACTCTATGACATGCTTGAGTTAGTCACTACTCACTTGTCACTTAGTAGGAGTATTTGAATTAACTGTCGTAAATGGATTGAATAATCTTAGCTACTGCATTGTTTGCATGAGAATCGATTCTCTGTAATTTGAACTTTGGGTTAATGAAATTTTATCATTTCAGTCGATTCTCAGCTGTTAATTTGTTTCTGAATGCTGCTTGCAGATCATTAGTTACTTCAGTGTCGTGTTACAAAGGTGCTTCTGATGCATTCATTCCACATTTTCAACTGATACACATTTCTTTCGATAATTTTCTGAATGCATTTAAAGTGTATTTATTTCTGTGATATGTGGACGAATTCTTTGGATCATTAGCTCATCAAGAACTCAGACCTTTGCACAGGCCGTCATTGCATCTTGATCTCGGTGATTCATTTCCGTGTCTTCACTTGACTGTTTCTGTTGCAGTTTATTTTCATTTCGGTTCTTAAACTCAGCTATACCAGCAAGCTTCTCAACTGCATCGACTACTTGTTCAACTCTCCCGACAGCTTCAATCAACAAAGTCACCAGTGTACCTACCGACAAAACATCCAACATAGATGCTTCGACAGGTGACTCTGATTTTTCATCATTATTTTGTTGAACTGTTTTTTCAGTTGTTTGACAGGGCAGAGTTTTCAGCGTGTTTTGAAGATCGTCGACTGCCATGCTCATCTCGTCAACTAAAAAATCAATCCTCGTTGATCTCGTGTTTGTTCTGATTGTGGCGGATACTTCTTTCAAGACCTTGGAAGAACACTTGCTCAGCTTCATGCAGTACTCCTTGATGTGCCGCTTCAAATGCTCTGGCGCCTGTATTCGCAGTTTCAGGTCAGATTTCTCCCGTCAGTAAATTAAATATAGTGAATTCACTTAAAGTAAGGGAATAAGGTTAATTACCTGCATCTCAGAGTCGATACAAGTGTTAAGGTTATCGATGCAATAAGCACAACTGCGTGCAGCTGCACCAATTGCAAGGTACTGCTGCCATGGATATCGAAAGTTGAATCGGCCATGTGAAGGCTCCCATCTCGCTAAATTGGCCTGCAGGACAATTGAGCATCAGATTTTAAACTTCGAAACTGTAAGAGCTGTAACTGTAACTGTAACTGTTTCAAGTAACTCAGTTTACTTACCATAACTTCTTCAGTCGCCTTTGAGTTTAAAACACTCTTGTACCCTAATAACTTTTTGTTCAACTCATCCTCAGGAACGACTGCACCGTCTTCACTGCTGAAGTATTCCGCTATATAACCTGTACGATCAAATAGTAAGTACTTTTTTCCAAAAAAAATTTTTTATATATTTTGGATGAAATTATACTCAGTATGTACCTTCTAAGGAGTTGGCGAGTTTATCTAAGTTGTTAACGATCTGATTGTGAAGCTGACTACCAGCCCACGCAGGAGAAATCAGCATGTTTACAAGGATGCACAGGGACGTCCCTATGGCAATCGTTGAAGCTCGTTCCTGTGCCATTTGAACCAACTTATCTACACGGTATCCCGACACTGAGACCAGAGTGAAGGTCAGGATGAATATCATTGCTCCGTAATCAAAACGAGCCTTCACGTACGGTATGAACCTCGAGAAGGTTGCTATTGATGCTGCAAAATCATCACAACTCACAAGTAAGTACAACTTTGCCAGTTTTTTTTTTTTTTGTGTGTGTGTGTGTGTGTGTGTGTGTGTGAATATATGTGTTACGGGTTTTAGTTTGACTTACCGAATATGAAAAGAGAAGCTCCGAGGACAATAGGCTCGTAGTCATGACCACATTGCCTTGCTACCCAATGAATTCCGACTCCTAGTGATCCTGCAAGAGTTGTCGCGACAGTTCTGTTGATGCTTTTGCATATAGTTGCACCTGAAATTGGAACATTTAAAACATTAAAAATTTCAGACACGACATTTCAGCTAGCTTATTTTGACTGAAACTTGATTTTGGTAGTACTAGTGATACTTACCAACCGTGAATTCAAAGGCAACAACAACCGTCATAACAGCCCACATTGCAGTGCCTCCTACACCGTCATACAACGGTCTCATATAGTAAAACAGCGACACGACACAAAGGGCAAACCCTACTTTGAAGCAATGTATAAACTTCTTTGGTTCAACTACACCTATTCTCCATGCATCACCAAAAAACCTCCATATTTTCTCGAAAAACCCTTTTACCAATCTCGTAATTTCTTGTTGAATTCTTACTATTACCCCTCTTTCAGGTTCTAACACCTTTGATGTCCCGCCCGACACATTAATCTTCCATTCCATCTTCTTAGACAAGTTAGAAACAATAATAATTGTCGAGAATTTTGGTTGATAACCTCGTTTTCACTCACTTAATAGAGACCGATATAGGGAGCTACTAACGATTTGTGATGATAAGTTTATTGGGAGACCTCAGAATGATGAAGTATATCGCTACGTAAGTGATGTTTGTGATGTTGTTAGCTTATCATGCATGAGAGAACTTGAGATGCAGGTTAGGTTGTCATATATAGTAGTAACAGTACAAGTCAGTGGTACGAAAAGCCACTATGGAAAAGGTGACAGAAATGTATATAGAAATAACGGTTTTGTTAACATGCGTCCATTGAACACATGTTAATATGCTGATTAAACCAGAATGATATATTAACTCATATTTGACTGTACTTAGACAAAATCACTGTAATTCTGGCTTTAATTAGCATATTAACGTGTACGTGTGCCTGTTGGACACACATTAGGAAATACACACATTAGAAATCACTATTAAACCCAGAATTACAATGACATGTTTTAGTGCACTCAGACATAATCACTGTAATTCTTGTTTTAATTAGCATATTAACGTTCTAATTAAAGCCAGAATTAGAATGATATATTAACTCATATTTTACTGTACTTTGACAAAATCACTGTAATTCTTGCTTTAATTAGCATATTAACGTGTAGGTGTATCTGTTGGGCACATATTAGAAAAAACCGATAAAATAATTATGTTTTGAGAAAAATTAAATAAATGCAAAAAACATGACCAAATTTGTGAAATGTCATGCCACTAAGTCACTAACAAAAAAAACTTTGAATTCTTGAAAGCTTTAATCACAACATTAATATATATAAGTAATTAGGTCTCCATGCATAGCTTTATTTCTTTGATTATTCTTGGACTTAATTAAAGACTTAATTAAGGTGGGTTGATCAAATTACGACAGCATAACAAGCTTGCTAGGAATGCACCACCATCTTTATCATTATCATGTTATTATCGTTATTATTACTTCTCCTGTTTTATTTGATTGTATACGTTTCTTCTAAATACACCACGTCATTGAGTCATTGAGTTGTGAAACTTGATTGAGTTGTCGAGTGTAGATTGAATGCCCTATTTCCGTCTTTTAGCACCTTATATTATTTAGAGTCGAACACAACCCGTGGATCAACCAGGGTTGTGTTCAATACAGCCTTAAACATTCGAGTCAAGTCAGTTAGGTCGGGTTATAGGTGACCTGAATCCGATTGTCGGGTCTCGGACGGGTATGGTTAGTTGGTTATGGGTCGGGTTAGGGTAAGAAAAAACATGATGGGATTTGGGAATATGCCCAATTTGGTATACATAATATATATATATGGAGTATGGACCAACCAATTATACTTTTAATATAATTATGTTAGTACTAAATTTGGAGATGACCTAATGTTTGAGCATCACCATCAACTAGTCTCACTATTTTACTTCTCCTCCCAATAGTTATCGCGTGAGACGGGATCTCACGTCGTACAACTGATCCTTTATATAAAAAAAAGTTGATTCATTTATTAGTAATAAATGAATTACGAGTATCTTTTTACAAAAGTAAACAGTTTCACATATGAGAACCGTCTTACTCTATAACTGTACAATTAGTGTACTGGGGTAGTGTATATATATATATATATATATATATATATCTTAAGATTATTTTGTCTATTTATTTGACTCGTTCTGAGTTCAAGACGTTACGACAAATACGTCGGTCCAAAAAAAATATTACCCCATTGTGGCGTGTGCCAATGAATGGTGCGTTTAATCTTTGAGTGAAAAAAACCTAATAAAGCACAAATAAAACACACTTTGTTTTGAGTGCGTTTTATCATATGAACTTTACAGAGGTGATTATACCACTAAGTTGTGGAAATTTCTTGGTAAAAAATATTTTATAAAAAACACTATTGCATGCCTCCATGAATTACTTTTTTTGACATTTACCAATGATTTTACTGCTTAATAATAATAATAATAATAATAATAATAATAATAATATATGAGCAGTGGCAATATGTGTCATCCAAAGATTTGGGTGTATTCTTCTCCACAAATTTGATCTGAGATGATAACTTGCGTATCAGGTGACACATTTGTTTGTTTTGTTTTGTTTGAATACGAAAAGTTTAAAGAGACGGTCTCGTCTTCATCTTGATTATCGTCTTCATCTTGTTTATTTTAGAGATTTTTTAACAACTGTTAATCATTATATGTTATACGGGTTCTATTTAGATGACCAGCAAAATATAACACATTTTTCGAAAAATCACCAGAAACGGTCGAATTTGAAGGTTATTATCCACGTTTTTTGGCCGATTTGGTCCCAAAATTAAATGTCTCCAAATTCACACAATAACTACTCCTTATGTTGTAGAAATATCTCGGAGTAACAGAAGGTACATATGGTTTAACTTAAACACATTTAAAGATTTTCGAATAACGTCGTATTTGAGCTAAATCTTTGATATATGTACTCCAAATTCAACAATTTTAGAGCTTTTTTAACAACCGTCTTATCATTTTAGGTTATACGGGTCCTATTTAGATGACCAGTAAAATATAACACATTTTTTGAAAAATCACCAGAAACGACCGAATTTGAAGGTTATTATCCACGTTTTTCGGGCCAATTTGCTTGGTCCCGAAATTAAATGTCTCCAAATTCGCACAATAACTACTCCTTACATTGTAGAAATGTCTCGGAATAACAAAATATACATATGGTTTCAATTAAACACATTTAAAGACATTCAATTATCTTTCGAATAACGTTGTATTTGAGCGAAATCTTCGAAGTATGTACTCGAAATACAACTATTTTAAAGATTTTTTAACAACTGTTTATCATTTTTTGTTATACGAGTCTTATTTAGATGGCCAGTAAAATATAAAACATTTTTCAAAAAATCATCAGAAACGGTCGATTTTGAAGGTTATTATCCACGTTTTTCGGGCCAATTTGATCCCGAAATTAATTGTCTCCAAATACGCAGAATAACTACTCCTTACATTGTAGAAATGTCTCGGAATAACAGAAGGTACATATGGTTTCAATTAAACACATTTAAAAGGCATTCAATTATCTTTCCAATAACGTCGTATTTGGGTGAAATCTTCGATATATGTAGGGATGTCAACGTATCCGGTCCGCACGGATCATATATGGATCCTAAATTTAGAGATCCATTGGATATGGATCCGGATCCGCTATCTTTAAACGGATCTGGATCTTAATAAATAAATCCGGATCCGGATCCGCAAATCCGTTTTATTAAAAAATTAACAATAATAAAAAACTTAGAACTTTAATTTGTGTTTTTTTTTTGTTATTTCTAAGTCTCTTTTATTTTAATTTATTAATCTTTGATTACGAATCTTTATATTCAATTTTATTTGTAAAATTATTAAAATTAATATGTCGCAAATACGTATTAATTAAAAAATTGTAGAATTTGAGTAAGAAATTGGATCCGCGGATTGATCCGGATCCGGATCTGGATCTACATTTTTGGGATCCGTCGGATCCGGACTGGATCCGGATCCGCTACTAGGAGTGCGGATCTGGATCTGGATCCATGCGGATCCGGTCCGGATCCGATCTGGATCCGGTCCGTTGCCATCCCTAGATATATGTACTCGAAATAAAACTATTTTAGAGCTTTTTTTAACCACCGTCTTTCATTTTATGTTATACAGGTCCGGTTTAGATTGCCAGCAAAATATAACACATTTTTCAAAAAATCATCAGAAACGGCGAATTTGAAGGTTATTATCCACGTTTTTCGGGCCAATTTGGTCCCAAAATTAAATATCTCCAAATTCGCAGAATAACTTCTCCTTACGTTGTAGAAATTTCTCTGAGTAACAGAAGGTACATATGGTTTCAATTAAACAAATTTAAAAGGCATTCAATTATCTTTCCAATAACGTCGTATTTGGGCGAAATCTTCGATATATGTACTCGAAATAAAACTATTTAGAGCTTTTTTTAACCACCGTTTATCATTTTATCTTATACAGGTCCTGATTAGATGGACAGCAAAATATAACACATTTTTCGAAAAATAATCGAAAACAGTCGAATTTGAAGGTTATTATCCACGTTTTTCGGGCCGATTTGGTCCCGAAATTAAATGTCTTCAAATTCGCACAATAACTACTCCTTACATCAAAAAAATGTCTCGGAGTAAAATAAGGTACGTATGGTTTCAATTAAACACATTTAAAGTCATTCAATTATCTTTCGAATAACGTCGTATTTGGGAGAAAGATTCGATATATGTACTCGAAATAAAATTATTTTAGAGCTTTTTTAACTGACGTTTATCATTTTATGTTGTACAAGTCCTGTTTAGATGGCCAACAAAATATAACACATTTTTCGAAAAATCACCAGAAACGGTCGAATTTAAAGGTTATTATCCACGTTTTTCGGGCCGATTTGGTCCCGAAATTAAATGTTTTCAAATTCGCACAATAACTACTCCTTACATCAAAAAAATGTCTCGGGTTCAATAAGGTACGTATTTGTTTCAATTAAACACATTTGAAAGACATTCAATTATCTTTCCATAACATCGTATTTGGGCGAAATATTCGATATATGTACTCGAAATAAAACTATTTTATAGCTTTTTTAACCGCCGTCTATCATTTTATATTATACGAATCCTATTTAGATGACCAGCAAAATATGTCACATTTTTTGAAAAATCATCAGAAACGGTCGAATTTGAAGGTTATTATCCACGCTTTTCGTGCCGATTTGGTCTCAAAATTAAATGTCTCCAAATTCGTACCATATTCATTTTATTTGCGGCGAATTTTACTAATACGGCTCAAATAGTCAATTTTTTACCAAAGACGCCTCAAATATTCATATTTTTTGCGGCACTTATTCCTAAAACTCCACAAACAGACATATTTTTTTGCTGCGCATTGAAAATGCCTCAAATAGTAGTCATTCTATTTGTGGCGTTTTACTGCCAGGACGCCTCAAATGCATATACTTTTTGTGGCATCTTCTCAAAACGCCTCAGATACTCGTTCTATTTGCAGTGTTTTTTTACAAAGACGCCTCAAATAGTCTAGCTATTTGCTTCGAATTTTATTAAAACGCCTCAAATAGTCATACTATTTACTGCGTTTTATTGCCAATTTGCCATGATGCCTCAAATACACCTACTTTTTGCGGCGTTTTTACAAAAGTGCCTCAAATAGTCTTACTAGTTGCTGCATATTTTACATAAACGCCTCTAATAATCATACTATTTGCGACAATTCTTGCAAAAACACCAAATTTTACTACAACTCCTTAAACAGTCAGTCATACTATTTGAGCCATTTTCTAAAGAACGCCTCAAATGCGAATATTATTTGCGGCGAATTTTAACAGAATGCATCAAATACCATATTATTTGAGACGAATCAAAAAATTTCACCAGGATTGTATCTTTTCTCTTAGTGTGAGATAAAGACCTGCAAACTGAAGGGCAATATACATTTTGTAAATAAAAAATATTCAAAAATCCTGACATTGAGAGCAAAAAAGTTGGCAACACAAGTGTGCGAATAAACTGGCCAACAAATCTAATTAAGCATCACAACCCTTGGTTTTCCCAAACATGGCTGAATTTCTGGAATTGATTGAATTCTTATACATACAAAAATGGATGCATTAAAAAAAATCAGTTCAGTCATACGGATTAAAATTAGATTAACTTGCCCAGTAAAATTTGAATTATCGGAGTGAATTATTTAGCTAGTAAAAAACAAAATACTTCGTAACAATAACTCAATTTTCTAGCTACCATTTTCGACAAATTACTTAATTTATTCATACCAAATAATCAAAAGTGTCAAAGGCTTGTTTCAGTTCACCATCAACATGAACCCCGAGTTCATTATTTGCTCTACGAAGTGCAGTCAGAGCCAACATCAAAAACATGACAAGGAAAACTCAACAAACATGAAAATCGTTTTTCAAGACAAAAACAAGACAACTCGATTGACACAAATTCTTGTAGAATTGCTGTTCAATTAATTAGTCAGTTATATTGACGGTTTAGTGCATAAAATTTGTCTCTAATCTGTCATATGGGGCATTTTGCTCTTGGTATACTTAACAGGTCGAAAAACAACGATAAAGTGCTCATCAACCAATAAATTCGACAAGATTCATGAATAGCACCCCATAATTTTCAAAATCAGCAAACCCTAATCTTACAAATCCAACAAATCGATGAAATCAAACCAAATTACGGTCATAAAACGACTGTAATTCACTGCTTCGACAACTGATGATTGAAAATAGAAGAATAGCAGCCCATAATTTTGAAAAATCAACAAACCCTAATTTTACAAATCCAACAAATTGATGAAATTAAAGCAATTCGGGTCATAAAATACTTGTAATTCGACAACTGATGATTCAAAATAGAAGAATAGCACCCGATAATTTCCAAAAATCAACTAAACCCTAATTTTACAAATCAAACAAATCGACAAAATTAAAGCATAAAACACCTGTAATTCACAAATTCGACAACTGATGATTCAAAATAGAAGAATAGCACCCCATAATTTTCAAAAAATCAACAAACCCTAATTTTACAAATTGAACAAATCGGTGAAATCAAACCAATTAGGGTCATATAACACCTTTAATTCACTAATTCGGCAATTGATGACTCAAAATAGAAGAATGGCACCCCATAATTTTGAAAAATCATCAAACCCTAATTTTACAAATCGATGAAATCAAAGCAATTCGCGTCATAAAACAGTTGTAATTCGACAACTGATGATTAAAAAGAGAAGAATAGCACCCCATAATTTTGAAAAATCAACAAACCCCTAATTTTTCAAATCAAACAAATCGACGAAATTAAAGGAATTAGGGTTATAAAACACCTGTAATTCGACAACTGCTGATTCAAAGCGTCGTCGCCGGAAATAGAGTGAGAACGGCGTCGTTTTGGTTGCCGTCGTAACCGGCCGTTTCTTTAGTCGCCGGAATAACCGTTTCGTTAGTCGCCCGTTTGCCGTTTCGTTAGTCGCCGGAATTACCGTTTCATAATAGGCTCCGTAATATGTTGGGCTCATTCACGGACTTATGGGCCCATAAATTCACTAACTTTCGTGCTCAACCACATGGAATTAGAACTCGTAATTTCTGAACAAATTCAATTTGACCCGACCCAAATTTTCAACCGGGCGGTTCTTATTTACCTATGGAAATAAAAAAAATACCCGGACTACTCCCTCCGTTCCAATGAATTGTTTGTCTTTGCTTTTGACACCAAGAGTCAAAAGCAATGGGGAAGACAAAGAGAACCAATGGGGAAGTGACATGTGGAGCTAAGAGTCAAATTACATATAAAAAGCATTCCTAAAATAGAAAGGCAAACAATTGATTGAGATGCCTCAATATGAAATAGGCCAACAATTCATTGGGACGGAGACAGTATTAAACTTGACTTGGCTTGATGCCTCATGAGTCGGTCCTAGACAAAACAAATTTTCACGAAGTTTTTAAACATCTTAAACGACAAATCATATTAAAAGTTCCCAATGGTCGTTCGAGTTTTCAAGAAATACAATACTCCGTACAATAACTACTTGAAATCATACACCGGCTCCCCCAACGCCGGCACCACCACCACCTCCAGACTTATCAACCTCGTTCGGATCACGTGACAGGTTAGAAAGATTTGAATTGCGATTTTGTTGTCTTCGAAAGTGTTCAATTGCCGTTATTTCTTTAGCCATTGCCGCTATTTGTTGACTCACTTCCTCTTGTCTCTTCATCATCAACTCATCTCTTATCTTCGTTCTTTCCATGAATTCTCTGCCTAACTCGACTTCCTCTCGCAATCCTGCAATTATTTCCCTTTGCATTGCGATTGTCCGAGCTTGGTCTTGAGCTACAATGTCGGGTTCATGAGAACGAGCTGTGGAGGAATTACTCCTCGAGGTTTCCATCCCATTAACATCACTCCTCTTAGAGCTATCAACCGATTCAGAACCAACTTCATCGGATGCTTCTTCTTTCCATTGTTCTTCACTGTCATGTTCCCGTTTTTCTTTTCGTCCCTGTATTATTACATCAAAAAACAACAAAATGTTACTCAATGATCCAAGACCACCTTCTACAGCTGGCAAGCCTGACCCAACCCGACTGACCCGACCCAAAACTCGAGTAAATTTAACCTAATCTGACCCAAAAATATGGTGACATGACCCGACCCGAAACCAACCCGACGACAATCATGACCCGACCCAATATGACCCGACCCGCCTGCCCGATTGCCACCTCTAGTGCCTTCTAAGCAATGGATTAAAATGTCGCGCTATGATACTTACATAATTAGTTTTCTCTTTCGGGTTGATCAACTCTGTTTTTTCGCCAATTTTGCTAAGACTGTCATAGAGGAGCTCTGGTGTTGCGAGTCTCCTACCACCCATCTTCTCCTACCGTAAATTGATCATTAACTTAGGTTAAAAGTAAATGATTACTTAAGTTACCATCTTTGAACCGTGTTTTATTACCTTAATTGACCCGTCTTCTTCATCACATTTCTTCTTCTTCTTCTTCGCAGCAGCAGCAACAGCTTGTTTCGATCTCTTTTGAATTACCTTCCCTTTACGTTTCTCCAATAAGTTCTTGTACACTTTCGGAGCCATCTGCCATGTGAACAAACATCATTCCCAGAAAATTCTCCACGACACGCTCAATCAATCAGTATAACCCGACATAAACCCTTTGTTAATGAGATGTTCATTTACCATAAACTCATTCAAATTTCGACACTTCATACATGGACATTTAAGCATTCGTGATTTCTTGAATTTGTCTTGTTGGTTAGCATATATAATGGAGTAAAATTCTCCGCCCTAATTACAAACTCATGCTTAACATTCTTTCATATATCCAATTTTTGAGATTATTTCATAATAATTACAGTCATTTTTACAGTGTGACCTCTCGTACTACAAAATTTGGGGGAAATCACCAAACCCTAACCTAAATAACTCTAATTTTACATCAAATTGACGACAATTAATCAAATATAACTCAAATTATATGTAAAATAACATTTAAACAACCAATTTAAACTACTTAAAACAAAAAAAATTCAGCTCAAAAATAGTCAAAATCAAACTCAAAATCAAATCGCGGATTGGAAGAATATAATAGAATCGGAATAATGAAGAAAAGGAACCTAGTCGGCGGCGGGTCGACGGCGGCGGAGAGAAGAGAAAGACAACGGCGTAGGGCGGCGCTCCGGTGAGTGACGGAGTACGGCGGTGGAGAGAAGAAATCGAGAGCTGTTACTTGAAAAATTATCGTAGAAATGAGAAATGTAATGACAGTTCGACATTAATTAAACGGATACTACCGACTGTTGTATTCTGCGTCGGAAATTTGGAGTTCATGTCGATGAAATCCGCCATTACCAATCGATCTACCGAAGTTAGTCTTATAACTAGAGGTGGCATTTCGTTCATGCTCGGCCCGACCCGGCCCGATCGTGTCGGGTTGGGTGGGCCCGTGGGACCTAACCATAAGTTTAGATTTTTTTTCAATTTTTTGGGTTTAGGGTCGTGATGTCGTCCCTACTGGCTACTGAAGCACGGACTTTTCTTCAAATTTATGTCACGGTTTGGCTTCAATTTTTTTCACTTCTTCGATCTTGAACATGCAACAAACAAACAAACAAACAACGCGATTCATTTGACACGATCATATGACGCCCCATAATTGAAATTTCTACTAGATCGAAGTTTTTTAACATCTTAAACGACAAATCATACTATTAAAAGTTCCCAATGCCCGTTCGAGTTTTTAAGAAATACTTCCTCCTTTTTCACTAAGATCTTCTCTCCTTTCCTTTTTGGGTATTTTCCCTAAGATCTTCCTGTTTCCTTTTTGATACAAAATACATGGCTAATATTATCCCGTCTTTTACCTCACTCAGCCACAACCACACATTCCTCTTCTCTAAAACTTTGTGCCCAAATGCACCAAGAAGAACGTAGTGAAAAGGAGGGAGTAATAAGTACTAGAGTTCACATCTCCTGAACTTGAAATCATACACCGGCTCCCCCAACGCCGCCACCACCTCCAGACTTATCGTCATCGTTCAGATCACGTGACTGGTTAGAAAGATTTGAATTGCGATTTTGAAGACTTTGGAAGAGTTGAAATGCCGCTATTTGCTGACTAATTTCCTCTTGTCTCTTCATCATCATCTCTTCACCTATCTTCCTTCTTTCCATGAATTGTCTGCATAACTCGACTTTCTCTCGCAATTCTGCAATTATTTCCCTTTGCATTTCGATTATCTGAGCTTGGTTTTGGGTTAGGATGTCAGGTTCATAAGAACGAGATGTGGAGGATTTACTCCTCGAGGTTTCCATCCCATTAACATGATGACTCCTCTTACAACTATCAACCGATTCAGAACAAACTTCTTGTTCTTGGCACTCATGTTCCCCTTTTTCATTTCGTTCCTGTATTATTACGTCAAAAAAACAATAAAATGTTACTAAATGATCCAAGAACACCTTTTTTTTAAGCAATGGATTAAAATGTCGCGCTAATGTTACTTACATACGAGTAATTAGTTCTCTCTTTCGGCTTGATCAACACTGTTTCGCCCCCAATCTTGCTATGACTGTCATAGAGGAGCTCTCGTGTTGCGAGTCTCCTACCACCCATCTTCTCCTCCTTTTGAAAGAAAAAAAAATTATTCCTTTCACTCGGAAAATAGGATTATACCTCTGGTTGTACAATAGCATAGTACAACCAATGCAAAGTTGTTGAGATTTTGTATATTTATTGAGCTTATAAAAGTTTCTGAGCTGAGTTATAAGTTTTTGAGCTTAAACATTTATGTGATTTAACTCGACAATTTACACTAAAGCTCAGAAAATTAAAACCAATTATAGATAGAGTGATGCACAACTGGTTGTATAATCTTCTCATTGCTTTCACTCACTAATGTAAACTGATCATTTACTAAAAGTAAATGTATTACTACTTCGTTACCATCATTGAAGCATGTTTTATTACCTTAATCGTCCTATAATAATGTGTATGCCTATGCCCTTCTTCATCACATTTCTTCTTCTTCTTCTTCGTGGCAACTTGTTTCGATCTCTTTTGGATTACCTTTCCTTTACGTTTCTCCAATAAGTTCTTAAACACTTTCGGACCCATCCGTCTCAGACAAGGTTTAGTTTATGTTTCCCCTTTACAAACGAGAGCAAACATCATTCACTGTATCTATGGATCTACCACCATCTCTCGATAAGGTTCTTACAGAAGCACAAGTATTTGGTGCACCCGACATAAACCCTTTGCTAATGAGATGTTCTTTTACCGTAAACACATTCAGGGAGCGTTTGGAAACATGGAATTATTTTCATTTTCATGAATCTGAACTAGGAATTGGAATTCAATTCCGGAATTGAGATAATTCAAGTGTTTGGGAAAACCGAGAATATGGAATTGGATTTGAGATAAATTCCATACCAATTCCAACCTGTTTAAATTTGACTTTCTCATATAATTACCCCATGGTAGTCATTTCAATTCCGTCACTATTTATTGTTTTTTTTTTCCGCGTAAATCTAGTCGGAATATATATTTTTTTTATTAATTTTTGTCCATAATTGAAAATATACATTTTCGTTATGGAAAAAAATTCAAAAATTAATTTTTTGTGACCTTGACCCGGCTCTGCCTCGCCCAATTCCAATTCCAATTCCATGGATACCCAAACAACATTTTGGAATTGGAAATGGAATTGAATGTCAATAAGTAATTCAAGGTTCGGCACTTCACACATGGACATCTAAGGATTCGTGATTTCTTGAATTCGTTCTCCGCTCCAATTACAAACTCATGCTTAACATTCTTTCATATACCCATTTTCTGAGACGGTTTCATGATAATTTTTACTGTGTAACCTAAAATTTGGGGGAAAAATCACCAAACCCTAACCTAAATAACTCTAATTTTACGTCAAATTGACAACAATTAATCAAATATAACCCAAATTCTATGTAAAATTAACATTAAAACAACCAATTTAAACAACTTAAAACAAAAAAAATCAGCTCAAAAACAGTCAAAATCAAACTCAAAATCAAATCGCAGATTGGGATAATTGAATAGAATAGGAAGAATGATGGAAACTGGAAAGGAACCTGGTCGGCGGCGGGTCGACGACGGCGGTCCGGTGAGTGACGGTGGCTGCTCTCCGGTGAAACGGCGTAGAGAGAAGAGGAATCGAGAGCTGTTAACTGAAAAATAATCGTAGAAATAAGAACTGCAATGACCGTTCGACTTTGATTAAATGAATACTACCGACTGTTCTATACTCCGTCGGCAATTTGGAATTCCGGTCGCTAAAATTCGCCATTACCAACAATTGCTCACTTGTGAGTTGTGACAAACGGTCTCATTTCTCACTTCGGCCTAGAAGAGAACATGGGTCGGGTCGGGTCGGGTCGGGTCGGGATTTGTAATAAAATTATGCTCCTCCGATTTTTAATTATCTTCCAATTTGACTTTTGGGTGAAAAATAATGGTGGAAAAATGTGGGACTTAAAAGAGAAGAAGGATGAGAAAGAAATGTAAGGGTAATTTTAGATACGACGACCCAAAATAGAAATAGAGAAGAAAGGTTGTTTCAGCCCAGTAAGGAAACAGGGAAGATAAATAAAAATCGGAGGAGTACGGAGTAGGCAACCTTGTGGGTTGGGTCGGGCCCAACAAACGGGTTGTTTTGGAGCATTTTCGGGCTTTTTGGGATTTGTGATGGCCACAATAATTGTTCGGGATTATGTTTATGTCATTTAAAAAAATATATATTTATTTGCGTAAATTAACCAACATTTAATCGAACTTTTGGCCCGCAATCGAATCAACTACTTGTAATAAACATACTCGTTTTTACTAAATTTACTCGAATTTAATTGAGGAGGGAAATTTGAATCTGAAAACTACAATCTTAGGGTACTAAGTCTTCACAAAATCTTAGGATATACGGTCTCTCAATAACTTATTGAGAGACCACTCTTCAGTACCATTCTATGTTATATTCGTACCTTTAAATGATAACTTTGTTTTGTATCTGTTTTTATAAGAATCGTACTCTCTTTATATTTGTATACTCTTTGATGTTTGGTACCACTGTTACTTCCATTTTGTACTTAGTCTTTCAGTAAAGTTAATAAAATACCGTCTTTGTCTTAACCAATATACTCCGTAATTGGGGTTGTTGGAAATTTAATAATGTCAAATGAGAAAAAAAATATCTCCACATAATCACACATTAAGCAAGTATTCCTTAATAATCTCTTATTATTATTATTATATTAATCTTAATCTTAATCCTAAATTTCATTTTAATTACATGATTTAATGAGAAATAAATAAAATCCACCCAACAAACTCACAACCCCAATCCATCTCATCTCATCCCCATCTAATCATCTCACATAAACAACGAATTGCAAATCGAAATCCAACCCTTTTCTCAGAATCCCCGAAAAATTCGATCCCATCCATCAAAATCCGATCTTTTTTAATCAATCAATCATCCCTAATTCTGGGCGATTCAAAAAATTAGGGTTTAAGAAAGGGGGGAAGAACATAAAAAGAAAAAAAATGGCGAATTTGTATGTAAAGGCGATGCCATCAGCGGATCTCAATAGAAATACGGAGTGGTTTACGTATCCTGGAGTATGGACGACGTATATTTTGTTCTTGTTTTTTGCTTGGCTTCTTGTTCTTTCTGTTTTTGGTTGTTCTGCTGGTATGGCTTGGACCGTCGTCAATCTCGTTCATTTTGCGGTATGTTATTCGTATCATCTTTTGGTTTTTGATTTGATTTGCTCTGATTTCGTAATTTTAGGGTTTGCTGGGATTCATTGATTGCTGGAATGATTGATTTTGATTAATTAGCTTGGATGATTAATTGTTTTGATGTTTAGGGATTTGATTTGAATGATTGTTGTATAAAATTATTTGATCTTTAGGGTTGCAGGATGTTCAATTAGTGTAATTCTGTGTTTTGGAGTTAGGATCTTAGTGCCAATGATGAAGGGTGGATAACATAGATTGGTATTATTAGCTTAGGTTTCGAGAATCGAGGTGGGAAATTGACGAACAATTATTGGGATTTCTGTGAGGAGGAAGAGATGGGAGCTCGAATTCGGGGTTATTGTTCTTTTGTAGATTGTTTGTAGGTGAGTTTTTCGCGCTGTTTGTTGTAGAAGTGATCTTCGCTTTAACTTGAAGTCGGAGGGAGTTGGATGGCCAAGAAAAGAGTAGATGTAGGTTGGCTTTCGTCGTGTGTCTATATCGAAATAAGTTACAATGCATTGCTCACACTCTCTATCTTTCTATTTCCTCTCTCAATTCCATAAGCCTTGTTTGAGAATTGCCAAAATGGAGGGAATTGGATGGAGATAAATGGAAGACGGGATGAAACGGGAAGAAAAGAGTAGATGTAGGCGGGCTTGCATTTTGTGTCTATATCAAAACACGTGACAATGCATTGGTCACTCCATATCGTTCTATTTCCCCTCTAAATTCTGTAAGCCTTGTTTGGATAGGTAAAGATGGAAGAAAGGGAGGAGAGGGGAGACGAGAGGTGGTGTTCCCTCTATATCTTTCCTTTGTTAGATGGATTATAATTCGCCCTGGACATGGGAATTGGAGGAATCCAATTTCCATTCGCTCCAATTCCCTTTTATCCAGATAACACCTATCGATCTTCTTTCTAGAGTAACATAGGAGGTCAGGACATATTATGTTCTGTAGACAGCGTTCAAAGCCATGAAAGTTGCTGTAATTTCTAAGCTTATAGAACATGGCATCTTCTTGCTGTTGAGGATATGTGTAGGCTAATGGACTTCGGGAGGGTTGGTGGAAGTGTGGAACTTGAATCTCTTAAATGTGTTATTTCCGACTATTTTGTTTGTGTTATACACAGAGTATAAGACTACAATGCATTCATGATGCATCAACAACAGTATTCAACGGAAATTCTCACGAAATTATCGTTGGGTGTGTGATGTTACTTTGTGTTTCTGTTTTTAAATGCCCCTTTATTCATGAAATTGCTCGTCGACTCTTGTTGTTTGTTCTTCTATTATTTACGAGGCGTGTGTATGCAATTATGCAGTGATCATTCTCAACTTATCACTTTAAAAAAAATGAACTAGGAAGAATTTGTTTCGTTCTACATGATGAATCGCCTTCCGTGCTGATTTCAGGCCTGGCATTCGTAGCTCTATGCCTCCATGAATCAGACTTGTAACATGTTATGTCTTTTGTTCATTGTATCTTGTTTCTACTGTCGAATTGATGTCTCCGTTTCTCAGGTGACTTATCATTGTTTCCACTGGAAGAAAGGAACCCCGTTTTCTGAAGATCAAGGAATATACAATCGTTTGACTTGGTGGGAACAAGTCGACAGTGGAAAGCAGCTTACACGTAACAGAAAATTCTTGACTGTCGTACCCGTGGTTCTGTAAGTTCTTTATCACCAACCTATCTCTATGAAATGAATATAAACTAAAAAACAATGTAATGTGAAATAACGTCGCTATGGACCGCAGAATTTTCTGCTCCGTATCAGGCTAGCAGTCACTGTCACTGACGCGTGACGGCTAAAGTTTATGGCTTAATACCCTTTCATTGAGTTCAATGGTCATCCTAGCAGTCGACATGTTACAAACTTATAATACACTTCTCTAAGTGCTCTTTCCTTTCTAGTTTCTACACTCGACTACTCGAGCACTTAGATGAGTTGGTGTGTGGTACCATCTCTTGGATTCGATTTGCTTTGAATACAATAGTGTTTAAACTCGAGAGAAAGAAAGCTTTGTCCCCGTCCCTCTTATGGTCCTACCCAGATCGAAAATGTACTTGACCTTGTTCTTTTCGGCTCACTTCAGTTCACTTTGGCCCACTTCAGTTTAGTTCATCCTACAAGAGCATGGCCTTAACGGGTTAAGCATGTTTAGAGTGGATTGAAATTAAACCGTCATTATTTTCTGATAT
The DNA here is from genome assembly GCA_958450325.1 of Agrostemma githago. Classification (NCBI taxonomy): domain Eukaryota; kingdom Viridiplantae; phylum Streptophyta; class Magnoliopsida; order Caryophyllales; family Caryophyllaceae; genus Agrostemma; species Agrostemma githago. The sequence goes on along the minus strand of OY288241.1, from coordinate 79,558,560 downwards.
AAGTACAATTTTGACATCTCTGCTGTTGCTTATTGTTTGATGTTACGGGTTTCTGTAATGTAAATCGATGATGATGATGATGATGATGATGACAGGTACCTGATAGCCTCACATACAACTGACTACCAGCACCCAATGCTTTTCCTGAACACCCTCGCCGTAACCATCCTAGTCATCGCGAAATTTCCACACATGCACAAGGTCAGGATCTTTGGCATCAATGGTGATCAGTGAGGCGGTCAAGGGCACTGGGTTGACTTTCACAGATACTTTCTTCATCCTCAATTCACGCCGCTGCTACTGTATAGGGAAACCAGAACACTGGAAGTTATCTCGGGTGACAGTATCACTCGACAAAAGACTACGAACTTAAATAAGTTTTTAAGTTTTTTTTTTGAGTTGTGTTTTTGTACAGCAAGAACCGAACTACCGTGTTTTAGAGTTTCGCAAATGGTGTCTTGTTGCTGAGAAGCTTGATTTTTCGTGTTATAATTATCCCGAAAACCCTTTTTTTATTTTAATTTTTATTTTTAAATGTAGTAAAATAGAAAAAAAAAAATCGAGACAGTTTTATAATAGAAGAAACTTGTAGCTTTTGTTCTATAAAACACGAGTATGATCGTACTTGTGTCTGGTTGCTGAGAAGCTTGTGTTTTCGGGTTTTTTCCTTAATGTAGTTTTGGTCCGGCATTGACCCATTTTCGATAATTTATTTGCTTTTGAACCCGAATTCATCAAAAAATAAAAAAAAATAAAAAGAAAAAAATAAACTTTCTATATTTTAATCTATCTACTTTAGTTTGGACAGTAATCAGAATTTTTTTGGATTTCTCAACTAACTTTATTCTCTTTTGGTTTCACCTTTTGGTCGTTTACTTGGTTACTAACTTGTCACAAATTGTGACGAAATTATCTGTCAATTTTTTTTATAACGGGTTAAATACTATCTATTTATATAGAAAAAGATAAAATGCAACAAAATCAATATTTTGTTTTTTTTATACAAATGGATAATATTTAACCAGGTGGCATGCACGACTGCTCGTAAATGTATTGTTCACCGGTCCAAATCCGGATCGGACCGGATTGACCCGCAGACCGACAACCCCAAAAATTCAAACCCGCGGACCGGACCGGTTAACAAAGAAACTCAGACCGGATCAGATCAGACCCTCTTAAGACCGGACCGGACCGGACCAGAAAAATACACTAAATTTGATTTTTTTTAAGGCCGGACCGCGGACCAGTCACCAAGTTTTTGGCAACCCATAGACCAGACCGGTATGTGCCCCGGTCCAGTTTACCGATCCGGGCCACTTTTTGAACAGTCCTATTAGGGATTCTACTCGTTCTAATTTTCGGGCTTCGGCCGTTTAATTGGTTGATAAATTGTCTTAATCGAATTAAATTGAGTATCATCTTCGATGACTTTACGAGTTTAGTTAGTAGCTCACAGTCACATCTAATCAACACTCTAATTATCTTGAAGGTGGTCCATATTAATTAGACACATCCAAATTGGCCTTAATTCTAAGGTAAGGGCCAAAGTTATAATTAGTCACAATAAAAACAACAAAACAATAAAACCATCATTCACATGATGACATACAACACATCCCTACAACATGCCACCAAACTTTTCTACAATGCGGATCTCCTGTCCCATTTTGTGTCACATTCTGTGTGCCACACCATACATTGGATGACACATCAACAAGTGTATAATATTTATTGCTTATTTTATTTTATTTTATTTTTTGCACACCACACCATTTTTGTGTCCCACTCAAGTAAGCTAAATTGAACTGAATCGGTCTAACTGGTCTGACCGATTAAGATACAGTTGAACTTAATGAACTTGACCTTATTCTTTTCGATCGAAGTGAACTTAATTGAGTTGGACTGGGTTGAATTGACCAAAACAAAATAAAGTTAATTAGGCTGAACTAAACTAAAGCAACGTGAACTGCCATGTTCTTTTCAGTTTATCAGTTTAGCCTCAGGAGTTTCATTTTGTCTCAATACTTCAGCCTACTTCAGTTAAGTTAAGTTAAGTTAAGTTCAACTCATTAATTTCAGTCCAAAAGAGTCGTGTCTTAACTAAACTGCACTAAATCGAAGTGAAGTGAAATGCCGTGTTATTTTCAACTTCTTTTTAGCTCAAATCAGTTCAGTTTAGTCTCAGGGAGTTCATTTTTTCTCGGTATTTCAGCTTAGTTCTTTTCAGCTCAATTCAGTCGAGTTCAGTCTCAGAAATTTTATTTTCTCTCAGTACTTCAGTCTACTTCAATTAATTTAACTTTAAGTTCAACTCACTTCAATTTAGCTCATTTCAGTCCAAAAGAACAGTGTCTTAACTAAACTGTAGTACTAAATTGAAGCGAAGTGAACTGCCATGTTCTTTTCAACCTTTTTAGTGCTCAATTCAGTTATATTCAGTTCTGTTCAGTTTCAGAAGGTTCAGTTCGTTAGTATTTCAACATATTTAAGTACAAAAGAACATAATCTTAGGGTTCGTTTGGTTCACCATGGGAAGATCGAGTTACCGGGAACTTAAATTCACGTGAATTTGTATTTCATGGGAATTACAAAAATATTGTTTGGTTGCCACGTGGGAAATAACTTCATGCAGAAAGTTCTACCCACCAAGGGGGACTTGGTGAATACCTTCCCCATCACGGAGGAAGTGACAATTTCTGAAAAGTGACAATTCCCGGGAAGTGGGCAACCAAACAGCATCTCAATTTATCAATTCATGGGAAGTTCTACTTCCCATGATTTAAGAGGACAACCAAACGACCCCTTAACTAAACTGAAGAGAGTCAGAAATAAGTAAAAAAGAACGTGGTCGGGAATATATGACTTTGACCAGAATTTGTTAAGTCATGACATATAAAGCACCTGAGTTAAATGAGAAGACTTGTGTAGTCATGTGAAAATATAAGCTATTTTACGTTGTCATATGAGAATGAATTTATTGCTGCTCCTCTGTTATTCCATTACGCAATTCCTGTCTTTTAGTCACCTACCAAAAATAGCAATAAATTTCAGACATGATCTTATGAAAATTTTAGAAAATCTAATCAACTTTTTAATAAAATTAATTTAAAGCTGGCAGTATATATGTAAAGCCATGAACATATAGACGAAGCTATGCAGAAGTCGATCAGGTCACGATTTGGATTAATTTCTCGAAAAATTAACATACGCGATAATTCTAAAAAGACAGATATATAGAAGGTCATGCAGAAGCTTGTTATCTTAATAGCGATCTCTGTTTCAATCGTTTGTAGATGTCGCATGATTTATTATTAATGAAATTGATCTACAGTTCAAAAAGTAAATAAATATGATTCTAAAAAGGGTGACTATATATATATACTTGTTTTTATTTTATTTAATTTAGGGTAAAATAACCTTTTTGAAAAGGGTGACTAATCACATTTTTAGATGACATGATTCTATGTATATAGATAGATTAGGTAATAAATAAACAAATTAAACAACTAAATTAACTAGAATTTGGGTATAGAATTTTCCTTAATCACATACAATTGAGAGTTGAGACCTAGAAATTAAATTAAAGACCTTTTGTACATAACTAATGACTCATATAATTCATGTATTGAGAAGTTTTCTCGAATTCTCCATCATGCGTAAGCAGGGGCGGATTCAGGCCAAGGCAGTCTGGGCTATAGCCCAAGTAAGTTTAAGGATAAATTAAGTTAGGTTTGTAACAATGAAGATGTGGTTGCTCAGTGGTGAAGGAGTTGGTCTTTCATACAAAAGGCTGGGGATCAATTCTTGTAGCCAGCATTTTAAATGACAACTTCTTATTGTTAGTTTTATGGTGATCTATATATCATTTTAAAACATTTTAATTTCTACACAACTTTCTCCTATTAGTCATAACTCAGGTTTTTTTTTTTCGTGAAATATTTTAAATAACCTTTTTTAAGATTATACCTTTCGTAATTTAAATGAGTGACATTATGTTTTTAAAAGGACGAGAACAATGTTTTATTTTATTAAAAAAATAAAGTAATAGTATTGCATTATGATATTTTGTATACATTATATTTCTTTGACTTATGAATTCTTATGGCGGTGCACTTGAAAAAAAAAATCATACGATAATAAACAACTATTTGAAAAAAAATACTCTGTATCTCACCATCACTTGAGAATGAACCATAATACTATGTTAATACGAGTACTATAGTATACTTCAAACAAATTGCATTTCCAAAGTTAAATGTTATTCCTTTTCAAAACCAAAATTTAACACTATCTTATACTGTATTATTATAATCCCTCCAATTCTTTTATTTCTTCTTACTCCCCTATTATATGTGAGGTATATAATAATGAGGGAGGAAGAAAAAAAAAATCGGAGGGAGTATTTTAAATATTAAAAAAAATCTATATTATAGCAATAAAATTTAGCCCAAGATAGGTACAATTCCTGGATCCGCCCCTGTGCGTAAGGTTAAAGTACGTTTTGAAGGTTTTGTCTTCATCTTCTCGAGTTAACAGAGTCTAACAAACAGTATTATGGTGCCGAGTCTGTTGATAACTTAGATTGATTATTACAGAGAAAAAAAGGTAAAATGTATACTTAAGCTCGTTTATCCTGATACGTTTAATTAAACCGAGTTTCATTTTGGTATTAAGTTTGTGATTCAACAACATTTAAGAAAAAAAATAAATAAATTCAATATATGATATTATAGACACAATAAAGTTTAAAAGGAATAAAAAAATGAAAGGACCATTTTTATTTTTATTTTAAATGAAAAAAGTATAAAAATATGTGAAAGAGAACAAAGAATAAAAGCATCCCTAATCTTCTAGTCAAAAAGCAAAACCCACCATAGGAACCTTACCCCACGTCATAATTCCACAAACAATTGAATTATTATTATTATTATTATTATTATTATTATTATTTTTTATTTTTTTTTTTTTTTTTTTTTAAAACTGGAACTTGCATTAATAACGAAACAAATTACAAGAAGTTAGTGGGTAGCCGAGAGACTATCTGGGCACCCACTCCCTTAGCGATAGAAAAACTAAGACGAGTAAAAATAAAAGCAGCCGCTCGAGCTCCCGCGTCCTGAGAGATAGAGAATTTCTGAATCCGCTTGAGTAAAACAGTTGCCTCCGCGTCAAGCTCCCCTAGAGAAGAGAAAGAGAAAGGTAGGAACCCGTACCCAGTCTTGGTGCACAAATCTCCATACTTGGCGCACTTGCGCTGAGCAGCATCAGCGACCGCGCGGCCAGGCTGAAAATCAGACATCGCGGACTGAGTCAAAGGGGACGACCCTGTCAGATCGACACACACATCGCGCCCCCTATCCCAGGAATACAGAAGTAAATCCGCCGGGCGAAGGGGCTTGTCGTGCCCATCAATCAAACCGATATCCACCTCCTTACCGGCCGAAATACCAGATCGGAAGCAGATATCCAAAAGGGTTATTATTATTATTATTATTATTATTAATTAATTAATTAATTAATTCCACCAGCTCCATAAACCAAGTAAAATGTTTAATTAATTTCAATTTGTGAGTGAACAGGATCATTTGGCAGATAATTAGGGTATAAAGTAGGAGTAATTAACACACCACTTAATGAGTTAATCTCCATTAAGACAGTTGTATCTGTTTTATTATTATAACGGGTCAAATAATTCAGATATTCTCATCTATCAGGTTTGTTTTTCCTCGAGGGAGTCTCATCTGTCTGAATTAGTAGTAATTAACCCGGCTGTTATAACTACAAAATAGATAATCGTTTTTAAACAACATTTTTGTGGTGAGTAATTAATAATATTAAAACGTGTCAAATAACATACCACGTATATTATTTATAGATACGACAAATGTTTTGGTAGCCTCTAAACGTATCAAGTAATACACATGTTTTTTCGATTATCTACTTTTCTCGAGAAAGTCTAATCTGTTTGAATTATCAGTAATTAACCCGTTATAACTACAAAACAGATAAATCGTTCTTAAACAACATTTTTGCATTGCGATTCTCTTAATCCAAACATATTCGTCATAATATTAAAACGAGTCAAGATAACATACCACACATGTCTACATGTATAGATATGACAAACCCTAAACACTCTCTTTATTTATCTTTCTGTAATATTTGACACGTCAGAAACTTTATATATACGGGTATTTGTGTTTCATTTTTCCTCGAGGAAGTCTCATTTTACCCGTTAATCACAACTATAAAACGGATAATAACTTGGTCTTAAACAATAATCCGTGTATGTTTTTTTTGTTCAACGTTACGTGTACTTAGTTACTTATAATATAGTGGAAGAGATTCGAACCTGAGATCAATTTTCCACAATATATACTTCGGTCATGTTCTTTTCAACTCACTTCAATTCAGTTTAGTTCACCCCAAGAGACTCATTTTGTCTCAGTACTTCAGTTCATTTCAATCAGTTCAGTTCAACTCAATTCAATTTAGTTCAGTTAAGTTAAGTTCAATTCAACTTACTTCAATCCAAAAGAAAGAACATAACTTAGTCTTAATCACTAGACTAAGACATCTTCGAACCTGAGATTTATCATCCACAATACTTAGATCATGTTCTTTTCAACTTCTTTTCAGTTCATTTCAGTTCAGTTCAGCTCCAATAGACTCATTTTGTCTCAGTACTTCAACTCATTTCAATCAGTTCAGTTCAATTTAGTTCAGTTAAGTTAAGTTCAATTCAGCTTACTTCAATCCAAAAGAACATAACTTTAGTCTTAATCACTAGACAAAGACATCTTCGAACCTGAGATTTATAATTCACGATACTTAGATCATGTTCTTTTCAACTTCTTTTCAGCTTCAGTTCAGCCCCAATAGACTCATTTTGTTTCAGTATTTCAGCTCACTTCAATCAATTTAGTTCAACTCAGTTAAGTTAAAGTTAAATTCAGCTTACTTCAATCCAAAAGAACATGACTTACTCTTAATCACCAGACTAATTAAGTTAAGACATCTTCGATAATTTGTAATATAAATTAATAAATTAAAGCAAGAGAAATGTCAAAAACAAACCCCACTCAACATCAATTACATCATTAAGTGAAAGCTTACACATAAATCCACCACACAAACAATCACAAACATTCTTTCTTGCACAATTAGGGCTCTCTTAATTTAATTTTACACAAATAAAAAGCCAATTTTTTTCCACCTTTCTCTTTTCCACTTAACTTTCTCCTCAAAAGACATCATCTTCTAAATTTTGCTTTTTTCTCTTCCAACTTTTTTATTTTTTTCTCCTTTGTATTCATTCATGGATGCTGCTCACTGGTCACAGGTATTTCTCTATATACATCTTTTTTTCTCCCAAAATATTTATATTTATTTCATCATAAATAATATATATATAATAGTTTAATTTAATTATTTATTTATCTAATTTATATATTTAGGTATGCAACAAAATATTGTAATTATTTTAATTTTTGTAATATAATTATTTCATGAATAATAAGAGTTTTGTAAATTAAATCTAGATCCAAATAAAAAAAAAGTTAGGGTATAATTTTATTTTTCTTTTAAGTAAAAAAGACTTTTAGGTGAAGTTCTTTGTTGTATATGCATGAAACTTTTGTGTGTTGAAGATGTGAAGTGGAGTCATGTCTATGTCTTTATTATTTCTTCTCCCTTTATATTTTCTTCACTTGGTTATTATACCTTTTTGTTTGTTGTATGTTTTCCTTTGTTGTTGAAATCTCATCTCAATAAATTTGATCTTGAAACATGAAATCTTTTTTTTAACTTTTCCTTTTTCCCTTTCTAAAACCCTTTTTGGTTATGACATGAAAAAAAATAAAAAGTGATTTAATTTATGTAAAATAAAAAGGTGATTTTAGTGATTATTATGTTGTTTTATTCTCTATATTTTTACCTTCTTTAGTATATTTTTTATTTATTTTTTTCTTAATTCAATCTAAGAAAACTACCTTTATGTTGTTTGTATGTGTGTTTGAATTCTTTCATCTATCACCTTTATTTTTTATGTCACTTCCCTCTAAAAAGCTTCACTAGTTTTGCCTTTGTTCCTTACATAACTTTTTTTTTTTTTTTTTTTTTTAACTTTAGTTTCTTTTTTTCTTGGTTTTTGTGGTGGGAATAATATTAGCAACTAGTGGCTAATTTGGGAAGGCCAATGGAAGAGGTAACAAGTACACCACCACCACTACCACTACCACCACAAAGCAACAATTCAACAAGTTCAAGAGGTACTACAACACCACTACCACTACCACAACAGCAGCGGCCGCAGCAGCAGCAATTGCTGCAACAGCGGCCGCTGCAACAACAACAGCAACAACAACAAAAACAAGAATCGGCATCTTCACTTGAAAGAAGAACACCAAGGCCTCAAAAGGACCAAAACTTGAATTGTCCAAGATGCAATTCAACCAACACCAAGTTTTGCTACTACAACAATTATAGTCTAACTCAACCAAGGTACTTTTGCAAGACTTGTAGGAGGTATTGGACTCAAGGTGGGACCCTAAGGAGTGTACCGGTTGGTGGTGGTTCGAGGAAGAACAACAAGAGATCATTATCATCGATTACCTCATCATCAACTCCGTCATCACAACCACTGCCACCACCACAGCTGTTGCCACCGTCGTTGTCCACATCAACCACCACTCCACCAATTACTTCCTTGTCACACCTACTCACTTCATCTCAAAACCCTAATTTCAAATTCCTTGAAGCTCAAGATCTCAACCTCTCATTCCCCATGCAAGGGTTATTCCACCACCATCAATTACCCAAAATTGAAGGTAATAATCATAATCATAATCATAATAATACTAATAATTTTGATAATCACACCAAAAGTGAAGATTATGATCACCTACCCATCAACATAAACTCTTCTACTCCTAATCTTAATCATAATACTCCCAATAATACTAATACTAATACTACTACTAATAATGATAATAATTCGGGTCCATATTCGGCCCTAGAGCTACTTAGGAGTGGAATTGCCTCAAGAGGAAGCTTGAACCCGTTTCTCCCGATGCCAATTCCGGATTCAAGTACCTATTATCAATCCGGATACCCGAATTTACAAGAATTCAAGCCAAGTATGAACCTTTTCTCATCACCAAGTCATGAAGTTAATTACAATGATAACGATAATGATAATAATAATAATGATAATAATGATACTAATAGTAGTAATACTACTAATAATAATAATAATTCTTCGTCGGCTCGACTGTTATTTCCATTTGCTGATATGAACAAGCTAGCAACAAATACTCATCATCATCATCAAGAACAACATCAAGATGAACATGAACATGATCATGATCATGATCAAAGTAAGGGTAATAGTGGAAATGATGATCATCAAAATCTTCATTCAGGATATTGGAGTGGAATGTTAGGTGGTGGACCATGGTAATAATAATAATAATAATAATAATAAGCTAAAATTAAAGAGGAGAGACCAATATTTTTATCATCTACCCTCTTTAATTTTAATTTATTCTTTTATTTTAGTTACTAATTAATATTACTGATTATTTCGAATTGCTATGCATTTTAAGATTTATCAGGTATAGGAATTCCAAAAAATCAGAGGGAGTATGGTTTAGTCGGGTTTCTTGAACTAATTTTATAAATTTAAAAGATAGTGAGGTACATTTTCTATTTTTTTTTTTTTTTTTTTAATTTTCATATTTATAGTTATTATTATTATTATTATTATTATTAGGGTTTTTTTTTTGTTTTTTTTTTTTAGGTTTTGAGTGTTTATAACAAATTTAGAGGTTTTTTTTAATTAGTTAGACATAGAAGAAAAGGTGAATAGATGACCAAATTAAGTATATCACATACTCATGTTATGGCCTATATTCATACCTTCTTCTATGTATCTAAAAAAAATATTATATGTAGATTTTGTGTTGTTGTTTTTGTTGTATTATCCTTCTAATCTCATGGATTGAATTTTGTGTTTGGACTATCTTGTAAGCAATTTTAATTCATCTTTAACATTATTTATATCTTACTTCTTCACATTTTTGAGTGTTATATATGTTTATATTATGAATGGTTTAATACTCTCTTCATTCCCGTCATTTAAACAAATTATCGAAACAGAAAGTGTTAATTTATTTAATTGTCGATACATTTTTCTATATATATAATATATCGATATGTACTCATTTTAAACCTTAAATAAAATTGGGTTTTAATAAAATACTGGTCACGTATATTTATTTTATTATTTTAAAATGAAAGTTTTAGAGATTTATATTATATGGGTGTAATGTTGGGGTGTCAGATCTAGATCTGACATCTTTATCTAATTTGGAGATGGAGATTGAGAATCTTCCAGCCTTGAAAAACACTTAGTGAAGAAGCCATACATTTGATGATACATATATAGATCAAATTACTCACTAACTAGTTTAGATCCCGAACAAAAATGCACAACTTAGTCCTTGTTCTTTTGATCTTATATTCAGTCAGTTTCAGTTCAGTTTAGCTCCAGGAGACATATTTTGTCTCTATATTACAGTTAGTTTCAGTTAAATTAAGTTCAATTCAGTTAAGTTCAGTCAGTTTCAGTCCAAAAGAGCAAAGTCATATTATAACGATAATAGCGTTTTAGCAATATCGATAATTTCATACTGTAATATATATATATATATATATATACACTATTTTAAAATTTAATTTTGAATTAACTTAAAATTACACAGGTTTTTAATTATTATTGTATTGACTTCGTCGATCATCTTATGAATCAAAATTACAAATTAGGGCACGCAGACGCCATGAACGGGACGTACTAACGTGGTACCAACAAGACTCGTAAATCATAAGGTGTTGGTCGATTAAGTTGGTTTACATGACATCGACTAATAGGAGACGCTCGCCCCCAACTAAGCAATAGAAATTTTCAACTTTAGTTCAAAAATTCGCCCTTAATTAATTAAGAACATAATTCTGTCGTTGGTTCACTATTTAATTTTTTATCAGTTTTACGAGATATTTTAAAAATTTATTAATTACGGAGTACATTTCAAATGAGATAATGTCTCATTGTCAACTCATGACTTATGGAGTATAATTATATACAATGATCAAACCAAATTTGGAGAATATGGTAAGATGTTTCATTTCATTTAAATCCAAATACTACATAACATATACTTCAAAACAATCAACAATTTGTTTAATTATTTAATTAATTATCATATTAATTTCAAAAAAAATAATTCAAGAGTAATAAGACTAAAATAATTATTTTAAAATTAAATAATTGTGTTAATTAATTAATTATGAAAAATTAAGTTTACCTGCCTCAACAAAAGCTCACCTAATCACTATATATCATGTATCAAAGCCACTAACATCACCACGAATATTGACTCATTATTATAAAGTTATCCACGAATTTTCATCATTATTACATGCATGCATGTTTCTTCTGATCGATCACTCTCTTTACATAATTCTAATTAATCAACTATTAAATCATTTTTAGTGGAATATATTTGAATAAATTAAAGACTTTATTTAAGAGATCATAAGAGAAAAATAATTTTTCAAGAGACCGTAAGGATTATTGTATTTAAAAGATCATAAGAGTAAATATTTTTTAAAACATGTATTAATTGCATGAATGTACGTGTAATAATTTGGAATTCAAATTCTATGTTTATACTAAATTTTGAAGATTTTAAAGTTTTAAATACAACTCTTAGGACTGTATTTAACATTATCTATATTTGAATTTTGAGTTAATTATTGCACAAGGGTCGATGTGGGATTCAAACTTGTACCCGAGTTATTATTTATTTCATTCAATTTATTAACAAGACGAGTGAATAATAACGAAAATGGGAATAATATTAGTGAGTAAAAATTTCCTTTCATTTTATTTTTTTTCGATCAATAGTTTTAGTCATGTTTTCATACGAACGGAGCAGAAATAATATTTTATTATATTTCTTCGTATAAAAAATAATTTCTTACACATATATCATTTTCATATTAAAATAAATATACTCTGTATTTCATACTGTAATACTTATTTATTCGTGTATCAAAGAAAAAACAGTTAGTAATAAATCATAGTACTGGTTGTACATACAGTCTATTCAAAGATTGTCTCGTATTCCTTTTTGGGTAGGTTCTTAAAGATTGTCCAATTTCTCAAATTTTCTTTTTAGTCCATCATTTTTTACAATTCAATTTCTACTAAGTTAAAATATTTACAAAGTTAATGAGACAATCTTTGAGATGGAGGGAGTAATATTTATTACTACTACGTATATTCTAGGATTTTATAATAATATTTATTTTACTCCGTATCAGATCATTTAAAAAGTACTCCATAATTATTTATTTATAAATAAATGAAAAGAACATAATAATTAACCGAATTTGGTTTATCCTCGTCAAGCATCAATTTTTTGAATTCGACGAGATTGGCTGGAGCCAAATCCGAGCTCAATCCAAACTCGAATTCAGATTGACACGTTTACAGCTCTAATATTAACGAATGTTTCAACACATAATCTTGGAAGAGACGGTCTCTCAATAACTTATTGAGAGACAACTCTTCAGTACCACTCTGTGTCATGTTCATACCCTTAAATGACAACTTTGTTTTGTACCTATTTTTATAACAAGCGTACCCTCTTTATATTTGTATACTCTTTTATGTTAATCGTACCTACCTCTATTAGGTTTGGTACCACTGTTACTTTCATTTGTACTTAGTCTCTCAGTAAAGTTAATGATAGACCGTATCTCAGTCGTGTTTCAAAATGTAAGTAGTAGTAACACTAGAAATTAGGTATGTATACGACAGTTTGATTAATTTAATTAAATTAATATAAGAATAAATCAGTAAGATTGCTTAAGATCGAAAGGAAAGAAAATCTGAGAAACGCATCTTTTATATTTTCAGGTCATATGAATGAATGAGGGCAGAGGGTCCCACTAAACATTCCCTCTGGGCAGGCGTGCCCATTAATAATTGCCTCCACTTTCACTCAAAACTTAATTATATTCCTACGTTTTTTTTTATTTCATGACAATAATACCAACTATAACAACTTCTTAGATTAATTCCAACTATACGTAATCTCGTTTTAATATGAACTATGCCTTTATTAATCTCCCATTGATATAGGTGATCGGTCACCTAGAAAACTAGTTGAACCTTTCTCTTCAGTTTCGGCTATTGGTTAAATTTTTTTTAATCTTCCCAAAATCCATCTTGCATTTTTTTTTTCCGATTAGTATCATAGAAGCCATGAAAAAATGCTTTAATTTTCTGGTTGTTTTGGCTTTCATGAGCGACGACGGAACACTCATGGATCCTAGAAAGTCACAATCGGTCACTATTATTGGTAATATCAGGTCATAATTTTGTCCATAGCGAAATGAGATTAATGAATGCATAGTTCATATTAAAACGAGATTACGTATAGTTGGGATTATTCTAAGAAACACCCTTATAGTTGGTATTATTGTCATGAAATAACTTTTTTTTTCTTCATATTTGTCGATGCACATTTTATATAATTGATACGAAGTATATTTCATTCTAAATGTATTATATAGAGTATTAATATAGGAACTAATACAATTATAATTATAATGACAATATTATTGAGTAGAGTATTACTTTCTTCTTTTTACTTTTCATATATAATCCTTATTAAAACTGTATTTATCATTAAAGCAAATAAAAAATTATAGTATATAGAGCTGAAAATTAGCAATTTATGGGAAAAAGTGACAAGTTTAGGTTAAATATAAATATATATATTGACCGCTTTAAGATAAATAATGATTACTCTGTAATAATAAAAAGTACTCCGTATTTACTATTTATCTGAAAAATGGTAACTAATTAATCTAAAATGGTCATATTTTTTTAATCATAAATGACTGATTTTTAATACTGACGCATTTTGCAACGATTGTACACAATAATTACTGCGAATATATGTTCGATTTAAACCAGAATTTGTGGTGTAATTAATGTCTTTAGGTAAACAATTGGTCAAATCTAACTTAAATGTAATTTAAGGAGTGGAGGCCAAAGATTAGGGTTGAATCCTTGTGTCGGAATTACTAATTATATCATTAATTAATTATATGTAGCTACTACCCCTTGAATAATTGAATGTGAACTTAATGAACTTAAAAAAAAAACACTTTTTTATTATACGTATAGGAGTACTATAATATTTGTACTTATTTCTTTTCAAAGTCACAAAGTATGTACCTTAATGATGATAAAGAAAGAATTTTTAGTCCAACGTTTTTTTACAAGTCAAAGATCGATAACAAAACAAAGAACAATTTTTCTAATGTGTCCATTAATAATATTAATATGTTTATTAAGCGAAACCACATTAATATTATCTGATCTAATAAGTACGGTAAATATGAATTAATATTTCAATTTATCGTGATAATATCATTGTGATTCTTACTTTTGTTCGCATATTAAATTAACGTGGGACTAGTAGACAAATGTTTGACAATTACTCGAATTGGTAATTAATTTTTTTTGAAGTGAAGATCAATCTCATTAATAATAAGCCATACAGCATCTACAAACGTCAAATTGAACTGAATACAAATTTATAAAAAATAAAATAAAAAACACCTTAAGACAAAGATCACTATTAGAATAAAGCGTTTCTGCATAGCTTTCTATATGTCGCTGCTAAAGTAAGTTTGGGTCGATCCTTGAACTCTAACCTAGCTAGCTTAACCTAATTTGAGCTCAACTCGAGTCATAGGATATTATAAGTTCAGTAAGACTCGACTGAAAGTTCAAATTGACTTTTTATGATAAAATTTTAGTGTCTTTTTACGTACTCTCTACTAATTTGTGAACCGTAGAATTATATTTATTTTTCGCTACACAACAAAATTAAAGGTGAAATAACAAAACAATTGATCCAATATTCCCAATCCTAGCTAGCTAGAATGAGAAGCTAAACCTAATTTATTAGGTAGGTTACTATAAACACATCAACCCTAGGATTACTCAATCGAAAATCTCAATGTCTACCCAATTTCGTAAGAGCATATATATTATATATTTACATTACTTTAATCATAAAGATTTTCGAAAAAGATATTAACGTCGCCCATAATAAATCTTGTACATCGTCACATACTTTGTACTATGAAATATTATCCCAAACCCATATCGAATAATCACTATATATTCATATCCCGTCACTATTAAATGCTCGTTCAAAATCTAGTCCAACCTAGTGAATCAGACTAAATCAAGCCAGACCCACTTCAATCTGATCTTTGACCCCACGAAAATATGGTGACCGGCCTCCGATCTGGTCCAATCTCCTGTCTACACATTAAAAAAAAACTCAAAAAGTTACTTAAATGTGGTGGTCTAAAACGCATGATCCATTTCACACCTTGAAACCCCGATCTTGTACATAGGTCAATCTGATGTGATCATGAACACCGTACCCCTAGACCCCTAGCTAGTAACGAGTTATACAAAATGTAAAATCCCGGCCCAATCCTAGCATCGAAAATGTTAATCGCGGTAGCCCGTCAGGTTTTTTCCAGTGCATTTTTTCGAACCTGAGACCTACTGTCCCAGAGCACCTAGTCTTAACCACTAGGTCAAGACATCTTCGGTTTTAAGCATTGTTATTTAAATTCATAAATAGGAAGTCTTCAATCAATCTGGGATGTTTCACAAAAAATATAAACCCGTTAACTTCATATCGACTTTAAGTAAACTGGTGTAGAGTCAAATCGAAAGCTAAAATAAAAGAAAAACTCGAATGTGCATAGGATAGGAGTATTTTTTTTCTTTTGGGAACAATGACCGGCATAAAGGAGGAGGGGGTTAAAGGAAGAACAAGGACGTGAGGCGACAAGAGGCGACAAATTGTGGGGTGGTGGGAGCCCAACCCAATTTGAATGGTGAAAATTTGAGTAGAATTTTGAGGTTTGGATGTTGATGTTTGCCTTCCTATAACTCCCGCCAACTTCATTTTATACTTTACCCTGGCCTACCCTAATCTTATCTTTATCCAACAAGACTAAGGATCCGTTTTTTGGACTGAAATGGATTCAACTTTGTTGGAAATATAGGGTGATATATAACTAGCTAGTAAATACACATTGTTGTGTCGTGAAATGAAGGTCATTGAATAAGAAACGAAATCGCCCTGACTATGATACAAATCAGAATGAGCGTCATCCCCCAAGGTCACACAACACTCCTAAAAGATTGTGTACTCAACCATTAGGAGTTGAAACTCGATGGTATACTCAGAATTTATCCAGAAATTTGGATGATGAAGTATTTTATGTATATATGTTCTCATATGTCTTTATCATTCTCATATAGTTATGTAATAAGTGTCATATGAGACTAACCTCAAAAGTATCCAAAGTTACTCTATGATGGAAAATGAATTATCATTATTCTAAATATAATGACATTCATAATCATACTACGGAGTAATAAATTAGGTTTAAATACTACTAATGGGAGATGATCTTACTATGCAAAAATGGTCAACAATTTCACTTTGCATTATTTCTAACAAACTGAACTAAACTGAATTAAGGTAGGTTGAATTGAAATGAAGTGGGTTGAAATATTGAGACAAAATGAGTTTCCTAAGACTGAACTGAACCGAAGTGTACAGAAAAAAGTTGAAAAGAACAGGGCATAGGTATCCTGTTTTAAAACGGGGTTGAACTAAGCTGAATTTATAATAACTGAGCTAAAAAATCGAGGTGAAATTAAGTTGGAAAGAACAAAACCTAAGAGTATGTCTCGTGAGAGATGATTTACGAGGCACTACAAAAATTGTAGACTAACTACTCCGTGACAAATAAGAAAAAGTAAAGTAAAATAAACTGATGTTTTTGATTATATTGCGGGAGAGATTTTTTTAAAAAAATAGTGAGAAGCTCTCGTATAAAAATTAATGATTATTTGATATATACGACTTAGTATGATGTAAAATATTCACTTGTTTATTTTATTCTCAAAATGAATATTTAGTCGAGGGATGCCCAGAATTTAAAACTATTTAAAAAAAAAAGTTTTAACTCATTTTTAGCTTAATATTTTTTTTTGATGAACGAGGGCAGCCGCTACCTTTTTGATCTGGGTAAACCCTTGGGTGGACGCATAGGCTGCAAACCACGCACACCAGGGTAAACTGTCCGTGGGCGACAGGCTCGAAGTCTAGAAGGCGCAGTCTCAAGCCATACAACTCTCACAAGTTCGCGCTTGCAGGGGCTTGAACCTGAGACTCTTAGGCTGATGACCACAAATTTTTAACCACTGGACAACACCCTTACGGACTTTTAGCTTAATCTTATAGTGGCCTCGTGGGTGGGTCTTGAACTTTTAGTTCACTTGATTGGGCTATAAATTTTTGGCCCATTTTTTAAAATTGGGCTCTAAGAATTAGGACAGTTTATATCATTATATGTACCGTTTGGGCTTTGACGGGTACTCTCTAATATCACAAATTGTTATATAGGACGATTTCATTACGATACTAGCCCAATTACAACAAGCCTAACCAATAAATTCAATATAAATCGAGTTTTTTTTTTTAGTTTTTATTTTGATAATCGGTTAATTGAAGCCGAGAACACATATCATAAAGTATCAAATTGTCATCATTTATTGGGTTGTGACTTATTGAACTCGTGTTACAATAAGATAATCTTACAGAAGAGTTGTTGCTACAATATCGATATCTCAATTATGTCATCATATTATAAGCAATGAGGCCAATGACATCTTTAGATAACATTTGGCCAACTTGATAATTCTTATTTAAATGATGCAAGTAGTTGTAGTACTAGTAGGTGTTAATTTATTTTGATTAATCACAATTAGATGATCATATGTGTATATTCTTATATTAATAATATCATTGGCTACACAACAGCTCAACAACATTGAACAATGTGTATAGTTTATTCACTGTTCGCATCAATATAACAATAATGAAATTATATTTAAAGTTAAATCACCGTTTTTATAAAAAGGTACTTCCATCGCATATATACAAAATAAATTGAAATTGTTTTTGTTCCAAAAATTATTAACTCCTACTCCATAATTCTTATAATTACTCATAATTTAGAATTTCAATCCTTTTAAATTAAATTAAATTAAATTAAATCTAAATATACCTCAATATCACAAAGTCAAGGCCAATTGCATGCACAAGCAGCACAACATATTAGTCAATTAATTAAATGGTAAAACAGTTGATTTAATTAATTAATTAATCTCACTTAGTCAATTAATTAAATAATTAATGTAATTATAATTAATTACTCCAAAGCAACACCATTTCCCATTTCAACATTTCCTCATTGTTCAAGCTCCAATTTTGCTGTGAAATCTCCAAACAATTTATTTTGGTGTTTGAACTTTCAATCTCCCTAGGTATGTTTTTCAAATTGCTTTTTTTTGTTCATTTAATTTCTTAACTTTTGAAATATTATCATTAATTGAACCTTAACCAATCACGAAATTGACCAGCTTCATATTTCACGTGTTTGAATCCTGGTTACACCTTGCCAGTTGTCACAACGTTACAAAATGTCTTGTTTTTGAAACCGTTATCCACAGCACGCGTCAACACCTACGAGCTAGCCTCCACATGAAGACCACCTTAATGAATTGAAGTTTTGGTCGAAATCATCTTAGATTATTTTGTCATTTAGTTAAATTTCTCGTGATATATATTCTTATAATAATTTAGAATGACGAAGTTAGGTTCATATTTTATCTAGGCTGGCCGAACCACGAATCTTACAAAAAAAATCATTGTGTACATCAATTTCCATAGTTATCCACAACCGTGACCTGGCCTGGTTGACACGTGCATAGCTAGCTTCGTCCTTGATTCATGAACTGAAATTTTTACAATTTATTTTTCTAAATTATGATCAAATTAAATGGGGATAATTAACAATTTGTTGTATTATTTATGTTGATAATTTAATTAAGAAAAATGATAAATACAACCCGGTTGTATCTAAAAGCCTAAAAGAGGAAAGAAAATGTTAATACTTGCATTAATTGCATCGATGTTTTTGTAATTTATTCATAAATTTCTGTTTTATGCCAAATATAGAAGATATTTAATGCTTAAATACAAGGCTGTATTTAACATTATCGATTAATTAATTGACCAAATTGTATGAATTGGGTTAGTTGTAGCTTTATTATTGGATTGAATTACACAATAACATTTGATTTAATAGATGGAAAGTCAAACTGATGAAGATGACCAATTCTTTGATTCAAAGGAGTATTCGGATACCGGGGTCGAAAATCCCAATCCCAATTCTGATTCCGAGTCACGGGTTATTGACAACCCGATTCCCAATTTGGGTTACGAGGTATGGATCCGGAGCCCCGGACGAGTCAATGACCGACGCCAAAACCTTCTTAAATTGATGGGTTTAGCCCGAAACGACAGTCTAGACGAAGTTGATCAGTCTGAAACCCGTGATAAAATCAAAGACGAACTCAAGTGTAATAATAATAATAATAATAATAATGCGAAGATCAAGGAAATTAGAAGGCTAGTATCGAGACTGAGTTTCCGGGAGCTAAGGTCAGTGAGGAGTCATCATTCCTCGACGTCTGGGTGCTCGAGTGATACGACCACCCAAGACATGTTCGACATGACCATGGACGAGAATCTAGTCCCGAGAATCAGGAACCTGGACTGTGGGACCGAGTACAATGTAGACGCTTACACTAAGGACTGGTTGTTCGCCCAATCATCTGATTTTAATAATAATAATAATAAGGCGGGAGTACGAAGCAAAAAGGTGAAGAAAGGGTTGTTGACACGGTTAGGCATCGTGGCACGTGCGGAAGGGTTGGATCCGGACCTGCCGGGTAAGGCTAATAACATAGCTAAGGTTCGGACATACAGGAAGGAAACCAAGGATTTTTCAGCGATTTATAAAGGGCAGGATTTGGTTGGGCACGAGGGTGCGATCTTGGCTATGAAGTTTAGTCGTGATGGACGGGTTTTGGCTAGTGCCGGTGAGGATGGGGTGGTTAGGGTTTGGGGGGTGGTTGAGTCGGACAGGTCGGGTTTGGTTCACGTTCCTGATGTGGGTGGTTCGCAGGTTTACTTTGAGGTGAACCGTGTTGGCGAATTGGAACCCTTGAGTGGGACCCGGTTGAGAAAAGGTCGATTGAAGGGGTTAAAAAAATCGGGTGAGTCCGGTTGTGTCGTTTTTCCTTGGAAAGTGTTTGCGTTGAACGAGACGCCTCTTCATGAGTTTCGAGGGCATAGTGGTGAAGTATTGGATCTTTCGTGGTCGAAAAATGAGGTCAGTCAGCTTCAGATCACTTCACTTCAGTTTTTTTGTACCGGATCTTATTTGTTATGGAACTAACTCAACTAAAACTCTAATGTGATGGTTGGAGGCCCAGAAATATTTATATATACTCTTACACGCCCCCTCACATCCATTTGGCTTGAAGTGTGGATGCAACTCAGGCCCCATTATACCCGCGACCTTTTGTCACGCTGGCTCTGATAACATGTTATGGAACCAACTCAATCAAAACCTAAGTCGAGGGTTGGAGACCCAGAAATGTTTATATACTCTTACCATATTCTTGTTTTTGTTGTTTTGCAGTGTCTATTGTCATCATCGGCTGACAAAACTGTTCGATTGTGGAAAATCGGGTTCAACGAATGCCTCCAAGTGTTTTCACACAATAATTACGGTACTTTTTTACCGCTAAATTTACATGTGAGTGGTAATTAATTTTTACCGTGAGACAGTCTCATAGAAGTTAATCGTGTTTTGGATCAGTGACACGGGTTCAGTTCAATCCGGTTGACGAGAATTACTTCATCAGCGGTTCTGTGGACGGTAAAGTACGGAGTTGGAGTATTTCCGGGTGTAAAGTCGTTGATTGGACCGAGATAAAAGAAATTGTTACCGCTGTCTGTTACAAGCCTGATGGAAAGGTTCGAATTTATTTTACCATGCAGTAATTCTTCTGAACAACTGTTTTAGATCGACTGCAAAACTTATATGAGACAGTCTCACACTGTAAAATTGTCCTGCATGCAGGGGGCAGTTGTCGGATCTATTACAGGCGATTGCTACTTTTACGACACTTCAGGTAACGAGGTTTCCTATACATTCCGTTGATTCTGAGTTTAGCAGTGCGGATCTACTGTCTCATTTTTGTGTCCCACTCTATGTGTCACACCATACACGAGATGACACATCAAAAAGTTATAATATTTTACTGAATTATAATCGGTTTTCAGAGAATCGGCTGGAACTGACGGATCAGACGTCTTTACATAATAAGAAGAAGGCATCTTATTGTAGACGAATAACCGGATTTCAGGTTGCGAATGTTTAATTTCTTAGTAATTTAATTCGATTTCAATTGGGTTTTATTTCTTAATCGAAATGTTGGTGTGATGTTAATTAAATTCTGGTTTCGGGTTCTGCCTAGTTTTTTGCTGGTGATCGAACCAAGCTGATCGTTACTACGGCCGATTCACATGTTCAAATACTCGAAGATGTCGATCTAATCTGTAAATATAAAGGTTATTACATTTCCGAAATAATCATCTCTATTTTATATTAATATTTTATTACGCCCCCTCACTGGTGCTGAGTTTCCGCTTGAGAATTCACAGATATTGGGGGCTGCCTGATACCATGATGGATGAATCATCTCAACTAAAACTTTGATTTTTAATTTTTTTAATTTTTTTTTAAAAAAAATTTAGGTGATGATTGAGGCCCAACTATTATATTTATATTCTATTAAATTTTTGTCTAAATCTGTCATTATTATTGTCGTTTCAGGTCTTCGGAATACGGGCAGTCAAATATCGCCATCATTCACACCCAATGGTGCTCGGATCATCTCCGCAAGCGAGGATTCGTATATACACATATGGGATTGTGGTACGACCCACGGGCGACCCGTTTCCCCCAACGTCCGAACCAAGATGTCCTGCGAACGATTTTTCTCGAACAACGCCTCGCTCGCTATCCCATGGAACGGGGAAGCGTCGTCCGAGAACACTCCGTCCTGTCTCGTTGCAACGTCTTCGGTGCAGCATTCTGGTCTAACTGTAATGTACAGTCCGGAAAACGGGTTAGAACAAAACCCACCCGTTTCTTCGGGGTTTTTAGACCCGTTTATTAGAAAAGCCGCGACGTGGCCCCAAGAGAAGCTAATGGGGTCGGACAATTGTTTGACGGTTTCATCCACGACAACGAAGTCCGAGTTTATGTTTTTGAAAACGGTGTGTCAGAATATGGCCGGGTCGACTCATGCTTGGGGTTCGGTTATTGTCACGGCCGGTTGGGATGGCCGGATCCGGGTTTTTCAAAATTTTGGGTTGCCGGTTCAATCATAAATTCAAAAAAAGTTTGGATTTTCTCACGTATACCAGTAATTTTGGAATATCGGGTAATTATAATGTCACGGGGTTAACAGCTTCATCCTAATCAGTTATCAGACACGCTAGAGAAGGAGATTCGTACCTAATAAAATGGAAATGGCAAAAATAAATGTGTACAAAAAAAACATTTATTCACAAAAAAAATATTATTCTTTTTATTTTGATCAATTATTTATTTTTTATATTATTTGTAAAATATATTTTAATTAGAGATAAACAAATTATCTACTACTCCCTCCGTATCTATATGTTTGTCCACATTATTTATTATATGGGTGGAGTATTATATTGAAAGTGGACGAACATATAGATACGGAGGTAGTAGTTCAGAATTGTTTGTTTTAGTCAATTTTTTTGGTTCCCTCTATGTAATTTGTACGTTGACAAGTTATAAGCAAAGATTTTGTGTGATGTGAGCATACAAGTCACAAGTGTACAATTACAATGATTAAATTAGACTAAAATAAAATTATTTTACTTATATTTTTATTTTTTCATATTATTTGACATTTGACATTTTCTGTACTGTGTTTTTGTGATGTGAATAAAATAAAATTATTCAAATAGTTTTCGTGAATTTATATCTTCTGTTTTTATTCTGAACTCAAAGTGAGTACAACGACATGAACGACAATTTGGTAATACTGTATCTCATGAGTGTTATTAAAATTGTATATTTTCAGCATAATTTTTTTAAAGAAATTAGCTTTTAATAGCGATATTAAGATATATATCTCACATACAGTATGTAGTTTAAATTTGCATTTTCAGTCACTGATTTTCAGACGATACTTGGCCAGTCTCTTGTAGTGCACGACTTGTTTTCTAAGTTAGATCAACCTATTATGGTCTGACTTAGAATTACGTTGTTCAAGTATGATAAATACGACTTAATAATTCAATTTTTTTTTATAATAATATCATTAGAAATCTTATTTTATTTAACAACAACGCATATCCAGTAGGCATTGTAGACACCGAAATTTTATATTTTGGTGTTCGATATTTTGTTCCATATTTGTTGATATCTGAAGATATTTTCATATAAAATAAATATCCTCAAATACCAAAGAATATGCTTATATACTTTTCTTATTATGTAAGACAGATTTCAACTATAAATTGGATTCTGTGTTTAGGGTTTGAGAAGAGGTCGAAGCCACACAAAAAAGTCGTCTCTCCTCCATACTACCAAATTGTAGGAAAAACTATCCCAATGCGAGATTGAGTCGATAAGACCCTCGCACGGTATCCAGTTCGTAAATAAGTCGATAAGACCTACGAACTGCACCAAATACCAAACCACACAAAAACCCTAGAGTTGGAATCAAGAGAGTTACGGAAATTGTAATACCCACAATCTTTCAATAATAAAATTTATTGTATTCGTATTATTTTTGTTCCTGTTATTATATTATCGCAGGGTCGAATTTTATGATTTACAGGCATATTTTAAAAAAAAATCGACATAAAAATACTCGAATAATTTAAATGGGGTAAGATTTCATGAAAGAGACAAGATACTTGGTAGTAGATTCCTTTGTTGGACGTGAGAGCAAGTGATTTGTCACACGAATATTCCATGGTACTCACGTTTACCCTCAAAATTTGTACATATAATGTACGGATCGAATGGTTGCCCTTAGCCAATTGCCACAATGTTCTACTAATAATTGACCATGTTTTTTTTAAACTAGAAAATGTAAGAATTGTTAAAAAAACGTCAGTTGAAACGACTTCACAAATTAAGGAGTAATAAAATATTTTTTAGGATTATTTCATGGAAATAATATCAATTATGCGTGTATTTTTTAAATTAATCCAAACTATACGTAATCTCATTTTAATACGAACTACGCCTTCATTAACCCCATTTTACTATCTGATTCAGATTTCGTGTTCATTTTCGGTCATTGATAAAAAAAATAATTAAAATTTCCGAAAAATCATCTTCCATTTCATTTTCAATTAGTCTTATAGAAACTATGAAAAAAAAAATTTATTGTAATTTTGGCTTCCACGATAACTGCAACGGACCTAATAAAATCCTAAAAAGTTACAACAAGTCACTGTGACCCGTAATAGCAAGTCATAATTTCATACATAGCAAAGCGAGATTAATGAATGCGTAGTTCATATTAAAATGAGATTACGTATAGTTTGTATTATTATTTTAAGAAACACACACGCATAGTTGGTATTATTTCTATGAAATAACCCTATTTGTTAAGGTATCAATACGTGTTACATCATAACAGGCCAAAAAACAATTTAACAGAAAGAAAAAAAAACAAAAAAAAACAAAAAAAAAAAACCGATGTATACTTGTTGTTCAGATAAGAAATCGGGCAAGGTATAATACTATTTTATTGTAATCTATTTTGAGATAGGATTATTGTTGGGCAGTGTAAAGTTTAATTTTATACAAGAGTATATATATATATATATTTTTTTCAAAAATCATATATATTTTTTTTTTCAAAAATCAAACGTCAAATTGTACAATAATCTTCTCAAATTTTATTGTTTGACTGTAAATGCACGCATTGACAAATTATACTCCGTAACTCTGTCCCAAAAAAATTATATACAGACTACGGAATACAAAGTATTATATGAAAAATATATTTAATTTAATTAGTTAAAACGCTAAGACTTAATCGAGTAATTAAAAAATAGGGAGTACGAGTATTATATAAAAAAATAGAATCGTTAAAAAATCGTTATTACCATTGATAATTAAATCATTATTTAGACATTTTCTTCGATCCTCATTGGTTTTATATATACACTACAATACTACATGCTCAGTCATACATAAATGATGATCATTCAACATTAGAATCTTAATATTCAACTTTAATTTTTTTAATATAATATGACCACTTGCAAAATTGGAAACAAATTAATTAAACCTCTTCACTACTGGTAGCTTAATGGTTTTATTAATTAGTATAATCTATAAAAAAAATACTCGTATATAAATCTAGTTTAGTTTAATACGGATATATCAGCAGTCTTAAATTCAAATTGGATTATCGAACATACAAAAACAGATTAAACATCTCGATCAATCAAAACCTTGCCGAGTTTCCACTTGACTTGATCAGATCGAGATATTGAATGCTGTCAGGATTTGAATTCGATATGCTGACTTTGATATCATGTTTAATGAATCATTTCAACCAAACCTCTAAATTAAATGACGATGAAAGTTGAAACTTAAAACAGATCAAATATATAAATGGGCCCATAAGGGTGTTGTCGAGTGGTTAAAACTTGTGGTCATTGGCCAAAGAGTCTCAGGTTCAAGCCCCTGCAAGCGCACACTTGTGGAAGTTGTATGGCTTGAGACTATGTCTTCTAGACTCCTGATTAATTATCTGTTTTGATATTAATAATATATTATATATATTATTTTAAAAGAGACCGACTGATAAAAAACGCGTAGATTGTAGAGACCATAGCATAGTAGACTCTATTTGGTTATAATAAGTATGCCTTACATGTCCTAAATAGTTGGAACAAGAAAAATTCATACTACATTTATTAGTTTTTACATTAAATTAATTAATATTTACATAAAAAATAAATATTATTGACAACTATATCCACCCTTAATTAGCTTGTTTGATGTTTGATTTAACTTAGACATTTGAGGAAGACAAAATAAATAAAAATAATTAAACAAAAAAAGAGAAGAACAAAAAAAATGGGAAGAGCTCCATGTTGTTCAAAAGTTGGTTTACATAAAGGTCCATGGAGTGCCCTAGAAGATGATTTGTTAATCAAATATATTGAAGCTCATGGTGAAGGTCAATGGAGATCTTTACCCAAAAATGCAGGTAATTAACTTCTTAATCTCTCATTATTATCGATTTATTATACTCTGTATGACGTAATTGAAGAAATATGTCATAAGACATCTTCAGTATGTAAGACATATTATGAAGAATACGCGACCAATGATAGAATATGCGGAGTAGTTATAGGCTTGGGTAAAGATAGTTGTATGGTATAAGTTCAAGAAAATAATACTGGATATCTAACTAAACAGAATTTATGAAAGACGGTTTCTTGATAATAATAACGTTAATAACAGACATCTTGTATAACGGAAGATTTTTAATAATAACGTTAATAACAGAACTAGCTATGATATGTTATAATTTAAAGATTTAAGATTAAAAACATTGATTTTATTGAACATTTGATGATCATGTAGGACTCCTAAGGTGTGGAAAGAGTTGTCGATTGAGATGGGTGAATTACCTAAAACCCGACATCAAAAGAGGTAACTTTACTCCGGAAGAAGATGACTTAATTATAAGGTCACATGCTTTAGTGGGTAATCGTTGGTCACATATAGCCGGAAAGTTACCTGGTCGTACAGATAACGAGATTAAGAATTACTGGAACACCCACCTCGTTAAAAGGCTTCAAGTACAAGAAACTGAACCAAACACTTATAATAAGAAAGGTTCTAAAAAACCAAGATCCAGAAACAAACGAAGAGCAGATAAAGTTATCAACCACGTCGTCCAAGGAGTTGCTGAAGATGCCGATCAGATTATCAACAATGATCATTTCCCTGAACCTGTTACTGTCACGCCGCCTGTGGTTTCATTGACGAGAAATAGTAGCATCATGAGCTTTGACACAAGTTTGAGTACTAATACAATGTGTACAACAACCACAAGCGCATCATCAAGTCAAAGTCAAAGTCAAAATTTGAGCCAGGATATGATATTTGATCCGGATAATATCACACTGGACGGTCCATGGTTATCGAATAATGTTAATAATATGGTTGAGAAAAATGGGTTTGATGATTATTATTCAATGAACATGATGGGATTATGGGGTGATTATCAAGAAAATAACATGCAATTTGAGGAGTTATATGAAGAGTATCTTCATTTGATCAAGCAAGATCATGGACTAATTGGTGATAAAACTGATAATTAGATGAAGTTCTACTAGACTCATTTACTAATTCTCATATGAGACAAACTTGCGGTAATTTTATCATTTTGACCTCTTGAAAGTAGTTATTTGTTCGATTTTTTCATCCTAATTATTTATTTTTTCTTGAAACATTGTATGATTACGATATTTTTGAGTGAGACAATCTCGCAAGCTAAGGTCATTAGTACACACTTACTCTAGGATAATTAGGAAAAAAGTAAGCATTTTACGATGATAATTTGATGCAATACAAAGTATCACAACAGTGCAGAAGGGGAAAGCAGAAGCAAGGACTAAGAAGGGCGCGCAGGCAACAAATACAAATGTCGAAAAGGGGAATGCTACATCATCAAGGAATGCACATGGGCATGATGAGTCAGCAGGAGCTTGTGCATCAAGCAAACCACTAGCAGCCAAATGAAGAAATCAGTCCGTTGAATGAAGCATATGAAGCCAAATTAGCAACTTACAGCTTGAAGAATAATTACAGCTGGAATAACTAGTGCTTATCTATTTATTAGCCTTATATATAATTGCATTAGGCATTTGGGAGGTTATATTATGATTTGAATATTTTTATGCTCCTTCTTATTCTAATTTCTACCTAATTGTAACCTGTAACCAAGTACTCTTTTCTACCATTTGAGTGCTGCATTACTGGTATTATATGGTCTATCGGCATTATTGCTGAACAACCATTTTTGATCTTCATACAATCTTACCTTTTTATTTGTTTTATCTTAATCGCATCATTTGGTATCAGAGCCTACTATCCTCCATACCTGTGACGCACCAAAAATTCAGAAAAATTAGAGAAAACCTGAGAAAAAACCCACAAAAAAATACTAGAATATTTAACCCTTCCTACGTTCATTTTAAACCCATCAGAAATTCCAAAAAAACAAATAGAAAGAAAGCAATGTCTCACTCAGAATTATCAAAAGATGTGCAGCAACTTAAGGAGCAAATGGAAACCTTGGTCCAGACTCTAGCTACTCTCAACTTATCACAAAAGGGGAATCTAGGTGGTAATTCCATGGTCAGGTATCCAACTATTAAATTTCCTACTTTTGATGGATCTGAAACGGAGGATTGGATATTTAAATGTACCCAGTTTTTCTCCGTAACTGAGGTAGATGATATGATGAAGGTTACGTATGCAGCTATGCACCTCGAGTCTAAAGCCCTTGCGTGGCATCAGGCCTACACAAAAAATAGAGTCAGTCTCACTCCTTTAAAATGGGATGAATATATTAAGGCTGTTAAGGCTAGGTTTGGTAATGAACATGAGGACCTCATGTCTGAATTATTGGTCTTAAAACAAACAGGTAGTGTACAGGCCTATCATGACGCTTTTGATGTATTAGTCAGCAAGCTAGACTTGCAACCTGACTACATACTCAGCTGCTTTCTTACTGGTCTAAAGGAAAATATCTCTGTAATGGTCAGAATGCTTAAGCCAAAAAATGTTCCTGATGCCTATGGATTAGCAAAACTACAAGAAACTGCCCTTTCCCTACATTCAAAAAACTCACCTAAACCTTTTTTCCCATCTTCCTCATCCACAAAAACACCCTTACTTCCCACACCAAAAATCACCCCAAACAAACCATTCTTCCCGTCACCAAAACAACCAATTGTCCCACCCTTAAGGTACAGACCATTCAATGCTGAGATGGAGGAAAAGAAATCTAAAGGTCTATGTTTTTATTGTGATGAAAAGTTCACCCCACAACATATATGTAAGAACAAAAGACAATTGTTTGTCTTGGAGGAGGATCCTGAGATAGAACGTGAGGAAGAAGAGGAGGAGCAAGACAAAGGGGAAGATTCACAAATTGCTCAAATCTCTATACAAGCTTTAGCTGGAAAACACACTTGCCAGACTATGAGAATTCCAGGACAAGTGGGGAAGAAAACATTAAGTATTTTGGTTGATACAGGAAGTTCCCACAACTTCTTGGATGTCGGAGTTGCTAGAAAGCTAGGCGTGTCTATGGAGATAATACCCAGTTTTAATATTTCTGTGGCTAATGGGGGAAAGCTAATGTGCTGTCATATTATTCACAACCTAAAATGGAGGATCCGGAATACAGAGTTTAGGGCCAACTTCTTTGTAATTCCTCTTGGCAGTTGTGATGCCGTATTGGGAATCGAATGGCTTGAGACTTTGGGGCCTATTACATGGGATTTTAAGGAATTAACAATGCAATTTTCGTTCGAAGGAAGAAAGCATGTACTGAAAGGAGCCCAGTCTCACCACATTAAAGAACAAAGGCAGATGGCGAAGGATGTGGAACATGGAGCACAAGTAGCATTATTGCTACCCACTGAGGGACAAGTGGAATTTTTTGCCATTCAACTTGCTAGTACAGGTGCTGATTTGTCTCAAACCCAGGAGCTACTCGAACAGTTTCCAGCAGTGTTCGAAGAACCCAAAAGCTTACCACCAAGAAGAGAAGGCCACGACCATAGAATTACTCTCAAATCAGGTTCTGAACCTGTGAATATCAGGCCTTACAGATTTCCCATGGTACAGAAAGATGTTATAGAATCGATGACTAATGAGCTTCTTGAGAACGGAGTCATTAGGGATAGCACGAGCCCCTATGCATCTCCAGTGGTTTTGGTCAAAAATAAAGATGGGAGCTGGAGGATGTGCGTGGACTATAGGTCCCTCAACAAACAGACTATCAAGGATAAATTTCCTATTCCTATCATTGAAGAATTACTTGATGAACTCCATGGGTCAAAGTTTTTCTCCAAGATAGATCTCAGGTCCGGGTTCCATCAGATTAGAATGACCCCAGAAGATGTCTATAAGACGGCCTTTAGAACCCATAATGGTCATTATGAGTATCTAGTCATGCCTTTTGGACTAACGAACGCCCCCTCAACCTTTCAAAGTCTCATGAACAAGATTTTTATGCCTTATTTGAGGAAGTTTGTGCTTGTCTTTTTTGATGATATCTTAATTTATAGTCCAAGTTGGGAGGATCATTTGCAACACCTTCGGTTAGTGTTAAAACTTATGCAAGAACACCAGCTGTATGCCAAAGCTACCAAGTGTTGTTTTGGGGCCACAAGATTGGAGTACTTAGGCCACATCATATCGAGTGATGGCGTTTCTACGGATCCTTCGAAGGTAGCTGCAGTAGCTGATTGGCCAATACCTAAAACCCTCAAACAGTTAAGGGGATTCTTAGGACTCACTGGTTATTACCGGAGATTTATTAAGGGCTACGGCGCTATAAGTAAACCATTGACGTGCTTATTAAAGAAGAATGCCTTCTTATGGAACCAGGAGGCCCAACAGGCTTTTAAAGCTTTAAAAAGGGCTATGACAACAACCCCAGTACTCGCCATGCCTGATTTCTCCAGGCCTTTTGTAATTGAAACTGATGCTAGTGACGAGGGAATCGGTGCAGTATTGATGCAGGACAATCATCCTATTGCTTTTATTAGTAAGGCACTATCTCCGAAGCATCAAGCTTGGTCTACTTATGAAAAAGAGTTACTAGCCATCATATACGCTGTAACTAAGTGGCATCAGTTCTTGGTGGAGAAACAATTCATCATCAAAACCGATCACCAAAGCCTCAAACATTTGCTGGAACAAAGGATAGGAAATCCACTTCAACAAAAATGGTTGGCCAAACTAATGGGGTATAATTATGAAATATGGTACAAAAAGGGGAAGGAAAACGTAGTTGCGGATGCCTTATCCAGGGTCAAAAGTTCAGAACTGTATCAGCTTCACATCAGTGCTCTTAGTACCAATCTATTTACACAAATACAGGAGGCATGGAAGGGAGATCCGGTCTTGGAATCTGTCATTAAAGATCTAGAGTTAAACCCCTCTTCCCATAAGCATTATACATGGAGGGAGGGGCAATTAAAGAGGAAAGGGAAGCTTGTGGTGGGTGATTTCCAGGGGTTACAACAAACTATAATCTCACTTATGCATGATAACCTCCAGGGAGGACATTCGGGAATCGAGGCTACATATCAACGTATTAAACAAATGTTCTATTGGAAGAAAATGAAGTTAGATATCCAAAGACAGATTCAACAATGTTCTATTTGCCAGCAGTGTAAGTACGACGCCTCTGCAACCCCGGGTAAACTGCAGCCCCTGCCAATTCCTACCGAGATTTGGTCAGAAGTGAGTATGGATTTTATAGAGGGGTTGCCTAAGTCCATGGGTAATGATTCTATCTTAGTCGTGGTTGATAGGCTTTCTAAAGGAGCTCACTTTATTCCTCTTCGACATCCTTACACTTCAGCGGTGGTAGCTCAAGCATACTTCGACTACGTCTATAAGTTACATGGAATGCCCCAAAGCATTGTCTCAGATCGAGATACAATCTTTATGAGTAACTTCTGGCAGGAGCTTTTTTCGGTACAGGGGGTCAATTTGAACATGTCATCTTCGTACCATCCACAGTCCGATGGACAAACCGAAGTGATAAATCGTTGTCTGGAAACTTATCTTAGGTGTTTCTGCAATGAAGCCCCTAAGGAATGGTGTAAGTGGCTACCGGCAGCTGAGTACTGGTATAATACCTCATACCATTCCTCACTTAAGTCCACCCCTTATGAGGTTATGTATGGACAACCTCCACCAATACACATTCCTTACCTCACCGGGAATAGTAAAGTGGATGCTGTAGAAAGATGTTTGCTGGACAGAGAGGAAGCATTGCATAACATAAGAAATAATTTGGCCAGGGCGCAAAACAGAATGAGACAATTGGCTAACAAGAAAAGGAGTGAAAGGAGTTTTGATGTTGGAGACTATGTGTATTTGAAGTTACAACCTTACAGACAGAATTCTTTGGCACAAAGAAGCAACCAAAAACTATCCAAAAGATATTATGGTCCTTACAAGATATTGAAGAAAATTGGTCCAGTAGCATACAAGTTAGCTCTCCCATCAAATGCTAAGATCCATCCTACATTTCACGTGTCATTGCTCAAAAAATGCTTTGGAGAGCCACCTCTAGAACCTAGCTATCCTGAAGAAGATGTCACGGTTAAGGAACCTGAGATTATTCTAACACGTAAATCTGTCCAGAGGGGAAGAGTCTCAGCGACTAAGGTGCTGGTAAAATGGACCGGGTCCTCATTGGAAGACGCCACGTGGGAGTTTCTGTATGATCTTCAGCAAGCTCACCCTGGGTTTGATCCTTGGGGTCAAGGATCCTTTAATGGGGAAGGTAATGATGCAATACAAAGTATCACAACAGTGCAGAAGGGGAAAGCAGAAGCAAGGACTAAGAAGGGCGCGCAGGCAACAAATACAAATGTCGAAAAGGGGAATGCTACATCATCAAGGAATGCACATGGGCATGATGAGTCAGCAGGAGCTTGTGCATCAAGCAAACCACTAGCAGCCAAATGAAGAAATCAGTCCGTTGAATGAAGCATATGAAGCCAAATTAGCAACTTACAGCTTGAAGAATAATTACAGCTGGAATAACTAGTGCTTATCTATTTATTAGCCTTATATATAATTGCATTAGGCATTTGGGAGGTTATATTATGATTTGAATATTTTTATGCTCCTTCTTATTCTAATTTCTACCTAATTGTAACCTGTAACCAAGTACTCTTTTCTACCATTTGAGTGCTGCATTACTGGTATTATATGGTCTATCGGCATTATTGCTGAACAACCATTTTTGATCTTCATACAATCTTACCTTTTTATTTGTTTTATCTTAATCGCATCATAATTGTGTAAAACCGTCTTAAAATTTTGTACTGCGGTATGAATCATGCATATGATCTACTAATACGTGTGCTAATAATGAATCATGGGTACTTTTTTGAAGCTCTGTCTCGATTATTTGTTGAAGTTTGATGTAGTTAAAATATGAAGTTAAAAGGGGAAAAAATATGTTGAAAGTGGGATTTGAACCCACGCCTTTTCGGACCAGAACCTTAATCTGGCGCCTTAGACCAACTCGGCCATTTCAACTTGTTGTTTTAAAATCTTTTGTTAAACACATAATAGCCAAAAAAATAATGATAAATTGGTAACCATTAATTTTTCCAGGAACAACGATGTCTATTTTGATCGATCAGCTCTTGATGTATGGTAGCTTCAATTTATTACTCGTAATTCGTAAATAATACGAATAATTTGGTTTGATAACAAACAGTTAGTCTCTTGTGAGACGATAATAAATTGAATAAAAAAAACATAATTTTTAGAAGACATTATTACTCTGTATACTTTTGTAATTACATCAACCAATTAACCAAAACGGCAAAACCGATGGTTGATGAGGCCGATCCGAGGTCTAACTATTATTATGAGTAATAAATTTCAACACGGCCTATCACGCGGAAACTGGGTAAGGGTCCACGCGTGAATAATGGATTACACGGAGTCAGATGGGGTTAAATAACATGGACAAACATATGACATTGTCAACTGTGTGGCAAGGAGTTAATTAACAGGATTTGAACACGCGACATTTGATTACTTTGGGTTCGATATTTTGATATATTAGTGTTTTTTATCGTCCAAAATCACTCTCGTTTCTTTAATTTACTTAGTCTCCGTGCCAAAAGTAATAGATAACTATCGGTTTTCATGGAAGTGGTCAAAACGAAGTAATTAGAGTCACAATTTCTTGTATGATGAGACGGTCTCACGATAAGTTTATCGTGAAACCTCTCACATATAAGGGAGTTAGTTTTATTATTATTATATTCTTATTGGTTGGTCACACGATAAGTTATCGTAAGACGGTCACACATGAGACTAACTGAATTGGAGTAAAGTCTCTCTTATGAGTTGTGACAGATATATCCGTCACAAATCAGTGATGAGTCAAATAATACTACTCTTTACATTATCAGATATGGTAAATGAGTATCAAATATTAGTTTGTCTTTTAGCTAATTAAGTGAATATTATTTGACCCGTTACAAATTTAGGACAAATACTCTCATTGTAAACAGAAACTTGTCTTGGGTGAAAATCTATAAATTTAAATAAATAAATGCAATTATCAACAGCGCATCTAGTGTAGTGGTATCATAGTACCCTCCCACGGTACTGACCGGGGTTCGATTCCCCGGATGCGCATTTTCTTTTTTTGTGTTATTTATCTTTTTAAACATTCTAAAAATAAACTTAAATTACGGGAAAGCAGACGGAATTCAAACATCATACTATTGTTATTTATCTTTTTAAACATTCAAAAAATGAACTTAAATTACTCCCTCCGTTCCAATGAATTGTTTGTTGTCTTTGATTTTAGCACCAAGGGTAAGGGATCCAATGAGGAAGTGACATGTGAAGCAAAACTCATGAGAAGGGTCAACTTACGTATTAAAAAAACATTCCTAAAATAGAAAGGCAGACGGAATTCACACATCATATTATTGTTATTTATCTTTTTAAACATTCTAAAAATGAACGTAAATTACTCCTTCGTTCCAATGAATTGTTTGACTTTGATTTTAGCACAAGGGTAAGGGATCCAATGAGGAAATGACATGTGAAGCAAAACTCATGAGAAAGGTCAAATTACATATTAAAAACATTCCTAAAATAGAAAGGCAAACAATTCATTGAGACGTCCCAATATGGAATATACAAACAATTTATTGAGACAGAGGAAGTACGAGACAGCAGACGAAATTCACACATCATATCATAAATATCACCTCTCGCAATTCCTAAATTCTTTTACTTTCTCCTAATTTTAATAATAATGTGAACCAACGAAGTTAATTACGGAGTACATTTCCTATTATACTCGTATGAATTTTAAAGTCACCCACTTTTTTGTTGTTTTTTTTTAAAGAAGAGACGGAATTCAAACATCATATCATAAATATCATCTCTCGTAATTCCTAAACTAATAAATATATATATATATATATATATATAGAGTAAAGATCAAGTGAGTCCTTTTATTTTTTTTGAGTCCATGAGTCCTATCTACAACCATTGATCTGAGTGGGATGGATGGTGGTGATTGATTCCAGTAATTAAGGCAATAAATAACATATTTTGGTAAAAATAAAATCAAATCCTCTCTCCTCCCTTAATTATCTCCAACCAATACACGTTACTTCCTCACATTCAATTTTTTCCTCACATTCAATTTTTTCATTCACATCCTAACTGAAACCCTTCACCTTCATCATCCCAAACACAATCGCTCGACTTCGGTTTCTTTTCAAAACACACCCGCGCATCCTCCCGTCTTCAACTCAAGCAAGGCTACATTGAAGCAACTCTCTAACTTCAGCAAAGATAATCTTCAGGCGGCATAATACAAGGTAACTCGCTAATTAATACTCGATTGTTGTACTAAAGAACTAGGTTTAGTTTATATTCGTATCTGATTTCATTAATTTTCTCGCTAATTATTGATTGATTTACTTTGCTGCGTTTGTGCCCTATAATTAATTGGTTTCGCTAAAGATTGTTGCGGTATCTGGGTATGAATCTGTAGAGTTTAATTGAATTCACCTACTTCATATTATGCTTCTATTATGCTTCTACTCTTCATACTTAGTCTAACATATATTGAATGTTACTCTAATGCTCTTATGGGTTACTGTAATAAACTTGAGGTGTTACTGTAAGGGGTTGTTCAGTTAATATTACACATGTATGATGTTATTTTAAAGACGACCATGTGTTACTGTAATGTACAAGACATGTTACTTTTACTCCCATCTTTGCGTTACTTTGAATGCTAGTAATCTAGTACATTTAATTGTGTAGACGTGTTACTCTAATTTGCACTCTATGTTACTCTAACACTTTCTTTGTGTTACTTTAACGCGTATCAGCTTTACATATGGTATTTCTTTCACTCGTATCAGTTGTACTTTAATTTTATAATTCAGATTAAACTGTAACAATAGTTGTACATAATTATTGTACTTTTCAGATGGCAAAAGGAGGAGACAAATCAAGGTGCGATCGCGGTTGTTGGATAACGTAGATAAGTATGTGGACACTAGGCAAAAGATCATCGATGGTCCCAAGAGCAAGCCAACAAAGGGTCGAAAAAAATAACGTGCCTAACGAATTATGTCATCTTTTTCTAATTACGAATAATGCTTTGTATCGTTTTCGAAACTTGTTATGTACATTAGTATTTTGATCATCACCAATGGAACAACGTTGTTAAACTCTGTTACCCTGACTAATTGTTCTTGTCACTCTAATTAACGACCGGTGTTACTATGGGAATGAATGAAGTTTACCCAATATACAAATGTGGTCTCATAATCATTGTGTTACATTGACGAATTATAACTATTACTTTAATGAACAAATGATGTTACTCTAAGTCATTAATGATGTTATTCTTTGTCTCATAGTTAAACAATGTTATTATCAATGACGCATTATATATGGTTCTTTAAAAAGTGAATGTTGTTACTTTGGTAATGAATGGTTCTAATCCAAGTTATCCTCAGTTACTTTGGTAATGAATTGTTTAAACAACGTTGCTGTCCTCAGTTACCTTCATGCATTATGTCTGTTACTGTAACTAACGAATGGTGTTACTCCAATAGACATGAGATGTTACTCTAACCAAATACACATGTATTAAATAAATATATATAGTTAATTGCAACGTAGCACAGCGTTATGTGTAAAAAAATGTCTTCACATTTGCCTTGTCTTTTGCAACCTGAACTCCCGAATTAATCCGCACAAGCTTTTCAACATGAAAATTAATCCGCACAAGCTCTTCACATTTGCCTTGTCTTTTGCCCTTAGAAGTCTGTATCAATGAAGCTTTAGTGCTGTGTCTGCTTCAACAAAAAACAAAACAATAATATCAGTGAAGCTTACGTTACTGTAACTCAGGAGGTATGTTACTTCAATGACGTTTCTGCGTTAATATAAAACAAAACAATAGTATCAGTGTATATTATGGAAAACCTAAATAAGAAACATAAAACCCTGGAATCTATAAAGATCGATAAAGCAACCAACCATTGATAGGAAACTATGATGAATGAAATAACAATGAAAGCAATATCAACATTAAAATTGACGGTTATATCAATTCATAAGTTGTGTTGCTCTAACTATTACACTATGTTACTTTAACATCATCATCATCAAACCCTTTTTTCTAAACGTTCAGTGTGTTACTGTAATTGCAATTAAGTGTTACTGTAACTCAGAAGGTATGTTACTTCAATGACGTTTCTGCATATCATCAAACAACGTTACATCAATGCAAATAATGTGTCACTGTAATTCATAAGTGGTGTTACCCTAACGTGTACAATACGTTACTTTAGCATATCAAAAAAACCTTTTTCCTGAACGTTCATTTGTGTTACTGTAATTGCAATGAAGTGTTACTTTAACTCAGAAGGCATGTTACTTCAACGACGAATCTGCGTTAACTGAAATAAAAAAAATAGAATCAATGGATATCAGGGAAAATCTTAATAAAAAGCATAAAGACCTGTAATCTATAGAGATCGAGATATCAAAATACCATTGATACGAAACTGTGATATCAAAACGCAATGACATCAAAACAACGCAAATTGATACGAACTGTGATACGGAATGACAATGAAAGCACTATAAACATGAAGATCGACGTAAAAAAAACGCAATTCGACGCGATAAAACATTGATATGAAAACGCAAATTGAAAGCCATATGACTATTGAAATCCATGAAGAAAAAACGAATAAAAACGTGAATGAAACACTGAAACTCACCATTGTTATACTCGATTAGTTGCATATCAACCGTTGAAGACGATGATGCGGTCATTGAATCCATTGTAGCAGAATTTCGAGTTCAAAATTGATGAATGAGCGTGAATGAATCAGAGTTTTTTTTTTAGGTGTGAATGAACGTGGAATGAAAATTGTGATAATGAACGTGAATGATAGGAAGTTATTGTTTCCTAAATTCTTGTGAGTTATTTTAGGAACGTAAATCTTCCCCCCTTTTTTTTTTTTTTTTAATGCAACGCATCTTGTCCATCCATCCTCATCTCATCCAATGGATGAGATGAGGACTCATGGACTCATATATAGAGAAGGACTCATAAGAGCCTTGCTCTCTCTATATATATATATACTCCCCCGTTCCAACCATTTGTATACGTTTGCTTTATGCACGTATGTCGATACTCGTTTTCTTTTGTCTATATCTTTAGTTACGTATTATTAAAAGGTATAAAAATTTGATATTTATAATGCAATCGATTAGACGATTTAAACAAGATCCCACATGAATATATTTTATCTTATATATTAGAAGTTATATCAAAAATTCATCGTACTTATAAATAGTGTCAATAAAGCAAATGTATACAATTCGTTGGAACGGAGGGAGTATATATATTCACATTAACACTTTATATTACCGCTCATATTTTAACGAGAATTAATAAAAAAATTGACAATAATAAATAGGTTTGTCAATAATGACAACTTTAAAACCATCAAAACGTCAATTAAAAATCAGATTTACAAAAAGGCTACAACGACAAATAATTCAATACGGAGGGAGTAGTAAATGTGAATCAACTGAGTTAATTACGGTGTAAATCACCTGCATTTTGCATTATACAGTTGGTCTCTCTTATATCCGTCGCAAGCTTAAAACGGGTCAAGTAGATACCATTTGAGGGAAAAAGGACAAAGGCCCCACCAACCTCACTTTTGACTTTTCCCCTCAAATGGTATCTACTTGACCCATCCTACGTTTGTGACGGATATCTCTGTCACAAACAAGAATTTGTGCGCATTGTATGAATTTAAAGTCACCCACTTTTTTTCTTTTTTTTGAGGAGAATTAAATTAAAGCCACCCACTTTATTTCTATTTTTTTGAAGAGCATATGGAATTCAAACATTATAGCATAAATATCACCTCTAGCAATTCCTAAACTAGTTACTTTCACCTAATTAATAAATGTGATAAACCAATCAAGTTAATTACTCCATTCGTTAAAGTCCAAGTTTCCATTTTCTCTTTTCGACACTATTCACAATTAAGAAGAACTTTTGATATTCACGACAATCTATTAGAGAAAATATATTCATGTTTGATTCGTATTTAAAAGTACATTATTAATATCAAATTTCCATAATTTTTACTAATATGTTACGAAAGATATTAACGAAACAAAATGCGCGTTGACAAATGTGAAAAAACAAAAGGGAAACTTGGACTTGAACGGAGAGAATAATACCTAGTGTAATTCACCCACATTTCCCATTCCATGACTTTAAAGTCACCCATTTTTTTTGTTTTTTTTAAGGAGAATTAAATTAAAGTCACCCACCTAATGATTCCTCATCCATAAATCCTCTCTATTTAACTTCGCAACTTCTCATTATATATCATCATATTTACATTCGTCACATAAAACCACAACAAGTGATCTGACCGAATAATATATAATACAAAATGTTGCGTTACGTGATACTCCTTACACTTTTATTAACATGGTCAACAACCCTAGCAAGTGCGGTCGACATGGTCCGACCCACTTGCTCCAAAGTACCCAACATAGACTACAACTTCTGTGTCGCGTCACTTGAATCCGACCCACGAAGCGCAAACGCTAGCCTAACCCAACTGGCTGAGGTCTCGTTCGAACTAAGTATATCCAGAGCGAAATCAATTTCAAAAAAAATTGAGATTTTTTTGAAAAACCCGAGGTTTGACCCGGGTCAAAGGAATGTGTTACCCGGTTGCCTAGAAAATTATGAGAGTGCCCTGGCTGATTTGGGTTCGGGTTTTACGTCCTTAAAACGAAGGGACTATGACGTGGCGAATTTACAGGTATGTAGTGCGTTACCGTATCCGGATTTCTGTGAACACGGGTTTGAGGACAAAAAGGTGGTTTCTCCTTTGACTAAGGATAATAAAGAGTTTGTGGAATTGGTTCATATTTCTCTTCTTTTTACTACCTTGTTCAAATAATTGTCGGATTATGTTACCCCGACACTTCATCTATGTATTGTGTTGCAAACTCGAGATGGTTTCTGGAGAGATTTGCTCGGTTTTATTTTTCTTTATAAAATGTACTTCGTACTTAAGTACTTAAGTCCGAATTCCAAATTCCAATGTTTCGGGCTATGACTAGGATGTGATATGGTTCAAAGTCCAGGGTCGGGTTTAGGCGTGGATCTTTTACTAGACTTAATCATTCGATCGAGGGTAGATTGATTATGTTTTTTTTTAATGTTACTTTAATGTTTATTAATTAAGTTCGTTGAAAAGTATTGTACTCCTTATTATTTATAGTTCAATTATATCGTTTAATCACGTGTTATTTTATCTTTAATTTTTACAAAGTAATAACACAAGAGGCGGTCGAGAGCTAAGAAACAAATTGCAAAGGTGTATAGGATAAAGTAGGATAAATATGTCAAAATTTGATGAATAGTAAAAAATATCGACGATAAATAAATAATACAGTAATCTTATTATTCTCTAAAATGACCATATGAGTAACACGAAATATTTTTTTATCGAGGTATTCGTCATGATCTGATAACGCGTCAAATAACATGAATAAAATAAAATTTTACTACTAATCGACAAGCTGATTTAATATTAATCATCGACTAAAAACGCTACTCTTTCAGTCTCGGTAATTTATTTTATTTTATTTGTGAGATACTCCGAGATTAATGAAAGATAAATAAACGATCGAGACTGATGAACTATTTGACCCGTTATAATCTTACGACCCGAAGAATGACGTTGGCGCCAAAAACATCCCAAGTCCGCGCCATTAGTAGTCTCATGTTATCCAATTTAAAAGAAGGCCCCCAAAAATTCAATCCCAAAACCCTAAATCCCCAAATCAAAGCACAATCAAATCAACCATGGCGGAAATCGAAACCGAAACCGAAACCCCAAGAAAACGACACTACTGGCTACTAAAAACAGAACCAGGAGAATGGTCATGGGAAGACCAATCATCCAACGGCGGGAAATCAAATTGGGACGGCGTAAAGAACAAACAAGCTCAAAAACATCTCAAATCCATGAAAATCGGCGATCTCTGTTTCTTCTACCATTCCGGTGCGAAATTCCGCCGCATTGTCGGCGTGGTTGCGGTGGTTAAGGAGTGGTACGAGGATGGAAAGGGCGGCGGTGCGGTGGATGTGACGGAGGTTGGGGAGATGAGGAGGGTGGTTGGGTTGGCGGAGATGAAGGCGGATGAGAGGGTGAATGTGAAGGGGTTTGAGCTTTTTCGGTTGTCTAGGTTGTCGGTTGTGGCGGTTCCTGAAGCGGTTTGGGATCGGGTTTGTGAGTTGGGTGGCGGGTATGGTGGTGATGGTGGCTGTGACGGCGAGGATGAGGAGGAGGTGGTGGAGGATTGAGTTAAATTAAAGGGGGTAAAAAGTAAAATCGTTAGTTAATTATCTATCGAATGTTTGGATTAATATGGTAATTTATCGATTAGTCTTGTGTAAAATCGTTCATATAAATATCTATCGAACATTTTGGATTAACATGTTCCTCCTTAGCTAGCACTTCCTCCGTTCTAATGAATTGTTTGTCTATTTCATATTGGGGCGTTTCAATGAATTGTTTGTCTTCCAATGCTTTTTATGTGTAATTTGGCTCTTCAGCAAAGGCAAACAATTCATTGGAACGGAGGGAGTATTTTGTCGATTAGTCTTAGGTAAAATCGTTAATATAAGTATAAAGTATCTATCGAAAATTTGGATGAAGATGTTAGATTGTAAGTTAGTCTTATGTAAAATTGTTCATATAATTATCGAGATCCTTAAGCCGATGACCACAAGTTTTAACCACTAGGCAACGCCCATATTAATGAAATATTTAGATTTCGTTCATATAATTATCTATTGAATATTTAGATTAACGAATTTAAACGAGAATATTAATGATTTTGTTCAGATAAAAAATGATAAAATCTTATGACGGATATCTTCATTAATAAACGAGAATTTGTGCTTTATAAAAGGACCTTAGTTGTCAGAAAATGACATTAATAGGCCTATCTTTTCGTTGGATATTTTGTATGGGCCTCCCTGATTTACTACTGAAACTTATTTATCACCAATTGGGCCCAACATTACAGAGCCAATTTCAGCTACTCAAAACTTGAAGAGCTGTTTTTCTTACATTCACGTATTAGATTCTTGTTTAAGATGGGTATAATCGTCAGAGATTTTATATAATAGAAACAAATCTACGTCCCTAGGTTTAACTCATTTTCATCTTAG
Source organism: Agrostemma githago (assembly GCA_958450325.1). Classification (NCBI taxonomy): domain Eukaryota; kingdom Viridiplantae; phylum Streptophyta; class Magnoliopsida; order Caryophyllales; family Caryophyllaceae; genus Agrostemma; species Agrostemma githago. The sequence goes on along the minus strand of OY288241.1, from coordinate 79,515,809 downwards.
TGTACTTCAGTACAGTTTGGTTAAGTCAATTTCAGTTCAATTTAGTTCAGTCCCACAAAGTTTATTTTTTTCTCAACTGCTTCAGCCCATTTCAGTTCGGTTCATTTCGGTCTAAAACAACACAACCTAATAGAAATCTATTTAAACCATTTTATTTATAAGACGGATACTTCCGTCACCGGGGAGGTTTTCTGAATCGGTGTCTTGTATTTGACTATTTGTCGACAATTTTGATTTGCAGGTATAATACCATCAGTTAGTCTCCTTTGTGACGGCAGTATCCGTCGTATCCTTATAACGGGTAATAATAACCATTTAGCTAGGTAAGACAAATCATTGGCATTTCCCATGTGAATCCTTTTTGTCTTTTGTACCTAAACGAATATTATTTGACCCGTCACATGAATATGACGGATAACTCCGTCACAAACAAGAATCTGTGTAATAACATAGACATGTGATGTGAGTAAAGAGTAAGAGCATGTGACTGACTAGGTGCTTCACTCCAATTCCAACTGGCTAGCCATGGCCCATGGCTTACTTGGTGAGCCCAAGTGTGGGTCAAGGTCGACCTCATTTGTTCTTGGTTCTGGTTAACCTTTCGTGAGACAATTGAACGAAAATAGTCAAGTCACTAGTTCGTTAGAAAAGTGGATTATGGAAAGCCGCTTAGCTGATAAAATTATGAGAAACAATATTCGTTATTTCATCAGTTCAATTTGATTCTTTGTATTTACTTTTTTTTTTTTCATTTTTGTCGATGCACGTTTTTTTTGCTTATATATTTAGTTACGTATTTCTAAAAATTATAAAAATTTGATATTTATAACGTACTACTTCGTATTAGAAGTTACCCGTCTAAATCGTATATACCCATCTTAAATAATAATTTCTGAACTTAAATACTCCCTCCGAGTTTCTAACATTACCCCATTTTCCTTTTTGGGCTGAGTTCAATTTTTTACCCTCTTACCATTTTAGAGACCATAAATGTGTGTTTATATTCACCCACTCATTTCTCTCTCTCCTCCTTCTCCTTTTTTGAACCACTCATTTTCTCTTCCTTATTTTTCACCTCAAAAGTAAATAGGGCAATCATAAGAACTCGGAGGGAATATTTTGGAATAAAAGGACCCACAATTGCAAATAAAGGGCCCACAAATAATGATGGTTCTCCCATTATTCAACCCTACGTGTACCCAAGAGTTGCTCTATGCATCCAAGTATCAAACTATATACATGTGAGCTTTATCGATCCACAAATATTCTTAGATACGGTCTTTATTAATAGGATTAACGAGAGACATCTCATATAAGATCTAACTTTTGCATTCGATATCGAAGATGTCTTAGCCTAGTGGTTAAGATTAGGTGCTTTGGGGGTCCAGGTTCGAATTTTCCCTCTTGCATATTGTAATGCGACTATGTGCACTCTTCGATTAACCAAAAAAAAAAAACTTTTACATTCGATGTTATTAAACGAGTAATTATCTCTGCATGAGATATTTGTTATCGTGAAATAATTTCACAGAAAATTTACGGCTAATATTTTTATAAAAAAACCTTCAGAAAAGGTAATCCCCTAATATTAGTAGTAGTACTAGTTGGATTGAAGCTACGTGTAAATAATAGACAAGTCGGGTCACCCAAAAGTCTACACATATCCATCCCAATCACCCCATATCCAAGATCCAACTCTCTTCTCTTCTTTTCCTTCCCCTTTAATTCTACACTACAATCTCTTCATTGGTGGGGCCCATTCCCCTCTTAAGTGGGCCCAATATCCGACATTAATACGGTAGTTCACGCGGTATTCCCGAGCTTTATCATTTACCGTTTCATTTTTAACGGAAAATCTTTTTTCTGAGAAAAGGTGGATTTTATATTAAATCAATTTACGCCAATGCTAAAATCGTATCCGAAAAATTTGAAACGCACTAAGGGGTTATTTGGTTACTCATCCAATTACCGGGGAGTGGAAGTTCCCAGGAAGTGCATTTTCAGGGAGTTGTTTGGTTGCCCACTCCCCGGGAATTGTCACTTCCTCCACAATGAGGGAAGTTACTCACCAAACCCCTTTGGTGCGTAGAACTTCTCGCATGAAGTCATTTCACACGTGGCAACCAAACAATATTTTTTAATTCCCATGAAATACAAATTCACGTGAATTTAAAGTTCTCGATAACTTCATCTTTACATGGTGAACCAAACGAGCCCTAAGATTCCTCCCCATTTCTCGGGCACAACCTAGCTACATGACGTGTCACAGTATTACCGTCTCGCTTAACATGAGACCACAAACATTGAATAAAAGACGATCTATAAGCTAGTAAGTCATCGAGAATCAGCCCAAAAGGTTCCCTAGTCGTGCGACCCTTCTTTACCGCCTCAAAAGTGATCATAAGTCATAACTTGTAGCCGAGTATACATGACTAAAAAACCGCTAGAGCCCCCTTTTCAATTCCGACAGCTTGGATCACACTAACTCAATTGCCATGAAAACCGTCTCACAATAGACTAACTACCTGTAAAAAAAATATAAAAAGCAAATGTATTTACGTCATTATTGGCAAATCGATTTTTCTAACTTGTGGTTATTGGACACACATTTATATGCTCATTAAAAAACAACAAATCACAGTGATACTACTGTCACCAAAATTGATACTCCGCATATTAACTTATATTTACCCTACTTAGACAACATCATCGTAATTCTTGCTACGAGCAGGGGCGGGTCAGAGGGTGTTCAGGGTGAGCAGGGGAACTGGGCCTCCAAATTTATTGGGCCTCAGTGTGGTGGTTTGAGTCTACTCCTCTACTTGAAAGATCATGGTTTATATGGTATGAAACCGTCTTATACAATAACTATCGGGTCTATCGCGGTTACAAACTTACAAAGATATTTTAATACTCCCATCCCATAATGATTCCAACATAAGGGTCCCCCAATTCCCCTCTTAAAACGACACCGTTTCCCAATTAAATGCGACTTTTTTCTTATTCTTTGTCCCTAAACTCAACATTTCGCATAAATTTTACCACTATACGTAACCAAATGATAACTGCAACTCCAAGGAAAAAAAACCGTAACAAAATTTAATCAAATCTGGGAAAAAGTGTTGTTATAACTCTTCACCCTCTTCTAATTTCATGTAATTCCCCTTTTTCTACTAACTCTTTCACATTTTTTTAATCAAGTATGATTGTATTTTTTTTGTACCTTGAATTCTAAGTTTTATATGATCAATCAGTATTTTTGCGTGATTTTTTTGGTTATTTTTGATGTTTTTTGATGTTGGTTTTGATTAAATTTGAAGTGGGTATCATCATATATGTATGATTTGTGTAATTGTATGTATTAACTTGTTGGGTTTTGTTTTCATAGTAGTGAATGACATTTTTGTGTGCAATGGTTGACTATTTTTATCGTAAATCTCTCTTGTGACGAGTATATACATGTCGAGATCTTGCCGACAGTTGATTATGATCATAGTCTTGTGTTATGGGTTCAAAATGAAAAAAGGGGTAAAAATCTAGGTGTATTGTGATGAGAAATTTGGATGTGTTTTTTGGGATTTTGGGTAGGTGGTGAAATCTAGGTGTGGTGAGATTGACTTGTGAGTAATTTTTACCTTTTACAGTTTCTGGATGTGCATCAGTGAGAATAAAATGCGTTGGAAAAGACTTGTGTTGATCGATGTGTAGGACATGTTGCATTTTGAGTAAGATTTGGAGTGTTGGATTTTGTATGAAGTCATGTTTATTAATAGGAGTATTTGGGTTAGTTCCTCAATGATTGTGAGTAATTTTTACCTTTTACGGTTTCTGGGATGCACACGAGTGAGAATAAAATGCGCTGAAAAAGACTTGTGTTGATCGATCTGTAGGTCATGTTGCATTTTGAGTAAGATTTGTTGGAGTGAAATGGATTTTGTATGAAGTCATGTTTATTATAGGAGTATTTATTTGGGTTAGTTCCTCAATGATTGGTATTTGGTAGGGCATTTTAGTACTACTACTACTTTAAGTGAGATTCCTTCATTTTAGAAAATATAGACAACATTTGGTATGAACTGAAGCAATGACGAATCTAGACCTAAGATTTCGGGTAGCAACTAGCATGTTCATTATATTTGTTTATTTTATATAAAAATGTCTTCTTTTTACGATTTGTTGGGTAGCAAAAGTCGATAATTTTAACTGTTTTTTTTTGTAAGTTTGGGGTAGCGAGTTTTACCCCTCTACTAGCTAGATCCCCCTCAACTGAAGTATAGACTAATGTGCTAGATTTAGCCTTGTTGGTTGATTTATGGTAGTGTATCGATCTTATGTTTAAAACGACTGTTGTATCCGTCTTATTGTTCTTTCGTGTGCAATCTATCTATTTGACCCGTTTCATGTTTAGACAAACTTCTCGTCTTTAACTAGAATTTGTGAGGTGGGTAAGTCATTGAAGGCAGTAATAAGTAATAACCCCTTGTGGCTATTGCAGTAAGATGATTGATGGCGGCAGCAGAAGCAAGAGCGGCGTGGCAAAGAGTTAACCGTTGTTTTGTCCAAGAAGATGCAAAAAGAGCTCCAAAGTTAGCTTCTCGACAGTCAAATCCATCAGCTAAACAAGTCGATAATACAGGACCCGTTAATGCTGCTGACTCCCCTGACCATCTACCCATAGGTTTCATGCCATTTAACAGAACTCCTCCGTATTCCAATCTACCTCCTGACGCAAAGTGGTGGCTTCAAATGGAGCCTAATTACGTGCATCAAAGAGGGTTGAACACTGCTAACCATTTTAATGCTACAAAAGTTGATGTTGAAGTTGAACCCACTGTAGTTAACGAGGATAGTATACATTGTGTGAAATTTGATGAACTTGACTCTTTTCTCAACGTGAAGAACCATTCAGAGTTGACAGCAGAGGAACTGAATGTTGCTGACAGTAAGGTCGACCAGGATTTCCTCGATGTGAAGAACATGACCGACTATTACGACCTCATGGAAATGGAGTTGGTTGGAGTTGGTGGGTTCGTTTCCAAACAATCAACGGATTTTTCCTCGAGTGCTGATTCTTCTTGGGTTGGTGGAGAGAAAGTGCCTTGGTGGCGTGTGACAGATGGAGAGGAGTTGGCTTCATTTGTGGCGCATAAATCACTTCTCCACATCGAGAACTGCGATCTGCCTCCACCTCAAAAGATGAAAGTTAGGAGTGAATCATGTAAACAGGCTGGTTTTATGAGTCATGACGAGATTTTTATGGCATCTGTGGAGTGCGAAGCTCAAAGCGTAGCCATGTCTAGTCCATTGTCTGGCTCCTCAGAGGGAAAGCATTCATCTTCAATCAAAGAATCGATGCTACATGATGAAAATGTGGCTATTGAAACTCCTAGGTAACTCCCGTCATTTTGATTTTTTTTTGCCAGAGTTTTTCTTTTTGTATGAATCGACATTGAAAATTGTGCAGATCATGCAACAATGATAGTATACTGGCAAAACCAAGTGCTTCCGAGAACGATCCCACCAAATCAAAGCTACTAGAAGCACTATGCCATTCTCAAACTCGAGCCAGGGAAGCCGAGAGGGCAGCAAAGCAAGCCTACACCGAGAAAGAACACATTCTAAAGCTGTTTTTCAAACAAGCTTCTCAGCTTCTCGCATATAAACAGTGGTTCAAAATACTACAACTCGAAAACCTAATTCTGCAGACCGTTGATGAAGACAGCTCTTTTCCTGTAACAGCCTTCCCTGAACTCATTCCACGACTCCCCAAGAAACCCCAAAAGTCACGTAAGAAGAGGCGGAAGAGCTCACAAGAAAACGATATTGGGAAATTCGCTGTTGCTTTTGCTGTGGGTTTTACTCTCGTGGGTGCAGGGATGATTCTAGGGTGGACTGTCGGTTGGTTGCTGCCTGCTTTTTAGGCTAACCTGTTACGAACAAGCTTTGCTGTGGCTCAGCGAGTCTGGTCTTTGTATGGTGTCGTAGGATGTAATTTGTTTAGGTGTTTCGTTGGTTATGTTGTCGTTTGTACAAAGAACGTGTCGTGACTCGTAAATATGTGAATATTTGTGTTGGAATATTTTGTATGATTTTCTTTGAAGGATCATGTTTGAGCTTTTGTCAATCAATGCCTGTGTTTTAAAAAGGCAGTTCAGGTGAAGGAGGAGGTACTATACTACTCCGTAGAGTCCGTACTAGTTGTTTTTTTTGTTCATCGAAGAGCGCACTTAGTCGCATTACAATATAGGGGAGGGGTGATTTGAACCTGGAACATCCTGTCTCAGAGCACCTAGTCTTAACCACCAGGCTAAGACATATTCGGTAAAGAGTCCGTACTATGTGACTATGTGAGTATGATTGATGAACCTTTGATGTGGTATTTTAGTATTTGGTTGAGTGAGTTCGAATCTTGTCAGCATTAAATTTGTTTTTGTGAGACGTGAGTATACCGTCTAACTTTAAAAGTTCATGTAAAATCGATTGTGTCTATACATGGGTTCGTGCTGGTCTGAGGTGAGCTAATAAGTTAGGCCAGCCACAAGGAGTCGGGCTGGGATGAGAAACTATGGCTCGACTTGAGTTGGAGACGGTCTAACCGACAAGTAGAGATGGAAGCTGACACGTGGGCCAGCGAGTTGGCACAATCCAGCACGACCCACGACCCACTAAGTCACGAGCTCTAACCGACAAGTAGAGATGGAAGCTGATACGTGGGCCAGCGAGTTGGCACAATCCAGCACGACCCACGACCCACTAAGGCACGAGCCAGCTTTGGCACGCCTCAGCACGACATGACACTGGATGAGCCGTGGTGAGTGCTTTTGGGCCGTAGATTGAGGAAAAAGACGATGCCTAGGCATGACACAAACTCACCTAGGCACGATATAAACTCACCTAGGCATGACACAGTCTTGGGAAACCCAAAATGTAAAAATAAGCTTAGATCTGAGAAATTGGTTAGACACGTCAAAACACGGCACGACACGCTATGAGCCGTGGGCCATGTCTGAGCGCTCTTTTTTAACACTGGCTCGACACGAGGCACATTTCCCTATGCCAGGGCCGTATTTCCCCGCAAACACGATGGATCGACACGACCCATTTCCATCTCTACCAACCAGGAAAAAAACAAATTGGGCCGAGTGTAACTACCGGGTCAATCTGGCCCATCTCTAGTTTTCGATCCTATAAATAGATTAATTCTGATATCAGTTGTAATTCGCGTTAAAAAATTCCGAAGGAGAAGACGGAGAGAACGAAGAGATAAAAAAAAAATGGGAGTAATGGAGAAGTTGAAGATGTTCGTCGTTCAAGAACCAGTCGTAGCTGCTTCATGCATTATTGGCGGCATTGGTACTTCCTTCAAACCCTAATTTTCTTATCGATTCTTTCAATTATCGTGAATTACGCACTATTTACATGTTTCGTTGTTTCGCGATTGAGTGTTGATCATTTTCATGTATAATCTCTTGATGTTCTTCAATTAGCTGAAACTTCAGTGATTGATTATGTTTATCTAATCAGTTTTCGATAATCAGTGTTATGAAGTTACGGTTTATCAATTAGTTACGTTTTGGCTGAATTACTGACCGAATTTTGAGGAATTGAGGAGTGTTTTCATGATTGAAGCTAGATATCTGGAAATCTGATACGGATATCGTTAATTGAATTGTATTATTGTAATGCGTGATGTTGACGCGGAAGCTTGGTATGTGATAATCTGAGCTTCGAGGCACTAAATCGAATCGCTACGTTGATCAATGTTTTCTGATGATTAATGATGTAGAAGTTTCTGTGTTTAATTTGGTTGTCGGTGTGGTTTCGGATTGAGATTGAACAACAATGTCAGTGATCTCGAGATTGAGTTGTAATGTGTGATGTTGACGCAGAAGCTCGTTGGTTGAGCTGATTGTATTAGTAGCATTTGATTTTGGTATGTGATAATCAGAGCTTCAAGGCACTAAATCGAATCGCTACGTTGATCAATGTTTTCTGATGATTAATGATGTAGAAGTTTCTGAGTTTAATTTGGTTGTCGGTGTGGTTTCGGATTGAGATTGAACAACAATGTCAGTGATCTCGAGATTGAGTTGTAATGTGTGATGTTGACGCAGAAGCTCGTTGGTTGAGCTGATTTTATTAGTAGCATTTGATTTTGGTATGTGATAATCGGAGCTTCAAGGCACTAACTCGAATCGCTAGGTTGATCAATGTTTTCTGATGATTAATGTAGAAGTTTCTGAGTTCAGTTTGGTTATCGGTGTGGTTTCGGATTGAGATGAACAACAATGTCAGTGATCTCGAGATTGAGTTCGTGATGTGTGTCACTGACTAATTTTTGAGGGATTGATAAGTGTTTTATGATTGAAGTTAGATATCTGGATACTTTATACCTAATTCGTTAATTGTGTTGTAATGTGTTATGTGCTCGTTGGTTGAGCTGATTTTATTGTTAGTGTTTGATTTTGGCATGTGATAATCTGAGCTTCATGGCACTAAATCGAATCGCTACGTTGATCAATGTTTTCTGTTGATTAATGTAGAAGTTTCTGAGTTCAATTTGATTGTTGGTTTGGTTTTGTATTGAGATGCCAGTGATCTCCCGAATGAGCGGCGATGCGTGTTACTGCTAAAATTTTGAGGGATTGGGAAGTGTTTTATGATTGAAGCTAGATATCTGGATACGCTATATCTAATTCGTTGAAGCTCGTTAGTTGAGTTGATTGTATTGTTAGTATTTGATTTTGGCATTTGATAATCTGAGCTTCGAGGCACTAAATCGAATCGCTATGCTAATCAATGTTTTCTGATGATTAATGTAGAAGTTTCTGAGTTCAATTTTGTTTCGGATTGAGATTGAACAACAATGTCAGTGATCTCAAGATTGAGCGAAGGGATTGGTGGGGTGATGACTTAGTGTACATGAGTAACTGGTTAGGGTAGTGTGTATCAACGCGAATTTAATTGAACATTTGAAGTGTATAGAGTATAGAATTTGTACTGTTAGTCTGTTATGAAAGTCTTTTGCGGTATGAATGCAATGGAACTTCGAAAATATTTATTTGTGAATTTCGAAACAAACACATAGTATAGCGATTAGCGAAGGGAGTATACTGTAGTTTATCTGTTGGTTTTGAAGCCAATTGTGGAAGTATGATACATTGATGCATTGTGATTTGCGACAGTACTAATTCACTTTCATTTCTTGTGCCCTAGTATTTCATAAGGTTTGTTCCTAAATGGCTAAATATCAGGTTCCATACTCGAGATTCCAAAAAATCAGGTTCTATACTTAAGTTTGTGAAACCAACCCTAAACTCCCTTCATTTGTCTTGATTGTGAAGGGTAAATGGGGACGTAGACCTGTAGTATTTATACATAGGGTAATTTTAGTATTTCGCATCCTCACCATGAATTCTTAGGTAATCACTTCTGTTAAATGAGGGTAAAAGAAGTGAAAGGGAGCTACTCCGTATTTGTTTATGTAATTTCAAAAAAAGAAGGGGAAAATGAGGATACCTAGAACACGAGAAGTTATTGGTGCTAGTAGCTCGTGCACTGTGCTGAATGGAATTTCGTTTCTGTTATGGATTGTGTATTGTACTTACCTAGTTATTTGTCTTCTGCATAAAAACCGTCTGACCATTTTCTACTATCGTGATGCTCTAGGGCTTTTCCTGCCAGCAGTTGTGAGGCCCATGTTGGACTCGAGGCAATCAGCTAAGAAAGTACCTTCACCTGCTAAATAAAGTAAGTTTATACGGCACATTCTTAAATAGAAAGGGGATGATAAAATTGGGATGGAGGGGGTATATTTCCGTAATGCTTTTTACTCTGTATAACGAAACCCAGATGCACTGTTTGGGTACTTTCCTTGGCACTTAGCTCTTTTTACCTCGATAATTCATAGTGGGTCATGGCTATTTTTGGAGTACTTTGTACCACGAGTTAACGGTTTCTGGTTTTCATTTTTGCAGGTTGTTACTGGGAGAATGAGTAAAACTGCTTCTAAGGCATAGTGGATGTGAGTTATGATCTTTCTTATATCATCTTTGTGTTCTCTTTGTATACAAGACAAGCTCTTGTAGGAAATAAACTAATTTTGAAGCTATAATGTGAACTCCATTCCATGTTTACCCTCTGTAATATTGTAAACGAGGAATGCCGATTGTGCTCCATAAAGTTTCTAAAATTTAAATCATTTAGCGTTCTTCTTGTTTCATTTCCGCAGTTAATGTTCCTGAAATTCATTAGTGTCTATCTCTTGATCATTAATTCTCTGTCACAGTATCATTTATATCTATTAATCTTGAAAGATCTCTGCCGCTTGCACAGAAAGCTCCTCTGCACCTTCCATGTTTTCGTATTTGACTCGGTCAAAATATCTTTAGCTTACTCTTCTATTATTGTGAGAACTGATCTATGCCATTACTATGACTGTACTGAAACACATTACCCTAATGCCTCAAAGGTCCCTCATGTTAAGTACTTTACTCTATGAGTAGATGGAGGCCTTCATATATTCAGCTAAAGCTCGGGGAAGAGTTGCAGAGAAGTCGACTCTCTATTTGGTTAGTACTCTTCAGTCTTCACTTATTCAAGTTATAAAGATTGAAAGTGAAGTTAGAAGCAATACTTTGACACTACCCTAAGTCTCTAACTAACTAACCTCCATAGGCCGAATATGTTCGTCTTAAGATTAATCCAAGTTAAATAACCTCCTTGCATTGATGGAACAAATTTTTTGTTAGTCCTAGGCATTTTAGCTTTATCTCATCAGAGTAGCTTATATGATTCGTTTTAGGATTAAGATGGATATTTTCGTCTTAAAAAAGAATTTGTGCTACATGATAGTCGATAGATCATATTATAATTATTTTGGACGGTCCATATTTTTGGCCACTTTGGTTCGGCCCGATCTTGAACCAAACTGAATGGACCGTGGACTGAATTTATATAAAGAAAAATCTTCAAAGTGCAATTAATTAAAATTATCGAATACTGATATCAAACCTACATGATATCATGGTACCCCCTAATACGGAGTACGGGGTATCTTTTAGTCTATTTATGATAAACTCTATGAACTTTATTACTCGTAATCAATGAGAAACTCTAGATTTTTTTTTGAGTTTAAGAAAATGTATGAGGTAAAGGGATAATTAAATTATTAATGTAGATGGTCTAAGGTTGTGAATTGTGGTCCTTAACCCTTCTTCCGGCAACAAAAGCTGACCTTTTCCGATATCAATCCAAAAACTCATTAAATAGCTAGAATCTGAACAAATTACTACTCTTTAGGTTTATAAGCTCACAAGTAAGACTGATTACCTTCCTAAGTACATAGCTACAAGCTCTTCACTAATTTCACTCTGCATTTCACAATTCTAATTCAAAACAGCACCATAGGATCATACACAAAAAACCCACAAATTCATCTTAAAAATCACAAACTGCTGAAACAGCCCTCCTTTTACGATCAAAGCTTTGAATATCCATGTTGTTTTATTACCACACTGGTCACTAACCAAAGCGATCGAGGCTCTTTTGTGGGAGGGGAGAGGCAGGTAGATGGCTTTACATCGCATTTTTCTTTTCACTTTGTACGTCTTCTGGGGATTACTTGCTTAAATGTTCCATAGATAGCTGCCTGTTGCAAAGAAAAATAGGACACCCCACCTTTCAGTCTGTCGTCGTTCATAAATATAGCAAATTACTGTATATGTGCAGTAATGCACAGTAGACTTCACTAGAGCTGTTTTACAGTGATGGGATAAGTTTCGATAAGACAGTTTACCTTTGGTTCTTTGGGAATTTCCTACTATTTGAGTTATATTTGAAGTACTTCACTAGGCAACCTAAGTTTCCCGTCATTGAGTTATATTTGAAGTAACATACCTTTGGGATTTCAATGCTAGTGATAGGATTGTGGTAAATTCCTATCATACTGTTGTAAGATGTCGTGTTGTGATTGAATGGAGGTCACAAAACATTAAAGGAAATAACTATCTATGCCTTTAAGACCCATTTGGCTTGGGTATTAATTTTTGGATCATAGCCTAGGCAACCTAAGTTTCCCCGTCCTTGAGTTATATATGAAGTAATATACCTTTGGGATTTCGATGCTAGTGATAGGATTGTGGTAAATTCCTATCATACTATTGTGAGATGTCGTGTTGTGATTGAATGGAGGTCACATATGCTGAAACATTAAAGGAAATAAGTATCTATGTGCAAACCTAGTCTTAAAGACCCATTTGGCTTGCGTATTAGTTTTTGGATCATAGCCTAGGCAACCTAAGTTTCCCGTCGTTGAGTTATATTTGAAGAAACATACCTTTGGGATTTTGATGCTAGTGATAGGATTATGGTAAATTCCTATCGTACTTTTGTGAGATGTCGTGTTGTGATTGAATGTAGGCCACATATGTTGAAACATTAAAGGAAATATTATCTATGCGTAAACTCAGTCTTAAAGACCCATTTGGCTTGGGTATTAATTTTTGGATCATAGCCTAGGCAGCCTAAGTTTCCCGTCATTGAGTTATATATGAACATACCTTTGGGATTTCGATGCTAGTGATAGGATTGTGGTAAATTCCTATTGTACTTTTGTTAGATGCCGTGTTGTGATTGAATGGAGGTCACGAAACATTAAAGGAAATTATTATCTATGCCTGTGGAACCCATTTGGCTTGGGTATTAATTTTCTGATCATAGCCTAGGCAACCCAAGTTTCCCCGTTCTTGAGTTATATTTGAAGTAACATACCTTTGGGATTTCGGTGCTAGTGATAGGATTGTGGTAAATTCCTATCGTACTTTTGTGAGATATCGTGTTGTGATTGAATGGAGGTCACGAAACATTAAAGGAAATAATTATCTGTGCCTTTGAAACCCATTTGGCTCGGGTATCAATTTTTGGATCATAGCCTAGTCAACCTAAGTTTCCCCGTTCTTGAGTTATGTTTGAAGTAACATACCTTTGGGATTTCGGTGCTAGTGATAGGATTGTGGTAAATTCCTATCGTACTTTTGTGAGATGTCGTGTTGTGAATGAATGGAGATCACATATGTTGAAACATTAAAGGAAATAATTATCTATGTGTTGAAGTAACATACCTTTGGGATTTCGGTGCTAGTGATAGGATTGTGGTAAATTCCTATCGTACTTTTGTGAGATGTCGTGTTGTGATTGGATGGAGGTCACGAAACATTAAAGGAAATAATTATCTATGCCTTTAAAACCCATTTGGCTTGGGTATTAATTTTTGGATCATAGCCTAGGCAACCTAAGTTTCCCCGTCCTTGAGTTATATTTGAAGTAACATACCTTTGGGATTTCGATGCTAGTGATAGGATTGTGGTAAATTCCTATCGTACTTTTGTGAGATGTTGTGTTGTGAATGAATGGAGATCACATATGTTGAAACATTAAAGGAAATAATTATCTATGTGTAAACCCAATCTTAAAGACTTATTTGGCTTAGGTATTAATTTTTGTATCATAGCCTAGGCAACTAAGTTTCCCGTCCTTGAGTTATATTTGAAGTAACATACCTTTAGGATTGTGGTAAATTCCTATCGTACTTTTGTGAGATGTCGTGTTATGATTGAATGGAGGTCACATACTCCGTATGTTGAAACATTAAAGGAAATAATCATCTATGCGACCAGTCTTAAAGATCCATTTGGCTTGGGTATTAGTTTTTGGATCATGGCTTAGGCAACATAAGTTTCCCGATATTGAGTTATATTTGAAGTAACATACCTTTGGGATTTCAATGCTAGTGATAGGATTGTGGTAAATTCCTATAGTACTTTTGTGAGATGTCGTGTTGTGATTGAATGTTGGTAATGAAACATTAGAGGAAATAATTATCTATGCCTTTAAGACCCATTTGGCTTGGGTATTAATTTTTGGATCATAGCCTAGGCAACCTAAGTTCCCCCATTCTTGGTTATATTTGAAGTAACAAAGTAACATACTTTTGGGATTTCGGTGCTAGTGATAGGATTGTGGTAAATTCCTATCGTACTATTGTGAGATGTCGTGTTGTGATTGAATGGAGGTCGCATATGTTGAAACATTCAAGGAAAGAATTATCTATGCGTAAAACAAATGACCCATTTGGCTTAGGTATTAATTTTTGGATCCTAGACTAGGCAACCAAAATTTCCCCGTCCTTGAGTTATATTTGAAGTAACATACCTTGGGATTTCGAAGCTAGTGATAGGATTGTGGTAAATTCCTATCGTACTTTTGTGAGATGTCGTGTCGTGGTGGAATGTAGGTCACATATGTTGAAACGTTAAAGAACATAATTATCTATGCGTAAACCCACTTCTTAAAGACCCATTTGGCTTGGGTATTAATTTTTGGATCATAGCCTAGGCAACCAAAATTTTCCCATCCTTGAGTTATATTTGAAGTAACATACCTTTGGATTTTGATGCTAGTGATAGGATTGTGGTAAATTCCTATCATACTTTTGTGAGATGTCCTGTCGTGATGGAATGTAGGTCACATATGTTGAAACATTAAAGGAAATAATTATCTGTGCATAAACCCAGTCTTAAAGACACATTTGACTTGGGTATTAATTTTTGGATCATTGTCTAGGCAACCTAAGCTTCGCCATTCTTGAGTTATATTTGAAGCAACATACCTTTGAGATTTCAATGCTAGTGATAGGATTGTGGTAAATTCTTATCGTACTTTTGTCAGATGTCATGTTGTGATTGAATGGAGGCCACATATGTTGAAACATTAAAGGAAATAATTATCTATGCTTAAACCAAGCCATAAAGACCTATTTGGCTTGAGTATTAATTTTTGGATCATAGCCCAGATAACCTAAGTTTCCCAGTCCTTGAGCTATATTTGAAGTAACATACCTTTGAGATTTCGATGCTAGTGATAGGATTGTGGTAAATTCCTATCTTACTTTTGAGAGATATCGTGTTGTGATTGAATGAAGGTCACATATGTTGAAACATTGAAGGAAATAACTATCTATGCGTAAACCCAGTCCTAAAGACCCATTTGGCTTGGGTATTAATTTTTGGATCATAGCCTAGGCAACCTAAGTTTCTCATCCTTGGGTTATATTTGAAGTATTATACCTTTGGGATTTTGATGCTAGTGATAGGATTGTGGTAAATTCCTATCGTACTTTTGTGAGATGTCGTGTTGGGATGGAGGTCACGAAACATTAAAGGAAATAATTATCTATGCCTTTAAGACCCATTTGACTTGGGTATTAATTTTTGGATCATAGCCTAGGCAACCTAAGTATTCCCGTCCGTGAGTTATATTTGAAGTTCGATGCTAGTAATAGGATTGTCGTAATTCCTATCGCACTTTTGTGAGATGTCGTTAATGGAGGTCATTTATGTCGAAACATTAAAGAAATATAATTAGTATGAGTCTGCTTTTAATTCCTTTGAGATAATGTGTTCATAAATTTAATCTCTAAAAATTTTATTTTCAAAAAGTATTTTAATGATGGTTTTATTTTTATGTTTATTTATGGATAAGTTAAACCCTTTTGGAGAAAGTTTTATTTTAGCCCTTTTGTAAAGAGTATACTTTGTATTAACTGACCATTTCTTTTATTAAAATATAGTTCATCAGTGTATTTTATTTCCATCATTGTATTGCTTTAGTATTTATAGAGGATTAAGTAGATGGGGTGAAACTTTTAAACTTTATGATGAAGGCATGGGTTTTTTTCACTGTGAGAACAATAATCCTTGTAATTAGCTTAAGCCAATAAGAATTAAGACTTTAAAGCAAAGCAATCAAGTTATGATTGCATTATGGAATTATGAACCATAAACCACCTTGATGATGAGTTGACATAGACTAATTGATCGCCTGTTTATATATAGTGCCTAATTGACCTTTCTTCTACAGTTTGTTACTCTGTTTAGTACAGTATTCTCCAATGTGTCATCATGTAGGTCACCATTACGTGATCGTGTAGACTTTTATGGTTTAGGAACTTTGGATACTGATTAACCCATTAGTCACCAGCCACCCCATACTTTATGGGTTAGTTTTCTCTTCGACTCCTTCCCCTTCTTTAAGATGTTCGACTTTGATTTTTGGAAGAAATTGAGAATATGTGGAGGAAAATGGAGTATAGAAAAAGTGTGAGGCAACCGAAAATGAGGGCTAATTCTTGTTTATGACGACACTATCCGTCGTAACCTTAAGACGGGTCTAAGTAATACACCAAATCACATGGAAAGCGGTCTTGGAAGTGGCAAATGTTGTCTTTATTAGGCAGGTTTATGATGGATACTCCGTCTTAAGCAAGACCAACTGAAAAATGAGAAACACAAACCATATAGTACCAAAAAGGAACGTAGAACATCTTAATGAATGTTCTAAAACGGGATTGAAAAACATCTGTAAGACTGAGGATAGGAGGTACTTTTTTTCCACAAAAATGTCTCCCCTTTTCATAGTCAAGATATATCCACCATTCCACCCTTTTAACTTATTCCTCCTAAATAATGAAAAGCGAAGCACATGGGTTTTTGGTTCGAGAATGGAATGGATTAACTTTAGAAGTTAGAACTCCATACTTGTCATATTTGTTTGGTTTGATGATGGGGTGGATTGTAGATACATGTGAGGGGGATGATGAAGTTAATCATGGGTGAGACGATAATATGAGGATTCCAAATTTTCAAGAGTTAAAAGGTAGATTTTGAATCCCTTCGGTTTCTAATTCCATTACAAATGGGTTCAACCAAATGCCTAAAAGAAATGGAACTACGTCAGAATTCATTCCAAATGCTCCAACCAAACACCTTCTAAATGACTACAACCATAATCACATCATAGTCGAACATGCCAAAATCAATAACACATTTTGGTGAACATTAAAATGCAATAATAAGATCGCGAATTAATTTCTAACGGAAAACCAAAATTCTTGTTAGTCCTTGTTTGTAAATTATGGTAGAATAGAATATAATGTCTTAGTTCATTCCGTGCAATTTTCATTAAAGGTCATCCCAGAACAAATTTCTCTATTTTTGTTAATAAAAAGGGTACAAACAAGTTATGACCCCATACAATCTTCATTGTTCATCCAAAATGAACTTTATGTTATTAATTAGAAGGGGTACAAGTGTACAATCGTACAAATAAATTGTGACCCCATACAATTTTCATTAAAGTTCATCCGAAAACCAACTTCTTTTATGTTATTAATAGAGAATCGATATCTACTACCTTCTCCGTTCAACCTTCTCTAGATAGCAATTTAAGGGGTAAAAATAAGTTATGATCCCATATCCCCTAGTTTGTGGGACTCTTTGATCTGCATAATAGTGTTCTTTATCGTATTGTAAAACCGTGTTCATTCTACTAGCATTTTTCTTTCAAAATCTTGCTCATTTGAGTTTCGACTTAGGCTCAGCCACCCCAAAATTGACAGAAACATAGTATTAAAAAAAAGTAGATATCCTGAGAAACGGTTTTACAATAATTGTATTGTAAGACTGATACTACCTCGGTTTTTAATGTTTGCCCCCATTTGATTAATATATGGGTGA
This sequence comes from Agrostemma githago, assembly GCA_958450325.1. Classification (NCBI taxonomy): domain Eukaryota; kingdom Viridiplantae; phylum Streptophyta; class Magnoliopsida; order Caryophyllales; family Caryophyllaceae; genus Agrostemma; species Agrostemma githago. The sequence continues at coordinate 79,498,236 of OY288241.1, read as the reverse complement.
AGTATTATATTGAAAGAGGACAAACATTAAAAATCGGAGTGAGTATGTCTCGCAACACAATTACTTTGAGACCGTCACACAGGAGAATTTACGAAAAAAAACAAAGTAAAACTGCACATATGTGACGAACATACCCAAAAAGGAGACTTAAAACGACCCAACTGTCCTCTCTTCCTGTGCACCCTTCCTACCATCACAGTAGCACCACCATTACAACATCCACCACACACATCATCAGACAAACTTGAAAAGACCAAACTACCCTCACAAACCTCACCACCTTTCTTCCTCCACGACCCAAACAACCCTCTATCCAAAAGACCCTTCTCAGGACTACTTCCCCCACTCCCTCCAAAACTCACTTCCCCATCAAACGACTTCCTCCTTTTCCGAAGAAACCGAAACGAAGACGATCCCAGAATAGACCTCCCTAAGGAATAAGGACCCTCTAGAACTGTAGTTGGGGAGGGTGTTTTGGTAAATTTGTTCTCATTGAGGAGTCTAGGAGGTAACTCTAAGCATTTGATTAGGGTATGGTGAGACGAAGGTAAGGCTAGTGTGAGACATGGTAAGGGTTTGCCTGGCTCTTGCTCCCAACTGAAGGGCACCGAAGCTGAGGTATGGAGTGGTGTTATGGTACATGAATGTGGGTATTGTAGGGGTTTCAGGTTCAGGAGTGAGGTTAGCTGGAGCTGGGGTGGTTCGGTGTTTGGTTCGGTTTCAGGTTCGGATGCCATGGAAATGTAGGTGTAGGTGTAGGGTGTGAAGGTGTAGAAAGGGGAAGTTTGAGACAGTGTGACAGTGTGTGATTGAAGAGGGTGTTGTGGTTGTTTATAGAAGTGTATGACTCTGGGTGTGTGTTGTCTTTCTTTATAGCATGTCTTTTTCGTTGTTTATTATTAATAGAAAAAATAAGTCTCTCTTATGATGGATATATCTGTCCTAAATCGATAATGAATGAAATAATATCACTTTGGTTTAAGAAAAATATTCCTAAGAATTAGCACATAGATTATCTTTATCTAGTCAACTGGATATTGCTTGACCCGTCACAAGTTTGTGGCGGATATTCCCGTCACAAATAAGATTCGTGGTAGTCTAGTTAGTAGTAGTAAAAGTAGTGATAATGGAGGATTAGGAGACGACTGTCTAGGAGACTATGACACTTTAGGATTAATCTACTTTTTTTTGCCTTTGGAATAGAGAAAACTACATTTGCTTTTAATGGAACTATTTGTACCTATCTAATAATGTGATGGAGTACTACAATTATTGTGAATTTTGTGAATATGATGGAGCGTTTAGATAAACACGCAAATTCTTGTTTAAGACAGGTATATCCGTCTTAAATGTATGACGGGTTAAATAGTTGAGATAAAGACAAAGATAACATATTTTTGGAAAGGTAGAAGTTTTGTCATATACTCCGTACATGCAAATGGAGTGTTATTTGACCCGTTATAAATTTAGGATGGATAACTCATCTCAAGGGAGACATAATTAATGAGATAAACATGGTTACGTATTTTGGTAACAGATAACTCGTCACAAGGGAGATATAATTAATGAGATAAGCATGGTTACGTATTTTGGTGAATTCTAGTGAATATAGGAGGGTAGTAACTCCTAATGTTCTCTTCTTCCCCGCTTCAGTTTAGTTAAGTTTGACTCATTCATGACTCAACTTGTTAAATTTAGTCCAATTAATTTTCGCTAGTTTTGGTCTCTCAAAGTCTCGATCACCTCAGCTTTATTCAGTTCAATCTAGTTAAATTCATTCTCATAAACTCTATACTCTACTGACGATGTCTTAGCCTAGTGGTTAACACTATGTGCTCTGAGACTGCAGTTTCGGATCTCTTCCTCCTATATTGTAATGTGACTAGCTGCACCTTTCGTTGAACAAACAAATTAAACTCTATACTCTCAGAGTCCCCAGTTTAATTTTTCAGGCTACTATTAATTTCAACTTTATTCGGTTAAAAATGTATATGCATATCAAAAAAACTAATTTCACTCTTTTCATTGAGGCATCAAGGCCACGACACGGGTCATTCTTGCCTGTTATTAGATCTCTCGTAAAACAGGTTCATTATAATTTTATTGTGAGATTTCTTATATAGAAGATGAATAACTTCCTATATGATATTTCTCACAATAAAATTATCTTAAAATCGTCTCATAAAAAATTTACCTACTCACAATAATGAAACTCAATTTTGCAACTTCACCTTAATAATAATGTTGGTTTTTAGTGGAGTAGTGAGCTGAATGTCGCATGACTGCATGAGAAGATAGATTTGTCGATTTGCTCTCATGTGTATAAATAAGTTTGGGGCATTACTTTTTCAATTGACAAGAATCCAATTATATTGGTGTTGTAAATTAGTGGAACCTAAACTTATCATTCAGCCCAAAATTTGTCTATACTCTTGTTTTTTATTTTTATCTAGAGTTGCTTGTTGTTTCTTCATGTCAAAGGCCTAGATTTTAGTAATGGATTTTATTGTCGTGACTTTATTTTGCTTGTCTTTTCTGATCACCCTATGTCGGTCCACATAATAGTTTCTCCGCACCTTCACTATGTGGTTACGCCAGATTTTTGTTGCATTCTAATTATTGGACTTTTAAAAACAACTAAATTAATAAATAAAATAAAAATTGTTGATCGTAAATGGAGTGATGAAAGTTACTTGATAATCACAAATTCTGATCTGGGGCGAATAAATCCGTTATAAATTTGTTATTAATCAAATGCAGAGTATTATCCATATGTATTGATAAAGACAAGTCATTTGTTATCCCTAAGTCACATATACGTTATATTTGACATGTTTATAAATTTGTAGCAGATGTATTGATTAGAACTTAGAAGGGAGATTTACTACTCCCTCCATTCATATCCACTTGTCACATATTCCTCTTTAGTTCATTCAAATCCACTTATCACATTTCCTTTTTGGTCAATCATTATGACACTTTTACCCTTATTTATTCTTCTTTATCCTTCTTATGACCCACCTTATATCCTTCTTATTGTACTTTAATAATTTTATATTCATCTCCTAAATACTTGTGCAAAAAGCATATGTGACAAGTGGATATGAATGGAGGGAGTACTTCATATAGAGTAATTGGTGACTTTTCTTTTAGTTATTGTCTTTCATGAGATGAGAAACGTGATTCGAGTGTTTCTTTAGGGTGTGTTTTGAATTTTGATACACCAAATACACACATTTTTAATGCTGAACTTATAGGGTTGGTTTTCTCTTTAGTACTCCCTCCGTTCCAATGAATTGTTTGCCTTTGTTTTTGGCACCAAGGGTAAGACATCCAATGAGGAAGTGACATGTGGAACAAAACTCGTGAGAAGGGTCAAATTACATATAAAAAGTATTCATAAAATAGAAAGGTAAACAATTCATTGAGACGTCCCAATATAAAATAGACAAACAATTCATTGGGACGGAGGGAGTAGTTCATATGGTTTCATAAGAGGATTACTCGATTAAAGTCTTGTTCTTTTGAGTTGAATAAAGCTTAGTTGAACTAAAGTGAGCTGAAGTGACTGACTGATTATAAGTTTATAGTTAATTGAAATTGATTATTGTATCGAGCTTGAATGACCTAAAAAAACAAGACATAAATGACATCCACGACTAGCGGCTCAAAACTAAGTTCATTTACGCGAAAAAGGCTGCACTAGATGTCTTAACCTAGTGCTACTAGGTATCCTGAGAGCTAAGACAATAGTTTCTCTTTTCTAATCTCTCCGTTCCAACCATTTGTATCCATTTGCTTTATGCACGTATGTCGATACTCGTTTTCTTTTGTCTATATCTTTAGTTATGTAATACTAAAAGTTATAAAAATTTGATATTCATAATATATTCGATTAGACGATTTAAACAAGATCCCACATGAATACATTTTATATCTTATATATTAGAAGTTATATCGAAAATTCATCATATTTATAAATAGTATCAAAAAAACAAATGTATACAATTCGTTGGAACGGAGTGAGTATATTTTAATGCGACTAAGTATGCGCTTCGTTAAACCAAAAAAGGTTGCCATATACTGTAACTCTTGTAAGTTATAATGGGTCCATAATTGGTCGTGTGCATACAAAGCCCATTGTAAGTTCGGTTTGATCCATTATTCACATAGTAGAACTAAGAACATGATGATGATGACGGCCTGCAATGACGCATGTGTCACCTTCGTCATTCTAGTGGGTCAAAATGTGGCCTAGTAAACCTGTAAGGATGGGCTTTATTTGGAACTCAATAATAGGATTCTAATTTCTAGTTCCCATATCTAACTCCACCACTAGTCCATTATTATAGCCCCCTCCATTTACAGAAAAAATAATTGATGGAATTTTGGTTAGTCTTGTACCACCTCCCTACTTAATCTTCCCTTTTTTTTTCGGTGATGGGGAATCCGCAGTCGCTACCTTGGGTAGTTTGGTACGGTTATTTATTTTCTTTTTGAATTGTAGTAATAGTCATTTGTTACGGAATACTCCCTCCATTCAAATCCAAACTATACATTTTTTTTTTGACACTATTCACAACTAAAGAGAATCTTTGATATTTTTGACAATCTATAAGACAAAATATAGTTATGTAGGATCTTGTTCGATTCATCTCTTTGAGTAGGTCAAGAATATCAAATTTTTATAATTTTTGCTAACGTAAACTGAAAGATATCGACGGTGTAAAACGTGCCTCGACAAATGTGCAAAAGAGAAATGTGTAATTTGGATTTGAATGGAGGGAGTATTATTTTTATTTAGTACAAGTATGTTTTATGGACCATTTCTTATGTGATACTTCCTCTGATTCGTTGGAATTGCAACATATTCCTTTTAGGATAGTTCCACTAGAATTGTCACATTTCTATAATGGACATGTTTTTGTTAGTGAGAATGTTTTACTTTATTAGTGAAGTACACTATCCACACTCACAAAGTCACAAGTCACAACCTTATTCAATGTGCAAAAGACAAATGTTGCAATTTCAAAGAATCAGAGAGAATAGTGTTTTGTATGGTCCAAAATTACTCATTTTTTTCGCAACTACTTTTTACCGTCGGCGCTTTACTTCTTACCGTCGGCGTTAATTACGTGAAATGACGACTTTGCCCTTACTATTTATTCTCAAAATAATATTACTTTTACATTTTATAGATTATAATTTTTTTTTAAAACTCGATAATAAAACCGTCTTTTTCGATTATCGTAATAAACCAAAACCGACTTCCTATATAGTTAATTACGCAAAATGACGAATTCTCCTTTGCAATTAATTCTCGAAATATTATCACATTTACATTTTATAGAATATCGGTTTATTAGAACTCGATCATAAAACCGTTTTTTCAATTATTGTTACGCCTCCGATTTTAAACAGTTAATTAGATTAATTAACGACTTAATACAATTTAATAAACATAATTAACAAATACGAGTAATATGCAAATTAAATCCTAATTAATCTACGACAAGTCGACAATCAAGATTTATTATACAGATCAATGCAAATTAAAATAAAAAAAAAATCCGGAAATGGGTCAGGTCAATTGGGTTTTTCGTCCCACCTAAGGGTCGTATTATTTTCTCTATAATACTTGAAAGTTTTGAGAAATAATTTAAGTATAATATAAATCTTCCAATGATATGAGACATGAAATATAAGGTGGTGAAATTGGTTACATTAATAATATTTCATACAAACGGCCCGGGTTCGAATCCTTTTGTTCGCACATTTTCCTTTTGAAAAAATAATTAAAATTCACAAAATTATGCAATTAACAAGGATCGAACCCCAGACCTATTGAATAGGAGGCAAATGACCAAACCACTACATCACCATCAACAAACTGATATTTCAAGTGGCTGAAAACTATATTAAAAGACAAAAAAAACCCAAAAAAATGGGGGAGTCGAAGAATTTCTTTGACTCGCGGATGGGGGAGTCGAAAAAAATCTTCGACTCCCCCATCTGCGAGTCGAAGAAATTTTTCGACTCCCCCATCTACGAGTCGAAGAAATTCTTCGACTCCCGATGGTGATGTAGTGGTTTGGTCATTTGCCTCCTATTCAATAGGTCTGGGGTTCGATCCTTGTTAATTGCATAATTTTGTAAATTTTAATTATTTTTTTAAAAGGCAAATTTCAAGAGGATTCGAACCCGGGTCATTTGTATGAAATGTTATCAATGTAACCAATTTCACCACCTTATACTTCATGTCTCATACCATTGGATGATTTACATTATACTTAAATTACGTTTATTAAATTGTATTAAGTCGTTAATTAATCTAATTAACTGTTTAAAATCGGAGGCGTAACAATAATCGAAAAAACGGTTTTATTATCGAGTTTTAATAAATCGATACTCTATAAAATGTAAATGTAATAATATTTCGAGAATTAATTGCAAAGGAGAACTTGTCATTTTGCGTAATTAACTATATAGGGAGTCGGTTTTGATTTATTACGATAATCGAAAAAGACGGTTTTGTTATCGAGTTTTAATAAATCGATAATCTATAATTAAAATGTAAAAGTAATATTATTTTGAAAATAAATAGCAAGGACAAAGTCGTCATTTCACGTAATTAATGCCGACGGTAAGAAGTAAAGCGCCGACGGTAAAAAGTAGTCCCCATTTTTTTCCATGAAAAATTATCATATCGAATCGTCCTATAATATAATATAGGTTCAATAAAGAATAATAAAAAATTTAAAAAGAATAATCCAAAATTAAAAAGGGAAGGTTATCAATTTAAAAGGTGAATTATTTTGTTAAATGTTTGGCACTTACGGCCTTTTTAGAAAGTGGGCTAGTTTGATATAACAATTTGTGTTTTTTCTTTCGTCGGTTTATGTCGAAAACAATAAATAACCACGTTACCCACAAATGAACTATATACCATTTGATCCCAATAATTAATTAGTCATTGTAAAAAATGTTTTGCGGAGATTTTGTACGAAGGGAATCCTTTTTTTTTTTGGATATTTACCACTTTAAAATCCAAATTGGAGAAGAATACCCTCCTTGGATTCCCGTTTATTAAAACTATTTTCCATTTATTTTTGTTTCTAATTGGTCAGGGGTCCTTTTCTCGTGGAAAAATATTATTGATGGAGAAAGCGGAAATACTCATATACTAATTGACCAAGTTACTAGTCCATAAAAATTTAGTAAGAATCACCAAAATATGTCAATAAACAACCAAAAAAAAAAGTTGAAAAGAAAACAACACCAAGAAAAACAAAAGCCAGCATGAAAGGCAATAACATAACACGAAAAGAAGAGTCACCAAAATCTTGTGCTAAAACACAAACACACTTGTGCAGTTGTGCTGGAGTGGAGCATCAGGCATCCACATGTGAATAGTCCAACAATCTGGGGAATAAAGGAGCCCACTTTATTAATTATTTAAAGACATTATATGATCCTCTCTCATGTTTCTCCACGTGACATGCCACCCCCACATTTTATTTATAACCAACAAGTACGGAGTACTACCTTGTACGGAGTATTTACCTTTACCATGTACGGAACCCATACAAAATCTTAGTCACTCCGTTTCAACCATTTGTATACATTTGGTTTTTTAACACTATTTATAAGTGATGAGAATCTTCAATGTAATTTCTAATATATAAGATAAAAGATAGTTATGTGAGATCTTGTTTAAATTCTTTAATAAAATACATTATGAATATCAATTTTTCATAATTTTTAGTAACACGTAATTAACTATATAGACAAAAGAAAACGAGTATCGACGTACGTGCATAAAGCAAACGTATACAAATGGTTGGAACAGAGGGAGTACTCACTACCGAGTAAAACATAGTAATATATCTAAACATATTACTCCCTTTGAGTTTCTAACATTGTCCCATTTATTTTTTGGATGAAAAATAAGGAAGGGAAAATGAGTGGTTAAAAAAGGAAGGAAAAAGAGAGAGAAATGAGTGGTTGAATGTGAATGGGTAAAAGATCAAATTCAACCCAAAAAGGAAAATGAGTCAATGTTAGAAACTCTGAGGAAGTACTATATTAGTCCGTTTTATAACCCACTTTCTTATTTGTAAGCTGTAACCGGTCAAATATAAATCTATGTATATAAATAAAGATATATGGGGTAATATTTGAGTAATATTTTCTACTGCCTCCCCTTCTCAATGATCCACATTACTTTTGGTAAGAAATTAAGAATGTGAAATGTAAGGAGGAAAATGAACGGGATAAAATAAAGTGGGGTCACAAATAATGAAAAATCACAAAAGTTTTATAATACGGAGTACTTTCTAAGAAAGAAAGTGGAACATCTTGGTGAAATTTCCTAAAACGAAAATGTAAAACATCTCAATGGAGATGAATTTCTTTTAGGTATTGTAATTTTCTATTAAGTACTTATATGATGTGAGCAATATTGGACGTGTTCAGGCCGGTTCATTAAATTTGGAGGCCATGTTTCAACTTCAATATGGAGACCCTTAGTATCGTACAGTAGTATAAAGTTCTCAAATGCACTAAGATGATTTGAACCCACGCCCTTTATGTAAATGACATGCATCTTATTCATTACACCACATTAATACATATTGAGGCCCTCACTTGTTTGGGCCGACCCTGGACGTGTTATTGATTTGTGATTGAGATATCCGTCACAAGGGAGATTTAGGATCTTTTCTTTTCAACTTCTTTCAAACCATTTTCGTCCAGTTCAGCCTACTTTAGTTCAGTTTAGTTAAGTTCAGCTCATTTTAGTCCAGTTTAGCTCACCTCAGTCCAAAAAAACAAGGTCTTAGATTGTATTCTTCAAACTTATTTTCAGTTCGGATCATTAAATTCATCGTTATTAAGTATAGTTAAGTTAATTTAGTTTTTCTTCATCAATTCACTTCACTCAGTTCATTTTAATTTAGTTAAGATTCATTAAGTTAAAATTAAGTTATATTAAATCACTTTCGTTTAAATTCAATTTGATCTCTTCCAACCAGAAAGAACGACGGCTTCCTCTATAAAATTAATGCTTTTGAGGTTAAACATGAAACTTTTGCAACATGAAATAAATGTATAAAGTTGCTACTATTTTTTCCCAATTTTGTTGGTGCAGCTACCCTTAACGTAATTTGAGTCAATTCGCAACATGCTAGGGTAAATTGAAAGGATAACAAAAATATGTGTTCAGTTTCATGACACGAACAATTCATACAGTACCGTGTACTTCCTCCCCGTGTTATTTTCTTTACCTTTACTTTCCACGACACTAAAAAAAATTTACAGCATCGAGTACAAATTTTTGTTTTTGACGGTTATATTTATCATAAATTTGCGACAAGTCAAATATTTTTTATATAGGTTGATTTTGTCTTATTAAAGCATGTAAGGATATTTAATTAATTATTGTATTTTTTTACTGTGTAGTTGTTATAATTGGATAATTGGATGACGATTAACACTACTCATTAAACTTATTCCTAAATCATAATGGTAAAAAAAAACACCTCAAAGTTAAATAAAAATAGAATTATAGAGTTTGTCTTTCAACTTCATTGCATTTTCAAAATCACATTTTCTTTTATTAAGATAACGACGATCTTAAATCCATCGCCATAATATATCCTTTTCCCAAACGATTGATTACATATTTCAACTAATTAACTGAAGGAGGTGTTTGGTTGAAGATTTGGAATGAACTGGTATGATTAACTTCATTCCCGTGTTTGATTGAAACATTCTGGTATGATGTTAGATACTTGATAGATTCTAACTTCGTTCCAATCCTTCAAAATTTTATACTCACCGCTTCCACCTTAGAGTATGATAATTTTGTTTTTTGTCAATTTTTTTCAGTTCAGTTTATTCTAGTCCAGTCCAGTCCAATTCAGCCCTAGGAGATTTATTTTGTCTCAAAACTTCACCAGTTAACCTCGGTTTAAATCAGCCTATCTCAGTCCAAAAAAACACGACCTAAACCAATAAATTGAGTTCTAGAAGTATAATACGAGGTTCTTATCATTTTCATTTCAATTTATTGAATCAAACGATCTTCAAACTATACCGAACCACATAAAATAAAATTATCTACAAATAAATTGTGTAAAATACGCGTGGAGTGGACCTAACTTAACTTTTTGTCACTTTCTTTCATTTAATAATTGCAAATTTCTGGTGTAACTGTGTAAAACTAAGATACTTGCATGAAGAGGGCAATTACGTAACTATCATATTAATATACATTCGTTACACTTACACTATCCCATATAAAACCCTTACATACAACGTTACACTTTCCTACAACTAGTAAAACATAAACTTATAACCTACCACATTTAACACTACACCTCCTCCCCTACATTTCTCCCTTAAACCCACCAAATGGAGAAACCTCGATCTGAACAACCCGACCTGAATAAATCCCCGGGATCCGGGACCAGACACCCGGTATACCACGGGGTCCGGAAAAGACGGTGGGGTAAATGGGTATCCGAGATCCGAGAACCCAAGAAAAAAAGTCGGATTTGGCTCGGGTCATTTCCTGTCCCTGAGATGGCCGCCCGAGCCTATGATGTCGCGGCTCATTGCTTAAAGGGTTGTAAAGCTCAATTGAACTTTCCCGAGGAAATCCAGCTTTTGCCGAGGCCCATTTCTCGTAATGCTAGAGATATACAAGAAGCCGCCACAAAAGCGGCTCATATGGTGGTTCGTGAGAAATTAAGCGATTGTCGACCGTCTGATCGAGATGATCATGATCATGATCATGATCATGATGATAATAATGGTGTTGATGATTTTTGGAGGGAAATTGAGTTGCCTGAATTAATGGATAATAAGAAAAATAATAATAATGGTGGTAATATTGGTGGGAATTATGTGCACATGGAATACTATAATTTTGGTGAGTTTTATGTGTAGTTGAAATTCATCCTTTTGGGGGTGTTTTTTCAGTTTTCCGTCATATTGCTACAACGGGCGAAATATTAGTCGCTTAATGAGGTGAAAGACAGAACATTTCTTCTAGGGAAAAACGATATTTTTGTCTTTTTTTTCTCTCTAAATCGTTAAATATTTGACCCGTTACAACAATATGGTTGTTAATATCTTCGTCACAAAGAAGAATTTGAGTTTTAGTAAAAGGGAATCAATCATAAAGACGAGACGATTATGATGCTAACAGAATTTGAAACTGGTGGGTGACATGGTTAGCATTTGAATGTTCTTGTGGTTAGCTTGTTTGATGCAATCTTTTTGGCTATTAAGTAAGACCGTTTAATTTGGAAGTGTGAAATTCGTTTTAAGTCCACAATAGTACTTTCCGAATCTCTGAAATTTCCGATTTTTTAATGTATTTTTTTTAATGTATATGAAAAATATTTTGTATTTCCGATTCAGAGAAAGTACTGCGTATTAAATAAGAATTTGTATATCTCCAGTGACGATGCTACTTAATTAGATTATTATTGGAGAAAGTTGCATTGTCAATTGGTCATCGTCAAGGAGTACTAATCTATTTCATGTACATCATCACATTGCGTTATTTTATGATGTTTATTTGTACTACATATCATCTTGTTTTCATGTGCATATTTCACATTCGATACTCTTTTATAGAATCGTGTTGTAGTTATTATAGGATATAAGCATGGAGTATCGCATATTTTCATATCATAGTTGCTATTTTTGGTGTGCTCTGGGTAAACTCTCAGATATACACAATAGTCTGAAAATCATGCGCACTAGGTAAGTCACCTTTAGGGCGACATGTTCGAAGTCTAGAAGGCATAGCCTCAATTCAAGTCATACAACTCCCACAAGATCGCTCTTGCAAGGGAGCTTGAACCTGAAACCCTTGGGACGGTAGCAACAAATTTTAACCGCTAAACCTCACCCTTGCAGAATAGATTCTGTTGTTTGCAAGTAATTCTTGTGTACAAGTCCCTTCAACAATTCAAATGACATGTGAAATATTGTATATGCGTGAATATTTTGTTACGAGTATTATAAAGAAATTTACAGTAAATATGTAAAACTAATTTGATTTATATATACTCCGTTAATATGTACTCCCTCTGTTCAAGTCCAACCTTCTCTTTTCTCTTTTTGACATTATTCACAATCAAGGAGAACTTTCGATATTCACAACAATCTATTAGAGAAAATATATTCATGATAGAACTTGTTTGATTCGTCTTTAAAAGTACATTATTAATATCCAATTTCCATAATTTTTACTAATGTGTTACGAAATATATTAAAGATACAAAATGCGCGCTGTCAAACGTGAAAAAGCAAAAGAAAAAGCTTCTTTTAAGCTTGGACCTGAACAAAGGGAGTATGATACAGAGTATTTGACTTGTTATTAAGCTTGGACCTGAACAGAGGGAGTATGATACAGAGTATTTGACTTGTTATAACAATACGACAATTAAATTGTTTCAAACGTCAGTTTCCTAATCATATCGAGTACCCTAGAAAGAAAGGCATCTGGATGTGATATTGACCTAAAGTAGGAGCAATAGCACATAAACCACAAATAACAAATAATTAGTAGTCCGTACTAAATTGGTATCAAATGATCAACGTGACTCATAATTTCGTATGTCAACTTTTAGCTGTTCTCTGCTTCTTTTAAGGTTGAGGCCATTATTCATTACTCCTACTATCTATTTAGTCATTTATCATATGTTATGTTTTATGTATAATCTCATTCATGTGTTCTTTTATATTAATTGTGAAAGTTATTTATTAAAGGATAACAAATGAACGAGACGATGGAGTATATTTTAAAATACGGAATAATTTACTCTCTTTTAGATACAAGAATGAGGGGTCGTTAATCATGGAAAGTAGAACTTCGCATGAATTGATAAATTGTGATGCTGGTTGGTTGCCCACTCCCCGGAAATTGCCACTTTCCAGGAATTGTCACTTAGGTGTGTAGAACTTTCCGCATGAAGTTATTTCCCACATGACAACCAAACAATATTTTTGCAAATCCCATGAAATACAAGTTCACGTGAATTCAAGTTCCCGGTAGCTCATCTTCTCATAGTGAACCAAACGAGTCCTGAGTGTATTAAGGTTCATGGAGTCACGGTTGTATTGAGCATTCCGTCACACAAATTTATGACTAATTATCAGTATTGTGGGCAGAGAAAATCAAGTAATCTGATACGGAGTATTTCGTAGACATTCTAATTGTTGTCTTATGTAACTACGGAGTATAAATTTAATCTACCACAAAATTTGTACACCGTAATACTGTAATAGATATATTCATCACATAAAGACTTAATATATGGAGTACAAGCATAAAATTATCCACCACATCAATTTAAACCATTTACGGAGTACTCTGTAGTCTGTACTTTTTTTTGTCAACTCTGGCACACCCATATATTATATATTATATAGATGAGACAATTGTTTTACTCATCCCATGATAACCTATAGTTTTGTATTTTTCATAATACTTACTCCGTATCTTGTTATAACGTTAAACAAATACTAGGTGCTTTGGGATCCAGTAGATCTCAAGTTCGAATTCTCCCTATATTGTAATGCGATTAAGTACGTTCTTCGTTGAACCAAAAAAAAAAGACTCGCCCCACCTATCGCATACGACGTAAGTAGGAACCAGGAATTATTATTAGAGTAAATTAGAAATTACTCCCTTCAAAGATGCATTTATTAAAATTTACTTCCTTATGAATTTTTTTTATATTTTACACTCAAAAAGATGCAAAACTTCAAAATTTAGTTGCAAATCATTATTACGACCAGAAATTATTATTATGTGGAATAATTGGTACTCCAGTCCATGCACCATCTTACATTGCTTCTGATTCATGGGTCCATTCTTGTTTTTTCTCGTTTCTGGAACTCACCTTACTCACTCACCATACACAATTAGTATACTTTTCTCACCTTTTCTTGGATGCTTTTCTAATTTTATGCTACTATTGCTATGTAAATAATAAAATAAATTCGTAATATTCTTTTCTGTGTATGTTTATCCCTTCAATTATTACAATAAATGTCTGGCAAAAAAAAATTACAATAATGTTTATTTATATCATTTTATCGAATAGAAGTATCAGTTACTGTGTTATTTTGTCAAAACATTTTTAACGATTTCAGCTACCTTATCAAATCCTAACTTTCACTAGTTGTGTGACTTTCAGCTACCTTTTTTCAATTTTCAGTTAGCTTGACTAGCTTCAAGTATAAAGAAAAATTGTTAAATATCACTGAAAAGCAACTACGCTATAGAACCGTCTTATAGAAAACTCGACTAAAAATGGGGTTATTGATAAAAGTGAAAGTCTCCTGAGAGACAGTCTCTCATTAACTTTACTGAGAGACTAAGTACAAATGGAGTAACAATGGTACCAAAACATAAAAGAGTATACAAATATAAAGAAGGTATGTTTTTTTATAAAAACAGGTACAAAACAAAGTTGTCATTTAAGGGTATGAATAATACATAGAGTGGTACTGAATAATTGTCTCTTAATAAATTATTGAAAGACCGTCTCTCCCAAGATTTTGTGTTGATAAAAATAGAATCGGTCGATAATGAGTTGGTTTTATGGTAGGAGATAACTTGTCAAACAATTTGTGTTCTTGGAAAGTTTTTCTTAGAGCAAAAAGAATAAAAAGGCCAAAACTTTCATGGGCCATTTGGGCTAATGCTAGTTATTAAAAGGCTTTATGTGGCCCATGTTCTACTTGAAGTAACAAAAGTGGCTTATGTTTGAAGCCCAAAAGATTATGACTTTTTTTTTTAGTTTGATAACCCATTTTATTTGATTAATTATTCTCATTTTGAGTTTTGGTGGGTTCGTCCTGTACAATAGAAGTAAATCTCATGTGAGACAGTTTAAGGCTGCTTTAATAATTTGGTGCTTATAATACAATTACGGAATTACTTTTTCATAATTGTGTATTACTCAATCATCCCTAAAATTTCATAAATTTATCAATATTATCCTTTTTATTATGGAGTATTTTATTATTTTCATTTTTTTTGTTGCAGTCTCAAATTTAATAAATTTTTCGATAGGAGAAAAGTACTTTGTTCGTCTCGGTTATTTGTTTATCTTTTAGTATATACCGAGTATATTATTTGTGAATAATATTTCGATCAAAGATAAACAAATGACCGAGATAAACAGAATGCTCCTATAAGTTACTCAACAACTAATTCTAAGGGTTTGGGGTAATAACAAGTATTGCCACTTCTCCGCCTCAATTGGGAGAATCAAATCTGAAACCTATTATCCAACAAAGCACGCACTCCGCATCATAATGAAATGAGGAATCAAATCTGAGACCTATTACTCATAATACATTTATCTTAACCACTAAACTAATACTCGGTATAATGCATACTAGTACTAGATTCTGAAATTAATTTTTTTTTGAAGTGAAGATCCATATCATTAATAATAAGTCATTTGGCTTCTACAAACGATATTAAATAGAACTGAATACAGATTTGTAAAAAATAAATAAAGAACATCTTTGAAACAAAGACTCGTTATTAGAATAAAGTACTTTTGCATAGTTTTCTATATATCGTTGTTTATTGACACAATCTTTTACGAAGGAATCTATAAATCTGATGAAATAGTCTCCAAAATTATAAATTTTTTGTATTTCTACAAATAGTAGACCGAGATTTAGAAATTAATTAATTGTAGGACATGAAGAGAATATAAACATGGTGGGGTAGTGTTTGATTTGAAGTTTGACGAGTCTCCTAAATTTGATTGTTCATCCATGTTTACAAAACTCACTAGATTTAGTTCATGCAATCATTTAATTATCAAACCCCACGACTTTCCCACTATTCACTATTCACTATTTACCCACATTTTAAATCAACTTCTAATTCCATCACTAGTTATTATTCTGTGATACTGTCTCATAATAAGTTATCGTGAGACCCATTGATAAAAATAAAATAAAATAATAATAAAAATAACTATCATGTAGGAGTATATGAGAGGTCTCACCGTAAGTTGACACAATATTTGCCCATATATAATTTTTACTTTATTTTATAACTTAAATTAAATAAGTTGTCGTCATACATAGTAAAAAGATACTCTAAAATATTCTCTTCTTTTCATCACGGTGTGCTGACGATCTAATAGTCAATTATTTGTGCTCGAGTGGAATAACTATTTTTATTGGTATCGAATCACTAATCAAATGACCATGAAAAAAAATTACTCATACTAAGATTGAATATACAGAGTTAGTGGCAGTATCTCAACAAGTCGTGACGTGCTTCCTGTTGGTCAGTCGTTGGCACGGCCCGGCCACGACCAATTGGGACTCCGGGCTGTGACTGGGCCAAACCCGATTCTCTACCTACCTTCGAAGCACAACCCAATGGCATGGTCTTGGTCGGGCCGTGTCGTATCTTCACATTTTTTTACTTTTTAATTTTACCATGCCAGCCCGTCGTGTCGAGTCAGGTTAGGTTGATTTACCAGTTCTGTACGAAGTACTCCCCCGTAAGTCAGTTAGAGGTTTTTTACAACCAGTTGTACATAGTTCTATGTACAAGTGTACAACTGGTGAGCTTTATCACAAAGTTTTTGAGCTTTGCTGTAAATTTTCTGAACTTTAGTGTAAAGTTGTCGAATTAAATAATATAAATTTTTAAGCTCAAAAACTTAGAACTAAGCTCGATAAATATATATAAAAGCTCAACAATTTTGTCAAGGGGATTTGAACCAGAAACTATTGTCCCAGAGCACCTAATCTTAACCACTAGGTTAAGACATCTTCGGTAGGACAATGCTATTGTACAACCAAGTATATAATCCTATTTTTCCCGTAATACATACTCGTATATGAAGTAAAAGATAAACAAATTACTAAAATAGATTCTAATAGTATCACATCAAAAGAAAGTAGTATTGGTACAAATCATTTATGACATATATAAACAAATGTTAGTTATGATGAATGTAATAGAGTAGTAGTATAAATGGGACACCACTACTATAATGAGCCCAACACACATAGATCTACCAAAAGTCCAAAACACACATCCGACGGTTCAACCCTACCATCACGTGAACGGGTATGGACGTATGGTCCACTTTCAAACCAACTCAAAGTCACAACCAAGTCCAACTCTTCTTAGTCAAATCCCAAACTTTTCGAGTTCAGTTAGTCTCTCTTGTGACAGATTTATCCATCAAATCCCACTTATATAGAAAATACAAAAACCCATCAAATCAGTATTATTTGACCCGTTATAATTTTTAAAAAAAATTGTTTCAAATTAGGTCATCTTTGATCTGATGTAAATGAAAGAAATTTAACATTAACTTCATTTAGTGAAGTTTATTTCAATTTTGCTCAACCTCGTTAGACCATTAAATCAAGTAAGTTATGGAGTACTTCCTCATGTCCCGATCATTTTTTTACTTATTTCATTTTCGAATAATCTCAACTGATCTTGCTCTTTTCCTTGGTCTTTGTGTCAAAAAAACTAAATGTAAACAAATGACAGAAATGATACCAAGTCATTCTCATTTAAATTCAATTCAGCCCCGTTCAATACTTCAATCAGAAAAAACAGAGTCCGACTCTGGCACTAACAAGTACTCGTAACAACCCATGATAACTATCCGAACATAATAAACGTTTTCACAACATCATAATATATCCGAAGATGTCTTAGCCTAGTGGTTAAGGCTAGGTGCTCTGGGATAATATATCTCAGGTTCGTATCTCTCTCCCTTATATTGTAATGTGACTAATATCATATTGTAAAACGGTCTGAACGAGATTTGTATGTATTAGGTAATGGAGCTAAGAAGTTAGGGAAAAAATGCAAGTCACATGGTTGGAAAAGTCTAGAAAATGGGAAATAAGTTAATAAGTTAATGGAAGTCACGTAGTATAGATTTGGTTGTACCACACAGAGAGAATAAGTAAATGTAATGAATGACGCTTGGCGCTTGCATACCGTTAACAGTAACACTCCCCCATACGCTTCACATGCTATTCATCTGCATCTCGCTTCTCCTTTCTTTATTGTTCTGGCTTCCTTATTACTCTGTCCGAGTTTCTAACATTGCTGCATTTGTGTTTTAGGTGAAAAATAAGAAAGAGAAAACGAGGGGTTAAAAAAGAAAGGAGGAAGAGAGAAATTGGTGAATAAATGTGAACCACATATTTATGGCCAAAAATAGAAAATGGATAAAAGATCAAACCCATCCCAAAAAGGAAAATGAGGCAATGTTAGAAACTCGGAGGGGTACTTTTTTAGGTTAACATCCCATCCTCTCTCAATTAATGTTAACACTCGGTTTGGGTCGGGTCAGGTCAGGTCGAGTCTATGTCGCTCTCCTCTTGTCCGGGATCGGGTCAGGTTAGGTTGAATTTCGCAAATTCTATGATTAATTTGTGTTAATTAATAATGTACTCCGTACATACACAACACTACTGTACACTGTATACATACATAACTTATGTCATTCAAAAAATATAATGGAAATAGTGATTTAGTAGTACTTTTAGTTGGTAATTCATCAATCATCACTACTAGACTTCTATTATTAAGGTAGCCTATCACAAGTATCAACCCTCACGAAGTCACAATTCACATCTAAATTGTCAATCAATAATCATCTTTCCCCTGTAATACTCGATCTCCCTTATAACAGAATTATCCGTTATACAACTAAAACACGTCAAATAGACTCCAATTTAATCTGACACAAGAAGTACAGAGTATGGAGTAGTATTTTTTTTATATCTAAACATATAAATGAGTTCTGTCTTTTCCACCATACCTGATCAGTTGTTGACAGTCTTTTTTTTCTTTCATTTACTATCCATTTTAGGCATACGAGGCAACTTGGTAAAATTACGTTTGATATGATTTTTTTTTTTTTTCGTTCGACTAAATCAAACCAATTATCTCTTGTGAGACCATCTAACACAGCGTTATTGTGAGACATAATTAAAAGACACTAATAACCACACAAAAAATAAAATAAAATAAAATAGAAAGTAACCATCCATCATGTAGATGGTCTCACAATAACGTTATTGTGAGACCGTCTCATACAAGAATTTGCGTTAATCAAATTTCTTTTTAAAATGTAATTAAAAAAATAAAAGGAAATGATGAAGGAAAAGGAAGACACGTGGGATATGATAATTGGGAGAGAAATCACGTGGGAAGTTGAATGAGTAGTGAGCCACTTAACACGTGATTCTTAAATGCACAAGAATAGGAATAGTAGTAGAGAAGTTGTTGTTCTGTTCTGTTAGCTAAAGTGTGAAGAAACATCAAACGCGTGTGTTCATTCATTCGTTCAACTTTGGCCTACTGAATCCGTTCCACCTTCCTTTTTGAGCTTAGTTTGGTTTTCTTCCCACTTTTCTTTTTTGGATGTATTTTTAATCATTCTTTATTCTTCCGTCAATTATTTATTCTTTTCCTCCATACTTAACCCAACATTTTTTCACTTCATACCCCACCTTTTACTAGGGGTGTTCACCCGTCCAAACCCGGACCGGACCGACCGGCAACCCAAAAAATCCAAACTCGCGGACCGGTTCGGTTACAAAGAAACCCGGACCGGACCGGCAAAATACACTAAATTTGATTAATTTTTTTAAGTGTGGACCGGATCGGACCGGACCGTACGGTCCGAGTCGGTCGGGTTTGCCGGTCCGGGTTACTTTTTGAACACCCTTACCTTTTTACACTTTATACCCACTTTTTACCCATTTCTTAATCTCTTTCCCAAAAAAAAAAATTGGGAAGGAATACTTGAACTAGACAAATTCTTGTTCGTATAACGGGTCAAATAAAACCAAATAACTAGATAAAGACAAAAGTATACTTGGTGGGGCCATTGTCCTTATCTCCTCATATGACACATACTTGACCCGTTATAATCTTACGACGAATATATCCGTCATAAGGGAGACCAATTGTTTGAACTAAGAGGGAATACTAGACCTGTCAAACGGGTCGGGCGGTCGGGTTTCGGGTTCGGTCATTTCGGGTCGGGTGTATTTCGGGTTTGCAAAATACGGGTTTTATACGGGTCGGGTTTATACGGGTTTCGGGTCGGGTTCGGGTCAAATACGGGTTATTAACGCACTTTAAAAACATTAATTTTCTTTATTTTATTTTAGTCATAAATACAATTTTATTCTTAATTTTCTTAATCATCTCATTTAATGTAGTATGATATTAGTGAAAATAAACATGTTTTATTTAATATATCTTTTAATTTACATTGCTATTTTATTTCTATAGGAAGTACGAATATATATGACGAACTTTGACTCGATTTATTGATTTTTTTTCTCATTATAATAATCATCTCATAAAAATATGATTTTAAAGATGTATATATAAATATTATTTCTTAAAATTTTGAGGGAAAAAAAAATATTTCTTAGTGTGAGAAACTTTATTGTATAATAGTAATATTTTTTTAATTTATCTATTTTCGGGCGGGTAACGGGTTCGGGTGGGTTTTGACCCAATATATTCGGGTTATTATCGGGTCGGGTCACTCTCGGGTTTCGGTCATTTTCGGGCGGTTTTTTTCGGACGGTTTCGGGTCGGGTTTTCGGGTCGGGTCAGTTTTTGACAGGTCTAGGGAATACTATTCTCCATGATCACCTTTCATACGCCTTTTTTGCACCTTGTAACTTGTGCTCCCAATTCCGCTCTCTACATGCAACCCCTCCCTCCTCACTGGTTACTACAACCGGCAAAACTACTCACCCAATAACTCGACCCGTATTTGACTTAGATGTTTATTACTGCAAATGAAGCGATATTCCTAGAAAGCGGATAATAACAAACTCAAAAATGATTTGAAACTAAAAAGATTCGATAGCTTGATCCGAAAATGATCTAATTTCACTGTTGACATGTCATCTAACAGTCTGACTCATCTCTATGGGTAAGTGACAAGTGTGACGTGTATTTAACTCTCATGAGTCATGACAGACATATTTGTTTTAGCATTAATCTGAGACATTTTACTTTGATGTCATTTATTTACTGTATTTTTTTTTTAAGTAATCGATGAACAACGCAAAGATCTTATATTAAGAAAATAGTTGTTCATTCGTTGATTAATAACGTATATATAGAGTATATTATAGGACCAAATATTTAAATATATAAAGATTAATACTAGTACTATGTAAAGAGTAAGTTTACGAAGTACTCGTACTCCATAATTCCTAAAATTTGAAATAAAAAACTCATCATATTCGTTTAAATACTTGAATAATAATTAATACAGTACTTCGTAATACCAAATATAATTTTTTTTACCTGAAAATTGAACAAAATTCAAAAAATTATTTTGTATTTATTTTTACGGTATTTTGGGACCTGATCGAGACCGGAGACTAGAGACCTTAAGATGGCCCAATGAATAATAAGTTGGTGAGGATGAGGAGAGACATGAAGGACACAAGTTGATATCTCACGACAAACAACAAACAAGGCCATCCATCCATCACACGAGTATACTCCTTCCGTTTCAATGATTTCTTCCACCTTAAAAGTGACACATTTCTTAAAAAAATAATAATAAAATAAGTAAAATTAGAGAGAGTAACTTAAGTGGGCCACTTAAGTAAGAGATCAAAAAAATGGTTGAAAAAAAAAAAATTTAAAAGATATCAATAAAACAGAGAGAATACAGTATACATCCATCAGATCTTCTTCTGATCTCTAATGTGTAATCTTAAAATCAAAATCACATGCGTTATTGAACAGAACCACGTATACAGTTTTATCACACTCTACAACTTCCATTATCTAACCATTTCTTCTCTTCTCTACATGATTTCACCAAAATAGAAACTTACTTACTTAATTAATTAATTAATTAATTATACTTCAACTTTGATTATTATATTTTCAATTATTGATCTCCCTTTTGCCTCTCCCTCTCTTCTCTAGATTCAATACACGTGATCATGAATCATTTTTTTTGGTTTGATTGTAAATTTTTAATTAATATAAGTATAATCGTAATCAGACAATTTCTTAATCACGTTAATGGATCGAATTTGGTTAACCAATTTGACTCCAAACCGGCTTACGTGAAGGAGGATATTTGACCATGCATGTCGAACTATTATCTCTCGTACCAATTTCAATAATTATGGAGTATTAATATTCACTTTCATGATAAAAATTACTCGTATTTATCCATCTCAAGTCTCAAAAACCTGTTTAACTATTCTAAAAACTCTAAATTTAAGTTATCGATCTCTCTATTGAAGATGACTTAGTCTATTGATTAATACTAGGTATCCTGGACAATAGATTGCAGGTTCAAAACCTTCTTCTCCTTATTATAATACGACTAAGTGCACGCTTCATTGAACAAAAAAAAAATGTCGATCCCTCTAAAAGATTTTGAATTATTATATTAATATTCCTTTACATCATTGATATGAGTATTATTTATTTAGAGCATAAATATTAATGGAAAAGTGTGGAGCACCTAATTAATACATTGAATTAGTATTTTTTTTTTGTCAGCAAAGAAAAACAATGAATTACATGCTGTTTGGGTTCACGAAATCCATATTATTAGTAATACATTGAATTAGTAATAAGTTATTATTAGTATATTCCTATTCAAAAAAACTAGGGTATTGGTCTTCATTCTCTAAGTTCAAAATTTTGACTCCTTCATTCATTGGGTTGAAAAAACTAGGTCTAGTGGTTTACCATGACTTTAACTTCATTGTAAACTCCATATAAAAATGTCAAAGTGATTGCAAACCATAGGTAGTTTTTTCTCTAATTTTTTTTAATATATACGGAGTAATACGTCAAGTATAAGGGTGATTACAATGTACGAAATATAAATACTTCGAATCAGAATACAAGGACGATCACATTTATTCCATGCCTATATATACCAATAATTAAGTTAATTAATTAATTAATTTATATTTTTCCTATATATTTAAGACCATGTTTATGGTTGGACTTTATAATAGATCGTCTAGAACATCTCAATAGACATCAGACCGATGCAAATTGATGCATTTTCGATAATGAAACAGATATTTGCTAGTGTTTAGGTCGCCCTATTCTTTTGGGATGAACTAATTTTAACTAAATTGATCAATTGAACAGAACATGCATCGACTATAATCGATGGCAGTCAAAGAGATTGATGAGTTAGAAGTTTATGGTTGGACTTTATAATAAATCGTCCAGAACATATCAATAGACACCGGACCGATGCAAAACGATGCCTTTTCAACAATGAAACAGATATCTACTAGTGCTAGGTTGCCCTATTCTTTTGGACAGAACTGATCTTAACTGAATTAAACCGAAAAAATAACCTGCCTCGATTATCTATAACCGATGGTAGTCAAGGAGATTGATCGATGTGGTAGAAGTTGATAGGAGGGTTAGGTTATATAGCCAAGCATCTAAAATTAGCAAGTATGTTTGGCTCTAATTAGAAAGGGTATATACTCTTATATAGTTTCAGGTAGTGTTAGTTGACAATTGAAAAATCAATCAAAGAGCAAGGAATTATAATAATTTGACCATATGAATAATCACTCAAGTCATGACTAAACCACACCTTCGAATAATCGAATCTCAATTCCCGTATTCCACCCCTTCTTGCCCACAGAAACTCAGACACGACGGTTTCAATTTAGATTCAATTATATTTCAAAAAAATAAATAATTAAACTCGGTTATTTCAGTTGATTTTTAGATCATTTATTTTAATTTAGGTTAGTTTGGTCAGCTTCAATTTGGTCTACTTTCATTTTTTTATATTTCAATTTTATTTGATTCACTTTGTTTTGGTCATTATAGTTCACTCAAAATTCAGTCTGGTTTAGTTTAATCTACTTTAATAAAAATAATACTCCGTAAGATCTTATTATAACAATTGTATTTTTATTGTATTCATTTACGAATAATTGGTAACAAGAAGAGTGATCGATATAGATTGTCTGAGTCGATTGATATAATACATTACTAATTTTTATTTTGATTATATGATATAAATTGTTTAAAAGTTTTAATTAATCCAGGTAATATATATGTACTTTTTTTTATTTTAGTCGTTTATTTTGACTTTCACCAAACCTTTTTCTAGAGAAAACGTTTTTATTTTTATGTTTATGTTTAATATTCTCATCATTTCTTGTTTTCAAGTACCATAAATAATCAAGCAAAACTCTTGCATGGACATTCATTCAACAACTCATTTTATTCCATCATTCCCATTTAATGACACTATTATATATTCTTCCATTTTTCTTTTCAAATCATTTCTAAATATTTCTCCTAATATCTTTATTCAATCCTAAAATCCATAAAAACATTTCTATAAATTTACTCTCACTTGCTTATCTAAGTTTCCAATATTCAATAAAAATTCTCGTCCAAAATAAAACCATAAAAGTTATCCCAAAGCACAAATATATTCATCACAATCGTACAATATTAATTACACATTTACACGAGACCAAATCTAACCCACACATATATTCAGCATATAACGATTTTACACGAGATTGAATCTAATGAAACACTAGCATACATTTTTTTTTTCAACAAAGAACGTACTTAGCCACGTTATAATATACAGGCGCCGAGCCTGTTTTTTTTTTTCAGGTATCCAATCTTAACCACTAGACTAAGACATTTTCGATTGAAATAACAGTACTAATAGTCCCACATTGAGAAGAAAGGGCAAATACAAGTGGTAAGAGTTCTTTTACTGTGACTAAGACGTTGGAGGTTCGATTTTCATGTATTTTTTTGACAAAAAAAAAGTGCCAACATTAACCCTAGTTATTAAACTAAACCGCAGTTAGTACACGAGAAATTTGCTCAAAAATTTAGATATAGAAAGTGAGAGAAGATATAGAGAGATTTTTAGAGAGAGAAAGAGGTGCAATTTGCATTTGCCTTCCTCCACTTCTTCTTCTTCTTTTTCCCTTTTTCCTTCTTTCTTTATTCTCCTCTTTCACATTTCACTACTACTCCATTTTCCCCCTCTTCCTTTTCCATTGTGTTGAGGAAAACTCCCAACACCCAAAAAAAAAAACCCATAAAAAATAAAAAACCATTAATAAAAACCTTCAAAACTTATTTCATTGCAAAAATCTGTACTATAATCTAATAAAGTTACAATCTTTTACCTAAACAGTCAACAAATTTGTAAGTTTTTACCATTTTTTTGGGTTTTGACTGTTAATTTTTTTTTTTTGTATTGAATTGGTAAAAAAAATCAAAAAAAAAATAATTGTAGTTTGATGTGATTTTTTTTGGTTTTTTGTGATTATATTGGATCTGAAATTAAGTGGGTAGTTTTTAGAATTTTGATTAGATGTTAAAGTTTACATCTTTTTTGTCATTTGGGGTTTTTTAATCACATTAATGAAGATTTAAGATTGATTTCTAATTTGTATTAATTTGTGTTAATTTGTACTACTAATTTGGGTTAATTTGTAGTACTAATTTGATGTTAGGGTTCTTAGATTAGGGTTAAAAAAAATTGAATTTGGATTTGAATTTGTGAGATGGGGGGTATGGGTATAGGAGGAGTAAGTATGAATGAAGAGGATAAAGCTATGATTGCTTCAATATTGGGTACTAGAGCTTTTGATTATTTGTCAACAAACCCTCATACTGCTGCTACTTCAATGGTGAATGCTGAATATAGTGAAAACATTCAGAATAAGTTGGTAGATCTTGTGGAAAAGGCGAATAGCGCGAATTTCAGCTGGAATTACGGGTTTTTCTGGCAAATTTCGCGGTCTAGGACCGGGGATTTGGTGTTGACTTGGGGTGATGGGTACTGTAGGGAACCCAAGGATGGGGAGGAATCCGAAGCAACCCGGTTTATGAAGTATAGGGTTGAGGATGATAGTCAACAGAAGATTAGGAAGCGGGTTTTGCAGAAATTGAATGCATTGTTTGGTGGTTCGGATGATGATAATTTGGCTTTGAGTTTGGATAGGGTTACTGATATGGAGATGTTCTTTCTGTTGTCGATGTACTTTACCTTTCCTCGTGGCGAGGGCGGTCCTGGGATGTGTTTTGCTTCGGGAAATCATGTTTGGGAGTCGGATTTGTTGGGGTCAGGTTCGGATTATTGTGTCCGAGCCTTTCTTGCTAAGTCGGCTGGGATTCAGACTGTTGTTTTGATCCCCACTGAGTTTGGGGTTGTGGAGTTAGGGTCGGTTAGACCCGTGCCTGAGAATCTAGGGTTTTTGCGTGCGTTGAGCTTCGGTAATGAATCAATTCCACGATCCAAACCACCTCCTCCTCCTCAAGTTTTATCTCTTTTGACGCCGAAGATTGAGCAAGATACTCATAATGGTAATAATACTCCGGTTTCTGGTCCGGGTGCAGGTCCGGGTCTTGGTTCGGACCCGTTTGCCAATTTGAGATTCGTGAATGGGGGAAATGGGTTGCCGAAGATATTTGGACAGAATTTGAATCTAGGTACGACGGTCAGGCCCCACTTTAGGGAGAAACTCGCGATTAGAAAGATGGAAGATAAAAGTTGGGATAATAATCCTCATGCAAACGGAGGAAACAAGCTTTCGTTTGCAAACCACCAAAGTCCGAGGAACGGGTTACAAAGCCCTAGTTGGACCGACATTCCTGGAGTAAAGCATGCGACCACGGCCGAGATTTACAGCCCTCATAATTACACCTCTCAGAACTCGAGGCTGCAAGATTTCGTGAGTGGAATTCGAGGCGAGTTTCAAAATCATAATCATAATCAGAATCAGAATCATCGGTCTCAGCAGAAGAAGCCTGTGCGAATGAAGATTGATTTCACGGGGGCCACGTCCAGGGCTGGCAGTACAGACTCTGAACACTCTGATGTCGGGCCTGCAGGCCCGTCAGACGAGTCCAAGTCCCGTAAACGAGGCCGGAAGCCCGCCAACGGACGGGACGGCCCGCTTAACCACGTTGAAGCGGAACGACAGCGAAGGGAGAAGCTGAATCAACGGTTTTATGCATTACGGGCTGTTGTTCCTAACATTACAAAGATGGACAAAGCATCGTTGCTTGGCGATGCTATTACTTACATTACAGAGTTGCAGAAGAAACTGAACGACTTGGAAAACAACACGAGCACGGGCACGAGCACGTCAAATGCAGATGCACATGCACAGGAACAATCTGTAGCATCGGTTTCTGATTTCGAAGTTGAGGTAGTCGATGAAGAGGTTGTAGTGAAAGTGAGTTGTCCTCTCGATTTACACCCGATTGCTCGAATCATTCAAACGTTCAAGGACGATGAAGAGATTCAGGTTATTGACTCCAAACTTGCATCGGGTACTGATACCGTGTTTCATACATTCGTTATCAAGTCGCAGGGTTCAGAACAGTTGATCAAGGAGAAACTGTTGGCTGCATTGTCGAACGAGTCTAAGCCGTTGCTGCTGCTGCATGCGCATGCTCCTTCGCCGACTGGCGGTTAGAAGAATTAGTAAAGCAAGAATCTTGATTAGTAGGTGTAATTGTTAGATTTATAGTAAAAGGACTTGAAAGAAGAAAGCTTTTTATGACTTCTTCAGATATTTTGAATTTTTGAGCAAAAGTAAGAATATAGAGGTAGAATAATTATAGCCAATTTACGACAGTCATAGTCGAAAAAAAGACCGTTCTATCTTGTTCATAATCTATACATTATATTTTGCCATAAACGTGTCTGTTCGTTCATCATAACTATGAATTACTGCTCGAAAGCTCGCTTTTGTTTCAGGTTTCTGTTGGAAACAGCAGGTTCATCAGCAGCACTGATGCTGAATTGTCGATGTTTCTGATTTGCAAAGAAAGTTTCTGTGAAACCGTTATGTGTATATGTCGTGCCAAAGTGGTCATGCTGAATTGTGTCGACCCACCGACATGCGTGACAACTTCTGTATGTAGTTGTGGATAATTAACATAAATTCATACTGAAAAACCGACAAGAAACCAAAGTCTTTGACCTACTTTTTTTATACAAAAACTCATGAACCCTCTCGATTCACGAAAAATCCGTCATGGTATGAATTCAAAAGAGCCACTGAAGCATATACAACACTCTCACTCACGGCCATCAGACGGTTTTTGTTATGGTGAAGAACATGAATGAGATCATGTGAACTTCAAACCGATAGCAGCACAGCTGTATGGAAAGCAGAACCTCCTTCCAGTGTCTCATCAGCTCGATAAATACACATATTACTGCATGTAGAACGGTTTCTGGTGCATTTAAAACCGATATTACTCTCATACTCATATAATAATAATGTTATAATGTTGGAAATGTGAAAGTAAGTAAGGTGAGGTACCTAAGTGTTAATTTGCTCTGCAGGTTCATCTTTGACTGCAACAACAGCATTATCTGATACTGTAACATTGTCCTTCTCAACTGTGTTATCCTTGCTGTTAGAATCCCGGAACCAGCATTGGTCCGGAAGATGACCCTTCTTCTTACAAATATCACAAAACCTAACCTTCCTCTCGTGATCCATTTCACGATGTGCTGTATGGATGCCAGGCCTCTTCATCGGAACCCTCTGAGGTCCCAGTTTTCTACCGGACTGAAACGTAGGTGAAGCAACTCTTGGGCGATAACCCTCGAGTTTGTTTTCTTTTGAACGGTACTCTTCTGCAGCTTTCAGCTCGTTCATCAGCATCCAAACCGGTAAATAGTCTTCCTTCATCAAATCGATACTAAACGGTTTCCAAGATGGTGGAAGCTTGGAAAGTATAACACCTACATGAAACTTCTCCTCGACATACATACCCGCTGCAACAAGGGCGTCTGCAATGTGATGCAACTCCTGAACTTGCTCAACTATCGGTTTTTCTTCGACCATTTCGAATTCAATGTACTTCTTAACCAAAGACACCTTTGCTCCGTACTCTTCGTAAAGATAGGTTACTTTGAGTTCTTCCCAAAGACTGCTAGCCGACCCTGTTTTTTTCGAGTAATGACTGTACAAATTGTCACATAATGTATTTATTATGGTTTGACGACATATACTGTCGTCATCCATCCATTTTTCTATTGCTGATAAAGTCCGAGGAATTTCCCAGTCAGCGATTCCCACAGCACTTGGGCACGGATCAGAAAGTACATACCTGACATTCAAATGGGTCAAGTATGACTCCAACTGATCTACCCATTGCTGATAATTTTTCCCATCAAATCGGACTATATCAATCGGTACAACTTTATGATGGGAAGTAGACGACACACTCGATCCATTTCCAACTTGTTTTCCCTTATCCATAATCCCGAGATTATGACGTGTATCCATTTTGAGCATTGGTTCTGCTGAAGCCTGTCTAAAACCGTTCGAGGGACACAAATTTTCAGATTTATCAGCATTGGCTTGTCTCTTTTCAACTTGATGCCTACATATGTAATCTCATTCTCCGTCACTCGTTCTCTCAAGGAACTATGTACCAAAAAAGATCAATAGATTGACGAACGAAAGTATACTCAGAAGAGCTTTTCTGTGATACAGAACCGAAAACACCCACCTTAGTCTTGATTCAGCCTTTGTTATAGCTTCTTCGATGTCAGGGATGCTCTTGCGAAAAGTTGACCATTGATCAGCAGACAAACTGATGACTGATGAATCAAATTCAGAAAGCAATTAGATGAAGCAAATGAATATTAACGCGGATCAATTGAAAATCTGGGAAAAAAATGCAAGCATGTAGCAGTAGTTACATCTAGGCATTATCATCTTCCCATCTTTCTCGAAGAATTCTCTAATTATGACGGATTTTTTTCCTCCTGAACTTCGGACAGCCACTTCCCGCTTTTGTGACAGCTACAAACATTAAACAATGCTGAACTGAGTTAATGCAGCAAATCCAGAATTTTTAGCATTGCAGATATCGTAACATTTGACAGCAATCAGCAAATGTAATATGGAGTAACTGTCAAATGCTAATTCACTGAAGGATAACACAGTAGTAAAAAAAAATGTCGAAAAATCCCAATTTACGCAGCAGCATGTACACAAATACCTTGAAATCAAATCATTTAGGGATTAGGGTTACGCCATTATTGTCATCAAGTTTGAAACTTTCAATCAGACAAGAATCGCAAACGGTTTAACCAATCATTCACAGGTTCATCTAATAGCAAGTTCAAAAATTTCTTCGAGCCGAGACCCTAATCACCTAAACTCAATCAATTCTACTGATTACTGAGTCATTCAAGCACAATCAACTCCAAAAAAATTACAGTTTCCCTAAAATCAAACCGAGTTTCTCAAATTCATTCGATTCAACAACCCTAATCATTCCAATAACAATCATCACACATAACAGTATCAAATTCGCAATCATAAACCACAAACAATCATCAAAATCACCAAAAAAAACGCAATTTAATCAAAAATTCTACGACTTGAACCTCATTTCAAATTTGAGACGAATATATAACAACAATCATCACACATAACAGTATCAAATTCGCAATCATAAACGACAAACAATCATCAAAATCACCAAAAAAAACGCAATTCAATCAAAAATTCTACTACTTGAACCTCATTTCAAATTTAAGACGAATTTATAACAATCATCACACATAAGAGTATCAAAATCGCAATTATAAACAAAAAAAAAAATCAATAAAAGCATCAAAAATTCAACTACTTGAACCTCATTTCAAATTTAAAACGAATATATCCGTCATTTTTACAGTACCTTGCAAATAACACGACAGGAATCAGCGCCGCCGCCGCCACCGCCGGCGGCGGCGGCGGCGACGGGATTGTTAAGCAGGAAATCCTCAACGATTCGACGGACGAGGATTTTATGAGGAAGGTCGGAGAGGTCGAGGCGGAGTTTCACGGCGGCGAGTTCACGGACTTGTTGTTCAGTGACGGCGTCGAGGTCGGCGGACTTCAAGATTTCGGTGACGGTCTCTTGGATTCGGTCCGACTCCATTGAAATCGAGCTTTTTGAGAGACGGTCTCTGATTAATGTTATCGATAATCGAGTAAGTTTATTCGAAAATGGTGAAGGGTTTAGTGAAGACGGGGGAAATTTATGTATTTATATTTTTTATTTTTGAGTTTTTTTTTTTAAAAAAAAAGGAAAAGGGAAAAAAAGAGGTCCTACCGAGAATTGAACTCGGGCTACTGGATTCAGAGTCCAGTGTCCTAACCGCTAGACCATAGGACCTCATTGTTTTCCTTTTGAAACTCTAAATTATATATACACGGTTTTATTTGTTTATCTTTGATTAAAATTAAAATACTCGTCATAAATAATATAAAATTTAAACAAATGATCGAGACAGAAAAAATATTTTTCAATATACAAATACTCGTAGTCTTTTTCGTTCCATCATTTGTTTGTTTTATTTTTTTTGTTATTTTTGCATTCGATCAATCCGTCTTTCCTGTGATGGATTATCTGTCGTATTGTTGTAACTGGCTCAAGTAATACTCATTTAGTTAGCTAAAGACAAAACATTGTGCATCGGGAATGAGTGAATAACAATGTTTGTCTTTTTTTATTATTGAAACGGGTTCATACTTAACTCGTTATAACAATATGATGAATATCTTTGTCACAAATGAGAATTTGTTTTTTTTTTCCTTTTGGCACAAAGACTAAGGCTCGGTTCCTTTGGACTTATATTCAGACGCTTTGAGTTTAATTCAGACACTTTAAAAGTTCAGTTCAATTAAGTTAGTTCAGAAACATTCAATCTAAACTCGTTAATTTTAATTCAGTTCAGATCAGATCATTTCAGTTCAAAAAATAATGACCAAAGAATAGACATGCATGTAGTATAAATTTTGATGTTTTGTGATTGGAAGACATGAACCTAAATGTAGGTGTGGGTAAATAAATGGCTCGTGTGTTTTCTCTTCTACTTTCCTCCACTTTTTAAGTCAGTCTTGTCTGTGATAGATATATATCCGTTATAAACTTGCGACGGGTCAAATAATTTCATTGTGGATAGATAAGACAAAACACATTACCATTATTCGAAATTCATTTTTCTTTGTTGATCCATACAAGTTCCTAATAACTTCATGGAACAACCGACCAACTGTCTTGAAATTTTTGTGGGTCTATTCGAACGAAATCAATTCATGTGGACAACGATGAGTCGAATTATTAATTGATATTATGTCAAATCGTTAATCAATTTATGTACGGAGTACTTCGTATTAGGTAACAAATGTGACAACCCCAGCTTAGCTTATAGTACCAAACTTTGCTACTCCTATAAAGAAGATGAACTTTGGGTAGTTTTAATCATATATTCATGTAAATTAACTATATTATCTCTCAATTCCTTATACATAAATATGATTAATAATAATAATAATAATAATAAGAGTACTTAATTACTTAATACGGAGTATAATTTTCTTCTTACAAGAGTGTTGGATAAAATTTTGTTGTACTCTGTAACTACACGGATGACGTAGTTAAATTGGTAAGTCTCACTACTTTCGATAATGCTAGTTTTCTGATAAACATTTCAGTTGGTCTTCCTTGTATCCGTTACAAGGATATAATTAACGGGTCAAATATTACCAACATGGCTAAAAAATACTAAATCAGAACGCATCGAGAATATTAATGCTTTGTCTTTATCTACCTCATGTGAATAATATTTGACCAGTCACAAGTTTGTGACAGATATAATCAAACTTGTTCTTGTTATTATTAGCTTGCGGTTTATTTTACTTTTACACGTGGGAAATCATATGAACTTTGTAATAATAATCATGTGAACTTTGGGTAGTTTTAATCATATATTCATGTAACTATATTATCTCTCAGTTCCTTGGCCATAAAATATGAGTAATAATAATAAGAGTACTTAATTACTTAATATAATTTTCTTGTTACAAGAGTGATGGATAAAATTTTGTGCTACTTTGTAATTAACTACATGGATGACGTAGTTAAATTGGTATGTCTCAGTACTTTCGGTATGCTAGTTTTTTGATAAACATTACTTTGTAAATATTTTTTGATAAAAATATAACGAGTCAAATATTACCCACGTGGCTAAAAAATATTAAATCAGAACGCATCGAGAATATCAATGCTTTGTCTTTATCTGATCTACCCCAGGTGAATAATATTTGACTGGTCACAAGTTTGTGACGGATATGCTGATCACAAACTTGTATACTTTGTTGATTTTTCCATGTAAACATAGGAAAAATAGGGCTTGGGTCGTGTAGCACGCACGTTTAATGTGATTGTCTTTGACAAAGAATAGTACGAGTAACTTGTTTGCTCTATATATGAAGCATTCACTTGTTCTTCTTGGTAGAGAGAAAGGCAAAGATTATTTACACAGAAATCGTAAGTAATTTCTCCGAGTTTCTAGTATTGTCTCAAAAATTTTTGGGATGAAAGATAAGAAGGAGTGAGACAAAAATCAAACTCAGCCCAAAAAGAAAAGTGAAACAATAATAGGAACTCGGAGGGAGTATATTCTTGGTAATTGTACTTCTGCGGAATTTGCTGAAGTACAAGGCAAATCTCGTGGTATTTTTGAGATACTCACATAACTAAATAAGGTACAACTGTAGTACTCCCTCCGTCCCAAAATGATTGTCTCATTTACTTTTGCACAATAATTAAGAAAATTGTGTAATGATGGGTATATAGACAATTATGACTACTTTATAGGGTGATGGGTGAGATGGTGTGGGTTAATAGAATGGCAAAATGGTAAATACTTTGTCTTAGTAGGGACGAAGTTGTAAAAAATGATAGAC
The DNA here is from genome assembly GCA_958450325.1 of Agrostemma githago. Classification (NCBI taxonomy): domain Eukaryota; kingdom Viridiplantae; phylum Streptophyta; class Magnoliopsida; order Caryophyllales; family Caryophyllaceae; genus Agrostemma; species Agrostemma githago. The sequence goes on along the minus strand of OY288241.1, from coordinate 79,464,387 downwards.
TAAAAAGGAAAGTTGAGAAATGAGACAATCTTTAAGAACCTACCCAAAAAGGAATACGGGACAATCTTAGTGGGACGGAGGGAGTATAAGATTGTATTTCTAAATTACTGTCGGGTTCAAATTCAGTATTGTAATTTGGCTGGTGGGTTTTTAGTTTTTTACCTCCGTCTTGAAAGATTTTACCCTAGGTAATATTGACCCTAAATATTGTCTAAGCTTGCGATTTATTTTACTTTTACACGTGAGAGATTATACGTAGTTAATTTCCCAACGAGAACTTCACTTACAGCCGTATACTCGTTGAATTCTCGTCAGTATATGGTATATTATCGTTTTATTTTATTTGTTGTTCTAGAAAAAAATAAATTATAACATTCATTTTATGTACTCCATATTATTTTATATTTTTCCATGTTATTTGTAGGTAAGCACATGATACATGTTTGTTACCTACTTTTCATTGCAGGAGAAAAAGATTGTTAACTCATCAACTTGGCATGATATGCATACCCTCTAATTACTCCTCCTTTCAAGATTACACCTACAATTAATGGTAGTAATACATTTATGAAGAACAAATTTGATTGATTAATCATAAAAATTCATATCACATTATGGAGTTAATCACTTTAATAACAATATTCATATGCTCTATTTTATTCACCAAAATCATATACCCATGGCTAACCAAGTACACCCAATTACACCCACACAACACCAAAACCCTAGCACCCGGTCCACGGCGTTGGCCCATTGTTGGCAACCTACTTCAACTAGGCCCACAACCACACCGTGACCTAGCCACATTTTGTGAGAAATACGGTCCATTAGTCTACTTAAAACTCGGTAATGTGGACGCTATAACAACCAATGACCCAGATATAATCCGAGAGATCCTGGTCCGCCAGGATGAGGTTTTTGCCTCGCGTCCTAGGACGCTAGCCTCGACCCATTTGGCCTATAATTGCGCCGATGTGGCCTTGGCTCCTATGGGTCCAAAATGGAAGAGAATGAGGAGGATTTGCATGGAGAATTTGCTTACTACAAAGAGAATTGAGTTGTTTACAAAGCAAAGGAGTGAAGAGGCACAACATTTGGTCCAAGATGTGTGGGGTAGAGCCCAATTAGATAAGGCTATTAACTTAAGGGAAGTTTTGGGTGCATTTTCTATGAACAATGTGACTAGAATGTTGTTAGGAAAACAATACTTTGGTGATGGGAATGATGGCCCACAAGAGGCCTTAGAGTTTTTGTACATTACACATGAGTTGTTTTGGTTGTTGGGTCTTATTTATTTGGGTGATTACTTACCATTTTGGAGGTGGGTTGACCCATTTGGGTGTGAGAAGAGGATGAGGGAAGTTGAGAAAAGGGTTGATGATTTTCATAGTAGGATACTTGAAGAACATAGGAATGCCCAAAAGATTAGGGATGGTAAGGTTGGTGTCCTAGGAGAGGAAGGTGAGATGGATTTTGTTGATGTTTTGTTGTCTTTGCCCGGTGAAGATGGAAAGGAGCACTTGGATGATCTCGAAATCAAAGCCCTAATTCAGGTTTACGACTAACATATCCGTCTTAATTTTTAAAATCTTTTAAACTTGTTTATCAATCGCTGTGAGTTTTTCTATGCAGGACATGATAGCAGCGGCAACAGACACATCTGCCGTGACAAACGAATGGGCAATGGCTGAAGTAATAAAACACCCACGAGTCCTAAAGAAGGTTCAACAAGAGCTAGACTCGGTAGTAGGACCCAACAGAATGGTCCAAGAATCTGATTTGACCCAACTGACCTACCTACGTTGTGTGGTACGAGAGACCTTCAGAATGCACCCAGCAGGTCCCCTCCTAATCCCCCACGAATCAATCCGACCCACCACGATAAACGGGTACTATATCCCCATGGGGACACGTGTTTTCATAAACACACACGGGTTAGGTCGCAACCCTAAGGTGTGGGACAACATTGAGGAGTTCTACCCAGAGCGACATTGGCCGGCGGATGGGGTGGGAAGAGTGGAGATAAGTCATGGGTCCGATTTCAAGATATTGCCATTCAGTGCCGGGAAGAGGAGGTGCCCCGGTGCACCACTTGGGGTGGTGTTTGTGTTGTTGGGTTTGGCTAGGCTCTTTCATGCATTTGATTGGGAGCCACCTTATGGCATGAAGAATGAGGAGATTGATACTAGGGAAGTTTATGGGATGACTATGCCTAAGGCTTTGCCTCTTTTTGCTTTGGCCAAGCCTAGGCTAGAGCATCATTTGTACCTTTGATTGTTCGGAATGTTCGAACTTACATTTATGTTTTACCTCTTGAGTATCGATATGGTGTTTACTTACGTTAAAAACTTTTGTTTAAGGTGAATAACACGTTTATTACTTATAGGATGCTTTTGTAAGAATATCATAAAAAACTTGGGTAAAGCAAGTCACATAAGCAAATTCGATGCTTCGTTCTAGGATCTAGACTTGGATCATGACAATTTCATATTTCTAAACACATTACTTAAACGGCATCAATGAGAATACTCGCGTTAAATTTTCATATGAGTGAACCTCGCTCACATGAAAATAGTTCAACCGAATACCACCCGATATAGAAACAAATCAGATTACCATTCTAAATTCAACAAAGCTAAAATTGACGACAACACACCAAAATCGAATATCATGAGGGATTATCCATGTATCGTTACAACGAATCAAACATTACTCATTTTGCTAGATAAAAATGCTCCTATTTGGTTTCATACACCAACATTTTGAATGTACTTAAGAGTTTCATCATAACTGGTATTCTTCCCTATTTCCCAGCATGCAGTATCTTCATCTTGCATCGACTGTAGCTGCTGCAACAATAAAACCAACTACGAGTGCTAGCCTAAAACTGACACGATCACTCACTGTCTATACCTAAGATGAACATCTTTGCTGCACCAAGGATTTAGCATCAGCTTGAAATTGCCTCAACTTTTGGATGACCTTTGGTATTTTGGTAAATATCAAGAAGATCAGGTACAGTTTCCTTAAAAGGTTCGATAAACTTCTTCAAGAAAAGAGTCTCCTTTATAGTGGTGGCGTTATAAAACTTGTAATCTAACAAACCCTTCTCCTTCAAAACCAACAAAACACGATGTCTAGGTAGCAATCGCGACTGCAGGCTGTAAGTGAACAATGCAGAATGTGTAGTTAAGAAACCAGGGTCGTAACCCATCTCTGTCATCAAAAAAACCAACTTTCTCTTGAGATTTTGTTCAGAAGGAAGGAAAACACAAGGACTTTTCCTCATTATCTCAGAAACATCATGTTCAGTCCACCCAAAGCTTTTGAACAACTGGCATTTCGACTCGAGGAACTTCTTACTACGGCCATTCACCAAATGCATGCCATAGAAAAACATCTTCGACAATCGAGGAATCCCTAATTCCTGTTCAACCCTATCCAACCCATTTCGGAAAACCTCGGGTTTTCTCACAAAGCAAGGAGGCTGCATTAGAATGCTACTCCGAATACGATCAATACCCACACCATACTCATTTGTCAAGAACTCGACATTCGAAACAAGATTTTGCAGAGCTGCTGCTCTTGTGTAATGCTTTGATTGTTTGAAAAGCTTAATTAGATTTTCAACACTACCCAAAATAACAGTAACATCTAGGATGATAGGATTCCATTGTCTACCCACAAATGAAGGGTTTGAATCAACAACAGAGGCTAAATCAGACCCAGAAAATCCCTGTTCTTGGAGAAAATTAAATTGGGGTTTTAGGGTTTTGTCAATATCAGCAGCTAAGATCTGAGGGTAACAAGATACAATCTTTTTGATATGGGTATTATCGAAACCGTATCGATTGAGGAAATTGATAACAGAATTAGCATTAGAACTGAAATTCAAGTCATTCACCTTGTTCTTGGAGCTTATCTTAGTTGAAGTGGAGAGAGCTTGTTCATGAGAGAAACCCAGATGATCAATCAAATAATTAGAGAAAAATTGATTTGGGGATTCTTGAGATACAGTTGAATAGAGAAGAAATCGCTGGAAATTGCGGAGATAATCATGAGAGTGGTGGGATTGAATGCGGAATTTGCAACACAAGCTCAACATCTCTCGATTTCTATCTTTTCAATTTTGAAATGAACATAAACCCTAAACCCTAGTGGAGTAAGAACCAATTAGTCTCCCTTCTCAAGGATTTATCGCATCACTTTGCTATACCGACTTAAATATAATCAATTTGTATGAAAAAAACAAAACATTAGTTTATACGAGTAGTGTTTTGTATTTCTCAAAAACAAGGGCTGACATAAAAAATCTGATGTTATATTCGATCTGATATATATTCATTTTGAATCCGATTCGAAATATTGCATAATCGTATCGAAAATTAAGTTTGGATTGCATATTTGATCCGTTTTGTTGTTTAAATGGATCGGATATGGATATCAGTCTTTCAAGTTTATGGGGTGACTATATCTAAGGCTTTCTCGTTTGTACCTTTGAGTGAGTGTTTGGAAGGTTTAGAGCATGGTTTTCTGAGCCCTACACCAGCCCGATCAGAGGTTCGGGCCAGTCTGCGTAGGGGGCGTTAGATGATTAGATCTTGATCCGCATGGCAACCGAGCCAACTCGTTTGTTTGGTCGAGTTTAGTATTGTACTATTTTACCTACTCAAACTAGGTAGGGTTCGAAAGCTTGTCATCCATTGTAGTAAATCAGTATTGTGGATAGCCGAACTATCTAGACTCTAGACCGCGGACATGAAGAAAGGTAAATTCTTGTTTATGAAGAAAGTATTTGTTATTATCGATGCATTCTTAATTTGTCGTGGGTAATATTCGACCCGTTATAATTTTGAGACGAATATTTTTGCTACAAGATAGACTAACTGATTTTTTTGTATCCGTACCGTTAAATGCGTTGGGATGTTGTGTTACAAAAGGTAGACCGGCTTAAGTAACACGCATCATAGAACAAGACTTTAAAGCATTTTGTGGTTAAAGTAATTGGACTAATTTGTAAAGACCAACGACATCAAGGAAATAAAAACACCCAAGAGTAATCACTTGTATTTGGCTTCACTTGACCTCTACTCAATACTTATTCTCCTCTTATGGTCTTTATTGGCATGTTCACAAGTTAACCTCAATTAGATCAAGGTGGTGTCGATGGCTCGATGGTCGAGGACGGATGAGGTGGGATGATTTAACCTCGACTTGTTGAAGTGGGTGAGTTTGACATACGACACAACTCATTTGAGATCTTGGATATAATCCGTGTAACGTCCTAGAAAAAATTCTAGTCATTTTTATTTCGAACCTCCGAATCTCAGAAAAACGTGTATAATACACTTCATTTTCAGTTGTTTCAGAGGTCGGATAGTGTAGCGTTTTATCTTCTCCCGATTTTTGTAACATGTGTGATAGGTAGCTTCACGATGTACCTCGTTCAATTTCAAGCACAAACATCAAGTACATCTAACTTTTGCGCGACTAACAGATTGTCGATCGACGTTGATTTATTGCGTAACAGGACCTCTGAAGGTTCTCTTTTAGTGCTAAAACTTTGTGTGGGTACTTTATATGACCCATGTAACACCTCAGAAATTTTTTGGCTATTTTTATTTCGGACTCCCAAATCTCAGAAAATGTGTATAATATACTTCAATTTGAGGCATTTTGGAGGTTCGATAGCGCATTGTTCTATCTTTCTTGATTTTTATACTATGTGCCATGTCTAGCTTTACGATGTAACTCGTTCGATTTCAAGCCCAAAGATCAAGTACATCTAGCTTTTGCGCAAGTAACGGATTGTCCACCGACGTCGGTTTATTGCGTAACGAAACCCTCAAATATTCTCTTTTATTGATAAAACTTTGTGTGGGTATTTTTATACGAAATTACTTTTTTCTAACGAGCCTTTACTCAATCCTAACGACATTTTACCGTTTTACCCCTCTCATTTCATCCATCAAAAAATTAAAGGTGTGTTTTTCTCTCTAAATAATTTAGTAAATAAACAATCGATTTTATATCCGTAATTGAATTAAAAGTCATAATTGAATTCGGGAGCGATTGATTATCTAAATTAATGGAGTAAATGAAAAAAAAAAGTGTAATTTAATACCAATGTCAATGTAAATGTTTTAAGGGGTATTATGGGAAAATTGTAAAAAAATTCGTTAGGATTGAGTAAAGCACGACTCTTTTTATATGTCTCAGGTAACACCTCAAAAAAATTCCGCGTTTTAATATATTCGTCCTAAGGAGAGACCAACGGTTAAAAAAAAGAAAAAGGAATCACCCGTCTCCCTCAAGGGAACCACTGAAACTAACCAACTGAAACAAACAAACACATTAACGCCATGGCACATCACCTCGCCTCACGCACTTCTTGACGCCATAGCACACATCTCCTTTCCTCACACATCTCGACGCCACTGCACTTCGTAAACTCGCCGGAGGACGATGACTCGCGCTCTTCTCCTCTCCTTTCGTTGGAGGTAACCCCATTGCTTTCTCCATTCTTGTCGTACAAGGATATCTATTACTAGATTTTAGGGTTTTGATACCAATTAGTTGTAATTAATTGTCTGTTTGTACTAATTTTTTTGGATTTCGATTTAAGGGTTTTTCAATTTAGGGGTTTTTGATTTAGGGGGTTTTTCGATTTAGTTTTTTTTTTTTTTTTTTCAATATAGGGTTTATCAATTAGGGGTTTTTCAATTTAGAGTTTTTTCAATTTAGGGGTTTTTCAATTCAGGGATATTTCGATTTATGGGTTTTACGTTTTTCTACTAATTCGAGTTTAGTTCAGCAATTAATTGTTTTTTTTCGATTTAGGGTTTTTTCGATTTATGGGTTTTACGTTTTTGTACTAATTCGAGTTTAGTTCATCAATTAATTGTTTTTTTTTATTCAGGGGTTTTTCAATTTAAGGTTTTTTTGATTTAGGATTTTTTCAGTTTAGAGGGTTTTCAATTTAGGGTTTTTTCAATCTAGGGGTTTTTCGATTTAGTGTTTTTGCGATTTATGGGTTTTTCGATTTAGGGTTTTTGCAATTTATGGGTTTTACATTTTTGTACTAATTCGAGTTTAGTTAGTTGATCAACTAATTGTTTTTTCATTTTTGTAATAATAACCTGATCACGAGTAACATCCTTCATCAATGAGTTGATAACCTAATAAGTCGGATCTTAATATAGATGGAGTATATATAACATTATAAAGCATTGTTAATAAGATTTTGATTTGTTCATTCAAACTTCGGTTTGAAAACTATAAGCTGCGAGCCGACAACATAAAATATTGAGTATCTTTCCAAATTTTTTTATGTCTCCTGCCATGTAGTAGTATGACATCTATTTGTGGAGCTTCTTTGGCATTGCAAGATGCCGGGGTTTCAGAATGCCCCATTGTCGGGATTGCTATGGGTTTGGTTCTTGACACTAAAGAATTCGAAGGCGATCAGACTCAACTTATTCTGTCCAACATAACTATAGATCTGAAGATGCCTCAGGAGACGTGGACTTCAGGGTGATTCTGATAGTAAATTCTCCGGTTGCTCGTACTTCTGCTTGCTTGATTGTTGAAACTTGAAAGTACACGGTATTATCTTGGTACCAGAATGTTCTAGTGCCTTTTATTCATTTTTGCTTGTAATCTAAAAAATAGTATACTTTATGTTCTAGCATTGTAGCTCCTTTTGACGATGCATTGTTCTCTTTAATGGCAGGTTGGAGGCATTACAGTTTCACAGTTCTTTACGAGGTTCCGTTATGTCTCCATGTTAATTGCTTCCTTCTTTATCATCGGTGACAAAAATAGCTCCCAGAAGGAGAGAGTTGAGGCAGAACATCGAGAAATCTTGCTTCTCCACTGAAATTTCCATTGAAGAAATCTTGCTTTAATTTGATGACTCCGGGTATCTTTTTTCTCATTCGCTCATCTGATTGATTACTTTTTAAATATCTGGGATTTTCTCTCTCGTATTTGATTTTACTGTACTTCCAGTTAGTTTTGTGTCATTTTTAAGTGTGTAATTTCTTTTCAGTGGATGTTAATTGATCGATCCTGCGTTATTATTAGGTTAATCACTGAAATGCGTGACGATTGGGTTACTTACTTCAATTGTATTTTCAAGGACGATTTTATTTAGAAAATACTCTGTATTTGAAATGAATGTTACATTACGAGTGTTTCAATTGATATGTTGTTGATGTATTTTTGAGTGGTGGATAATCGACAAAAAAATTTGGTTTTATTGATACAAATGCGAGTATCATTATTAATCATGCAGAATATATTTTTTTAAATTTTTGAAAAACTCTATTTGCGGCGTTATACAAAAAAACCGCGAATAAATCCCTATATGCGTCGTAAATATCCTAGAAACGCCGCAAAAAATTATTTATTTGTGACTTTTTCAGGTTAGTGCCGCAAATGTTAACACTATCTGCGGCGTCATATATGCAAGAAAAGCCGCAAAAAAGGTATTTATTTGTTGCCCTGCATTTGCTTCCATGCAAACAATGCTGCAAACCTAGGGCGCTTTGATTTTATTGCGTAATAAGACCCCCGAATGTTTTCTTTTCTTGCTAAAATTTTTGTGTGGACATCTTATATGACCCGACTAACACCTCGGAAAAATTTCGGCTAATTTTTTTTGGATCCCGAAATCTCAGAAAAATGTAGATAATACACTTCAATTTCAATCGTTTTGGCTTTATTGCGTAATAAGACCCTCGAATGTTTTCTTTTCCTTCTAAATATTTTGTGTGGTCATCTTATATGACCTGACTAACACCTCGGAAAAATTTTGACTATTTTTTTTTTGGACCCCAAAATCTCAGAAAAACGTGGATAATACACTTCAATTTCAACCGTTTCGGTTTTATTGCGTAATAAGACCCTCGAATGTAATCTTTTCCTGCTAAACATTTGTGTGGGCATCTTATATGACCTGACTAACACCTAGGAAAAAATTTGGCAAATTTTTTTTGAACCCCGAAATCTCAGAAAAACGTGGATAAATACACTTCAATTTCAACCGTTTCGGTTTTATTGCGTAATAAGATCCTCGAATGTTTTCTTTTCCTGCTTAAATTTTGTGTAGCTAGGCATCTAAAATTGTTGTTAAAAAACACTCTAAAATTGTTCAGTTTCGATTATATATATCGAATATTTCGCCTTCATTCGACGTTACTCGTATGATAGTCGAATGTCCTTTAAATGTGTTTATTTGAAAACCAACGTGCCTTTTGTTACATCGAGACATTTCTACATAGAATGACTAGTTATTTTGTGAATTTGGAGATATTTCATTTCGGAACCAAATCGACCCAAAAAACGTGGATAATAACCTTCAAATTCGACCGTTTCAGATGATTTTTCAAAAAATGTGAGATATTTTGTTGATCATCTAAATAGAACCCGTATAACATAAAATGACTGACGGTTATTAAAAAAACACTCTAAAACGGTTCAGTTTCGATTATATATATCAAATATTTCGCCTTCATTCGACGTTACTCGAATGATAATCGAATATCTTTTAAATGTGTTTATTTGAAACCTAACCTGCCTTTTGTTACACCGAGACATTTCTACGATAACTAGAGTAGTTACATTGTGAATTTGGACACATTTCATTTTGGGACCAAATCGGCCCAAAAAACGTGGATAATAACCTTCAAATTCGACCGTTTCAGATGATTATTTAAAAAATGTGAGATATTTTGCTGAGCATCTAAATAGAACTCGTATAAGATAAAATGACTGGCGGTTGTTAAAAAACACTCTAAAATTGTGAAGGTTTGAGTATATATCGAAGATTTCGCCTTCATTCAACGTTACTCGAATAATAGTCGAATGTCTTTTGAATGTGTTTATTTGAAACCCAACGTGCTTTTTGTTACATCGATACATTTCTACAATGAATGCAGTAGTTATTTTGTAAATTTGGAGACGTTTAATTTCGGGACCAAATCGGTCCGAAAAACGTGGATAATAACCTTCAAATTCGACCGTTCGGATGATTTTTCGAAAAATGTGAGATATTTTTTTGAACATCTAAATAGGACCCGTATAACATAAAGTGACCGACGGTTGTTAAAAAACACTCTAAAATCGTTCAGTTTCGAGTATATACATCGAAGATATCGCCTTCATTCGACGTTACTCGAATGATTGCCGAGTGTCTTTTAAATGTGTTTATTTGAAATCCAACGTGTCTTTTGTTACACCGAGACATTTCTACAATGAATGCAGTAGTTACTTTGTGAATTTGGAGACATTTAATTTCGGGACCAAATCGGCCCGAAAAACGTGGATAATAACCTTCAAATTCGACCGTTTCAGATGATTTTTTGAAAAATGTGAGATATTTTGCCGAGCATCTAAATAGGACCCGTATAACATAAAATGACCGACGGTTGTTAAAAACACTCTAAAATTGTTCAGTTTTGGAGTATATATATATATCGAATGGATTTCGCCTTCATTCGACGTCACTCGAATGATAGTCGAATGTCTTTTAAATGTGTTTATTTGAAACCCAACGCGCCTTTTTTTACACCGAAACATTTCTACAATGAATGGACTAGTTACTTTGTGAATTTGGAGACATTTAATTTCGGGACCAAATCGGCCCGAAAAACGTGGATAATAACCTTCAAATTCGACCGTTTAAGATGATTTTTCGAAAAATGTGAGATATTTTGCTGAGCATCTAAATAGGACCCGTATAACATAAAATGAGCGACGGTTGTTAAAAAACGCTCTAAAATTGTTCAGTATCGGGTATATATATCGAAGATATCGCCTTCATTCGACGTTACTCGAATGATAGCCAAGTGTCTTTTAAATGTGTTTATTTGAAATTCAACGTGCCTTTTGTTACACCGAGACATTTCTACAATGAATGCAGTAGTTACTTTATGAATTTGGAGACGTTTAATTTCGGGACCAAATCGGCCAGAAAAACGTGGATAATAACCTTCAAATTCGACCGTTTCAGATGATTTTTCGAAAAATGTGAGATATTTTGCCGAGCATCTAAATTGGACCCGTATAACATAAAGTGACCGAAAGTTGTTAAAAAAACACTCTAAAATTGTTCAGTATCCGGTATATATATATCGAATGGATTTCGCCTTTATTCGACGTTACTCGAATGATAGTCGAATGTCTTTTAAATGTGTTTATTTGAAACCCAACGCGCCTTTTTTTACACCGAAACATTTCTACAATGAATGGACTAGTTACTTTGTGAATTTGGAGACATTTAATTTCGGGACCAAATCGGCCCGAAAAACGTGGATAATAACTTTCAAATTCGACCGTTGCAGATGATTTTTCGAAAAATGTGAGATATTTTGTTGAGCATCTAAATAGGACCCGTATAACATAAAATGAGCGATGGTTATTAAAAAACACTCTAAAATTGTTTAGTTTCGAGTATATACATCGAAGATTTCGCCTTCATTCGATTTTACTCGAATGATAGCCGAGTGTCTTTTAAATGTGTTTATTTGAAATCAAACGTGCCTTTTGTTACACCGAGACATTTCTACAATGAATGGAGTAGTTACTTTGTGAATTTGGAGACAATTTATTTTGGGACCAAATCGGTCCGAAAAACGTGGATAATAACCTTCAAATTTGATAGTTTCAGATGATTTTTCGAAAAATGTGAGATATTTTGCTGAGCATCTAAATAGGAACCGTATAACATAAAATGATTGACGGTTGTTAAAAAATACTCTAAAATTGTCCAGTTTCGAGTATATACATCAAAGATTTCGCCTTCATTCGACGTTACTCGAATGATAGACGAGTGTCTTTTAAATGTGTTTATTTGAAATCAAACGTGCTTTTTGTTACACCGAGACATTTCTACAATGAATGGAGCATTTACTTTGTAAATTTGGAGACATTTAATTTCGGGACCAAATCGGCCCGAAAAACGTGGATAATAACCTTCAAATTCGACCGTTTCAGACGATTTTTCGAAAAATGTGAGATATTTTGCTGAGCTTCTAAATAGGACCCGTATAACATAAAATGACCGACGGTTATTAAAAAAACACTCTAAAACTGTTCAGTTTTGATTATATATATCGAATATTTCGCCTTCATTCGACGTTACTCGAATGATAATCGAATATCTTTTAAATGTGTTTATTTGAAACCTAACATGCCTTTTGTTACACAGAGACATTTCCATGATAAATAGAGTAGTTACATTGTGAATTTGGACACATTTCATTTTGGGACCAAATCGGCCGGAAAAACGTGGATAATAACCTTCAAATTCGACTGTTTCAGATGATTATTCGAAAAATGTGAGATATTTTGCTGAGCATCTGAATAGAACTCGTATAACATAAAATGAGTGGCGGTTGTTAAAAAAAACTCTAAAATTGTGCAGTTTCGAGTATATATAGAAGATTTCGCCTTCATTCGACGTTACTCGAATGATAGTCGAATGTCTTTTAAATGTGTTTATTTGAAATCAAACGTGCTTTTTGTTACACCGAGACATTTCTACAATGAATGGAGCATTTACTTTGTAAATTTGGAGACATTTAATTTCGGGACCAAATCGGCCCGAAAAACGTGGATAATAATCTTCAAATTCGACCGTTTCAGATGATTTTTCGAAAAATGTGAGATATTTTGCTGAGCATCTAAATAGAACCCGTATAACATAAAATGACCGACGGTTGTTAAAAACACTCTAAAATTGTCCAGTTTCGAGTATATACATCGAAGATATCGCCTTCATTCGACGTTACTCGAATGATAGCCAAGTGTCTTTTAAATGTGTTTATTTGAAATCCAACGTGCCTTTTGTTACACCGAGACATTTCTACAATGAATGCAGTAGTTACTTTATGAATTTGGAGACGTTTAATTTCGGGACCAAATCGGCCAGAAAAACGTGGATAATAACCTTCAAATTCGACCGTTTAAACTGATTTTTCGAAAAATGTGAGATATTTTGCTGAGCATCTAAATAGGACCCGTATAACATAAAATGAGCGACGGTTGTTAAAAAACGCTCTAAAATTGTTCAGTATCGGGTATATATATCGAAGATTTTGCCTTCATTCGACGTTACTCGAATGATAGCCGAGTGTCTTTTAAATGTGTTTATTTGAAATCAAACGTGCCTTTTGTTACACCGAGATATTTCTACAATGAATGGAGTAGTTACTTTGTGAATTTGGAGACATTTAATTTCGGGACCAAATCGGCCCGAAAAACGTGGATAATAACCTTCAAATTCGACAGTTTCAGATGATTTTTCGAAAAATGTGAGATATTTTGCTGAGCATCTAAATAGGACCCGTATAACATAAAATGAGCGATGGTTATTAAAAAAACACTCTAAAATTGTTCATTTCGAGTATATACATCGAAGATTTCGCCTTCATTCGATTTTACTCGAATGATAGCCGAGTGTCTTTTAAATGTGTTTATTTGAAATCAAACGTGCCTTTTGTTACACCGAGACATTTCTACAATGAATGGAGTAGTTACTTTGTGAATTTGGAGACAATTTATTTTGGGACCAAATCGGTCCGAAAAACGTAGATATAACCTTCAAATTTGATAGTTTCAGATGATTTTTCGAAAAATGTGAGATATTTTGCTGAGCATCTAAATAGGAACCGTATAACATAAAATGATTGACGGTTGTTAAAAAATACTCTAAAATTGTCCAGTTTCGAGTATATACATCAAAGATTTCGCCTTCATTCGACGTTACTCGAATGATAGCCGAGTGTCTTTTAAATGTGTTTATTTGAAATCAAACGTGCTTTTTGTTACACCGAGACATTTCTACAATGAATGGAGCATTTACTTTGTAAATTTGGAGACATTTAATTTCGGGACCAAATCGGCCCGAAAAACGTGGATAATAATCTTCAAATTCGACCGTTTCAGATGATTTTTCGAAAAATGTGAGATATTTTGCTGAGCATCTAAATAGAACCCGTATAACATAAAATGACCGACGGTTGTTAAAAACACTCTAAAATTGTCCAGTTTCGAGTATATATATATCGAATGAATTTCGCCTTCATTCGACGTCACTCGAAGGATAGTCAAATGTCTTTTAAATGTGTTTATTTGAAACCCAACGCGCCTTTTGTTACACCGAGACATATCTACAATGAATGAAGTAGTTACTTTGTGAATTTGGAGACATTTGATTTTGGGACCAAATCGGCCCGAAAAACGTGGATAATAACCTTCAAATTCGGCCGTTTCAGATGATTTTTCGAAAAATGTGAGATATTTTGTTGAGCATCTAAATAGGACCCGTATAACATAAAATGAGCGATGGTTATTAAAAAACACTCTAAAATTGTTCAGTTTCGAGTATATACATCGAAGATTTCGCCTTCGTTCGACGTTAATCGAATGATAGCCGAGTGTCTTTTAAATGTGTTTATTTGAAATCAAACGTGCCTTTTGTTACACCGAGACATTTCTACAATGAATGGAGTAGCTACTTTGTAAATTTGGAGACATTTAATTTCGGGACCAAATCGGCCCGAAAAACGTGGATAATAACCTTCAAATTCGACCGTTCAGATGATTTTTCGAAAAATGTGAGATATTTTGCTGAGCATCTAAATATGACCTGTATAACATAAAGTGACCGACAGTTGTTAAAAAACATTCTAAAATTGTTCAGTATCGGGTATATATATATCGAAGATTTTGCCTTTATTCGACGTTACTCGAATGAAAGTCGAATGTATTTTAAACGAGTTTATTTGAAACCTAATGTGCATTTTGTTACACTGAGACATTTCTACCATGAATGGAGTATTTACTATGTGAATTTTGAGACATTTCTACTTTTTAGCTATTTTTTTTGAACCCCGAACTCAGAAAAATGTAATGAAATACCGTCTCTTCTAAATTTTTTTTTGTTGTTGTACTACTTTAGATGAAATGAGGAGTGCAGATTATTCCTTACTCTTTATTCCCCAATTAACAGAATTGCTGCAAAAACACGCCCTCACTTCCCCAATAAAGAAACCTCCTACCCATCATCATCATCATCACAATCCCAAATTTCCGATTTTTTTTTTATTTTTCAAAAAGATCAAATCTTTAGTTCAATTTGGGTGAAATTTCAAGTGGGGTTCTTGATCTTCGCAATAATTGAATTTTCTGATTATTATATTATAATTATCATTTATTATTGTTATTGAAATTCAGTGAAATAATTGGAACCCAAAAAAAAAAAAAAAATGGATTTAGAAAGTATTGAATGTGTTTCATCAATCGATATGGATGAAGATGAAGTGATTCAACATCATCATCATAATCTTCATCATCATAATCATAATCGTCATAATATTCATCATCAATTTTCTCCATCAAATTCAAATTCAAAGTCGTATTCAACTACTAATAATATTGATTCAGCAAATAATAATAATAATAATAGTAATAGTAATAATATTCCACCTTCAACCAGTGTTCATGAGCTTCTTGAATGCCCTGTTTGTACTAATTCCATGTACCCTCCAATTCACCAGGTTTTAATTCCTCCCTTTTTTTGTTAATTATTTTGGTTTTTATTTTATTTTATTTTCAATTGATTAATTTTTCTGGGTTTTTTTTGTTTGGATCTTGTGTTTATTCAATGTAAAAATTAGAAATTGATTGAATATTTCTGCTGTTAGGGTTATTTGTGTACTGATGAGTAGAAATTTGTTGCAAAAACAGTGAAATTAGTAAATTACCTATAATTACAGTCTGTGTTGATAGCATTTTACTGTGTTTATTGTATGTAGTTACTGTAGTTTTTTTTGCTGGATTGGTTATTTGGGTAGATTCTGGTGTTTAAAAATGCTGAATTTCAGCAAAAATAGGTTAAAATTGTATAGTTGAAAAGAAATGTAGCACTCTTTCTGTATTTGGTTCTTTGGGTGAAGTAATTTACAGTTGGAGTGAACGAAAAACCGATAAAAATGATGAAGGTTTCCAATTCACAGGTTGAATTAGTAAGCAAGAGTAGCTTTCGAGATTCTCGAACTCATTGGTTGTAAATTGAACTACTTGTGTATGTAAGATCACGCGATTCAAATACCCTTTTCATGGTTGATTGTTACTCCAGTCACAATCTCCGCGCTTTCATCAGTTGCTCAGTCTGCAACATTTTGTATGTTGTTGTGTTGCAGTGCAGAAATGGACACACCCTTTGCTCGACCTGTAAAACACGGGTGCAAAACCGATGCCCAACCTGCAGACTAGAATTAGGGGACATCAGATGTCTAGCACTGGAAAAGGTCGCTGAATCTCTCGAGCTTCCATGCAAATACTATTCCCTTGGATGCCCGGAGATCTTCCCTTACTACAGCAAACTCAAACACGAAGCCATATGTAACTTCAGGCCATACAACTGTCCATATGCTGGATCCGAGTGCTCTGTAACTGGCGACATCCCTTATCTCGTGGCTCATTTGAGGGACGATCATAAGGTTGATATGCATTCCGGGTGTACATTTAACCATCGTTATGTTAAGTCTAATCCTCGTGAGGTGGAAAATGCTACGTGGATGCTAACGGTCAGTTTCTTTCTTACTATACAACTGCACATTTAAATAATGCGAGTTTTTAGCTGTCGTTTTTGTCTGTTTCATGGATGCCAATAATTTCATTTATAATCTGTGAGATCTAATTTTCGTCGTCTTTTATTTGTTTGTTTTGGGGTGGGTGTGATGCTCAATATGGATGCCATTGAAAGAAATCTATGTCAGCCAGTATTTTCATTTTTATAATCTGCGAGATCTAGTACTCTTTTCTGTCAGAAATCATTGCATCACGACATTCACGAGGAGACCAAAGCATTGTTAATTTCGCCCTAAACCCTCGTTGTTTCTGAATGATCTCAACTGAAGTGAACTGAACTGAAAATGAAGCCTTGTTTCCTGTTGCAGGTGTTCCACTGTTTTGGACAGTACTTCTGCCTCCATTTCGAAGCGTTTCAGCTGGGAATGGCTCCAGTATACATGGCATTCGTGAGGTTCATGGGGGACGAGATGGAAGCTAGGAACTACTGCTACAGCCTGGAAGTGGGAGGCTACGGACGCAAACTCATATTCGAAGGAACACCAAGAAGTGTTAGAGACAGCCATAGGAAGGTTAGGGATAGCCACGACGGTCTGATAATACAGAGAAACATGGCACTGTTCTTCTCAGGTGGGGACCGCAAGGAGCTCAAGTTACGTGTCACTGGTCGGATATGGAAGGAGCAGCATAACCCCGATGGAGGTGCCTGCATTCCCAACCTTTGCACCTGAGACTCTCACCTCGTGCCATCAAAATTGACCGTGTTGCTGTTACTGTCACTGTTACTGCCTTACTGATGTGAATAAATGTATGCTAGGTTAAGAACTGTACTCAGTATAACTTCTGCTGTTTTTCTGCATTGTATTTCGCTGAATCACTCCACGACTTCTATGCTTCTCTTTTGTATAATTGTACCCTAAAGAGAAAGAAAAGGTCGAATTACCCGAGTTACTCAAATGTCTGTCCAATGGCTGAAGCTGTGTCGATATCGACATTTTGTCACAATTACTCGACTTTTTTTTTGTCCATAAGTTATTAAGAAACCGTTTTTTTCTTAGTTTTTGTATAAATGGACTAACTGGTTCTTGGCACAGCTCTGTTACTCCACAGATTAGGGGTTTAGGGTTTATGCTCATTTCAAAATTGAAAAGAGGGAGAAATCGAGAGATGTTATCTGCACAATTTCCAGCGATTTCTTCTCTATTCAACTGCATCTCAAGAATCCCCAAATCAATTGTTCTCCAATTATTTAATTGATCATCTATCTGGGTTTCTCTCATCAACAAGCTCTCTCCACTTCCACCAAGATAAAAGGTGACTGACTTGAATTTCTCTCGTAATGCTAATTCCGTTATCAATTTCCTGAATCGATACGGTTTCGATAATACCCATATCAAAAAGATTGTACTCGTATCTTGTTACCCTCAGATCTTAGCTGCTGATATTGACAAAACCCTAAAACCCCAATTTAATTTCCTCCAAGAACATGGATTTTCTGGGTTTGATTTAGCCTCTGTTGTTGATTCCAGCCCTTCATTTGTGGGTAGACAATGGAATCCTATCATCCTAGACAAGCTTTTCAAACAATCAAACCGGTTCACAACATCATCTGCTCTGCAAAACCTTGTTTCAAATGTCGAGTTCTTGAGAAACGAGTATGGTGTGGGTATCAATACTATTCGGCGTAGCATTCTGGTGCAGACTGTTTGCTTTGTCAGAAAACCCGAGTTTTTCCAAAGCAGGTTGGACAGGTACTGAACATGATGTTTCCTCATTAATTCGGAAAACTCTGAGCAAAATCTCAAGAAAAAGTTGGCTTTTCTGATGACGGAGATGAGTTACGACCCTGGTTTCTTAACTACGCATTCTGCATTGTTCACTTACAGCCTGCAGTCACGAATCCTACCTAGACATCGTGTTTTGTTGGTTCTGAAGGAGAAGGGTCTGTTAGATTACAACCTTTACAGCGCCACAATTATAAAGGAGACTCTTTTCTTGAAGAAATTTGTCGAACCTTTTAACGAAGCTGTACCTGATCTTCTTGATATTTACCAAAATACCAAAGGTCGTCCAAAAGTCGAGGCCATTTCAAGTTGATGCTAATCCTTGGCGCAGCAAAGATGTTCATCTTAGGTATTTAGACAGTGATCGGTCAGTTTTAGGTTAGGCTAGCACTCGTAGTTGGTTGCAGCATCCATCCAACAACACAAATTCTTGTTTGTATCGAAGTTACTCGTCACTTTATTATAACGGGTAACAGTGATGCAACCTGAATGCTGAATCCCACTACCCTGCTTTTTACTCTGACACTAGCCCACCCCAACTTGTTTTCCCCCTTCCCATCTTTTTTTTACTCCACTATACCCTACAATGTTGCTATTCAACATTGCTTCACCTAATAATTCACCCCAAATTATCGACTGTAACGAAAATATTCGTCATAATTTAATAATGGACCACAACTACTTACCCGTTTGATACGAATTAATATTCATATGATTTGACTAATATATTCGTCTCAAAATTTAAAATAAAGTAGAAATACGAGTATAGAATAAGAATCCAGTAAGATACTCTGTACTTCCTTCGTAAAAGACAATCAAATGAACGAGAATGAGACTGAGGGATCAGTAGATAAGACACATTTGTTCTCGATCTAGTCGTTTTGCTTTATCCAATCTAATTCCATTTGACTCATTTTACCCTTTTTTTTAACTTTAATGAGACCGTAACATAGATTTGATGTTGCCAGGATTCAAACTCGTTTTAACAATAAGACGGATATTAAAGGCTATATGTCCTACTCACCTTGTTGTTACCACTTTACTCTTTGTTGTGTCTATATTTCTCCACATTCACACTCACACACACTCCTTTTCCCCCTCATCTTCTTCTTCTTCACAATCACTCCTCAAATGTCCCCACCACCTCACCAACCCCACCCACCACCACCACCGCACCAACCACCGCCACAACACCCCCCACCGCACCAACCACCACCAGACCACCACCAACCCTACCCATACCCCTACCCATACCCACCATACCACCACCACCGCCGCCGCCATAGATCCAGACCAATAGCATCATGCATCCTAGCCACCGCCTTCCTCACCACCCTCCTCCTCGCCGCCGCAATCGCCGCCTTCATCCTCCTCCGCCCCCGCGACCCCACCATCTCCGTCACCGCAATGCGCCTCCCTTCCTACTCCCTCCACTCCACCGCCGCCAACTTCACCTTCATCCAATACTCCACCTTACGTAACCCTAATCGATTCTCCTTCTCCCACCATGGCAGCTCCCTCCAACTCCTCTCCCCCTCCGCCGGTCCGGTCGGGTCGATTTACATCCCCGCCGCCAGTATCGGCGCCGGTCGGAACCAGATCGTTTCCGCCACCTTCGTCGTCAATTCCTTCCCCGTTGACGCTGGCGGTGACGGTGGTGATCGTGGGGTCTCTGCGGTGGCAGACAGCGGGTCGGTGGTGGGGCCGGGGCCGAGCATGGAGCTCGAGACTAGGATGAGTTTAGTCGGGAGTGTTAAGGTCGTTCAGGTGTTTGCTCACCGTGTCGAGATTACTGCCAGGTGTCGTGTTAGTGTTCGTGTCAGCGATGGATCCCTTCTCGGATACAGCTGCTGATCCTGATCCGACCCGACCCGACTAGGAGTTTGGTATCCGATTAGATAGATTAGTGAATTGTTTGAGTAATTGTTTGCAAGTGTAAAAAGAAGTAATGCAAAATTTGTACTGTAGTAGTTTTATTGTAATCTAGAGATATCAAAATATATGGAGTACGAGTATATGTTAATTTCGTGTTGGATTTGTATCGTGTTTTGGGTCGTGACATTGTTTGTTGCCAGCTCTAGACGGTCTTACACATAAGAGGAAGCCAAATGTTTAGGGAAGAAACGAAGTTAGACTAAGGTTCTGTTCTTTGAACTGAAACTGACTGAACTTAAACTGAAACTGAAACTGACTGAACTTAAACTGATACTGACTTGAAACTAACTGAACTGAAACTGACTAAAATATAGAGACAAAATATGTCTCCTGGAGTTAAACTGAACTAAAATTGACTGAATATAAGTCCAAAAGAACAGGGCCTAGATATGACTGTCATATGGAAGAATTGCTCGTGTAACTTACTTGGACGAGAGTAGACCGTGAGACCTCGAGTCCAGAAGGGTCAAAGATGCAACAAACTGTAAATAAACACAAACCAACCATTACAAAGTTCTATATGTGCATTCAGGTTTCAGAACATCAACACCAACATCAACATCGTCTGATAAAAGATGAACACAAAGTCACAAACAACACCAACCATGGAATAAAAGAGTCTGACCTTAGTAACCTGACTACCTCAAGCATACTTTATTGGGCAGAACACGGTCCAACAAAACCCGACTCAACAACCGACTAAAAGAATTTGACAAATAAATGGTTAATAATATCCTATTATTAGTTCATGTACCGAGTCTATGCACATATAATATATACTCACAGTTTTTACCCGTTATCCCGACTTCTCATCAAGACGACGATCCATGATCTGAGACACGGTTTCCATGAATGTAGCCTCGCTTGAACCAGGGAGGACTGCGTCCATGGCTTCTTGAACAATCTCCTCAATCACGGATTCCTTCCTCACGGTCTCACGGCACATGATGCTTCCGATTGCGTATGGGGTCAGCCCTCTTTGCACACCTTTCTTCAGGAGCATGGTGGAGATGCGCAGTGTGCGAGCACTCTCGACGGGCATGTCCCACCCGTAGAACTTCAGAAGGGCTATGTCTTCCTCGGCGTTCAATGAGTTTATGTAGTCGATGGTCGCGGGAGAGTAAGGTTTCTTGGCTTGCGGCCAGTAGAGCCAGTCGAAAGTGCAGTCTTCGAACTATATTTACAGGAGATAACTTGGTTGGATTAATTGAATTGTACAAGCAAGAAAATCCAACAGCTAAATAAAAACGAGACTACGTTAAGATTGCATCGCAAACCATGGATCTACTGTTTATGTATGATCAAGCCACGACTGCAAGACATGGAAGCCTTGCAACATTCTTTTGATAACTTCAATCAGTTTTTACAGAGTAACAGAACTCATGCTAATTGGGTCTTAAGCCAAAAAATAACGAAGATCCAAATCACGGAGGACAGACTAGCTCATTGATTTAGCTAATTACTACGTCACCATGCACTGTAATTTTAGATAATCTTGGGTGTTTTTGAGGAAGAAAGGGAGATATTGCAAGTAAATAACATAATAAGATCAGAGGCACAAATCACAAAATCGTGCAGATATCTACCAACAATGAATCAGTGTCATGAATTACAATTCAATAGGGAAGCGTTAATGCTCGGCTAAGGAGAATGGTATCAATAAGCAAATGAGCAAACACTATATCTTAAGTTCATAGCTAATTGATCAGCAAAAAACCACTGCATATGTAGTTAAACTGATTACTTTTGATCCTATTATTCATTTTGTGATGATTTTGAATAATCAAATAAAAAGAACATCGATAATGAAGTATAAAGATTTGAAGATACAACAAAATCCATCATACAGTTAATAATTTGTCAGAACAAAATCCATCATACAGTGAATCGATATATTTCATAACTCTGGAAATATCCATAACTGTTAGCAAACAATCGCACATAAAACCACAGAATTGACTTGTAAATAGCGTCAAAAGGAAGACTAACAAAAAGCGGGAAAGAATACTTACACTCTCGGGCAAGCAGTAACCATGATCAATAGGTATCAGGGTAATTCGGCCAGTTTTACCGTCTTTGCTAAACAATATATTTCCAGCGTGCCTATCGGCATTGGCCAACCTCATGTCAAGAACGGATATTTTATGTACCTCCTCAACCGGGAAAGCACCAGGGCCAATATCCTCACAACTGCCATTGTTCCTCATGAACTTCTGCAGGGATCCAAACTTCTCCTTGATACCATTAGGATGATTGAACCCATCATGTAAGCACTTGACCATGCCAGTAGGCGGCACCCCAGAAAACCCAATTGCATCTCCAGAAATTCCACGCCTCCCAGTAACGGGATGATCCAACAGGTAAGCCGAGACCTCCCTGAATGCACCTTGCCCGACTCTTGTACCCCTTTTCAACCCTTCACCATCAGAAGATAAAGGTAAACCGTGAGGGTTGTTCATTGCGTTAGGCTCCTCATCAATTGGCTTAAAAACAGAAACATATTCAGATCCTGTTGAATCCAGCATAAGATATGCCCCACCTGACCCCTCGGATGACATGATAGGGGAATGACCATTAGCTAAACCCTCCTTAGTCATTGATATTACATCCAATATCGGTTTTGGCACACCGATCTTTGAGTTACCAACAACTGGCACCAAAATATCGTTCTTCAACCCCACATTACCCCGATCACATTCATATTCAAACTTCTTCTCACCTTTCACATCAGATGCATGAATTGACAACTCGAAGCTCTTACCGACAGGCTTAAACCTAACCTTTGATGACTTCCTAACAATCAAAAGGATCACACCATTGTCATTGTGCTTGACAATATCATTGAACAATACTTGATCGTCAAGCTCCTCTCCATCATAAACAAGCTCGTGATCCTCCTCAAAGCCTAACC
Organism: Agrostemma githago; assembly: GCA_958450325.1. Classification (NCBI taxonomy): domain Eukaryota; kingdom Viridiplantae; phylum Streptophyta; class Magnoliopsida; order Caryophyllales; family Caryophyllaceae; genus Agrostemma; species Agrostemma githago. The sequence goes on along the minus strand of OY288241.1, from coordinate 79,441,158 downwards.
CCTTACCCTTCTTCGCTATCTCCTTCTTAACAGACCCGACATCTTGAAACCGTCCCACATTGAAGCTTAGCTTCTTCCCACACACAGTCCTAACCTTAATCGCCTGTAAATCCGTAAGCTTAACCATGATATGAAAAACATCCCCATTCGTAATATCATAATCTCGAACCAGAGAATTACTACGCGACAATTCCCTCCCACCACACACTAATTTCTGGTTCTTGACCACAAACCCAGTGCAATTCTGAATCTTTAGTTTAACCGACAAGATCGATTCATCTTTGAATACCCGTAATGGGGCCCTATGATTACTCCCCAAACCATTCACTTCTACCACTATCGATTCATCCCAATTCAAATCAAGCCCGCTACGGAAAAACCTCTGCGAAATTGCGGGTTCTTCGGATCTCCTACTAACAACTAACGCAGCCGACGACATTTTTTTTTACCCTCTCTAAAGAATCGAAATTCAATCAAGAACTATATGTATTCACTATTACTAAACTAAAACCTAACAGAAAGAAACCCCGCTACAAATTCGACATAATTATGGTTATCTATGTGCTATTATCTACAAGTCAACGCGCTCGAGATCAAACAAAAACCTAAAATCACGAAAATCGGAATCGCAATAATCGGAAATTGAATCTATGAAACCCTAAGGGGCCTCAAATCATAAACGAAATCAAAGTAATCGCATACCTTCGATCAAATTCAGAAACCCTCGATTGATTGAAAGAAAATCGAAACGAATCAATTCGTGGTTCGAATGAATGAACCCCTAAAAATTCCTCCCAAATTGAAACAATCAAAGATTCACAACCCTTAGATTACGAACTTGATCGAAGAAATCAGGGAAGAATGAAACTACAAAGTAACAGAATTGGAATTTTCGATTTGGGAATTGATTTTTGTTTTTTTTTCTAGGGTTTGGAAATTTGGGGGAAATTATGATATACGACAAAAAATGAGTTGTAGCCGTGTTGATTAGTCCGCGTTTTATACTACTACTTGTAATTTAGAAAGTGAAGTGTAATGGTGACATTTTTTTTTAATATTTTTTTTATGAGTATTTAAAAAATAATTAAATTAAATTATATTTTGGTAAATAAAAGTGGCCAAAAGAAATAATTTGATTGGTTAAGAATATGTGGAATTACGTGATTTTTGGGTGAATTTATCGAAACTTAATAAGGGATGGAATTTGGTATTTTCTTACGTGTTTCCTTGGACAATAAGAAAATGATCAAATTTGGAATATTTTATGTTTATTTGCTTATGATGCTTCTAGAATTAGTCTTGAATTTTTTTACGCGGAATATTTTTTGATTCTGCAGAGTAACGGGTTTTGTTTTTTATTTTATTTCACAGAATATTAATGTATTTATTGTATGCACTATTTTACAGGAAAATTTAAGTAATTACGAATCATATCTCGATTATCCACTAATTTCTTATAAATTTTATTTTATATTGCTAAAAAGTTCATAATAATAATAATAATATATAATCTATTTGTACACACTATATTTCCATTAAAATTATATAGATAATCACGATGAGTAGACTTTTTATTTTCTTTCTTACTTCGATGAATAAGTCTATATTAAAACAAATAAAATGTTGACATTTAGTCTCTCTATATATACATCTCTTAATAGAATTCTTATTATATATCTTTATTCTCAAATCTTTTTGTCGAAAATATTAGATAATCAATTGTGAGAATTTTCCTATTTTTCTTATTTTGGTGATGAACTAATATTGATACAAATATATGACAACATTTATATATATATATTTTTTTTTTATAATTAAACGATAATTAAATAATTAATCTGCCTCTATCTTTGAATAAAATACTCCGTAACAACCTACCAAAAACCGTAGATAAATATGTTTAGGCATATACGGATACTATATTAACATAATACGGGTTCATTTTAAATGTATACAAGTAGCTTATTATTGTATTGAGAAAACTTGAGAAGTATTCAATTTATTCATAGTAATAACATACAAGCACTAACCTTATAACCATAGTTGTAAGGCACTTATACTCTCTACATCATTGAATGGATCGATATTTAAGATACAATGCGTTCATTTGGACCAAAAAAAATAATAATAACCGTAATTATTGTGTACAACCGTTATACCATGCGACAATAGTAAAAATTTGCAATTTGTGATAAAAAAGTGATCATTTTAGGTTGGTTAGTTAGTTACTACTTTCAGATAAATAGTTATCACTTTTTCATATTAAAATGTGGTTACTATTTAACTTAAAGTGGTAACTTTTTACCATAGATTCCTAGTTATAAGGTTTGTTGCACGGTACAACGGTTGTATATTATAATTTGTGAATAATATGAGCTTCAAAACAAATCATTCATACGATATTAAGATCCATCGTCACATTGATATATTATGGAGATACACGTATGATAACATAAATATTGAATTTTAAAAGCAGAATAATTGTAAAGTAAAACGATCTTACACTTAATTGAAACGGTCTATTTATCTAAAAAACCATTCATTTATTGTATGTTGATAAATACGGAGATCTTTTCATTTTCATGAAAAGTACAGTCTCACACAGTGACAACTGTAATCATGTATGTAGTCGGTAGTGTCGCAGTGCCTAGGATTGATCGTCATTGTTGTCAGTGAGAAAAGCAGTAACCGGAAAAGACTTAGGAATACCAAGACCAGTATTAAAATGAATCAAACCAGAACAAGGTTGATCAACACTCATCTCAGTTATCGTAATCCAAATCATAAACTGTTTACTTTTCACCCCCTTCATTTTCTTCATCTTCCCCTTTTCAACATAACACGTGACCTCAGTCGCGTAGCTCACCAGACTCTTACTTCCTTCAAAGTAATGTTGTGAGGGTCCCTTCTGTTTCATCCACACGAATCCAGTTTCACGGACCCTTCCACACTCGACTAGGTCCTTTAAGGGCATTACACCCTTTGGGAACCCTAGTTCCTCCAACATGTCCATCGACGACTTCTTACATGCTTCTGCTCCCTGAATTATCTCTGCCCCTGCTCGTTCATCTGGTCTGCTTCCACTTGCCATTGTAATATCGTGAAAAATACAATAGAAATTAGGAAATTATATTATTAGTGTCCAGATACGATATATTTAATTTACTAGGAGTACAACAATGATATGAATTTGTGAATTATGTGAGGGGAAATATGCGTTTATATATATATAACCTTTAATTTCCACATTATGGGTTACTTAATTATATGAGTAATGAAGTTGGGTGGAAGGAAGTTGAGCTACTTAAGAGTTAAGACCAAAAGGCTTTTGAATGATTGATTGATTATTCACCTAACATTCTTTGTAGGTTAACAACCTCTATTATTCATTTATTCTCTTAGAGAATTATTAGTTATTTGGTTAAAATATCACTACAACAAATCATCACTTGCGCTACGAAAATTTTGTTGCTACGACTACTTACGTCACGAAAAATTTATCATAACAAATAGTCTAGCCACGGGAATTTGACACTTGCGCCACGAAAATAAATGTGGCTAGCATAAATAAACGTGGCTAGCATAGCCACGTTTATTTTCGTGGCGCAAGTGTCAAATTCCCGTGGCTAGACTATTTGCCACGATAAATTTTCCGTGGCAACAAAATTTCTGTGGCACAAGTGATGATTTGTTGTAGTGTGTTTTAATTTTAATTTTACATAATAATAATGTAAAATGAGGACAACCAAATGTCATGTGCAATAATAATAATAATAATACAGTACAGTAATAACAATAACAATAACAATATAAGCTATGAACTGAAAAAAGTTGAATCAACTTAATTATATTACGAGTAAGATCGTGTTTTTTCTAACTGAAAAGAGTTGAATTAACGGAATTAAATTTTTTGTAAGACGATCTTATTTTAAGATGACGCAAGTCAAAGATCTCATAATAAAGTTATTGTGAAATTAAACCGTCTCAGTATAGAATTTGGGTATTTGATTTTTCTCGATAAGATAATATTTTGTTGACTTAAGTACTTACAAAACATCTAATTATGCATTATTGAATTCACCAATAATTATAGTTGTTACTAATAAATAATAAACTAATTTTACCGCGTATATATTTACTAATTTTTATCAATGTAATACTCGTACGTAGTAACTTAATTAGTAATTAAGTGCTCGTAATTGTCTCATTCTTTAGAAGAAGAAAAATGCAATCCTACAAGTCATTTTCAATTATTTTTTTGGGAGCAAAGGTAGTCATTGTCATCGAATATTATTAGATTCGCGAGAAATTTAAAATTAAATAGATCGGGCTAATTAGTGTCATAGAGTCATGATTTGTCGTTAATTAGAAAGAACACAAATTTTCGAGGGGCCAAATTACAAATAACAAATTAAGATATTCAAAAAAACTTTTAGAATTATTCTAAGTAATTCAACTATTAATTCTAATAAACTACTCGTAATTAACGATTACAATTACGTTATCAAATTTTATTATGTTTATAATTTGATAATTGATAATTGATAAATTTAGCTATGAAATTAATTACCAACAAGTTACATTTATGTTTAAAATACATAGTTTTAAATACGCCAATACATATGGTATTTTAAATATTGACATCAAATATAAGTAATATTTATTTACTTTTCAACGAAGTGTGCACTTAATCGTACTACAATAGATAATCGAGAATTGGAACGACTAAGACATTTATGATATCGGAGATGATGTCATTGCATATTTGCATGCACGTTGTTTGTTGATGTGACCAAATTTATACAAAAGGTGGGAGTCAAAATCAACTTAATTAAGTGGCCAACTTTAATCATTATTTACTTAATTAACATTTTTCATGTCAATTTCTTGATGTATGACTCTTCCTTACACCTTCACCATGTATAGTTACTGAGTATTTCGAAAAGTGTAGGTTTACTGAGAGACGATATCTCATTAAGTCAGGTTAATACAAACAGACATACTTTGGATCATGGGTCCGGATCCGGGTCTGGGTCCGGATCCGGGTCTGGGTCCGGGTTCATTTAGTTATACCAGGTACTGAACACATCGAAACGTCCCAAGGGCCAAGCCCATAAATGCTACCGAAAGATGTACTGTAATTCCTAGCCTCCTCGGCAAATGGCGCAACCTCAGACAGTAGAGGCCAACAGCAATTCAAATTGACTTAATCCTAAGGGAACCCTACCCTACAGAGGACAGACCAATATCTGAAAGGGCACAAAAATGACCCTAAAGCTGCAGGAAGAAGGGAAAGAGGATGCCAAAGCCATCTATCTACTACTATCTACACAACTTACATAAATTAATTATAATCACGGTACACAACCACTACTACTATGTCTTAACGACCTGTACTTTCGATCATTGGCCTACAAACACCGTCAGCAACTATATTTGGAACTCCATTCATCATTTTTGGGCAAAACCTAATCAAACAATCAGCAGCACGCGCCTGAAACATAAAGCATAAAAGTTGGACACCTTACTTTAGATCAGAATAATGCAGTGCAGCAATCCTTTCGCGCCTGTCTGGCTAAGAAGAAGCAAAAGGTCTCATAAACTGAATGAATGCTAAAGGAAATACAGTAAGATTTAGACAAATAGTTAATACCTTAGGATTCAGACGGATTTTGTGCGGTATTTGGAGATTCAGGTAAATTTGGAGAATCGGGTGAGTTCTGTGTGGAGTTGGGGGACTCGGGCCGTTGCCGGTTACCTCCTACCCGAGGCTGAGGCTTTCTGAAATACTTGGAGTTGAATGATTCAGCAATTGCAGGGTGCTTCCCCTTTACGAAATTCTCCAAGCATTTAATGTAGGAAAAGTCCTCTGCCTTTCCATCAGTTGACACCACAAAGAAACAACGGCTGTCCTGGAAGTTGCCGTGCTTTTTCACCTGTTCAAGCAGTACTGTCAAACTCTATTTACCCAATAACGCAAAAATGTCCAAACTTTGGTTGCGTATTAGTCCTTGAGGCACTAAAGTAATGTTGTAAGAAATGCATGCAACACGATTAAGATAGTAAGGGATGTGTACCGTGATATAATCGATTCCAGCACCGATTTTCACTGCTTTATCTGGATGATGCTCCAAGACATTGTTGATGATATATGATTGGTCATCAGAAGGAAGTGGATCTCCATCATTACATCTGCAAAAGATTATGTCGTAAAATTAAACAGATTATGTCGTACATCAGAAGGCGTTTTGACCCATCAAGTTCTCTAAATTATCAATGGCAGAAATCCAACAGATAGATTGTAAACTTACCCTGACTGATGCATGATTCGTCTAATAGACTGCATAATAGTTTCCACTTCAGACAGGGCCTCTTGTTCGTCAGATGGAAATATATGCATCGGCTTCCTGGTAGCCGTCATTGCCACATTAGTGACGTCATCGTTGGATCCAGGCTGTTTTGGAGGTCGATTCTTCCGGCTTTTCCATTCTCCAGAATTTGAAGAACCCCAGCCACGGCCGCCGCCACTGTCGCCCCTTCCAGCACCCCAACCGCGGCCCCCGCCATTCTCCCCCCTTCCAGAACCCCGACCAAAGGGTTGGTCAGGTTGACTTACCTTAGTCGAACCCCAGCCATCATCACTAGGTGAGCTCTTCCAGGTGGAGTCACTCTTCTGTCCCCACGAAGACTGACTTTTTGTGTTTTCAGTCTTAGACCCCCAACCACCTGAACTATCATCCTCGTGAGTCTTCGCTGAGTTGTCAGACTCAGCTTTTCCAGGACCCCATTCATCAGCAGCCACGGAGCTCTTCGGACGTCCCCACGAAGACTGAGTTTTCTTCTCTACAGTCTTGGATCCCCAACCTCCAGAACTATCATCCTCGTGAGTCTTCGCTGAGTTGTCAGACTCAGCTTTTCCAGGACCCCATTCATCAGCAGCCACGGAGCTCTTCGGACGTCCCCACGAAGACTGAGTTTTCTTCTCTACAGTCTTGGATCCCCAACCTCCAGAACTATCCTCAAGGGGACTTCCTGAGCTGTTCGGCTCGGCCTTTCCAGAGCCCCAGCTAGATGAATCCGCAACTTGACCTGACTTGCCAGAGCTCCAAGCATTAGTCTCTTTGTCATTAACACTAGCTGCGTTCCGTGGCTGTCCCCATGTAGACTGAGTGTTATTCTGTCCTTTTCTTGATTCCCAGCTTCCAGAAGCACCAACTTCATTATTCTTCGTATCGTGACTCGACCATGCATTAGTCTGATTATTGTTCTCAGCAGCTGTGTTCCTTGGTTGGCCCCATGTAGATTGAGTGATATTCTTGGACTCGCCAACTTCAGTGTTCTTTGCATGTTGACTAGATGAATTTTGCTGTTGATCTGACTTTTTCGAACCCCATTCATTAACACTTGGTGCAGAGTTTTTCCAGGTCGAGCTGTTTGCCTTCCCCCATGAGGATTGACTTTCAGTATCATCCTTTTTGGAATCCAAACTCCAAGCTCCGACACTATTGTCAACGGGATTTCCTGAGCTGTTTGGTTTGGTCTTTCCAGAGCCCCAACTAGATGACTGCACAGGTTGACCAGACTTGTCAGAGCTCCAAGCATTAGTCTCTTTGTTATCAACACAAGTTGCGCTCTTTGGCTGGCCCCACGTAGACTGGGTGGTTGTGTTTGACTTTCCCCAGGACGACTGATTTTTCGGATCATCAATTTTGGAATCCCAACTTTTCGAACCACTCTCTTTATTCGTTATATCTGAACTCCAGCCTCCAGTACCTCCGCTGCTAATCTTCGGCTCACTCGAAGACGGTGGTGCCTGTTTTTCTTCCTTTTGCGATCCCCACATTCCCGAACCAGAACCAGCCTGATGAATGGACACTTGATAACTCTCGTCATTTTCAGTAAAAAAAAAATTGAGGGGAGTATTCCAAACATAAGACGATAATATACATGCCAATGTCAGCTAGTTTAAATGGTTAAGTCATTGAACAATGGTACTCATGACCTAGATTCAAAACTCATCAGCATCAAAACTGACCTTACAGCCCCCTTTGCTAAGGAAAAAATAAACGTCACATTAGCATAACCTTGAGTCAACTGGTCGGAAGAGACAATATGCTAATATGACAGCGTCTATGAAGTTCATAGATAGTCAACTGACCGTGTATACATTTTTTGAAATCTCCGATGTAAATTTTGAAATACGTATTAGGAAACAAAGGAAGTATAAAACTGTTGGATTCACATGGAGAGTTGGTACGGTAAATACCTCATGATTAGGTTTCCAAGAAGATTCTGTATTTTTCGCTTTCTTTTCAGAACCCCAACCTCCAGTTTCTTCCTGTTGATTGGCTCTAGTAGCTGTCCAACCACCGTCATCTTTTGAACTCCATCCATTTGAACCTGTCCCTTGAGGTTTCTTTGAACCCCAATCATCAGAACTTTCAGGGATATTTTTCTCCTTTTCCTTCCCAGAATCCTGGGTCTTTGGTGCACCCCAACCAACAGACTTAGAAGCGTCTTCTGGCTGTGACTGTTCTTTCTTGGATCCCCAACTCAGCCAGTCATTACCATTTGCCGAATCTTGGCTCTTTGGTAGATCCCAACCACCAGAACCAGATTTATTGTCAAGCTGTACTTGTTCTTGAGAATCGATAATATCATCAAAAACAGCTTCATTCTCAGGTGATAGGGGAGGCTCCTTATGGCCATCCTCCCAGCCAAATTCTTCGACGTCTTCGCCCAAACAGTCCGTCTCCATCTCTTCCCCATTGGAACTCCGAACAAGATGAAGAAAGCTGTAAACATCAATCGGCTCCTGCTCCGTTTTAATCTGATAGACAGTGATTGATATTTGATATTAACAACGAGAATAATCTAAGCAGTGAATCTGTGGACATGAAAAATATCAAACACGTATATTAAGATAATACAAATTGATGAGACAATGGAATACCTCTGTGGTGTCCCATAAGATTTCAAACTTTGTACCAGTACCGACGGCAACCCGCTTTCCCCACGAGCATGATGCTACAATGCCTGCTAAGGAGTCCACATGACGTTTTTCAGAAGCCCTCTCAAAACATCTCCTGGGTGTCTGGCCAAAACAAAATAAAAACAAAAACCAAAATAAACTCTATTAGCATAAACTCATAGCTGTAAGAGCACAGCATTACTTCTATTAAATTAGAAACGGTGCTTACATATAGAGTTGCCTCGGTGAAAGGCACTTGGGCACTTAGTGCACGACATAAGGCCTTGATCCCACTTATGTTGAAGCCGACCAAGTTTCCCGAGCACGTCATGCTGCTAGCCAAGAGAATCAGATGCTCTTTCAGAACACCTCTTGTGACCAAAGTCACTGATGTCGAAAGGCGCTGCAATTAACATGAAATGAACCCCTTAAAATAGTTAGCAGCGAGTGAAATTCAACAGAAGGATAAAACTTCAATTCGTCTTTTAACTTTATAGAAATTTGTCAACCCCAGAAGACATTGAAGAATTGTCAGCAAAAGTAAAGTTGCACTTGGAAAGCAAATAAGCGATAAGAAAACCGGTACTGTACAATTTTTCAAGAGAGAGAGAGTGGAACAAATGAATCAGAAATTAAAAGACGTGTCAAACAGGTTGACCAACTTAGGTTCAGATCAGATCAATATAATTAGGTTGAAAAAACATTCTAAATGCACTAAGATGCATATCATACATGTGAGTCTATGACATAAGAAGACATGAATTACTCGCAAATTTACAGTATAAAATAACACACCTGAACTGCCTGATCAAAGGCACAGCAAATTCCAATGAGGTCTTGTATTTGTTTGATTGCATACGGGATGGATCGCCTCGTATCAATCAAGTGGAACACGGGGAGACAGCAGTCCAGGACGATCCTCCACGCATCGCCGCTCTGCCGTACAGACATCTTCTCCAGGGTAACTTCTACAGCAAGTTCACCCTTTCTGTCCGAAGAATTTGGCACCCAACTTGTTGTCCCGGGATTAATCCAGACAATGTTGACAGTAGATATTCGAGGATCACCTGCCAAAGTCCATATAAGAAACACTCGAAACATGTAAAAAAATTATGCCTGAAGTTAGAAACACTGTAAACAAGCACATAGAAAAGCTGGCGAAATTGTACGGATAGAAGAACTCCCTAGATGTCAGACATCACCATGAATTCTCATATGAAACAATCTCATGAAAAGATTATCATGACCCTGACCCATATTAATGATTAGTACATTTTCAACTCAGGTTTCCGTGCGTGAGTTTCCATGCGCCAAAAGGTATACAATTAGGCGGACAATTGATTATAAAAATAGGAATGTGATGGGATGGGTTTGATACCATCCAAGTACGTAATTAGAAACCCATACATGTTTGTAGCTGTTTGGTTCAGTCCTTGAATGGATAACAAAAGAAAACTCCGTAGACCGTAGTAATATATGAAGGAATGAAATTTGAATCTTAGGGGGAGGGGGTATGGGATTCCAAGGGATTGGAATGAAGTTAGAACCATAATGTATCGAACTCCACCAAAAACATCCCAACAAAATGATAATGAAGTTAGACATGTGAATTAACACGGGGTCAAACCTAGTTATGTACGGAAAGAAGTAATGATAATGAAGATCGAAGAATATGCACTACAAAATCACCACAGAGAAAGAATGATGGACAACCACATATATGCTCTAAGATCCAAAATGAATTGTCATAATATAGTTATTTAAAAGTAAGTCAATTACAACTTTTGATGATATTACAGAATACTAGTTTCCCAATTCCTCATACTAATTTTCCAATCCCTCACGAAAAGGAAAACAAGATAAAAAAAAAAGGTTGCCATGTAAGTATGTATCACATACATTTATGCTCGATAATCTTGTATATCAAGAAAATTAAAAGATTTAGGTTGAGGTCACATGTGAGAATGTCTCAGATTCACCGCACATAACAGCTAGATAACTCTTCAATTTAAACTGACAAATCAAAGGGAACGTGATTAGATGCTACCTTTAATGACTGTGTCTAACAGAACAGGGCAGATTAAATCAGCCATGATGTGTGATATCTTCTCGATATGCGGGTCAGTCATGTCTTCCCAGAAGAACTTCAAGCATGGCATATCAGTCCACTTGCTTCCTGAATGTGGGAAATGGCAGCACTCGCTGCAAACACAGAAACAAAAAGGAATCACAAAAAGGAATCATAAGAGTCCAGAAACTGAAATTGAACATAACTGCTCACGGTCTGGCCCATCCATGCCATGAATAAAGCCAATCCTCAAAGAACGACTGGAAAATGGCAAGGGTAAAAGAAGAGGGGACTGGGGTGTCTATTTCACTCAGCCGCGGGGGTTTCAGATGACTCACAATGAAAAAATGAATCAAGAATTGCCAGACTGCTACTTCACAACAAAAACAAGTGTAGCCATACACACCACCAAAAAATTAAAAAAAATTAAAAAAAAATAACAGAAGCCAGCCCTATGAGAATCCTAATAGCTGGATAAGATCTAAAAGAAAACCGAAAATGGGAGCCATCAAAAAATATAACCAGCACTGAAACAATAAAATTAGCAATGTCAAAACAAACTTACCTAACAGACAGCGACATCCTTTTAAAGCAATGACCATACTTCTTCTTCTTTCGCAAAACACTCACTTGCTCCTCACATTTCTGAAGTATGTCATGTGTAACGATCTTTGACTCCCTCAGTAAAGTCTACACAACGTCAAACTTGTTACTAAGAAAAAAATTGTAGACACAAAATTGTTATTATACCCACAATCACTGAGATAGAAACAGACCGAATTAAGATGAATATGACCAACAAGTCCTGATTCTACATCCGTGCTTCCAGGTTCAGCCTTCGGCCGTTTGTACCTGAATGCCAAAAGCTATTAATCATGCAAGCATTATTGAGACAAGTAACTTGAAGAAATACTCATTGCTTCATACTAATCACATAATACAACACTCACACTCAAGATAGAGACAGCGAGTAAACGATTTTAACAAGAAACCAGTCTCTTGGGGAGATTATAAAAGGCTCAAGAGCAAAATGATCAATTAGTTTTGAAATGAAAAAAGAAGAAACAAGAAAGGCAATTAGAAACAGAACTTACTCGATCAAAAATTCGACGGCAGCATCTCTTAGGCTGACTTTTTTTAAGTGGTTCTTGACCACATAGGATGCATTTTCTTGACAGTAATTCCTTCCACAAGTACAATCATTCAAATACAAGATAACACGCCGGTCATTCAAGTCATTTTTGAAATTGGCTCGGCAGAACAGTATTTCCTAGAAGATAAAGAAATAATTCATGAAACGGAAATGTATAAATGTTCAATAGCTGACTGAGTATCACTACCTCCGCTCATTATTTTTGTCCCATTTCATGAATATTAAGTATTTTAATGAAATGGGGCAAAACCAATGAACGGAGGGAGTATATGCCAACAGATGAAAGACTATGGAGAATACCTTCATCATATCCCAAGATGAATTGCTACTAGGAGAAGAATCAAGCACAGCCTTATATGCAGGATTAGACATGGCAGTGGCAGCCAAGACACCGACAGGCTCCCCAGCTGGAAAGAGACTTTGTGATGTCACCCCTTCCAGCCCATACTCAAACTGAATAACTGAATTACTACTGACATTTCGGACAGTCCCATCATAACATATGACAACATCTCTCAATACTGCCATCAGATTCTTGAAGAGTGTCCCGGGTTCAGCAAGTCCTTTTGACGAGCGGACAATTATTTCTCTAGTAGCAATTGAGTGAACCATCTCTTGATACGCGTCCAACCCACGAAAGAAACAACTCCTCACCAGCCCACATTCCTCAGAAGGGTACAGGCCAGCAAAGGGATGCTTCAATTTGAAAAGAGACCCCATTTCCTCCACCAAACTCTTAGAATAAAATTTTCTCTTATCTGATAGCTGGAGCCCTAAAAACCCAATCTGCTGTACAATCTTATCAATTGCAGACTCGCTCCTCGAATCAATTAGATTTCCAAGGGCCGATGATTTCAGAATAAAATTTGATATGGGTACTTTCAGAAGTTTCATACAACTTTCAAACTGCAGCTGTATTAATTCATTAAAGGAAGATCTCAGCTGAAGTAATAGAGGAGAGATCGTGTCTTGTATCTGGGTCTGAATACCTTCCAGTTCAGCAAAGGGTACAAAAAAATCACCCAAACTGACACTAAAACCCTCAGAAAATATGTTTTCCATCAGAAGGGGCTGCAGAGAATCAAAGAAGTTAAGAGCGTGTTTCGGGCTTTTGCTAAAAAACAATGACGTCAGGACGTCACTGATGACGGAAGCAATAACATCCCGATTGAAATCTAACTTCAATATTTCACTTCCCCGAATCAACAACCTCTCACCCTGGCACTCAAATTGTGGAGGTAAAGCAGTCTGCAATATTTGCTGAGCAGACCAGCGGGGACCAGAAGAACAAGCTTTACGGACTGCTGGAGATGGCAAACAACTCGATGAATGCATAGCCAATTGCTGGGCAGATGCTTTGTCCATAAAACACATATAAAAAATCATCTTTAAAGATAACAATGCATCAGTTGAAAGCTGCAAATTGAGGTTGCCACTGTGCGAACTCAACAACTGCTTATCCACCGAGAAGAGCTCTAGAACTTCAGCTCTAGCAGACAGAGACTGAGGATAGAATAGGTGAACACAATCACCATCAAAATCGGCAGCAAGTGGACCACACATCAGAGGGTTTATCTTCACCACATGGTCATCATGAATGTACACAGACAAAGCTTGCAAAGAATGCTTGTGAGTGGTAGGAGGTCGGTTAATGAAAACAACGTCCCCGTCCATAATCCTCCTATGGACAACTTGTCCTATCCTAAGGAACGTATGCCCCTTTGACCCCTCCTTTAGGGAATATGTTGCCGATCCATCCCTGAAAGTAAGGCACAAATTATTGTCCACAAGACGTTGCAAATACTGTATGTTGTGAACATTCACTCTCTCCTCAAATGTCATCTTCTGTGCTATCTCAGTTGGAATACCAACTTCATTCACGGGTCTAAAAGCATCCCCTGTAATCACAGAACGTGAAGAGAATCCAGATCCCTTGCTTATAAAAAGCGTTCTCATTTTATCCAGCCAAGCTTTTGTAGATGAGCTACCCGCATCCTTGCTTACTCCAAACCGTTTGTCCCCATCACGAGCCGCCTTTTCAAACACACATAAATGTACAGCATGTAAAATGGCGCTAGATATACTCATGGAACAGAATTCAATAATCATAAAACTTAAGTGCCAACACAATTCTGTGAAGATGATATGACACTTCACATTGTGTCTCAGTTCTTCCTTCTAATGTTCTTTTTTCTTTGTAAACATTTTATACCTCTTGCGTCTCTATATTATCCTCTTTCCTAATGTTTTCTGAAACTCTTTATATCTTCTCCTGCATATTCTTTTCTGATCTTTACCTTTCCTATTAGCCTCTATAAACTAATCGCAGATTTTATTATAACTGAAGTACTCATTTATAGGTATACACTTTTCAAAAATCTATTTTCCCCTTAAGTTTCCCCTACTGTTTTATCCCTATATTTCTCACAGCCACTGTTTCCAACTTACACTCTTTAATTCCTTGTTACACTTGTTTCACTTTTCATGGTGACAATGCCACATGATGTCATGTTAGCTGACCCAAATCATATTGGGACTAAGGTTTTGTCATTGTTTTTGGAGTGTCAAATTTATTATTAAAAAAAAACAGTGGATTACTTCTAGTCAGTATTGTTTCGACAATACACTGACTATAGTTACGATGACAAAGCTCAAAGCATGAAAAACTTAAAGTCTATAATAACAAAAATAAAATTATTTTATCTAGGAATCTAACCTTGCTGGTCCCTCTCACTTCCAGATACTGAGAGATAGCCAATTGCAGGTCATTGGCTTCTACTTCGTGCGCTTCAAAATTAGGCTCACCGGACCGCGAACTCCTGATGAGGTCGATTTGCCTCAGCACCTTTTTCAGCATCGAGGAGCAAAGATCCTGGAATCCGATGTTAAAAAGTATTATTATCAGAGCTATAAGTGTTTTACTTTGTAAACCAAGAAAACTACCAGGTGACTCACCGAGGACATCACACTAACTCCATCGGATACATCCGGAACAGACAGACAGTTTGGTGGCACTGGTAAATAGGTTACAATATAACCATCTTGAGCAAAGTACCCTTTCTTAGCCAGCTTTCTTTTTGTGTCCTCTCGTAATTTCCTTAACATGGCTAATACCTACAGTACACCACAAAAACATAAGCATCATGCACCGATCTTATAAGCTCAATTCAAAGAAAAGTGAAAATAACGATCTATGAGATTTTTGCACATTTCTTATGAAATTATTTACAGAGCATTAGAAACAAGTGGAGATTCTTAGTCTAATTGCCCCAGAGAATCACACAAACAGATGTAAGGCTCAAAGGAAGTAAAAACGAAACTTTCAGAGATTATGCCAAAAGATAAAGACCAGAATAATCTCGAAAGCTAAAACGCTGCTTAAAGTTAGTCTGTTATAGTTAAATTTGCAACATCACTGAAACATACCTCGGAAGCAAGTAATGTTCTTGAAGAACCATCCCCATATTTATAACCAAATCTTGAAAGAAAGTTCCAAGCACCATCATGTACTCTAGACCTGCCCGGTATTTTCAACTCAAGGAACGATGACCCCTCATTGCTCTTGACTTCCTTGATTGAGACATGGCAAGCTTCCTATGCAAGAGAAAACCAAATCGAGAATAATGAACAATAAGAGTCGAAATACATGATTCTTCTCCCCATACATTCACCAAAGAATTAGGACATCGCAATAACTCTTTTCAGGATCCAATTAAACTCCTCCAACATATACTATTGCACTAGCATAAATGGAAGCATCTTCTGACCATGAACCCTCATCAAATACGATAAGACTATTTTGAAGATAAAAAGCACACAGCTTAAAACATTGGGAAACTAGATGGTCAACGATCACCATTCACCACAATACAGCATTAACAAGATGGCAATTATTTGTCTTAACATCTACTGCAAAACTTGCACAGCCGCATATCAGAGGATAAGCCTCTCCATAAACAGTTGTATTTTCACAACAGCGTTGAGGTTTTAAAACTTGGTTCCCCAATATTATAAGCTAATCGCAGTCAAATAAAAGTAACAAAAAAATCTCAAAAGAAGATTTTTCCAAAGAGAAGTCGGAGGTTAAAAGGGCAAAGAGATATATTGACGACGAAAATGATTAGGGATCAACATGCAATAATTGTTACAAGAAACTTAAGACAGCAACCAAAAAAAATGTAAAACACATCCACTTTTCAGAATTCTTATGTTTAAAGTCAGAAAGCAAATCGACCCAACTAGAGTATGCTAATCTACGGAATAGGGAGGAGAAAAACAGGATGTCTGAATTTACTTCGCAACATGCTGACAGCAATCTCTCCATGACACCATTGCTCTTTGATGGGGCCTGCAAAGACCAAAAAAATCAAGAAAATGGCACATGAGATAGGCAGTTCTAACAAAACTCACTACCACGCATATGAATACAACCATGTTTGCTTTGATAGTTTGATCTCAGTGACTTAAATCAATGATGTGCTCTGACCATTCCTTTTCCGTGATTGTAAAGACTATTTTGAGTTAATGCATATGACTATCAATTGCAAATGCCCCAACATGCATTAGAAAGCTTCATGCAAATAGTTAAAAAAAACTACAGGCAGAAATTTATCAAATAACCTCCAACCAAACGTCATCATTATACTAGCTCTAGCTCTAGCATCCTCTAGTCTTCTAGAAATAGAATATTGTTAAGCATTGTGACATTGTCCCTTCAGAAGCATTATAGAGACACTTGACTTTATGATTATAGTTATCATATACTCCGTACAATACTTTGAAGTGGGTTGAACTCAAGTGAAGTGAAGTGGGTTGAACTCAAGTGAAGTGACCTGAAGTAGCTAAGATGAAATGAACCTCATGGGGCCAATCTGGACTAATAAGGGTTGGATTCAACTGAAGTGAGTCAAAAATAAGTTAAACCCTTTAGAGGTGAAAATATGAGAATAATTGTTCTAAGAAATCATACTCAAATTTTACATTTACCATTACACATGATTGGAGAAATTAATGGTCAAAGTTTGCATTGATTGACCAACAAAATTTTAAGTGGGGACTGAATATAGGATGGAGGTAATACAAATATACAATCAACTAGAAAAACAAAGCCACGACAGAAGATAGTCAACTTAAGACCATCAAACATTTATCAGTCATATTCACAAAAGTAAAGAAAAACTTGAGGTTGGGGCTGAAATCTGAAGAAGGTCAAAGAAAAGTGAAAAGAAAGTTACAGCAGTATAGTTCGTTTATATACCTTACTTGTCTTCATCTTTAAACACTTGAGACAAATCAAACTAAGCATCCGCTTCAGTTCACTGATATGAGACGGATGATAGACTGGTACGGGTAACTCGATGTACCCAAAGTGCCCTGAAAAAGGAATGGAAGAATCAATCCACTCTTTCTTGCCGGAACATAACATTACTTGTATTACATGAGTTGATAGGTCCTACATTCAGCACAAAACTTCCATTTAAAGCCAACAACTTGACGTTTTTCAAGAGATAGAAGTGCCATCGTGTTAAATTGTTAGCGGTGCCGACACGCACCGCATCAAGCAGAATATCCTGTTAGAGTAACATAAATTCTCTTACAACCTATCCTACTCTTGTTATAATTCTAAATACCGTGAGGCATAGTGACATAAATTTATCGTAATATAATCAGTATACCTTCACACTGTCCTGGTTCTGCAGTACCACAAGATTCACATTTACCGATTTCCAAGGGCAAGCCAAGAAAAGGATTTGCCAACTGACTAGCATGGCTAATTGGGCAATCACTGATAGACGACGTACGCTGCAAACAAAATAGAGCAATGAAAAATGGCTAGTTATAACTTCAAGATTCAATCAGCAGATCATTAAAGATGCATTTGCATTAGAGAACTTAAACACGCCAAAACCAATAAAAAAGAATAGAGATAATCAGCCATCCCTCGAAATAAAAATAAATCCATTGCCAATAAAGCCAGAGACTCGTTATTCTTTGGCTTCAGTATTTGATCAATAAATCAAGAGGGCTCATCAGATTACATTTGCGGTTTGCCTATCGTAATATGTAAGTAGCTCCCAGCTAATATGTAAGTAGTCCATCCCACGACTAACACCACATCCACCAAGTACAACCACCGACGATCTTTGATTTCCATGACCCCCTTGTCTACAACATCTTTGATTTCCATGACTATTGTGGTAAGCATACCAAACAGCTAGTCCCCCAACACATGTCTAGATATCATTCAGGAACTTAAATAAGCTAAGTACAACACACTAAATTAAGACTACATATATTTGACATGATATATCCAACAAAAAGGCAATGAATTAAAAAAAATCGAAGTTCAGTCTACATAAACGAATAGATGATCAAATGACAGAATTTTGGCGACATGTAAACTGTCGCAATTAAGGGGTGTTTCAGAAAACCAAAATGAACTGCATTCTTACAATTTCATGATGGCTTGCCAAGCCAAACTGGATTCCAATTATCTCTCCATCAGCAGCGGACGAGGCCGCACTTTCTTCCGTCTCCTGAAATGCAAGATGTCTTTTTCTTGAGTTGCAACCAACAGAAATGTATATATACACACACATTGACAGAAACATAAAACATAAACACTCCATAGCATAGGTCTACCTATACACACACACACATTGGCAGAAACATAAAACCACGAATCGCAGATGCCCCCCTTGAAAACTAGTAGGGCCTTACATTGGGTACTTCGAGCTGGTTGCTGGATCGGAGTTCCAATTACAGTCTTAGTTAGCTAAATGCCAATGTGAAATCAATGAGCTGCTACTCCATATGAGTTAACTCAAATACTCCGTAAGTAATAAGTACTCAACACCATACTGTCACACATAAAACATGTGTGTCACTCATCGACGTCTGTTATTCTCTATAAGTTCACCAAAAGATTTACCCATCAACCCATGAGAAAGTAAAATGAAAGAAATCAAATCAAATTGCACAGCAAAATTTAAAACTCATACTCCCTCCATTCAACTCCAATTTACCCATTTCTTTATGCACATTTCCCGAGACACATTTCAAATCGTTAATATCTTTCGATAGGAATTAGTAAGAAATTATAATCGAAAACCCTAAGGGGTAAATTGGAGTTGAATGGAGGGAGTACCAGTGTAGAAACCCTAAACTTTCAACAACCAAAAAAAAAACAAAAATCGGTCACCAGAACAAATGCCAAGAATTTCCAACACCAAAAAATCACAGTAAAAAATGCAACATTGCACAAGTTCATCACCAAAAAAACAGTAAAAATCAAATCAGAAAAGGGGTACATGCAGAAAATACAAAGAAATTAACACAATAACATTCAATATACAAGATCATCACTAAATTATCGTAAAAGGGTCTCACTCACCAGAATCATCCGTCTCCCCCTTTGAAAGTGAACTTATTCTCTGCACAAACGGAAAATGTATTAGTCAAAACTCAAAAGCCCACAGATTTCTACCCAGAAAAACCCCCAATTACACAAATTTGAGAGTGAAAGATGTAAACCTAGGGTTTAGGCCGTACATGCACAACATACAACCCCTCTATTTCAATTTTCGCTAATAATAATAATAATTCAACCTCTAGAAATCAGATGTAGAACAGTAGTAGTAATGTACTACTCCTCACTACTACTCAGTACTCTGTACTCACTGCAGAGTGTTGGGCTTTTTTTTTTTTTCGTTTTTTAATCCATTAAGTCGTTTAGTTTTAGGCCCTATTTGGCAAATAATACTCTCTCTGTCAGTGCACCTTTTCTTTTGTCCATATCGTTAGTTACATATTTCTAAATATTATAAAAATTTGATATTTATAACCGCACTCGATTAGACAATTTAAACAATATCTCACAGACTATATTTTATCTTATATATTAGAAGTTACATCGATAATTTCTCTCACTTATGAATAGTATCCGAAAAACAAAAGTAAATAACCTATTGGAACGGAGGAAGTAGTGGAAGATGGACCTGACAAACAGATCGGGTCGTGTCACGTTTGTGTTCGTGTCATAGGTAAACGGGTCACGAAACCCTCAACCAATCCGACCCATTTAAGTTTCGTGTCGTGTTCGTATTCGTGTTGACTCGTTTATATAAATGGGTCCTTAAGCCCTCAACCCAAACCCATTAATTTCGTGTCGGGTTTTCGTGTCATGTCCATATTTGGGAAGTGTTAACATATTTATGTTAAAAATGATTAAAAAAACTTGTGGTGTTGCCTAGTGGTTAAAACTTGTGGTCATCGGCCCAAGGGTCTCAGGTTCAAGCCCCTGCAAACGCGAACTTGTGGGAGTTCCTGCAAACGCGAACTTGAGGCTATGCGTACACCCGAGGGTTTACCCAGTGCGCGGCTGCGGGTTCCCTCGTTCATCCAAAAAAAAAAAATGATTAAAAAAAACTTAGATTAATTTTAATTTAATAAACAGGTTACTCGTGTCAGGTTCGTGGTTTGGGACATCAATCCAAACCTGACCCAATTAAATCTCGTGTCGTGTTCGTGTCAACCACTTACATAAGTGGGTCATGAACCCTCAACCCAAACCCATTAATTTCGTGTCGGGTTCTCGGGTCGTGCCATTTTTTGCTTGCTCTAGTAGCAGATTCATAATGGCACTTGACAATACCAGAATAAGGTAAGTTGATTGTCTTAGCAGGGTTGACTAACTTAAATTTATTGAAAGATTTATTCAATATATTTGTCAATCTACCCGACATGACCGAGACTTGTGACTTTGTGAGTCGTGCCTAGGGCCATGATTCAACCGGAGAGATATAGATAGAGTTGTGAATGAGTCGGACTATTTGACCCGATTCATGAAACTTGACTCGAAAAATGTTCGATATTCGATTCGACAAAACAAATAGCAAATCTAATACTCATTCTCATTCAATTTTTCACGTGTGACCGTTTTTGTGAGACGAAGTAATAGACCTACGAAAAGAATTGAATGGATGGAAAGTATTGAAGTAATACGAGTTGTATCGACTCTATCGAACCAAATCAACATCAACCCGATAACATACTTATTTCTGCGTATTTCTCACCAAAACGTTTTAGGGGATAGAGGAAGCCATTGATCGTCATCATCATCATAAACAAACTATTTCTTGGATTTCCCTCATCGTTATTATTATTATTGGTATGTATTCTTCGATTTAATCTCTTCAATTATCATTTTTTTAAAATTTGGGTATGATCATCAATCAGGGTTTTGTGATGAAATGTTTTTTTTTTGATTTAATTTAATTAAATTCCAGAATGAGCATGGCGGAGTTACCAGATGAATTACTGATCCTAATCTTGGTGCTACTCCCTGTAAAATCCCTTTTGCGATTCAAATGTGTGTCCAAACATTGGGCTTCTCTCATTCAAAGCCCTGAATTCGTTGACTACCATTGTCGTCGTCAAACCAAGAACATTAATAAACTCATGTGTTACCGCAAAGATCCCACCACCGAAACATTTGTCATATCCGCCATTGATGGTCATACCCTTGAAAAACTTGACGATCTAGAATGGCCCCCTTTCGTGGAGGAACAAGGCTACGAAGATTTCGACCCCTTTTATTTTCCTAAGGACGATGATGTTCCTTGTAGGCGAATCAATATATTTGGACCTGTCAATGGCGGAGTTTATTGCATTTTCAGGAGTTTGGTTAACAGGTGGGTTGGGACATTGACCTTATGGAACCCGGCAACTCGAGAGTACAAACACATTCACCCCCAAATCTCGTTCCCTTTTCCGTATCATTTGTTGGGGTTTAAATACGACCATTATCACCAGCAAAAACCTGAAGGTTTGAATGTCGGGTTTGGTTATGATCATACCACCAACGACTATAAGTTGGTTGTTGTCTGCCAATGGAGGGACGCTGAAATTTATGATGCGGGCGTGGATTATCATTGGCATCTCAGGGTGTATAGTCTTGGTTCGGACACTTGGAGGACCGTCTATTTTCTCAACATTGTTGATGATCCACTCCCTTTATTTGATGGTGAATTTCCGTTTATGGATGGCGATCCCCTTGTTTCTCATTGCCTCCTCAATGGAGTGTTTCACTGGGCTTGCACTCTGCGGAACAAATATTGCTGTGGCACTTCTGCCATCATTGGATTTGACATGGCTACTGATGCTTTGAGTTTAATGAAGGCACCGCCTCCCTTCCTGCATTATCACCCGTGCCTCTGGAGCGTGTGGGCGCTCAAAGACACTATTGTTGCCGTTTCTTGTATGTTGGACGACCCAGACAGTGATCACCCTTTGAATGATGTTGATGTGTGGATGATGAAGGAATATGGTGTCGATGATTCGTGGGTCAGGCTGTTTAAAGTTCAAGGACTTAGCTGTCTATGGACTTGCGTTGGGGTCTCATCATCATATGATGATGATGATGATGATCATCGGGTTTTCTTGGAGGATGAGAGTGGCCGTCTCATCTCGGCCGACATGATTGATGAAGCTCATCAGTTGGTTAAAGAACACGATGTCTATGGAATGAGGTGCTCAACGCATAATGGGGTGCGGGGGTCTCTTGGGATTTTGGACTACGTCGAGACCCTTACCCCTCTCAACCCACTGTGACTCACAGCCTACCATTTTAAATTACCTTCATGTATCCTGTAGAAAGTCTTGTCGGAGTATTATTTAACTAGCTAGGGACGGACCAATTGGGTGTTCTTGTCTCTTAGGCACGGTTTTGTGCATTGTCGTTGGTCACATGTTAGACGCAACAGTAATTGTGTGGCACACCATGTCGCTCGTTTGTCCCCGAGAAGTACTTGGGTCGATTAGACGTATGTTTCTTCCTTTCCGGATGTTATTATCGCATTGGCGGAAATTGATTAATATAAGACCCCTTTTTCCCTAAAAAAATGTACTCATTGTATGATTGATCATCACATATCAAAGAAAGTGTAATTCCACGTTTTATTTGTAATGGCCTGGACGGAATTAATGGTTAGGATTAGGCACATGTGAAGCTTTATAAGATGGATCATCTTTCTCTCATCTTTCAATGTGGACACATCACACATGTGATTACTTGAGTTTAGGAGTCAATTTTCTACACTCCCCCCTCACATGTGAGCCCACTTATAAACCCGACTGGGGTGAAATAGCGTCTCCCAGCGGCAAACGGTCCAGTTTAATTCAAGAAACCCAGTACATTTAACCGTGGGCTCTGATACCATATGCAAGGCCGGCCCATGGGTAGATCAGTACGGTTCCCTACTAGTTGGAGGACATGATGAGTCCTACAAGTTGCTTGCAAGTTATTGTGAGATGGTGAAGTCTACTAATCCGGGCAGTATAGGACATTGTTCTTGGACCCCTCTAGAAAATCCGGAGGCGCCTCTTCAGTTTAAAAAAATCTTTGTGTCATTCACAGCACAGTTCGTTGGGCTAATATCGGGATGTAGGAGATTGATTGGGGTTGATGGAACACATTTGAAGGGCAACCATGGAGGCGTTTTACTATCAGCAGTAGCTCTTGATGCTAACAATGAGCTCTTCCCTGTTGCAGTTGGTGTCGTTGATTCTGAAAATAAAGACAGCTGGTCTTTCTTCTTCTATCACCTGAAAAATACTCTCACAGAGATTGACGACAGTCAATGGACTATCATATCTGATAGGCAGAAGGTACATTGCTTACTTTTGTAATTATTACCCACCTTTGAATTGCATTATTCTTGAATATACTTAGTTGTGTAAGAATACTCCTTTGTTGTCATTTACAGGGTATAGAACCTGCACTTGATCATATATGGCCTGAGGCGCCAACACGGTTTTGTGCGCGGCATTTATGTAAAAACTTCAAGGCTGAGTATCCCGGACTGTTGATGCACCAGTTGTTTTGGAGAGTGGTGAATGCATATTCTGAGTACACTTTCAAGAAAGCTTTGGAATATGTTGTGAGGACTGCAGGTAGAGGCTGTGCTAGGTGGTTTCTTGAACTGGGAAGCAAAGATCAATGGGCAAAACACAAGTTTGACCCTAAACTTTGTGCTGATGAGAACATATCCAATTTCGTTGAAAGTTTCAACAACACTTTAGGCGTTCATAGGTGTAACCCTGTCCTAAGTCTCCTTGAAGGTACATTTAACTATTCTTTATGTACCTACTTTTATTGCATTCCGATCTATTGTATTCGTGCGTATATATGAGCATTCTCAAGTATAGTCTGAGGACTGCAGGTAGAGCCAGTGACCTACTTCCTGAAACGCCATATTTTGTTTGACAGTGACATATGTTGAAGCATTTCTTAAGTCAACTGTTACTGCCAATTTGTCATAAAGTAAAGTTGGCCATGTTGGTTATATTAACCTGGACATGTGCATTAAAATGATGGCTGAAGATCTTAACCTGGACTTGTGCATTATCTTTCTCCTTCTAATTTAACCTGGAAATTTGAGATGGGTCTTAGCATAATGATTTTGAAGATCTTTTGGCATTAATTTAGAAAATAATGTCATCATATTCTCTCAAATCTTTTACCCACTGCCAAAATTGCACAAATCTGCTTATTTTTTGATATTGCAATTTAGTCAATTCTTATTAGTTAACGGACATTGATAATCTTTGAATTAATGGCAGGCATAAGAAGGATGACAATGGTAAGGTATTCTACAAGACAACACATTGCTGAATCTTGGCTCGATGAAGGAGTTTGTCCAAATATATTGGAGAGGATTAGAGTATTAACAAGAGACTCAAGGATGTGTCATGCTTACTCTTCAAAGCATAGAGGCGAGTATGAGGTTCACGATGGTGATGCTCATTTACATGTTTCGTTAAAGAATAGAACATGCGCTTGTGGACAATGGGAGATTAATGGCATCCCATGTAAGCATGCTATAAGAGCCATCTTATTTGCGGACATGGAACCTGCTAATTTTGTAAGTGAATGGTTCTCAGTTAGAAAATACAAAGCCACCTATGCTTTAACTATAAACCCGATACCTGATGTGGAGCAATGACCTTCGTTTGATGTACCATCTTTGGAACCCCCTACTCTGAAAAGAGCAATAGGAAGGCCCTCTAGAAATAGAAGGCGTGAACCCGGAGAACCAAGAAAAGGTAAGAGGTCCATAACCATTAGATGTAAGAAATGTAGATGCCTCGGTCACAATTCGAAGACTTGCAAAGGAGGATATACAGCAAGAGAAAGACAAGAATTGCAAGGAAAAACTTCACAGAAAAAAAGCAAGGTTGGACTCAAATTGACACCAACTTCAGAAACGTTCCAATCCTTGGACGAGTTAGAGAGATATATAATGAGCACTCAGAATACTCAAGAAGAAAGTGGGCAAGGTGAAGCATCTACAAGCAAGGGGAAGAAGAAGCGAACAAAGTAAGCATCTACAAGCAAGGGGAAGAAAATGGGGTTGAAGGCAATTTTTTGTAATTGATCATAAGCTTTTGTAATCAAACCTTTTAACGGTTGATCATTTTGTAGTTGTCTAACCAAAAACTACATGTTAGGTACATTTTGGATCCTATGAAACCTTTTAAGGTTCTTTCAAGACAACCGTTTGTTATGGATAATTTGCATATTTGTAAACCTTTTCCCTCATGAATTATGCTTATTCTAATAGATTGTCCTCTTATGTATTTCTGCGGCTGTATTTTTGCTATTCCTCTTGTGTTTCTTCTGTATACGCTTGCTGGATTTCTTCTGTTGTATTGCTGTTGTTACAGTGTTACGTTGCTGCTGCTGCTGTATTACGTTGCTGCCTACTGCTGCATTAAGCTGCCTGCTGCTGCATTAAGTTGCTCCTACTGCATCATGGCTGCTGCTGATTGCATCTTTGAATGTCTTCAATTTTCTTAATTCTGGCTGCTGCTTATTCTGGCTTTCTTATTTAGACTTTGATTACTTATACCACACAACTATTTCCCTTTCGATCATGCTTTATCTGTCGTCATTGTGAAAAGTGAAGTGAAAAACCTAATTTGCTGAACTGATGTTAGTGACAGGCAAAATTATGGCTTCACCGACACGGGTTCGACACGGCAAAATTCAGGGTCATTTCAGGCTTCACGACACGGGTTCGAGACAAGTAGTTTTGGGTACAAATTTGATAAGAATATCTTAAATTTCTGAAAATTGGATCATTATGATAGCATATCATAGGCAGTAAAGCTACTACATTTACGTTAGTTACTTCATTACAATAGCTAATATAATCATCAACATCATACAAGCAAACAATTTTGAATAAAACTTGATGACCCTAATTAACTCCATCTTCTCCTTCTGCAACCCTAAAATCTCCTCCTTTAAACCCAAAAGTTGCTCAGTAATCAATTCTTCGGTTGATGCATCGTCGACCTCAATTTCAGATCTTAAATTTTGATTTTTTTTGACTTCGTATGAGATTCATTCACCCACATAACAAACTGATTGCAATCTAAGCATCTGAAATAACATCTCCCTGGATTGTTGATTGACCCGGAAATCTTGATGACGACATTTTTCCCACAACGATTGCAAGCTTGATTCTTCAATTGAAGACCGTCAATCCTTGACAATGAAGATGACGACATCTAACATATATGAGTAAAAATAAAAGGGAAGATGTAAGGAAGATGAACAAAGTGGATTAAAATAAGTATTTAATGGAATGGAGGGAAAATTTGGAGAAAGTGGAGGGAAAATTTGGGGAAAGTGGAGGGAAATGAGTCATCTATGTCAAAGTCAATTTTGTGCCATGTCACGTCCCAGTCATCTGCCAACTAAGCTACTTAACGGTGCCAACTAAGCTACTTAACGGCATATTAGACGGCTTAATGACATTAGGTCATGATTAGTGAGATTAGTGAAGTACAAGGGTATTAGTTGGGATTTTGCAAAGAGGAGGGGTATATGGTAGAAAACAAGAAAACAGAGGGGTATATCGTAGAAAATCCCTTAAAAATAAATTGATTAAGTAATTAATGTTTTATGGAATAAAATTGATTAATTAAAAGTAAAATTGATATTAGAGAAATTATAGGATTTTTCTGGAATTAATGTTTTATGGAATATTGCAATTGATTAAGTAATTGATTGAAAAATTGATTGATCGGTAAATATGAAATATGGAAAAGAGAAGAAAAAGATGAAAGGTTTTTTTTTTTTTTTTTTAAAATTTTTTCCATAAATATTAAAGTATTAAGCTGTTAGATGGAGTCTTGACTTCTAAGTTCCCCTTTACATACATGGCTAATATTAGTTTTTTTTTTTTTCTTCAATCTATGTCTTCTTGGGCCCTCCTATATTTGGGCCCCTGTTCAGGGAACCGTACTGATCTACCCATGGGCCGGCCTTGCATATGGTATCAGAGCCCACGGTTAAATGTACTGGGTTTCTTGAATTAAACTGGACCGTTTGCCGCTGGGAGACGCTATTTCACCCCAGTCGGGTTTATAAGTGGGCTCACATGTGAGGGGGGAGTGTAGAAAATTGACTCCTAAACTCAAGTAATCACATGTGTGATGTGTCCACATTGAAAGATGAGAGAAAGATGATCCATCTTATAAAGCTTCACATGTGCCTAATCCTAACCATTAATTCCGTCCAGGCCATTACAAATAAAACGTGGAATTACACTTTCTTTGATATGTGATGATCAATCATACAATGAGTACATTTTTTTAGGGAAAAAGGGGTCTTATATTAATCAATTTCCG
Organism: Agrostemma githago; assembly: GCA_958450325.1. Classification (NCBI taxonomy): domain Eukaryota; kingdom Viridiplantae; phylum Streptophyta; class Magnoliopsida; order Caryophyllales; family Caryophyllaceae; genus Agrostemma; species Agrostemma githago. The sequence continues at coordinate 79,413,267 of OY288241.1, read as the reverse complement.
CCAATGCGATAATAACATCCGGAAAGGAAGAAACATACGTCTAATCGACCCAAGTACTTCTCGGGGACAAACGAGCGACATGGTGTGCCACACAATTACTGTTGCGTCTAACATGTGACCAACGACAATGCACAAAACCGTGCCTAAGAGACAAGAACACCCAATTGGTCCGTCCCTAGCTAGTTAAATAATACTCCGACAAGACTTTCTACAGGATACATGAAGGTAAAATGGTAGGCTGTGATGAGTCACAGTGGGTTGAGAGGGGTAAGGGTCTCGACGTAGTCCAAAATCCCAAGAGACCCACGCACGCCATTATGCGTTGAGCACCTCATTCCATAGACATCATGTTCTTGAACCAACTGATGAGCTTCATCAACAATGTCGGCCGAGATGAGACGGCCACTCTCATCCTCGAAGAAAACCCGTTGGTCATCATCATCATCATCATATGATGATGAGACCCCAACGCAAGTCCATAGACAGCTAAGTCCTTGAACTTTAAACAGCCTGACCCACGAATCATCGACACCATATTCCTTCATCATCCACACATCAACATCATTCAAAGGGTCGTCCAACATACAAGAAACGGCAACAATAGTGTCTTTGAGCGCCCAAACATTCCAGTAGTACAGGAAACAATGCAGGAAGGGAGGCGGTGCCTTCATCAAACTCAAAGCATCAGTCACCATGTCAAATCCAAGGACGGCAGAACTGTGAGTTGAATCACTGTTGCACAGAGTGCAAGCCCAGTGAAACACTCCATTGAGGAGGCAATGAGAAACAGGGGGATCACCATCCATAAGCGGAAAAGGAGGGAATAGACCTTCAAATAAAGGGAGTGGATCGTCAGCACGGTTGAGAAAATAGACGGTCCTCCAAGTGTCCGAACCAAGACTATACACCCTGAGATGCCAACGATATTCCTTGTCCGCACCCGCACCATACATTTCAGCATCCACCCATTGGCAGATAACAACCAACTTATAGTCATTGGTGGTACGATCATAACCAAACCCGACATTCAAACCTTCAGGTTTTTGCTGGTGATAATGCTCGAATTTAAACCCCAACAAATGATACGGAAAAGGGAACGAGATTTGGGGGTGAATGTGTTTGTACTCTCGAGTTGCCGGGTTCCACAAGGTCAATGTACCAACCCACCTGTTAACCAAACTCCTGAAAATGCAATAAACTCCGCCATTGACAGGTCCAAATATATTGATTCGCCTACAAGGAACATCATCGTCATCAGAGTAATAGGAGAGTTTGAAATCTTCGTAGCCATGTTCCTCCACAAAAGGGGGCCATTCTAGATCGTCGAGTTTTCCAAGGGTGTGACCATCAATGACGGATAAGACGAAGGTCTCGGTGGTGGGATCTTTGCGGTAACACATGAGTTTATTATTGTTCTTGGTTTGACGACGACAATGGTAGTCAACGAATTCAGGGCTTTGAATGAGAGAAGCCCAATGTTTGGACACACATTTGAATCGCAAAAGGGATTTTACAGGGAGTAGTACCAATATTAGGATCAATAATTCATCTGGTAACTCCGCCATGCTCATTCTGGAATTAATCAAACTAAATTAATTTTTTTAAAAAAAAAGCAATCACAAAACCCTGATTGATGATCATACCCAAATTATGAAAAAAAAAATTATAATTGAAGAGATTAAATCAAAGAGTACATACCAGTATGATTATAATAATAGTGAGGGAATTTGAAGAAATGGTTTGTTTATGATGATGATGATCAATGGTTTCCTCTCCCCTATTGATCAATACACACACAAGAGAGTAGAGTAGATTATCGGGTTGAGAGTCAACGGATGAATTCGTCTTTACGACCGAAATATAAGTTTTAGGTTTATGACGGGTCAAATACGTGTGAAAAAGACAAACTCACTGAAAACAAAAGAAAAAGACACGTGTCATGTCTACGAGAGCTGACATTTCGACAGGTCGGGCCGGGCCGGGCCGAGCCTCATGCCGGCCCCTTGTGTCTTGACCCCTCGGTGGCACGATCGGGGCACGGGTTGGCCACGCGCCACGACCCTAGCTTAGCCACGTGCCACGCGGTGTGGTCGTGCTGGTCCACGTGGTTGACCTTTTTTTATTTTATTTTTAAATTGAGTTTTTTATCGTGTCTGATACTCCCTCCTCCCCACAATGATGTTCCCATTTGTAAATGACACAAGGAATAAGAAATGAGTAATGAAATATGGTAAATTGTTTGGTGGAGTTCAAGATGTCAAATCAGAAAAAGTAGCCAATAGGAAGAGAGTATAATGGATGGATAAGGAAAATTTTGAAGTGGGAAAATCTTAGTGGAGTTTCCTTTTAAGGAAAATGGGAAAATCTTAGTGGTGGGGAGGAAGTAGTACCTAGCGCACCATGCCTTGGGTCGGGTCGTCCCGAGGCAAGGGGTTTTTTCATGTCTTGTGTCAAAGTTGAACATTGGGCACGTCGGTCTTTACCCGTCCAAAATAGTTCTCTCAAGCGCCTTAGCATACTCTACTTGTTCACCCGTGTCGGTTTGGGGTACGGTCAGTTCACCCCGACCCTACACAAAAAAAAAAAATTACTCCGTCCGTCTTGCTTATTTACTTAATTAATTAAAAAAAAATTGTTCGGAATATACTCGGTAAATGAAAGGTAAACAAGTGGAAAAAAAGGTTAAAAAAAAAGTTAATTTATTTGAAAATTTCTAACACCATTTACGCAAAATCCCGGAAAAACGAAAAAAAAAAAAACAAACTAACATTCCTCTGTTTCTCACAACTTTTCGGATCATCGATCTCTTTAATAATTAATTTCTATCTTTCTTCATTCATCGATCTCAAATTCTGTATCTCGAAAATCGATTGGAGGTTGCGAAAATGGAGAACTTGATATCGCTGGTAAATAAAATACAAAGAGCTTGTACTGCTCTGGGCGATCATGGCGACGAGAGCGCTCTTCCTACTCTTTGGGACGCTCTCCCCTCCATTGCTGTCGTCGGTGGTCAGGTCTTCCTTTTTCTTCTTTATATCGGTTTTTCTAACGTATATTAACCTGACTACTCCTCGAAAAATTCATATTTATCGTACTTAGACAATATCAGTGTTGCAGGTTTGAACCTTCTTCGTTCTCTTGATAGTGTAATGCGACTAAGTGCAAAATTAAGTAGTTTCGTAATGAAAATCTAATCATGTCGACTTAATTAATTAATTGTCGATTGAGTTTTTCATGGACGAAACTAGGTTCAAATTCTACGCTGGACGTAATAACATCAATGTGTACCTAAATTTCTAATGATACTCCCTCCGTTCCAATGAATTGTTTGCCTTTTGTTTTGGCACCAAAGTTAAGGGAACCAACGAGGGAGTGACATGTAGAGCAAAACTCATGAAAATGATCAAATTGCATATTGAAAACATTCCTAAAATTGAAAGGCAAATAATTCATTGAGACGCCCCAATATGAAATAAGCAAACAATTCATTGGGACGGAGGGAGTAAGACATAAATATAGGGGAGTGATAATGCCACTCCGATATTGCTTTTGCCACTCAAATTTAAGAGTGTATGATTAAATTAATATGGATATATTCTCGCAAAAGTGAGTGGCACAAGCAATTTGGGTGTGGCATTATCAATCCCCTAAATATATTAGTCGAGTAACAATCATTAGCTAAAGGTTTTGGCTGAAAAAGTTCATCATATGTTAAGTAGTTTAGGACGCAACATCGGTCTTATGTTTTTTTTTGGCTTGTCATAATCCTACTTCTTTCTAGAACGTTCGCGTTCGCGTTCACTCACGTTATCTAATGTGAGATCGATCGTCTGATGGTTTTTTTGTAGAGTTCGGGAAAATCGTCTGTTTTGGAAAGCATTGTTGGCAAGGACTTCCTGCCTCGCGGGTCTGGTTAGAAACTGTCGTTCCTAACCACTTTCAGTTCAGTTCAGTTCAGTTCAACTCAATGTTTCTTGGCTTCTGATCTTCTTACATGTCACATTATTATTAATCGTAGGTATCGTGACTAGACGTCCTCTAGTTCTACAACTACACAGAGTCGACGACAATAGAGAATGGGCCGAGTTTATGCACCTTCCTAGGAAACGCATCACTGACTTCGGTTAGCTAGCTTCTCATAACTGACCTTGTTTGGTAAACAGCATATTGCGTGAAAAATAGCAGATTACTGCCTAATTACTCGACTGACTACAGGCTCTACAGCCTGAATCTACTAAATGTATTTTGCTAATGTTATCAGTTATTACAAATCTATTACAGCCGTTTGCAACAGTATATATATTTTAGTAACTTTGAGCTCAAAGCTGAAGTGTACTGTATTTGTTGCAGCGGCTGTGAGGAAGGAGATTTCAGACGAGACTGATAGAGAGACCGGGCGTAGTAAAGCAATATCTACTGTTCCGATTCATTTAAGTATATATTCCCCTAACGGTATGATAATGTCGACTTTAGTAATCTTGAGAAATCGTAAACAAAATTCCTACATACACTAATTAATGGTATGTAATTGGGTTTTCGACAGTTGTCAATCTGACGCTTGTTGACCTTCCTGGGCTCACCAAAGTCGCTGTTGGTAAGCCATCACCTTAAGCTTTTGGTTGTGACAGCCTGGAATTCTCACTTGCATTGTTTGATTGAACTAATTTTGTCGGGTTTTATACAGAGGGTCAACCCGAGAGCATTGTTCACGATATTGATAATATGGTTCGCTCCTACATTGAAAAGGTAATGTAAATATGTAATCGATATTATCTTTTACATTAATTAATTCCTCGCGATTATTTGTACTACAAATTCTCCAAATTCACCATTTTTATTGCTTGAACAACATGTAAAAATTGTTCATGTATATATGTTTGTTCCTAGCCCAACTGCATCATTTTGGCCATTTCTCCTGCGAATCAAGATCTTGCGACTTCTGACGCCATCAAAATTTCACGTGAAGTCGATCCAAAAGGTATATGCATTCACTGTCTGCCCTGTTCTTTTCGACTGAACTAAACTGAACTCTGACAATTGTCAGGGGAGAGGACATTTGGAGTGCTGACAAAAGTCGATCTCATGGACGAGGGAACTGACGCAGTTGACGTAAGTACAACTACACCATTAACAACGAAAACTTTAAAAACTATATCACGGGTTAATGTGTTTTCACTTTTGAGTAGATTTTGGAAGGTCGAGCATACAAGCTGCAGTATCCATGGGTTGGTGTCGTGAATCGTTCTCAAGCTGATATAAATAAAAGTGTTGATATGATGGCTGCGAGACGCAAAGAACGCGAGTTCTGGTCTACCAGCCCCGAGTACAAGCATATTGCTAATCGAATGGGTTCTGAATTCCTAGCCAAGATGATGTCAAAGGTCAGAGAAAATCTATCTGTTAATCATCGTTTATCTAACATGGTATCAGAGCAATTATCGCATGCCTGATGGTTTTTCCTGTATTTCAGCATTTGGAAACGGTCATCAAATCTCGGATTCCCGGCCTTCTGTCTCTCATAAACAAAACTATAATCGATATAGAGACCGAGTTGAGTCGTCTAGGAAGGCCTATATCGACTGATGCTGGAGTAAGCATTTCTCCATGCCTGTGTCTGTGTCAGTGTCAGTGCTCTTTCCTTTTGTCCTTTTTTTGATGTATTTCGACATACACAGGGAAAATTGTACATGATCATGGAAATCTGTCGAGGGTTCGATCAAATCTTTAAAGAGCATCTCGATGGCGTGTATGTTTTCTAAACCAATCAAATGCACGGTTTTTTTAGATAGTGTCGACGTGTAGTTAACTACAGTCATTATTTTTTGGGATTTTCTATGTGGTACCCCGTATTTTTAGCTTTTTCTATATGGTACCCTGTACTTTTATAATCACACATGGTACCCTCACTTTTTAGGGTATTATGTCTCCATTCCCTTAATCACGTTTTTCTTCTTCTTTGACTTCCTCTTTCCGTTAATTGTGCTACAATTAACGGAAAAAAAGAGTAAAAAAAGACGAAAAACGTGATTAAGGGTATAGAGACATAATACCGTAAAAAGTGAGGGGTACCATGTGTGATTATAAAAGTGCAGGGGTACCATATAGAAAAGCTAAAAACACAGAGTACCACGTAGAAAATCCCTTATTTTTTTTCTTTCTGAGTTTGCAGTCGAGCAGGGGGTGACAAAATTTACGGTGTGTTCGACAATCAACTTCCGGCTGCATTGAAACGGTTACAGTTTGACAAGAATCTGTCAATGGACAACGTGCGAAAGCTAATCACCGAAGCTGATGGGTACCAACCTCATCTTATAGCTCCGGAACAAGGCTATCGTCGTCTGATTGAGACTTGTCTTGTTACTATCAGAGGTCCTGCTGAATCTTCAGTCGACGCGGTATATATATATATAACTCCACAGTTAAGCGTGCTTGGCTGAGAGTAGTCTTAGGATGGGACCCTCCTCTGAAGGTTTCCGAGATGTTGGAAAGAACTCGTGTTGGTCTGTGGGACTAGTACAAAGTCTGATGAGCTACCGCGGTTAACATTTCAATTTGTTCATGCATAATTTCCGTGTTCCCAGGTTGTCGATCGATATGATGTTGTTTTTGTGATTTCAGGTTCATGCAATACTGAAGGACATGGTACAGAAATCTATCAACGAGACATCGGTAAATTCATAAATTGAAATCACTATAAATTTTCTAACAGAATATAAATATAATAGTTGGGCATCAACCAGTTCATCTAACATGGTATTAGAGCAAATATTGATACTGTTTCTGGTGTTCAGGAACTGAAACAGTATCCTACATTACGGATAGAAGTGACGAATGCTGCTAACGAGTCACTGGAAAGGATGCGCGAAGAAAGTAAGAGGGCGACGTTGCAGCTCGTCGATATGGAGTGTGGATACTTGACTGTCGAGTTTTTCAGGAAACTGCCTCAAGACGTCGAGAAAGGTGGAAACCCAACACATTCGATTTTTGATCGTTACAATGACGCCTATCTTCGTCGAATTGGTACGTCTGTCGCGCACTTCCCTATTCCTACCGGTCCACAATAAAATTGGTGAACGGTCTGGTCTGGTCCGGTCCAAAAAAAAAATCATGTCCAAAACATGTGTTATATGAACCATCTCAACCAAAATCTTAAACCGATGATTGAGACTCAACTATTACATTTATAACCTGACCTAAAGAGATTCTGGGTCCTTTTCTAACCGGTCTGATCTCCAAGCCAGAATGGTCTGGTTCAGAACCAGTGAATACCCTTTAATTGTAGCACGTGGAAGACCCGTAATTTTTTTTTGTTACCGTTTTTTTTTTTTTTTTTTTTACGCTTTTGGTGCTAATCGTCTTTATTTAATTTGTCACTGATTTGTAGGGACAACGGTGCTGTCGTATGTGAACCAGGTTTGCGGAACACTGAGACACTCGATCCCTAAATCAATCGTCTATTGTCAAGTCCGAGAAGCCAAAAGGAGCCTTCTCGACCACTTCTTCACCGAGTTAGGTGGGAAAGAGGTGAGCTCTTAAAGTTTTGGTTGAGATGATTCACTGTATCAGAGTCAGCGTAACCAAAGGTCGCATGCTCGAATCCTGACGATTTTTTTACTGCGTGGTAATTTTTTTATTTTTTTTATTTTTACGGCAGGCGAGGATGCTAGGTAAAATGTTGGATGAAGATCCTGCAGTAATGCAAAGGCGTCAAAATCTTAGTAGAAGGTTGGAGTTGTACAGAACTGCACAGGCTGAGATTGATGCAATTACATGGGCAACTAAATGAGGCGAAACTAGTTAAAACGCCTCGAATAATTCTCATCGAAATTTTATGTTCAATAAATGATGTAATATGGGTTCCGAGAACCCAAATAGCATATAATCCGATTTTTTTCTTCGCTCATCGTAAAAAAAAAAAAAATCTCATCGAAATTTCAAGCCTATTACTTACCATAAAAACCAAAGTTTTTTTGACAGAATATTTGTTAATAATAAGTCATACAACATCTATACTGCGCTGTAGTTGTTTGTATACAGTTTTCCCACGAATGAAGTGTTATTTTCGTGTGGTAGGATGTAGGTAAATTGTCGTCTTTATTAAACACTCTTGGAATCGAGATTAGTATTATTGCATCAATGGCGTGATGACAATATGGTATAGTGAATCGAAATACGGAGTACTTTGATTTGTTTACCTTTTATATTCTGAGAATTAAAATTACTCTATAGTTTTATGATGAACACGTCTGACTTAATGCGTACAGAGGTATTATGTAGCATTCCGTGTAGTGAATGCTCCAACGTGTTCATTCTTGTGCAACCTAGACGACTATTAAATTTTTTTTTTGAAAAAAAAAGACAGAAAATTATAGCTTTAATGGTCTTTTATAAATTATAATCACTCCGTTCCGGTGAAAATAAAATTTGGAATGGATCAATTAATAAATATTGTCCCATTTTCCTATTATTTATGAGGAGTATTTTAATGAAACGTGACAATCTTAGTGGGACGGAGGCAGTAACAAGTGTACCATATTGGGTGTGAAAGATCGAATAGAAAGAAAGGATAACAGTTAAAAGTGAGGGAGAATGAGTACTGGACGTTGTTTTCCGTTATATTTATGTTTGTTCTGTCTCGCATAACAACATTGGGGGTGTAGCTCATATGGTAGAGCGCTCGCTTCGCATGCGAGAGGCACGGGGTTCGATTCCCCGCACCTCCACTTTTCACTTTTTATTTTATTTTATTTTTTGTGAGCAAAACCATGTACTCCGTATCCGATATGGTTTTAAAATCGTACGAATATTATGTAATATAATAATCATTTCTTTTTTAAATACTAAATTTTGATGATTCTGAGTGAGTTTTATCAGATATCTGATTTTTGGGTACCCGGTTTAATCGGTATTTGACTTTCATGTACTCATATCAATAATGGGGGTGTAGCTCATATGGTAGAGTGCTCGCTTTGCATGCGAGAGGCACGGGGTTCGATTCCCCGCACCTCCATTTTCTTTCTCACTTTCTGAATTTTGGTTTTTTTCATCGTATAATCATACTACTCCGTATGTGTTTTTAGTGTAGTAGTGAGCAAACCGTGCACCCATACGGTTTAAAAAATCGTATCGGGTAACTGATTTTTTTTCCAAAATGCTAAATTTTGATACTCAGTTCTGAGTCAGTTTAACTGGGTAATCGGTTTAGTTGTTACGTACTCGTATGTAACTTTTGCCTACTCATATCAATAAATGGGGGTGTAGCTCATATGGTAGAGCGCTCGCTTCGCATGCGAGAGGCACGGGGTTCGATTCCCCGCACCTCCATTTTTTTCCTCACTTTTTCATATTATGAATTGTTTGCCTTTCTATTTTAGGAATATTTTTTATATGCAATTTGACCCTTCTCATGAGTTTTGCTCCACATGTTACTTCCTCATTGGATCCCTTACCTTTGGTGCCAAAACGAAAAGCAAACAATTCATTGGAACGGAGGGGGTATATGTTTACTAGTGGTGAGCAAAATCGTGTACTCAATACAGTTTTAAAAAACGTGTATTCGTATTGGGTGGTAACCTTTTTTTTCAAATACAAAAATTGGATGACCAATTCTGACCAAGTTTTAATTGTGTTGATCAGCGAGTCGATATCCCTACAAAATTAAAAATAACAAACGCAAAAATGATCCAACCTAACACAAAATACGAATTAAAAAATAGGAACGTTAGTAAGGCCATAGTGATAGCCTTTAAGGTCCTGGTTCATGGTAACTTATTTATCAAAGAGAAAGACACCCTCTTCACCTCTAGAATCCCGGTTACTAGAATCCCGGTGATTACTACTCCCTCCGTTCCAATCAACATTTGATTAAAATATAACTCGCATATATTACGTGAACATATACAATTGATTAGAACGGAACGGGTATTAGTAGATAAGATACTAACAAATCTGTGTTATGGAGTAATATTTACACTAATTGTAGTAGTAATGACGGTAAACAAGGTAATTTGAAGAGTCGGACTTAAGACTTGATGCTACGTTTTACATAGGATGCAGCAGGCGGTGGAGCATCAGAAATGGAGGTAGCAGCAGAGAGCGGCTGAAAACTTGTGTTGCCGATGAACCAGAAGAGAGCCCATTTTAGGTCGCAGAGAGTGTACTTGAGAGCTTTTGTCCAGTTTTCGGATTTATTAAAACTTTGGGTTATTGAGAACACCTCGACTTTTCCATCCTCTACTCTGCAAAGTTTGTCATTCTCGATGCTGCAAATATTAACATAAGATGCATAAGATGAAGAATTGTACTGTAATTTTAATTGATGCAACACAATAACTCCGACTAAGCGTAGGGAATTAGAACAAACTCAGTAGGTTAGAGTTAGAGCTCACATTTGTCATTAAAAAAACAACATCAGAGCCTTAGTCCCAACAACAATTACATTTGGGCTAATATGAATCAATATCTGAGGTCATCAAGTCGTCATCCATTAAAAAAAAAATGAAGGCGAACAATGAAAGAGTAATAATAAAAATAAAAATACGGTTTCAAACGCAAAATTAAGTTGAAAACGTTAATAATAAATTTTAAAGGCTTATAAACCCCAAGTTAAAATAAATAAATAAATAAATGTTATCATATTTCGAAGAAAAATAATGTATAGTTATGATACAACACAGACAAAGTATCATCCCGAGGATCTTGAAAAAAAAGGGAAAAACAAAGTGCGATAACCTTACTTTAGCTAAAACAATAGCTAACGTCGTTGAAAACAACATACGGAGTTTATCGAAAAGATTTACAAAAGACAAGACATAGTCATAGCAAGGCAAGCAAGCAAGGAAAGAAAGAGAAACAAATAGCTTAGATAATTCAGTCTCAAGGAGCATTTTACCTATATGGCAATTTGAAACACTTGTCGGGAGGTATGTTATTCTCCAGATCCTTCATCCTAGCAAACTCACAGAAGTCTTTTAAGCATGTCAAGAAGAGTGTCATTGCTTTGTCATATCGCGTACTCCAAAACAAATTTACGGGTCCAAACCTACAGTAAAGTGCAAAAAAAACATCATTTTTCTCTTTTAACATTTGGAAGTTTGTCCTCAATGAAGCCTACTATATGTGTAATACTCTGCCCCCCGCTTGTAAGTTTTTTAAGCATGTCAATAAGTTTGGCCTTGCCTAGATAAGGACAAAGCATCGTTGTTCTTAATGGTGTATGCTTTTGTCATTTTCTATCTAAGGCCCTATTCTTTTGAACTGAAAGTGCCTCAACTGAATTGAAAATGTCTAAAGTGAAGTGAACTGAATGAGTCTGAACTCAACTGAATTGAATTGAATTGGTCTCAATTGAACTGAACTCCTTTGATATATAGCTAGAGGTACGTATATAATAAAATCAACCCACCAAAAGTGAAATATACTTACAGATCATAGGTGTTGTTGCTTGTATCCATGATCCGTGGATAACTTCCCATGGGAAGTATCTTTATTCTGTAACTGAAATAATATAGTTAAAGAAAACCTGACGATCATTCGAGCAACAAATGCAAACTAAATAACTAAACACAGCTCTTACGTTTTTCTCCCTTTCATTTATTTTTGTTTATGCCTTCTAATTATTTCCGATGGAACGTGGAAAAAAGTTAGTGTTGCTTTAGATTTTGAGGAAATTGGCTTATTTGTTTACTCTGAACTGTCACAAAATACAGCTTAAATAGCAGAAATTTAAACTCACTGATTGCATGACGGTAAAGTGAGGACAAAACATAAGCATGATCACCAAAGCTCAGCATGTGAATTGATGAAGTTATCATATTCGCTTTCATCAATAGTATTAACGCGCAACTATTAGCAGTAGTTACACTAACTTAGCACATTGAAGATGAATACATCAAATATTCTACGGAGTAGTAATAAATAAGGGTAAATAAATAGAGAACTTTCACCCAAAAAAAAATAATAATAAAAAATAAAGAGAGAGAACTATAGGAAAAAGGATACTGGAATTTTGGTGAAAAATATTGACACATTGTGTGGAGAAGTAGGCAGGCTAGGCCCCAGGCTGCATTGACCTCATCCCAATCAAGCTGCAAAAGGAGCAAGCAGCCCAATTTAAGTACGAGTACATAATTAACATTGGAAATCACTGAAGACTCATGTGGTCGTGCCTAAGTTAGAATTATACAAGTACAACATCAAGTACACGGTACACCCGTCCTGTAGTAACTACATATTGAGGATAATAAACTTGATCATAAAGTAGAAGAAAAGGAAGATTTAGCACAAGAACATGAGTATCGACTCTTTTACAGAAACAAAAAAAAATGCAACATTCAACACATGCAGAAGTGTGTGTGTGTGTGCGTGCTTTCGGCAAGCACTAATTCGGACGGCTCCATAACAATAGTCAGAATGGTAAACAAAATCAGCAACAAAAATAAAGAACCAAAAGTAAGGTAACTGCAACTTAAAAGTTCATACCTGGAGTTTTGGGAGACGCCCTAGCCTGAAGTTATTTATCGTTCCAAACTCTTTGATAACTTTATCACACCCAATACTGAAGGCATTATCTAAGACATTAGTCTGCTTTAATAACTCGAGATGCGCCTGTGAAACTTCAATCTTTGCCAGTATAGCATCTCTTTCCTCCTATAACCGGATAGAGCCATGATTAGGTGCGGAAATAACTAACTAAAGAGCTAGAGATGACACATTCAGAGATGCAGGAAATAGCGATATCTGGCAGAATTTTTTATAGTTTGGCCCAACGCTGGTATAATCGTGTCAAGAAGAAATGAGAACTAAATCTAGCATAACAAGAGTAAATCAGAGACGCATAGTCATCCCAAGTGAAAGCTCCATGATAAACACATTGATATAATTTTGAACGACCTAGATAGAAGAGGAACATCGGCCCTATGGTGTTTACCTGATGCGATATTAGTTGGAACTGGAAATTGTTGAACTCATGCCAATACCTGAAACATAAATAGTCGTAATCACAACAGTGAAAAGGATACATATGTTGCATTTTCTAATTTTCAGAAAACGGAATGTTCAAGTAATATCCTAAATATTCAGTAAAACTCAGCATTTATGCCTCAAGGAGTCACGGAGATTAGGATATACAGTCACCTCTCCTCCAACTCCTTGAAGCGGCTCGACTTCATCTCTAATTCTTTCAATTCAGCATTTACTTTGGTGCACTGCTTCTCGGTTTCTTCAATTGCAGCTTCAAGTTTCCTTTCTTCCTCCTCAATCTTAACCAATAACAACATTAGTGGCGTATAGAAAACATAGAATGAAATTGAAGAACATGATAGCTTGATTCAACATTTAGAATAAACTATTTGAAATAATTCACTAAGTTTTGGACTTGCCATTGATTGAAAACAGCATATTTAAATGCATGAATCAGGCTTCAAAGCTCTGAAAAACAATCAGAGTTTTCACCAGTTCATAGTTTCCATCTATTTTATATTTAAAAATTTAGCCATTATAACTTGCAATAAAAGAAGAAAGAATTGTAGGAGAACTTTTTGAAGGGTCAGAACCTTTAATTTTTCCTTGAGGAAGTCAGCCTCAGAAAGAACGTCGTGTGAGTCCCCTTCCAAACGCTGAAGACAAGCTTCATAAGCTTGTATATCCCTGTTAACATCTTCAACCTCCTTATCAAGCTTGTCAGACAAGATTCTCATGCACTCGAGGCACAATGGTTGCTCCACCTGGTGATGGACCAATCAAGAAATACTAAACATTTAAAGCATTTTTTTTAGTGTCGACAACATATTACTCGAATATGCGGAAACCAAACAAAAACAGATTTCCTTCATTTGTAAGCAGGTAAAAAGGTAAATCTCTGGAAAGTACTTAATGATGTACAACTTCACATTGGCTAAAATTTACTAAAAAAACAGACGGTTCTTTATTGTCGACCATTACAGCAACAAAGGGGACATGGTGAATCATTCTCAGTAGGAAATCTGGCAGAAACAGGTTTCCTCCTAACCGAAAACATTTAAACAAATGGAGAGAGGATGAGCAGTGGTCTACAGCACCTGAGTATGGGCTGTTGCAATTTCAAAAGCACGCTTTAGTACAGTAATAGTTGAGTGAAACCCAGAACTATTTGGATTTAAATGGCCATTAAGATTGCCCTCGGCCGATTGAGCATGCATTCCATTGCCGTCTGTCTGAGGTGTGTACACAGAAGCAAGAGCTGGAGGCAGAACGACAAATGACTCTTCCATCATCTTTCCCGACGAGGACACTTCAGGTTGAGCTGCTCCGCTACGAGGCCTTGGAGGGACTCCGGGCGACTTTTGTTTCGGCAACACAACAAAGGAATGGTCCATGTGTGTGGAAGCCGACACACTGGCGGATCCATGAAGCGATGAGCCCCCTGCAAATTGAATGTTGATGAGCCCCCTTAATCGATCAAGCACAGTCGTCAACAAAATTCAATGTAGCTGCAACTATATCATTGAATTAAAATTCAAAAAATCGAACTTAAAATCACCTTAATCAATCGAATGTAATATCAACAAAAAATCATTATCTCCGCAACAGTATCCACAATCAATTGAATCAAAATTCACAAAATCGAACTTAAAATCACCTTAATCAATCGAATGTAATATCAACAAAAAATCATTATCTCCGCAACAGTATCCACAATCAATTGAATCAAAATTCACAAAATCGAACTTAAAATCACCTTAACCAATCGAATGTAATATCAACAAAAAATTCATTCTCTCCGCAACAGTATCCACAATCAATTGAATCAAAATTCACAAAATCGAACTTAAAATCACCTTAATCAATCGTGCGCAATCATCAACAAAAATTCATTCTCTCTGCAACGGTATCCACAATCAATTGAATCAAAATCGAACTTAAATTCACCTTAATCAATCGAGCGCTATCATCAACAAAAAATCATCCTCTTGGCAACAGTATCCACAATCAATTGAATCAAATTTCACAAAATCGAACTTAAAATCACCTTGATCAATCGAACGCAATCATCAACAAAAAGTCATCCTCTCCGCAACACTATCCAGAATAAATTGAATCAAAATTCACAAAATCAAACTCAAAATCACCTTAATCAATCGAGCGCAGTCATCAACCAAAATTCATCCTCTCAGCAACAGTATCCACAATCAATTGAATCAAAAATCACAAAATCAAACTGAAAATCACCTTAATCAATCGAGCGCAATCATCAACAAAAAAAATCATCATCTCCGCAACAGTATCAACAAACAATTGAATCAAAAATCACAAAATCGAACTTCATTTCACCTTAATCGATCGAACGCAATCATCAACAAAAAGTCATCCTCTCCGCAACACTATCCAGAATAAATTGAATCAAAATTCACAAAATCGAACTTAAAATCACCTTAATCAATCGAGCGCAATCATCAACTACAAAAATCATCATCTCCGCAACAGTATCAACAATCAATTGAATCAAAATTCACAAAATCGAACTTAAATTCACCTTAATCGATCGAACGCAATCATCAACAAAAATTCAATATATCTGCAACTATATCATTGAATTAAAATTCACAACATCGAACTTAAATTCACCTTAATCAATCGAGCGCATGTCATCAACAAAAATTCATCCTCTTCGCAACAGTATCCACAATCAATTTCAACAAAATTCACAAAACCGAACTTAAAATCACCTTAATCGTTCGAGTATATGACATGATAGTAACACAAATCTTCAAGATAAAATCAGTGAAATTGAAGGTCGTAGAATCATCATACTAGTACGAAATCAAAAGAGAGAGAAGCGAGAGACGAACCGAAGGAATCGACGACTCCGACAATGGAGAGAGAATGACGGCAGCTTTGGCAAACCCAACGAGGTAGATTCGGGTCGGCTTCTATGACTCCTCCTCCTCCGACTCCTCTCTTGTTATTTTCATTACTATCGCCTTTCATCTTTTGCATTTCTTCTTCTTCACGGTTTTTTCCTGGTTATCTCACCTCCGTTTCGGTACTACTTCCAAAAGTATCTCTCGCGTAAGCAAAACCGACCCGATCCGACTCGACCTGAATGACCCGATCCGAACTCAAGACCTGAGGGTGACCCGACTCCTAGTAAACGAATCGATATCACAAAAAAAGTTGAAAATAGTAAATCCGAAAATGACTCGAATCCGAAATGGTCCGCCCCGTCCCAAAGTCAACCCGATTTTTATAACCTGAAAGTGGCCGACTCGAAGTTAATCGACCCAAAGCCGACCCGGTTGACCCGTTTGTCAGGTCTAGGCCCTTCGTTCCATCCATTTGTATGCATTTTTTTTTACTATTTATAAGTGGGATGAATGTTAAATATACTCCCTCCGTTCCAGTGAATCGTTTGTCTATTCCATATTGGGACGTCTCAATGAATCGTTTGTCTTTCTATTTTAGGAATGTGTTTTTATGTGTAATTTGATTATTGGCTCCACATGTCACATTCTAATTGGATCTCTTGCCCTTGGTGCCAAAAGCAAAGGCAAACAATTCATTAGAACGGAGGTAGTAACTTCTAACATACGGAGTATAACTTAAAAGATAGTCGTGGAATTTTGTTTAAATCGTCTAATCAAATACATTATAAATGTCAAATTTTTTACTCCGTATAACTTTTAAATACGTAACTTAAGATATACTACGAATATAGATAAAAGAAAACGAGCATCGTAAACCTGTACAAATGGATGGAACGGAGTGAGTATACTCCGATACTCTAGAGAATATACCAACCAACAAAATGCAATCACCATTATATAAGAGAAATTTGTCTCTCTTGTGACGGTATATCCCTCGTAAATAAACTTTAGTCTAATCTCGTGGTTTTTCACCTTAAAAAATAACCAGTACTCTATTTAACTACGTACAATATTAATGTCCAAATGTCAAAGAGTCAGATATCGACTGACATTGTGTTTGAATTTCGACTGTGTAAAATTGGAGTGGTAAAATTCATTCAATGAATCAAATTCAGTAATTTACATGATTTCTTTTTACCCTGCTTCTCTATGATGTTCGCCTGTTCGGTCAATTTTACTGTACTGTGTTTAACCGTAGCCTAGTCAGTGTAGTCATTCATAATCCCAGCTCAACAAACACTGGTTAACTGTCAACTGAATCCGGTGAATTTGTGAGTTTACTGTCCTATTGCTGGTTGCTGAAGAACTGAGTAGCAGACGAGTGTCGTGTTTACAGAAGCTGCTGCGAGATTCTGATCGCCACAATCGGGCCATCATTCCCCGCTCTCATAACATGGAATTTGACAGTAAGACCTACACATTCATCGACACAATCAACAGCGATTTCTGAAGTCGGTTCATGTATAGCTGCTACTGTCAGTATGTATGTATATAACAGGATTTGTTACCTTCATTTTGTTGCAGGTTAGTGTTGATAGCAACAGCATGAACGGTGATCTTTGCCTTTGGTTGCAAGTCATTCTGTGTTCCGTACCATGTCTTTGTCTTGAATATCTCTGCAAAAACAACCAGCATCAGACGATTTTCCCGTGTTTGCAGTCAGAAATTTGGAATTTAAGGGTTTCCAAATAACAGTTAATCTGCGTATATTTGTCATCAGAAAGACTTTAGTGTGGAAAATTTTAGAGTCAGTTAGCTGATCGATTATACTTCTGTACAGCATCAGTAATGTTCAGCAGATATTGCAGAAAGATGAAGTTACTCCATTAATTACCTGCGGTTGAAGCGTCTTTTAAGTGATTCAAGTCAAAGATTGCACCAGAAGCTGCATCGACACATTTTCTGGTCTCGTGTGAGCCGAGTTGTGTGAAGTCCCAACTCCCATTTTGGTACCCCGGACTCAGAAAAAGCTCAAAGTGCCTTGTATCTAACATCTGCATTGTCCCTGCAGCATACAGTACAATTTCTCAGTAAACAAATTTCCTGTATCAGTTCAGAAGTCAGAACTAGCATTGCTGCAGACCAGATTGATAGAATCATAGCATCGTGATGATAAGAACAGTAATGACCTTCACATGTGTCGAGGTTACAGACAGGGCAACGGACGAGCTGCAGATCTGCACGATTTCGAAAACAGAAGTTTCCTAATTTATCAGTATGTAATACGGGTTTTAGGCCTTTTCAGAGAGGCAATCGAAAGTTGTACTACCAGCAATCCAGATTCCAGTCTTAATGTTGGTGACTACGCATAATCCGATTGATTCCAGCATCTTCTCGATTGTATCCATCTTCGCTGTTCTTCTGGGACATGTCAGTTTTTCTGTCAAGAGTGCTGCAGGCGAGCGCAGGAAAAACGCACCAATACGCATCCAATCTATGCTTGTCAACAAAGAAGACATACAATGTCTTAGGCCATTGACCTCCTGATTTCTTAAATACATCAATAATTTGAACTGTTTTAAGTTTAAGACGGGATTCTTATTGAACAATCTCGATATATATGAAGAAACAAGACATTCATTCAGTGATTTCAGTCACAGCAAAAGTACTTCTAGAGTAGAATTAGCACAGAATGCAGTTGATTGATTAACAGGATATCGATGAATGACGAATCTCACCATACCTATGTATTTCTCCTCCTGTCGAAAGAGATATGAGTGACTACCATCTGCAATAAGAAACAATCAAACAATCAAAACAATAACAGCAGCAATGAATTGAAATGCAGTTAGAAATATAGAATCCTGATAATTTTACATACCAAAAGCTGATGCATAGATGTTCTTCCAGTTAAAGGACACTTTTCCGGGATCAGGCATGCTAAGATCACGCAGACAAGCGTATTTCCAGACGCATTCTTCTGTGACGATTTTGTAGAACCATTTGGAGGTACTTGCGAGCTTCACCAGCGATTTTCCGTCTAAGTACTTTGATATCTCTATCCATACATCATCCTCATAACTTGTACAAACAAAGATCGACGAATCAGAATAATATTCAATTGATGAATCGAAACATGTATGAATGCATTAATCAATCAAACTCCGTTAGCATTCCTCTCAACTAAGCATCATCATAATCATAAATGAACTCAAGTGAAGTTACGAATTATGAAAAAGCGCGATTAACAGCTAAAGATCGTAAATACTCAATGAACTTCTGAAAACGTAATTAGTATGATACTGAGAATCTGAGATCATTAGAAACCGTAGATTTTAGTTTTTCGAAATCACATCTCCTTTTTCGTTCACAATTTCAAATGAAACTTCACAGATTTACACAAGCTAAACCTCAAATTATTCACAATCGTCCAGCTCATTGCGCATACGATTTCAGCTCATTGCACGTATGATTTCAGCTCATTTTAACCAGAAATAACATCTTAATTTCTAGCTAAAACTGAAAATCGACGAATCAAACAGCGTCAAACAGTTCAAAAATCTTAAGAATCATGAAAAAAGAACTTCATTCTGCGATCACAGTCAATGAAAATGAGGTGCGATCAACAGAGTTTCGTAAAATTCAGCTCAAACGATCGAATCACCATAACTCACATCAATTCGCAAGTAAAACTGTCATCAATTCATCATACACAGCTACTATTACAGCAAAACTAAACGCATGCAGAAGAACATGAAAAATCGAAATGCGGTAGTTCTAAAGCGAGAGATGAATTTACAAGGAGAAAGGTGCGCGAGAGAAGGATGAAAACGGAGAAGAGAAACAAGAGCATATTGCCGTGACTCTCCTCAATCGTTTCGCCATTGTTGTTTCTTTCGATTTTCTCGAGATTTCGAATGTCGATTACTGTATCGATTACTTGAGAATTGTATGATGAAATTGACGAAGGATCGGAGGAAGAAGAGTTGAGTGTGTAGAGAGAGAGAGGAGGCGGGAAGAGGAAAGAATTTCGGAAGATTTGAAAATGATTAAATGAAGGAAGTTCGTTACATACTCCGTATATATACATGCAATTGCAACGTCAGCTCGCTGATGATATTTTATTTCAGCTACTCGAGATCTATCATTTTGTTATAATGGGTCAAATATTTCTCATTTAGTTAAACGGATCATATTTGACCCGTTATAAACAAGAATTTGTGATTTCATTTTAATATCATTTTATTACACGCAAATTTTGTTTGTAACGATTATGGCCTTGTTCTGGTAACACGGTGAAAATTTGCGAATTCAGATGTGGATTGACCCATCAATCTATTTACCGGAGTAATTTATTTATTTGGTAAACGACATATTCCGATAGCATATTGCTCGAATCTAATATTTTTGAATATGCTGCTATTAGCCACATATCATATTCAATGTATTCTCCATAATCTGCTACTCCCTCCGTTTTTTAATTTTTGCCCCGTATTTCTTATTTGACAAGCTTTTATTTTTTGCCCCACTTCTTAACTTTCCTTATTTGTCATGTATATATTTACCATATTATCCCTATACTTTTCTATTATTTACCCATTATGTCATTGAATTGATTAAACTAACATTATATTCCTTTCACTTTGATGACTCATTGGTGTCTAGTCACCAAATTTCATCATCATTTATCTCTGTATCAATAATTTATCAAATTTTCTTAATTTATGTGCTAAACACAATCGGACGAAAATTAAAAACCGGAGGGAGTAATTAGCAAATACGTACTATTATTTTTTTAATCTAGTCGATTTAATTTGATAGTCAAATATGTTGGGAGTACTAAAACCCGCTACTCTAAAAAGAAAATTCGATAACTATTGAGCATGACGGAGGAGTACTTTCGAATCCGTGTTCCCTGTACAACAATCTCCTGAGGTCCAAACTTAGTAGTTATTCACATTTAATCATGCTTTAAAAAAAAGAGTTTATCACTAATAACCCCCTTCTATGTTACCGATTTTTGAAATTACCCCCAAAAATGGATTCCGTTAAAATTACCCCCGTAAAGTTGTTAAAAAATTAGAATTTGCCCCCAGTGCTCCTTTTGTCCCTTTTCCGGTGAGTTTTGGTTATTTTCTTCCCATTTTGCCCCTCCCCTTACTAACACCCTCCCTCCTCACCTAAACCCCCTTTCACTCATTCTAAGTCACTCAAACCTACCAAACCCCCAATTTCCCCAAATTTTCCCCAATTTCCCGGAACCCTAACCCTAATCTCTGAAATTGACCCAAATTCGACCCAGATTCGAGCGCGTGACCCATCTAAAGGCAATCGATCCACTTCCAAAGGTAATTTCTCTTCCTTCCTCTTCCCATTTTCGTCTCTTCTGTGTTCGAATTAGGGTTTAGTGTTCGAATTGGAATTAGGGTTTAGTGTTCGAATTGGAATTGAATACTACTGTTTGAATTGAATTGGGGGCACCTGTGTTTCGTAGGTTGTGGTTCTTCGCAGTATGTAAAGTATTTCAATTGAGGACTATTTCAGTTGTGGTTCTTCGTAGTATGTAATGTCGACTGTAATTCGTAAGTTATGTTTGCGTTGGAATGGATTATATTTCAGATGTATGGAATGGATTCAAACAGTAGTATTCAATTCCAATTCGAACACTAAACCCTAATTCTAATTCGAACACTAAACCCTAATTCGAACACAGAAGAGACGAAAATGGGAAGAGGAAGGAAGAGAAATTACCTTTGGAAGTGGATCAATTGCCTTTAGATGGGTCACGCGCTCGAATCTGGGTCGAATTTGGGTCAATTTCAGAGATTAGGGTTAGGGTTCCGGGAAATTGGGGAAAATTTGGGGAAATTGGGGGTTTGGTAGGTTTGAGTGACTTAGAATGAGTGAAAGGGGGTTTAGGTGAGGAGGGAGGGTGTTAGTAAGGGGAGGGGCAAAATGGGAAGAAAATAACCAAAACTCACCGGAAAAGGGACAAAAGGAGCACTGGGGGCAAATTCTAATTTTTTAACAACTTTACGGGGGTAATTTTAACGGAATCCATTTTTGGGGGTAATTTCAAAAATCGGTAACATAGAAGGGGGTTATTAGTGATAAACTCTAAAAAAAACATATACATACTGTACTGTTTGCTGCAACCTGCAATCATGATGCGTGCATCAAGTTCATTCTGCAAACCAAAGATTACACAAATAACGCATGATTATAAATAATCACTGTCCAACACGAAAACCTGAACATCCCTCAGTCACACCATTTCTGCTGTTTATAACCAAACTATATATATAACCCTGCATATATATAATGCATCTCAAACATCTGCAACTTACCATTACTCGACAAAAAAAAAAATAATGAGGAACAAAACGACCGGTTTTCTTAGCGTCTTGGTCATCCTAACTTTGCTGCTTCCAAACAAAGCACTCAGCCGTGAACTAATCGAGGAGGGTCCTGATTGTTCTGATGTCATACTGAAGGTGACCTTCTGCTTAGCCTACATCGTAGGAGGCAGCTCGTCACCTTCTCAGGCATGCTGCAACGGGATTAAGACGGTGGCCAGCGTTGTCAAAAGTCAACAAGATGCTGCCTTGGTTTGCAGTTGTTTGAAGGAGAAACTGGTTGATCTCAGGTATAAACCGGCCCTTGTTGCTGCCTTGCCTGCAAAATGCTCGGTCGCCTTCAAACTCCCTGCCATTTCCAACGCGACCGACTGCTCCAAGTAAGTTAGACTTTTAAGAGTATGACAGTATAAATATGAGTACAAACGCGATCATTTAACTGAACTTTTTGCAGGGTTGATCCTCCGTATTTCATGATGATGAAAAACTGATCAAAACTCTACTAAAGAAACTATAAGCAAACTGAAGTAAGTGCGGTCGAGATTAATTGATTTTCATCAATGTTTTTATCAGCTTGTGGGGTTTTAATGAATTATATTCTGCAGAATTTGCAGGACTCGGAAATTACGAGGTCGTCAATAAGAGAGATCGGCAAGATAGACATCCATTCACATTAGTCCATATAATCAAGATATAATCAATAATCATCATTAATGTAATCAAATGAGTGTATTAGACAAATAAAAACAAGGTTCTATACTTCTATTCAACATTCTTCTGAAGTAAACTTGCTTTCTGTTAGCACTATTGTTCTCCGGTACAATTTCTCGGTACAAGAACATAAACGGGTCAAATATGAAATATCACCTCATTTGGATAGATTAGGAAAACGGTTTCTATCTGACTTGTTTTAAGTTTAAGACGGTTATACTCATCTTAAAAAGAATTTAAGACAAACATATGCATCCCATTCCTGCCTATTCGGCCATCGACATCACAACAATAGAAAAGAAAACCGAAATATGAGACGAGGGCAAACAGGAGAGAAGCATACTTTCAGAGGCATATACTCGTTTCTCGGTAGTAACAACATGGTACTACAATTTTCCATGAAGAACAATAAGAGCTTAACGGTATGGGTCATGGGTCATGCCCATTAATGAACGGAGCTTAACGGTCCATAAGTAAAGAGGGAAAAGGCTAACCAGATCCGGAAGTGAAATCAAGCTCCATGACCAGTGTAAGATCATGAGACGTCGATACTGCAGGCTTCCATTTTTTGTGCTGTCTCCATACTCCCTGTATGTAACAGGCTGTCTGTGTTCGACACTTCAACTCCTTGTCTAGCCTCCCGAACTGTCACTATACAGCGACCAATCCTCTCATTTACAATCAACATCTTATTGAGCCCTTCTAGAACACATTTTTTTCTACAGAAAATTAGACTTTACTAAGGATTTTGACACTCGGACATGGATATGATATTCAGACTTTCATTTTTACGCCAACATATGCAGAATTTTCATAAAAAATAGTCGAGTCTCTCGAGTAGGTCTTCTGCGAGACGGTCTCTCATTAACTTTACTGAGAGACTAAAGTACAAATGGAAGTAACAGTGGTACGAAACCTAATAGAAGTAGGTACGATTAACAGAAAAGAGTATATATACAAATATAAAGAGGGTACGTTTGTTATAAAAACAGGTACAAAACAAAGTTGTCATTTAAGGGTACGAATATGACATAGAGTGGTACTGAAGAGTGGTTTCTCAATAAGTTATTGAGAGACCGTCTCTCCCAAGAATTTGTGCTGTCAGATACAGCGACCAATCCTCTCATTCACAATCAACATCTTATTGAGCCCGTCTTTAATGCACTTTTTTTCTACAGAAAACTAGACTTTACTAAGAATTTTGACACTCAAACATGGATATGACACTCAGACTTTCAATTTAAGCCAAAATATGCAGAATTTTCATAAAAATAGTCTAGTCAAGTTTATCGGATACTTCTAAACGAGTCCAAGCAAGCAATACAGTTTAGAATTACTAGTATTTTCTTCACATATTGAGGAAAAAAGACGGTTTTTCTCGAATTATACAATGTACACTCAGTTTTTCAAAATCCTAATAAAATCGACAGTATATGATAGAATCCGGAAAAACACGAGGATCTCCATTATCAATCCCCCAAATAAAAGCGATTGAAACACGAAAGTAGAAGGTATTTGTACAATTGTACAACTATTCAATCGCCTGAAATCTAATCGAAGAAGCGATACCAGCAGAAAAACACAGTATGAGTGTATGACATTAATCGGCAAGATAATCGAAACCCTAAAACACATTACGACATCAATCACACGGCAAAACAAGCTATAAAAACTGAAATTAGATCAAGAAATCAAGAGAATACAAGATTTGCAGGCGATTAAAGCTCAAATTCGCATAATATTGAAGGTAGATTGAACTAAAATGCGAAATTAGGCCTCAAATCTTTGGTTTTATACTGTCACTCACCGCTGTAGTAAAGGAAATTCGACTGAGACGAGAGAGTTCAACCACCGTCGGCGGCGACGTAACAACCGCCGTTGGCGGTGGTTGTGGTCCGTGAAAGCTCGCCGGAGTTGTCCATGGACACCATGGTTGATCTCTTGAAATTTCTCGAGGGCGGGAACGGTGAGGAAATTTCTCGAGTCCTCTTTCAAATACGAGCCGAACCTGAGCTGGCAGCGAGCTCAGTAAAGATCGACTCAAAAACTCGTTTGGACTCGTTCTTTACCATTATTTTAAGTTTAATAATTTTAAATTCTACGAGTAATAATTCAAAATACTAGTATATCTTTATTCAGTTGGTCTCTCTTAAAATGGGTCAAATAGATATCAATTGGGGAAAAAATGACAAAGATCCCACAACTTTACTTTTGTCTTTTCTCCTCAAATGGTATCTACCCAGTTTAGAAAATGACGGAGATACGTCACAAACAAAAATTTGTGATCTTTATTTGACATTTATATAATTATTATACTTTAAAATTTTATATTTCGGTAATAATATTTTTGTCTCTTAAAGATTATTTTTATTAGTTATGAGTATATATTTATAAAGAGACGGAAAAAATAAAATTGTAAACGAGCTTGGTACGAAATAGCTCAAGGTTCAATTTTTTGAGCTCAACGAGATTTGAGCTGAGATCGAGCTCCAGTTTTAAAATTATGAGCCGTGCCTATCCGAGCTCGACCTCAGATCGATTCGTTTATACCCTTGGTCATATGACTCATAACTCATACTCCTAAGTCATAGACTCATAGAGAGTACATATTTATAAAATTTACTTCGAATATAGTACATATTTTATAACGGTTTTCCTAACGTTTGCCCACTGGGCACACGATAGTAAGTTAATTATAGCAGTATTAGCATGGATATTATCATGATAAATTGAAATATTAAGTTCTATTTACCATACTTAGATAATATTCATGATAATATTACTATAATTAGCTTATTAAAGTGTGCTCAGTGTGGGCACACGTTAGAAAAATCGTTATATCAATAATTCTTTACGTCTTAGGCGAATTTTTTAATCCATAATTCTGGATTATTTATACTCTGTATATAGTATATAATAATCAATATATATATATAAAGGAGGAAGTTTTCGAACGATATGATTGGTCCGTTGCATCTAAACTTAATTTTGGAAAGTATATTCAATAATAAAAAAATAAGTAGTGAATCTTTTAATTATTATAATAATATATTTAATCTATCATATTAATGTGATGTTTTGTAATTTTCATCTTAAAACCTTTAAATTTCGTTTAACAAAAAATTATCGTAAAAAAATTTATAAAAAATGATATAATTGGAATCTAGGTAGAAAATGCTTTCATTTGAGTATAAATTTCATATAATTTGTTTCATATTATTTGCTCGAAAAAGTGATGAATCTATTACATATAAAAATAATAAGGTTATCCCACATCGACAAATTATAATAAGCTGATGAAATTTCATATTATAAATAAGAGTAATCATTTGTGCTTAGATATCCACCAAAACTCTTTCGAGTCTTGAAGAACTCTTGAGATTAAGATTATAAACTTTAACTAATTATCTCACATCGAAAAATTATGATGAGGTTATGAAGTTTTATACTATAAATAAGAGTAATTATTATTTTTAAATATCGACCAAAAACTTTTGAGTCTTAAAAAAACTCTTAATAAGACTACAAACTCAAAATTATCTCACATCGAAAAATTAAAATAAGATGATTATTCTATATAATAAATCATAGTAATCATGTTTTCTTTATTATAAATATCAATAAATAAGACAATGAAATTCTATTATACAAATAAAAGTAATCATTCCTCCAAATTCTTTATTATAAATAAGAGTAATCATTCGTACTTAAATATCAGTAAAAAACTTTTTAATCTTAAAAATAGCTCTTAGTAAGATGGTATCCCATCAAATTTTTTTGGATATGCTATAAAAAAACTATAATAAGATGTCACTAAAAAAATTCAGAAGACTATAAACTTATGTAAAATTTATCCTACATTGAAAGATTATAATAAGAGATTTTATACATGGAACCCCATGTTTTTAGTTTTTCTATATGGCACCTCTCCACTTTTATAATCACACATGTTACCCCTCACTTTTAGTGTATTATGTCTCTATACCCTTAAACGTCTCTAAAAGTGAGGGGTACCATGTGTGATTATAAAAGTGCAAGGATATCATATAAAAAATCTAAAAACATAGAAACACCATGTAGAAAATCCCTTATAATAAAGTGGTGAAATTAAACCTAAGCATATTATCCCACATCGAAAAATTCTATTATAAATAAGAGTAGTCATTCGTCAAATTATGATGTGATAAAATTCTATATTATAAACAAGATTTCATATTATTTTCTCGAAAAAAAAGTGATAAATTTATTACGCACTCCATAAAAGTAAGTAAAATTATCTCACATCGAACAATTATAATAAGGTGATATAAACAATAATATATATTTAATATAAAAGAGACTCTTTTTAAAGAATTTTTAAGATTATAATGTTGAGGTGATGAAATTCTATATCACAAATAAAAGACATCGTTCATTTTTAGATATCAACCAAAAAAAATTTAGTCTTATAAGTGTTGGAGTGACGAAAACCGGGACAACAATTAAAACACAAAAGCGAGGGACTAAACCGAGATGGCAACTGAAATCGGGCAAGAACCGAGGCAACAGGCGACTATGACAAAGGAGGCAACTGGCGACAGAGAGACAGAACCGAGGCAACACGGACGAACAGGAACGAAAGTGAAAACAGGCAGCAGTGTCGTGGTATGGAGGCCACTGACTTGAAAACTATATCGGCGCGACTCCGGTGGTAATCGCCTACAGTGCCGGCAGTTTCCCAAGGTGAACACTGCAGTTCAGAATCTCGACCACTCAAGGTTCGGAACTTTGGAACGAAAACAACTGTACCCAGGAATGAGAGGAGAAATAACAGTAGAGGAAAGAAAGGATGAATACTGTAAGCTGTGTATATTTTTGTGTGTTTTGGAAGCTAACAACAGCTCGGTATAAATAGGCAGCAGAGGAGCCTGGCAGGATCAAAAACCATCAACAGCAATTAAGGC
This sequence comes from Agrostemma githago, assembly GCA_958450325.1. NCBI lineage: Eukaryota > Viridiplantae > Streptophyta > Magnoliopsida > Caryophyllales > Caryophyllaceae > Agrostemma > Agrostemma githago. The sequence goes on along the minus strand of OY288241.1, from coordinate 79,385,415 downwards.
CATTAAAACGTGATCAAGGCCTTAATCACACCATTAAGACCTGTAACAGCTCCTTTGACTAAACCAATTCACACACACAAATGAATCTGGACAAGGGCCAAAGAATGTAGACACTCAAAACAAAAGAAGGCCCAAAAGGGTAAAAGTCGGGCACAGCCCGCACCGCAGGTGCTCCACCCAAACCCGAGACCGGGCCGGGCCGGGCCGCACGCGCGCGTGCGTGTTGTCCATACCAGCCCAACAACACCCACCACCCTAAAAGGCCCACTCCACTACACTCTTGTAAGCCCAAGGGAGGAGAGGCTTTATAAAGACCTCAAAAGCTCACTACTCTTCCTATGTGGGATGGAGGAAAAAGAAGTAACAACCAATACTCCTCTTGCCATCTACCAACAATCCCCCACAGATGGCAAAAGGGAAAAGAAAAACAAAGATTCCTGGGTAAGTAAGGGTTGGACACTTAGACGTTCAATGTCTTTCGACTTGATTGACGTTTTAGTGAGGTGAGGCAACAACTTACTTACAATTAGTGAATATCTTTCGATTTGAATTCCTAACTGAGCTTCGGTTGAGACCCCCACAACACATGTCATACCTTCAAAAGTTGTCGTTCCGCAATTTCAAAGTGCAACGCTTTCATAACCATGCGTTTACCTTAGTTCTAGTGAGTGCTCTAGTGAAATTCACACTTTCCACTAGATGGTGGCGAAACCATCACACTCACATAGGTGGCTTAGTGCTTCTCAACAGCACATCTCATGTAGCCATTAAGGACATAGGTCCAACCTCAATTTACCCACACAATCCATCAAGTGCGTCTCAAAGCACCACCAAGCCTGGCTATGGATTATGTATCGCCATAGGAATGTAAGCTTTAAGTCCATCAAGATTCATCCTCTAATCTTGACTTAAGGACCTTAGCCCCATTCCCCTCGACGATTCGAGAACTACTCTTCTCGGTAATCCTTTAGTGAAAGGATCTGCAAGATTGCGTTCAGACCTCACAAAGTCTATTGCAATCACTCCATTTTTCAGGAATTGTTTCACCACAGCATGCCTGATCCGGATATGTCTTTTCTTACCATTGTAGACATCATTCTTGGCAATGCCAATGGCTGCTTGACAATCACAATGTAAGGAGACCGGTGCAACCTGTCCCCCCCACACTGGTATGTCAGCTAGTAAGTTTCTCAACCAGTCTGCTTCTTGACCTGCCAGCTCAAGAGCAATGAACTCGGACTCCATGGTGGAGGTCGCTATACAAGTCTGTTTCGCAGACTTCCACGATATAGCTCCTCCTCCCAAGGTGAACACATAACCACTTGTAGAACTTGTTTCATCATTACCTTTAATCCAGTTCGCATCAGTAAAACCCTCTAACACAGCAGGATATTTACCAAAATGTAGACATGAATTAACTGTCCCTTTCAAGTATCTTAGTAAACGATGAAGGGCATTCCAATGTTCATTATTAGGGTTATGTGTATACCGACTTAGCCTACTAACCGCATAAGCAATGTCAGGTCGAGTACAGTTCATGAGAAACATCACACTTCCTATAACTTTAGCATACTCTTTTTGGGATACACTCTCACCCAAATTCTTACACAGAGGTATACTAGCATCATAGGGAGTTCTAGCGGGTGTCACATCAAAGCTATCAAATTTCTTCAACACTTTTTCAACATAATGAGATTGACTTAAGGATATTCCAGATGAATTTCTGATCAATTTGACTCCAAGAATAACATCAGCTTCTCCTAAGTCTTTCATCTCAAACTGTGACGACAGAAATTGTTTGGTTTTATTTACAACAAATAAATTACTACCAATGATTAACATGTCATCAACGTATAGGCAAATAATCACACAGTCTGATCCAAACATCTTGGAATACACACATGAATCAGAATTGTTAGTTATGTAGCCATCCTCAATCAAAGTGTTGTGAAATTTCTCATACCACTGTTTAGGTGCTTGTTTTAGACCATATAGTGACTTTCTCAATTTACACACTTTACTCTCCTGACCTTTTACCACAAACCCCTCGGGTTGTAACATATAGATCTCTTCTTTTAGATCACCATTCAAGAAAGCAGTTTTAACATCCATTTGATGAACAACAAGATCATGAATAGCAGCCAACGCAATAAGAGTTCTAATGGTGGAAATCTTAGTCACAGGTGAGTAAGTATCAAAATAGTCAATATCTTTCTTTTGTGTAAATCCTCTCACCACAAGTCTAGCTTTGAACCTTTCTATTGTACCATCAGGTCTCAGTTTCCTTTTGAAAATCCATTTACTACTAATGGGTTTACTACCCTTGGGTAAATCTGTCAATTCCCAGGTCTGATTAAATGCAATAGAATCTAACTCATTTTTAATAGCTTCTTCCCAAAAAATAGCATCTATGGATCTCATAGCTTCATCATACGTTTTTGGGTCATCTTCTATTAAATAAGCAGAAACGAATTCAAAGCAAGCACAATCATCACTAGCATTTTCAGTTAAGAATGTTGTGATAAAATCATCTCCAAAATTCTTTTCAATTCTAGGCCTCTTACTCCTTCTAGGTTCACTAGCATGATCAACAGCAGTACTACTACTAGCATGCATAGAATTATCAACAGGATTAATAGGCATATCAGGCAAAACAGGAGGTGAATCAACAACTTTCTTTAAAGGAAAAACATGCTCAAAAAACTCGGCATCTCTTGCCTCAGAAATAGAACGGTCATTCAATGACATGAATCTATAAGCAGCACTGTTTTGAGCATAACCAATGAAAATGCAATCATACGTCTTAGATCCTATAGTAGGCCTCTTAAAACTTGGTAGACCAACTTTAGCCAAACACCCCCACACTTTAAGGAAGCTTAAGTTAGGGGCATAACCCTTCCAAAATTCATAGGGTGTCTTGTCTAATTTCTTATGAGGTACCCTATTAAGAATGTGACAAGCTGAAAGCACTGCTTCCCCCCACATATCGTCAGAAAGGCCAGAACTTAAGAGCATAGCATTCATCATTTCCTTTAAGGTTCTGTTTTTGCGTTCAGCTACTCCATTGGACTGAGGTTGGTAAGGTGGGCTAGTCTCATGAATTAATCCATTTTTCTCGCAAAGGTCTATTAAATAATTAGAGCTATATTCACCACCTCTATCAGACCTGACTCTTTTAATCTTTCTGTCAAGTTGATTTTCTACCTCAGCTTTGTATTTAATGAACATTTCTTCAGCTTCACTTTTATTCTTAAGTAAATACACTTTAGTGTACCTAGAGTAATCATCAATAAAAGTGACATAATAAAATTTACCTCCTCTACTCATAGTACTCTTGAAGTCAGCTAGGTCGGTGTGAATTAACTCGAGAAGACTCGTATGTCTAGTTTTAACAGGTTTACTAGGCTTCTTAGTAAACTTAGCTTCTACACAACTAGAACATTTAGTGAAGACTTCGGTGGTTAAAGAAGGAATAAGCCTCATTGTTTTCAATTTTTTAACCGATTCAAAATTCACGTGACCTAATCTAGCATGCCAAACATCAATAGACTCAGCGATATAAGTAGAAGCAGAAGTAATATTATTAATAGCAGAAGAGTCAATGTTCAAAATAAATAGTCCCCCACTGAGATAACCCTTGCCCACAAAATCCCCGTTGCGAGACATTACTACCTTGTCAGCCTCAAAAACAAGTTTCACACCAACTTTGTTTAACAAGGCACCAGACACTAGGTTTCTACGCAAAGTAGGGACATACAGAACATTATGAAGAGCAAGAGTTTTCCCAGAGGTAAGTTTAAGAAAGACCTTGTCTTTTCCTGTGATCAGCGCAGAGGAAGAATTGCCCATGTAGACCTTTTCACCATCAGCCACATCTTCAAATTCAGCGAACAGGTCCTTGTTGGCACAGAGATGTCTTGATGCTCCTGTGTCCAGAATCCAGTCACTCGCGTTCGCCACAAGATTGGCTTCTACCACCACTGCAGCAATAATATCATCATCTGATTCAGCAATGTTGGCTTGAGCGGTTTGACCAGCTTTCTTTTGAGGACACTGGAATGCTTTGTGACCCGTCTGCCCACACACATAGCATACCACGTTTGGATTTGGCTTGAAGATCTTGGGAACTGGTTTGGTGGAGTTTCCTTGATTCTTTCCCTTGGCACCTTGACCTTTCCCTTTTTGACCTTTGCCCTGACCCTGACTCTGACCCATCTTACTCTTACCCTTATTATTACCATGAGATGGACCCCCGGCTTCAATAAGGTTGGCTTTGGTAGAGACGGACGACAACAGGACAGACCTATCCTTGAGGCGATTAGCTTCCTCGGTCCTCATATGACTTATGAGCTCTTGAAGCGACAGATCCTTTTTCTTGTGTTTTAGGTGGTTCCTATAGTCACTCCATGACGCAGGAAATTTTTCTAACAACACATTAGCTAAAAAGACCTCGTCAAGTTTCATACCCTCATTTGTAACATCAGCACACAAATTTTCATACACATGAACTTGTTCCATAATTGGTTTGTCATCTACAATATGAAACCCGAGCCACTGACCCACCACATATTTCTTTTTGCCTGCATCATCGGCCCCATACTTCTTATCTAAAGACTCCCAAATGGTTTTAGCCGATTTGTGGACCATGAACAAGTCGAAAAGGGTGTTGGTCATGTGATTAAGAAGATGATATCTAACTGTCTTATTATCCTTGTCATATTTCTTAACCTTTTCCTCATTGGATTTAATCGTGGCGGCGGAAGGAGGTGTGGCCGCGGTGGACGCAACAATTAAAACAGGTTCATCTTCAAAAAGAACATAATCAATTTCTAATTGTTCAAAAAACATTAAAAGTTTTTGAGCCCACCTCTTATAATTCAACCCATCTAGAGGCTCAAGTTTCGATAAATCAGCAGCGAACTTAGCGGACACAACAGCCATTTTTTCTTTCGTTTTCCCGACTCGTGACACAAAAAATATAGTTTTCAAATTGTTGGAGTGACGAAAACCGGGACAACAATTAAAACACAAAAGCGAGGGACTAAACCGAGATGGCAACTGAAATCGGGCAAGAACCGAGGCAACAGGCGACTATGACAAAGGAGGCAACTGGCGACAGAGAGACAGAACCGAGGCAACACGGACGGACAGGAACGAAAGTGAAAACAGGCAGCAGTGTCGTGGTATGGAGGCCACTGACTTGAAAACTATATCGGCGCGACTCCGGTGGTAATCGCCTACAGTGCCGGCAGTTTCCCAAGGTGAACACTGCAGTTCAGAATCTCGACCACTCAAGGTTCGGAACTTTGGAACGAAAACAACTGTACCCAGGAATGAGAGGAGAAATAACAGTAGAGGAAAGAAAGGATGAATACTGTAAGCTGTGTATATTTTTGTGTGTTTTGGAAGCTAACAACAGCTCGGTATAAATAGGCAGCAGAGGAGCCTGGCAGGATCAAAAACCATCAACAGCAATTAAGGCCATTAAAACGTGATCAAGGCCTTAATCACACCATTAAGACCTGTAACAGCTCCTTTGACTAAACCAATTCACACACACAAATGAATCTGGACAAGGGCCAAAGAATGTAGACACTCAAAACAAAAGAAGGCCCAAAAGGGTAAAAGTCGGGCACAGCCCGCACCGCAGGTGCTCCACCCAAACCCGAGACCGAGCCGGGCCGGGCCGCACGCGCGCGTGCGTGTTGTCCATACCAGCCCAACAACACCCACCACCCTAAAAGGCCCACTCCACTACACTCTTGTAAGCCCAAGGGAGGAGAGGCTTTATAAAGACCTCAAAAGCTCACTACTCTTCCTATGTGGGATGGAGGAAAAAGAAGTAACAACCAATACTCCTCTTGCCATCTACCAACAATCCCCCACAGATGGCAAAAGGGAAAAGAAAAACAAAGATTCCTGGGTAAGTAAGGGTTGGACACTTAGACGTTCAATGTCTTTCGACTTGATTGACGTTTTAGTGAGGTGAGGCAACAACTTACTTACAATTAGTGAATATCTTTCGATTTGAATTCCTAACTGAGCTTCGGTTGAGACCCCCACAACACATGTCATACCTTCAAAAGTTGTCGTTCCGCAATTTCAAAGTGCAACGCTTTCATAACCATGCGTTTACCTTAGTTCTAGTGAGTGCTCTAGTGAAATTCACACTTTCCACTAGATGGTGGCGAAACCATCACACTCACATAGGTGGCTTAGTGCTTCTCAACAGCACATCTCATGTAGCCATTAAGGACATAGGTCCAACCTCAATTTACCCACACAATCCATCAAGTGCGTCTCAAAGCACCACCAAGCCTGGCTATGGATTATGTATCGCCATAGGAATGTAAGCTTTAAGTCCATCAAGATTCATCCTCTAATCTTGACTTAAGGACCTTAGCCCCATTCCCCTCGACGATTCGAGAACTACTCTTCTCGGTAATCCTTTAGTGAAAGGATCTGCAAGATTGCGTTCAGACCTCACAAAGTCTATTGCAATCACTCCATTTTTCAGGAATTGTTTCACCACAGCATGCCTGATCCGGATATGTCTTTTCTTACCATTGTAGACATCATTCTTGGCAATGCCAATGGCTGCTTGACAATCACAATGTAAGGAGACCGGTGCAACCTGTCCCCCCCACACTGGTATGTCAGCTAGTAAGTTTCTCAACCAGTCTGCTTCTTGACCTGCCAGCTCAAGAGCAATGAACTCGGACTCCATGGTGGAGGTCGCTATACAAGTCTGTTTCGCAGACTTCCACGATATAGCTCCTCCTCCCAAGGTGAACACATAACCACTTGTAGAACTTGTTTCATCATTACCTTTAATCCAGTTCGCATCAGTAAAACCCTCTAACACAGCAGGATATTTACCAAAATGTAGACATGAATTAACTGTCCCTTTCAAGTATCTTAGTAAACGATGAAGGGCATTCCAATGTTCATTATTAGGGTTATGTGTATACCGACTTAGCCTACTAACCGCATAAGCAATGTCAGGTCGAGTACAGTTCATGAGAAACATCACACTTCCTATAACTTTAGCATACTCTTTTTGGGATACACTCTCACCCAAATTCTTACACAGAGGTATACTAGCATCATAGGGAGTTCTAGCGGGTGTCACATCAAAGCTATCAAATTTCTTCAACACTTTTTCAACATAATGAGATTGACTTAAGGATATTCCAGATGAATTTCTGATCAATTTGACTCCAAGAATAACATCAGCTTCTCCTAAGTCTTTCATCTCAAACTGTGACGACAGAAATTGTTTGGTTTTATTTACAACAAATAAATTACTACCAATGATTAACATGTCATCAACGTATAGGCAAATAATCACACAGTCTGATCCAAACATCTTGGAATACACACATGAATCAGAATTGTTAGTTATGTAGCCATCCTCAATCAAAGTGTTGTGAAATTTCTCATACCACTGTTTAGGTGCTTGTTTTAGACCATATAGTGACTTTCTCAATTTACACACTTTACTCTCCTGACCTTTTACCACAAACCCCTCGGGTTGTAACATATAGATCTCTTCTTTTAGATCACCATTCAAGAAAGCAGTTTTAACATCCATTTGATGAACAACAAGATCATGAATAGCAGCCAACGCAATAAGAGTTCTAATGGTGGAAATCTTAGTCACAGGTGAGTAAGTATCAAAATAGTCAATATCTTTCTTTTGTGTAAATCCTCTCACCACAAGTCTAGCTTTGAACCTTTCTATTGTACCATCAGGTCTCAGTTTCCTTTTGAAAATCCATTTACTACTAATGGGTTTACTACCCTTGGGTAAATCTGTCAATTCCCAGGTCTGATTAAATGCAATAGAATCTAACTCATTTTTAATAGCTTCTTCCCAAAAAATAGCATCTATGGATCTCATAGCTTCATCATACGTTTTTGGGTCATCTTCTATTAAATAAGCAGAAACGAATTCAAAGCAAGCACAATCATCACTAGCATTTTCAGTTAAGAATGTTGTGATAAAATCATCTCCAAAATTCTTTTCAATTCTAGGCCTCTTACTCCTTCTAGGTTCACTAGCATGATCAACAGCAGTACTACTACTAGCATGCATAGAATTATCAACAGGATTAATAGGCATATCAGGCAAAACAGGAGGTGAATCAACAACTTTCTTTAAAGGAAAAACATGCTCAAAAAACTCGGCATCTCTTGCCTCAGAAATAGAACGGTCATTCAATGACATGAATCTATAAGCAGCACTGTTTTGAGCATAACCAATGAAAATGCAATCATACGTCTTAGATCCTATAGTAGGCCTCTTAAAACTTGGTAGACCAACTTTAGCCAAACACCCCCACACTTTAAGGAAGCTTAAGTTAGGGGCATAACCCTTCCAAAATTCATAGGGTGTCTTGTCTAATTTCTTATGAGGTACCCTATTAAGAATGTGACAAGCTGAAAGCACTGCTTCCCCCCACATATCGTCAGAAAGGCCAGAACTTAAGAGCATAGCATTCATCATTTCCTTTAAGGTTCTGTTTTTGCGTTCAGCTACTCCATTGGACTGAGGTTGGTAAGGTGGGCTAGTCTCATGAATTAATCCATTTTTCTCGCAAAGGTCTATTAAATAATTAGAGCTATATTCACCACCTCTATCAGACCTGACTCTTTTAATCTTTCTGTCAAGTTGATTTTCTACCTCAGCTTTGTATTTAATGAACATTTCTTCAGCTTCACTTTTATTCTTAAGTAAATACACTTTAGTGTACCTAGAGTAATCATCAATAAAAGTGACATAATAAAATTTACCTCCTCTACTCATAGTACTCTTGAAGTCAGCTAGGTCGGTGTGAATTAACTCGAGAAGACTCGTATGTCTAGTTTTAACAGGTTTACTAGGCTTCTTAGTAAACTTAGCTTCTACACAACTAGAACATTTAGTGAAGACTTCGGTGGTTAAAGAAGGAATAAGCCTCATTGTTTTCAATTTTTTAACCGATTCAAAATTCACGTGACCTAATCTAGCATGCCAAACATCAATAGACTCAGCGATATAAGTAGAAGCAGAAGTAATATTATTAATAGCAGAAGAGTCAATGTTCAAAATAAATAGTCCCCCACTGAGATAACCCTTGCCCACAAAATCCCCGTTGCGAGACATTACTACCTTGTCAGCCTCAAAAACAAGTTTCACACCAACTTTGTTTAACAAGGCACCAGACACTAGGTTTCTACGCAAAGTAGGGACATACAGAACATTATGAAGAGCAAGAGTTTTCCCAGAGGTAAGTTTAAGAAAGACCTTGTCTTTTCCTGTGATCAGCGCAGAGGAAGAATTGCCCATGTAGACCTTTTCACCATCAGCCACATCTTCAAATTCAGCGAACAGGTCCTTGTTGGCACAGAGATGTCTTGATGCTCCTGTGTCCAGAATCCAGTCACTCGCGTTCGCCACAAGATTGGCTTCTACCACCACTGCAGCAATAATATCATCATCTGATTCAGCAATGTTGGCTTGAGCGGTTTGACCAGCTTTCTTTTGAGGACACTGGAATGCTTTGTGACCCGTCTGCCCACACACATAGCATACCACGTTTGGATTTGGCTTGAAGATCTTGGGAACTGGTTTGGTGGAGTTTCCTTGATTCTTTCCCTTGGCACCTTGACCTTTCCCTTTTTGACCTTTGCCCTGACCCTGACTCTGACCCATCTTACTCTTACCCTTATTATTACCATGAGATGGACCCCCGGCTTCAATAAGGTTGGCTTTGGTAGAGACGGACGACAACAGGACAGACCTATCCTTGAGGCGATTAGCTTCCTCGGTCCTCATATGACTTATGAGCTCTTGAAGCGACAGATCCTTTTTCTTGTGTTTTAGGTGGTTCCTATAGTCACTCCATGACGCAGGAAATTTTTCTAACAACACATTAGCTAAAAAGACCTCGTCAAGTTTCATACCCTCATTTGTAACATCAGCACACAAATTTTCATACACATGAACTTGTTCCATAATTGGTTTGTCATCTACAATATGAAACCCGAGCCACTGACCCACCACATATTTCTTTTTGCCTGCATCATCGGCCCCATACTTCTTATCTAAAGACTCCCAAATGGTTTTAGCCGATTTGTGGACCATGAACAAGTCGAAAAGGGTGTTGGTCATGTGATTAAGAAGATGATATCTAACTGTCTTATTATCCTTGTCATATTTCTTAACCTTTTCCTCATTGGATTTAATCGTGGCGGCGGAAGGAGGTGTGGCCGCGGTGGACGCAACAATTAAAACAGGTTCATCTTCAAAAAGAACATAATCAATTTCTAATTGTTCAAAAAACATTAAAAGTTTTTGAGCCCACCTCTTATAATTCAACCCATCTAGAGGCTCAAGTTTCGATAAATCAGCAGCGAACTTAGCGGACACAACAGCCATTTTTTCTTTCGTTTTCCCGACTCGTGACACAAAAAATATAGTTTTCAAATTGTTGGAGTGACGAAAACCGGGACAACAATTAAAACACAAAAGCGAGGGACTAAACCGAGATGGCAACTGAAATCGGGCAAGAACCGAGGCAACAGGCGACTATGACAAAGGAGGCAACTGGCGACAGAGAGACAGAACCGAGGCAACACGGACGGACAGGAACGAAAGTGAAAACAGGCAGCAGTGTCGTGGTATGGAGGCCACTGACTTGAAAACTATATCGGCGCGACTCCGGTGGTAATCGCCTACAGTGCCGGCAGTTTCCCAAGGTGAACACTGCAGTTCAGAATCTCGACCACTCAAGGTTCGGAACTTTGGAACGAAAACAACTGTACCCAGGAATGAGAGGAGAAATAACAGTAGAGGAAAGAAAGGATGAATACTGTAAGCTGTGTATATTTTTGTGTGTTTTGGAAGCTAACAACAGCTCGGTATAAATAGGCAGCAGAGGAGCCTGGCAGGATCAAAAACCATCAACAGCAATTAAGGCCATTAAAACGTGATCAAGGCCTTAATCACACCATTAAGACCTGTAACAGCTCCTTTGACTAAACCAATTCACACACACAAATGAATCTGGACAAGGGCCAAAGAATGTAGACACTCAAAACAAAAGAAGGCCCAAAAGGGTAAAAGTCGGGCACAGCCCGCACCGCAGGTGCTCCACCCAAACCCGAGACCGGGCCGGGCCGGGCCGCACGCGCGCGTGCGTGTTGTCCATACCAGCCCAACAACACCCACCACCCTAAAAGGCCCACTCCACTACACTCTTGTAAGCCCAAGGGAGGAGAGGCTTTATAAAGACCTCAAAAGCTCACTACTCTTCCTATGTGGGATGGAGGAAAAAGAAGTAACAACCAATACTCCTCTTGCCATCTACCAACAATAAGCTCATATAGTTATAAATTAAGTAAAATTATCCCACATCGAGAAATTATAATAAGGTGATGACATTCTACTATATAAATAAAAGTAATCGTTCACTTATAGATATCAACGAGAAATCTTTTGAATCCTAAAAAACACTCTTAAGACTATAAATAAATTCAAGTAAAATTATCTCATATCGAAAAATTATAAGTTGATTGAATCAATATATGTATATATAAATGAGGAAGTTTTCGAGCGATATGATTGGTCCGTTATATCAAAACTCAATTTAGGAAAATATCATTAATAATAAAAAAATTCAAATAGAGAATCTTTTAATTATTACAATTAATATATTTTATCTATTATATTAATGTGATGTTTTATAAATTTTCATCTAAAAATCTTTAAATTTCATTTAACAAAATGTTATCGTAAATAAAATTACAAAAATGAATTAATTAGATTCATGGTAAAAAATGCTTTCATTAGAGTATAAATTTCATATTATTTGCTCGAAAAAGTGATGAATTTATTACATATAAAGATATTAAAGTTATCTCACATCGACAAATTATAATAAGGTGATTAAGTTCTAAATTATAAATAATAGTAATCACACATCGACAAATTATAATAAGGTGATTGAAATTATATATTATAAATAATACTCCAGTAATCATCCGTCCTTGGATATCCACCATAATTATCCCACATCGAAAAATTATTATGGGGTTATAAAAACTTTTGAGTCTTAAAAAAACTCTTTTATTATTATAATCATCCTAACTTTGTCTCACATCGAAAAATTATGATGAGCGGATCAAATTCTATATATTATAAATAATATTTATCATTTTTCCTTGGATATCAGCTAATAAAATTGAGTCTTAAAAATGCTCTTAAATTAGGACCGTAAGCTGATGGAAAAGAGCAATCATTTGTGTTTAGATATTAACCAAAAATCTGAGTTATTCTAAAAAAAAATTTAAGACTATAAACCTAAGTTTAAGTAAAATTATCTTCGTTTTAGATATCAAATAATGAGAGACATCATTCGTTTTTAGATATTAACAAAAAAAATTGTCTTATAAAAGCAACTATAAGTTTAAGTAAAATTATCCCACATCGAGAAATTATAATAAGGTGATAGAATTCTACTATATAAATATGGAGTAAAAGCAATCATTCATCTTTAGATATCAACGAAAAATACTTTGTGTCCTAAAAGAACTTTTTAAGACTATAAACTTAAATAAAATTATCGCACATCGAAAAATTAAGATAAGGTGATGACATTCTAGATCATCAATAAGAGAAATTATTCGTTTTTAGATATTAATCAAAAATCTTTTGAATCTTTTAGATATTAATAAAAAATCTTTTGAATCTTATAATACTCCTGTAAGGGTATAAACTGAAGAAAAAATTATCCCACATCGAAATATTACAAAAAAGTGATGAAATTTTATTATATAAATAAAAGTAATCGTCTTTAGATATCAAACAAAAATCTTTTGAGTTCTAAAAGAGTTCTTAAAAGTATAAATTTAAGTGAAATTATCACACACCGAAAAATTATGATGAGATATCATAAATAAGAGAAATAATTCGTTTTAGATAATCATTTGTCCTAAAGTAAAATTTCTGACATCAATTTTTTTTTTTAACAAAGTCATGAATTTCATAGATATAAATCAAACATCTTTTGAATTTTAGGAAAGTTCTTAAGACTATAAACATGTGTGAAATTCCACATCATCAGTAAAAGAAATTATTCGTTTTTAGATATTAATAAAAAAAAAATCTCTTGAGTCTTATAATAGCTCTTAAGGCTATAGATTGAATTAAAATTATCCCACATCGAAAAATAATTGCATTAAGGTGATGAAATTCTATTATATAAATAAAAGTAATCATCGTCTTTAGGTATCAATCAAAAATCTTTTGAGCCATAAAAGAGTGCTTAAAATCATAAATTTAAGTTGAATTATCCCACATCGAAAAATTATGATGATCTGACTTAGAAAAATCTTTTGAGCATTATAACAACTCTTAAAACTATAAATTGAAGTAAAATTATACCACATCTAAAAATTATAATAAGACGATGTAATTCTATTATATAAATTAAAGTCTGTCAACCAATAGTTCCACAAGTTTATGCAATCGTCTAACCTGGTGTCATTACCATTTGCACTAAAAATAGGCCCGTGCATCGCACGGGCTTTCCAACTAGTAGTGATTATAATGGAAGCAGATATTCGTATAATTGTGTTGTTACATCCGTATATTTTAATACGTAATTACTAAGTATATATTGGTACTAAAAAGAATATTTCAATTATAATGGAAACAAATATTAACACTAAAAGAAAACATTTCTTCACATGATTTTTTTTAATTCTAAAATATCTTCGGGTTTCAAAATAATCCCTCAGATCTTTATTTTGAGAATATAATAAATACATTTACCTCTTTATTTATCCACTTACCCCGTTCTTCCCATCATATATTCATTTAGACGAGTATAAAATAAACAAATACGGAGTAGAAGTATATCTTTTTTCGTTATTCGCTATTCATGAAATTTTTTGAACGTAACTAAAATTTAAACAGGAAAAAAAACCATAGAATTGTGACATGCGTTCATTTGCTTCTCTTGCGTTTTCTCTTTTAGTATAGTAGAGATAGAGATCGCGAGATATACTAAGAAGTACTCCCTCTTTTCGAATCCATAGGGTACGTTTATTTTTTCACATTTGCCGAGACACATTTTATACCGTCAATATTTTTCACTTTACATTAACAAAAATTATAAAAAAATTAATATTATTAATCTACTTACAAAAATGAATCAAACAAGATCCCACATGATTATATTTTTTCTTACATATTGTTGAGAATATTAACGATTCTCTTCAGTTGTGAGAAACGTACCCTTTGAATTGTTTTACGAAATACTACTCCCTCCGTTCCAATGAATTGTTTGTCTATTCCATATTGGGGCGTCTCAATGAATTGTTTGCCTTTCTATTTTAGGAATGTTTTTTATACTCCCTCCGTCCCAATGAATTGTTTGCCTATTCCATATTAGGGCGTCTCAATGAATTGTTTGTCTTTCTATTTTAGGTATGTTTTTTATATGTAATTTGACCATTTTCATGAGTTTCGCTCCACATGTCACTTTCTCATTGGATCTCTTCCCCTTGGTGTCAAAGCAAAGACAAACAATTTATTGGAACGGAGTGAGTAAGCAATTTGACCTTTCTCATGAGTTTTGTTCCACATGTCACTTCCTCATTGGATCCCTAACCTTGGTGCCAAAACCAAAGACAAACAATTCATTGAAACGGAGGGAGTATACGATAAGGATGTCCGAAATTAGAATTAGTCAAAACACATTGACATTGTCGTCATACTCATACATAATACTCATTGATTTTGTATTGATTTTGTCACGACATTAACACAACAACAACAACACACACGACTACGTATAATCAATATCAAAGCCGGCCATCGTTATACATCGCAAAAAAAAAAAAACCTTAAGCCTTTTAGTTTTTGTTTTCGTTGATTGATCGTCTCTGATTTCTTGAGCATGGGGGCAGACTACTACAACATCCTGAAAGTCAACCGAAACGCAACAGAAGAAGACCTGCGCAAGGCGTACCTGCGCCTTGCAATGGTCTGGCACCCAGACAAGAACCCCGACAACCTCCTCGAGTCCGAAGCCAAGTTCAAGAAAATATCGGAAGCCTACGACGTCCTCAACGACCCTCAGAAGCGTCGTGTGTATGATGTTCATGGCGAGGAGGCGGTTAAGTCAGGAAATGTGCCTCCGCCTCCAGGTGCTGCTGATGCCGAGGCTATATTTGAAGAGTTTTTTAGGTTCGGGTTTGGGTTCGAGAATAATGGTAATGGTAATAAGGCGAGGGAGGCGGGGAGGCGGCCGGGGAGGGGGGAGGGTGGTGGTGGTGGGAATTCGGGGATGAAGAAGAAGGGGCCGGCGATGGAGAAGAGTTTGCCGTGTAGTTTGGAGAATTTGTATAAGGGTGCTAAGAAGAAGGTCAAGATTTCTAAGACTGTTACTGATTCTTTTGGGTATGTCTTCTTTCTACCCTTCTCTTTTATTTTTTATTTTTTACTTTTTTTTATTGTTTTTACTCCCTCCATTCTCTTGAATTAGCCTCACTTCTCGGGGTTAATTCAAGAAAATGAAGGGAGTACTTTTCTTGTTACGTAATTTTTACCGTACAATCCAAGGTTTAGATGATGTACTGTACAACTTTTCTTGTTACGAACTGTATTTCACAACTTTTAAGAAAAATGGCTAACTGAAATGAACTCGATCGAGAAATCGAATAGAAATTGAAATTTAGGCTAACCCGATCCGAAATCGATTCGAATGATCCGTTTGCCAGTTGTAGTCAAAAGTAATATTAGTAGTATTATTGGTAACAGTTAGTGTTCTTTTGTGATGGAACTATCAGTCATATCGTTATAACGTCTAAAATAATGACCATTTAGATGGATAAGGACAAAGCATTGGTATGACTCATGTGATTTACTTTTGTCTTTTTTTCTATCTGAATGAACATTATTTGACACGTCAATTTAAAGGGTTTAATTGGATAATCATTTTGGATTAGGGCAAATTCTTGTTTGTTATAAAGATATCCGCCTTAAATTTATGACGAGTCAAGTATTTGGGATAAGGCAAACTCATGTGTCTCGGTTTTAGGAAAATATTTTTGTTATTTCCTTCCTAGTTGGATATATATTTGACCCGTTTTAACTTAATAACGAATATGTTCATCCTAAGTAAGACCAATTGTCGGATTATTTAGGAGAGACTACTTCTTCCGTCTTTCTATGTACTACCCACGATTATATAATGGGTAGATCATTAAAAGACGGAGGAAATACAGTAATTGGTTGATTTGGATGATTTCAGCAAAGTTGAGACAGTAGAAGAAATCCTAGCAATTGAAATAAAGGTAGGATGGAGAAAGGGCACAAAGATAACATTCCCAGAAAAGGGCAACAAAGGGCCAGGAATCATCCCATCTGACCTAATCTTTGTAGTAGATGAGAAACCACATCCCATCTACAAAAGAGACGGGAACGATTTACTAATCGATCAAGAGATAACTCTCCTCGAATCCCTCACCGGGACGACGCTTGAATTGACCGCCCTTGATGGCAAAAAACTAACCGTTCCTGTGACCGATATTGTCGAGCCTGGGTTCGAAATGGTTGTGCCTCATCTAGGGATGCCGATCTCCAAGGAACCAAACAAGAAAGGGAATTTGCGCATTAAGTTTACGGTTAAGTACCCGGCCAAGCTCACCGATGACCAAAAGGCCGACTTGCATCGTGTTTTGGGTGGCCACATTTGACAAGAATGAAGGATTGTTGTTGTTGTTGTTGTTGTATGTAAATTTTGATGAAAATTTGATGTATGTCATGTACATTGTACCCTAATATGTGATCAATCATATAACATGAACAAAGACATATCTCCATTCTCCACCAATCCACCATTGAACCTTTCTAGGGTGTTAACCAGCCGGGCTGAGCACGAGTTTGGAAAATCAAACTCAAGTCGATCTCGAGCTTGAAAAAATTGAACTCGCGAGCTAAAATGCGATTTCGAGCCGAGTTCGAGGCAACTCGAGACTATGTATAACCATTAAGTTTTCAGTTTTTTTCATCGATGCATTTTACTAACTTAAGAGACAACGTGATCAAAGGAAAATAGGATTATACACCTGGTTGTACAATACAACCAGATGTAAGTTTTTGAGCTTCTGTATATATTTATTTAGCTTAAAAAAGTTTTTGAGCTGAGTTGTAAGTTTTTGAGCTTGAACATTTATGTGATTTAACTCGACAACTTTACACTAAAGCTCAGAAATTTTACAACAAAACTCGAAATCTTTATAATAAAGCTCAAGACCTTAAAACCAGTTGTACATAGAGCTATGTACAACTGATTGTATAATCCTCTAACTAGTGATCAAAGGCTACATGCTCGAAACCTGACCCCCGAGGGGGGTGTAAAAGGATATACATGAAGTCCCTTGTGACAAAACATGCTTAGATGAAACAATATTTTTGGTATTCCCTTTTACATGAAGTACGATTATAGTCATCGTAATAGAGTTTCGACCAAAGGAGACGTTAGTCGTGGACCTCGTGGTCTCGTAGACGTTATCAGAGTTCACTTGCTAGTATAAGATCCTACTTATAGTAAGTGTACCGGTAATGCATCAGTCGAAAGGTTTTCAGATAAAATGATACAGTACAAAAATACAATTAATTGAGTTGTGTATGTCTAGTTCTACGAGCTAGTCGCTTACGTTTAGAGCTGAAATAAGAGTAGCTTAGTTCTTATTAATACGATAAGTACTGTAAATCTAACATGAAACTAAGCAACGGGCTACTACGAGCAGCTCTCAATTGTTTTTGAAAATGCTTGCAAAAATAATCAAACGTTACCGTCTTTCTGTCAAGCATGTTCCTATCAATGAAATGTCTGGAAGGCGCACCAGCATCTTCAGAAAGAAGCAAGCCTGAACTTGGGTTAGGGCTTCTCTTCATCGGACTGAGGTGGACCCGGGATTTGATCAACAAAGAACTCCTCTACTGAAACAAGGAGAAAACAGGTACGTGCATTCGTGTTAGGTCAGTTTTGTCACGTTTAGTCATTGTACAAAAGCCACACTGGAAACTGAAAAAAGAAATAAAGAAATAAAGAAAAAAAGAAAAAGGAAATGGTGGAATGCATACCTAAATCATCGTTCTCCGGTGAATCAAGGAGTATATCTGAATCAGAATGTAAAAACGGAGAGCCGGGATAATTTCCCAAGGGTCCGAGATCTGAAGAAATTGTGAAGGCACCTTCAGCATAAACAGTTTTTAAGAAAGAACTGAGATGATCAGTTCTGTAATGCCTAAAGTACATCTGAACATGAGTGGTATGGAGTTGGAGACAAATGAATCACAAGCGCATATACACAATATATGAAAATTCTGTCGAGAACTGCATTGAATGCTACGTACTTCATTATTTAGAAAAGTGCAGTCAATTTAGTGAGCGGTTTTGCTTCATTCCACCATAAATCCATGATCCAAAACCAAAAATGAGTATATAGCATGCCGTAAATTAAATAAGCCAGCACAGGAAGAAAATCACCTCCTAAGTTTGATAAATCTGCAGTTAGATCAGAAAGGCTGAAATTCCATGGAATTTGAGCCAGAGACCTGAGAGAATCTTTAGAATTCCCGGCTCCTCCATCAGGCGGAAGCTGCAACCCAATTGAAGTTCCTACGTCAGTTTGGAAAGCAGTATCGAGGGCAGAAGTATCCACCCCCATCCCAGAGATCTCGGAGGCAGAAAACGGGAAGTGGCCACTTGATGCTACTGATGTCGGACTAATCGGCATATCTGACATAGATGACATGCCACTATTGGGTGGAATAACAGGCGCAGGGTCCGATGAGCTACTTTCCATCAATATACTGCAAAAATATTCAGTGTTTGACAGCATTAAAACCCTACAAACGCATCAAGTGTGAAAAAAAAACATACCAATGTAGAACACTTACTCGTTTCCAGAATTCATCCTCATAGGTTGGTAATTACTAGGTGCTGGAACTCCGTTTACCACATGACAGCCGGATAATCCATGGTTCATAGAATCGGGATGTGGTTGACCAGTGGCTGGCACTGGAGGCGGTTGTAGAACAGGGTATCCCATAGACAAATTGTTAACTGCAATGCAGATAATTTAGGTCAAACCCATGCAAATAGACATAAAAAGAAAGTTTTTAGAGTGAATAACACGAAAAATCTACTGAGCATTGCCCTAAAGAGTCGGCCACTCTTCTGTTGTCGTCATTTGACTTTGGTGACGATAAGGGCTTTGACCATATTTTTTGCATAATATATGACCAACAGTCCAACACAACTTTTTAAGATGATAATAACACAATATTGTCGTTATGGAGAAGGGACTCGAACAAATGAGTAAAACTATTAGTCTAACCGAGTTAAGTGAGTATTTCATATTGTGAAGCAAGATTAAGATTTTTTTTCGGAATAAAAAAAGTAGAATTTCCGAAGTACCAAATCCGAAGAACAATTCACTTCAACAGATTCTAGCACCGAGATTCATAAATCATGACGTACCGGGCATAGGATGTATTCCATTCTGGATAGGCGCCAAAGGTACTTTCGGAGGTACTGGATATTTCATAAGGTGATACTGATGTTCTAGCAGATGGTTAAACAAAGCAATCTGCTTCTTCAATTTAAGCCTTATGTAATAGGCCCTGAAAAAGTCGGCATTCTCTTCCTCCAACTTCTGCCATACTGAAAGATACAAAACGGTGATCAGAATTCCCAATAATAGCTACAAGAAGCATATTACTCTGTATCACAATACTCTTCTAAGAATGATGTTATCATGATATTCTTGTAAGAATGCACATTTACTTATCGGTAAGAATGACCCTCTACGAAAGGGTAGCTATAGTGGGAACCATAAATTTGTAAACCAGTAGAGTTAATTGATGAAAAGATCTATATTATCTTAAACAATACCTTACATATATATTACGGAGTATATTTCTCCCAAAAAAAATTACCTTATACAAATATTCCATCCAAACTTCCTCCCGAAACCTTAACATTTTGGTCTTCTCCTACTAAAGGTCAGTTCACGATTGTTTTTTGAGTCAAATGATGTTAGATTCGGTAGGAGGTTTGGACAAAATGCTCATACAAAGTAAGAAATTTAAAGAAAACATATACGAGTATAATGTTGCGAAAAAGTAATATAAAAAAGGTATTTGTTGTTGACACTGCTCCGTTCCTGATATGTTTCGTGAAACAAATCGTACATGATACACACAATATATGGAAAGTATTGCTTCATACATGGCATTTCTGAAATATCTACTCATGGCATTTTAGAACAGCACATTAAGTCAACCAAGCAATTTCAAATACTTGCAATTCCTACCTAAAGTAGTAAATCCGGGATCAATCCTTGCGCGATTAAGAAGGGTTTTAACCACCTCGTCTCTATTCATATACAATTGTAGACATCGTTCTATCAAATTTTGGACCTGCAGCATACCACAATTTGACATATTCCAACATAAGTTGTGAATGATTTCAGAACGGAAACAGAATCTTAAAGTCAACAAAAGATTGCCTCACGAGTTCAATATCTTCTCGAGATATTTTGCGCCCATCGTTACTTGAAACAGCTGCTGAGCCGGAGTCGGGGACTGCGTCCGGATTGTTGTGGTTCTGTTGGTCACTTTGTGACTCATGTGAAACTTGGTTTGCGGACTGTTTTTCGGTAGTAGTTTGAGAATCCTGCACAAATTTTCTATCAGAAAGGAAGACATACATGCGAATCCAGTTCCTAAGATCACCGCAGATGCAAAATTAACGCAAAACATGTGGAAATGTAAATATACCTGTGATGTCTTCATTTCAACATGAAAATGACAGCCACATCTTGTCTCGTCGATTGTACAAAGAAAGTGATATTGCTACCTAATTCCAAGAAACACGCTGAGACATATATTCGGATAATTAGCAGCAAGAGACCACAATGCACAAGCACAACTCGACAAAGTAAACAACTACTCCGCACAATGAGAACTAAACAAAACATGTTAACATTCTAATGATATCGTGTTACAACTCAAAAAAACAGGACAATTACATTTAACATCATAATTCTTTGTCGTTCCTAATCAATTCCCTAAACTTCTGCTCTAAGCCTTTAACTATGCCCGATAAAGAAGATGAAGCGATAATTCTTAACTCATTCAAAGACGTGATCAACACTAGCAAGGAAAACATGGATTTATTAGCCCACACACTCAATAAACAAACGGGTTAGCAGGTTTACGACACATCTGTGAATTTTTGAAAAACCGTTGCTCATATATCCGCTTCTGTTATGGGAATGATGGGTTAAGATACGAGGGGCATTCTGAGTGGTGGAAGTAGACGGGGATAGCAGTGACAGTCCCCCCACTACCACCACCACCACCACCACCACCACAACCACCACCATAGCCACCACCACCACAACCACCACAACAATGATTTTTTTTACTAAAACTACAGATTTTTTTTTCCTAGTTTAACTTTTCGATTACTAGTTCGCCCCCTGAAAATTTCCGGGGCCTCAATAATTCATAAATCCAAGATTCACCACTCCGTGTTCAGCTCATGAACAGTAACATTAAATTATTAACCATAGGGTTAAAGATTCAGAGGACAATTCAGCTAATAAAACAAACCCTAATGTCTACATTTACCTAACAAATTACCAATCCATCAACCCACATAAAAAAAATTATAAAAATAAATAAATAAATAAAATTATTGGTAGGTCTTCTCTGACACGGTCTCACGCTAATTCTATTACAATACCCACAAATTACCGTGAAACCGTCTACATCATAACCAGTAATATTAACCGTTAAAAGATTCAGACGATAATTCAGCTAATACCAACCCTAATGTCTACATTTACCTAACAAATTATCAATCCATCATTAAATATACAAAAATTATAAAAATAAATAAATAAAATAAAGATTATGTCTTCTTTGACACGGTTTTACGATAATTCTACTACGAGACATCACACCTCTCACACAGAAGAGGTTACAAATTAGGGTGAAACCGTCTATATTATAAACAGTAATATTAACCATAGGGTTAAAGATTCAGACTACAATTCAGCTAATACCAACCCTAATGTCTACATTTACCTAACAAATTACCAAACCATCAACCAACATATAAAAAAAATTATAAAAAAAAATAAATAAATAAAATAATTAATAGGTATTTTATCAGACGGTCTCACGCTAATTCTATTGAAAACACCTACAGATTACCGTGAAACCGTCTCATAGAAAAATCCACTGAACAATCCACACTCGATACACAAACTACAACAAAATTCCCACACAATTAACGAATTGGAGGGGAAAAAAAACAATTAACAGCATAATTAACGAGAAAAACAACAAGATCTAAGTAAAAAAACATACCTAAATTATCGCTTAAACAATCTGCAAAACAAAGAACAACAACAAAACTAAAAGTAAACCGTAATTAACAAGAAATTTCGACGAATTTTGGGAGTAATTAGCAAAAAAAAAACTAGGGATTAAATTGAATTGCGAGGGAGATTGGGGGAAGTGAAAATCGAAGGTAATTGAAGGAAATCGAGCATAATTAAGGAGTAAATTAATTGGATTAGGGGAATTAGGGTATGAAAGAATTGGGGAAGAGAGACACAAAATTGGGGGTTGTTGATTGAGTTTGACGCCTGAATAGAGAGAGAAAGAGAGAGTGAGTGAAAGAAACAAGTGAGAAGGAAATGGAGTGGAGAGTTTGATGGTGAAAGCAGTGAAATTTGGGAACGTTAATTTTACGCGGTAAAAACAATAGTTAAGTGGATATTCAATTTTCGGTTCTGCTGCTCTCTTTTAAGATGGTAGAATAGTTTATACGGAGTACCTCTCTCCCCTTCACTGAGATTTCTACATTTTCTTTTTAGAAAAATTCACTAAAATGTTCCACTTTTCTTTTTAGTACTATATTTTGTGGTTGTTATTGTTTGTGACCCCACTTTCTTTTCTTCCCATTCATTTTCCTCCACATATTCGTAATACTCCTATTATGTACAAGTAGAGAGTATTTTTTCCAGTTAGCCTCATCTGTGACGGATTATCTGTCATTGTTATAACAGTTCAAATATTATTCATATACGGAGTAGTTAGATAACAGATATTTCTGTCACAAAACGAGGATTTGTGCTTTTTAATGGTGTATATACTACTCCGTATATAGTACAAATATATTACGAAGTATTTGAAGTTTTCAAAATTGATACGAATATACTGATTGTTAGAAAATTAGAGGTGGTAAAGGGATCGATAACGCTAGAAAATTATTCTTTTATCTTGATTAATACTCCGTATGAACATAATTAATGAACTTTGGTAAAGAAGCGTAAAAAATATTTTCCCTTAGAGGTACTTACTCTGTACATAGAACGAAGACTCTGAATTAAATGCTCCCAAATCAAACTTTTTCATGAGTAATACACTGGTCTTACTTATTCTACGATATACAATCAAGAGAAATACTCCGTATATGATAACGACATATGGTATTACCGTATACCTAATGTATCTACAGAATTATATGGTAAATTAGAAATATGGTGGGGGGTTTGTGAGTAAAGGAAAGAATAAAGAATTGAAAGAAAAATAAAAAATTGATTAAAGTACAACCCAAAAATGAAAAGAGGAAAGATAATCAAACTAGTGCCAAAAAAGAAAGAGAAAAAAAAAAAAAAACTAGAAGGGAGTATTAGATCACAACAAATGTTCAAAAAACCAACTTAAATAGCCGAAGTTTAATTACCACCAGAAAAACATACGAATAGGAAGTAAGAATTCCCAGACGGTGTAAATTACGAGTACAATTTTGGTAAATTCTCATGAATTGCGTGAAGAAATTTATTTTTCATGAATTTTCGATTTCACATCAATCTGCACTTCCCGTGTAAATAAAACGACCTCTAAATCATGCATTTTATACCAACCATTATCTCATGTAGTACATGATTTTGTTTCTCTATTATTAGATGAATAGTAGATGCATAAAATCAAAGAAGAAGACGTAGGAAATGGAAATAACGCCTCTCAAAGTACATGCATTTGTCATGACGTTGGCACGCCCATATCAACATATCATAGTCAACTGGTCCAACATCAGCAACCTGACATTTAAGCAATTTTCAGCATGGCCCCCTTTCCTCCTCCTCATACACTAACACAAATTACTCGTATCTATCTTAAATATAAAACAGATCAATACGAGGCAAAAAAATAAATATTTCAAGAACGAAGGAAAAAAAAAAACGCCCAAAGTCTCGGATCTAGTTCTATCTGTCTGAACTGAATTGTATTGATCAACATAAAATGGGAAAATAAGCACAAAAGAGACTGAACTAAATTAAAGTTGAAAATAAGGAAAAAAAAAACGCACGCTTTACAAAGCAAATTTGAAAATAACCGTTGATCGGCTATAAAAGAATTACGGTATGAAAATATATCGCGGTAAAATAGTTAGAGACCAAATGGTTTGATCGACTTCAACCCTTGTGATCGATCTTCTTCCTCTCTCGATTTCTTGTTAATGTCATGGTGGGTGTTGTATCTACTTGGAGCGCAAACCGGGTACATTTGTAAGGTTCATTTTCCTGAGAACAAGCTTGGGTATAGCCGGTGGGTTGTCGAGCCCCATGCTTCGGCCGAATTCATTTACTAGTTCTACGAGTCTGTTTTTGTTGCGTCCCACGATCTTATTTGAATTGTAGTACCCAAGCCACGCTTGATATGCCGCTTCCTTGGTACTTACATCCACATTCGATAACGCACGCTCCACCTAGTAAGTATCACCATGTTAGGGACGGAAATTGTGAAAGCCGGATCCAAATGATTGCACACAAAACATCGAAAAAATGTACATAAGTGGGGTTCTGGGTCATTTTAGGAGTCGGATTATCAATGACAGTATGACACCGATGGGGGAGCCGACTACAAGAATCTGGTGGCATGTACAGGACACCGAGGCTTTTAGCCCAGAATATGTGCTTTTTAGGGTAACATTATTGGTAGTCTTGTGTCAAGACTCATGTGAGTCTTACCAATAATGTTTGCAAAGTTTTGAGCAAAGTCTTAAGATTTTTTATAGTCTTGAGAAGATTATTGGTAGTCTTGAAGTGAGTCTTGAGGGAGTCTTGTCTCAAGACTCGTGGGGGTCTACCGATAATGTACCAAAGTCTATATCGCTTTAATATTATCAAAGCGACCCACAAAGATAACAAGACTCTACTCAGTGACCCGTGTAAGGCACGAAATCCAGAAAACATGAAAGATAGTGGGCCCAGTGGCGCAGCCGTGCAGGTGGGTTGGGGGGCTTCTAAACCTAGCAAACGGGTCAACCGAGTCGGGTTCAAGTTGGGTCATATTTCGGGTAAGGGTCATTTTCGGGTTTGTTATCTTCAAACTTTTTTAGGGATATGAACTTATTTGCTACAATTAACATTCGTGTTAGGTTGGGTCGAGTTGGTTTAAGGAGCGATTCGGATTACGGGTCAAACTCGGGTCTTAAGTCCAGGTTAGTCGGGTCGGGTCAGTTTTGCAAGGTCTAGGGCCTTGAGGGCCATTTCAGATGAAAAGCATATCCAAAAAAAATGCACACAGTACAATGGATGGAGCTTACTTTCTTCCTCAAATCGGGATTAACCATCGGAGGTATTGCCTTGGTGATGGGAAGATCCTTGACGGTGTTCAAGAAAGATTCCTCCCACGGTGACAGTACTAGTATTCCTTTCCCTTCGTTGCCTTTGCGCCCCGTTCTTCCCAGCCTATGAATGTATTGTTCTCTATTAGATGGCAGACCCACCTACAGATCGAGCACTTGTTAATAATCCCTTTACACAATTTTTTACAGTCGGGCATTCACGGGTTTCAGACCCGGGGCTAAATTAAATGGAATCTGTAAAATACGATGGTAAAAACATACTGTACCTGTATAACAAGGGTGACATCTGGGTAATCAACACCACGTGCTGACACGTCCGATGTCACAAGAATGAGACCCTTTGACTTCCGGAACTCATTTGAAATCCGGGTCCTGTAACCCTGTGCTTTTCTTGAGTGAATCTCCCGAACATTCAAATTCAGTTCGCCAAGAAGCTCGGCAACAAGTTTAGTCACCATAGCCGTGGTACAAAATACAAGAACCTGCACAAAACATGTCAATATGTCGTGCATATTGCATCAAAATTAAGGGAAATACATCACATAAGCTACCATTGTCGGATCTACATTAAGGGATCCGGGGTCCCAAACACTGGAAAATGATTATTTTTCTGTGCATTTTGTCCACTCTTCAAGCTAAAATAAAATACGGAGTAAGAATTTGTAGTTTTATGTAGATTATGTAGAAGTAACATTAAAACGACAGGTAATTGCAGCTGGAGAAGATAACACACCAATACGATAAAGAAATAAATTCAAAAAAGGAAAGGGAAACTTTTATCATACCTTATAGTTCACATCATCTGATATATGATCTTTAAGAATGGCGTATAGTAAGGAGAATTGGTTCTCCAAGGGCGCGACTAAATGTGTCTGCCTGACCTGAAAAGTCGAAACATGATTAGTGATCGGCGAACAAATATATTGATAGAACACCAAACTTCATCCAGATGTCGGCTAGCTTAGGGGTGAAAGTCACTAAGCAGTATTACTATTTTTTACTCATTACCTCGGTTTGAACTTTGAAGCCATGAGCATACAAGACATACCTTAGAATGAGTGTCTCCTGTTCCTTCTTCAACCGTGTTAATAAACTCATAATCTCTCTTCAATGCAAGATGGCAGATTTGACTAACCTTCAAACAAGAATATTCATATAACATAACCCATATTACTTTCGGTTTCGGATCAATTTGCAATGTACATACAGCCAAAAGTGTCAGAAAACCAACCTCGTCAGGTAAGGTAGCAGAGAAAAGTAGGGTTTGTCGGTCTTTAGGAACAGCGGCCAGAATTTTCTCAATGGCGTCGCGAAATCCCATGTCTAACAAATGGTCAGCTTCATCTAGCACAAGGATTTTTACCCCCAACAGTCGAGTCCTGAATCCTGCGGTATTCTCAAGATGATCCAGAAACCTTCCAGGTGTGGCCACAAGAATCTGTGCCCCAAATTAAGTTAATTACCGACCCAAAGATGAATCTAGGCATCAAACAACAAAGAAATAGGACAACTTTCACAAACTACTTCATCCTTAAAATTATCTTCCCACTTTCCACCCTTGTTCTTTTGGACTGAAGTAGACTGATGTGAAGTCACTGAAGTGAGTTGACTAAAGTGGGTTGAAGTATTGAGACAAAATGAACCTCCTAAGCGTGAACTGAAGTGAGGTGGGCTAAAAAGAAGTTGAAAAGAATTCAACATGGCCTAAATGATGGAATTCCATGTAAGCTTTATCTCGCTTCCCTCTGCTTTTCATTAACAAACCACATAAATTTGTTTCCATGCAAAATAGAAGTGGGAAAATAATTTTGAGACGGAGGAAGTACACAAATCAATTTCCCAATAAGTCTCCTATCAGACGATCTGAATATCTTACAATAACTTCTTGTCTTCTTGCAAAACTATGTCAGAATCGAAACCAAAATGGTCATTCACAGTTAACAAATGATCATCTAAGCAATTCAGTGGAGTCGTGAGTCCAACTAAAAGATCTCGTATCAAATCATGAGGTTTACCTGACAGGGAGATGTTTTCAAGGATCTCTGCTCAACTGAAAGTTTTGTACCTCCTATCACAACTTTGACACCAATAGAGGAATGATACTTAACCAATTTGTTAGCTTCTGTAGCTGCTTGAGTAGCAAGCTCTCTAGTTGGGCACACAATGAGAACATTAATTGGTGAGTGCGGTTGATAACGAGGATGTGACGGTACTTTTAACACAGCTTCGATGGACGGAAGCTGAAATCACAAGCAAAAAACAAGTAATAAATCACCAAGAAGGACTTGATCAAACATTTACTCCGTAGAATGAAGCTTTTTTTTCTTTATTTGGAACCAATAATTTCATGCTCAAACAAAAAGAAATGAAGCAGTTGTTACCAAAAATGCCACAGTTTTGCCTGTGCCTGTTCTTGCCTTTGCCAAAACATCCTTACCTAGAGAATGACAAAAAGGGTCAGTCGCGTCACGTGTTGTCACTAATCAATTAACAGAACAAATCCATGTTACATTGTTACTCGGAAACTTTTACAGGGTGATACTGATGCTGAATTGCTGATACATATGGAAAAACACTTCCAAATTATTTGAACGATGTAATTTTTGGCTAACTAATGGCTACTAGCACTTGATCACATCCCACATGCTATCAGATCTTAGAGTAAAAACCCAAATCCACACAAACCGGTATAAGTAGCTCCCCAACTACACCTGTCCCATTTACAAAAGTGTAATCTTCGAATGCACCCATCTCAGACAGTAACAAGCATGAACTGATAGTATATAGAGTATATACTAGCAATCAAGATGAAGTTACGATTTTTCATGAAAAATGTGGTTCACTGCAATTCCATTCATGAAGATGGGTTCATTCAGGAGTACTCCTAACTAACCTTTAAGAATAAAAGGTAGGGTAGCTTCTTGCACCATCGTCATCTTTTCATACCCAACATCCTTGATTGCTTTCAGCGATAACGGTGAGACAGCACATGCCTCAAACCTGAAAATTGTGCAGAGCTTAGGACATAGTGAATCATCAAAACCCTATTTCCTACTCAAAATTAACTAAATCGGCCACTTGTAAATCGACCATGTTGATAGAGCTTCTTACACAAAGCAAATGAAATGGCTACATTTGTACAATCCTCGAAGTAGAGGATCAGCATAACTACTTACCTAGCAAGTAGCGACACTTACGAAAACACATTATTCAGTAAGCAAAAATGACATGATTATCACATAATATTAACAAATCAGCTCGTAAACCATGTATTATAGAAAACCATCATCAATCAAACAAACAATAAAATGTACTCGTACCAGTGTTGAATAAGTGCATCAGCAAAAGACAAATCAAATCCCCACAAAACTTCAGCTTTCTGCCTAGACATTCAGTTGATTTAGATCAATTCTTATATCTTACCTAACCCAACAAACTAAAACATCGACAATGGCTCATGAACAACAACACCAACCTAGCTTAGTCCAGTGAATCTGTCGTTCATACATACTAAGGGAAAACAAAGAGACAGCACTACAAAAAACACACAAAAACTAAAAATTCTATAATGGCTCATGAACAACGACCTAGCTTAAGTCCACAGAATCCGTCATGCATATATTCATTCATAATACTACATGGAAAACAAAAGCGATTTCACTACAAAAAAGCAAGGAGACTAAAAAATCGTCAATGGCTCGTGAACAACCGCCTAGCTTAGTCCAGTGAATCCGTCAGTAATACATACTACAGGGAAAACAAAGCGACAGCACTACAAAAAACACACAGAAACTAAACATTCTATAATGGCTCATGAACAACGACCTAGCTTAAGTCCACATAAACCGTCACGCATATATTCATTCATTCATACATACTACATGGAAAACAAAAGCGATTTCACTACAAAAAAACACAGAAACTAAGAAATCGTCAATGGCTCATGAACAACAACCTATCTTAGTCCAGAGAATCCGTCATTCATTCATATATTCATTCAAACATCCTCCAGGGAAAACAAAAGCAACATCACTACAAAAATCGCAGAAACTAAGAAATCATCAATGGCTCATATGAGAAACAACCTAGACACTACAAAAAAAACACGGGAGCTTATAACAATATACAAAAAGACGGTAAACCTTGTTTCGCTAAGGTAAGAAACGTCAGTGCCTAGCGAGCTAGGTTCAGAACCCGGTTTTACACCCTCATTTCCAAACAACCCGGGTCTACTCCTAACCACAAACTCATCATCTTCATCCCCTTCCTCCTCCACACCATTGTCACTGTCTTCCTCACCAATCAAATCAAAAAACCCGGAAACCGACTTCTCCTTCTCCTTCTCCTCCTTTCTCAATGTAGATTCCCCATTATTCAATTCCCCATTTGAATTGCCTTTCTTACCCTTTTTCCCGAACCTACCACCCTTAGCCCCAACCTTCAAACCCAAACCTGAACCATTTGTATCGAAATCTCCCTTCTTACCTCCAACCTTCGCACCCGAACCTGACCCATTTGTATCCCCCGAAGCCGGAGCTGAACCCGGACCCGAACCATTTGTATCGAAACTGCCATCCTTCCCTCTCCCCTTCTTACTAACCCTACCCGAACCTAAATCCGACCCACCACCATTTCTCACAGATTTACGCTCTCTATTCCTCTTCTTTTTCCCCTTAACACCTCTATCATCCTCCGAGCTGTTATTCAACCCGCTAACCTGTTTACCCACCACCTGCTCATCCTCAACCAAACCCTTACCGGGTCCGGGTCGGGTGGATAGGGCTACGGTTTTGGGAGACATTAGAGATATAGTACGGGTTATATGGTTATTGAGACGGAAGAGGCGGAGCATGTAATAATCGGGTTACCGGGTTACGGTGGTTGTGTGGGTGGTTTGTATGGTGGTGCGAAAATGGCGGAAGAAATATCTTCGATATTAGGGTTTATCAAGGGCTTTTGTCGCGCGCCTAATTTCTTGTTTTAGGTTAAACTCTGATAATAAGGGCTTCAACGTTGTTTGGCAAACTTGACCCGTTTAGTCTAAGCCGGTTTGATTCGAACCCAACACTCGATAATCAGTGGCCCAAATCTGAAATTAGTCTGGTTTGGTTCGAGAAGATCGTTGGTGGGGTGACAGACTGACGACCGCAGCTATTATGCTTAACATTTACCCAATGAGTTGAAGACGATTTAGTGCTAGACTCATAATTTAACTTAATATGGAATAACAACGTAAATTATGTACTCCCTTCATAACCAAACACACCACTTGCTTTTTCACATTTGTCGAGACGTGTTTTACACCGTCAATATCTTTCATTTTACATTACTAAAAATCTTAAAAATTTGATATTCTTAATCTACTCATAAAGATGAATCAAACAAAATCCCACTTGACTATATTTTGCTTTGTGGATTGTCGAGAATATTGTAGATTGTTTTGACATGTGAATAGTGGCAAAATGGGTTTTGGTGTGTTTGGTTTTGAAGGGAGGGAGTAATTAAACAAATATACGGAGTACTAGTCAAGGCTATCGTGTTAGGTCTTCTGAGAGACGGTCTCTCATTAACTTTACTGAGAGACTAAGTACAAATAGAAGTAACAGTTGAAATACCCCACATTGATTGAAGATGTCATATTTATGAGTTTTGCTTAAAGGAATTTGAAGTACTGCTCATATCAACAAAATGCACTTTCTTTTCTGATTTGCTTCATGATAAGAACTCTGTTGTTAAGCGTGCTTGACTGGGAGTAATCTTAGGATGGGTGACCTCCTGGGAAAGTTTCCGGGATGCGCATGAGTGAGCACAAAATGTTCTAGAAAGGACTCGTGTTGGTCTGTGGGACCAGTACAAAGCAACAGCAACCCTGCGACCGTGCATTTGGCACCTAGCGGGGGTGGATTCTGGGTCAGCGGTTATGCTGCCAGGCGCAACGAGGACGTTGCGTTCTTCAAGTGTGGTACCGAAGAGTGGTCTCTCAGTAAGTTATTGAGAGACCGTTTCTCCCAAAATTTTGTGTTGTAAGAAACAGGGCGACGCGGAAAAAAAGGGTAACAAAAATTAAACCCAAAAATAAATTGACTCAAAACTGACCCAGTGAACATTATCGTCGTCTTTGTGGCAATACTTTAATGGCTATAGCCTATAGGATAGAGATGGCGGGAGAGGCTCGTGTCTCATGCCTCATGCGGTCGTGCGATTTTATGTTTGGAGAAGAAAATGACATACATGGGCGGTTTTATGTTGTGTCGTGGTATCGGTGAATGAAAAAGTGCGTCGCGCCTTACTTAGAAGTGCGATTCTTCAAGCTATGCCGCTATGCACAATCTTCTTTCTCAAAACTTCGACCAAGGCACGATCCACAGATCCACAACCAATGATGCGACAGTAATGGGTCTACTGAAGTGAACTCGTGCCTTATTTAGATTGGTGGCTGTGTCCATCCATCAACATATCGACTTTCACTTTTTAATTACAGACAACTCGTGTCTGGTAGACTATATTTTAGCTAGATTCGTATTACCTTTTTCACTCCCCAACACAAGTGACATAAAGGAAAACAATAAAACGAACTTTCTAGCATGTATCTGTCGAGCACACGCTAATATGCTAGTTAACTTAACACTTATAATGAGATTATCCAATTATGATAAATACCGACTTAATATTTCAATTTTACCGTGATAATATCATCGTAAACATTACTTTAACAGTTGTAGCCCTTGCGACGGACATATCCGTCATAACGTTAAAACGGTTCAAATATACTCTAGTATCCAACTAGGAAGTACTCCGTAAATGCCAAAAAACTGTTCCTACGCAATAAGTAAGTATAAGACGGATATTTTCATCACAGACACAAACTTCTACTCCCTCTATCCCAATGAATTGTTTGCCTATTCCATATTAGGACGTCTCAATGAATTGTTTGTTTTTCTATTTTAGGAATGCTTTTTATAGGTAATTCGAACCTTCTCATGAGTTTTGCTTAGGGGTGTAAACGAGCCTAGCCGAGCACGAGCTTGGCCTTGCTCAACTCGTGCTCGTTAAGCAAAATTCGAACTCGAGCCGATCTCGAGCTTACCCGAGCTTGAAAATATTGAGCTTGGAACCAAGCTCGCGAGCTAAAATGCGAGTTCGAGCCTAACTCGAGTCTATATATATTTATTAAAATTTACGTTTTTTTGCACGATGTGTTTTAATAAATTGAGATCTAAAAAACATATACAAATGTATTAGGCAAATCAATAAGAACATTTTATATGGTGAAAATTCTATGTAACTATTATTAGTATTTTTTTAATAAACAAGAAAAAAACATTAACTAATCACATCAGATCAAGCTGCTCGCGAGCTTTTCGAGCCGAGTCACGCCTTGCTCAGCTCGACTCGTTAAGTTGTCGAGCCAAGCCCGAGCTCGAGTCGAGCTCACACGAGCCGAGCTTTGACCGAGCTTTGGCCGAGTCGAGTTCGAGCTGCTCGCGAGCTGTCTCGTCTCATTACCACCCCTAGGATACTTTTGCTCCACATGTCACTTCTTCATTGGATCCCTTAACCTCGCTGCAAACAATTCACTGGAACGGAGGGAGTATTACTTTAATCGAGCACACATGCCATTGGACGCACGTTAAAAAACCGATAATAAAAATACGTAATTGCTAAATCATACCCGACTTTTACTACTTCATACCCAATTTTTTCATTATTTTTCCTTTCACACCCTTTTCTTAAAAAAATCTCTCATTTTCATCTCTCTTAACCTTAACAAATTCTCTATTTTTTTATCCTCAAAACTTTGCCAAATTCTTCAATAACTTTAGGATTATGGATCATTATTCGTACATGGAGTAAAAAGTGACGGTGAATTGATTATTGAATCAGTCCCAATCATTATTCTTATTGATGAGTTTTTTTGTTTAATTTATTTAACTTCTAATTAGATTTTTCTATAACTTATGAATGAATATAATTAACATTGAAACAATTATGTTTGTTGATTTTATTTTTTTAATAATAGTCATTGAAGGTTATATTATTGATTCGTGCCTGGCCCGGACCAGGTCCCGTGCCTGGTCTTGCCCATTTCCCGATTAAAACCCTAATTTGACACTCATTTTTTGGTTACGTAGAATGTTTTTTTACTTAAAAATCATTAATTAGTTTTTAAAAAGTCAATTAGGTATTTTCATCTTTTATTAGTAATTACTCCCTCCGATTTTTATTTATCTTCCCTATTTCCTTATTTGGCTGAAATACTCTTTCTTCCCTATTTCTATTTTGGGTCGTCGGTCTAGAATTACTCTTACATTTCTCTCCCATCCTTGTTCTCTTTTGAGCCACACATTCCTACCCCTTATTTTTCACCCAAAAATTAAAGAGGAATATAATTAAAAATCGGAGGGAGTACATTTTTTAATTTATTCTTTTGATAATTGATGGATTGATGAATTTGTAGAGAAAAAAAGTGATGGTGAATTGATTTGGGGAAAGAGAGAAAGAGGGAAAAGACATTGATTGATGAATTAAATGAAAGAAATGGTAAGGATAATTTTGAAAATGTGGGTATGAAATAGTAAAAATGTGGGTATGATTTAGCATTATCCTAAAAATAAAGCAAATATTAACGTGAGACGATCTCATTTTACAAATAGCGGGATAAGTTGGTCTCACAGCATTCACATAAAACGAAAATTATTCGAAGCAAAAAGAAAATCCCTTTTCAATCTCCCGCTCACACAATTGATTTTCTAGGGTTTTATATCGATCTTCTTCGCGAATTATTATATTTTCGGTGATTCAAGGTCAGTTATTCTCTTCATATCATGAATTTATCTCTTCTTTAGCTTATACGGAGTACGAATTATGTTGTGGATTTACTGTTGAAGTTCATCTGATTGATCGGTAATTTTGTTCGTTAAACAGTAGCGTTGTCAAATTTTTAGTATTATCTATCATCGTGTTGAATGATTATGCTGGATTAAGGTAGCGTAGCTATCGTTCGATGCGATTGAGCTCGGATTTAGGGATTTGATGTTCTGTACTGCTTTCGAGTTCTTGCGAAGTAGTAGCAATTGCGTTGTACGTAGTAAATTTATCTAGGTTTCTGGAAATAGACTTGAATTTATCATCAATTTGAATGACTATGCTGGATTGAGGTAGCGTAATCGCGATAAAACCAATTCATATTATAGCTGGATATGACTGTGTAAGGATTTCAGGGATTTGATGTTGTTTGAGCTTCTGCAAAGTAGTGGTAACTGTGTTGTTGTAAATTTATATTGGTTTCTGTTGGTATTTATCATCAATTTGATTGATTATGTTGGATCAAAGATACATGGTTCGAAGTTCGATGCGGTTCGAATTCGAAGTTTGGGTTCGAAATTCGCTACCCCAAGTGAACTCGGTTCGGTCCTATATTTGAAAATTAATTTAGACAATACTATAATTTAAAACGAGTTGATAAAAGTTACGTAATATTAATAAACAATTTTATTTAAAAAATATCAATTGTGACAATGTTATCAACTATTTGTCACAATTAATTTTAAAAACAAAATTGTGACAATTATTTTGAAATATATACGGAGTACTGTACTTAGAGGTGACATTTCGGTCGTGCTGGGCTGAGCTTCGTGCCTGGCCCGGACCAGGTCCCGTGCCTGGTCTTGCCCATTTCCCAATTAAAACCCTAATTTGACACTCATTTTTTGGTTACGTAGAATGTTTTTTTACTTAAAAATCATTAATTAGTTTTTAAAAAGTCAATTAGGTATTTTCATCTTTTATTAGTAATTACTCCCTCCGATTTTTATTTATCTTCCCTATTTCCTTATTTGGCTGAAATACTCTTTCTTCCCTATTTCTATTTTGGGTCGTCGGTCTAGAATTACTCTTACATTTCTCTCCCATCCTTGTTCTCTTTTGAGCCACACATTCCTACCCCTTATTTTTCACCCAAAAATTAAAGAGGAATATAATTAAAAATCGGAGGGAGTACATTTTTTAATTTATTCTTTTGATAATTGATGGATTGATGAATTTGTAGAGAAAAAAAGTGATGGTGAATTGATTTGGGGAAAGAGAGAAAGAGGGAAAAGACATTGATTGATGAATTAAATGAAAGAAATGGTAAGGATAATTTTGAAAATGTGGGTATGAAATAGTAAAAATGTGGGTATGATTTAGCATTATCCTAAAAATAAAGCAAATATTAACGTGAGACGATCTCATTTTACAAATAGCGGGATAAGTTGGTCTCACAGCATTCACATAAAACGAAAATTATTCGAAGCAAAAAGAAAATCCCTTTTCAATCTCCCGCTCACACAATTGATTTTCTAGGGTTTTATATCGATCTTCTTCGCGAATTATTATATTTTCGGTGATTCAAGGTCAGTTATTCTCTTCATATCATGAATTTATCTCTTCTTTAGCTTATACGGAGTACGAATTATGTTGTGGATTTACTGTTGAAGTTCATCTGATTGATCGGTAATTTTGTTCGTTAAACAGTAGCGTTGTCAAATTTTTAGTATTATCTATCATCGTGTTGAATGATTATGCTGGATTAAGGTAGCGTAGCTATCGTTCGATGCGATTGAGCTCGGATTTAGGGATTTGATGTTCTGTACTGCTTTCGAGTTCTTGCGAAGTAGTAGCAATTGCGTTGTACGTAGTAAATTTATCTAGGTTTCTGGAAATAGACTTGAATTTATCATCAATTTGAATGACTATGCTGGATTGAGGTAGCGTAATCGCGATAAAACCAATTCATATTATAGCTGGATATGACTGTGTAAGGATTTCAGGGATTTGATGTTGTTTGAGCTTCTGCAAAGTAGTGGTAACTGTGTTGTTGTAAATTTATATTGGTTTCTGTTGGTATTTATCATCAATTTGATTGATTATGTTGGATCAAAGATACATGGTTCGAAGTTCGATGCGGTTCGAATTCGAAGTTTGGGTTCGAAATTCGCTACCCCAAGTGAACTCGGTTCGGTCCTATATTTGAAAATTAATTTAGACAATACTATAATTTAAAACGAGTTGATAAAAGTTACGTAATATTAATAAACAATTTTATTTAAAAAATATCAATTGTGACAATGTTATCAACTATTTGTCACAATTAATTTTAAAAACAAAATTGTGACAATTATTTTGAAATATATACGGAGTACTGTACTTAGAGGTGACATTTCGGTCGTGCTGGGCTGAGCTTCGTGCCTGGCCCGGACCAGGTCCCGTGCCTGGTCTTGCCCATTTCCGTTCGTGCCCCTGCTTCGGTTTTCATGTCGATTCTCGTGTTTCGGGCTGTGCCTCGATCTATTTTTTTAAAAAATTTCGGAAAATACAAAGTGCGTTTTGTATGTGCTCCGAATATTTTGTGTTGCGATTCCAATATTAATTATGATTTAGGTGTTTATAAAAAATATACGGAGTAATATATATAAGTTATAGTGTTATAAGTTAAAATTAATACTCGTATAAGTTATAGTGTTATAGTTAATAAGGTTGGTTTGCTCTTATCTGTTAAACGATGGGTGTTCAGCTGGAGCAAAAGGTTTTTCCGTTTGAATTATCATTCTGGATAATTCGTTAGCACATGTGTTATAATCATAGTTATAGTCTTGTTGTGGATGGGGTCGGGTCACAAATTGGTCAATGGATGTTTGATCGACGTCTATGGGAACACATTTTTTAGCGTGTCGTCCTAGGTGACCGAAGCCTGATGAACTTTTAGCACTTAACACAGTCTTACAGTTATTATACCTGGCAAATTTTTTATCTACATTCTAAGTGAAACTTTGTCATGCTTACTTGTGATTTAATTCAGCCATTTTTGCTTTCGTCTGCCAAATTATCTCATTGCCGGGTGGTTGAATCGTTTCGGTTTGTGGGGTAACATTTGTGAATTGTGACACGCTTTGTGCCGATGTGTCGTGTGGAGATTCTGTAGACGATTATGGTCCAAATTATGTAAACGGTGTTTGACTCGTTTGACCGAATTGACCTGTTTGTGTAAAAGGATGCGATGGTAAAGGTGGTCTCCCCGACATTGTGGACGTATCAAAAATAAATTGGTTGGGCATTATGTTAAAAGGTTGTTGGGACCCTTGTCCCATTTGCGCCTCGGTTAAATTGTAACCGTAAGGGGTCGACCCGCTCGAAGTGCCAAAGTTCATGAATGAAAGCGTGCTACTGGACCTTGGTTAAATTGTGGGGTCGTAAATTGACCGTGTGCCTCCGATTGTGGTGTTTGTGAACCGAAGGGTTCTACGCTACCTTGACGTTGTTGTAATCGACTCCTTTTTTATGCTGGCTCGGTGTTGTGTGATTCCGACATGATTTTAATATTTTAACGAGTTAACAATATAATTATCAAATTAGTAATCAAATTAATTACCAGATTAATTAACAATTCAAATAACAAATTTAATAACAAACATCAATTTAGTTAAATCAGTTTTCTAACGTTAACATGTTAATTAAGGAAGAAAACTCAATGATATTATCACGATAAATTAAAATACCAACTCTTTATTATCGTACTTAGACAACATAATGATGATTCATTCCTTAGTTAACATATTATCGTGTGCCCAGTGGGCACACGTTAGAAAACCCGTAGTTAAATTGACAAATTAATACGTAACAAATTATTTACGAGTTAACTTAATTATAATAAGTGAATAAATGAAGAGTGAACACTATAAATAAAGTGATTTAGTTAGAAAATGCAAACAAAGCTCGTAGAAATCCGGAAAAGCTGTCGAATAGCGAGATTTGATATATTATAACAAAAAAAACCGTAAACCTGATACAATCAATTCTTCAGTATAGCATATTAGCACCAAAAACGCATCCAAAACCTTCAATTCATCAAACTTCAAGATTAATACTTATTATATTAAAATTATTACTATATTTTGTATAAGATTAATAATATTAGTTTTTATAAGATTATTAATAATTTTTTATAACTTATATCATAAGATTAGAATATTAGAAATTTAGAATAGTAGAAATGTAGAGTATTAAGATTTGAGAGGATTAGTAAGAATGATTAGAAGATTAAAAATACATTAGAATGATTTGTGTGAAATAAAGTTGGATGAAATGAGTATTTATAGGAAAAAAAACTGGTAAAAGAAGAAGAAGAAAGAGACATTGCACTCCAACGGTAAAAAACGACCATTTTTTCCGGGCTCGGGCCCACCGTGCCCACCGTGCCCAGGTCGTGCTTAACCCGTACTTGTTAGCGTGCCGGACCGAGCCGTACCCGTGCCAGACACGGGCTTCTCACCCAATTCGCCACCGAGATCCGACCCGAGACACAGCAGGTCGTGCCCGTGCCAGGCACGATTTTTCACTCGGGTCGGGCCGATTGTGCCCAAAAAACGATACCCGGCCCGGATTGCCCGGTCTTACTTTACTCCATAAGACCATGACTATCGATACCTAATTTTTTTTTATTCAACGGAGAACGTACTTAATCGTATTACAATATAGGGGAAGGAGAATTCGAACCTAAAACCTATTTTCTACCTCATCTAACCTTAACCGACATCTTCGGTACCATCAAATACCTAGTGCGGTGGTACATCTTTCATCTTCCTCCTCCTAATCGACCTAAAAAAATTGAAAATTGAAATTGAAAAAATTGAAATCAACTTCCTCCTCGCTTATCCTCCTCCTCCTCCTCATCTCTCATCTCTCATCTCTCATCTTCCTCGAAAAAACTGAAAGTCGAAAGTCGAAACTCTGAAGATTTTTCAAGGGAGTCAAGGTAATAGTATTTGTTCCGGATTGATTTTTGTTGTTTTCATGCTTGATTGATTGAGCAATTTCTATTTCAAAATTCAGTTCGTTGGTGATGGTGAATTAGTTCGCGAACGAACTAATTCGTAAATCGGGCGAACTAGTTCGGAAATCGTGCCGGCGAACTGCGAATCTGTTAACACTGTGTTGGATTAAAGCACCGTAGCTATCGTTAGATGCAATTGAGTTCGGTTTTAGGTATTTTATGTTCTGTACTGCTTTCGAGTTCTTGCGAAGTAGTGGCAATTGTGTTGTAGTAAATTTATCTAGGTTTATGGAAAGACCGGAAATTATCATCAATTTGAATGATTGTGCTGGATTGAGGTAGCATAATCATTATAAAGACATGACTGTGTAAGGATTTCAGGGATTTGATGTTCACGATATCGTTTGAGCTCTTGCGAAGTAGTGGTAATTGTGTTGTTGTAAGTTTATATTGGTTTCTGTTGGTATTTATCATCAATTCGATTGATTATGCTGGATTAAGGTTGTGTAGTCGTGATATAGACCTATTTATAATATAGCTGGATATGTTTGTGTAAGGAATTCAGGGATTTGATGTTCACGATATCTTTTGAGTTCGTGTGAAGTAGTGGCAATTGTGTTGTCGTAAATCTATCTAGTTTTATGGAAATAGCTATCCTTAATTTGAATGATTATGCCGGATTGCTGGTTAAGGTAGCATTATCACAATACAAACCTATTTATATTATTGCTGGTGATCCGAAAATATCTAGCTTGGAGTCAATTAATTAATAATAATAATAATAATAATTATTATTATTATCATAATTGTTATTATTAGGAAAATAACTTGTTTCCTAATTATTTTCTTATTTCGTAAGTAGAGTATTTCCTAATTTCGGTTATTTAGAAATAAGGCAAGTATGCCATAGTTTATTTCGTGAGAAGTAAGGCATGAAGCCGATACTATAAGGCCCTGTTCTTTTGGACTGAAACTGACTGAAATATAGAGACAAAATATAGAGACAAAATATGCCTCTTGAGGCTGAACTGAACTGAACTGAAATTGACTAAATATAAGTCCAAAAGAACCGGGCCTAAATAGGGGTCGATGTCATTGTTATTAGTATCGAATATTTTATAAAAGTCTAAGCTTTCTTGTTTGCAATTGTCGTAAGCATTGGATCGACGCGCCTCGTTCCAAACTCAGGTTAGTGTTTGACGCGATCAAACTCAGGTTTCCGGAAATAGTTATCATTAATTTGAATGATAATGCTGTTTTTAAATTAAAGACCTACTCCGTGTTTACTAAGACAACATTTTGGAGGTGATACTTATTATTCTTATGCTGTGTTTTCAGTGTTCTCGTGGCTCTAGTTTGAGGGAAATGACGGAGCCTACCGACGATAACCAGTTGGAGTCGGAGAAGAAGCCTGAACAAGGTATACCTACTTACTTTTGAATTGGCAGACATCGAGTTATATGTCCACTTGGGCGCGTATTGAGGTTTAATGGCTTTCTGACATTTGTTGCTTATTTTCAGTATGCAGCTTTTTCAGAAAACCAGTGAAGAACAAAAACATCCGGAAAAGGACTGTTGATGAAAACGATGATGATGAAGATGAGAAGACCTCCAATGCCTTGTCTCGTAATGCTAAAAGGCCATCCAAACCTGATAACAAACTCTTCTTCTCAACTGGATCGTCCAAGCGATCAACAAATGAATCAACGGAGGAATCAGAAAATACTATGTTTCAGTATGAGTCGTCTAAGATCATTCAGGTTCAAAATGATAGCAAAGCAACTGCCACCCTTGAAACTGAAACCGATTACTCTAGAGACGCAAGGGCGATACGTGAGAGAGCTCTTAAGCAAGCAGAAGAGGCCTTGAAAGGCAAGAACAAGGCGAGCGGGGATGAGAAGTTATACAAGGGTATGAATAACTATACTGATCACAGGGCTGGGTTCCGTCGTGAGCAGACTGTTGCTTCTGAGAAAGCCGGTGGGGCACATGGACCCCTCAGAGCATCAGCTCATATTAAAGTATCAACCAGATTTGACTACCAACCTGATATTTGTAAAGACTATAAAGAAACGGGGTACTGTGGATATGGTGATTCGTGTAAGTTTATGCATGATCGAGGTGATTACAAGTCAGGGTGGCAGATGGAGAAGGAGTGGGACGAAAAGGAGAAGGAACGGAAGAGGAATTTGGCCATGGGAGTGCACGACGACGACGATGAGGATGCTGAGGAAGAGGATGATGATTCACTGCCATTCGCGTGCTTCATATGTAGGCAGCCTTTTGTAGATGCGGTGGTGACCAATTGCAAGCATTACTTCTGTGAGCATTGTGCTCTGAAGGTGAATTGAACTTTTCTATCATTTGGCTCTCCGTTCATAATCTAGATTGATGTGTATTTAGTATCTCGTGTACTTTTTGCATGTGTGTCATGAACCATTTTGAAAATAGTATTACTGTTTTTTACTCGCAAAAGCGATTCTTAATTTTTGTTTGTGGAATATGGACAATTATAATAGTAGAATTTGATCCCAATTTGCGAGCCCTTTGCCTTTGTCTTAATACTCCGATTGAAAGAAATGTAAATATTTTGCCGACATTAATATAACTATTTTGCCTCTTGGTCAATGCAGCATCACTCGAAGAACAAAAAGTGCTTTGTGTGTGACCAACCTACCGGCGGAATCTTCAATACCGCCTTAGAGATACGGAAAAGAGCGGCTGCAGACAAGAAATGAAGGTTTGTCACTTCCGTTAATTTTTGTTTCGTTGTCTCCAATTGGCAGCGGAGGTGCAAATTTTGTGACCGTCATAGACTCGTATAGAAAAGACGTTAACGAACGTTGAAGGTTTGTTCCTGTTGTGGTAACTTTCTTGGTGTATTATTTAGTTAAAGCTTTTGTTCCCAAATCTCTAGCTACATAGCAATGATGTAAGACAATTAATTTGAGTTTTCTGTTTGGAGGACATTTAGAAACTAAAATTTCGTTTGTACCTGTGTATGTAGCTTGAGAAATGATGAATGAAACAAATTTTTAAACCAATCATATCCAATTTGGC
This sequence comes from Agrostemma githago, assembly GCA_958450325.1. NCBI lineage: Eukaryota > Viridiplantae > Streptophyta > Magnoliopsida > Caryophyllales > Caryophyllaceae > Agrostemma > Agrostemma githago. Next base: position 79,342,809 of record OY288241.1, on the reverse strand, counting down.
CACTATTCATAACTTTCATGCACTAAGATTCACCATGGTTTTTTTGTTGTTTATTTGTGTATTGCCATGATGGTTTTTAAGAAACTGGAACATGCTGTTGTGATTGGATTGGAGTGGATCTTGATGATCCAAGGCAATTTGTTAGAGTTTTCAGTTTTGAGAATATTAAGAAACTAAGGTCCTGTCAGTCAGTTTTAGTTAAATTAAGTGAAGTTCACTCAGTTTCAGTCCAAAAGAACAGGGCCTAAATTATTCATCTGTATTGTACTTATGTAGTTATGTACTTCGTACTTGCTGTGGTTTCATTTGTCACATTTGACTCGTTTTAAGTTTAAGAGATCCGTCAGCCTTAATTACAAGGTTTATGAATTTACATAGGGAAGATACGAATACCAAAGGAAAAAGATTGATACTCTATACAACATAAGATAGAAAGGAATTGATAGGTAAAACAATACTCTCTTAAGTCTTAACAACATTTATGGATCATTTGTAACATTTTTGTCACAATTTTTTTAGTTGTCTCGTTCTCACCGATACAACCAGATCTGATTTCCGATGATCAATCTAGTTAGGATTAATAAAGGAAGGGCAAAGTAGTCTTAAGGACCTCAGATTCCGATTCATGTTAGCCAACCCCAAATCTTTTGAGACTAAGACTCTAATATTGTTGTTTGTAAAGTAGTCTTAAGGACATAAGAGACATTTGATCATATACTCCGTCCGAGTTAGTACTATTGTCCCACTTTCTTTTTTAAACTGAGTTTGATTTTTGTCCCACTTTCCTTTTTAGGTCATCAACGTGTGGTTCACAATTACTCTCCCATTTCTCTCTCTTCCTCCTTCTGTTTTCAACGACTCATTTCTCCTTTCTTATTTTCCATCCCAAAACCTTTTGGACAATAATAGGAACTCGGTGGGAGTACTAGTTTGTTTGTTTGGTTGGTAGAGGAGAATCCAAGAGAGGGGAATTTTGGAAGAAAGGGAGGGCCAAGTGTGCGGTTGCATGAAGAAACACAAGTACAAGGTAATTCCACATTTCACATCATCGATTAGTTACCACTCACCACCCAATGACCCAATCTCAATCTTCCCCTCTTTATGTGGTATGTGCCATGCCCTTAATTTCATGCATTTACATCTCAGTTTTTGTTCGACACTTGTACACACCACCCAAGTGTGATGCTGTGTGTTATGTTTGGTAAATGGGAACCCAAGTTGTTGTTTAACCCTACATATTGAAACAATAGTTGGCCTCCTTTACGACGGATATATCTGTCGTAAGATTAAAACGAGCCAAGTATGTGCCATATGAGGAGAGAAGGACAATGGCCTCACCAATTATACTTTTGTCTTATCTAGCTATTTCGATTTTATTTAACCCGTTATACGTTTGTGACGGATATCTCCGTCACAAACAAAAATTTGTGTTGAAACAATGCCTAAATTATACTCCCTTCGTCTCTAGAAGGTCACCCCTTGCATTTGGCAGGAACTAAGATGGATAGAAATGTGGGGTCACAGCTAATGTTAACCACTGATGTTAGAGAAAAAAGGAAGGTGACTCTTTTAGAAAGATGACCTAAAAAGAAAAGAGTGACTTCTTTATAGAGATTGGGGGAGTACTCCCTAAGTCCCGATAAGTTGTTTTATCTATTCTATTTTGGGTAAGTCTGCCTTGTAACAGGTCAAATAACAATACATGGTTGGATAAAACAAACCTAAGAAATAGCAAATTGTTTGTCTTCAGTTTGTGATGGATGTTCTCGTCACAAACAAGAATTTGCCTTATACTTTGAAGTGTCTTAGTCTGTTGGATAATTTGATCATCTAAGTCATCATAATCCACTCATCATCCAATAACAATAACCATAAATGATTCCCTCTATACTCCTTGGACCTTGGGATTTATAGCCAAAATCAAAGGTAAACAATTGAATGGAAACGAGGGAGTAATGTAGTACTCCGTATAACAATTGTCTTTCTTGGAAGTTGAACTGTCATATCCGTCTTGACTTAAAAATGAAAGAGATCAAATCGCTATTCTATTTTGGCTGCGCTTTGCTTGGATTAAAAGATTTTGAGGGAAAGGGAGGAAGAGAGTTGTAGGCTTGAATTTTTATAATTTATTTTAATACTCCCTCCGTCCCAATGAATTGTTTGCCTATTCCATATTGGGACGTCTCAATAAATTGTTTGCCTTTCTATTTTAGGTATATCTTTTATATGCAATTTGACCCTTTTAATGAGTTTTGCTCCACATGTCGCTTTCTCATTAGATCCCTTACCCTTAGTGCCAAAAGGAAAGGCAAACAATTCATTGAAACGGAGGTAGGGATGGCAACGGACCGGATCCGGACCGGATCCGCATGGATCCAGATCCAGATCCGCAATCCTAGTAGCGGATCCGGATCCGGTCCGGATCCGACGGATCCCAAAAATGTAGATCAAGATCCGGATCCGCCGGATCTGGACCGGATTTGGATCGGATCCACATATCCAATTCCTTACTTAAATTCTACAAAATTTTTTAATTAATACGTATTTGCGACCATATTAATTTTCATAATTTTACAAATAAATTTGAATATAAAGATTCATAATCAAAGATTAATAGACTAAAAGAAAGAGTCTTAGAAATAACCAAAAAAGCACAAATTAAAGTTCTAAGTTTTTAATTATTGTTATTTTTTTAATAAAACGGATTTGCGGATCCGGATCCGGATTTATTTATTAAGATCCAGATCCGGATCCGTTTAAAGATAGCGGATCCGGATCCATATCCAACGGATCTCAAAATTTAGGATCCATATCCGATCCGTGCGGACCGGATCTTGCAGATCCGGATCGGATCCCGGATCCGTTACCATCCCTAAACGGAGGGAGTAAAAGACAAACAAATGATCGAGTCGGTCATGAATTTTTTCTTGGATAAATTTTTTGATAAAAATAAAGAGAGTTTGACCCAATCAAGTTTCCAAACTTATAGCCCTGAGAGGTAAGTAAGGGAGTAGCTCAAGTGTAGAAGGTTCCAATATGGGCCGGACTACAATAATAAGTTACGGCCTTTAAAATAAAGTAATGTATGACCAATCAGTCCATAATAAAGTTTGAGATTTTTTCTTTTTTTCTCCTATGCTAAGGCCCGGTTTTTTTGGACTGAAACTGACTGAACTTAACTGAACTTAATTTAACTGAACTTAACTGAACTTAATTTAACTGAAACTGACTGAAATATAGAGACAAAATATGTCTCCTGAAGCTGAATTGAACTGAAACTGACTGAATATAAGTCCAAAAGAGCGGGGCTTAAATGTAGATTTATAAGTTAGTTTTCCGTAGATATGAAAGTACTCGTATGATATTATACTCGTCTAGTTCACGAATAGGTTATGTGAGAGTCCGTCTTTGATTTTTGTGTAAATCATCTAGTCTCGAGTTGGGTAGGATTTTAGTAGCGGTAAAATTAAACTCCTCATCTTTAATTTGCTTTAACCCGAGACTTTTCATTAAGTTAAAATCCTAGAAAAATCTTTTGTCAACAAAGTTAAAATCCTTAGAAAAATCTTTTATCCATTTGACCTAAATGGTCGTTGGTAAGAATTTCAACTTATTTAGGTCAAATAGGTCAAACTACTAGTCTATAATAATAATAATAATAATAATAATAATAATATGATCTTTTGTCAAAACAGAGATAATCTATTATATTTTGTATTTATAATTAGTGGCCCATTAAGTTGAAAAAGGGTTATTTATCTAATCTAATTATCATATGTTTGGCAAAAGGTAGCGCTTGTGCATTCCATCGTCAAAACAATATTATTGTTTTTTAATGGCGAGCGAATTTGCAATCGGTACCTTAATCGTGCAAGTATAATTGCACGTATTAGGTGAATCCCGTTACATTTAGAACGCATAGCCTTAGCCCTTAGGGTTCAGCCGTTCAGGTATACAACTCTAGACCGGGTTCGGGTTCGGGTTCTCACTAGATTGTGCCGGAGTACAATTCTGAATTCCTACCAGATTGTTCTCGAAGAATTTGAACCTGAAACTCGCAAAAATTTATAAATTTATAATAAAAAAAAAGGGTTATGTTAAATTATATAACCCTAAATTAGTGTCTAAATAAATTACACATAAATTAACACAATTAATACATTTATTAAGTATTTATTTCCTATTTTAGTTTCTTATATATATAGCCCTTAGGACTTAGTAGTTATCAACACTATTACATTTGATATAAAAACATAAACCAAAACCCACTCTAGTACTTCAGTCCAGTTCAGTCTATTTCGGTCCAAAAGAACTTTACAAGGTCAGTCTTTTTGAGTGTCAAGGTCAGTCGACTTTTCATAGAGACTTTACAATTAGATTAAAAAAACACGATAATTAAGCAAAAACATAAGCAAACAAACAAAAGTAGGTCTAAGAGTTATGGCATGTAATCTAAATTAATTGATTTTGCATGATGCATGATGCATCATAATGATCATTAGGAATAAATATTACTTTTGAAGTACCATTTCAATATAATAAGACAATTAACAAGTTGAGCATGACGTATAATATACTCTGTAAAAATTATAGAGAGATGGTCTCATTATAACTAACGAGTAATATTGAAGTACTCGTAGTTTATTAAGGTTCTCTTCTTTTCAACTTATTTTCAATTGAATCCACTTTAGTTCAGTCCTAGGAGACTTATTTTGTCTCCAGTACTTCAGCCCAGTTCAGTCTATTTCGGTCCAAAAGAACAGGACCTAAGAGATGGTCTCTCAATGAAGACTAACTATTATTGAAATGGTCGAGCTAACTTTATAGCTAAGATATGCTTCGATCGAGTTCACTATCTTAAATTTGTACAAAGTCGACGTTTCTTCTCCCCAAATATATACTCCGTATTTCATATTCCATTTGAGTTATTGAAAGTTTTCACCTTTTTATTCATATATAGAACGAGAATTCGAATATTTTTTTTTTCCAGAAATTTAGGGAGGGTAGCATATAATTGGTGATAAGATCCATTAATTCGATTTAAAGAACAATGGGGTATTTTAAGTGGTCACTTATTGAAGAACCCCACCAATAGATACCGACCTCATTAAGTTAAGTCATAAACACCAAGTTGTGCACATCATGAAAAAGCCAAAAGCTTCAACTTCATGTAGGGGCACATTTGATGTGATCATCCCAAATTTCCTAACATGTTTTAACCAAACTCTATACATATACTTCAATAATAAACGTTTTATTATTCTAGTTTAAGACGGTATATTCGTCTTATATCGTAAAACGAGTAAGACCCTATTCTTTTGGACTTATATTCAGTCAGTTTAAGTTCAGTTCTGTTCAGTTCAGTTCAGCTCTAGGAGACATATTTTGTCTCTATATTTCAGTCAGTTTTAGTTAAATTAAGTTTAGTTAAGTTAAGTTCAGTCAGTTTCAGTCCAAAAGAACATGACCTAAGTATTAACATATGACTATATGAGACTTGTAAACTTAAAATATTCACAAATTCTTGTTTGACGGTCTCTCACGTGAAGCGATCTAATTACGTAAATCAACAATTCATAAGATATATAATGATTTTTTTAACACAAAGGGATTGTTTCATACTCCCTCCATTCAAGTCCACCTGTCACTATTCATTTTTGTACATTTGTCGAGACATGTTTTCCACTAGCGATATCTTTCATTTTACATTAGCGAAAATTATAAAAATTTGATATTCTTAATTTACTCGTAAAGATGAATCAAACAAGATATCTCACATGATTATATTTTGAAAGGTGACAAGTGGAGTTGAATGGAGGGAGTACATCATAGTATAAAACCGTCTCACACAATAACTACTTCACCGTATTATTGTATTTGATAACACAAATCCACAAGCAAGGAAGCTAAAATAAGTATAAATGTATAATAATGCAATGTATATATCATAGTATATGGTACTCACACAATTAGGTAACACAAGAACCAAAAAAAGAAGGCTACTTTAATTTAGACAACTTGTCTACATAAAAAAACCCACAAAAAGGGAATTATTTAATTTATTTTCTTTCTTTCCTCCTTTTTTTAAAAAAAAATATTTTATATTTTTTTAAAAAAAATTGTGTGTTCTCTTTTGTTTTGTTTATATATAAAGATAAGAAGGAGAAATAAGTATAGTGTGTATGTGAAGAAAATGGAGTCTACCTACATTGCTAGGCACCACAATCAGAAAGTTGAAGCAAATCAATGTTCTTCGGCCCTTACTAAACGCATCAAAGCCCCTCTTGATCTTGTAATATTTCTCTCTTCTTCTCTTTTTTTTTGTTTTTATTTGTTTTTGCATGAGTTATGTCTGTTTTAACGATCATGAGATCAGCCAGAGTACATCCAACCCTTTTTTGTGTTATTGTAGTAAAAGAAAACTCATAATTTATGCCGATTTTAATGATCACGAGAAAAGACTGCGTACATCCAATCCCGTCTTTTTTTTTTGTGTTATGGTAAAAAAACTCATGGAAATACTCACTTAAATTTGGTTGATATTAAACCATGCAAGTTATAATGTTTAAACCATGAAGTATATTGTTTTGAGTGAAGATAAATTTCATTATAAAAAAATTATATGATAATTAAAAATGTTATCAAATTGAACTGAATATAAATTCGTAAGAAATAAATAAAGATTATCCTCCTTGAAATTACAAGCAATTTCTTATAAAAAAAAAAGAAATAAATAGTCTAGTAATAAATCACCCAACTAGTTTTTTCTTAATATTTAAGAGTAATCATAAATAAAATAAAATTATATTCCGTAATATTTTTGTCTCAGATATTTATTTACAGTTTATATTACGTGAAGAAATGTCAAATTTGTAATTTTGCTAATCAAGCTCCTTTTTTTTATGATAAAAATAAAATTTAATTAGTTCACATATAGATGATTTAGCTATAATCCCACTAATTTAAAGGGCCAATATTTTATTTTATTTTATTTTATTTAAAAATAAAATATCATGGAAGTGTCTTTATTTGAGATGTAACTTTTCAGGGCCAAATTGTTTGTTTGTTTGTTCTGTTTTTCTTCTTTTGATCCTAACTCTTCACATGGCTAGCCTAACAAAACTTGCCACAGCCCAACCTGACTCGAACCCATCCCGATATTTAACCCACGTACAGTGTGAACACGACACACACTTCATTCTAAGCTAAAATCATGATTTTCATCAAAATAATCGAGTCTAAGACTTTACAATTTAAACTAATACTATAACTAACCGTGTCTGAGTTACAGAGGTATGATCGTTGACTCGAAGATGACAGAAACTTCATTCTAAGCTAAAATCATGATTTTCATCAAAATAACCGAGTCTAAGACTTTACACTAATACTCTAACCGTGTATGAGTAACATAGGTATGGTCACTGGTTCGGTTTCCAATATGACAGAAACTTCATTTTATGTCAAAATCTTGACTTTCTTCAAAATAATCGGGTCTAAGACTTCAAACTAATATTTTAACCATGTTTAGTGACATATGGTCACTGACTCAGATCACTGGTTCGAAGATGACAGAAACTTCATTTTAAGTCAAAATTGTGATTTTTTTCTCTTCGAAATAATGGATTCTAAGACTTTACACTAATACTCTAACCGTGTATGAGTAACATAGGTATGGTCACTGGTTCGGTTTCCAATATGACAGAAACTTCATTTTATGCCACAATCTTGACTTTCTTCAAAATAATCGGGTCTAAGACTTCAAACTAATATTTTAACCATGTTTAGTGACATATGGTCACTGACGCAAATCACTGGTTGGTTCGAAGATGACAGAAACTTTAGTTTAAGTCAAAATTGTGATTTTTTTTCTTTTCGAAATAATGGATTCTAAGACTTTACACTAATAATTTAACCGTGTTTGAATAACATAGGTATGGTCATTGGTTCGAAGATTTGATCAACCACAAAAGTACAAGCCATTTGTGAGTAGGTGCACTATAATGAGTGGAGACCTGAAAATTGGAAGTGTTAGAGAAGTGAATGTGAAATCAGGTCTTCCTGCTACAACCAGCACTGAAAGGCTTGAACTCTTTGATGATGATCAACACATTCTTGGCATCCGAATCGTTGATGGTGATCACAGATTACGGGTTCGATTTCCTTAACTCCCTCCTATTAATAAAATTATCCAATATTCTTGCTGTCTCGGTCATTTATTTATCTTTTTTTTAATTATTTGTGAAGAATATTATAAATTAAAAATAACTAAATCGCTTAAACAAAGGGAGTAATTTTTTATATTTACTTTTTATCGTTTAAATTCATTAACCTTTTCATTTTCCGATAAATGTCTTTTATTGTTTTAAAAAAGAGTAAATTAAAAATTACTCCCTTTTAAAATACCAAATTTATAATTTACTCCCTTTTTAAATCTTTTTTAAAAATAACTCCCAAAATCTATTAAAAGTTCAAAAATTGCTCCCAAATTTATTTTTAGGACGAAAATGCCCTTGGCTGGAGGGTGGGGGAAGGAATATGACATAAAAAAGATAGGGACATTTTTGTCCAAAAATTAAATTTTGGAGTAATTTTTGAATTTTTAATAGATTTTGGGAGATATTTTTAACAAAAATTTCAAAAGGGAGTAAATTTTAAAATAGATATTTTAAAGGGGAGTAATTTCTAATTTACCCTTTGAAAAAACATACTACGTAATAACTCTTGCCTATGAGTTTCGAAACATGTGAATTTGTTTTTTTTTTTTTCAAATTGATTGCCTTTACTAGTTTTTCAACTTGAATGAAAAACATTGATGTTTACCGAGTACTCCGTAATTAGTAGTCGGGGTTTATAGCCAACTAAAATTTATTCACTCAAAAAAAACTCTGATTAAATATAACTCCCATTTACGAGGTCGGATTCCAATGATTTTTGTAAAAACAATCAATTTTTTATTTAGAAAAAAAGAAAATTTATATTGGTTTTGAATTCATAGCCAAGAGTTATGGATGACAATTTTTTTTTAATTTTTTTTTTAGGGATAGATCTTAGAAAATGAAAAAGTTGAGGACAAGCACGAAGTTAGGTTTGAATTGAATACGACCTATATCGAGATTTTAAGTTCATGTTTTGTATATAGCTTCGTCCTTGATTGATGACTACAGATGAAATTTCTTTTAAGCCTTGAAATTTTCATGTCCAATTACAACTTGTTAGTTCATTAATTTTACTTTTTACTTACAAAAGTATGCATGAATTATATCCTCAAACCTCAAATCACACCCACTTATGGAAATAATATTCCTTAACGTGAGCAATGAGATACAGAGAATTGGAAATGTGATTCTTTTACTACCTTTTTATTACCTTTTTATTACTAGATAAAAGTATAAAACACCATTAAAATTCTCCATCGATAGTGATTTTGACGGGTACTTAAAAATCAATAATCAATTATATTGGAGGAATACTTATATAACACCGTCTCACATTATCAATATTATAAGACCTCTCATATAAAAGAAAATACTCAATTATTTTATTTTCAATAATCCTATGTAACACCGTCGATATAAGACTGTAATCCTATGTGACAACAGTCTCACAGACCTGTCAAACGGATCGGGTCATACGGGTCATGGGTTGGGTTAGGATCTAAAATATATACGGGTCAGAATAGTTCCGAACGCTTGATTTTTTTATCCATTTTTAAGTCAATTTTTTTTTAAATAAAAAATGTGAACTTTTTTTATTTATATTTATTTATGATTATGTTGATAGAATGATAGTCCATGTATTCTTTTGTCTTGTCAAATTAGTTGATAAATCACTATCATCATTAGGGTATTATTAGCTCATAGAGGTTATTGCCCTCAACCTAAGGTAATCAAAGAGCGACGGAACTATTCATCATAAATATGTGACGGATCAAATAAAATTCATATGGGTAGATAAAGACAAATTTATGTGTTACCCACTAGCCTTTTCTTTTCTAATCAAATGATATTATTTAACCTGTCATCGATATGTGACGGAAGACTTAGGCCTGTTCTTTTGGACTTATATTCAGTCAGTTTCAGTTCAGTTCAGCTCTAGGAGACATATTTTGTCTCTATATTTAGTCAGTTTCAGTTAAATTAAGTTCAGTTAAGTTAAGTTCAATCAGTTTCAGTCCAAAAGAACAGAGCCTTACTCTTAAAGAGGTTGGACGTATGCAATAAATTTTAGGCCAATAAAAATTGAGATTTTTTTTAAAATTTTCAACTAAATTTTTTTGACAATGAAATGAGATAATGCGTTACTTTATTGAAAGGAAGTATGAAGAGATAACCACTGAATATTAAGTAGGGTCGAAGTTTGTCGGGAAGCATCCAAGCAACTTGCTTCATTGGTTCATTAACTTAATTTTCTTAATGGTCATCAACTTTAAATGGAATAAATAAAGTTATTACATTAGACTGACAAACAGATCGGGTCATATCGGATCTGTATTTTGGGACCTCGACCCAAACTCGATCCAATTAAATTTCGTGTCGGGTTCACGTTGACTCACTTACATAAATGGGTCATAAACCCCCAATCCAAACCCTTTAATTTCGTGTCGGGTTCGTGTCATGTTTTTGGGTGGTGTCATTTTTTGCCGGATCTTAGTAACATATTAATGTGCAGTTGAGATCCTTTGTCCCACTTTTATGTCTCATCTCATGTTTCATAACCTTTTATCATGCGACACCTCATCTCTTAATTGATCAAAATAGTGAGTAATTATGTGATTGTGATTACGTGTCAATAAGATAAACGATGGGACACGTAATGGGACAGAGGATTTTGCACTGCAAAACCTTCATTTTTTTGTGATCTTAAAATTGTAATATATTTGAAAAAAAAAATTAAGATCTTAACTTGATCCTACATCAATAACATACGATGTTCTTAAGTTTAGAATCATAATGACTCGTGACATACACATAGTGACATGTGATAATATAAACCAATGATTTACCTATTTCAACTTTGTAATTACAGAGTGCAATATACGGAGTATATTTTAGTTAATTTGTAGGATTTTCGTTCCTACAATTCAATCTTAATCACCTTATCGATTTAACTTAATTCTAAAAACATTGAAAAAACTACTACTAACAAAAGACATAATTAAAAAGAATATAAGTGGAAAAATTAATTAATTAATTAATTAGGTGGTCTTTGGTCCACTTATCCTAATTCCCTTAAAATAGGAACCACAACCTACATCCCATTGATATAAGTGGACGGTCTGTGTTTTAGTGCTTAATTCTATAGGGACTATGTATCATATCATTGTACCAACATAAAGAAACACTAGTTTTTTACTTTCTTATGCACTTAAGAGGTAAAGTTGACGTATCGGTTTACTTTTACAGATGTCGACTAACTCAATTCAAAGGTATATTAATTAAAACATATGGAAAATATCAAGGACGAAGTCAAATTAGAAATTTACAAATAGCACATTTGTATAACTTCATCCCTACAGCTGGCAAATCGGACGTGTCGGGCCGTGCTTTATGCCTATCCAGCCCGGCTCAGTCGTGTCTGGCAGGCCCACCGTGCCGTGTCGGGCTGTGTCTGACTCTGAGAACATGCGCCGAGGCACGGTTCCTAGCCTAGGCCCGGTCGTGCCTAAGTCGTGCCGGGTCGTCATGCCCGACCAAATTTTTAGGTTTTTTCATTTTTTGGGATTTAGAGTCGTGCCGGCCCAACCGTGCCTCGTGCCAGGCCGTGCCTAGGCACAATCTTTTCTTCAAATTGGCATCGCGGCCCGACTTGGGACCGGTCGTGCTGTGCCCGCGCTTTTCGCCACGTCATCACCGTGTCGGGCCGGGTCATGCTTATTTTTGTGCCGGACTGGGCCACTGAGATGGGCTCGGCCCGGTTTGCCTGCTCTATTCATACCTAGGGTATGCTGATGTCACGATAAATTTACAAATGACTTAAAACTCCTTTAAATCTCATATTGTTTACATAGTGGTACCTTATAATTATGTTACATGATGGACGTGTGTTTGATAGAAAGTTTTGTATGTATAATTTTGTAACTTCGATATTGCAGAACTATTCATCGATCATCACAGTTCACCCGGACGTGATTGACGGAAAGATGGGGACACTAGTGATAGAGTCATTTGTTGTTGATGTGCCAGAAGGGAACACAAAAGAGGAGACATGCTACTTTGTTCAAGCCTTGATCAATTGCAACCTTAAGTCTCTTGCTGATGTCTCTGAGAGAATGGCCAAGTAGCCTTAAAATCAAAAGAAACCTGACAACAGATGACCGAGACAGATGGGAGTATATGTATATATATGAAAATATATATCGAGATCAGTAAGTGTGTATGTATATACCGTGAGAGAGGTCACGGGTGACCTTGTAAGGCGTGGTATGGAAGAGGTAGTTAAATTTCCGACATTGTTGGATCGTGGAAGCTTTGAGGAGATTAGTGTGGTAGCGTTTGTTGCATCCCAGGCTTCGTTATCTGATCGATGTCAATGTGTTAATTAGTGAGTTTTCACAAGATGTTGCGTGGTTTAAAAGCATAGAGTCGATGTCTTTTGAATATGTGTGACTGGTATATATTATTTTAATAAAAGTTTGTGTTGTTATTATTTTTTATTAAGTGTGTGCATTGGGTGGTTGGATATATGGCTTCCAAATTCCCATTGGTACCTGACGAATTTACACAAATTCTTATTTGTGACGGATATAACGGGTCAAATAACTACCAAATAGCTAGATAAGACAAAAGTTTAATTGGTGGGGTCATTGTCCTTCTCTTCCCATATGGCACATACGACGGATATTATCCGTCGTAAGGGAGACTAACTGACGAATTTATGATCGTTAAAAACAAATTTTATCATGTTGCATAGCAAAAATACACGATACATGCTCTAAAGGAGAGAATCGTGATTCGTGAATCGGTAAAACTGTATTCATAGCGAATTCGATAGCCATGCTCTTATATACTAATATGTGTGTGGTCATATGGTATTTTAATCGACTTAAAATGTAATCCTATACAATGTAACGCAATCTTATAGGAAAAAGGGTATATTGTGCATTTATTTTACTCCCTCCATTCAAATCCCCTTGTCTCATTTCCTTTTGACACATTTGCCGAGACGCGTTTTACACTAACGATATCTTTCATTTTACATTAGCAAAAATTATAAAAATTTGATATTCTTAATGTGCTCATAAAGACGAATCAAACAAAATTCCACATGACTATATTATCACTTATAGATTGTCGAAAATATCGAAGATTCTCCTCAAGTGTGAATAGTGTCAAAAAAGGAAATGAGACAAGTGGATTTGAATGGAGGGAGTAACATTTTATCGCTTTTCCACCTACTCCGACTTATTCAATCTGGGTGAATGTATAAATGTTTTTAATTGAACCGAACTGAATTGAAATGAATCTAACTGAACGAGAAAAAGTAAAATCGAAATTGATTGATACAAACTGAACTTAACGGAGTTCAACTAAAAACTTAAGTGGATAAGTAATTAAGATGAAAATAAGTAGTTAGCGCTCACAAACAAATACAGTAACCTACCTAAAACACACAATACAAACCCGACACGAAATTAACAGGTTATAGTTGAGACTTAACAGCTAATTTACGTGAGTGAGTCAATACGAACACGATACAAGATTAATTGTGTTACGTGTCTGAGCTGAGGTCTCGTAACACAAACTCCACACAAATATCCTACTCTCTCCCATCCATTCAATCATTGACACGGAGGGTTTCACAATTTTTAAGAAAAGTGGTAAAAGTAAGGATATTATTGGTAAATCAAATGATTTTATGGGTTCACCAAAAAAGTAGTGACATTTTGTGTAAATAGAGTAAAGATATAAGGATTATAAGCTAAAGTGTTTTGCCAAAAAGGGAATGTATAGAATTGAGTGAATTATCCATTTATAGTAAGTGTAAAGAATTGAATGGATAGGAGGGAGTATTACTCCGTATTAAATCAGTCTAACTTATTTATGGGGACTACTCATCGTCGTCGGCGATTTACTTAACGTCGTCGGCAAATATGATAGTAAATGACCGAATTGCCCTCTGTTTAATTACTAACTAAACAAAATCTAAACTAACCACAATTTACTATTAATTTAATCTACCATTATATTATTATAATATTATCACGATATAACCACGTAACTACTATTATATTATCACGATTTACTAACTAAATTAACTTAATTAGTATTCTTTAACCTACCACTATTTAACTTAAGAAAATTACAAAGTCCGAAAGTAGCACTATTATATTTAAATATAACCGAATATCATCGAAACGCTTATATTTTGATTTTTTTAATAACGTTGAAAATTGTCCGGAATGTCAAACACGGTTAACAATTTCCCTTTTGATTTGAATTTGCCGTATACCGAAAACAACTCGGAAGACGACGTCGTTGAAGAGGTTAGTTTATTTCTCTTGTTATGTACGCGGTTTAATTTCATTGGTTATCGTGGAAAAGACAGTCGTGAAAGCCTTTTCGGTATATGCGTGGATGACCGCCTGGGAATATCATATAAGCGTGTGTCTGCTTTAACGTTTAGACTTCGAGATTTAAAGTCTATGCCCAGGCGTAGACTTCGAGATTTAAAGTCTATGCCCAGGCGTAGACTTCGAGATTTAAAGTCTATGCCCAGGCGTAGACTTCGAGATTTGAAGTCTATGTCAAGGCGTAGACTTCGAGATTTAAAGTTTATACCCAGGCGTAGACTTCGAGTTTTAAAGTCTATGCTCAGGCGTAGACTTCGAGTTTTAAAGTCTATGTCAAGGCGTAGGCTTTGAAAACTCGAAGTCTATGTCGGACTTTTAAATTTTACGGCTATGCCCAGACGTTTTACGGTTATGCCCTTATTGCCGCTGATCTTCGTTGCTAATAATAATCGATATTGTGTTGTTTTTTACATTTGCTAATTATGAATGTTTTATCGTGTTATTTATATTTTGCTTTGGAATTTTGTTAGTTCTAACTAATTATATATTGTTTTAGGATGAATATCGCGATGTTAGTAACAACTAAGAATAATCTTGCAGATTCCTGCTGCAAAATTCGGTGGTGACGGCATTGATTACACATCCCAATTTCAGACTGACATTGTCCTCTCGGGTTCAGCCTAGTAACAAAAGGGATCGTAGCGGAGAATTTCGCATAAACTGGGGATGATTGAGGGGAAAATTGGGGTTGTTTGAAATTGATTTTGATGATAATTGTTTTTTTTTTTTAAAGTTGAAAACTCAACTGCTGTTGATTGAATGAAGGGAAAGTCTGTTTTGTGAAGGAGTAAAGGGTAAAATAGGTAAACTATGTAAAATTGTCGACGATTTTAAGTAAATCGCCGACGACGAGAAGCGAAAGTGTTATTTATTATCATCTGTCAGATAAATATATTTTCATTTTCAAAATATTAACCTAACACATAAACACGATATGAACCAAGAAAAAAATTACAAGTACAAATTCTAACGAATACGGGCTAATATTCAATGACCCATTCAAGTAAATGGGTCGACTCATCGACATAAACTACAGTAATACGGAGTACTAATACTCCGTACGAGTAAACAATAAAAATAAAGTATTTGAAACAAAAATAAAATCCCCCTTTTCAGTCCCCCTCTTACACAATCGATTTTCTAGGGTTTTATACTTTTCTCTCGACTCGATCTTCTTCGCGAATTATCATATTTTCTGTATTTCACGGTCAGTTCTTCTCTTCCTATTCTTGAATTTATCGATTGTTTAGGTTTATAATTGTGTTGTTGATTAATTTTTGAGGTTTATCTGATTGATCGGTGTTTTTTTTTGTTGAACAGTAGTGTTGTTGAATTTTTGGTATTATTTGTCATGGTGTTGAATGATTATGCTGGATTTAGGCAGCGTAGCTATCGTTAGATTCGATTGTGTTCGAATTTTAGGGATTTTATGTTCTGTAGAATCTGTACTGATTTCGAGTTCTCACGATGTAGTGGCAATTGTGTTGGTGTGGATTTATCTAGGTTTCTGGAAATATTTATCATTAATTTGAATGATTTTGGTGGATTAAGGTAGCGTAATCGCGATGACTGATATATATTGTAGCTGGATACGATTGTGTAAGGAATTTGGGGATTTGATGTTCTTGATTGATAGAGTTTGAGTTCTTACTAGTTACGATGTAATGGCAATTGTGCTATTGTAAATTTAGCTCGGTTTCTGGCAATAGACTGGAAATATTATCATCAATTTGAATGATTTTGGTGGATTAAGGTAGTGTATTCACGATAAAGATTGATTTATATTATAGCTTGATATGACTGTGTAAGAAATTTAGGGATTTGATGTTCTTGATCACGTTTGAGTTGTTGCAGAGTACTGGCAATGGTCGCGTTATCGCGATATAGACCTATTTATAATAAGCGTTTGAGTTCTTATATTTGTTAATGATTGATTTGTTTGACTCATGGTTTAGTTGCTTGTCTTTTGTACATGTCTATTATTTTTTTTCCTTTTTCACGATATGATGAATGTGGCAGTATAAGTGCAGAGTTTGGGTTCTTATCTTTGGTTTAGCATCGATATTGGAGTTAACTTTGGCTTCTAAAGTTCTGCTTTGGTGTGTAAAATCTGAGTCATCGTGTTAGATACATACACGATTGAACTTTCGAATGTGCCATTTGAGTTACATGTATGCTTAAGTGGTCAGCCTAGGTGGTGTAGAACTTTGCAGCTGTCAATTTAGATATGAAGGAGTAATTCAATATTGTGTATTCACTTTTTATGGTTATTCAAGATTTGTATGGTTACTATTTTGCATACAAGGAGAATTATGTGAAGACGGGTTGGTGAAATTATTTGATTTTAATGTGGTCGAAGCTGAAAGTAACCTGGGTATTTGCTGTGTAATGACAGTGATTTAGTGAAATACAGTACAAAATGAGTGATCGCAAGATCATAGAGCTAGAGCAAGGATGGGAGTTCATGGAGAAGGGGATCACAAAGTTGAAGCGGATCTTGGAAGGATTGCCTGAGCCGGCCTTCAATTCTGAGGACTACATGATGCTTTATACGTAACTCTCTTTTATTATTGTACATTTTGTGTTTGATTTTTGATGATTTTGGTTACGCCATACGTTGCTGACTCTTTCATATTTTTTCAGGACTATCTATAATATGTGTACCCAAAAGCCCCCACATGATTATTCTCAGCAGCTCTATGACAACTACAAACAGGCATTTGTGGATTACTTGAAAGAAACGGTGAGAGTAGTACTCTCTTACTGTTGTGCTTGATTTCCTTGTTTAATTAATTGATAGTACTGCCTTGGAAAGTTTAACATGGATTGGGATGTTGGCATATTCCTGCCCGTGGTATGCATTCTGTATTTAGTCTAAAAGTGGTGGTTTGCATAGCTCTAGGCCTCTAGTAGTAAGAACGAGTCACATGCAGTAGAAAGCTTGACACAACTTATTTTTTCATTTGATTGTGTCTTCATACGCTTATCATCTTCACCTTTTACCAGTTTTGATATCTTCCGAACAAGACCTCAAGTAGACTAATATGATACCTATATTTTCATTAATTTATTCTCATCATACATAACTATACCTCTATACAAGCCGTGCCTATATGTGCATGGCCTAAGCTAATATGGAGTATGTTACTCTTTGCTGAGATTTTTTTGTGCATTTTGAAACAATGATCTGTGTGGGCTCATTGTCTAAGTGACACTATTTTTTTCTTGACCTCTTCAGGTTTTACCTTCGTTGAGGGAGAAGCATGATGAGTTCATGTTGAGAGAACTGGTTAACAGATGGTCTAATCACAAAGTGATGGTTAGATGGCTGTCTCGTTTTTTCCATTATCTTGACCGCTATTTCATTGCCCGGAGATCTTTTCCTTCATTGAATGAAGTTGGATACACTTGCTTCCGTGAACTGGTACGTGCAGTAAAAAATTCTTCATTTCGCCAAGATTACCTTTCCATTCTGAATCTTCTGATTTTTATAGTCTAGTGCATTTGTTCTCAATCTGAAGATCCTTATATCTTTTAAATGTTGTCAGATTTATCAAGACATATCAGGCAAAGCGAAGGATGCCGTTATCGCTTTGGTACGTATTGCGCTTGATTATTTTGTTTGGTTCATTGCTCATCACTTCATCGGCACCACATCTACACTGATAATTTTATTCTGTATTCCTGGTTTAGATTGATGTAGAAAGAGAAGGTGGTCAAATAGATAGAGCGCTGTTGAAGAATGTACTGGATATATTTGTTGATATTGGAATGGGACCAATGGAATATTATGACAATGATTTCGAAACGCCCATGCTTGAAGATACAGCTGCGTATTATTCGAGAAAAGCCTCATGCTGGATTTTGGAGGACTCGTGTCCAGAGTATATGCTGAAGGCAAGTTCTACAGCTACTCTCTTAGATTCATTCTGATTTGAAGCTTAAAGTTGTAATTTTAAACTCTCTATCTCCGTGCAGTCCGAGGAATGTCTCAAGAAAGAGAAGGACAGAGTTGACCACTACTTGCATTCTAACAGTGAGCAAAAGCTTTTGGAGGTGAGTTTTAGTTGAACAGGTTCTCTTTGACGGTTAATTCTTAGAATATTTTATGTGTTCTTTTCTTGCTTGTTTGTTCGTCCACAAAAGCCTCGAGGCTCTGTGGAATGTTGCATTTTTTTTTCCGCTTATTTTGCCCTCAAACTCTCTTAGTATTGCCTTTTTTTTATTTTTTTATTTTGTGGCTTTGTTGCTGACTCACTATTTTGTTTTCTAGAAAGTGCAAAACGAGCTGCTATTAGTGTTTGAAAACCAGTTGCTAGAGAAGGAAAATTCTGGATGTCGTGCACTACTCAAAGATGACAAGGTATTGGATTTTTTATTTTTATTTTTAATTATGGAGTTATAGTTCTCTGTTATATAGAAATGATTGTGGACAATTGAAATTTATGTGTTGCTTGCTAAATGTTAATAGGTGGGCGATCTTTCTAGGATGTACAGGCTTTACAGTAAAGTTCCCAAGGGGCTGGAGCCCATTGGTAGTATCTTTAAGCAGGTATGATGGATCTTATTAACTCCATTCTGTGAATGTTTATTCCCTCGATTCTCTGATAGGAGTCTGTATCTTCGTTGCAGCATATTACGGACGAAGGAACAGCTTTGGTACAGCAGGCTGAGGATGCTGCAGTTAGCAAGGTGGGGATTTTACCACCATATTCACATCCTTCTTTTGACATTTACGATATATAACCATCTTTTGTAGTACATGCAAATTGTGATGTCAACTTATTCTTATCCAAATTTTGCAGGCTGAAAATAGTGGAAATTCCCATGAGCAGGCAAGTCTCCTAACTAATGGCTTTTTGTTTGACATTGCATGGATTTTGTGCTAACAATTCTGCTTTCATCAGGTTTTCATCAGAAAAGTGATTGAGTTGCACGACAAGTTCATGGCTTATGTGACAGATTCATTTCAAAGCCATACCATCTTTCACAAGGTCTATTTTTTTTTAAGAACTTTGCGAGCTTTTATGTTTGGTGCTCATGTTTGAGGTTGACATTCATCTTGTTGTGGTATTATTATAGGCTCTGAAAGAAGCTTTTGAAGTGTTTTTGAACAAGGGCGTTGCTGGAAGCTCTAGTGCTGAGCTGCTGGCAACATTTTGCGACAATATTCTCAAGAAAGGCGGTAGTGAGAAACTCAGTGATGAAGCCATTGAGGATTCTCTTGAGAAGGTAGCTCGCTGTTCTATTTATCTTTTTTATTGTATCTAAATTATTGCCACTTAAATTGTTGTGATTTTTGCAGGTTGTTAAGCTTCTAGCTTATGTGAGCGATAAAGATCTATTCGCTGAATTTTATAGGTTGGCTGAATTGTTCTTTGTTTTTGCCATGCTTCTCACATCATGCTTCTTTTTCATTTTTTTCCCTGGAAGTATGCTTAGTGTTCCATGTATTTATTTGCAATAGAAAGAAGCTCTCTCGCCGGCTTCTTTTTGACAAGAGTGCTAACGATGATCACGAGAGAAGTATTTTGACCAAGTTAAAGCAGCAGTGTGGTGGACAGTTTACATCAAAGATGGAGGGAATGGTAAGTTTCCCCGTTTCCTCTATTCCTGGGGGAGATATAAGTAGGACATAATTTAATAACCTCGTTGTTGTCTTTTGCACAGGTTACCGATTTGACATTGGCAAGGGAAAATCAAACTAATTTTGAGGAATATTTAGGACAAAACTCAGATACCAATCCTGGTCTTGATTTGACGGTGACTGTTCTTACTACTGGGTTCTGGCCAAGTTACAAGTCCTCTGATCTTAACCTTCCCGATGAGATGGTAATACAGATTTATGATATTTTTTTTTTTAAAAAAAAATTATTATTCCTTGGTGAAGTTTATAGTTGAATATTTATACTGTATGTATCAGGCAACATGACCCGTATTGAATATTTGAACTTTCTTTTTATGTTTTAGGTGAAGTGTGTTGAAGTTTTTAAGCAATTTTATCAAACAAAAACCAAACACAGGAAGCTTACTTGGGTATACTCATTGGGAAGTTGTAACATCAGTGGGAAATTTGGTCAGAAAACAATTGAGTTGGTTGTTGGAACTTATCAGGTAATTATTTTGAATTTATAACTATTCTGGTTCACTCATTAATGATATTTTTAGTCTCTTGTAATGCACATTATTTGTGAAATACGAACCAACCACCATGAAATCACAGTCCATATTAGTGAAAGAATAAGAGTTAGCTGCAGTGTCTTACTCGGTTCGATTTTTACTAGCGACTAAAGAATTAGTTGTACTTGTGTAAAGGCATAAGCCTGCCTTACCACAAGTAAGTAATTATCTTGATTATATTACTCATCAGGTTATTGTTCTTTTTGGCAGGCTGCTGCTCTGATGCTTTTTAACACGTCGGACCGGTTGAGCTACACAGAAATTGCAGCTCAACTGAATCTTGCTGATGAAGATTTGGTTAGAGTTCTCCAGTCCTTATCTTGTGCAAAGTATAAAATCCTTATCAAAGAGCCGGCCTCGAGGACCGTGTCCACCACTGACTTCTTTTCCTTCAACTCAAGCTTTACTGATAGAATGAGGAGGATAAGGGTAGGAATGTTGAAACCTTTTTTTTTTTAAACCATAAGTTAGTAAGTTGTGTAATGATTTAATGTGTGCCTGATTGATTGGTTTTCATATAGATTCCCCTTCCTCCAGTTGATGAGAGGAAGAAGGTTGTTGAGGACGTTGATAAAGATCGACGATACGCTATTGATGCTTCTATTGTTCGCATAATGAAAAGTAGGAAGGTGCTCGGATATCAACAATTGATCACCGAGTGTGTCGAACAGCTAAATCGCATGTTCAAGGTACATTGTCTTACTGTTTTTTACATAGTTTTCAATGTTTTAGACCCTATATGCTCATGTAAGTTGCATAGATGTCAATTTATTCTAATCAAGTAAATTGTTACATTTCACCAAATAAATAAATACGTTATTGATATATGAAATTCTTACATCTCACCAAAAAAATAGAGAAAAGCCAGCTTAAGTAAATCAACGATGGGGGTGGATTATGATAATATTAATGCTGATTTCTACTCCAGTATATAGGCCTCGGTGTTTTAGTTGCTTTAAATTGAAACTCTCAGCAACATATGGGACTACATCAAGTCAATAGAATAATTATCGCTCTTTGATGCAAATTGGCTCGTGTGCTATTTTATTTTATTTTATTTCTGATGTTTCTTGGTAGTCCCTCCCACCGTTAACCTGATAACAGTGATACCCAACTTACTAACCAAACAACCGAAATTGTTACTCCCAATCGCTTCTTCAAAAATTGTTATTCACTTGGGCTAAATCAAGATCGGTTTATTTTCCGTTTACCTTTTCTTTTTCTTTTTTTTTTTGTAACTTGCAGTTTGTAACCCTTTAAAACTTACTCATGCTTCCAACTTAATTTTGTGTTTCAAACTGTATTTTTTTTTTTTTTATGGATGACAAACTCAGATATTGATTCATGTTAGCCGGCCCCAAATCTTTTTTGGATTAAGGCTCTGATGTTGTATAAAATCAAGATCGCTAATTGAGAGGATCGTAGTTGGTCAAAAAATAGCTTATATTAGCCCAAATCTTGACAGAATCTTTTTTCCGGTCCTCTCTTTTTGCCTATTTTTGCCTGAATGTTAGCCGCGATTATATTTTCTTTGGTTCCATTCTCTCATTCTCTGCCTTTTCTGACTCCACTTACACACTTATGTGCAGCCGGACTTCAAGGCGATTAAGAAGAGGATCGAAGATTTGATAACGAGGGACTACATCGAAAGAGACAAGGAGAACCCTCAGCTCTTCCGATACTTGGCCTAATCACTTCTTATTCCTTGCTAATATCGTGGCACCCATGGCCCCCCGCCCCCCGACCATGGTAGTGTTGCAGTTGCAGGCAGGAGTAGATTTGGTGTATAGTGATGATAATATGTTGTTTTCAATGAGTTGGGTTCAATTATTACTCCTACTACTAAGATCAAATTTTGCAATTAACTTTGTAACTTTTGCGATTCTTAATAGTTTTTGGCTGATCGAAACACGTTCAAACGTTAATCGCTACTAAATTTTGTTCCCGAAAAGTGCCCGTTTTAAGTTGTTAAGTTTTCTTTCGTAAAAAGTAGTGGTAATATGGTCGCGCATTGTAACGGTTGATATACGAACGTGGATGATAACAAAGGTCATTTTTTCTGATTTCATATCGGCCTCATCTCGCTATTAATATCACTTCTGAAAAAAGAGAGGCTAAAATTCCTCTAAAGAATGGATAGGCAGACCACTTCAGTCTAATTTTACTCCGACAGTAATATTTGGAGAATTTTTATCCAATAATCAGTCTAAATTTTTATCTTACTTTTATTAAAATTCTTGCATATATATACTCAATAAATTGGAAGTTTTCATAGATTGGTTCGGAATTATTTCGTATGGAGACCGTCTCCCAAGGGAAAACGTGTATGCACAAATACTCGATAAATTGGAGAAGAAAAAAATAAAAATAAATTCGAAGTTAATACTGGTTTGTGGGATTAGCAATGTACTCCCTCCGTCTCAAAATGATTGTCCCATTGGTTAATGAAATGGCAAAATGGTAAATACTTTGTCTTAGTAGGGATAAAGTTGTAAAAAAGGATAAACTAAAAAGAAAAGTTGAGAAATGAGACAATTTTTAAGAACCTACCCAAAAAAGAATACGAGACAATCTTAGTGGGACGGAGGGAGTATATCGTTGTTTGTATTCAAATACATTAAATTACAATAAAACACTAACAACATCAGAGTGGCGCAGCGGAAGCGTGGTGGGCCCATAATCCACAGGTCCCAGGATCGAAACCTGGCTCTGATATAAAAGAGAAAGCTTCCTTTTGCCATTTTTTTCCCCCTCCACGCCGCTTTTGTTGATGTCCGGTTCTCTGTCTTTCTACTATGTTATTTATATACTCAAAAAAAAAAATATTTTCTAAAACCGTCTCACACAAACAATACTACTTTCCCATTGGTAAATATATTTTCCCCATACTTTCAAATTGGGGGTAATATATTTTAACCGGAGTCGAAGGAGTAATTAATGTCGCTATAAAGGTAATCTAAAAACAAGAAATGAAAATTAAACTAAATTTTTTAATTGTTAAAAAGTTGACCTCAATGGTAAAAGGTGAAAACCAACGTCCGAGCAGATACCTGGACGAGACATTTTCAACCCTTAAATGGTTAATTACCTTGATAAAACTTACCGATTGTTATTGGATTTTTTTTTTCCAAAACCGATAATTGGGATTGTTTAAGGTTACGAAGAAGTTAATTGTTTGGCAAACACTAACATACGGACTTCTTTCATTCGTTTGTTTACCTTCGATTAAAATACAACTCGTAAAAAAAAGCAATAAATATATGAATGTGACAAACATGTACTCCCTCCGTTCAAGTCCAAGCTTCTCTTTTCTCTTTTCGACACTATTCACAATCAAGGAGAACTTTCGATATTCACGACAATCTATTAGAGAAAATATATTCATGTGAGATCTGGTTTGATTCGTCTTTAAAAATACATTATTAATATCCAATTTCCATAATTTTTAGTAATATGTTATGAAAGATATTAACTATGCAAAATACGTGTTGGCAAACGTGAAAAAGCAAAAGGGAAGCTTGGACTTGAACGGAGGGAGTAGTAAGATGCTTAAGATACCAAAAAGGAGGCGTGTGAGCTCAACAACACACTTTACACTTATAAAAGAGATAAGATTTTGTAGATAACATAGCTTAGTTTAGTTAAAACGACAAACATAAAGACACATCCAAATCCTTTTAATGTTGAAAAACTTGTACTAATATTTCTAGAAATGCCATACAATAAGTAGTTGCTTTATGCATGCATAATAATGCATTCAATTTGTTTCATGTGACGAAAATTCAAACCTTATTTTAATTTATTAACCATAATGCTTTGATTAAAGATCCATTATTTCTTACAAAAATTGCCAATTTTTACGTTTTTTAGATAGAAGTTAGAACGTCACATAAACAAATATATATATTAATCCAGATTCGCAGAACATGAGTATCATATACTACTATCATTCTTATGATTTTAATCGCTTGTTATAAAAAAAAGTGCATGAATTTGTTTACTGAAGTGCATATGTGAAAAAAGCGTACGGTTGAAAAAAATTATGTGACAAAATGTGTACAACGTAGTAAAAAATGTGTATGAAATGTAGTAATTACGTGCAGATATACGTGTGGTAGTTAACATGTATCTAAGTCAATGTTGCTTTAATTAACTTATTAACGTGTGTCCAGTACGTCAGTACGTGTAGGCACGTTAGAAAAAACGATTAAAAAAATCTGAAGTTTTAGGTAGAAGGAATAGTCAATGTGGAGGTATATAACCGTGTAAGTGCAATGTGAATACGAGAAAAGTGAAGATTTATTCATTCATAATGGTGTTAGTCTACAGTACCTTGATTTTAAGTATAGTATTTTGACAAGTAGGACTGAGATTTTTTAATCTTCCATGTCCTATCAACTTAGTATATACGTGGAGTATTTACCTTAAAGTTTCTTAAAAGACCGTCTTATTGAATTTTGAATTTATAACTTGACGTAAAATTTATGAGGATTTTTTTCGAGAATTAAAAGTAACATAATACTACTCCCTCCGTTACAAAGTATAGGTAGTTTTAGCCATTTGCACATTTATTAAGGAAACACTTTAAGTGGATTAATTTGCTTTGAAAATTGAAAAAATGATCGTACAAACCAATGAAAGAAGAGAAATTCATAGAAAAACGCAAAACAACTTATACTCCCTCCGTTACAAAATATAGGTAGTTTTAGAAAATAGTTATTTCTCCTGTGAGACGGTCTCACAATACAATTATTGTGAGACCTTTCACATGGGAGTATTTTATTATTTTAATAACTTCCTCCCATGTGAGAGGTCCCACAATAATCGTATCGTGAGACCGTCTCATATGAGAATTTGTGTTTAGAAAAATGCACAATTATTAAGAAAGTATTTGAAGTGAATATTAAGCTGCTTTGGAAATTAGAAAAACCTTTATTGATCAATTAAAAGAGTTTTAGTGCATCGAAAAATGTAAAACAACTTATAAAAAGTAAATTTTTAATAACCTAAAACTACCTATATTTTGTAACGGAGGGAGTATTAAATAAGTTTTTTTTTGCACCCAAAACTACCTATATTTTGTAACGGAGGGAGTAGAACAATGAAGATATAGGTCGTTGGATTAAAAAACCAACGAAAAAGATTACTCAAGAAACGCACTGAGTAAACCCCGAACATACGTAATAGCCTGCATGCAAACCATAAAATAGTTTAAATCATTTTACAAGAATAATACTCCTTCTGTTCCAATGAATTGTTTGTCTTTGCTTTTGGCACCAAGGGAAAGAGAACCAATGAGGAAGTGACATGTGGAATCAAGAGTCAAATTACATATAAAAAGCATTCCTAAAATAGAAAGACAAACAATTCATTGAGACGCCCCAATATGGAATAGACAAACAATTCATTGGGACGAAAGGAGTATAATTAAAGGGTCCTGAGCCTCGAAAACTTGAAGATTTTATCTCCGACTACTCCATCCCTACGAATTTCATCTATCATTATGATAAACCGATAAAGAAAAGATGTTTTGAATAGTGTAGTTACTCACTCGTTTACATATAGAGAAGTGTCTCTTCACTTTTTTTTGGCAAAAAAAAAACACACTTAGTCAAATTAATACAGTACATTATACAGAGTACTTAGTCAGATGAGGAATTCGAAATTAAGATTTATTGTTGAAAATATTTCCGTTTTAAGTTTCAACCACTGAACTAAAACATTTTCGATATTGTTATTTTATTTCTTTACTTTGAACGTGCATAGGCTAAGCTAAGTAATGAATGGCATTGATAACACCATATATGGTCCATGTAATATGATCTAACAAGTGGACAAACAACAAAACTATCAAGTTAATTGATTGGATTAATATTATGTGATTAATTAAGTAATCAATTAATCTTGGATTATTTATCTTAATTGTTGAAGAACACAACTGTATTCTTGGAGATTAGTATCTTGATTAAAAGTCAAAGGATCATGCATGAAACCACCTTGCTTTAACATTGATATAAGTTTCTTCACAACTTAATTACCTCTTTTAAAAGTCAACATTATATTATATTGTGTTTCACATATTAATACTAGTATGAGTTATCCAGGGCTCATTTGGTTCACCATGGAAAGATGAAGTTACCGGAAACTTAAATTCACGTGAATTTGTATTTCATGGGAATTACAAAAATATTGTTTGGTTGCCACGTAGAAAATGACCTCATGCGGAAAGTTCTACACACCAATGGGACTTGGTGAGTAACTTTTCCCATTGTGGAGGAAGTGAAAACTCCCAGGGAGTGGGCAACCAAACAGCATATCAATTTATCAATTCATGGGAAGTTCTACTTCCCATTATTTAAGAGGACAACCGAACGACCCCTAAGATTAACCTAACTCGTTCACTATACGAGAGGTTTTCGCAATGATCTTACTTTAAAACCGTCTCATTTGAGATAATTTCTGAATCTGAATAAGGAAATAAAGTATTTGATGTTGAAATTAATATTTCGAAATACTTGCTACTCTCTAGTGTATGCATTATCTTCGAATGATCGATCAGATAATGAGTGCGTGTAACGGTGTAAGTAAACTACACTCTTTCTCTCAATGTCTTTTTTATAAATTTGAAAGTCGAATTATTTGATATTCATGACCTTATTTCGAACCCTGTCAATATTAAAATTATGGTTTCAGTTATATAAAAAAAACCTTTAAAATTATCGTTTTTATTAATTATTATTTTTAAATAAGAAAAATTCGAAAGTATAGATTTAAAATAAAAGCCGCAAAAGAATATAGATTTAGCAATTGCATGTATGTAGTAGATCCCAACAATCAAGGACATAATAAATATCAAATAATTGCATTGGTGTTAGTTAATTATGATCTCTCTAATTAATTAAGATTAACCATAATAACGTAATTAGGGTTCCATTCACCCCCCTAATAGCTATACCTAATTATAATTAATTAAAAAGATAATAGTATAGACGATTTTTCTAACATGTGTTCACTGGACGCACGTTAATATATGCTGTCTGATTATGGTAAATATGTGGTAATATTTCAATTTATCGTGATAATATCATAGTGATTTACTCTATATTTCTTAATATTCATATTAACGTGTGCTCAACAGAAAAATCAATATATAGATTATTACTAGGGCTTCTAGAAGAGCTAGCTAATTACTCCCCATTATTTGGCCTTTTATGCAATCATGTGCACAATTACATGATAAATTACTCCTTTTTTTTTCTTTTTTTTTTATAAAAAATTTATTATTTTTAATTTAACAAGTTGCACCACCAATATGTTTTTTTTAAAAATTATTTATAAAATAAATAAATTGTAAAATTGCAACAAGTTGATGCTATGAAACGGTCAACATGGTCCTTGATCGTACATGGTTTCATGAAAAAACAGCTTTGTGATATGAATAAAAATACCACTCCCTTCCCTTCATTAAGATCTTCCACATTTCCTTTTTAGGAAACTTCACTCAGATATTTCACTTTCCTTTTTAGTGAATATTTTGTGGTTCTTATTGCTTGTGACCCCACTTCCTTTTCTCTATCTTCATTTTCCTCCACATATATCAATTTTCTTAATTTCTTCCCACAATCAATTGTGGAACATCATAGAGAAGCGGATGGAGTATATGATAGTCCTTACATTTTATTATAGCATAACATAAAACATTTACCCTCTTAGGTCTATTAATCATTAATTCGATCAGAATTCTGAAATTAAGACATTTCAAATGTTTAAAAAAACTAATTACAGTACAATTTAGAATTAAAATTGAGATCGATTTCTTTTCAGTTTCAACCTGATTCAGATTTGACGTGTGTTCCAAAATCAAAGTAGTTTGAAGTCATTCGCAAATAAAGCGTAAACTGACCAGACTTGCCTTAGTAAATTTTCTGGATTAACCTACGGTGTCAAATTTTTAACGTGATTTTATAGGTAGTGATGACTTAATTTGAACATTAATGTGAAGATTGAAAGTACCTATATATTTGATCAGTTTTTTGGTTTAAAAAAAAGTTGTAAGTACAATTATGGTGCTGACAGGATTCGAACCCTAAATCATGAGTTCCATCTTTTATGACCTAACGACTTGCGTTATTAAGTGATCGAACAAAATGCAGATAATAACGTATTTTAATCTTATATTAACGCGAATATATTTACTTTAAAAGTTACCGGCTCTACTAAAAAGTCGATAATATCATAATTATACTCAAAATGGAAATTACATGTATACTAATTATAAGTGCTAAAAATGTCATTAATCACTTTATTAACTAGTCCATGGTAATGTTGAAAAGTGGAGGCATTTTCACACACTTTAATTATAATTCACTTTATTAATTAATTCACTTTATTAATTATTTAATTCCCATGATCATGTTTTCATCTATGGACCCTTAACGTAAGCAAAGGTCGAGACATGACGACCAAGTACACGTCATTTTCATCTTTATTACTCTATTTTATTTTAAAAATTAATTGATTTTATCATTCAGTCTCTTTCATAAACGAGTTATCCGTTATTTTGTTATTATAACGATCAAATACTATCCATCTGTATCGTATAAAACAATGATTTTACCGTGTTTTGTCTTTTTCTATGTAAATGGATAATATTTGACTTGTTATAATAAAATGACGGATAATTTTATCCTGAATAATTTTTTTTAATTAATTTTTTATGATTAAAAAATGGTTTTTTAATTTTATTTTTTATTAATAAACGAGTAAGCAAAGGAGAAGCAACGCGGAAGAGAGTTGGAAGATTCTCATTCTTTGAATGTTGACTTTTTCCACGTCTACTTCTCATTTGCTACACTTTCTTTCATAACATTGGTACGGATCAACAATCAAACATATTTCTTGTCATATGGTTATACAACTATAAAGTTTTATCCCAAAATTCACGTTTGCGACGGCCATGACAGAATTCAAAAACAGACAGAATCAAAAACAGACAAATCTGATCGTTTTATGATGAAAAATAAATAAACCAAGAGTGGATCGAGTGAAACCGGAGCAGTCAGCAGAGCGCAATGAACCCTACTGTTTGGCTGTCAACGCGTTGAGTTTGGCTAAAATAAACGAATACAGTGTATTTTCAACTGCTGTAAAATTCGTAATGTAATTACCGCCGTCAAGGCGTCGTGACAAGAGAGTTCGAGTGATGTTTATGTATCTATTTGAGTTCATTTATTTTGTGCCATGCATTTATTGGGCATACCATGCTACAATAATGCATGATGATTGCTCTTGGACAAATTTAGTGGCTAGATAGGTAAATAAAGTGAAATAAAATGTAACCGTCGAGTTGGTCCCACTAAATTAAATTCAATGATGATTCTAGATATTTGAAGTGTAAAATTATTACTGTATATATCGTGAATAAATATCATTGTAATTATTATACATTAAGTGAAATATCATAATTACATTTTGAAGATAAGTAATAGTATCAATATATGAAGATATATATCAGCAAATTTAAGGACAAATTAGCGTATCTGAATTTTAAAGGGAGTATTTATTTATTTATAAATAATAAAAACTCAAGGTTACTCATATATTGACTAGTAGACATTTAATTTAATTTGTGACCAATAATAATAATTTCCATAAAATATGGCTATTTGTTCAACTTCTTATTACCAATAAAATAAAATAAAAACAACAAATTGTAATATTGTATATAGTTCATGCGCGTTCAAGGTATGTTGAAATGAATTTTTGATGGATCAACTTGTGACACTTGAAACCTACGTCGATTATATGGATTTATATGACTCGTTTGGTTTACCACATGAATATGGAGTTATCGAGAAAAAATTTAAATTCACATGAATTTGTATTTTATGGAAATTATAAAAATGTTGTTTGGTTGTCACGAGATAAATGAATTCATGCGGGAAGCTGTACACACCAAGGAGATGGTAATTCTCATGAAATGGACAATCAAACAACTCTCTGAAAATGCGATTCATTGAATCTTACACTTCCCGGGAATCAAAGGAGTAACCAAACGAGCCCATACAGTATCGTTTTTGACCTTTGGCGTTTTATAATTACATGTTTGTTTATTTATTTATTTATTATTTATATTACTCAAAAACATGCACCAATAAGGCAATAATATGACCATGTATTTCAAAAAATAACAATTACATGCCAAAAAAAAAACAATAATTGATAGTGTCAATTTCTATTGATATAATACTATATGTAAATAAATAAATAAATAAATAAATAATTGTGTGTATATATGTGCATCAAAATGTTGGAAAAAGTCAAATGAAGAATTAGTAGGAAAATTAAAAGTACTTCTATCAACATCATAAATTCATAATTTCACTAGTTAAAGCAACTTATATTGCATACCTAATTAACTACATACATAAGTACATTACTAAGTGTCAATTTAGGAGAAAATATTGATTGTTATTATTATTATATTTATATATTTTCGAGTTTCTAGATCATCTAGAACAAATACACAAAAGTTTTAAAAAAAAACACACATTGATTTTCATTTCATCTTAAGTAATTTTTTGTTTAAAATATCAATAAATGAATAAATAAATATAGAGATAATTAAGATTGAGTTTCAAAATAACTTTATTAAATTGTCATTGGTAGTGGCAGATTTATTCGAGGACATAAAACCGTCCTTACTAGTAGCGGTGGCTTTGTACCTTTAAACTTTTTTTAGGCCTATAATTTATGATATGTCCCGCCATTTTCAATGACGGGTTTACTCCATAGCCTAGGGTAATATTTGCATTGATTTTCAATTACGGGTTTACTCCGTACTCGTTTTAAAATCGACCAGCAACGATAATTTATTTATTTTAATGCATTATCTTGAAAAAAAAAAAGTATGAATAAATGTCATTTATTTAACTTTTAGATTATTTTCTCCCAAAAATGGAAAAAAAATTAAAAAATTGAGATAATAATAATAATTATTATATTTTTTTTTACTTGAAAGCATGGATATACTTCAAGTGCATGCCCCCCATGCTATATATATAGCCAACTAGAATCTCTTTGTCTTCCTATCATCTTCAAATCAACTACTCATCAAACTCTCAAACATCAACCAACAACACACACATACACCACCATACTCTATTTTCTCTCTCTATATATATATATACTTTTTCTTACACTCTTTCACTCACACAACTCCCAAATTAAATTCATAAATATTTTTAAACAATTAAATATATACTTAATATTGCATTTTCTTCCACATTTCCTTAAAAAAAACAAAAAAAAAAAACCACTTTTATACACTTTTGTTGTACATTTTCCAAACAATTCTCTATAAATTTTCATTAATTATATGTATTTAATATTTATCACTTTTTTTTTATTGAATTGTCCCATGAACTTGTTAATAATATTATTATTATTTTTTAATCAAATTGGTTTCACTTATAAATAAACATTTTTTTTCCCCATATTTTTTTTCCATTTTCCCCAAGTTTTTATTGATTTTTTTGAAATATAAAAACATGGAAAATGTTCATGGTTTTGATCAAAAAGCTCAAATAATTAATGAACTACTTCAAGGTTTGGAATCAGCTAAACAACTCCAAGATCAAATTACAAACAAATCCCCTCTTATATTTTTATCATTAATAGAAAAAATGATGAACACTTTTGATAAAACCATCACAATTGCCAAACAAATTAACCCTTCAATTCCTAATAATAATATTAATATTAATAATAATAATAATACTTGTAATAATAGTAATAATAATAATAATAATAATAATAATAATAATAATAATAATAATAATAATAATAATAATAATAATAATAATAATAATAATAATCTTGTAAATTTGGGTGATTTACCACAGAATTTTACTGTTGGTGACTCAATATGCCAATTACCCTCACCTGATATTCTCCCAGCTAAGAGAAGGTAAAAACCGTGATTAGTTAGTTTAGCTGGTAAAGTTTAAATATTTAATTTATATAACCGTCAGGTTATTTTAAATATTTTTTTTAATTTTATTTTGGGTAGGAAAATGATGCCAAGGTGGACAAAGACAGTGCAAGTGAGCCCAGACAAATTAATTACTGGGCTTGAAGGTCCTTTAGATGATGGATATAGTTGGAGGAAATATGGGCAAAAGGGAATTCTTGGAGCCAAATTTCCCAGGTAATATAACGGGTCAAATAATATCGCATTTTCTTTAGATAAAATGAGTTTTTTTTTTGCCATTTTTATGCATTTTGCTTTAATTTTTAATGTTATTTAACACGTTATAATGCTGTATAGGAGAACTCGTTCTATTATACAAAAATGTGTGTAGTTGTTAAATATTGCGTATTTTTTTAGGTATTTATTAAGGCGAAGAAATAAGTTTCATGTGATAATAAACAAAAATTATAGGGTATAATTTGATTTTCGTTATTTGAACGGGTTTAATTTGAGGATATTTACGTTGATAAGATAAATCGAAGAGTATTAGGGTTTTTTTTCGGCATTTTTTTTTCCTAATATATCCAATTATTTATTTATGTGTTCCGTTTTGGGTGTTTTCGTTTCAAGTAAGAATTTGGGTTAATATTTTACTGTTTTCATACTTTATGAATTTAATGCAATTATTTTAGAAGTTGCATTGATGTGCGCGGTGTATGATTGTGGGGTTTCTGAATAATGAGTATGTTCCCCAAAATCGACTCTCACTAAATCAGTAAGAAACATAACATGAAAAATAGGTCTTAAATATTCTCATTCTCTTATCGCGTGAGAGTTTTCTGAATAATATAACAAAAACTTAGAAAAAACAATATCTCATTAACATTAATGAAAGAACTTTCACATAGTGATGAATTCTGCTAATTTTGTTTTATTTTTCTGCCCACGTCTGTCATCAACAAAAATTTAGAAGAAACAAATTTTCTGAAGTTTTGCAGTAAATAGCGGTCGAATTTGAGTTTTTTTTTTTATCAAACTCACGTGTGATCTTAAGCTATAATAAAAGACCAAATAATTCTAATAATTATTTTTTGTCAAAAGGTATAGGAAAAAGATGTTCGCCTTTTGTTTAGGGTATGCTAAATTTTCGACATTTATCAATTTGGCTCGAATAATTTTATGTCTTATATGAATATATTTATTTATATAATTAAAAAAAATGTATAAAATATTTTTGAGGTGACATGATTTGATAATATAGTGACATTCAATTTTGACACAAGCGATATTACGTCATTTGGTACGTATATAATGGTGTATATGGTGTATGTCATATTATGGTAAATTGGTAATAAGATCGAAAGTGAAATGTCATTAACATACCGTATAAAACAAAAAATTATAAATTTTGTTTGAAATTATTTTCAATCACATACATTGACATTAACTCATAGACATATTGTGTATGTCTAGCTATTATCTAGTCATTTAGATTGAATTTCAAAAGCATGGAAAAAAAATCGATATATTCATATACTCCGTCTTATAAATATTATATCATTACTTTATTTTATTTTATTTTTATATCGAGTTGAAAAACAAGTTTAAAAGAAATTAGTGCTAAGTGGTTTATTAACCCTTGTGGAAAATGATACTCAGTTGAAAATGAAGTTAATACTCTGTACTTAATATTTTTATTAACTGAATCAGTTTTTATGCAATTTTGTTAACAATTTCTATATTAATATCGAATTCAAAAGTTTTTTAACTTATGAAGTACAACCTTTAGCAGTTTACTTATTAAGTAATTATTAACACATTAACCAGTTGTAAGGTACAACAGACCTTAAAATTAAGAATTTATGTTAAAAAGTTACAACTTTAAGTTATTTAGTGATCATTTTTTAATAAAAACAAGTGATAACTATTTATCTGTAAGTGAGAACTCAGTGACCTAAATTAGTCACTTTTTACCATAAATTACAATTTTTTTACTATTATCGCATGGTACAACGGTTGTACACAATAATTATTTTATTATTAATTATTATTTGACAAAAGCATAGTATCATACTCACAGATATTTTATAGTATTATCTAAATGAGACAATCATTTAAAATTAGAACTAGAATATAATATTTGCCATAAATAGAGTTACCTAACTAGAAGTAGAGTAAATGAGAGTAAATGTGTCCTATGAATTTGGGACACTAGTGGGATAATTTGTCACATGTGCAAGTGGATGGGGGCCTATGATATGCCCTTTTGTTTCCATTTTATTGGCCTTTTTCTACTCTAAAGCACCTACCTACATTCTCGATAACCCAACGTCGTTATAGGACACAATTTGCATTATAAAACATTTTGTGATAATAAATATTTTCCTCAACAATTTAACATGGACAGGTGCTCACTAATAAAAAAATAACATCTACCTAGTAGGCTATTATTAGTAATAATAATAATACACAAATTATTGTTTTAAATCGATTTATCCCGTCCTCATCAGTACTAAACGTGTTTAATAGATAGATACCGTAAAAAAAAATTATAAAAAGATCGGTTTAGACTTAAAATGGCTAAAAAACCGATTCAAAGGATACCATCTGAAATTCTGAATAAAACGTGTGTCATTTAATAGTATCACCTAATCATAAGACATTATTTATACTTTTATCGTTACAATTTTGAATTAAATTAGAATTGATCATATGCGGGTTCGGGCCCGGTCCAGCGTTATTATACTTTTATCATTACGATTTTGAGTTAAAATAGAGGTGATCATATGCAGATCTGGGCCGAACTAAGTATGAAATTTTGACCCACGAATAAGCGGGTTAGCGAAAAAAGTTAAACAAATATTACTCAGTATCCAATACTGAGACAAAAAGAGTAATAAATGAAAGTAAAAATCAACAAATTTAATTAAAGTTTGGGTTAATTGGGTAGGAAGTAAAAGTGGGTTAGGTGGAAATACTTGATCCCAAACAAAAGTTAACTTTTAGAGAAGGAGGTGCAATTACATTCGTGGGCGGCTAGCTAATCATAATTCTTAATAATTCACCTATGGACTATTTTGAGTACTTAATTTTATGCTGCCTACGTCACTCATGACAAGTTTTTTTTTTTTTTTTTTTTTTTTTTTTTTTTTTTTTTTTTTTTTTCGAGTCGTAGGTAACTCGTAATTGGGTACACGGTAAAAAAGGAGAAAAAAATTACTGTAAAAGTTCATTAACTTTGAAAAGGAACGGAACAAAATAACCTGGTTGCAACTACACGTTGCAGGATCTGATCATCTGAAATGGTTATAGACTTATAGTTGATTGTATCGGAAATGTTGCGTGTATTATGTCAACATCTTATAATTAAAATGTCACGTTTAGAGTGGAAAAAATTCGAAAACGTGTTATTTGAATTATTTTAGTTGATATATATGGAGTACATATTTCGTTGTCAATTTTTGTTTTCTCGTGACTAATTATATGAGGTTGTTAAACTTACGTAGGGGATATTACCGGTGTACCCATCGACACTCCAAAGGATGCTTGGCCTCTAAACAAGTGCAACGATCCGATGATGACTCGTCCGTTTACCTTATAATGTACCGGGGCCAACACACATGTTGCCCCGGGCCCAATACCGGTCCAGCCCAATTTCAAACAAAGTACCGTCGAAAGCGGGCCCAATCACCTAAAAGCCCAAAATATGAACCAACTACCCAAGAAGTTTTCTTGGGCCTAGGCCCGGAAGGGGAAGTAGAGATCGAACCCAATTTGACCGATAAGGCCCAAATATTCCGGTGTTTTTCGTTCAATTCGCCCGCTTTGAACATCGAGATCCCCGAATTTGCCTCCCCGACAACCTCGGAATCCAACTACTTTTCGGCCTCGCCTTGCGCGGTGAACGGGTCGGGAGTCGGGCTCAACGTCCAGACGTCGGAGTCCGATATCAACGACCCAAAATCGGGTCAAACCTCGGTTAGCAATTCTCCTACAATGGATGACTTTGAGTTCTCTTTGGGTGCTTTGGGCCAGTGGATGGATCTTGACCCGAACATTGAGTTCGGCCCGTTTTGAAGTCAAAGTTTAGGCCCCCATATACTAATAGGTTTATATAGACATATATAGTCGTATTATAGCGAACGAATGTTGTATAATTAGAAGAGCGTGTAGTTCTTATACGTTAGAAAATCTGTTTTCATATTTACGTCTTTGTCGATGTATTTTTGTTCATCCCATTGAAGATTTAAGTACTCCGTATATGTCTAGCTCGTTTAGTAGTTTTTTAGGGAGGAAGATTCGAACATGAGGCCTACTGTCCCAGAGCACCTAGTCTTAACCACTGAGTCAAGACATCTTTGGTAGCTTGTTTAGTTGTTAAGATTATAAAATGATATTGACGTCTTTAAGGTTTTTGATATATTTGATAACAGAAAGAGATGTTGCCCAAAAGTAAATACGTTCCAATATTCGTAACCATTCAAAAATTGGGAAAAAAGACCGATCACGGTCGACAAATTAAAGTAGAGGCCACGCATTTTGGTAGACGGCATTGAATGATAATATCATCAAATCAACAATTTTAATAGGTCAAAAAAAGAGAATTGTTATCACAAAAAGGTCTACATCTCGAATGAATTTGATCGTATATTCATATGACATACTTTTCAACATACGTTTCCTGGTTAATCTTTCTTATGACAGATATATCTGTCATATTGATATAACGGGTTAAGTAGAAGTAGAAAATGACGAAATACAGTTATTTCGAAGAAACTATGATTTTGTCATTATCTATCTAAATGGATAATTTTGAATCGTTATAATAATATGACGGATATCTCTGTCACAAACAAGAATTTGCGATGTTTATAGACCGCAACTTTTAGGCCTCCCAACTTAAGTTCACATGGTTGAAAGACAAGTACAAGCACCAATGACTACCATGAATACAAAACTTATCTCCAATCTACAAACATTAGTCCTCTTATTAGACTAAGACTTATTGTGAAGCTAGCCCACATATGTTATGACTAATGAGGGTTGATATCGACTATGATCGTCCTGATTTTAGATCTCGTTAGCAACAATTCCTCGTATCATCTTTGTTACAACCAAAGAAAACAAAAAATTAAATAATGCATGTGTTATGTGCGGAAGCATGTATGTATCATCGTGTTAGGCCTCTGTTGTTTCGATGTACACAGTTCATAATAATCTGATCGGGGATTTTAGCTCCTTCTCAGAAGATCTGGTATTATTATTGTTGATGGATACTTATAATTATAAATATAAATCTTTCATCTTTACAACAGCGATGTAGGAAAAGTGTTTGCACCCTAATCGGATAAATATCTCATTGATTGAGTATGTTTAGGAGTTGTGATTTATCATTTTATCTACCACGGTATTAACATGTCAATTTTTCATGATAATATCTTTACAATATTTGTTTTAATTAACATCTTAACATGTGTCCAGTGGATACACGTTAGAAAACGGTATACTTGGTTACCATCCATTATCATGTGAGCCATACACATGCATTAGCATATATAGAATATTGTATATTGTGTATCCTACAAAAATAGGTAACAAGTGTTAAATCAATATTAGTCAATTAATTCAAATGAAAAGAATATTTAGGGATGATAACAACTAACAAGTGTACATTAGTTTTATTCAATCACAACAATAATTACATGTAAAAATATTTAAAAAACCTGTGTACAGATATGACCGAAATCGATAACTACATAAAAAAAATGTAAAGAAAATAATCTGGATACACACAAAAATTATACTGTATGTCTCTATCATTCAACGATAGAGTAAGAATTTTATAAAAATATGTATGCAACACAAATTGTGAATAAATAACTTTAATTTTCTTCTCATTTTATTCCATGCAATTGATGAATTTATTGACTAATGGGATGTCCATTTGAGAGTCACTTCCAAAAGTGCCTTTGTAGATGAGCCTTCTACACCAAGGACTCTAGAACTTGCATCCTTAAGCTCACTCATCCTATACCTTATTTGCTTCCCTTCTTCACCTTCCATTAGCCCCTTGACAACCGTCGCGATCTCGGCCCGACTTACAAGCCCAGTCCCCTCTTCCGCCTTTGGTCGAAGGGCAATTTTCAGCCCTTCGGTCAGCAAGACTGCATTCATCCGTTGTTCAGCATACAGCGGCCAGGCAATCAGTGGCACGCCGTGAACAACACTCTCCAGGAACGAGTTCCAGCCACAGTGACAAATGAATCCTCCGGTTGACTCGTGGCTGAGGATCTGGACTTGCGGGGCCCAGTCTGGAACGACTAGGCCCCGACCTTTGGTCCTTTCTAGGAACCCTTTTGGTAGAAAGTATAGTGGGTCCCTCTCAACTTTACTATTATCACCAAAATATGCACCATTAGCTATTTTATCATTTGGGGGCCTCACAACCCACAAAAACCTTTGTTCACTCATTTCCAAACCATGAGCAAGCTCATTTAACTGTTCATATGAGTGGGTCCCACCACTGCCAAACGAAACCAATAAAACTGAGCCACGTGGTTGCTCGTCCAACCAGGTCAAACAAGTTGACCCAGCAATCTGATCGGTTTTTTTAGCCTCTATCTGGATCAGAGGTCCTACCGGGTAGACAGGTGGAAACCCTGAACCAAGTTCAGGGTTTCCTAGTGCAGCGAGGGTGGCAATCTCCAACTCGTTAAATGAATTGACCATTATACCCTCGGCTAACTTGTACCTCTTTGCATGGTGAACTACCCACTTATAGGCATCATTTTTCCTATCTTGGACAGGGTCAACAAGGTCTTTTCCCTGTAGCGGGACGCACCCGGGTAACTCAATCGGGTCATCCATTTCTCTATATTCGGATTTAACCCGTTGATCAAGTTCGGGTAAATGGAATATGAACGAAATGAACATGGCATTTGAAGGCATGAACATGTAAGGCTTTATACCAAATTCAAATGCCACGTCAAACAAATCCGTGCCGAATAGGTCAGCCACGAGGGCAGCCACGTGGACATGACATGTAGCTCGTAGCCACGTAATGTGGTCCCGGACAGCGGGTATGGAACGGGCAAGAGTGTGGGAGAGTTTAGTCTCGATTTTTGAGTCTGCAGGCAGGTCCTCCAAGCTGACCAAGGGCAGGAAACAGGTTTCTACCCTGCCCTCAGGCAGGGCACCCAACACAGACCTGGTCTGTGCCGTCTTTGTTGAGTTCCCTAGGAGTGGAATCAGAAACGAAACAGTGAACGGGTGTACGTTCAGGATTCGTTTAGCCAGTTCTACTAAGGGTATCAGATGGCCCATTCCTGGTGTCGGAATGAATACAAGGTGATTATTACTTTTGTTTTGATCCATTTTTTTTTATATGATTGTAGTATGATTATGTTACAAGTTTTGAAAGAATTGAAGATTGTAATTTGTAGGGTATGAAATGAAATGATTGTAGAATAGTAATAGTAGTCCTATTAAGTATTTATAGAGAAATTGTTATCCGTCACAAAATTATAATTACGTATTAAGTATGTCCACATGCTTAAATAAGAGAAAATCAGAATGACTCGAGAATAATAAATATTTTATCATCGTCAGTCCATGTGAATAATATTTGATCCATAATAAATTTATGACGAATATACTCAAGAATCTGAAGAGGAGATTTATTATTCGTTGAATAGTGAACGTGTGGGGTGGTGGAATGGTAGACAGAGTGCATGATTGATGATCGACTGATAGTCCACCTGTACTAATATTCCGATCTAACTAGAAATAATTAGACTAATTGAATGGAGTGTAAAACTTAATTACGAAATTAAATTCGATTGATTTAGTTTGATCACTTTCGAATTAATAAATATTTTATACTCCGTATATGAATTATTATATGATCACAATATTTTACTCCGTATGTAATTATTGTTCATATGTAATACGGAGTACTTCAGTTGTATATAATTCTAATTTTAAACTTTATTTGACTTTTTTTTTTTTTTTTTTTCATTTTGAAGTGAATAAATTATGAGTTATATTGGGTATTTCTTTAAAAATGAAAATTATCCTTTTAAAGAAAATGATAAAGACTATCACGATGTAATTACGTAAGTGCGAGTAATTTAAATTGCATGACTACTACCACATGATTGGTTCGGTCGAGTCGAGCCTAACACGTGACTCGAGGGTTGGGTACGTAACTACCGAACCAACATTATTTATTACTCCGTATTAACTTTCAACTGGCTTGACCTAGCCTAAACCGAACCAAAGGAAGACTAACACCCTGACCTAACATATCGAGCCATGCTAACCTGACCTGCTAGCCAGGTTAGCCAACTCTAGGTTTTGTGGTAATTATGTGCGTCTGTACTTCGGATGTGTGGACAGGAACGACCTGCTCGATAAAATAAAGTCAGAAAATGTGAGACTTTTGGGTGTGGTTGGTGGTGGCCTGGCCTGGTGGGTAGTGAGTCTAATGACCTAAATATTCGCAATAAAACTAGTGCCTTCTTAATTATAGATTAATGAGTCTCCCTTATAACAACTATATCTGTTATAAATTTCTAACGAATTAATATAAACGAAAATTATAATATATACTTATATGAGAAGTAGTAAATGATTTGTCTTCATTTATTCATATTTTTAAATAAATAAATAAATACTTCACTCTGTATTTATTTGTGACGGATATATTCGTAACCAATAAAAATTTGGAATCAGAATCTAGTACCATATTACTCGTAGTATTTCTTATTGTTATGTCGTTATTTTACGTGCGTGATCGCAGTTCCTTCGTCACACTAAATGCATTATTACTCCGTATAATATTGTATTATTGTGTTATGTAGTTGTGTTATTCTAATCGACATTACAATAATAATGGTGGATGAAAGGTGTAATTATAATTTATTTTTATCTAGAAATAATGTGAGTCATATACTCCCTCCGTTACAATGAATTGTTGGCCTATTTCATATTGGGGCGTCTCAATGAATTGTTTGTCTTTCTATTTTATGAATGTTTTTTTGTATGTAATTTGATCATTTTCATGAGTTTTGCTCCACATGTCACTTTCTCATTGGATCCCTTACCCTTGGTGTCAA
This sequence comes from Agrostemma githago, assembly GCA_958450325.1. Lineage (NCBI taxonomy): Eukaryota > Viridiplantae > Streptophyta > Magnoliopsida > Caryophyllales > Caryophyllaceae > Agrostemma > Agrostemma githago. The sequence continues at coordinate 79,300,973 of OY288241.1, read as the reverse complement.
AACCAAAGGCGGCAAACAATTCATTGGAACGGAGGGAGTACGTGCATAATATTCCTCCTGTCTTGGTCATTTGTTTGTCCCATATAAATGGAGCATGAACGAAATGAACATGGCATTTGAAGGCATGAACATGTAAGGCTTTATACCAAATTCAAATGCCACGTCAAACAAATCCGTGCCGAGTAGGTCCGCCATGAGGGCAGCCACGTGGACATGACGTGTAGCTCGTAGCCACGTAATGTGGTCCCGGACAGCGGGCAAGGGTGCGGGAGATTTTAGTCTCAATTTTTGAGTCTGCAGGCAGGTCCTCCAAGCTGTCCAAGGGCAGTTAACAGGTTTCTGCCCTACCCTCAGGCAGAGCACCTAACATAGACTTGGTCAGGGTACCTAACACATACCTGGTCTGTGTGGTCTGTGTTACGTTTCCTTGTGGAATCAAAAATGAAATAGTGAATGGGTGTGCTTTCAGAATTCGTTTAGCAAGTTCTACTAAGGAAATCAGGTGACCCATTCCCGGTGTCGGAATGAATACAATGTGATTATTAGTTTTGTTTTGATTCATTTTTTTATATGATTGTAGTTATGATTATGTTACAACTTTTGAGAGAATTGAAGATTGTAATTTGTAGTGTATGAAATGATGAAATTATTAAGTTGAAATATGTTTGAAGTTTCAATATATATACTCTATTCTAAAGTCTTTTAAGAGTTTGTTTAACAGTTGACCGTCATTTATGTCATATAGTCCCATGTAAATGACCATCAATTTTTTTCATCCCTCTCCTATGTGACAAAGGTGACGGTTTTATTTTTTGAAATCAGAAACCCTAAACAAAATGGACGGTTATTGGCTGAATTTTTACTCTTTGCTTATGCCACATCGGATCCACATCATGATCTTAGTCACGTTCCTACGTGGTGCAATGTGAGAGCTCTAAATGTTGCTACTTTATAAAATAAAGGATTCCTCGAATGAATGATTTTAAAGGTTATTTATCCACGTTGTTCGGTCTGATTTGATCCAAAATACTCCAAATTTGCATCGAAACTACTCCACACCTTGTTGAAATGTTCAAGAATAAAAAAAGGTGCGTACAATTCGAATAAAATACACACTAGTAGAAAAAGGTCAATTAGGAGACTTTTGGGTATGGTTGACGGTGGCCTAGCCTGGTGGGTAGTGAGTCTAATGACCTAAAAATTTGCAATAAAACGTGAGTCTTCTTAATCACGGATTAATTAGCCTCCCTTATAACGACTATATCTGTTATAAATTTGTAACGGATTAAGATAAACGGAAATTATAATACAGAGTATATGAAAATTACTACGAATAAATTATTTGTCTTTATCTATTCATATACGGAGTAAATAAATAGTACTGTACTTCATACTCCATATTTATTTGTTTCTTTATTATCTATTCATATACGGAGTAAATAAATAGTACTGTACTTCATACTCCATATTTATTTGTTACGGATATACGGAGTATTCATCACCGATCTGAATCTTGTACCACATTATTTCTTTATTGTTAATTGTTATGTCGTTTTACGTGCATGATCTATTATATTATTATATTATTGTATTGTGTAGTTGTGTTATTTTAATCGACATTACAATAATAATGGTGGATGAAAGGTGTAATATGATTTTTTTATTTTTTTTTATCGTGTACATCAAAACTAAGTCTTTTGTCGTAATTCACCACAAATAATATTTGGATTTGTTTACATTAAAATTTTTTGTTTTTACGACAGATATATCCGTCATATTAAAAAAATATTGTTCTTCCCTAAAAACAGTGTTTTATCTTTATTTAATTAAATAAGTAATATTGTAATAATTAATGTGTTTTAACAATGCGATAGTCTAATCGTGAAATGGACTAATGAGTATGAGTAAGCTATGACATATACTTAATGTTCGGGCGTATATCACATCTGCATTTTTATGATGTACTCGTATCACTTTAATCATTTTGTGTAAGCTATTGCCTAACAATCTTCACTAGTGTATCAACTTAATCTCGTTTAAAACAAACATATTCGTTTCACGAATTCATTGTTAAAACGGGGTGTATCATATAACGTCTCATGTTATTAGTAGAAATAATTTTTGCGTTACTCCCTAATCCCACAGATCGTTTAAATTAGGGGTTTGAATCTGAGACCCTAGATGATGGTCACAAGTTTTAATCAGTATGCTCCGATCCACGTACCCTTGCGAGCAACGGGTCAACTGGATCGGGTTCGGGTCTGGTCATTTTCGGGTTATAGAAATCGGGTTGGGCCGGGTCATTTCGGGTTCGAACCGTTTACGGGTTGCTATTTTCAACTTTTTTATTAGGTATATCGATTCGTATTTTTATAATAATAGTCGAGTCACTTTCGGATTACGGACTTACGGATTAACCTCGGATCTTCAGTTCGGATGTCGCGTCGGATTCAGGTTGAACTATTCGGATTTGATCAGTTTTACGATTTCTATATAAGAGTAGTTATATTTGGAGTGAAAATTGGGAAGATGACGGTAGTATGATGCCACAGGTGACGCACAAAGAGACTCTTGTACATAATCCAACGTAAATTAACTACTCTACTAACTCCGTAGTTGCTTCCTATTTTCCAACAGGTAACGCACAAAGTGGCACTGCCAAGTGCCAACGCACCCTAGATTCCTACGAGGGCTCGAACTTCACCTCTTAACTAATCGTATATGTTAATAGTCCTTCCATTCAACTCCAGTCTTCACTTATTTCTTTTTGGTCCATTCAAATCCACTTATCACCTTTCCTTTTTTGGCAATTATTATGACAAATTTGCCCTTACTATCTTACTTTATTTACACCATATACCACTACTATGACCCACATACTTCATTTTGGTCCACTACTATTAGGACAAGTATGGTGTATTGGTCCACACTCTTGTCCTTTTATTAATTTTTTGTTACTTTCTTAAAATTGGTGCAAAAATGAATAGTGACAATTGGTAATGAATGGAGGGAGTATCTTTTATAACCAGGGGCGTCTTAATAAATTTGGAGGTCCAGTTTGACTCTCGAGTTTGAGGCCCTAAGATTTGAACCCAAGATCTTTCAAGGAGATAAGTAGACTCAAACCACCACACTACAAGCCACATATGTAGATATTATCTCATAATTTTATATATAAAGTAACTATTCAGAAAGAGGATTACGAGACCTAATAAATTAGGAGCCCAGTTCCCTGCTCACCCTGAACCCCCTCTGAGCCGCCCCTGTTTATAACGGGTATATCTATTACTCTGTAAAATGTTACTCCCTCCGTCCATTATTTATCGCCCCACTTCATGAATATATGTGAGGAGTATTTTAATGGAGTGGGACGATAAATAGTGGACGGAGGAAGTATAAACTTATAACAAGTCAAATATTATTCACATACTCCATCCGTTCCAATGAATTGTTTGTCTATTCCATATTGGGACGTCTCAATGAATTGTTTGCCTTTCTATTTTAGGAATGTTTTTTATATGCAATTTGATCATTCTCATGAGTTTTGCTCTACATGTCACTCCCTCATTGGTTCAAACAATTCGTTGGAACGGAGGGAGTAGTTAGATAGATAAGACAAAATCAAATTGTATCAGAAATATCAAATATTTTGTCTTCATCTATCTACGTGAATAATACTCCATATTTGGCTAACTATAACAAGAATTAATTTGCGCTCAACTATAAGTTTATAACTACAGAATGTAAATGAAAATTTTCGTATCAAAACAATCTCGTAAATAATTTACGAGCAATGTTGAATACAATTTTGAGCTTGTATTTAAACATTTAAAATCTTCTAAATTTAGTACTCGTAATCCTATAAACTTAGAAATTGATCCCAAAATTAGACATACATATCGATGCAATTAATATATGTAACAAAAGTTTATTCTTTTTTATTCTCTTAAATAATTAATAATACTCTGTACTCGATAATTACATTTTTTTTATTGTTAATTTTCTCATTTAAGATAGATTTTTCTATCTTGGACCGTCTTGATGTTCTTATATTCTAAAACGGTTCATAAAAAAAGTTCTTTTGAAGTAAATCAATATTGACCGAATCTTCCTTATAAAACCGTCTTGTCCCAATTTGGGCTCGATCTGAAATCATGAAGCCCAAACATCCAAAGCCCAAAATAAATGAAACAAATCCGATTAACAAACCCAGATTGATTGATTGATAATCAATCGCATAACTCTGATTTTGTTTTCGCATTGGGAAAAGGGCGAAAGAAAGATATCGAAAACGCAGAATTACGAAGAGAGAGAAATCATGATTTACCGAAAATGGAGTCTGTTAACCACCACCGCCGCCATCACCGGCGGAATCATCACCGCGGTTGTCGCCGGAAACATCCTCGCCGTTAAGTTTCTCTTCCTTATCTCTTTGATTGATTCGCTCTTGATCTTGATTTGTTCGACTGATTGTGATTTCTGGTGTGTTTTCTTGCGTTTGATCGATCTGATTATCACGATTTTTGTTTGATTTGTGTTACTTGCGGTGTTCATTGTTCCTTCAATCATCGTAAATCGATTCGCGGTGTTCGTTTTGCCGTTGATTATCATGTTCGACTTGAAATCACGTTATTGTATCTCTATCTATTGTTGTTATTTGTTTGAATATGCGATTTTGTTCGTAATCGTCCTCGAATTGCTTAACGATGGCAGGATTTTCACGATTTTGTTTGATTTGTGTTTCTTGCGCTGTTCATTGCTCCTTCAATCATCGTAAATCGATTCGCGGTGTTCGTTTTGCCGTTGATTATCGTATCAACTTGAAATCATGTTATTGTATCCATCTATTGTTGTAATTTGTTTGAATATGCGATTTTGTTCGTAATCGTCTTCGAATTGCTTAACGATTTGCAGTAGGATTCGATATCATGATTTGCTTTGATTCGCAAATATCTCAGTAACTTGTACACAATTGCGGCATTAACACGGTCTAAGATGCTAGCGAGGTATGGTGCAGCGATGTCTAAGGGCTTATAGGTTAGGATGATAGAGCCTGTTAGGTTATGTTAATTGCAATCGATATATTCATGCTATCGACTCTTGATCAATGAAATGATTCGTCTTCCTTGTCTAAAATATGGAATCAAGAAACAGTTGGAATAGTGCTACAAATGCTCATATGAGACGGTTTGACAGAATGACAGGAAGATACTGTGAGACCTATTTTTATGATTAAGTAGTTACTTCTCAATTTTAATTTTGATTTTCTTTTTCTTAATTTTAATGGCTCTCATAGTACGGAGTACTTATTTTAAGATCGTCTTTCAGGGCAAAATATGGTAGGTATTTATGAATTTGAGGTGTAGTTGTTATAGCCAAGCCGTGAACTTTTTAGTTCAGAGGGTAGGTTTCATGGTTAGGGAAGTATGTGAGGCTATAGCTGGTATGTTATTTGGCAATAAGCTATCGAGTGAATCGTGGTGAGGTGACATGGTGTGTATTTTGTACTGAATTGTTGTGATCACAATCTGTGAGACCGTCTTAGGTGTGTGTATTACAATACACTTTTGATAGGTTTTCAAGTATTATGTGGAAGGATATGGGGTGAATTCAATTTATGCATTGACATTGAAGTGGGATGGGGGCGATGAGAGGACGGTTGTTGAGATGTCAATGCCTACTTTTGAACCCGCGTCCACACTTGTATCATCCAACCCCTTTCAATTGCAAGCTATGTTACTCTGACTCTTCTGGACATGGGTATGAAACTTGGACTCTTCATTTTAAACCAAAATATTCCGAATTTTCATATAAATAGTTGAGTCCGACACTTGGATACACACCCGTGTCAAATACTTCAAAACAAGTCCGAGCAACCATAGTCTTGTAAAACTGATGCATTACATTGTAACGGGAAATAATGTGCACCCAAACTTGCGTCGTCAGTCTAGTCATAATATGTTAAATGTATGCTAAATCCTACCATCATAGTACTATGTTATCGTGATTTCAGCTGCTTTGTTTAGAACCTAGTAATCTAACCATGGGATTTTCACGTTATTTGGTTTCGTTGGAGTCTACTATACCAAAGTGGTTGATAGTTAAATTGTTAGTTTGGCGTATTGATATTTATTTACTCTGCTATGTGCTTTTTTCTTTTCAAGACTTCAATGTGTTTTTAAGATGATGTTGAGTGCTAGGTTGTGCACAAAACAAAGCAAATATTAACGGGGGTTTGTATGACGTGTTTTCTGTTTTTTTCTGAGAACTTGCCCTGAACACCTGAACTCCTGAAGCAAAATCTGTTATCATAATGTTTCACAATCTTGAGCCGATATCAAAAATACGAGCCAAAAGTAGACTATCTTTGCATTATCAAGAGGTACCCCAGAAGCATAACGTCGTTATTTTCTCATCACATGCAGGATCCCTTTCTGAAGGGAGACCAGAAGAAAAAGATAGAAGCTTCATCCAAGTAGAAAAATGTTGGAAATTTTGATATCTGTTGAAGGTTTTGTGATGTCTCATTTCTGTTTGGAACATCGAAAGTTGTGATTTTGTTGTCGAATAAATCTTCCTGTTTCATTGTACGGAATTTGTTAGTCTTCCTTCATGCCTGCAAGGGCTGCAACTATCGTAAATAAGAGACGTTTTCTGAAATCAATTTCTGATGCTTGGGTCTTCATTGTACTATCGCTCTAAATTTAGTCCAAGACTTGGTTTTTAGTCGTGCTAGACTACTTATACCGGGTGGTTTGGATTTTGTGAATACATGCCTTTCTGTTCGCAGGTTACTGTCACTCGTTGGGCAGAGCTGTAGCCGTGTGATAGTTTGAATCGAGTTTGATTCACTCATTACGAGGTTTATACCGACTTCAGCTCAAATTTTCAGGTTTTGTGAGCTCAGAATTTCGGGAATTTGAATTGAGTCTTCTGTTATACTTATACCTCAAATATATCAGCTGGTTTAATTAAAACAAACTCAGTAATGTGATTATATCGCCGATACAACATATACTGGAAAATTCAACTAATTTACATAGTTACATAAAAAATAAAAAATAAATGGAAGGTAAATTATTTACTTTCCATCCTCTGAACAAACTGCAGCCATGCTGCATGGTGATGAAATAGTTTAACTTCAACATGTAATATGCAAAAATGAAAGAAAGAAAAAAGAAGACAGGTTTAACAAAATATCGGGACCGGAGCTGGTACTTCCGTGACTGCTCACGTATAACAGCTTAAGCCACTTCTTTTGGTCTCATTCCGAACCCATGTTTCACCTTCTCGACCCTGAACAACATCACATGCCATCGACTGAGTCAGATTAAGTATGTGAAAGATAACCATGACCTAATGCAAAAATAATGACCCGATACCAGAAAAGGGCTAACATGTTCATTCTGTATATATGTACTGTATTATTTTTGTGTGTAGAGCAGGAAAAAAGGATTAGAAAGCACATACGTTGGGGCGAGTTTGCCAAGATTAACAACCTCTTCACCGGTATCTTCATCAACAACTTTCCCGGTGATGTCAACAATGTAAGATCGATCCTTGGAAGCCGGTAGTCCTCTGCTCGAAAGCAATTCCAAGTCTCTCTGATGAAGTTCTCTCCCGTTTACAAACACGCCTGTATTACCAGCACCGCATTTCTCTGGCATTGGATACTTGAACTCTTTGATCAATGGCTGCACATGTCAAACAGTTCAGTTCATTTGACGGCCTTGGATCCTAGTATGCAGGTCGAGCAAAATAGAGCAACGAGATCAATGAGAAGACATCAATCGGAGGACTGTAAAACTTACCGGTACAATCCCTAGGCATGGCCCACCTATCGTACCCCAGAATCCAGCTCGGTAGTCATACCTAGCAAATCAGAAATTTAAGAAACCAAGTTTATCAAAATATCGATCTACCACTTCAGTTGAGTTCAGTTGAGGAGAAGAATTACCAGTATTGGCCGGGATATACTGGACCGGCCAGCTTTTCTGCCTTCTTGACCAATTTGTCGGGTATGACATTCCCATTAACAACGACATTCTTTTTAACAGTTTCACCAGTCGAGTTTGATCGGAAGCTCTTTTTAAGAATTCCAGCGAAGAACGAATCTCCTCTCTTGCCTTTCACCACCTGATCATCTTCCTGTGATTTATCAGAAGAAAGTTTCGACAGACTTCTGTTTGGATACTCATTCGACGATATTTCCATCTCAGTTGCTACTGACTCGTCAAAAGAATGTTCGCGCAGGGTGTTTTTGATCGTCATAACCCTCTGTGGCGACAGACGTTCGTCCTCAGAAGTTGCAGCGGAAACTGAGTGAATGCTATGTGTTTCCTCAGACTTTCTTGAGCTTAAACTATGACAAGTAGATGAGAAAGAAGGATCTCGATCCATTTCTTGAAAATCAAAACCCGAGTTGGAGTAATCTTCGGAGCAGTAACTAACGTTATCCCGCTTCAAATACTCAGGAGCGATCTCATTAACAACAGTGTCGACAGTCTCAGTTTCCGTTTGTTTCTCAGGTAAATCAACGGAAACAAGTTTCTCATCGACAATGGCAAAAGAGATCACGGAAGAGCATGCAGCACACGACATTTGCAACAAACCCGTTTTGGTAATCGCCTTTTTAGGCAGTTTTAGCAGTTCGAAGCAATTCGTACAAGTAACAAACGGAGCTCCACTTGCTATAGGAAGATATCGGTGTCCTTTGGCCTTACCTCGGAGCCCTCTTTGAGGGGGGCGAGGAGCAAGACCGTTTCTTTCAGGGTTCGGGTCACTTGACCACCTTTTATGTGATTTCGGCTCACAAGAATTCCCCAAAGGAGGCTTAGGATTTTGCCCTTGTGATCCAAAAACACCACGACGTTCACGGTGGTATGGAACTGGTACTGGCACTGGTACTGGTACTGGTGGTGGCTGAACTTGATGATGTTGGTCATAACATCTATAACATGAACAAGACAGGTGATGACCGTGACTCGGGTGTGACTCAAAGTGGTCTAGCTCGGGGTTTATGTAATGGTGGTGACCGTGACTCGGGAGGGTTTGGACCCTTTGTGGAGGCGGAGGTGGTCTCCTCGAGATTGGATGATCCTCATATCTAGGAGAAAAATTTGAGCCATGGATCGGGATGTGGTAGCCGTGAGTACCCATATCGGATCTATGATGCAACGGATATGGCTCGTGATATTGATCAAAGGGTACTTCACCGGGAAAATGCTGATTATTAGGAGCAAAACTTCGTCTAGGGACACGGTTAAATGTAGATGGATGCTCTCGAAAATAGTCATCGGACTCAGCATAAGTCTCACGGAAATTGTTGTTATTACCATTGTTGTTGACTCGACTCAACTGATCCTGCAACTCCTCCAACTTCCTCAATAACTCGTCTCTATCAGGTTCGACATCCTCGACTCTAGTACCTCTACCGACATCTCTTTTATAACTAGAATCTTGACCATAATTGAACGATGTTTGACCAACATAGTTTGAGTTTGAGCTCGAAGGCCTCATTTCTTCAAAATGGCTTCGTCTACTCCCAAACCGGTCTCTTTCCCTTATATCACTAGAACCACCCTCAAAAAACCGGTCAGATTTCCTGACGACATTGCCATTTTCGACATGGGTGTCCAATTTATAGGGCTTAGAGGTCGGAATCCCTTTTCCAATTTCATTTTCAACAATACTCAAATTTCCAATCTCGATCCCGTTGAATTCAGTTGAAGTATCACTAGTAATGCTACTCTCATAATCCTTTGATTTTCCTAACAATTTCATAGGTTTCTCAGAAACGGTACTGCCACCAACATTTCCCTCGTCTGGCCTTTCCGATGGTTTGCTAACTTCCAAATTTGCCTTCTTTTTTGCTGCAAATTCACACCCACCAAAAAAACAAGGGGAAAATTCAACTTCAAACATGGATACAGGATTTTGGGAGGTTCAGAGGTACGCAACCTTACATTTAACTACTTTATCTACTACATGTCTACATTACTCTTTTTTTTTTTATGCAAAAAAATCAAAAAAAAACATTGAAAGAAAGAGCATTTCGGTTCCATTACAGTCGTAAATCTGGTTTTTTGGGAGGTTCAGATGTACGCAGCCTTACATATAGCTACTTCACCTAACAAACTACTCAATTCTGTACAAAAAGATCGAATCTTTACTCTAAAAACCCAGATTTTTTGGGAAGTTCAGATGTAAGCAACCTTACCCTTAGATCTAGCTAATACATTGTTCATTTTTTTCAACAAAATATCAAATCTTCACTGAAAAATCAAAGAAAAGCATAGAAATGAGCAGCTATTCAAGTCCATCACAACCCAAAACCCAAAATTTTGAGAGGATCAGATGTATGCAAACTTACAATTCACTAAAAAGATCGAAACTTTAATAATATACTCCGTAAAATTAAAGAAAAACATAGAAAGGGGCAGCAATTCAGTTCCATCACAGCCAAAAACCCAGAATTTTGGGAAGATCAGATGTACGCGACCTTACCTTTCACTAAAAAGATCGAAACTTTAATACAAAATCAAAGAAAAACACAGAAATGAACAACAGTTCAGTTCCATCACAGCCCAAAACCCGTGATTTTGAGGGGATCAGATGTACACAACCTTACATTCATCTATTTTATCAACCCATTACTCATTTTTTGAGCAAAATGATCAAATCTTCAATACAAAATCAAAGAAAACCACAGAAATGAGCAGCAATTCAACTCCATCATAACCCAAAACCCGTGATTTCGAGAGGATCAGATGTACGCAACCTTACAGTTCACTAAAAAGATCGAAACTTTAACAATATAAAATCAAAGAAAAACATAGAAATGAGCAGCAATTCAACTCCATCACAACCCAAAACCCGAGATTTCGAGGGGATCAGATGTACGCAACCTTACCTTCAGCTATTTTACCCAACACATTACTCATTTTTTCAGTACAAAAATAAAATAAAAAAACACAGAAATGAGCAGTAATTCAGCTCCATCACAACCCAAAAACCCGAAATTTTGAGGGGATCAGATGTACGCAACCTTACCCTTAAGCTACAAGTTAATACATTCTTCATTATTTTAAACTAAACATCAAATTTCACAATAAAATCAATAAAAAAAAAACATTAAAAAAATGATTTTTTTTCATAGAATTTACCTCTGAGAAAAACACCACATCCACCACACTGATAAACAGAGTAATCAGGGAGCTCTGGAAGAAGTTTTTCACACTTTGGGCATCTTACTAATCTCACTTTTGAACTTTCCTCCATTGTTTTTTTCTTCCCCAAAATTTAATTTAATTTTGGTATTAATCTAAGTAATTATATTTGTACATGATCATATATATTCATATCTTGAAATTAATCAATATGGAAAGAAATACCCTTTATGATTAATTAATTGTTGATTAATTATGGAGAGAAATGATGTTGATTTGAGAGGGAAAATGTGAATGTGAAGTGTGAAGGCATGTGATTGAAGTTTTTTTGACCTCAACAAACAATTAAATTTGGGTTCAAACTGTAATTCAAAATTGAAGTTTACTAGTAGTACATGGGTTTTGAAAATTCTGATTAGGGACGAGATATATATTCGTCATATTGTTGTAATGAGTCAAATAATTAACTTTCTTTTTATTTTTTTTATTTGACTATTTAGATATAAAAAGATAAAAATATTGTTATTCATAATGTTTTGTCTTTATCTAATTAAATGGATATGTCTGTTTTAATAATATGACAGATAATCGGTTGCAAGGGAGATGACTCTTGTAGACTTGTTGGACTAATAATAGTGACAAAATTTTGAGAAAATTATGCAATACTTTCATGATAATATTTTAATGTTTTAATAAGAAATTAGAAATTGTTTAGTTAAGTAAAATAAAAATATTCCTCAAAAAAAAAAATTGGTAAAGTCTTGTATAGTCATTTTACAAAAATATTGTCGTGATATTAAAGTTTTATTTGTTGCGTCATTTCAGATAATGTATTTGAACAAATTTGTTTTTTTAGTCAGAAATTTGATATGTACTAATACGAATTAATTTATTTATCAAGAAAACTAATTAAAAAAACTTCAAGTTCGACTACGAAATAAAATAATTAGAACTCGTATTATTTTTATCGATTATCAATTTTTTACCTAATAAATTACTTATTCACTCTATATTATACGGACTATATAAATAAGGAATAATACATGTTTTCACGAAAAAACCGATATATCTATTTTAAATAAGATTTTTTTTGTTCTATTTTATGTAAGACAATCAGCAATGTGGATCTCCCGTCCCATTTTGTGTCCCATTCAGTGTCCCGCACCATACACGGGATGACACATCAACTACTTATGATAAATCTTGCATATTTTATTTATTCAATAGGCGACGTGTCATCCCGTGTATGGTGTGGCACACTGAGTGAGACACAAAAATGGGACAGGAAATTCGCTTTGGACAACCAGACAGTATAGAGTATAGAGTAGGTAATTAGTGGGTCGAACTTAAAAACGTAGTCCATACTCCATAATAGTACATGACCTACCCACCACCCCATCACCATCTGTATATTACCAATTTCGATTTTACAAATTGTTGTATAAAATAGTCCTATATAATAAAACTGCTTCGAAAAAAATAATAATCCAAAAATTAATTAATAAATTTACGTTATTAATATGATAATTGCCTTCTTTAAAATCGGGTTTATAATATTTGAGTTCATCTTATATTATAAGACGGTTTTATAAGAGAAATTCAGTTTCAATTTTGACCATGCAATATTCTCCAAATCCAACTAAGTATCCATATACCATTACTTTATTACAACTAAATAATGCTACTTTGTTTAATACTTTAATGCATAGTTATGGCTTATTACCCTTTTTTTTGGTTAATCAAATTTTAATAATTTTTATAATTTGCTAATTATTGCTTAGCCCTCTTCTATATAAAATCTAGCGAAGATGTTTATTAGCGTAACTGGTAAAGTGACGAGAGAATCAGGATTACAGTAACTCATATGATAAAAGCTCGCTCATTTACTCGAATCATGATGTTGAATTGTTGATGATTCAGTTTTCATCTGCGATTTTGTGCGCACTTTTCAAAAGAAAATATAGTAAAGTTATGAGGAAAATACTTACGAGAGTCATGACGGTAATTATATCGATTCTAAAGCGAAAAAATCTTGTAAAAATATTCACGTGAGACTTTTTGCATGATATGACTAACTATATGAGTGATTATGATTTTTGTTTACTTTATTTTTTTAATTTCTAGAGTAGTTTTTCAAACACACGAAATTTAAATAACTTACGCGACTAATTATATATTCCTAATGTATTTTTTACGGAGTATATAGTTTTGTACTTTGGATTTTATAGTTGTATTATTCAAGTGTGACAATTACTAAACTTTATTTGGTAGCTTTTCTAAAGAAATTTTGTGTTGTCCCTTTATATTTGGATTCTAGCTTAATAAAATTGAATTAAAAAAAGACATTACATTAATTCACATACAATTAAATCGTTTATTTAAGATATTAATAATATAGGAGAATTATTACTAGTTTGGTGGCTGCATTGCATGCCAGAGTGTCTTCATGTCGGTTTGATTTACATGTACGGCAAGTGGAATATTATACAAATGTTTAGATTGTTACTTGTATTAAATATTGAGTAGGTCACGGTCTCTCGTTAACTTTACTGAGAGAGTAAGTACAAATGGAAGTAACAGTGGTACCAAATAGGTACGATTAACATAAAAGAGTATACAAATATAAAGATGGTACGCTTGTTATAAAAACAGATACAAAACAAAATTGTCATTTAAGGGTACGAATATGACATAAAGTGGTACTGAAGAGTGGTCTTTCAATAAGTTATTGAGAGACCGTGTCTCCCAAGATTTTGTGTTAAATATTTTTCTTTTGGTTTTCGTTTTCACAAAACTCTTCGGGATATCTGTCATTCAGTTTCGGTCATTAATAACGTCCATTTTGCACAAGTTTCCGACGTTTAGCTGACGCGAATTTATCTTCTTCCAATACTAATAGTTCTCTTTTGTTGGTCCTAAATTTTTAAGAGGCCGCATCATACAATCTAAGGAAAACACCAGTCAATTTTTGATAAGTTTTATTCCGGGGTCCCAAACGTCAAAAAATCGTGTATTATTATCCATATTTTTCAGGTCGATTTTATCTCAAAATTACATGTCTCCAAATTCGCACAATAACATCTCCATACATTGCATGCAATGCGTTTTCTTCTATATATGCAATGTGTTTTTCTTTTTGTAATAGTATTCCCTCTGTCTCGGTCATAGAGCTATGTACAACTGAGGAACTTTAAATTCACGTGAATTTGTATTTCATGGGAATTGCCAGGTGGAAAATGACTTCATGCGAGAAGTTCTACCCACCGGGGGACTTGGTGAGTAATTCCCCAATTGTGGAGGAGTGACAATTCCCGGGAAATGGGCAACCAAACAACTCCCTGAAAATACATTTCCTGGAATTTTGCACTTTTTCGTAATTAGATGAGTAAACAAACGACCCCTAAATTATTGTCAGGTAATACTTGATTTAAACATTTTCAGTTTATTTTACAAACAAATGCGAGTAAAACACCAACAGTACAGTTCCCATTTCCTAAACCCTAATAAATCAATTTCGCCTCTCTTATCGTCGTCCTCCTTGAAAACAAAAACCAACAGTACAGCTCCGATTCTCCATTGCTAGTTGCTCGTTATCGCCCCCTTCTTACTTCCTCATCATTAAATGTTAATCACAGTAGGTGATGGATGCCGCCTCAGGATCGGGTTGGAATTTTTCCCCCTTTTTTCGAATTTATAAGGATGATTTATGGGCAGATTTTGATTCGGAATAAGGTACTATCTTAATGTTCTAAGATGATTCAATGACTGCGAAAATGATATTGAATCGTCGATTTCTGGTGTTTTATAACCCTAATTTCTTTAGTTTCACGATTTTGTTGAATTTGTAAAATTAGGGTTTTTGAAGATTTTGAGATGCTATTCATGAATTATGGGCAGATTTTGATTCGAATTCTGGTGTCTTAATGTTCTAAGCTGATTCAATGATTGCGTAAATGATACTGAATCGTCAATTGTAGGTGTTTCATAACCTAATTTCTTTAATTTCAATCGATTTGTTTAGGGTTTTTGAAAATTTTGGATGCTATTCATGAATTGGGTCTAGTTTATTGGTCGATTATCACTTAATTATTGTTTTTCGACTTCTTTTTTTTGATTCCCCTTGTGCTTTGCATTATGTCCCTGCCCCTAAATATTTCCTAATCTCTGCTACAATCGTACTTTAATAGTGAAACGTCTCTAAATGAATTAAAAAAATCGGATGTGTCCCATGTGTGACGGTGTCTGACACCACACGTTGGTGAGTTGTCGATGGTGTGTTACACAATATTGTTGAAAGTCAGCTGTTTGGTTAAATTTGTGATGCTCGCATTTCACATATCTGGTAACCCGGTTCTCATTTAATGTGATTTATTATTTATGTTATTTGGATAGGCAGTAGAGAAGAAGCCTTCTTTGACACCGAAGCTTGGCTAGAGTCTGATTGCAGCGTGAATGGAGGTAAAAATTTGGAACTACTTTGTTCAATTCTTTAAAATCCGTACAACAATGTTGTAATGTGTGCTTTCATCTACATAATAATTACTGTTTTGCTTTATCAAAGTTAATTAATTCGTTAATACTCCCTCTGTTCCAATGAATTGTTTGCCTATTCTATATTGGGACGTCTCAATGAATTGTTTGCCTTTCTATTTTTGGAATGCTTTTTATGTGTAATTTGACTCTTGGCTCCACATGTCACCTTCTTGTTGGATCTCTTCCCCTTGGTGCCAAAAGCAAAGGCAAACAATTTATTGGAACGGAGGGAGTATCAATTTAGTTGACATACCTATGCTATACGTCTTAACCAAGAGACTAACAAATGTTGGTGGTACGTTTGAAGCGTAGTTAACATATGACTCGATGAGCAATTCGTGTTAAACTACTTGGGACGGGTCAACTATCACTCACATGGACTGAATAGGTAGATTAAATCAAGTTATAGATCGCACACGCTCCTTAATTAACGGGGTGCACAAAATATACTTAGGGTGGTTGCAATGAGTTTCTGGGCACTTGAAGCAGCTTACGGTAACTTCAATGGAGTCATCCAAACTTCAACGGTTATTTTAGAGGAACCTCAGAAAACCATCCTATAAAGAGGTAATTGTCTTTATTTATTATTTATTTATGCTCATTTTAATATCACAAAAAAATAACTCATCTATTTCACTTGATTAATTATTTTGTCGACCTTATTCAACCATTTTCTAACTTGTTAGATTTTATTGCGCTATTCTGTACACAGTATTTTTTTTTTTTTTTCAGGTTTTAGTTGTGTATGATCAAATTTATCTATTTGATTCTTGTCAATATTTCTCCATTTGATGTGTGCTTTTTCAATCAGATTGAAATCCAGAAAACTGTTCAAATTACGAGAAATAAAGACGGCAAATCGAGTTACATTTTTTTACCATGGAATTCTTAGTGATCGGGAACTTAGGGTGGAATTAGACGGATTTGAGTATACAGTTCCAATTACAACCGAAGGCTGGTTGGTCATACATGCTTCGATGGTGCTTCTAGTATTATATTGAAGGACGGGATGACTAAAGCATCCTCCATATTATGGCATATTGGCGTGTAAAGGGATTTGGGTATTCGAAACAAAAGTGATTTATTCTGTGAGGTACCTTATTGTATCCATGTTGTTTGTTAGTGTTGTATAAATCTCATGGATATAGATTTGGATGAATCATTTTAAGTTTTATTGAAAGGCAAATAGTTGTCGAAAATACTGAGGAACCATTTTTTTAATTAAAAAAACACTATTTGCGGCGTCAGAAGTTGCATGAGGCCTCAATTTAAAAGAACTATTTGAGGCGTTTTGGGAAAAGATGCCGCAAATAGAATAAAAAGTAAGGCTCAAAAGAACTATTTGAGGTGTTTTTTGGAGTCGCAAATAGATTTTTTTCTACTATTGATTTAATCGAGACTAACCAACTTTAGAGTTTTTTAACAACCGTAAGTTATTTTATGTTATACGGATCTTATTTGGACGGCCAACTAAATATCTCATATTTTTGGAAAAATCTCCAAAATTGGCCGAATTTGAAGGTTATTATCCACGGTTTTTGAGTCGATTTTGTTCTCAAATTAAATGTCTCCAAATTCGCAAAATAAATATTTCATACATTTTAGAAATGTCTCGGTGTAACAGAAGGTACATATTGTTTGATAAGAACACATTTAAAAGACCTTTAACTATATTCCGAATAACGTCAAATTACGGCGAAATTTTCAGTATATATATACTCGAAAGTAAACTATTTTAGTGTTTTTTTAACAACCGATTGTCATTTTATGTTTTACGAATCCTATTTAAACAACTAGCTAAATATCTTATATTTTTGGAAAAATCACCAAAATTGGCCGAATTTGAAGGTTATTATCCACGGTTTTTGAGTTGATTTTACTCCGAAATTAAATGTCTCCAAATTCGCAAAATAAATATTCCATACATTATAGAAATGTCCCGGTGTAAAGGAAGGTAGGTACATATTGTTTGATATGAACATATTTAGAAGATCTTTAACTATATTCCGAATAACCTCGAATAACGACGAAATTTTTGATATATATATATTCGAAACTAAACTATTTTAGTGTTTTTTTAACAAACGATAGTCATTTTATGTTATACGAATCCTATTTAAACAACTAGCAAAATATCACATTTTTCAAAAAATCGTCAAAAACGGGCGAATTTGAAGGTTATTATCCACGTTTTTTGGGTCGATTTAGCCCCAAAATTATATGTCTCCAAATTCGCACAAAATACTCCATAGACTATAAAAATGACTCGGTGTAAATGAAGGTACATATTGTTTGATATGAACACATTTAGAAGAACTTTAACTATCTTCCGAATAACGTCAAATTACGGCGAAATTTTCGATATATATATATATATATATATATATATATATATATATATATATATATATATATATATATATATATATATATATATATATATATATATATATATATATATATATATATATATATATATATATATATATATATATATATATATATACTCGAAACTAAACTATTTTAGTGTTTTTTAACAACCGGTAGTCATTTTATGTTAAACGAATCCTATTTAAACAACTAGCAAAATATCTCACATTTTTCAAAAAATCGTCAAAAACGGACAAATTTGAAGGTCTACGTTTTTTGGGTCGATTTGGCCCCGAAATTAAATGTCCCCAAATTCGCACAATAAATACTTCATACATTGTAGAAATGTCTCAGTGTAAACGAAGGTACATATTGTTTGATATGAACACATTTAGAAGACCTTTAACTATCTTCCGAATAACGTCGAATTACGGCGAAATTTTCGATATATATATATATATAGATATATACTCAAAACTAAACTATTTTAGAGTTTTTTAAACAACTGATAGTCATTTTATGTTATACGAATCCTATTAAAACAACTAGCAAAATATCTCACTTTTTTTGAAAAATCGTCAAAAACGGGCGAATTAGAAGGTTATTATCCACGTTTTTTGGGTCGATTTTGCCCCGAAATTAAATGTCTCCAAATTCGCACAACACAAAAACTCATATGAGACGGTCTCACAATAAGTTTATTGTGAGACCTCTCATAAGGTGGGTAGTTATTTTTAATTGATTTTATTTTTATTTTTATTAGATAAGTTTTTAGTGTATTAGAAACATGTCTCACACTATCTTAACGTGAGACGGTCTTACAAGAGACGGATTGTTTAAAGGACCTTTAACTATCTTTCAAGTAACGTCGAATTACGGCGAAATTTTCGATATATATATACTCAAAACTAAACTATTTTAGTGTTTTTTTAACAATCGATAGTCATTTTATATTATAGGAGTCCTATTTAAACAAATAGCAAAATATCTCACATTTTTCGAAAAATCGTCAAAAACGGACGAATTTGAAGGTTATTATCCACGTTTTTGGGTTGATTTTGCTTCGAAATTAAATGTTTCCAAATTCGCACAATAAATACTCCATACATTATAGAATTGTCTCGGTGTAAACGAAGGTACATATTGTTTGATATGAACACATTTAGAAGACCTTTAACTATATTCCGAATAACGCCGAATTACGGCAAAAATTTAGATATATATATCTACTCGAAACTAAACTATTTTAGTTTTTTTTTTAACAACCGATAGTCATTTTATGTTATACGAATCCCATTAAAACAACTAGCAAAATATCTTACATTTTTCAAAAAATCGTCAAAAACGGACAAATTTGAAGGTTATTATCTACGAGTACATTTTTTGGGTCGATTTGGCCCCGAAATTAAATGTCCCCAAATTTGCACAATAAATACTCCATACATTGTAGAAATGTCTCAGTGTAAACGAAGGTACATATTGTTTGATATGAACACATTTAGAAGACTTTTAACTATATTCTTAGTAACGGCGAATTATGGCGAAATTTCTATATATACTTGAAACAAAACTATTTTAGTGTTTTTTTTACATCCGACAGTCATTTTATGTTACACGAATCCTATTTAAACAACTAGCAAAATATCTCACATTTTTCAAAAAATCGTCAAAAACGGATGAATTGGAAGGTTATTATCCACGTTTTTTGGGTCGATTTTGCTCCGAAATTAAATGTTTCTAAATTCGCACAACTAACATGATATAGCAACATATACAACTTTTTCGATGTACAAAGAAGTTTTGGTATTACCATTTCAGCTAAATAATGTGCTGAAGAGGCATATTCAAACCAGTCGATCACCTCGAGGAATTAATCGTACTAGATGCCTATGAAATAACCAATGACATGCATTCGAGCTGTACTGCTATAACGATAGTCCATTAACTGCATCTGTCGTTTACATGAAAGAAATAATATCAGGAAAATGTTGAACGAAGAAGAGAAAAATAATAGAACAAAAATGTTGAACGAAGAAATATCAGAGCCAGGTTTCAATGCTGGGACCTGTGGGTTATGGGCTCACCACGCTTCCGCTGCGCCACTCTGATTTATTCTTTTAAATTGTATGATTAATGTATATATATAGTACGGAGTATATAATTGCGTGAGATTCGGATTCCGGGTTGTTGTTGGGTCAATGAAATCTGATTTGCATATTGTTAGTTTGCTGGGATGGGATAATGTAAATGTGGAGAATATGAGAAACGATATGAATTGCATTATTTTGAATATAAATTATAGAGTAAGACGGTCATATATATATTCACGTCTATCATAGATTCATAGCGACGGGCCTTACGCCTCAAACAACCATTTATTTTGCTAAATACTCCGTACCTATTTATTATAATCGATACAAAATAATTGTTGTTGTGCAACGGTCTCCATCAACTAAAGCCTTCTAAACATTGTATTCCCTCCGTTCCAATGAATTGTTTGTCTTTTCTTTTGGCACCAAGGTTAAGAGAATCAATGAGGGAGTGACATGTAGAGCAAAACTCATGAGAATGATCAAATTGCATATAAAAAACATTCCTAAAATAGAAAGACAAACAATTAATTGAGACGCCCTAATATGAAATAGGCAAACAATTCATTGGGACGGAGGGAGTATTAATATAGAAAATGATGATTAAATTTCACAAAAACTGATGCAACTAATAATGACAATATTCAATACAGTATTAATTTATACAGAGTACTGTATTTTTTAATTTCTTAAAGAGAAAATATTTGGGACTGTATTCATTATTAAATACGAATATGAGTAAACTTTCACCTGTGTTTGGAAACTAACCTTTAAAGAAACATCACCAAATTTTGAACAAAAACAAATTTATGCAAACTCATCAACTCTAGCTATTAGTACAGTTAAGTTCACTCAAGTTTAGGCTCATTTATTTTCCAACTTGTTTGATTTTGTTGTGCTATTCTGTACACAATTTTTTCATGTTTTAGTTGTGTATGATCAAATTTATCTATTTGATTCTTGTCAATATTTCTCCATTTGATGTGTGCTTTTTCAATCAGATTGAAATCCAGAAAAAATGTTCAAATTACCAGAAATAAATGCGTCAAATCGAGCTACAGTTTACCATGGAATTCTTAGTGATCGGGAACTTAGGGTGCAAATTACGAGAAATAAAGACGGCAAATCGAGTTACATTTTAACATGGAATTCTTAGTGATCGGGAACTTAGGGTGGAATCTTGCTAGACGGATTTGAGTATACGGTTCCAATTACAACCGAAGGGTTTTTGGTCATACATGTTTCGGTGGTGTTTCGAGTATTATATTGAAGGACGGGATGACTAGAGCATCCTCCATATTATGGCATATTGGCGTGTAAAGGGATTTGGGTAATGGAAAAAAGTGATTTTTTTGTGAGGTACCTTGTTGTATCCATGTCGTTTGTTAGTGTTGTATAAATCTCATGGATATAGATTTGGATGAATCATATTAGGTTTTATTGAAAGGCAAATAGTTCTCAAAAATACTGAAGGTCCTATTTTTTATTTTAAAAAAACACTATTTGCGGCGTCAGGAGCAGTATAACGCCTCAATTAAAATAACTATTTGAGGCGTTTTAAGATAGGACGCCGCAAATGGAGTAAAAAGTAAGGCTCAAAAAAACGCCTCAAGTAGAGTAATTTTTGGAGCCGCAAATAGAGTAAAAAGTAAGGCTAAAAAAACGCCTCAAATAGAGTAACTTTTGGAACCGCAAATAGATTTTTTTTTCACTATTGATTTAATTGAGACCAACCTATTTTAGAGTTTTTTTAAAAACCGTAAATTATTTTATGTAATGTAGGTCCTATTTAGACAGTCAACTAAATATCTCATATTTTTGGAAAAATCTCCAAAATTGGCCGAATTTGAAGGTTATTATCCACGGTTTTTGGGTCGATTTTGCTCCGAAATTAAATGTCTCTAAATTTGCACAATAAATATTCCATACGTTGTAGAAATGTCTCGGTGTAACAGAGGGTATATATTGTTTGATAAGAACACATTTAAAAGACCTTTAACTATCTTCCGAGTAACGTCGAATTACGGTGAAATTTTTGATATATATACTCAAAACTAAACTATTTTAGTATTTTTTTATTAACAACAGTCATTTTATGTTATACGAGTCCTATTTAAACAACAAGCAAAATATCTCACATTTTTAAAAAAATCGTCAAAAACGGGCGAATTTGAAGGTTATTATACACGTTTTTTGGGTCGATTTGGCCCCGAAATTAAATATTTTCAGATTCGCACAATAAATACTCCATACATTATAGAAATGTCTCGCTGTAAACGAAGGTACATATTGTTTGATATGAACACATTTAAAAGACCCTTAACTATTTTCCGAATAACGTCGAATTACGGCAAAATTTTCTATATATATATATACTCGAAACTAAACTATTTTACTCTTTTTTTAACAACCGATAGTCATTTTATATTGTACGAGTCCTATTTAAACAACTAGCAAAATATCTCACATTTTTCGAAAAATCGTCAAAAACGGGCGAATTTGAAGGTTATTATCCACGTTTTTGGGTCGATTTTGCTCCGAAATTAAATGTTTCCAAATTCGCACAATAAATACTTTATACATTATAGAAATGTCTTGGTGTAAACGAAGGTACATATTGTTTGATAGGAACACATTTAGAAGACCTTTAACTATATTCCCAATAACGTTGAATTACGGTGAAATTTTCGATATATATATATATATATACTCGAAAGTAAACTATTTTAATGTTTTTTTTAACAATCGATAGTCATTTTATGTTATACGAATCCTATTTAAACAACTAGCAAAATATCTCACAATTTTCAAAAAATCGTCAAAAACGGGTGAATTTGAAGGTTATTATCCACGTTTTTTGAGCCGATTTTGCTCCAAAATTAAATGTTTCCAAATTCGCACAATAAATACTCCATACATTATAGAAATGTTTCGGTGTAAACGAAGATACATATTGTTTGATATGAACACATTTAGAAGACCTTTAACTATATTCCGAATAACGTCAAATTACGGCTAAATATTCGATTTATATATACTCGAAACTAAACTATTTTAGTGTTTTTTAACAACCCATAGTCATTTTATGTTATACGGATCCTATTTAAACAACTAGCAAAATATCTCACATTTTTCGAAAAATCGTCAAAAATGGGCGAATTTGAAGGTTATTATCCACGTTTTTTGGGTCGATTTTGCTCCGAAATTAAATGTTTCCAAATTCGCACAAAGAATACTCCATACATTATAGAAATGTCTCAGTGTAAACGAAGGTACATATTGTTTGATATGAACACATTTAGA
Source organism: Agrostemma githago (assembly GCA_958450325.1). Classification (NCBI taxonomy): domain Eukaryota; kingdom Viridiplantae; phylum Streptophyta; class Magnoliopsida; order Caryophyllales; family Caryophyllaceae; genus Agrostemma; species Agrostemma githago. The sequence continues at coordinate 79,277,509 of OY288241.1, read as the reverse complement.
AGACCTTTAACTATCTTCCGAGTAACGTCGAATTACGGCAAAATTTTTGATATATATATACTCGTAACTAAACTATTTTATTGTTTTTTTAACAACCTATAGTCATTTTATATTATATGAGTTCTATTTAAACAACTAGCAAAATATCTCACATTTTTCGAAAAATCGTCAAAAATAGGCGAATTCGAAGGTTATTATCTACGTTTTTTGGGTCGATTTGGCCCCGAAATTAAATGTCTCCAAATTTGCATAATAAATACTCTATACATTGTAGAAATGTCTCGGTGTAACAGAAGGTATATATTGTTTGACTTAAACTTTTTTAAAAGACTTTTAACTATCTTATTAGTAACGTCGGATTATTGTGAAATTTTTGATATTTATACTCGAAACTAAATATTTTAGAATTTTTTTTGACAAACGTTATTTATGTTATACGTGTTCTATTTTGATAAATCGTGAAGCGACCCATGACACATGGTATAAAAATTGTGGGAAGATAAATCAATAAGTTATCCGACCTTTTAAAACAGCTTAAATTGATGCGTAATATACAAATTTTTCTTATATACGGGGTGTCGAAATAAAAATGTCCGCTAAAAGTATTATTCGAGTTATATAAAATGCCCCCATAAAATTAATCATGTATTGTTGCTCCTTATAACCAAAAAAATCAAGTATTGGTCGGCAATCTATTAGTCGTGTAGAAGCTAATCGTACTTGTTTTGGGTTGAAATCGAACAAGTTACATCTTGACGCGACCAATAACTACTAGAAAATAAATAATTTCGGGCTCCTAAAATTTTTGGCATGGAAACAAATAGAGGGGAAGCACATAAAATAATCATTTGCGGCGGTTTCAAGAGCCACAAATAGTACAAATAGAGGACTATTTGTGGCATTTTTTAGAAGAACGCCTCAAATAATCACTTTATTTGCGACATTTTTTTTCAGAAAACGCCTCAAATAAGCAGTTTATTCGCGGCATTATTTAGATGTGCGCCGCAAATAGTGTATTTGCAGCGTTTTTTAGTGTACAACGCCGCAAATAGTTTTTTTTTTAAATTACAAAAAAAAAAGTTTTGGTCAATTGTAACATTTGTATTGTCAATAAAACCTAATACGGTACTACATGTTAAGTAAATACTCATAATGTAACATGCATTTTAACGTACGGAACATCTTCTAAATAAAACGTCCTATAAAATTAGTAGTTTCAATAGGTTAACTACTACGTACAACAACAATTGAAGTAAATAGTCCACTTGTCACGCACCTCAGTGAACTAATCTTCGGTATAGTTGTAGGGTTCCTTTTTGAATTAGATCCAAACCTAATAATAACACAGGATCTAATCTTCTGTAGTTGTTTACATCTGCTTAGCTGGAACAAAGAGGAATGAGGACCAAATTAGTCGATATATAAAGAGTAGTCGATAATAACTAGTGTAAACAACTGAAATGATAAAAGAATTGGAACCTTGTTTTTAAAAGAAATCGGGTACACAGTTGAACGATAATACTGATAATACTGAAGAAATTCAAACGGAAACATTCTGATTATCAAAATTTTTGAATAATTTAGTATCTTGAATGATCAGTATGCCGAATTGATCCTATTTATTTCATTACAAAGCATATTCTTTAGGAAGTTAGTGTTGGGATGGGAGAATGATGGACCGACCTGCAATCAAAAACACGTGAATTGTGAAGCTGAGGATGAGTATTTGGATCAACCAAGAGCTCAAATAGTGGGAGCAATATGTATTATCGATGATGTTCTGGAATGAGGTAACGATTCCCATATGCTTTTGTAGATAATTTTACAGCCTCGGCAGCTACATATATAAAAGAGATGAAGACGGTCATTTATAATGAACGAAACTAAAAAGATAACATGAAAAGAATTAGGAACAGCAAGAAACTCAAAAATTACCTAAATTAACCACACGGCAGTTTCGCTGTATATCTGATCAATTCACTTTGCTTCTTCCCACATATCAAGAGATTTTATACTCTGCCATCTGTAAGAACAAATCATTATGATTTCTGAAACAATACGACACTAATTATGCAATGAGCCCATGGCTAGGTAGGTGCAATCAAGTATTAATCGAATCATATGTCTCACACATTGCATTGCAAAACCCGTTAATTTAATCGCTGTATGCTTCATAGACTACACGGTAAATTCTGAGGAAAGTGTTAATCTGGGATAAACCTAGTTTTTTTCAAGAACTCGATCAATCAATCAATCAATCTAAAGTAGTAAAAGTAAGATGAATGTCTCCCGTCAGGGTAAATCAACTAAAAATTTTGACCATTGGTAAATCGTGATATCGTCAATATCGATAGAATTAATAATCCTAACACGCGATAATGATTTCCTGTTTCCCCCAAATTAAATCAAAATCAGATTTTCTCCCATCTGGGTAAATCAACACATACCCAGATTTTTAAGTCAAGCATAATAAATCCAAAACAGAAATGTTCTCAGCATATTCAAAACCCTAACACGCGCGCATAATCAAATTAAAAATTTCGACCATTCGTAAATCATGATATTGTCGATATAATTAATAAACCCTAACACGCCGATAATAATTTCCCCTTTTCCCCAAATTAAATCAAAATCATGCGAATCTTGATGAATCAATCGTAGTACTTTGTATTGTTTGTTACCCGAAATTCAAAATCAAAAAAATTGAATTTACCAGAATCAAATCAAATAAAATTACCAGAATCAAAACATATCATCACCTGATTCAGAATCGAAACGATCAAATCCCAGCATAAAATCACTCGAAAACCACAATCACGGTAATCAACTAAATCAATTAACCAAATTACAGTAAAATGGAGTGATAGCAAAGCAGTGAATCATACAAACTCTAAATCGTTCACAAACCCTAAATCGATTAAATTGAAAGTTAAATTGCAAAGATAAGTATTGATTAATCAAAAAATTGAAAGGAAAAAATACCTTCACAAACCCTAAGATCATTCGAAAACCACAATCACAGTAATTAATTAAATCAATTAACCAAAATACAGTGAAATCGAGTGATGGCAAAGCAGTGAATCATACAAACCCTAAATCAATTAATTAAAAATTTGAAAGTTAAATTGCAAAGAGAAAATAATGATTAATTAAAAAATTGAAAGAAAAAATACCTTCACAAACCCTAAATCGATTAATTAAAATACAGAAACTAACGCCTTACGAACCCTAAATCGATTTGGGGAAAATATGAGAGTGAGGCTGAATAGATTGGGATCGGTTTTTTTAAATGAAACCGGTTCCAAACTGAGTATTTTAATAGTGACCCGAGTTTGACCCAGTATTTTTCAGATCGGTTTTTTTAATAGAAGAACCGATTCCATTTCTTTTGGAGTCAATCTTATGTGATTAACGGAATCACTTGTTTTTACAACCGAGTCTTTTGAATAGTTTCGGTATGAAACGATACATTACCTGGTAAGATCTCTCACACAGTTCAAATCAGTACCGACCTTATTTGGTTAACTTAAAACAACTTCTTACTGCTGATTTAAGTGCTCCAGACTACTCTTATAGTACTCCGGAGTACTAATTACTCTGATTATCTGGTTAAGTTAAAACTTTATACTGTTGATTTTAGTACTCGAGAATACTCTTTTAATACTCACTATTCTGAAATGGTGTTTATTTATTTATTTTTTTACAAATTTGTATTCAATTCAATTTGATATCGTTTGTAGATGCCGTATGATTTATTATTAATAATGAAATTGATCTTCACTTATTAAAAAAAAAAAACTCTTATTATCTGGTTAAGTTAAAACAACTTCTTACCGTTGATTTAAGTGTTCATCGATACTTCTTTTAATTGATTAATAAATCGTACAAACATGTCATTACATCATTATAATTTGAAGTTCCAAACATAAATAATCAAACAAAGCACTTAATCTTCTTCATCTTATGATCTTATTAATAGACTTAATCTTCTTAACAACACTCCCTTCACCTCTTTTACTACTATTACTCCTCCTAAGGAAGAAATCCCCCATTGGCCCCATACACCCACCACCACCACCAAACCCCGGCGACACGCTCCTCGTTGTTGTTGTCGTCGTTGCTCCATGTCCATGTTGATACATTTTGAACCTCTTAGACGATCCCAAGACCGATGGTTGATGCTTCATTAGATGTCGCTCGATCAAATGACTTAGTGAAGCGAGCTCATACGAGTCGTATAATGGACTCCCACAATCCCATACTTTCATATTATAAGTACTCTGATCACGATCACGATCACTCTCGTCGATTACATAATTCACATTATTATTATTATTATTTCTCCTAATTCTCGACATTTTTTTGAGATATTTTTCGAGTTTTTTTGTTGAAAAAATGAAGAAATGTATAGTATGGTGTAGTTATATGATCATATGAGATTATGAATCATGTGATATGTATTATTATTGTATGATGAGAGAACACCAAGACATAAGTTTGTCTTGTATGTCTCATGCACAACTAAGAGTGGATGATTTCTTCAAATTTATAGAGTAGTTTCAGAGTTTTTAAGTTTATCGTGTGGTTGAAATTCAATATCAACATACGCATAATAATAGAATAATATTATAAAATGACGATATTTTATTTTATACTACAAGTGTAAAAATAATTAGAAAAAAATCCAAAATTTGAAATAATTTTTTGAATTTGAGACGGTTTAAGTAACATGGATGGGTGATAATGCAAAATGTGCAAAGATGCTAATAAATCAAAGTATTATTTATTTAGTTACAGAAAAAAAAAAACAGATCTAAGATAAGTTTGTGATTATATTACCAATTTAGGTGATTTAGTACCAAATTTTGTAAGATTAAGACTTTAATTAATAAATTATGATACGTTTACGATTCGTAGTACATGGTTAGATGGTATATGTCTCATTTTGGGAACTTATCACATGTGATGCCTTTTCATTTTTGACCTATTACTACTTAAATTATATATTACGTCAAGATGGACCGTATCTTCTTAGTTTTTGTGTACGTTAATATCGTGAAATTTTCAGATTTATATACACAATATCGTTGTTCTAAACTCTGGGATATTGAAAACGGTTTATATTGTGTGTATTTTGTCCAATGTTCAGGTTAAAACAAACTAAAAGAGTAGTTATTTACGTGTAAATAACTTTTAAAGTTAACTCGAAAGAAAAAAAAAATGATGATTATTCTGCTACTAGTATAAGTTGGTAATACTCTACTCGTATATTATTTAAAATATTAAATACAATAAATTGAAGTTATTTTGAAGCAATTTAAAATCTTTATACGCGATTTGGACTTTATAACTACGATAATTATACTTCACTCATTTTAGTTTAATTTTCTTTAAAATAGGTTAACGGTCTGAATCATCTCCCTAGTGATACGTGCTACCTCAACTTGTCTCTAGAGTCTAAACGTATTCTAAAAGTTAAAATTGATGAACGTGTTACCGTTTTTATGATCCTACCCATTTTAAAATTGGGCTAAATATGACTGAAATCCTAATAACAAAAATGGGCTCAAATAAGCCCAAGGGCTAAAAATTCATATATCATGTTAAACCAACTTTTAGGCCCATTCTTCAAGTAATCAAACCAATAAATCACATATTTCAAATTCTGTACATGACAGTTTCATGAGCAAGGCGATTCCAATAATAATAATAACACAAAAACTTGTATGAGACCATTTATGAAAAATAAAATCTAAGAAGAATATTATGTTTTGATTTTGATTTTATAAAACCAATCATACCATAAATCATACTTCGTAAATAAGAAATAAATGGATAAATAAATTTGTCCCGTCTATGAAGTATACTTTAGAACTTGTCGATGAGACTTAAATAAATTTCTTCATTTGTTTTATGACATTGTACACACCCATTTAATAAATACTCGTACTACGTAGATAGATAAATCAATATATAAATTAGGGGTTATATTTAACCATTTAATATTTTCTTAATATGATATTAATTTAACTTAAAAACTGATGACTGAATTACACATAAATCAATACAATTAATACATATATTAAATATTTAGTTTTTTATATACAGTATATCTCTAAGGCTTTATTTATCATTTCTCAATAAATAAATAAATAAATAAAAACAAACTATAGATGGTCTTAAATCATTAAGATTAATTCATTATAAATTATACTCTTAGAACACTTGAATTACATTCAACTAATTTTAAACACTTAGAATATTACAATTACATCACGTATGTAAAATATAAGAAATTATATCTTACATAAAAACATTAATTAATTAATTAATTACATTTTCCAAATTCACTCAAATTAAAATGCATTACTATAAAAACTCTTAACAACATTACTACAAACAATTTGCAACACCATCTTATTACTCCCCCCAACAAAACGCGGCGTTTTGAACTGACTAACAGCCGCACCCATACTCAAATAATGCACCAAGATCTTATTAAACGTCCCCTTCCTCAAAACCCGAAGCTCAAGCGGTCCAATGGTCCGAACCTTACGTGACCCGACATAACCCGGGTCAACAAACCCCCGGTCCAACGCATTACAACATTCTTGCAACACGTTCTCGTCCGCCTCACCACTTAGTTCTAAGAAAATGACGTAGTGGCCCGGGTCGTGGGTTAAGTCGATATGGCTCGTGAAGTCGATGAGGTCGAGTTTTTCTGAGATTAGTAGCTTGCTTGCTTCTTCTACCGCGATTTGGAGGTCTTTTTCCGTGTTCTTGTCGATGTTGATGCTTAACATTAGGTTTTGTCGACAGACGAATTTGAGTTCGGGGGTTTTGTTGTGGAAGGAGATTACTTTGACTCGGTCTCCTAGTCGATACCTGTATAACCCTGTCCGGCATAATAAATTTGAATGGAGCACATGAGTATGAATCAGGTTGAATATGGTCAAATTATACTTTATTTCAGAAGTGAAATTAATGTCGAAATATGAATCAAAATAGATTTTAACGACTTTTTTTGTATAATTTATTAAGTTGAAAATGTAAATTTTTTAATATAATATCTTATACGACATCAATCGTGCTATTGTATTCACTAATTAACATATTTATAGTTGATGAATTATTCATATTAAGTTATTTTAATCGATCAACATTTTATTATTAAATGATATATTGCGTATAAGTTTTTTAAATATGAATCAAAATAGATTCATTTTATTATTAAATGATATATTGCTAAAGTCAGATTAATGTCAAAATATGAATCAAAATAGATTCTAATTACTTTTTTGTATGACTTTTCAAGTCGATTTTTTTTAAATATAATACTACGTATCATATACGATATTAATTCAATTACTCGGTATTATTCACTAATTAACATACTTATAGTTGATGAATTATACTATATATTAAATTATTTTAATCATCATTTTATTATTAAATGACATATTACGTATAAGTTACTCGTATATAAATTTGAAATTTTAATTAATGTACGTAATTAAAACATAAATTTTACGAAAAATATATTTCTAACTACCGTAACTTTACGAACCTACTACGTCGTAATTTTTTTTTATAATATCAATGATTTATTTTTGACTCAACAGATCGACTTAGTGGTTATTTCAGGTTCGGTCAAACGGACCGTTGATTAAAAAACACGGGTTATGACATGGGAAAGAACGGATAGGATCGAAATTTGACGGGTCAAAGTAGTAGAGTAATTAACAAGAACAACTAGCATTAAACAATATTTATATAAAGTTATTAGAACACTAAGATACTAGTAAGATTTTGTTCATGAGGGAGTTGGTTTAGACTCTTTAATTAATTAATTAATCAAGTGTGATTAATTAAGATTAACTGACACATTAACCAACCCATAAAACTTGGATTTATCTACATTATGGATGCAAACTCACGCCTACCAAAAAGGGCAAAAAAAAACAAAATAAAGACACAGGTCAATACAAACAGCTAAGCAAGTGATTAACTAAACAAATGTTATTAGTACAACAAGTTGTAAAAATTGATTAAGATAGTGATTAGTGAGCTAATTAACAACCAAAACCACCCCTCGCCACGCTATAAAACGTTGTTATCGACTTATAGTAGTGATTAGTGACTAATCTTCCACGATTCCACTAATTGGATCGATTAGGTATCTGAACAGTAGTTTTCAAGTTTGACCCAACAGATTGGTAGGGCAACTGGAAAAATGGTTAGTGATTAGTGACCTAATTAACAACCGAAACCCCCCTCGCCTCGCTATAAAACGTTGTTATCGACTTATAGTAGTGATTAGTGACTAATCTTCCACGATTCCACTAATTGGATCGATTAGGTATCTGAACAGTAGTTTTCAAGTTTGACCCAACAGATTGGTAGGGCAACAGGAAAAATGGTTAGTGATTAGTGACCTAATTAACAACCGAAACCCCCCTCGCCTCGCTATAAAACGTTGTTATCGACTTATAGTAGTGATTAGTGACTAATCTTCCACGATTCCACTAATTGGATCGATTAGGTATCTGAACAGTAGTTTTCAAGTTTGACCCAACAGATTGGTAGGGCAACGGGAAAAATGGTTAGTGATTAGTGAGCTAATTAACAACCGAAACCCCCCTCGCCTCGCTATAAAATGTCGTTATCGACTTTTAGTGATTAGTGACTAATCTTCCACAATTCCACTAATTGGGTCGATTAGGTATTCTGAATAGTAGTTTTCAGGTTTGACCCAACAGATTGGTGGGTAACTGGGAAAATGGTTACGGGTTAGAAAAATCGTTTTATAGGGTGTATTATTGGAGTATTGGAGTATTGGCTTGTAAGATGAGTGCCCTTTATGTGTAGGGACATAACAAATTAAGTCCCACTTCAATGCAATACGACTAAATGACTAAAGACATATCCCTTTCCACAAGGGCATTATTGCATCGCTCTAAATTTAGCATTATTGTTGTTGTTGTTTCTTTTTCAAAAAGGACAAAAAAAAAAAAAAAAATGTAGAATTTGTCGTCTCAATCATTTATTTATTTTTTATATTAGTAAAGAAATATACCTGCAAAGTTTGTGACAATGATCTCGTATTCTTCACCGATCTTGACTTCGGTCAACCCAACCGGCTTCGGCTCAAACGACCCTCCATTCAAACTGTCACTCAACGGGATAAACTCGAAATACCCGATATTAGGAAGCACGGCGAAAGTGGCGGATTCGGGGGGCGATCTCGGGTTGACATTAGCCGCGATCCAACCCTCGGACGCACCATAATCGGCGCATACGAGAGGTAACCACCCGGCATACCGTCTCAATTGTTTCAAATACGGCTCCATCGACCCCGTCATTATCCCGTAAACATACTTAGCGTTCGGGAAAAGCTCGGGAATCAACCCGTACCACTTGCTCAACCCGGTACAAATCCCTTGAACCGTGTCGGCCAATTTAGGGTTAGGGGTAAGGGTCCGGGACATAGCGGCCCGGATATTCGGGTCGGTGACCCGTTCGTTGAGGGTACCGGTCCGGATATCCGAGCACAAGTCTTGCCAAACGAGCTCGAAGGTTTGAAATGCTTGGACTAAGCTATGAGCAAAGGTTGAGCTCACAAATTGGACTTCTTCATAGTGAAGTAGCCCACATAAGAGGTGACAATACAAAGATTGGTGAAAGTCCGACCCGAATATGACCTCGTCCGGGCTACAACTTTGGGATTGGATCGTCTTCATTCTGGCCCGGAACTGTGGGTGGCGGAACACGTTTGTGGTCGCGGTCCCCGCTGATAGACCGCCTTCGGTTTTGAAGTGTTTGCTGCTGTAAATGAAATTTAATGCTTTTCCGTTGCCAATCGGAAACTCTCTGAATGAAGAAGGAAAAACAGTCAATCTTTTTTTTGTTCAACGAAGAGCGCACTTAGTCGCATTACAATATAGGGAAAGAGGATTCGAACCTGAGACTTATTGTCCCAGAGCACCTAGCCTTAATCACTAGGCTAAGACATCTTCGGTAGGAAAAACAGTCACTCTTAGTTTCCTAATTTGTCCATGACTCGACTAGACACACTCAGACACAATGATTATTTCACAATCGACAACAACCCAATTCAAGTCGTTTATGTATGTATTTTTCATTTATTACATGTGCGAGACGGTCTCACAACAGACTAATCTAATCTGGTTAAATCTGAACCAGTAAAAAGATAAAAGTAGCAGCCCAACTAAATTGTGCAAATATTCGACAATGACAGCATCAAATACTTTTTTTTTGCCTAGGAATTTTTGGCAATCAAATTTCTTACAAATAGATTCCATATCTAACTGTTTAGATCGTAAATTATATGGAGTAGTATGCAACCGTTGTATTGTGCGACAGAGGTAAAAAAAAGTACCCAGCTGATCATTTTCGGTAAAAAATACGACTAAAAATAAGAATTTACCTGTTCCTATAAGCGAAGGAAGTCTGATAAATTTGCATCGTGTTCTCGAATAGTTCATCATTGAATGGCAAAAACTTCGGCTTTCCTTGAGTCGTTCCCGAGCTGCACATTTTCAATCAAACCACCCCTTAGAATACAAATTCATACACAGAAATTACACAAATTAAATATCTGACACAATTTAAATCTAGATATGAATATCAACCGTCGTTACTTTATGAACTAAACAAAAATATGCATCATTTGACAGTATTATGACAGGATTTAAACTCAGATCATGAGTATCATCCCTAATGACTTTACCAGTCACTCTGTTGACGAAATTTTTCAGTATTATGACAGGATTTGAACTCAGGTGATGAGTATCATCTCTAATGACTTTACCAGCTAAACTATAGACATAATTTGCGAGTAATAATAGGGTAATTTAATTTTTTTACCTAAGGGAAATATTGGGAAGAGGTTTTCCGGTTAAAATAGGGGAATTATCGCCATCCATGATTCGTTCCATGTAATGTTCCAAATCCTTGTGTGTTACAAGAGGAACACATTGCCTAAATGTCTCGACATCGGTCCCTCCATCGACACCTAACCCTTGTAAATACTCCACCCCTGCGTTTTCTTCTAGAATCTTCTTCAAGGTGTCGCGTTGTACTTGCTCTGCGTTCTTGGTTAGTTCCTCGAATTCTTTGATCACTTTCGTGGTGTCGAATTTTTCCATCTTTTCCAACAACATTTTCACTCAACTTGATTCAACCTTCTAACACCTTCTAACAAAACCCTATATATACACACAAATATGATTAGAAACACTTGCTGGACAGGACTGGACTGAACTGAAATGAAGTGAACAGACGGACAAAAACTGACTGATTGGACTGAACTGAAATGAAAATGTCAGACGGTACTAGAAAACATATCTAGGAGACAAAAAAACACAAAATACTTGTTCAATTTTGTCCTTTAGAAATGATTAAAAAGGAGCAAAAAAAGGTCATTAAACAGGGAATAAATTAAAAGTGGAGTCCCATGAAATTATGAAAAATTAGGAATTAATCAATAATGTTTTATACACTAATTATAATAACAATAGCTGTCTTTTTAACTATTTGTTAAAAGTATTAGTCAAGAAGTCAGCCGTTCTGGACTCAGTTCTAGAAAAAATTTGTTGCAGATGGAAAGTCCTACGAAAGCGGAATTTCACGAAATAATTTCCTAACATCAATCCAAAAATACCAGCATAATATAATTCTTTACCAAGATTATATATTGAGTATTAATTAACACTAAAATAAATTGTCATATTTAATTATTTATGAATTAAATCTTGCAAATAACCTTTTTTTTTTTTAAAAAAAAAAGAGTTATTATTATCCAATTTTATTCCAAAAAAAAAATTATAACTTCGTGTTTTCCTGAATCAAAGATAAATAAATGAGGAGGGATTCATGATTTATTTCATTTTCAAAAAATAAATTAAATTTTTTTTTTCAACGAAGAGCACACCTATTGTTAGGATATCTTCATTTTAACCCTGAGCTAGACATAAATTATAACTTTGTGTTTTTCTAAATCGAAGGTAAATAAATGAATATATTTCGCAATAAATAAATAAAAGAAAAATTCATGATTTATTTCATTTTCAAAAATTAAATTAGATTTTTTTTTTTCAACGAAGAGTACACCTATTGGTTAGGATAGGTTCATTTTAACCACAGAACTAAGACATCGACAATAGATTAGAATCTTCTTATTGAAATTTAGTAAAACTAGAATCTAAATAGAGCATATTTTCACATGATCAAAACTTTTGAACTACCCACATCAAAGATTTTATGCTTAAAATCACCTAGAATCAAACAAACTGAATATACAGTACCATGACAACCTTTATTATTACATACAAAAAAAAACCAATTTGTGTATTTTAATTTACATACTTAACACCAATAATATACGGTCTCACACTATAAAACAATCCCGTCTCCGAAGAATTAGTATATACTAGTAATAATAAAATAATAAAATATACAAAAACCCATTTAATTACCTGAGGAAAAATCTTGAGAAAAAATTGCAAGAAAAACAGAGGATTTATTTATTAAATTAATTAAGTTGAGTTGAGTTTTTGATGGGAGTGAAAAATGAGAGGAAGAGAGGAGAAGAAGAAGTCATATATATGTATAAAGAATGATGTAAGTGAGAGTTTAAGGATGGAAGATTCGTGGGGGTATCGACTGTGTTATTTATAAGAGGATTTTTTTTGGTTTGAGTAGACGTGTTTTGAATATTATGGACTACAACGACGACAAATACGTTTGGCAAACGACGGTAGCAGAATTGTAATAACGGTTATCATTAGCAGAATATGGTTAACAGATTGTAGTATCAAGTTTGACTGTTATTTTTTTTTTTGTCAATGAAGCGCGCACTTAGTCGCACTATAGTCCACGGTACCTAGTCCTAACACTAGGCCAAGATATCTTCGGTAAGTTTGACTGTTTTAATATGCTGATATTAGCCGTATATACAAAAACAGTAGATTCTGGTCAATAAGCAACCAGAATATGTCGTTTACGAAGTAATAAACACATGAAACTAGTAATTTATGTCGGGATTTGTTAATTTTCATTCAGTATATGTTGTTTACTAAACAGTGTTCATCTGTCGTAAATCTTACAACAGATCAAATATGAGTAATATATATCAAATCATTTGAAAATTTGTCGAGAAATATTGTATCATGTGGTAGTATTTGATCTATTTTAGGCAAGATTGTAGATAAAGATGTGACTTGTAGTAGGAAGTGGAAAGTAAGTGCTTGTGTTTCTGGTAGTATTGACTCTTTATGATTTTTGGTGAGTGAGTTAGTGACCACCGTCCACAGTCCACTCTAACACTTACCATACTCGCTTTTGTAGACCCCAAATTTGGTCTAGCGGTTCAACTTTCGTCTCGTTCATTTATTTGTCGTCTTTGATTAAAATATCTCTCATAATTAATATAAATAAATAAAATAAATAAATGAATAAAATGGCCTGGAGGGAGTAGTTATTATCGATCTTTCTAGTAGTGCTATTGGTTCATACGAGGTCAAGGTAATAAATTTACTCGACCTATAACTGACTCGACTTGAATAATCTGACTAGCTAGATACTTGAGCTGAATCCCTGAGGTTTGAGTTGAGCAGACTTAATCGAACTGATGACCTGAATGTAATAAAAGAAGGGTGCAAATAACAAACTCAAAACGATCTAAACCTAAAATAATTACTTGCGTTTTGCGAGGAAGGGCATACAGAAGCAACATTTTTCCTATTTTAGATGACATTCCTGAATTTGCTTGTAATTTTGATTATAGAAGCTGAACTTTTGTTCCACGTCATTGTAAACCATGTCGCTCATGAGTCAGATCAACGCGTGCTATGTCACTTTATGTTGGGAAGCGCGTTTGGGAGCATCATGGTCTGGAAAACGTCGAAGCTGTTATTTCTGATGATTTATATGCAATTATCTAAGCCTAACTTTTTGGGTTGTTTCAAAAAAAAAATGATCAGCCCCGATCCAAATTTGACCTGATTCGAAATGACTCGACCTTCGATTGACCTGTTTGCTAGGCTGTACTGTATTTTATATGGTTAATAATTAATGCATAAATTTAAGAACCGTTAGATCATATAATTAGAATGCAATCTGAGGTGTCGTCTCGATCAGTCGATATAAACTCTCCATTTTCCTTAAAAAAATACATTCTTTCGTACAAGCAACTTTTGCAGTAGTGGTTCGTTCCATCCCTACGGATTATTCACTTGCTAGTTGTAACGATAAGTGGAATAATGTGATTTACACTCTGTATCACACGTACAACATGTAGTAGGAGTATGTGATAATGTAACGTTTGTTATATCTAACAAAAATAACCGCCAAGTGCATGTCTCGTTGGATTCATATTTTACGGTTTACTTGAACTAGTGAGTATGAATGTATGATCACCTTAATTAACGTTGTCCCGTACGTAATCCTTTGTATAGACGTTGAGGCGGACAGACACTAAGGTGAAATATACCTGATAATATGCCTAATGTCCCTGCTGCAATATGATGAGAGGCTATTTCTCCCCACTTCGTTGCACGAAAAAAAAAAATAATGTCGTCCCATTTAAGTAATGTATTTTATGGTACTAGTACCGAAGTATTTTATTTTTTTTCCCGATAAAACATGTACTTAATTAGTCGCATTATAATAAGGCAGAAGAAATTGAACTCAGAATTTGTTGTATGGGAACCTTCGTCTTAACCAGTTGTCAACGTAACTCGGTATTTACTTGTTTGTCCACGTTGAAGTTTTTTACCTTTCTAACTACTACTAATATTGATTCCAACATTACTCGCACTCTAAATAAATAAACCTGTTAATTTTTCAAACTACTTCAAATTTATCGTTTTGTTGACTCCGTCATCGGTGATCAGTATGAAATATTAATATTAATAGAATCTCAACCATCGATTTTTATTCCAATAGATAATATGTGAATTCATGAACATGTGCAAGTCTCTTATTGGAAGCACTTTGTTTTACGCAATTCACAACCTAGACACATATACATAACACTTGCAACTTTAGCTAACAGAGCGGCGGATTGGCTGGTGAGAGCAGAGGCAAGTCTCGACTTAACTATTATCGACAGAATCCACCGATGGAATTACCGTCTATCTTGAGAGAAGACATTCTTGGAGTTTCTCTTCCCCGTCTTATAGCTTATAGTTTCTTAGTATTCGGAGTTCACCCCTCGTTTGCACCAAAAAAAAGAAAAAACCGTCTTAGTCATTTATTCATTATTTTAATACTCCCTCTGTATCTATATGTTTGTCCACTTTGTTTAATATATGTGAGGAGTATTATATTGAAAATGGACGAATATATAGATACGGAGGGAGCATTATTTATAACAAATATTTTAATAAAATGTAAATTAATGACCGAAACAGACTTATTACTTGCTATATGAGTATAATTCAGTGTGGCGAGAAAGTCTACGTCTTTAAACTACTTTAATTTATGAATGAAGGGAAAAATGGGGATGAACTTTTAAGTTGTAATTAACCTGAACTTGAAGAGTTGAACTCAAGATAGTTTAATGGTTCATCCATCAATTCAATTTATGTGTAGTGTAGACACCCACATTTTGACCGCCAGATGTCTATAGTAGTTCCCGCCAAACATCTGATCTGATGATCGGACGCAAACATGACTTAATACACTCGATTTTCGAACTCGGAATCAATAGTAGTTGGCACGAGCATTTAGCGGAGTAAAAATCTCACAAAACAGACCTCAAATTCAGGCCCACTGGGTCGTTTCTAGTCAAATAAGACTAATTTGGGTCAAAACCGACACCAAGGGCAAAACCGTCTTCTAGATGTCCACATGTAGTTAGTTAGTTAGTTACGGACTTACAGCTGCTTTCTTTCTAAAGGGTTGGTGACTTGGTGATACGATCGACTTATCTTTGGGAAGGTTTTAACTAAGGGTTAGGTCAGGTCGAGTCAGATCATATCGAACCTTGGCTACAGAACCTAAACTGGCCTATAGGAGTGGCCAGGCTGAGTTGTTACTATCGACTGATGATCAACCTAAATCCAACCTAATATGATGAGTACCATGTTTATTTTCTTTTGTAGGTCGGGGACGGGTTGTCATTATAGTACTAGTATATGTACAGAGTCCCGTTATTTACTTACGTTTTGTTTCGATACAAACACTAGTACTACTTGGTGGTCAACTTTTCTTTTGGAAGGTTTTGACCTCAGAGTCGGGCCGAGCCCTGTTTCAGTTCTGTTCAGCTCCAGGAGACTCATTTTGTCTCGACATTTCAACTCAATTCAGTTAAGTTCAGTTCACCTATTTCAATCCAAAAGAATATGATATAAGAAGCCGAAATTAGTAAGATAACATAGAAGTAATATGTAGTGGACCATTATTATTAATGAATTGAATTGAAGAAGACACAAGATGGTGTGGAAACAGGTGGGTAATGCGGCTAATGTCGACCCATTCACTTCTCTTAATTAGCCTAACAAAAGTTTTATTACTATAAAATATATCATGGACCAACCTATCTAGATATCTATATGTATCAAATTTTTTTCTTGATAGCAATTAAAGTGTTACGACTTTCTCTTGAATGTCAAGTTTCATCAAATTAAATCAAATAAAGGGAGTGTTGCCCTACCCCCTCCTTTAATTTTAATATATATCACCCCATACACATACACCAATCATCATTATACAATGTGTTACACATATTACTTTGCTTTTAATCTTACTTTTTTTTTAATGAAAATTAATAATATATCATAAATTACATGAATTTCTTTGGTTATGTGACTTATATATATATATCAGTCAATTTGTTTAAGATAGAAGTAAATGTGAATGCGACAGGTGTCAACTAACTTTAACCCGCATGCAGTCGCTGCCTTTGGTGCGTTATGGGTAAACCCTCAAGTACACGCAATAGTCTGCAAACCACGCACACCATGTAAGCATGTAAGTCACCCTTAGGACGACAGACTCGAAGTCTAGAAAACATAACTTCAAGCAATACAACTCTCACAAGATCGCTCTTGCATGGACTTAGAACCTGAGATCTGACTACAAGTTTAACCAATAAGCCACACCCTTACGAGCAATGTCAACTAACTTTGTTGACGAAGTCATGAGGTCAGATGTTATATTTATGACCTTAGTTTGAATCTCGTTAACAAAATAGATTTTATTTGTACCATTTTCAAGAAAAAAAAGGTATAACTACACGTTAATTGTGGAGTAAAAATACTTCCTCCGTTCCAATAAATTGTTTGCCTTTTCTTTTGACACCAAGGTCAAGGGAACCAATGAGGGGTGACATGGAGAGCAAAACTCATGAAAATGATCAAATTGCATATAAAAAACATTCCTAAAATAGAAAGGCAAATAATTCATTGAGACGTCCCAATATGGAATAGGCAAACAATCCATTGGGACGGAGGGAGTACTTGTTTGTTCAAATAGCTTACAAATTTTAGGAAGGAAGGAAGAAAGAAAGAAACCGGGTGGGTTACCAAATTGTCGGAAAGTGACATAAATTGATATGAAATCGTCTTATTTACGAAAATTCGTAGGTAAAATATTTATGGAGTACGTACAATAATACTATAAGAGTGATTGTATTTTGTGACTTTGAATCTAGGCACACAAAATGGCGTAAAAACAAAGGACATGAGTTAATGAAAGACAAAGAGTACGTACGAAATGTCGAAATGCTCTTTCCCTTGTCAATTTCATTCCCTCGTCCAATATTGAAGGTCACTCAAACATCACTACATCAGTTAATAACCAGATAAACAAGAAAAATTACATGAAATTATTTTATGGGATATTTTATGGGAATAATACTAACTATGTGTGCGCTTTTTAAAATAATTCAAACTATACTAATTTCATTTTAATATGAACTACGCATTCATTAATCTCGCTTTGTTATGTATGAAATTATGACTTGCTATTACGCATTCATTAATCTCGCTTTGTTATGTATGAAATTATGACTTGCTATTGCAGATCGTACTGACTTGTTGTAACTTTCTAGGATTTTATTAGGTCCGTTGCAGTCATCGTGAAAGCCAAAATAACAATAAAATCATTTTTTTTTTCATAGCTTCTATAAGACTAAATGAAAAAAAATGGAAGATGAATTTTCAGAAATTTTAATTTTTTTTTTCAATGGCCGAAAATGAACACGAAATGTGAATCAGAATAAAAAGAGTTAGAGAAAGATTTGAATAAAGAAGGTTCAACAGGTAGTCGGTCACTCATAACAAAGCGAGGCTAATGAAGACATAGTTCGTATTAAAATGAGATTACGTATAGTTTGTATTAATTTAAGAAGCACACGCATAGTTGGTATTATTCCCATGAAATAACCCTTATTTTATTTATTTTGTTTCAATTTTTGAAAAAAAAAACTATCAATCAACGTGATTGAAACGGTTGCATTATTTAATCACCACTACTACAAATAAGATTAAAGAGGATGGTTGGATAAGGAACCGTCCAAGAAGGTCAAACCATCCTATTTAATTGCAGAACCGTCCTATTAAATTGTTTACAAATAGGACGATTGAAGACATAACCGTCCTATTACTTTGTTTACAAATAGAACGGTTATTCTACTGAACCGTCCTTTGTTATCAATTAAATAGGACGATTTGACCTTCTTGGAACCACGCTATTTGATTTAATAGGACGTCGACCTAAAGGACGGTTCCTTATCCAACCATCCTCTTTAATCTTATTTGTAGTAGTGCACCAAATGTCATGTGTCGTTATGTTAAAAGAAACGTATAAGACGGTCTTTTATCAATGTAAGTGTGACCGTGTGAGATCTCTCACGTACGAGATAATTAGGGTAACATTCTTAACCTTAAAAGTTTTTTTTTTTTATTTCAATTTTTGAAAAAAAAATCTATTAATCAGCGTAATTAAAACCGGTTGCATTATTTATTTAGTTAGTTTCTGGTGAGACGGTCTCACACTATACAGTTATTGTGAGATCTCTCACATTGAAGTAATTTATTACGGAGTATTTTAGTACGTACTTCATAACTTCTCATGTGAGAGGTCTCACAATAATCGTAGCGTGAGACCGTCTCACATGGAAATTTATGTTATTTAATTATCAAACGTCGTGCGTCGTTACGTTACTAACTGAGAAAAAAAAACTCATACAAGACTATTTTTTATCAATGTAAGTTACCGTGTGAGATCTATCACCTACGAGATAATTAATTAGGGTAACGTTTTAACATTAAAACTAGTTATACTACAAAATGTCACATTCAACTTTTACTATTTTAGACTAAACTTGAATAATCACTTTTACTATATATTGAATTGAAACAACAAACAAGACGACATCATGCAAATATGCAAGAGTGGGTATCCTGAGAGACGGTCTCTCATTAACTTTACTGAGAGACTAAGTACAAAGGGAAGTAACAGTGATACCAAATCTAATAGAAGCGTAGGTACGATTAACATAAAATAGTATACAAATATGAAGAGGGTACACTTGTTATAAAAAACAGGTACAAAATAAAATTGTCATTTAAGGGTACAAATATGATATAGAGTGGTACTGAAGAGTGATCTCTCAGTAAATTATTGAGAGATCGTCTCTTCATTCCAAGATTTTGTTGATATATATGCAATAAGATAATAAAGGCCATTCCATGATCATGATCGATAATATGATACTTTAGGCTAAATGGTCAGTCCATTATTATTATGCGCACGTATAACGTATTACTGTATTACTAGTGTCAACTCTCCATACACTTGTTGCTCGGGTCCGGGTCACGTCAACCGAACCCTAAATTGGTCTGTGTGGATGGTCAGACTGGATCGCATAGTCCTGTGTATAAACTTTTTATATTTATTGAGTAATACAATCTCACACCGTATAAATAATCTCTTTATTATAATAATTCGTCACCTGTTTATCAATAATAAATGAAGTTGTTTTTCACATAAACAAACCGTCTTCTTAGATAAATCATATCAACCAAAACTTCACAAATTATACTATAAAACCGTTGTACCGTGCAACAGACCTTAAAACTAAACATTTATGGTAAAAAGTTACCACTTTACGTTATTTACTGATCACTTTAAGTGAAATGGTGACCACATTTCGATATGAAAAAGTGGTAACTATTTATCTGAAAGTGGTAACTAATTAACCTAAAATGGTTACTTAATTACTTTTTACAATAAAATGCAAATAATTACTATTGTTGCGTGATACAACGGTTGTAGACAATAATTACTCCCAAAACTTTATTACATCCTCTCACTAGAATGTCCATGGAATCTATTAGGTCTCACACGTGAAACCGTCAGATACTATAATTTTGATAAAACTTTTAATTTATATTGACCGGCCAGGTTAGGTTTCATTTGGCAAATTGTAGTGTGGAATGTGTATGATGAGTGTATGGATCGGGTATTAGGTGAAGTAGTGTGACGGATCCATTACATCCACGTAAAATGGATAAGCTCCACTTTGGGAAAGTCGGGTAGTGCAATTCGGATATTTAGAGAAAATAATGATTGTCTATTGTCATCGTTCACTTCTTTTACAAAAACTTGTATGAGACCGTCTCACGATAAGAGGTCTCACGATAAAGTTACCCTGAGACGGTCTCACAGGAGAGTTACTGCTTCTTTTCTACTTGATATATCAGGTAATTCTCGTGTAAAATCATCTTTATAAAGTGTGTGCCCAAAATTGATTATCATCGCATATTATCCAAAATCAATTGCTATTCGAATTCAAAAAAAAAATCGATTGTTATTTTGGTAGTACTCCCTCCGTTCCGGTCAATTGTTTGCCTATTCCATTTTAAGCTGTCTCATTCATTTGTTTGCCTTTCTATTTTAGGAAAGTTTTTTATATGTAAAATGATACTCCACGTCACTTTTGCTCCACATGTCGCCCATTTATTGGATCTCTCCCCGGCCCCCTACTTGGTCTTTGTGCCAAAATCAAAGGCAAACAATTGATCGGGACGGAGGGAGTATTTGAATCCCTTTATCTCTAAAAATCAATTACTTGATTAAACCGGTTCGATTAGAAGCGGTTAATTAAGACTATTTGCCAACACGTTTATAGCAAGAATCCAACTAATTTTGATCAAAATTTAAATAATTAAAAATAAAATTTGATCAAAATTTTGAATAAATCTTACTCCCACCGATTTTTTTTTATCTTCTCTGTTTACTTATTTGGCTGAAACACTCTTTCTTCCCTATTTTTATTTTGGACCATCAATATGTGGTCTAGAATTACCCTTACATTTCTCTCTCATCCTTTGTTAAAAATCGGAGGGAGAACAAATTATTAAGAAAAAACATATCATCATTTTTTTTCGAAAACAGACACGATATTAATTAAATGGGTAGGTGTTAATCATTTACTTTAATACTTTGTTAATATGGTACATTAACTTGAAAATTGACGACTAAATTACACATAAATCAATACAATTAATATTTTATTAAGAATTTAATTCCTATAAAATCGTATTTATCATTTTCCTAATTAAATAACGGCATATTGGAACGGGGAAAAGAAGACATAGACGGGACTTGGCACGTACCACGTTTCTTATGTGACCAAATTTTATGGACATTAAACGATTGTCATATAGCACAAAAGTAGTGATCATACAACATATTTAGTCCTACATTCATGTCGTTTTGATGGTAGTGTCCATTTCATGCACTCCTACGATATAGGCCACCTCTTACTTATCAACTAACGGTGTAGGACTAAGCCACCACTAGTAGAACTACAAAAATCAACTTCTTATCAACCATATATAAATATATATCCTCGAAGACGGTTTTACGATAATTGTATTGTAATATCTCTCGGGTTCTCACATGAAAGATGATAAATATAAATAGTAAGAGATCCCAGTATCTCACGATACAATTATCCGGAGACTGATTCTGGTCAAAAAAACAGATTTACTGGCCCTAAAAAAGGGTCAGATCTGCAGAACGGGTCAAGTTTTGATGGGTCTACTTATCAACCATAGATAACCGTATGTGATGGGACCAAAACTTTGCAATAATTGAGAGTGCATATGTAAACATTTTTTTTTGTTTTATTTGGATGACGAGGAAATCGGCATGTAGCCGTTATTGTTAATCCGGCCAACAGACATACATCTACAGTCTACAGTCTACACTTTGAAGACAACCATAATCTCTTCTCATTTGAGTATTTGATTGGTTAGAAACACTATAGAGTGAGACACGAATCTCTTTTTATCTTTGATGGTTTTCATTTCTATTGAGATATTTCTCGTATTATGATATCGTTTTCAGAGATTCAAAGTGAAAGTGAACATTATCGTGAAAGTTTTAAGCAGTACTCGTAGTAATTTAGTGTTGACTCGTCAACGTTTGTAGGATGATTATAGTCCTTAATAATAATGTGTTATATGAAATAAATTGCAAAGTGAAACATCTCATATTGATTGAAAATATCATATTTATGAGCTTTGCGTAAAACGATTTGAATTACTACTCATATCAACAAAGTGCACTTTCTTTTCTGGTCATCCATTAAAAAAAAAAGCGTGTTTGGCTGGGAGTAGTCTAACACGCTGGGAGTAGTCTAAGGATGGGTGAACTCCTGATAATGTTTCCGGGGTGAGTAGTCTAAGGATGGGTGAACTCCTGAGAATGTTTCCGGGGTACGCATGAATGAGAACAAAATGCGCTGAAAAGGGCTCGTGTTGATCTGTGAGACCAGTACAAAGTCTGGCGAACTATCACGACTAACATTCCTGATCCTAGTTAGAGCCCTATAATTTGTGTTTTTCCCTTCTAATAAACTTTATGGTCAAAGTACTTGTGATTAATGTATGTAATCTTCACATAAATCTTGCTCTTCGATCAAATTCACTTTTGTTTTTTTTGCTTGCGTGAGTCTTAAGACTACTCTACTACTTGATTAAGGTTGGAAAGGTTAGTTCTTAATATATTTATTTATTATGGCGACATTAGATTTCCTACGTGATTCATGTGAAACAAGGTTTATTAGTATTATAATGTCATAATTATGGCTCTCAAGTTATCCTAACGATTTTTCTAACGTGATCCATCGAGCCGATATTAATGTACTTGTTAATTAAAGTAAGATTCACCGTAATCATATTGTCTAAGTATGATAAATATGGGTTAATATTTAAATTTTTCTCGAAATAATATTTTGTAATTAACAATTTAACATATTAACTTGTTCCCGTCATCCAGTGGACAGTGGACAGTGGACACATTTTTAAAAAAATCGATAATAGTATGATTAAATGACATTATAATTAAGTTATTTCTTACCTTTTATTTAGAAAACATAAATATATTTAATACGGAGTAGTTAATTTGATTCAATTGTCATCAAATAATAATCTTTCAGAATGAGTCGGGGTGTTCTAGTTGATTAAAATATACGGAGTACAGTAAAAGAAAGAATACATTAACTCAGAGATTATATAATGTAAAAGTTTGAGGACAACTAATATACAGAGTATTTTACATCTGAATTGTGACATACAAGGATTCATAATGTTTAATGTTTACTCCCTCCGTCCCAATGAATTGTTTGCCTATTCCATATTGGGACGTCTCAATCAATTGTTTGCCTTTCTATTTTAGGAATGCGTTTTATATGTAATTTGACCCTTGGGCTCCACATGTCACGTTCTAATTGGATCTCTTCCCCTTGGTGCCAAAACCAAAGGCAAACAATTCATTGGAACGGAGGGAGTATCTTGCTTAAAATAAACGTAACACGAATTTGTAATTATTATTATATACTCCGTACAATTTAAACTTGTTTAACAAATTGGTATTCCATATATATCAAACGCTATCACAAAATAAATCAATTGTTTTTGACAAATTATTGGTATCAAACAAAATTGTACAAACACTCATTTTCAGATAACGATAACATTAATTTTACTTCGTACATTTTTACTATACTACATCAAATTTTAAAGGTGTCAAAGGACTAATTATTAACTAAATTAGGGCTCGTTTGGTTCACCATGGGAAGATAGAGTTACCGGGAACTTAAATTCACGTGAATTTGTATTTCATGGGAATTAGAAAAATATTGTTTGGTTGCCATGTGGGAAATAACTTCATGCGGGAAGTTCTACACACCAAGGGGGGCTTGGTGAGTAACTTCCCCCATTATGGAGGAAGTGGCAATTCCCGGGAAGTGGGCAACCAAACAGCTTCACAATTTATCAATTCATGGGAAGTTCCACTTCTCATGATTTAAGAGGGCAACCAAACGACCACTTAATTAAAACACCAATCAATTCAAAATCAATCCTAGATATTATTCCCTAATAATTGTAATTATTCATAATTAGATTTTAATTTATGGACCCTAATCATGTTACTAACTTCCACTAATTAATCTCTCGTGTAACGAATAAACCATCAAATTATTATAACAGATCAAATATTACCTTATCTAAATGGTTAAACACAAGTTTTTGTTTGTGACGAAGTCATCTATCATTTTTTTATGACGGTTCAAATACTATCCATTTATATAGAAACAAATAATATTTGATCCATTAAACAAAGTGACGTATAGCTCGATCACATGGGAGACTAGGTGATGATTAATTACTTCAACGTTACTCCGTATAACATTAAGATGGAGATTTCCGTCCGTTTCATTAACTTCCACTTCCAAAGAGTAGCGAATTTGGCAGACAGTAAAACAGTAAGAGTGTAAGACAGTAAAAGTTGGTTGTCCGGTCGAAGTCGACATATAATAACAAAAAAAAAACATAACAAGACAGCTAGTAGTACATTGGTTATCTATATAGACTACTAGTATAAATTTAACACACAATCATAAATCATTTGGTAGTTTGAGTACTACGTTAATTTTTTTTAAGATTTTTACTCTTCTTGAAAATCGTGTGTGTTAAAAACAATTACACCTCTCATCAAATTTTATCAAATCTTATCCTTATATTAACCTTGACTAATTTCGGAAATATAGATCGCATCATATCAAGTTTGTATCTGAACTGAGCTGAGCACGAGCTTGCTCTTGCTCGACTAGGGCTCGTTGAGTAAAACTCGACGTTACCCAGGCTTGAAGAAATTGAGCTTACGAGCTAAAATGTAAATTTTTGAGCTGAGTTCGAGCCTAACTCGACCTTATATATAATACTCCCTCCGATTTTTTATTATCTTCCCTTTTGGTTTTGCGGAAGAAAATAAGGGTGTAGGAATGTGTGGTTCAAAATAAAAGAAGAAGAGAGAGAAATGTAAGGGTGATTCTAGACCACATGTTGATGGCCCAAAATAGAAATAGGGAAGAAAGGGTGTTTCAGCTAAATAAGGAAATAGGGAAGATAGATAAAAATCGGAGGGAGTAACCATTAAAATTTACGTTTTTTTCATTGATGAGTTTTACTTCGTAATAACTTAGGATCCAAAAACATACTACAATATACAAAACATATTTAGGCAAATCAACGAGAACATTTTCCATCATGATTTTAGGAACAACGCCAGACTCGATCTCATAGAATTTAATTCCCGGTCTCAACCCATGATCAATATGAGCTCGAAGCTTCCTTCGTAACTCCCGGAACTTCTTCGTAATGGCTCCCTTCCACGCCTCATTTCATAGAGAACCTGACAGTGGCTCTATTTCATTATATTCCATCCATATCCCAATTCCAAGCATTTAATATCCCTTTTGTGTCATCGACATAAGAGATGTCGTTTCTAGTCTATCTCTTTCTATTTCTATATATGGAAAGTTAAAAAATCATCATATAATAATCCAGAAATTGCAATACAAAAGAAAAAGGGAGGTTTGTGATGATTTTTCAATCTTTTCTACTAGGTAATCTAGTATCCTTATGCATGAAGATAATCAATTCGGTCGTTGTGGTCGGACTTTATTATGGATTTCTGACCACATTGTCTTCACTTGTGGTCATGAACATTTTCCATCAACGAGAACATTTTCCATCATGATTTGAGTGTGAGTGGGTAAGCAAAAGAGAGATTTTCGTCGTTTATGGATCACTCGAATAAACGCAGTAATTCGCGAAAATGAGGTATGCTATAATTATAGTAAATTTATACACATTAATAATCGGATCGAGAACTTAAAATTCACAAATCGCCATGGACTACGGGCCAAAGCCTAAAAGTAACCCAATATTCGAATCCAACAATTGTATGGGCCTTGATTTGCTCTTGATATGGACTATGTATCGGATAGGTAGGCCCACTTTACCGCTTCGTTACACCAACCAAATGACGGTATTTATCATTTCCCAATTATTTTATACATATGACACATACCCTTTTTTTCCAACTTTTTTTTTTCAATTAGTTCAGTTTAGTCCAATTCAATCCCTTCAGTTCAGTTCAGCCACAGGATGTTCATTTTGTCTTACCTATTTCAGTTCAGTTGAGCCACAGGATGTTCATTTTGTCTTACCTATTTCAGTTAAGTTAAGTTAAGTTAAGTTCAATTCAGCAGCATATTTCAGGTCAAAAGAACAAAGCTTTTAGAAATCGTACAGTAACATTTTCTAAATCCCAACATTTTAAGAGCTCCCGTAAATTATTGGATATGAGCTAGTCGAAACATCACTTATGTATAAATTAGCATGTAGTATTATGTTGACGGTTTCACAAGAAATTTATTCTTTTGTGAAGAAGATAATGTGTTGTCAGTTGCCATAAAAGATACTGTAGGAGGTTATATACTTATATGTTTGGGCCTACCATTGGCTTTTATGTCAGCCTTGTCTACTGCTTATTGAGCCCAACAACTTCAATTCGGAGCCCCAACAACTTCATATAGATTAATTATATTTAGGCGCATACATCTTCGTTCAGTTTCAATTTAGTTCAGTCCACTTTCGTTCAGTTCAGCCCCATGAGACTCGTTACTCCATATGATACCATGTTGAGTAAAATACGCGTTGCTATATGAGTGGTCAAACATGCACATCAACCCAAACCTGACCCAACTCTCAGGTCAATTAAGACCCATGGGAGGTCCGGTATGATCTGGTCCATACCCAAACCGGTTTTGGGTCTCGATCCGTCCACCTCACGAGTCGGGTGCCCCTCACTCAGCCCAGGCTTCCCATCGACCTGGTCAACCTGACCCAGAACCGACCCATGACCACCCTTAACTATATGCAATGATTTTACACTATATTTGGTATAAAACCATTTTAAAAGACTTTGTATTGAACAAGTTTGACTCATTATTTTACACATTGAACACAATTGAATGCCAAAGCAAAGAGGTCAAGAAAGTTTGAAGATAAAGAAGAGAAATTGGAGGGCCACAAAATATCACAGATTCTTGTAGGTGACGGGAATATCAGTCACAAATGTGTAACGGATCAAATAATAATACTCATTTGGGTAAAGAAAAACAAACTCATGTGATCTTTCTTGGCTTATCTTTTCTAACCAACTAATACTAGTATTTGACCCGTCACTGATTTAAAGAAGACTTACTCATGTCATGAGTGGGGCAGGGTTAGGGGCAGAGGGCAGGGAGGGTTAGCTGAAATATAGTGGGAAAGGGGTGGGCTATACCATGATTGTTCATTAAATCATGTAGGGCTAATTTGAGAAACATATGGCAAAATATGAAAGTGTTTTGCAACTTGTTACTAACTGGATCTCATTTGCCACCCCCCATTCTATACATGCAATGCACTTAATTTTACTTTTTAGTTGTGTGGCTAACCATCTTCTCATCGATATATGCATCTTAAGATTCAAATGGATCAAATACGAGTCTTAGATGTTTTTTTTTCTTCTAAAAGTATAAATACTTGACCAAATGACCAGTTACTCGTATATATATTAAAATCGATATACTGATCTTAATTAAGAATTTGTAATTAAACATTGTATCTTGTTCTTATAAGTTAGGGTAAGCCTATTTATTGTGATGAAAAACTTTCATTCATCATTTATTCATATATGAGTACGAAGTAATACTCCATACTACGAGTACGTGATAACTGTCAACTTGTGAATAACAGTAATGTCGTAATGAAGAAAAGTTAAAAACGGAGTACAATGTATATATAGTTATATACTGTACAATATATCTACATACACGACTATTGAAAAATTGTCTCTTACGACTTTTTGGACAATGGATATTGGATATCACAAATTCTTATTTGTGACGGTTAAACCCGTCACAAACAAGAATTGGGCCAAGTAGTGTGGACAAGTAGCAAATGACTTGTGATTATTCATCCAAATGAATAATATTTGATCCATTATAACTTTGTAACGGATATACTCGTCACAAAGGAGACTTTAGATATAGAAATGTAGAAGTGTACTAGTGTAGGAAGTGTGTGAAGCACGATAACTTGGGGAGCAAGATAGAGGAGGGTAAAAAGGAAAGTAGATAAAAGAATGAATGAATGAAGAAAGAAAAAGTTTTAAAAAAAATGCAGCTGGCATTGTCAGAAATTACTGTAAAAAAGACAAGAGTCAATTATGGTAAAAATCAAAGTGGTACAGCTTGTACTCTCTTCTCTTCCAATGCACCTGTCTTCTGAAATTTCCACTATCAATGTTAAATTTTCTGACTCTTGCATACTTACCCCTAAAGTAGTCTGTACTCCCCCTTCTCTATTCATTCACAGTCTACCGTCGCAAATTGTTGACGGGTCAAATAATACATATATGTAAATAAAGTCAAACTTAGCGAGTGACAAAGTATTTGTCGTTACCTACCTAAATGAGTATTACGGAATATTTGACTCGTCATAGATTTATGACGGATATTCTCGTCATATGCCAGAATTTGCAAGTATATATTATGGCAAAGGGTCTGAGGCTCTCTTGTGATGAATATATCCGTCATAAATCACACATTCTTGTTTGTTACGGATATATCTGTAGTAACTTTATAACGGATCAAAAAGAATAAATACTCCCTCCATTCAAATCCACTCTTCACTATTCATTTTGGCACATTCGTCGAGGCATGTTTTACACTAGCGATATCTTTCATTTTACATTAACAAAAAATATAAAAATTTGAGTTTCTTATTGTATTCATAAAGACGAATCAAACAAAATCTCACATGACTATATTCCAACTTATAGATTGTCGAGAATATCGAAGATTCCGCTCAAATGTGAATAGTGGCAAAAAAATAAATGTGAAGAGTGGATTTGAATGGAGGGAGTACTTTGGAGTATCACATTAGAAAATTTATACTCTAGAGAATAGCAAAATGAATGTCTCATGAGTCTCATCTAAACACATGAGATGATATTTGACTCGTTATAATCTTAAAACAAATATATCCATAATCCGTCTTAAGGAATACTAACCGGTCACAAATAGGTGATAAGTCAAACAATACTTGGAGTACTATATTGTTAACGTGGAGTACTAATCATTTGACTTGTCACAAGTTTATGACAGATATTCTCGTCACGGACAAGAATTTGACTATTCATTTGGATAGAAATTCAATGATTTGTCCTTAATTATCCAACTGATTATCACTCCATACTTTGTATCTATCCATTATAACAATACGATGAACAACTATACTGCTGTAGCTAACAATCAGGTTAGTACTCCGTAACCAAACTAGCCGACTAGCAGTCACTACCCAAATTTACAAAAAAAAATTGTTAAAATTATCGACATTTGTTACCCAAAATCGTAATGAAAATACATTTTCATACGGAGTATATATTACTCCCTCCATTCAAATCCACTTGTCTCATTTCCTTTTGGCACATTTGTCAAAACGCGTTTTACACTAGCGATATCTTTCATTTTACATTAACAAAAATTATAAAAATTTATAATTCTTAATGTGCTCATAAAGACGAATCAAACTAAATCCCACAGGACTATATTCTCACTTATAGATTGTCGTGAATATCGAAAATTTCCCTCAAGTGTAAATAGTGTCAAAAAATGAAATGAAACAAGTGGATTTGAATGGAGGGAGTACTCCGTAACCAAACACTATAATAAACTCGAAATTTTAGGTCTAGATCCAACCTTTATGATGCAACTAATTGCACTAAAAAATGACCTACAACAAAGTTTCATTTCTTGAATGTGTCCTCATACGTTTGCGCTCAATTTTTCAATTTCAAACATGAATACATCATCAATTCATCATACACATTCATAGTTCATCACTACTTGCTCTGTTTCTTCTCAGATTCCATGTTCTCTGCCTATTTAACACCCGATACGGAATACGGACTATCCATTCATACTTCATTAATGTGTGTGTTGACTTTACATTATTTATTTGGTAACGTCGATTATTTAAACGTGATACCATTAATTCATCTAAAATTATTTAGAGATGCTTAACGATATGTAAACAAATTTGTCGATTCAAATTACAGAACTACTTATACAAGGACGATTATATATGGATTATCAGTATTGGACAAGTGAGTTTCTTTAGACATCTTACGATATTCTTAGGTGAGACAGTCTTATCAGATCCTACTACGCTTTTACACGTTGCATTTCTATTTTACACAATTGCATCACTTGTGACTCCATTAATCACTACTTCCATCCATTTTAAATTCAAAATAGTTAACTCTTTTCATAAGAGTTATATATCAGACGAGCTCACAATAAAAATACGGAAAAAATATCGTGAATTGGTAAGAGTATTTGTGCACATGATAAAATAAAAATAAAAACAATACTCCATAATTAATTAAATATTTCAAAAATATTCACTCCTTAATAATTTACCATTTGACTAATAAAATACTCCTCTTATACACACTTAATAATAACAAATAAAACATAATCCTAACTTCCTTGGAAAAAAAAATCTCCCACGAGGTCACGACCCGTCTCTGTCCGACTCAAATTCAAACTAATTCGATAATACGAGTAATTAAATAACATCGTAGATCTATTTTCATTAATCCCCAAATTAGTTCAACAAAACCCACCTGTCATTATCCGACTCGAATCCAGACTAATTAATTACCGCCTTAATTAACTAAATTAAATACGTCAAAATTTACGTTTCCTAATCCAACTAATTAACACAACCCCATAGCATCATCATCATCATCATCATCAACAACAACATCAAAATCATCAACTTGGATTAGATAATCATCCGCTTCAATTGTCGTTGTTGTAGGATCACTCGACGGTCCATCAAACCAATCCTCACCGTCCAAATCAAAATCAAACTTCATCACAGCCGTCAGATCAACATCACCATCACCATCATCATCATTACCGAACATTAATCTCGGGGCTTCATCCTCGTACCCAAAAAAATCCCTCAACCCTCCTATCTCCGTCTCCAAACCCAAACCCAAACCTAAACCCAAACCAGAACCCGAACATACCGGTTGTTCTTTCGGTTTCGGGTCGTGTACTTGAAACCGTAAAACAGAGGTGGGTGATTGTACTATCTCGTCATCTACCATACGCTCTCGAGATGGGCCCGGGTTCGGGTTCGGGTTTACGTTCGGGTGCGGAAAGTTGGTCCGGGCGTTGGACCCGAGTAATTTGATTGCGGTGGCGTCGTACGCCATGGCTGCCAGCTCAGCAGTTTCGTAAGTCCCGAGCCATAACCTCGTCCGCCGTGCAGGGTCGCGTATCTCCGCCGCAAACTTCCCAGACTCCCGCCGTCGAACACCTCTATACTTCACCGGCGCCGTCGTCGGTTCACTCCTCTGAACTTTCCTGGTCCGGGTTTGACCCGACCCGAAAGTAATCTTCGCAACATGCTTCACAACCCGTCGAGCGGTGGTTGGTTCGTCGTCGGAGTCGGAATCAGTGGCGTCGTCGTCGATGACGGAGATACGGAGGATTTTCGGTGCGGGTAACCGGGTCGGGTTGTGGAGGTGTTTGGTGTGTTCAGTGTACTTGAACTTGGTGGGGTCCATTCGTAAAGATTTGATCTTTTTTTTCGTTTTTTAACTGTGGTAAAAAACGGAGGATTTAAGATTTTAAAGAGGTAAAATTGGGAGGTGAAAACTGAAAAGAGAAGGGTAAATGGAAGGGTAAAAGAAGGAGAAAAGGTATGAAGGGAGAGAAAGCGTGGAATGAGGATTTTTGAGGAGAATGAGGGATACAAACGTTTTTATAGGATGTGAGTTACTTTTTGACTTTTTTTTTTTTTTTTTTTTTAAAGTAAAACTCTTTTAAGGAAATAAATCTTTTAAAAATTAAAATTTATTTAAAAAATACGATATTTTGATCGGATTCTAATAACGGTTTTTGAAGCGAATTTGATGGGTGAATCATATCTCGTTAGTTAGTTTTATTTGAGGAGAATGAGGGATTATACAACAACGTTTTTACAGGATGTGCATTACTTTTTGACTTTTTTTTACAAACAAATCTTTAAAAAAATTAAATTTTGTTTACAAAACACGATATTTTGATCGGATTCTAATTACATTATTTGAAGCGAATTCAATCGGTGAATCGTACGAAGTATCTCGTTAGTTTTATTGGAAAATGTAACGGTAAAAGTCAAATCTAATAAAACACGTGCATATTTTCTTTGGTCGAATTTGTTTTAAGTTGCCGAAATCAGACCAAAATGTTGTGTTTCGCAATTTTTTTTTTCTAAAAAGAATGTTTCGCAAATTTTTAAAAAAAAAATTGTTAAAAATTGGGTGTGTAAAAGTATATTTTATTCTTATTTTTTGAATCAATAAGTATTAAAAAAAAATGATCTCTCATCAACATTAATAAAAGATTTCTCAAATAATGGTAAAGTTAGTGAAAGACGGACTTTTTCTATATATCTACTCTATATATTAGAGTGAACCGTATTGTTGGAGTATTTTTAATTTTGGGTAACAAAAGGGACGTACATTAAATTAAGTTGTGGGGAAATAGAGGGGAGTTTAGTACTTGTGCGCCAAGGTAACGCAAAAGTGCATAAGAAAGGAAAGTTTCAATCTTTTGAGAATTGAAAGAGATTTTGAACGGCTTTTAAGGAGATTTTTAATATTTTTTTGGAGGAATTAATGAACATTAATTTAATGTATTGACGGATTATGTGGCTGATTTTGACGGCTTAAAATGTTACTCCCTCCGTTCAACTCCACTTGTCACTATTCATTTTGACACATTTGTCGAGGCGCGTTTTACATTAGCGATATCTTTCATTTTACCTTAGCAAAAATTATAAAAATTTAATATTCATAATGTAGTCATAAATACGAATCAAACAAAATCCCACAGGACTATATTCTTACTTATAGATTGTCGAGAATATTGAAAATTCCTCTCAAGTGTGAATAGTGTCAAAAAAAAAATGTAAAGAGTGGAGTTGAATGGAGGGAGTACAATTTTTTTATCATATGTCCACTGGACATAAGTTAATATATTAATTAGGTAAGAAATAACAATAAATATTACGGAGTAATTCATATTTATCATATTTTTTTTATTTTTTTTTATGAAGATCAATATTATTAATAATAAGTCATACGCCATCTACCAACGATGTCAAATTGAACTAAATACAGATTTGTGAAAAATAAATAAACAACGTCATTGAGACAAAGATCACTATTAGAATAATGCACTTCTGCATAGCCTTCTATATATCGCTGTTTATTAGATCACTATTCATATTTATCATATTTAAACAACATTATATGTTATTTCTTTCTTAATAAGATTAATATATTATCGTTTTAAAAAGGGTATCAAATATAGTAATAACTTTTCGATTAACATATTATAGGAATTAAATTATTTTCACTTGTGTAGTATCAGATGAATATCTTATTTCAATATACTGATATTGGCAACGTAACATATTAAAAAACTAAATAATATTGACTAATATGGTATCTAAATATGTTATTTACCAAATATGAGTACTTGAAAACAATAAATCGATAATCAATCTATTATTTAGCGGAGATTCTCACTAATAAATCGATTTAATATAAATCCCGCTTTTCCTCTCAAAAAAAAAAAATTTGTTTACCAGACAAAGTAATTGACTCTTAACAAGATGTCCCATAAAAAATTAAAAAGCATTAAAATTTTCCAATTTTAATTCAAGTTTGCTTGGCGATCAAGCACCGATATTTATTTTACCCTAATACAAAGTATATATTTTTGAAAATTAGGCTATTATCTTTTGAATAAGCAAATTGTAAAGATATATTGTAAATCGCAGTTTATAAAGACAAATTTGACCAACATATGTTAACCAGTGTTGAGAAAAATATGTAGAAAAACAAAACCACGATTAATAGGATTCATCGTTGCGTGAGATCAGAGAACTTTCATTAACGATAATGAGATACCGTCTCTTCTTAATTTTTGTGATCGATATTTCGCTTGACACAAAGCCAAATTATAACTACGGAGTAATAAATTAATTATACCTAATTGAACTATACATAAACTTAAATATATAAGAGTACTAACTTTTTTTTTTTTGAAGATCTCATAAAATGATAAATGACAAAAACATATAAGTAGGTTTGTAATTAGACAAGTCAAGCAAGTGAAGTACTAATTTGTCAACAACAACATACATCTTGTATCCTCTTCTTGTTAATCTAAAATGATTGGAGCAAAACATATTAATTATCCTAACTAATTTGACCCCACCTAATTACATTACTCATTTGTATCGTTTATTTATTTATCTTTCGTTAAAATATTTCTTAAACGAATATAAAAGACAAAAAAAATTAAAAAAAATGAAGAGAGTAACTAGTAGATGCCTTTTTTTATCATGAAAACAGAGCGGATCTCCTGTTCCATTTTAGTGTCCCACTTTGTGTGGCACACCATACACTGTATGACACATCGCCTATTAAATCAATAAAATATGCAACAAATATCATAATCAGTTGATGTGTCATTTAGTGTATGGTGTGGCACACAAAATGAGACAAGAGATCCGCACTGAAAAAATGTAGGGTAAGTGTAACCATCGAAAGGGTAGTACGAGTATAGCTAATAAAATTATAAGTGAAACGGTTTTTCTAAATTTTGTTCATTGGATATACGTTAACATGTTAAAATTAAGAATCAGATGATATTATATTATTATCACGATAAATTGAAATATGAAGATGCGAGAATACTCATTTGATCACTTGATTTATTGAGTCGTGTATAATCATCTACTATTTCCGTTTCAGTGATTTATTTACTTTTATATGATATTTCGACCGAAAATATATATATATATTCATAGAATCGTAGGGTTGGAATACCTTGGAGATCAAGTAATTAGGAAATAGGGATTACAATTCTATTATTCCGAATACGTGAGTACGTAGGGGCCATTATCGTCATGCATGTCATTTTCTTCACGTATGATAAAATATATTTCAGTTGGTCTCCTTTACGACGGATATATCAATCGTAAGGTTAAAACGGGCCAAATATGCGTCATATGAGGAGAGAAGGACAATGACCCCACCAATTATGCTTTTGTCTTATCTAGCTATTTGGTAGTTATTTGACCTGTTATACGTTTGTGACAGTATCTCCGTCACAAACAAGAATTTGTTGAATATCTTTTGACTTTCTACTGAATTTTTCCAAGATTTATTAGCAGCGCAGTGAGTAATTATCAATCAAAATATTTTAAGCAACTTTTTTTACTCAAACTTGACTTAAATTCTTCCACCATTTACTCATTCTTGAAACTTGACCTTAATTATGGCTTTCGGCTAGTCTCTCTTGTAAGTTGTAACGGAGTATCCGTCTATTTGTTATAACGGATTAATATCATCCATTTATATAGAAAACATAACACATTACTTTTTTAATGTTTTGTATTTTTCTATGGAAATTGATCGTATTTGACCCGTTATAAGAAAAATGACGGATAACTCCGTCACAAACAAGAATTTCTGTACCTTTTAAGAATCGATGACAAGATTCATGTCCAACTTGCTCAATTGTTCGACTGACATGATTTTTCACAAACAAGAATTTGTGTAACCTTAGGAATCGATGACAAGATTCAGGTCCAATTTGCGCAATTGTTCGATTGAGACAATTTCTTCCTAAATCTCGATCATTTGTTTACCTTTAATTTTTATTTATAAATAGATCACAGAGAAAATAAAGGTGACAATTTGAGGTTTATGTTACTAAAGTTAACATAAATTTTCAATAACACCGTCTCATAAATTTTTTTGCAGAGATTTTGAGAGCGACTAATATCAAGATTCAAGATTAATTGGACTTGGGCTAAAAGTAATAAAATCAACTACTCTAATCAAGATGTCATATCCTATGATACTCCATTAAAATGTAGTATCTCCCTCTTGGAAATTTCCAAGGTGATTTGATCAAGAAATTGACCCCACCTTCCAATTAGTACATGGGAATTTGATTTAAGTTGACTCAAGGTCAACTAAAAAGGACTGTATCCCACACAAATTAACCATAATATTAGTTCCAAATTTATAACACAAATTCTTACTTGTGACGGTCATATCCATCACAAGTGTGCGACGGATCAAGTAGTATCTATGTGGATGGATAAGACAAAACCAAAATGTTTACCCATATTTTGTCTTATCTACCACATAGGTTGTATTTGGCCCGCGCAGCCTTGTGGCAGATATATCTATCACAAGCAAGACTTGCTGAATTTATAATGGGTCAAATAATAATCAAATTGTGACTGGTGAAACATGTGACATGTCAAACTTGTGACGAAAAATTGTTTAGACTATATCTGTCATAAGACAATTAGGGGATTATACAATCAGTTGTACATAGCTCTATGTACAACTGATTTTAAGATTTTGAGCTTTATCATAAAGATTTCGAGTTTTGCAGTAAACTTTCTGAGCTTTAGTGTAAAGTTGTCGATTTAAATCACACAAATGTTTAAGCTCAAAAACTTACCACTCAGCTCAGAAACTTTTATAAGCTCAACAAATATACACAAAGGTGTATATCCTATTTTCCGTCATAAGAGAAACTTATATTTTTTTTTAAACTTATTCGGTTTGCATTACAAGAAACATAAGCATTTGAGAGTTGAGACCGTCTAATAAAACAGTCGCAAACGTTGTTTTGGTACCGCTAATAATCCAAAATTGTCTGATGCGATTGCAAATTTAGGATCACATTTCTAATAATCTCAAAGGTTATTTATCAGTTCCAAATTTGGGACTGAGTTTTGTATTTGGGACTAAGAGCAGATACGGCGAAATTGAGCCGACCTGAAAAAAACAACCCAAACCGAACCCGACACATAGAATGAAGACACAGATTTGACCCGTAACCCAAATTAACCGAACCGAACCGAACCCGACTATTATTACAGAAAACGAATCGATATCGTTTAAAAAAGAGGTTGAAAATAACAAACCATTTCTAATCAAATTTGGGATTTTCTTTTCGTTTTTGTTGAATCTTATCCCAATTTCTCAGACTCTTGTCAATTTTTCCATTTCTCAATCGATCCATGATTCGATGAAGCTTCGTTGACGCTTCATTTTCCTCCGAAGATCCATTTCAATCATCGTATTCTCCTCCTCCTCCATTGTTGATCGCTTTCAGAAATCAGGTATAAACCTAATTTATCGTCGATTTATCCTGTTTCAATTGATTTATAGTACTGCTTGTACTGTTTATTATTATTATTATCTTGTTCTTCTCAATTTATCGTCGATTTACCTGATTTGATTCCTCAATGTATAAAGCTGACCTGATTTGTTCAATTTCCGACCTGATTTCTCATATATAAACCTAATTTGATTTGTCAAATTTGTTGCCGATTGGTTGATTGTTTAATTTGAGGGTTGAATTTTGATTAGAGTACGAAGAACATCACGTAATTGAAGTTCAGATGAATTTTTGCTAAGCAATGATCAAATCTAGCTTAAAATATTGCCATTAATGATCAAATCAGTATGCTAATCGCTAAATATATATAGTTCGGATCGTTGTCTTATCCTTATCTCGTGATTGCTCTAAGAACTTCCATTATTATTGATACAGTATTTCTAACGCGTGCCCAGTTTAACTAGGATATTATCATGATTGGATGGGATGGGATGATCGGTTTGTAGGGAACTAGTAGTATAGATCCCACACACTACAAAATTTTTGATGGGATGATCGGTTTGTAGTAAACTAGTATAGAACCCGCACATCAAACATGTGGCTTATGTAGCCTATCATTTATATAGGAGATTTTTTTTTGTTTGATAATACAATCAAATAATAATGTTACAAGTATTAGATTTTTTACAAAATATACTCCATATAAGTTTAATACTCCCTCGGATTTTTAATTATCTTCTCATTTGACTTTTGGGTGAAAAAAAAGGAAGAATGATGAGAGAGAAATGTAAGGGTAATTCTAGACCACAGGTTGATGACTCAAAATAGAAATAGAGAAGAAAGAGTGTTTCAGCCAATAAGGAAACAAGGAAGATAAATAAAAATCGGAGGGAGTATTAGTTTGTTATAAGAGATATAGGAAGATTGTGGTCACAGGTGAAATTTTTTATGAGTGATATGGTTGAAGAAAATAAAAGCCGGAGTATATTTGTATGAATGTTGAAATGTTTAAGAATGGAAATTAATGTTTGAGATTTTTATAAATAAAATTTTGGAAATATGTTAAGCTCATAGAAATTTTCTAACATATATTCCGTACATGTTTAGCTCGTAAGTTTCTAACAAAAGCTGGAGTTTGAAGTCTGAATCCCCAAATTGGCTTAGTTAAAGGCAGAATTGGCGGAGGGAAAATGAGTGACTCTGTACCCCTTAAAGCGGTGACCCTAACCCATGTCCGGTACAGTAGAGGAGACCAATTAGGACATTTACTGGCGTGGGTCTCGTTGGTCCCGGTGTTCATCACCTTCGGTGGTTTCTTCGCTCACTTCTTCTTCCGCCGTGAGCTCCAAGGCATGTGCTTCGCCCTTGGCCTCGCTGTTTCTCAACTCATCAACGAGTTCATCAAGACCACTGTCTCCCAGTCCCGCCCTGCCACTTGCGCCGCCCTTGAAGCCTGTGACTCTCACGGCTGGCCTTCGTCCCACTCCCAGTACATGTTCTTCTTCGCCAC
The DNA here is from genome assembly GCA_958450325.1 of Agrostemma githago. Classification (NCBI taxonomy): domain Eukaryota; kingdom Viridiplantae; phylum Streptophyta; class Magnoliopsida; order Caryophyllales; family Caryophyllaceae; genus Agrostemma; species Agrostemma githago. The sequence goes on along the minus strand of OY288241.1, from coordinate 79,238,342 downwards.
CTACTTCACCCTCCTCAGTTACCGTAAGGCCGACTTCTTTGGTGGCCGCCAGAATAACTGGCTCGTTGAGGCTGTAACTTGGGCCCTCGCCTTTCTCACCATGCTCTCCCGGGTCTACCTCGGCTACCACTCCCTCGTCCAGGTTCCTACTCCCTCCGTTCAAATCCAAAGTGCATATTTCTCTTTTGGACACTATTCACAACTAAACAGAATATTCAATATTCTCGACAACCTATAAGAAAAAAATATAGTCATGAGTAAATTGAGGATATCAAATTTGACAGGTGTTTGCTGGAGCTATCTTGGGGACCGTGCTGGGAGCTGCGTGGTATTGGTTTGGTAATACCGTGTTAGCCAAGTTTTTCCCCTTGATTGAGGATAGTTATATCGGGAGGAAGTTTTATATAAAGGACACTTCTCATATTCCTAATGTCTTGAAGTTTGAGTATGATAATGCACGAGCTGCTCGCAAAAATGCTGCTGATAAGAGTAACTGATTTGTTTCATTTTCATTTGACCCGTAATCATACTCCATATAAGGTTAGCTACTCTACCTTCTTTTATATTTCCGTTGGTATGTGTGTTTTGAGAATCAATCTCGGCTTCATTGGTCATTGCCTGCATGAATTAAGCCAAAACTTGAAATGCATTTCTCCTAGTAACATGCAAACCCATTATAACTCGATTCCGTTGTGTTGTGGTGGTGCTGTTTAATTAAAAATTGGTTACGTAATAGGCTGATATCTTTCGTATTAGGTTTAAATGTGTGTTAACGGCCAATAAGGGCTCCGTTTAAGCATACATTGTGTGATAGTTTTGTTACTATGACAGCACTGTGTTTTTTAGCATCTAGAAACTCATGTTTTAGCATTTGTGTTACCTGAATGAATCTTTTTACCATCCATCTACTATTTCAGTAATTGTTTTCAGCTGTGGAAGCCTGTGTTGTTGTGTACTTGTGTTGAAGTGTTAGGCAAGGAAGTAGAAGCTCTATGTACAACTGTTTTTTGTGAATGAATTTGAGTGTTATCACCAAGTTTTTGAGTTTTGTTGTCACGTAAAGTTTTCGAGCTAAATCACATAAATGTTTTGCTCAAAAACTTAATAACTCAACTCAGAAATTTGTATAACCTCAGAAAGTATACATACAAACTCATCTACTTTGATGCGGTTTACTATTTTCCGTTTACAACCCCCTAATTGTGTCCCTCTTCGATTGAAGTTTTGTGTTTGCAGCATTCTGCTTCATGGATATTTCACCCCGTGGTTTCGAGGATACCTCACAAATCAGGGTTTACTTAACAGCTATCAGGACACATCAAGAAACTTCATGGACAATTACTTATTTTTTGCCCGGTTCGGCTACAGATCAGTGGTATTTCGCACTTGTTAGAACCAAATAACTAGTTTTACAACCCATGTATTTCACGGGTCAACAATATCAAATTATGATATGTACTCGTATTTAAGATTTGAAATAGTTATAGAGTTAATGACGAAACATTGTTGGAGAGAGAGCTGCTATTAGGTCTGGCAAATTGAGCTTTCTGATTGAAACAAACACCAAACTATATTTAGCCGACAATATTCAACAGCTATGTCAACGTTTTTTTTTAATGAAACGTGTTCTTTGTCGCATTACAAAATATGGTCGGGAGATACGAAATTGAAACCTATTGTCTAGCTAGAGTACATCTTCGGGTTTGTGTCGTGGGCATATTTAGTCTTGTATTGTGTACATTTATTCATAAACTTCGATAAAACCATAATAATTTACTTTTCTCGTCTTGTTTTGTCGTTTAAGAATAATTTTCTGAATTTCGAACAAACTTGATTTCAATTGGTGCATGAATCTCGAGTTATTCTTACACATAAAAAAGGGTGATGAACAGAAATCAAACAAAAATTGTGTACAATAACTCTAAAGTCTAAACTAATTCACAATAAATTGAACAGAAATCGACTTAATTAATTACAGAGTATACCTATACAATAACACGATTTCGGTTGTATTTCTCATCTTTATATGTGATGAAATAATTCCTTTTGTCACGTATAGAAGGGCAAAGGACTATGTGCACATAGAAATGCATTAGTGTATGGTTATCCTGCAAAAAAAAACATGGTAAATTTCATCATATTAACTCGAATTAATTTCCATAATTCAATAAATAATAATAATAATAATAATAATAAATATGATTTTTATAACGTGTGCCTCGTGGGCAGTTGGGCACATGTTAGAAAAATCGTGTATTCGAAATGATCTGTTCATTTAGTTTTGTACGGAGTAAATTCTTAGCTTAATTGCTTACCATCTCAAAGTATTGAAGGAGCATTTAGGAGAAACATTCCCATCGTCGAGTTCCTTCATCGTAATCCCCCCACAATTCACATTAACGGGCAACATTCCGATCTTAACCATTCCAACCCCGATCCCAAATTTTGTTTTCACCGCGGCATTTACCTCAGTGTCCTCGTTTTTCACCCTCTTGTTCAATTCCAACCCTAAACTCGACTCAATTAACTCATCATCAACACCCAAGGCAAACTTCAAAAGCGTTACATTATTAGGCGGTTGTCCAAAACCAGGCACTGTGGCCGAACCTAGTAATATTTCCTTATCCAAATTCAAAGTAATATCGGTATCACCATAATAAATTATCATTTTACTGTTTGGATTCGTGACCTCAACCCTGATAACAGCTTTGGAATTCAGCAACGCTGTCCCATCTGACTTTATGCCGACACTAAACTTGTCTAATTCTAATTGGCTAAAATGGAAAATTGGGATTTTGGGTTGGACCCACGCGAAAAATACACCGATCAGAATACCAAGAGCAATTATCAGGAAAGTAATGAAACAGCAAATGTAACAACAACAATTTCTTTTTTTCTTCTGCGGTTTATAAAATGTGGGTGGGACCACCGGTTTGCGTGGACCGGCCGGTGGGGGAGGAGGAGGCATTGTCGGATCCATATAACCCGGTGGTTTCTTCAATGGTTGCCCGTCCGCCATCATTTTTGTTTAATTAATTATATCAATTGATCGCTGACAATTATTTTTTATTTTTCCATGAATAATTAGAATGAATAAAAAAGTAACAAGAGAAAAAAAATAAAAAATTATTTTTATCGAGCATTTACGATAGAGACTAAATTTGAGGAAAAAATCTAGAGATTTAAAAATATTTGGTTAATTGGATTTTATGTTAATTATGAGGCATCATTGGCGGGTATATTTATTTGTATTTCCGTTAATAAATACAATCCCGGTTTCCTGAACCGGTTCAGTTTATTTAAAAATCCTGGTTCACTTGACTGCTTCAGTATGTATAAGAAAATCAGAGGAAATATATCAACAATCAGAGTGGCGCAGCGGAAGCGTGGTGGGCCCATAACCCACAGGTCCCAGGATCGAAACCTGGCTCTGATATTACAAGGGAAAAGCTTCCAATTGTCAACTTCTTTTCACCCACGTTTTCCCGTATATTTTTAACTTCACAAAAAAAATGGTTTTACGGTAATTTTACTTTGACACATTCTCACATATTTTTCACTTTCAGAAAAAAAAATGGGTTTTACGGTAATTTTACTACGAGACCTCTCACGCAATGACTTACTTCGTGGCCTGCCCATTTACCTTGCCGTAAAAAAAGATTTATCAAAACACGTTTTTCCGTATATTTTCTTTACTTTAAAAAAAAATGGTTTTAATGTAATTTTACTTCGACACATTCACACATATTTTTCACTTTAAAAAAAAAAAATTTTACGATAATTTTATTGCGAGACCTCTCACGCAATGACTTACTTCGTGGCCTGCCCATTTACCTTGCCGTAAAAAAATATTTACCAAAACACATATTCGAGTTCTGATGCAAATACTTTCGAAGTTTCATACATGCTTTTGCTGAAGTTTAAAAATGATTTCAACAAAATTCGCAAACTTGCTACATGAATAACAGAAAAAATAAACCAGAGACGAGAATTCTAAATACTTTTCATCCACGCTTTTTGCTGAAGTTAAAAAAACGATTTCAGCAAACATTACACCGAAATTTTCTAGTACTTGTATTGGATTCAGTGGAAATCGAACTGGTCGCTGCAGAAACTTGACGGAACAACCATGAGCTCAACCCGGCCAGTCCATTCCTCACCTGGTTTGAGTGTGATCGGGTTTCCAACTGCTGCAGCGTCGACACACAGCATCTGTTTGTATTCCTCGTCCCCAAAATCAAGCATTGCCTTCGACTTCTTGTCCCATGGGTTCCACACAACTACACAATATACATCGATATATAATACTCGTACATCAGTACATTGATCAGTCTAAGGTTTTGGTTGACATGATTCATCTAACATGATATCAGAGCAATTTTCTTACCGATATCTGGAAGGCCTTCCTTTCGGATCACAAATGTCCGCTTCTTTCCATGGTCGATCACAGCTATTCCTTTTGGACAATTCAAGTATACTCGATCCACCTATGAAGAAGTCACAAAACAATCCCAAAATTACTTAGGCCACGTCTTTAGTTTAATTCAGTTCAGTTTAGTTCAGTCGAGTTCAGCAGAAAGAACATGACCCTTATCGCCTAAAGTTATAATTATTGAAGTAGAGGCCAAAAGGGTACCTCAGATTCGAAGGTCAGAGCGTCGCCTTGTTCAGTACAGTGTCGTCGTTCAGAGAGGTTGTCGAGGAAGTCGAGTGTTTCCAATCCTTCAACCCTGACTTCACTGAAATACAAGTACATGAGGAGGAGTTAGTACATTGGTGTATTGAGGTTGGAACAGGGCATCCTAATTTCATTGGTCGGCCCTGGTTTTCGGTCACCTAATTCAAGATTTCGAGGTACAATATATATATATATACCTGATATCGGAAACTGACATATACGTGTGGTAAGCGAACGAGAAAGTAAATGGCTTCCCATTAATGTTCCTTATACGAGATATAAGCGACAGAGCTCCGTCATTTCCAAGTGCAACCCTCAACCGATACTCAAAGCTGAAGACATTAATTAAACCACTTCAGCTCAGCTCAGTTCAGCCTATTACAGTTCAGTCTGAAAGAACAGGGGCTGGTAACATAGGAGGAATCGGAATGATTACCTGTGAGGCCAACGCTTGAGATCTTCAGGAGACGGTTTGAGAATCAAGTCGATAAAGGATTTGGATTTGGAATCATTTGATGGCAAACTTGGAGGATTTTCATCAATTGACCAAACTTTGTTCCTTGCAAAACCATGTTGTTCAAGATATCCACAGTTTCCAAACTTCAAATGATGTAAAATAAAACACTATTTCAAAACCCGATCATTACAAAAAAAAAACTCGAAAATCATAAGAAAACCGATCCAAGAACAAACAAACATATATATACCTGAGGAAAGCAAATCGGAATTCCTCCCCTCATCGCCTTCGGAGGCTTGAAGATTGCCTGCTGACAAAAGCGCGCATTTAGTCGCATTACAACAATAAAAGGGTTCAAATCTGCGACTTATTATTCAGGGTACTTAGTATTGAAATCGAAAGTCGAAAGACTAAAGTACATACCTTACTACTAGTGAATAAGAGTTCTTCCCCTTGTTCATTTCTCCATGACATAACTTGTCCTCCATGAAGACTAACCTAAAAATTGCAAATCCAAGATCCAAACAAAAAATATTAATTAATTAAGATACTAATTCTATCATTAATTACAACAAAACAAAATTAATTAAAAACCCTAAAACAACATTTGTCATAATTTTTTTCCCTAAAAAGCTAGAAACCAAGTTAAGAGTAAAACTTTGAACACGAATTACAGCGACGAAGTTAAACACTTGTCGATCAGGCCATGAATGACCAGTCATTGTAAAAAAAAAACTCGAAACTTGTATGAAACAAAGTGAATAATACCGTGGCGGAAGCACCATGAGGATTTCTAAGAACAACTTGAAAATTCCCATTCCAATCTTTTCTAACTTCATGAGCAATAACTCCATAATTATCCCAAATTGGTGCATTAGAGCAATGACCCATTTTTTTCTCCTTAATGATAATTAATTTAATTTAATTAATTATTCAATAACTTAATAAACTTAATAAAAACAATAACTAACCTCAAAGATTATTGCTCCTTTATATAAATAAATAAATAAATTAATAACACCCCCTTCACCTCACCTAATTCTTGCCTCCTTCTAACACCTTTCTTGTGACAAAAACTTGAGATTTATGTGACTAATATTATAACTATCCAACTACCAAATCTAAATCGCAGATATCAACTAACTTAGCTGGTATGACGACCTGAATTCAAATCCCGTGAATAACAATTACCAAACTCCCTCTACCCTTTACCCTTAATCCTTAAAAACTCGATAAACTCACGAACTGAATTCAAATCCCGTCAACAACAAACACCCTCTACACAAAATCCTTAAAAAAATTATGAATTTTTGTTTATATAGTACTATGCTACACCCACCTAATTATTATTATAAAATCCTAGAATAATTGAAAAATTATCTAATAATAATTCCAATAATTAGGGTTTAAAGTATAATGATTTAATTTATTTATTGGGTGTCTCGAGAATAATCAAACCTACAAATAATCCCATGAAAAGGGAACATTTGGCACCTACCTAGAAGCTAATTTCCAACATTTATATTATAAAAAAACATTTTTTTTTTTGTAAAATTTGCCAGATATTGTCAATCACATGAAGACAATAATCAAAAATTTAAACTTTATATTATATATTTATATGTACTATGTACTATGTAGGGTGCAAAAAAAAACATCTACTTGCTTAATCATGTGCATCTTACAAATGCTAATACTAGAATATTATGAAATTTCTAGGATATTGCAAAATGTTAATGTTGGTTGAAGGACACACGTTAGAAAAATCGTTAATCGATTTAAAGCAATAAAAGCTCTAGGTTATTATAAATTTTTAATGCTGGTTTGAGGGTACACGTTAGAAAAATTGTGTAAATTGTGCTGAATTATTGTAAAAGTGATGATAAATGTAATTTGAAGCAATAAAAACCAAGTAATCAAAGCATAATAATTAGCTAACTTAATCTACTGTACATTTAATCTAATGATTATAAATTGGAATTAAATGCAAAAAATGTGGACCGACTAAAAAACAAAGTGATTTGAATTGTTTTGGTGATAGGTGAAGAATGAAGACGCATGTACAAGACTAACCCATTTGCACTAAGGAGTCAAAATGTGTGTAAAATTTTAGAATACGATAAAGTGAGTATGTTACTACTGACGACCATATTCGTTTGATTTTATAACAGATTTAAATAGTACTCCCTTCGTTCTAATGAATTGTTTGTCTTTCTATTTTAAGAATGTTTTTTATATGCAATTTGACCATTCTCATGAGTTTTGCTCCACGTATCTATCTCCTCATTGGATCCCTTACCCTTGTTGCTAAAAGGAAAGACAAACAATTTATTGGAAGGAGGGAGTATGAATATGATAAAAGTAAAATGTATAGACAATAACAAAAGTCGTATTTGTCGCCCCCATCTAAGCACATATAGTCATGAGTATTAAATTATTTGACCTGTTTGTTATATTCTTAAGACACGTTATATCTAACATTGTTGTATTGTAGATATTGAATGCTGCTGGAATGAACATTCGAGCAAAACTTTAAAACGAAGATTAAAATTCAAGCCCGCAAGAGTGGAGCCTAGGGGTTAAAACATATGGCTACAACCCCATGGGGTCTCAGGTTCAAGCCCCTGCAAAAGCGTTATTGTGGGAATTGTATGGCTTGAGGCTATGTTATCTAGACTTCGAGCCTATCGTCCAAAGGACGGTTTACACGAGTATATTTTATTACATTATGGTTTTACGATGCAGTATTTTGGAATTTATAGGGAACATATTGCCCATTTAATCTTTTGTTTTTATTTGAGTGTGTGACATACTGACATTACAGATAAGGATTCCGGTTGGAATATGTCATTATATAGTGGAGAGTATACTATACTCCCTCCATCCCACTACGATGTTCCAATGTATTTTTTGGGGGTCAATGTTCGTAAACTTTGACCATGAATTTCGTAATAAGTATACAATTTTATAATACGTTACATAATTACATTTGTTATCAAAAGATCTTTGTAAAATTATAATTTCAACAAAAAATGACGTATAGTGATGATAAAATACGGTCAAAGTACTGTCTCGAAGACCGTGAAAAAGCCAATGGGAACATCTCTTTGGGATGGAGGGAGTAGTCTGTAGTAGAGCTTAAACGTGACAAAATGGGGTATAATCGATCTGATGTCAGTTAATTTAACCGATAACAGGTAAATTAAAGACGTATATGTCATCGTGTCAATGTGTCATTGTATGTCGTGTTTGGATTCATGTTTGTACCATTTAAAAGGCAGGAGTATCACGTAAATTTTATTGAAAAACCGTCTCTGAAGGGGTAGACCAAATGTTAAAGGAAGGTGGGCCGAGGGATGAAGAAGTGGACGGATCTTAAGTGCATTGATGCTTTGGAGCGTCCTACGAAATATGGGCCATTGAAAATGACAGTAGGCCTTTTGTGTTTCTTCAGGGGATCCTATATCAATTTGTCTCACTAGTCACCCATCACAATTTAGCTTATGTGTCATAGTACTCCCTCCCAGTTCCTATTATTGTCCCAAAAAATTTTGTAGTAAAAAATAAGGAAGGAGAAATGAGTGGTTGAAAAAAGAGGAAGATAGAGAAATGAGAGAGTAATTGTGAACCACACATTGATGGTCTAAAAAAAGAAGGTGAGACAAAAATCAAACTCAGTCCAAAAAAGAAAGTGAGACAATAATAAAAACTCGGAGGGAGTACTACTTTGAATTAATTTAATTTAATTTAATTTAATTACTAGAGTGAATTAATTATTTACATACGTAAAAACCATTTTTTAAAAATTTACGTTAACATATTATTCTAGTATTAGTTTATATATTTCGTAATTACAATCACGAAATCACTTAATAAAAACTTTATTATGTATTCGTAGATACGGATAACTTCCTCCACATTATATATGGGTCAGCTATCGCCCGGCCCGATTCAACTATTCCCATGATCCAGTTCATGGCCCGGTATTTAAGGCCCTATCGGGCTTGTGACCAGGTTTACCCTTCAATTTGGCTATTCGTTTTTTTTTTCAAACGAATAGTACACCTAGTCGTATTACAATGAGGAAAAAAAAAATCAAATTTGAAACGTCTAGGGTACCTTATATTAAGCAGGATAGTTATTGGAGCCAAGGTGGTTGATATACTTAAATTAACACTTAAATTCGGTACCGTCCTCATGTGGATGGTTATAATGCCTTAATGGGTTGCATAGTTATATATGGTTAGTCGAGCTTTACAAGAGATGATCATTTCAACTAAAACCATTTCTTAAGGTGATCGATCCATATTTTGTGTTGAAATTTCACTTGTGAAACAGGATTTTGAACTCGTGTGAACTCCGATACCATCTATATATAGTATCTAACAAAAATCTTAAAATGATAATCGAAATCTGATAAATATTTTAATATCCTAATAATTCATTATGCATTTAATTTAATGTAAAACTAAGATTTTGGTTTGAGGAATGAGAATGCACCTTGAATGATGCATTATTTTAGGAGGAAAACTAGGATAAATACTTGCAACATGTTAAAGATGACACCATTTTTTGAGTGTTTAAATAAATTTAAATTCCTCTATTATTATTCCATTAACCACCTTTATAAGTTGGATCATTTTTCTTAATCTTTATCAACACAATAGTTTTAAATGAAAATTTACGTTAACTCTGACAAGACAAATCGCAAATATGAGATCTGTTTTTGAGTTTTATTTTAGTGTAAAGAGAGTCACAAGAACAAATATGTCACTAATTCAGTAATTCAAAACCCAGTTCATGAATATCACTGTTCATGACTTTATTAACCATGTTAGTTAACATCTATATGCACTAGGCACCACTGGGTCGAGATTCGAGATCGACTTTCGACAAATATACCAACGTGAGATCTGTTTTTGAATTTTTTTAATGTAAAGAGAGTCACAAGAACAAATATGTCACCGATTCAAACCCAGATCATGAATATCATCGTTCATAACTTTATCAACCACGTTAGCTGACATCTACACGCACCACTAGGTCGAGATCGACTATCGAGAAACGTCACGTTGTTGCCTGTTATTTTGCCCATGGTCCTTGACAAATAAAGCATACATACACTCCTAAAAAGATGAAGGAATAAAATGTAGGCGTGCATGACGCACAAATCAAAACCACAAATGACAAATAAAGCTATATCCCATTCATCTTTCACTCAGTCAGTCTCTCTTGTGACAGTTTATCTGTCCTATTATTATAACGAATCAAATATTATCCATTTAGTTAGATAAACAACTTTTTTTTTTTTTTTTTTAAATTTTATCTTATTCGATTTAAATGAATAAATACTTGACACATTAGATAGACAATTTTTTAAATTTTTTAAATTTTTTAAATTTTATCTTATTCGATTTAAATGAATAAATACTTGACACGTTACAATATTATGACCGATATTTTCGTCTGGTTTGTGCACATTTATACCTCACCAACTTCATTACAAGTAGTGTACTACTCCAACAGTCCTACTATAAGTGTGTACCATTTTTGTAGGCTACAAATAATGCAACTTAATTCTTAAATCCTAATAATAATTTATATAATCATATTTAAATTATTATTAATTCACCCATTTTTAGCTAAAATGGGTGAAATATCGGCCGTGATAATGGTCGTGGTGGTGGCACTGGTGACGGTTTTTGGGTGTTTATGCGAATGCAAATGCGATATTAAGGGAATATTCAACTTCGGTGACTCAAACACAGACACGGGCGGGTTCTATGCCGCCTTCCCAGCAGAGGGTGCCCCTTATGGTATGACTTACTTCAAGAAACCTGCTGGTCGAGCCACTGATGGCCGAGTCATTCCCGATTTCCTAGGTATAATAATCTCATTTCTGTCTCGATTATTTATTTATTTACATCTGATTAAAATATTTCATAAATATAAACTATCGACTGGAAAATATGAGAGACCAATGAGTAACTTGTTTTTGGGTTTGGAAATGTTTAGCACAAGCGATAGGGATACCGTTTGTGAGCCCGTATTTGAAATCAATTGGGTCGGATTTCAGACATGGGGCGAATTACGCGACAGCAGCGTCCACGGTGAGGATACCGACTACTTCATTGTTTGTCACCGGTGTCAGTCCGTTCTCTCTCGACATTCAGATTAATCAAATGAAGGAATTCCAATCTCAAGTCCTTCAACATCAACAACCCCGTCGCCCTAATTATTCAACCTTTGGTAAGCGACTAATTAAGCGTCTGCTGATTCTCATATGAGACGGTCTCTGAAACCCGTCTCTTACAAATTCAATCTTTCTTTTTTTTCTAGTGTTGAACTCGAACCCACTTCCGGCTAAGAACATATTTGGCAAAGCGGTGTACACAATCTACATCGGCCAAAACGACTTCACCGGGAACTTAGGATCACTTGGGGTTGGCGGAGTGATGCAGTTTGTGCCCGAAGTCATTTCCAAGATCGCGTATGCCATCAAGGTCAGTCCATTCTTCATTCTTCGTCATCATATATACTTAGAAAATAAGTCTCATGAAAAATCGATGCAGGAGTTGTATGGAATAGGAGGACGGACGTTCTGGGTGCTGAACCTAGCTCCAGTCGGTTGCTACCCTGCGTTACTGTCGAACCTGGCTCACAACATTTCTGACATTGACGAGTTTGGATGCATGATTTCCTACAACAAAGCGGTAGAAGATTACAATACCTTGCTCAAGAAAGCACTTGATCAAACGAGGGCAGATCTTCCTCAAGCATCGGTTATTTACTTGGATACTCACTCCGTTCTACTCGACCTCTTCCAGCGTCCCACCTCTCACGGTATACTCAACTTCTACACTCTAACTTCTAATTACCTGAACTCAACTGAACTGAACTAAACTGAACTAAAGTGAAGTGATCGAGCTGAAGTTATATATATGATTGGTGGATCAGGTTTGAAGTACGGAACAAAAGCGTGCTGTGGACAAGGGGGAGACCCGTACAATTTCAATCCACAGGTGTACTGTGGGAACACAAGGGTGGTGAACGGAACCACGTTGACAGCATCGGCTTGTACCGACCCTGGCAACTATGTCAGTTGGGACGGGATTCATGCGACTGAAATCGCTAATAAGCTCGTTACCTTAGCGATTCTGAATGGATCCATCTTCGATCCTCCTTTTCCTCTTCGTCGCCTCTGTGATCTCCATCCCATCGGATGAGGATGACCATGACAATAATGCAATGCAGTATTTAGAGACAAAAGTATTTGGTTATCGAGGAAAAAACAATATACTTCTGATGTCGAATTCCAATCAGCTAGGACGGAAATAAAGTATTGGGTCGAACTCTTCTTTGGTTTCAAGGTAATAGTTATGAATAGTCATCGCCTCCTTTGAAAGGGTAGAAGAATGGAACCTATTGTGGAACATACAATGCATTACAGACGTATGATCTTACGCTTCAATCGGGTTATTCTATTTCACCTTTTAGAAAGAAAATAACTTCAATAAAAATACTTAATAATAGCATGACGTTGGCCTATTAGGCAGTTCGATCGTGGAATTTCTTTCTTTTTGTATTTTTGGAATATGATGAGTGCTTGCAGACGATTGAATCGATTCTTTTTAATGAATCGATCTGATCGCAGCTTCGAATATGGAATTAAAAGGGATCAAAGAGGAAACAAGATTCTGAATCATAGAACTATAAGAAAATATACGATCAACCAACATTTATCGAATTTGAAAAAGATTCAGAATAAAAGGTTCCATCCTCTTTTTTTTTCTTGAATCGAGAGATTCATGAATCATGAATCACAGAATCAGGATCTTGATGCATATAGATACAAATGGTTCAATGGAAGCAAGAATTTCCAGGAACATTTAGTTTCTGAGCAGAGGAGCCGTTTTCAAGTAGTGTTCGGCCGATTACGTATTGATCAATATTCAAATGATTAGTCTTCAACTCCACCATCCGTTGTTAGAATCAATAGGTCTTCAAATCGTTAATTTGAAAAAAATTAAAAGCCTTCTTATTGAACGATCATGCTACTTTTCAAAAATCGAAATTATTGATCAATGGAGGAACAATATCACCATTTTTGTTCAATAAGATACCAAAAGTGGATGATTGACTCATTCGATACTTAAAATAATCGCAAGAATGGTAACACGTACGTATTCCTATTTCTCAATGATATCCCACGATCCAACATATATCGTCCGACGATCAGTTGGCCGATGCTCTTACCAAACCTCTACCTAGTCCTCGTCTCTCGCCACTCCTACCCAAGATTGGACTCGTACCAAACGCCTCCAACTTGCAGGAGCATATTAACGATACAAATTCAGATTCATCTCTTGATCACCTCAATCTCTAATTAGTAATTCTAATTAATTACTTGTAATTATTGGTTGATCTCAATTCTATATGTCACCATAAGTGTAGATATTAGAGTATCATTTCCTTGTATACGTAGGAATCAGTTTGTATAAATTAGCATTCAATCCGTTTGTGAGACCGTTGTATACTATAATTTGTGAATTAATATACTCATATTTAAATAAATTATTATTACTACACCCATTTTTAGCTAAAATGGGTGATATATCGGCGGGGATAGTGGTCGCGGTGGTGGTAATGGTAACGGTTTTTGGGTGTTTATGCGAATGTAAATGCGATATAAAGGGAATATTCAACTTCGGTGACTCAAACACGGATACGGGCGGGTTCTTTGCTGCCTTCCCAGCAGAGGGAGCCCCTTTTGGTATGACTTACTTCAAGAAACCCGTTGGTCGAGCGACTGATGGCCGAGTCATACCCGATTTCTTAGGTATAATAATATCATTTATGTCTCGATTATTTATTTATTTATCTTTGATTTAAATATTTCATAAACATAAACTATTGACTGAGACTGGAAAATTGGACAGTTTAATGAGTAACTTGGTTTTGGGTTTGGCAATGTTTAGCACAAGCGATAGGGATACCGTTTGTGAGCCCGTATTTGAAATCAATTGGGTCGGATTTCAGACATGGAGCGAATTACGCGACTTTAGCATCCACGGTGAGGAAACCGAAAACTTCATTGTTTGTCACCGGTGTGAGTCCGTTCTATCTCGATGTTCAGCTCAATCAAATGAAGGAGTTTCAAAAGCAAGTCCTTCAACAACAACCTCGCCGCCCTAATTCAACCTTTGGTAAGCGACTAATTAAGCGTCTGCTGATTCTCATATGAGACCATGGGCGGACCTAAGATTTCTGTCAATTTAATGTATCGTATTTCAGAGTAAAAAGTAAAATACATCTGACTGTATCCGTGAGATAATATTGTAAATATAATGATGAAGACCGGAGAGGTTGATGACTATATTTTTATATTATATATGTATTATTTCTAAGGTTAACTCAATATATTTTTATACTATGCTTAATATATTTTTTGTACTGTGATTAATATATGTTTGTATTATACGGAGTACTTTTTAAATTACTCGTATCTTTTTAAATTACAAAACATGGAGTAACAAACTTTACAAGCTCGAAAAAAAGAGAAAATAATTATTAAAAATTTCCTTATGTGTGGAATACAAATTTGTTACACCATACAAAAAAATTCTGGATCCGCACCTGTATGAGACGGTCTCTAAAACCCGTCTCTTACAAATTCAATTTTTTTTTTCTAGTGTCGAACCCACTTCCGGATAAGAACATATTTGGCAAAGCGGTGTACACAATCTACATCGGCCAAAACGACTTCACCGGGAACTTAGGATTAATCGGGATAAGAGGAGTGATGAAGTTCGTGCCCGAAGTCATTTCCAAGATCGCGTATGCCATCAAGGTCAGTCCATTCTTCATTCTTCGTCATCATATATACTTACAAAATAAGTCTCATGGAATTAAACATTTACATACAGGAGTTGTATGGAATAGGAGGACGGACGTTCTGGGTGCTGAACCTAGCTCCAGTCGGTTGCTACCCTGCGTTACTGTCGAACCTGGCTCACAACAGTTCAGACATTGACGAATTTGGATGCATGATTTCCTACAACAAAGCGGTCGAAGATTACAATGTCTTGCTCAAGAAAGCACTCGATCAAACGAGGGCAGATCTTCCTCAAGCATCAGTCATTTATGTAGACACTCATTCCGTCCTGCTCGACCTCTTCCAGCGTCCCACCTCTCACGGTATACTCAACTTCTACACTCTAACTTCCAATTACCTGAACTCAACTGAACTGAAGTTATATGGTTCGTGGATCAGGTTTGAAGTACGGAACAAAAGCGTGCTGTGGACAAGGGGGCGACCCGTACAATTTCAATCCACAGGTGTACTGTGGGAACACAAGGGTGGTGAACGGAACCACGTTGACAGCAACAGCTTGTACAGACCCTGGCAGCTATGTCAGTTGGGACGGGATTCATGCGACTGAAATCGCTAATAAGCTCATTACCTTAGCTATTCTGAATGGATCCATCTTCGATCCTCCTTTTCCTCTTCGTCGCCTCTGTGATCTCCATCCCATCGGATGAGGATGACCATGACCATGACCATGACCGACTCTATGTAATTAACGTTAACTGAATGAGTAAGCTGAATAAATGAAATGTAATACAGAGTATCAATACTGTTGTAAACGCGAAAACAGGAGGAAACTTTGTAAACACTTGCAACGATAACATCGAAGATCAGATGATTTTCAAACATTCGGTACAATATTACAAAGTTAGCATTTATAGTACAAAAGATACAGCTTCCAACGAATATCAATCAAAAGTGTTAAAAGACGTGTGACTCGAGAGAAGTCAGTCAGTGCTTGATCGTGAGCTCTGCCCTTAAGTGAAGGATACCGTTGATGAAATACAGGCTGTCGTCAGCCATGAAGGAAGTCCACGGTATCCCAAAAAGATTACGATATCCAACCGCCTTACCACCAGTAAACGTGTAATTCCCTTTGTACTTGTTCTGAAACTCGTCAGTCGGCTTTGCCCTTGCAGCAAACTCATAATCAACTGAAAAAGAGACCGATCCCTTCTCCTGCATTCCCAAGAACAATCCGAAGCAATGAAACGAGCTTTGTTGGTCCATGTTGCAGTGCGCCGAGAGGAAGAACCCTTGTCCACCCAAGTGGAAGGCTTGAGAGTAAACTCTACCCGACGGGAAGAGATTCGCACATTCCTCACGTTTTAGGTCGAGGTAGACGACGCACTGTTGACGTGGAAGTTCGAACTCGACCACCTTAACGGGCCGGTACTTGTAGGCCCGGTCCACGAACCGGTGGTTGGAGGAAGCAGGTTCTTCGGAAATGAGTACCCGTTGACGGTATGGGGCTTCGGCTTTGAAGAAGAGGGCCTCCATGACGAGCTTTGATGATACCTCGTGATCAAAGTCGGGGCAAGTTAACGCCTTTCTTAATTTTCGGCATGTCATGTGAGGGAACCGGATGTATCGGGCTAGGCGGGTAGCTAGGATGTCACGTCGCTCTTCTATTTGTGGGTATCGTGCCCTCACCCACTTCAACACGAAGTCGTACACGGCGTCTTCCGATGCCACTTGGAGCTCGTCGCTAGAGAGAATGGCCTCAATTCCAGCAATCGGCAATGACAACACCTCTTCTTGGAACCTTTAGACAACCAAATCTAACATCAGTTCGTCTCTCTTAAAACGGTCATATCCATCTTATCATGTCGGGTCGGGTCAGGGCGGGTCATAACGGGTTTGGGTCATTGATTATTGGGTGTCGGGTCACAAGCGGGCCTAGTCAGTTACTAAATTTTCGGGTTCTGACGGGTCAGGTTATCAAAGATGAAATGGATACTTAGATTGACATATATGAACTTACTTGGTAATATCCTTATAACGGTCAGCGAGATACTGCTTTGCAGCATCGGTCAAAGGCTGGACGGCTTCAGCCATCAAAACACTAGAAGGAAGGTCAAGATATAGAAGGGCAGATTCAGGTGTCATTGGCAGATTGCGTAGAAGACGACTGCAATGTCTCATGCATGAAGCAACCTCGAACTTATCAGCAGCCATCAATATATCAAGCAATGCGCTTGATGTGTTTGCGGATAGAGTGTTGCTATACATGAAGTTGAGAAGCTCCATTAAAGCCACTTCCTCTGTAACAAATAGTACGGACTAAATTAGTAAAACATAATTAACTAGACAAATAATAAATCAAAAAAGCTTTCACTTTCGATGCATTACACTTTTTTTTAATATTCAGAAGATGAGATGAATGACGAAGCATACCAGATTCATTAATACGAAGAGTAACATGCCTTTGTTCCGACTCCCTCATTCCATTCGAGAATAACTGCAGCGAGGACATTACAAGTGTAAGTGTGCATGCCAGTATGCCACAAAGGGAAGTAATCCTTCCGATTCATTCCAAACTACCCGTTTAGACTTAAAAAAGTAGATGGGTAGTTTGGATTTTGGGATGAACTCGAGACGGGCTATTTTGGCTGGCAGCTAATAACAGCGGGGTGTGGAGTACCTTGTAAAAAAACGGACTTTTGGCAGCTAATATAGGAGAGCTTATGTGCAAAGTTTCAACTCTTCGAACTGTCGTACAGTCCATGCTCCACGACGAATCATTGCTATTGGCCCCTTCATCTATATTCCACCACGACAAAAAAAAAAATATATAGATTTGAATGGTTTTTAATGAAAATATCTTTATTTATTTTGGTTTAATATGACGTGTCCTCGTGTCATATTCAGGTCGTGTTAGACTACACAATGTAATATGAAGAGTCGGAGTAAAAAGATCATGGTTGAGTGGTCGACATAGCAAAACAGATCATGGGAATAGTAAAAACGCTAATATGGCAATTAAATGAGAAGTGGTGTCCAAATACCGGAAAGTGATTCGTCAATCATTGCATCAGACTGATTCAAAACCTCATCATCGTTCTCACCACCTAATACATCATCCGCATCAGATTGATTCAAAACCTGCTCTTCAGCACATGCAGCAGCAACTTCAGCACCTGAAATCGCAAAAAAAAACACAGATGAAGAAAGAACAGCAGCATGTTTCCCTAATGTAATCAAACCTATGCTCAAGTCATATCAACAATAATCCTCAAATGCTCGTAAAAAATCACAATACCTATATGACTAATACACAACAGCATAATCAACACCCGTATTTCTCTAGCAAACAACCTCCAAATATAGCAATTTAGCTCCTTCGCATATATTTTTCATAACCTAACCTTGCTAAATCTATTCTACTTTCGACCTCACCCGAGTACTAAATTGAGCTAACTTTCAAAACCCTAGACTATTACAAATGAACTAACTTTCATTTTTCCGTCATTTTATATATACTCAGGCTTACTAAAAATGAGCTACTTTCAACATCCTAGGCTTCAATTCCATCCCACATACATACATAGTTACATACCCAATACTCCCTTCATTCCGATTATACCGTCTCCATTCACATATCAACATATACTCTCCGTACAAGGTAACTAGAGAAGACAGAAATACTAGGCAAAATCGTAATATCAAGGTTTCATTTTTCCATCCTCCAAACAAAAGAAAACAAGCTCCTAAATTAGAATCAAATGCAACTTCAACAATGTCAACTTCACTTCCTTCCTAATCAGTGTAAAAAGTTACAAACTTGCTCCAAAACACGATTTCATTCCTATTAGACGCAAACAAAAGAAAACAATCTCCTAAATTAGAAGCAAATACAACTTCAACTCCGTCAACTTCACTTCCTAATCAGTGTAAAAAGTTACAAACTTGCTCCAAAACATGATTTCATTCCCATTAGAGGCAACAAATCTTCGAATATACTGTAGCAATTTAGCTCATCCATATCGTTTTTGTTAATCTAATCTCGCTAAAATCTCTTCTACTTCCGATCATACATACATACCTAATGCTCCTCCCTTCATTCCAATTATACTCTCCACATTTCCATTTTTGTTCTAGTTCTACCCTAAAATTAACAATCCCATATTAACCCTAGTAAAGGGTATCGATATTCCTTCATCCCTCCTTCAAAAACCCGATCTTTACTCAAACAAACAATATAAACGCGATGAACGGAGCACAATTCACCAATTCTCATGTGACACGATTTCCCACAACCTCACACAAGGTTACTAAATTAGTAACTTTTCCTCATAATCATATCGTGAAACCATCTACGGAGTATATCAATTTCAACTCCGTCAACTTCACTTCCTAATCAGTGTACAAAGTTACAAACTTGCTCCAAAACACGATTTCATTCCCATTAGAGGCAACAAATCTTCAAATACACTCGCAATTTAGCTCATTCACAACGGTTTTTGCTAACCTAATCATCCCCTTCTACTTCCGACCACGTCCGAATACTAAAATTGAGATAACTTTCAACATCCTAGGCTTCAATTCTATCTCAAATCCATTCCAATTATACATTTATACTCTCCACATTTCCAATTATGTTCTATTTCTACCCTAAATTACTACTCAATAATCCCATATTAACCCTAGTAAACTAAAGGGTATCAATATTCCTTCATCACTTCTTCAAAAATCCAATCTTTACTCAAACCAAACAATACAAACGCGATGAGAGGAGGTCTCACAATAATCGTATAATATATACTCCTATCAATTCCACAATAGAAATAGGGAGGATAACACTTCAAAACCGTCTCAATCATTTGTTTACCTTCGATTAAAACACCGCTCCACAAACAAAAATCAAATACACAGCAAAACATAATCAAAATTACCCAATTAAAAAAACAATAATTACAGTAAAAAAAATTAAGAAGGGGAAGAAATTAAACCATTGATAAGATCATTATCATCATCATTATCAGGGTGATTAGCATCAATATTATCATCATCAATAACATCACGATTATCAACAATACCCTTCTTCAAATCATCACGGCGGCGCTTACGGTGTTGATCCCAATCACTACCACCATCACCACCACCGCCGCCGTCAGATTTCGAACCGGACGGTCCAACCATGATCTCGATCCGAAGAACCCGGTCTGAGAAATTGCTGTCATTGAAAGCAAACCCGAAATTACCCTCACGTGGTGAGCGTGAGTATTCGGGTTCGAGTGCGGTTTTCGGGTCGAATAAATCCCTGTTGATTTCCCTCATTTTTTGGGTTTTTTTGGGATTGGATTAATTAATTAAATTAAAAATAATTAATCAAATTAAATTAAATTGATTTAATTGATTGATTGATTGAGGAAGGAAGAGGAAGAAGAAGAAGAAGAAGAAGTGGTGGTTTGGTTTGATTCGTTTGTCTTCTTCTTCTCTCCTCTGACCTCTCTTTTTAAGTTTTTATTTATTTATTTACAGAAATAAAATGATTAAAAAACGTTGAAAATTTGAGAAAAATAAAAATGGAATGTTCGTTGAAAATAAATTACAACTAAATAAATTTGGATTTACTGTCGTATTTTGTTGTTTATTATCAATGATTAATTGGTATTTTTGGACTTAAAGATGTGAATTTCCTAAATTTGTTTCATATTATAAGAAATAACGAGTGAGTTGAAAAATCGATATTTTTATATTTTTAGAGTTTTGTTGTAAAGTTTTCAAGGGTTTAATATAAATAAACTCGAGTTTTGATTGTTCAAAGTAATTCCAAAATTGTATTGAATATTCAGCTCTAATGATTCGAGTTACAGATTGTACAATCGTTGTGGCGTATGACAAATGATGGGGACACAACAACCAAACAACAAATCAGGTAGCACAAACACTCATCTGATTTGCCGTGTACATGTTAGACATCAATATACGTCGAACACAACATCCTCTCATTATGAATCGAACGAAGGATCCTCCCATCAAAAATTGTGAAATAGCGACAAGAAAATATCTTGATTAGCCGGATTATGCTATGAGATTCCTACGGAGTAGTTTATAAGAAAATTTGTGTTTTTTGTTTTTTATAAGAAAATTTGTATACAATTACGATTATAAGTGTATTGTAAATACAGATGAAAGTAGGCTGTGTCGTACCCCGTGTTGATCCACCATGCGTGGAAAAAAATGGCACAACCCAGACACATGGAAATGATCTTTGTGTCGTGCCATGTTTGGATGCGCAGCGTGCCTAACCATATCCTCAACTTTAACTTTTTATCTTTACATTTTGAGCGTGTGTCAAGAGTGTGTCGTGCCCAGGTGCACCGTAACATCTCATGCCTAGTTGGGCACAATTTTTCTCTCAATCAAACTAGTGTTTAAAAGAATAAGAAGTCTCCTCGTATCAACAAAATGCAATTTAGAGCATGATCACAAGTTACCGCGACTAATATTTTCAGTAATACATTGGGGTTGGAAAATAGGATTATACACCTGGTTGTACAATAGCATTGTACAATCTTGGCAAAGTTGTTGCACTTTTGTACATATTTACTGAGTTTATAAAAGTTTTTGAACTGAGTTGTAAGTTTTTGATCTTAAACATTTATTTGACTTAACTCGACAACTTTACACTAAAGCTCAGAAAGTTTATAGCAAAGCTCGAAACATTTGTGATAAAGGTCAAAATCTTAAAATCAGTTGTACATAGCTCTATGTACAATTATATGTCTTCCATGATGAGCTGTGCCAAAGTGACACACATTACGATTATTTTTAAAGGGACCTCTCGAGCCTCGGTCGAGGCCTCAGAATGTTCAGGACTGACCCGATCAAGATGAGAAAGAACACTCAAAAGTCCACGTGTCACCACTCAAAAATCCACGTGTCAACACAACAACTTGCCAAAACACATGAACAAGTGACTAGTCACTTCTACCCTCCTCTATACAAACCCAATCCAAATCGATCATAAGTCATAACATAACAACAACTAAGTTACGATGTCAGGAGCGCAAGGAGCACAACCGCCGGGATCATTCACGGCGACGACATACGAGTCGGTTCATGAACCAGATAACAGGGTGAGGACGGAGTTACGGTCGGATAAAGACGATAAGGGGATCGAGATTGATAAGATTCAAGATAAGGTTAAGGATGCTGCTGGGTTAGGTGGTCCGGTTTTTGGACCGGGGAGGGATGAGCCGTCTGATAAGCAGGATCTTGGGGTTACTGGCACCTCCTAGAGTCCTAGCTAGCCAACTTCAATAGTTTCTTCACTTGCGTTTGTAGTCTTCTATAGTTGTATAGAGTAGTATTAGTCGATATGTATCATACTCTGTCTCGGTCATTAGTTTACATTTTTTTTTTCCTTACTATATTATTAATCAATAGTTAATGTTGTAGTAGAGTACTGATTACTCCTCTCATCCATTCAATTCTTTACGTGGATTCGTGGATTCGTTTTTGTGAGGGGAATGGTGAATCTATGTAAAAATTGAATGAATGGAAGAGAGTACCTTTTACCAGACGTTTCATACTGAGTATTGTTTTTTATGGTAATTTCTTTTTCAAGTTACTCCAATCATTTGAGGCCGTATTCCCGGTTCGGTCCGGTTTTGAGCCTTGTATTATGATATGGGCCGTCTGTAAAAGGTCCGAAGTGTTTTTGGGTCGGGTTTGGGTTTGGGTTATGCGATCCGTACCTATTAACATAACAATTAATATTTGCGAAATAAATATTTATGATGATACCGTCTTTTGTATTTATGATTACTATCTCCGTAAAATATCAAATTCTAGTACACCATAAATGTTACATAGTATATCAGTTTTTTCAAATTGACAAACCTTATATTCTAATTAAGAAAGAAATTACAATGATATTAGCACGATAAATTATAATACGAACTCTTAATTACTTTATTTGGACAACATAATACTATAATATAATAGTGATTTCTTAATCAACATATTATCGTGTGTCCACAAAAAATCCGATATTATATTCAAAATATTTTAAATTTGTTGTGTTATTGATTACTTATACTCCGCATTACACTAAGAGCGTATGTAGTCGACATTGTCGTAAATTAATAAATTTATAAATAAAACATGTAAGATTATTATTTAACAGTGATATCAAAACATTTATCTCCTACGATAATCTTAAATTTTAACCCCGAAAAGTTCATTTGATTCCGAAAAACCCGAGAACTAGGATTGGGCTAAAAAACAAGTCCCTTTTTTGGGCCGACCCGTTCATATAGACCATTTTTATTGTTTAGATCCGACACGAACCCACAACCCGACTCATAATCACCTCTAATTTTCGTTTTCGAAATTGAGTGAGGTGTAAGTGTGTAACAGACACTTCAGTTACAAGTTCCAACGGTGTGATTGCAAGAAAAAAAAGCTCCAATCACGCCATTTTCGTGATTCATGAATATAATCCATCGTCATCATCAGATTCATCAACTTCAATTCACATTTTGAAGCTGCAATCGAAATTATCAAGGTTGGAATTCCGTTCAAGTATGAATCTCTTTTCAATCCTCTGTTTTTGATTTAGGGTTTTTTCACTCCGTTCAAGTATGATTCCGTTTTGATTGAACCAAGTATGATTGCCAGTTTCTGTAATTCATGTTTTCTGATGTAATCTTTGAACTTGATTTGGGGAAGTATGATTGAAATTGCAGAATTAGGTTTTAGCTACATTGAGTATTTGTGGAATTTGATCATTCCGAAAATCCCCAATTAGTAAAATTCTAGGGTTGAGCTGTTTGTTGATTCCGGAATTTGCATAAGAATCAGGAAAAACGTATGAATTTGTTTCCTGAGGGCGCGTAAATCAGAGAAACCCTTTCGTCAAATTTGGGGAAGTTTTTGAGACACTATGAATTACAATTGCGATCATGCCCCCGCAATCATTTACGCTGCAAGAAGCAAACTAGGTTTATATTTTTGTAGACAATGAGTGTCTGTGGAATTTGATCGTCGTTTCGAAAATCCCCAATTATTAAAATTCTAGCATTGACCTGTTTCTTGAGTGTATAATTTATGAATTTGTTTTCCGAGGGCACCCCAAATTTGCGGGAGCCTTTGAGACACTTCACGAATCACAATTGCGATCGTGCCCCTGCAATTATTTACGCCGTAAAAAGCTAATTAGGTTCGTGTTTTTGTAGAAAACTAATTAGGGTTCATGGGACGGGTATTGATATATTGATATACCTCTTGCAGGAAGGGTACGCCTATTTCCGGTGTTGAGCAGGCTGTCTTTAGCTGCCTGAAGCCTACTTATGGCATCCTTTATTTTCATTCGTTCGTGTGGCAGATGGTTGGAGCATAACACTCCGACACTGATCACTGAAATGATACATTCCACTTTTCGTTGTAGTGCATCTTGGATGGCTCTATCATCTTCGGCTTCTTCTGTGAGATTATCTTCTTCAAGTGTCGGGTCTACAATTTGTAAGAATTGGTCAGGTAATGCTGCTTCTGCATACATATGAAGGTTGTAGTCTTCCTTGAACATGTTGTCTGTTGGACACTTCCCTGTCATTAGCTCAAGAAGCAAAATACCGTAGCTGTAAACATCTCCTGCTGTAGATGCTTCACTTCCTAGGCCGTACTCTTAAAATCCAAATCCAATAACAAGACTTAAGTTAACCACATGGAAAATGAAAAAAATAATTTTATTTGTTGTTCAGGCGAGTCTTTTTTGGAATGGGAGTTTCATGACAAAATTCCTAAAATGGCTTTTATAATAATATGAGTGAACGAGTATTATTACCTGGAGCAGCATAGCCAACTGTACCATTAATTCCGATTGTGCTACTCTGATTTGGATGTCGTGGTTCAGTAAGAAATCGTGCTAATCCGAAATCACCAACGTGAGCCACCATGTCATTATCCAGCAATATGTTGCTTGGTTTCAGGTCACAGTGCATGATTGGAGTTTCGCATTCATGGTGTAGATAATTGAGTGCATGAGCCACATCTATTGCTACATCCACCCTTTGAGAAAGACTCATGTTCCCAACAACTCCATGCAACCATCTATCAAGGCTTCCATTCGGCATGAATTCATATACTAAAGCTCTGAAATCATTTCTTTGAAAATCGATACTTGAGCAAGCCGTTATGATGCTAACCAAGTTTCGATGACGGACATTCCTCAATGCCTTGCATTCTGCCATGAAGCTCTTAGATGCAGCATGATGCTGGATGTTGAGAACTTTAACAGCAATTAACTTTCCATCCAAAATTCCCTTGAACACAGATCCAAAAGAACCGGAACCTAGCATGTTCTCTGAAGAAAAATCACTGGTCGCTTCGAGCAGCATGTCATAAGAAACCTTCATGAACGCTTTCCCTATTGTTAAATCTGATGATACCATTCTCTTTTTCTTCCTGATCCATGCCAGGTATACCCCTATTACCATTGCTAGTCCTCCAACAAGTCCACCGATAATTGGAACTATCAACTTAAGGGTATGAGACATTGGTTTTTTCTTTCTTCCCGTGTTCTCTGTCTCAATGCATTTGGGTAAGTGAAGTTCTGGTATTCCTCCGCAAAGCCTCGGATTACCGAGGAGAAATACTTCAGTTGCATTTGCAAATACTGAGTTGGTTGGGACTCTTCCTTGGAAGTCGTTGTTGGATAAGTTTAGGTAAACTATCGAGGCAATTCTAGAGAAGAAGGCTGGAACTGGTCCAGATAAGTCGTTTTGGGAAAAATCAATTCCTTCGAGGCTAGTTAGGGATCCATAAGATGAAGGAATGTCTCCATAGAATAAATTCCCATCCATAAACAAGTATTGAAGCTCAGTACACTCACTAAGACCATCTGGAAGTACACCTGAAAACTTGTTCTTGGACATGTGCAATCCAATTAGGTTAGTTTGCTTACCTATCTCCAGTGGCACGGAGCCTTCCAAATGATTAAATGACAAACCTAGTCTTACAAATGTTGCAGATCCTGTGAATAGTTCCTTGTCCAAGGTTCCATTGAGTTCATTGTATGATAAATACATCTGAATCATACTCCGGCAGTTCCTGATGCTTGGAGGTACTTTCTGGTTCAGTTTGTTATATTCCAAGTATAGCTTACTCAAACGTGAGAGATTTCCCAAAGAACTGGGGATTTTGCCCGTTAGTCTATTAGAACTTAAATCAAGTATTTCTAAACTTTGGAGTTTCCCTAGATCATGAGGAATAGATGCTGTCAATTTGGTCTCACGTATCTGTAATATCCGAAGGTTAATGAGATTGATAATACCGGAAGGAAGAACTCCGCTTATAGGACTACCTCCGATCTGGAGAAATGTTAAACGGGTGGAGAGATTGGCGACAGATTGCGGTAATATTCCAGAAAAATTATTACGCCCCACTTGTAGATTATTTAACTGGGTGCAGTTAACTAGTGTACTTATAAAGTTAATGTTACCTTCAAGATAGTTCAGCTGAAAGGACAAAAAAGATAGATTTTGAAACTGTCGAAAATCTTGAGGAACTCTCCCGGTAAAGCTGTTTTGAAAAAAATTGATATGTGTTAGGCTTGTGCAATTTGTAATGGTCGGGATCGGTCCTGAAAAGTTATTCAGAGCAAAGCTCAACCACGTGAGACCAGGAATATGGAAGCCTCTATGCGCGGGAAGTTCTCCATAAAATTGGTTGTCTATAAAATCAAGAACTTGAAGGGTTGATAAATTGAGAAGTGAATTGGGAAGTGTGCCAGAGAATTTGTTTATTCCAAGTCTAAGTTCAATTAAGTTTTGCATCCGACTAATGCTGTTTGGGATAGACCCTGAAAATGAGTTGGAAGTAACAACTATTGTTTGCACGGAGGTAAAATTTTTTATGATATCGAAAAGGGGTCCCCTTAGGTTGTTATGCCGCATGTTAAGATATTTTAGATTTGTTAATGCTCTTAATTCTGTTGGGAGTTTCCCCTGTAGCATGTTGAAACCTATGTTAAGATGTTCGAGGTTGATGCAACGCGACAAGTTGGCTGGAATTTCACCAACAAGCGTGTTGTTGTCAAGTCGTAGGAGCTGTAACCTGAATAAATAACCCAAGCTGTTGGGGATTTGGCCATACATACTATTATTGTCAAGATAAAGGGAATTAAGGAAGCTGAGGTTTGCTATGAAAGGCGAGATAGTACCTGACAAGCCTCTGGAGTTGAGATCCAATACAGTCACTCTTTTATGTTTTCGCCCACAAGTAACTCCCTCCCACTTACAATGGTGAAAGGAACTATTCCACGACCTTAAAACCCCGTCCGGATGATGATCTACTAGTTGGCTCTTGATGGCCAGCAATGCTATGTGATCAGTTTCGTTGCCTGGATAGTCGAAACCATGCAGGGCTTCAGTCGCACTAATAAAGCTTATGAATGCAAGGAAAACAAGAAAGGTATGTTTCATTTTTGCAGCCCTGTCGCTTTTGTGTACGAGTGAGATGCTCTTTGGCTTTCTGTCTCTACATTTATGTAGGCTGTTATAAGTTTCCCTTTTGGAATTCCTAGTCTCAGCTCCAGTGTTTAGCTCTTTGTGTGGGAGATATTGGTGTTTGTGAGGTAGTAGTTATCTTGTCTTCTCTTTACTAATAATTCTCGTTATTGAGATTTTCTGTTGTGTTGCTCGTAGTGGTGGTCGTTATCGTTGTTTGTTAGTACAATTAGACTATTAGAGATAATGCTGGTAGTAAGGCAGATGTGGTTTTTTGTGTTGGGTGTGGGCAGTGGCGGACCAGGAATTTATGTATGGGGATGCACATGTCAATTTTTTTTCCGAACATTTAAAATTTCAATAAAGAATTTAAATTAAAAAATAGAAATTCAATTGAAATTTCAAAATTCGAGTGTCTGCACTAAGTCGTTATAGTTATATCAAGTACAAATTACTTTATACAAAATCCGAAATTGGCATTGAAAGGAACTCGAAGTCCAAAATCTAAATTACTACATAGATATTGGAAATCCAGAATTTGAGTTTTGGTATTAGATGAGGAAAAATAAAATAAAATAAAAAGTTATAGAAATACAATTGAAATTTCAAGAAAAAAGTAAAATAACAAGAAAACATAAATTCAATTTAATTCGAGTGTCTACAATAAGGAATCATAGAATTTATAGTTATATTAATTACAAATTAACATCGATTAAAAAAAAAGGTTATTTCATGGAAATAATCGAAACTATTGTCTACCTTCTTAGAATAATCTCAACTACATTTAATCCCAAAATAAATTGAACTTCATATACCTTTCTCACACACCATAGTTGGAGATGGGAGGGAGTACAATATTTGAAATCGAGAAATAGACTTTCGGAATTACAACAACATCAGAGCCTTAGTCCCAAAAGATACTAGTAACGGAAACAGAGAATTACGCGTAAAGCTAAATTGAACGTGGACGAGAAATTTCAGTTACATGCAAAAGGAAAATGTGGTATTACCTGGAGCAGCATATATAGCCTGATAGTATCCTCAAATCCTACTGACATTCCTCAAAGCATTACTTTCTGCCAGGAAGCTCTTTAAGGCATCGTGATGTTGCAAATTAGAAACTTTCGATCCAAAATACCCTTAAACACGGATCCAGAAGACCCCGAACCAAGCACGCTCTTTGGGGAAACCCATGTGCTGCTTTGAGTAGTATGTCGTAAGACACTTTCATGAATGCTTTTCCCATCACTGTATCCGATAGAAGAAACATCTTTTTCTTCCTGGTATGTACCAAGTATATGCCTATCACTATCGCCAGCCCTCCAACAAATCCACTTAGAACTTGAATTATCAACTGGAATACCTCAGCGAAGTCTGGTATTGCCATCAAGAAAGACTACACTTGCACTTGCAAATACTGAATTTGTCGGAACCCATTTGTGATTGAAGTTGTCTATGTAATGAATTGTTAGAAAGATCAAGCTTTTCAAGAGACGAGGGATTGAAAAGGGACACGGGAAGTGTGTCCAATACTCTGATAGGTTCTGCATTCTACGAATGCTGTAGGGGATTGTTACTGTAAATGAATTGACAGTAACAGATACAGATTCTAAGAAGGTAAGGGGTTCTGTAAGTTTATTGAAGTCGACATCAAGATACACTAGTTTTGACAATGCTCTTCATGAGTGAACTTCTAGCATTGAGCTGTTGCTTGATTATGGCATTTGTTTAAGACAATATAAATCCAAGTGACGTTCCCTTCCATTTTGGTTTGTCCCCAAAAGATGGTAAGTAAGGACATGTAAATCCAAATCCCATACGCCCGCAATTTGCGGAAGCTTTTGAGACACTTCTGTAATTATACAAAGGATACATCAAATTTACACAATGTAATACAACAGCTTTTATTTTCAACTGTGGCATACGCTTTCAATTAGTAACTATATTTAATTAATTATATGTCTTTAGTTTCTTGGTGCTTGTGTCCTGATTTGAAATCGTGCTCATACCCCTGCAATAATTTATGTCACATGAAGCAAATTAGGTTCATGATTTTGTCGAAAACTAATTAGGGTTCATGGGATATGTCATGATATATAGATATACCTCTCGCAGGAAAGGGACGCCTATTTCTGGCGTTGAGTAGCTTGTCTTTCGCTGTTTGAAGCCTACTTATGACATCACTTATTTCCATTCGATCTTGTGGGAAATGATTGGAGCACAGCACTCCGACACTAATCACTGAAATGATGCATTCCACTCTTCTTTGTAGTGCATCTTGGATGGTTCTATCATCTTCCACTTCTTCTGTGAGATCATCTTCTTCAAGTGTCGGGTCTGCAATTTGTAACACTTGGTCAGGTAATGCTGCTTCTGCATACATATGATGGTTGTAGTCTTCCTTGAACATGCTGTCTGTTGGACTCTTCCCTGTTATGAGCTCAAGAAGCAATATACCGTAGCTGTAAACATCTCCGGTTGTAGATGCTTCGCTTCCCAGGCCATACTCTTAACATCCATTCCAATAACAAGGCTTAATTAATTAACAGAGAATAAACCCGAACGAAAATAATTATATTCATCATTCAGGGGAGTTTTCTGAAACACTTTTTAAAATAAAATGAATCAGAATGTTATTACCAGGAGCAGCATATCCAACTGTGCCATTGATTCCGATTGTGCTACTTTGATTTGGATGTCGTGGTTGAGTAAGAAATCTTACTAATCCAAAATCCCCAACGTGAGCGACCATGTCATCATCCAGCAATATGTTGCTCGGTTTCAGATCACAGTGCACAATAGGAGTTTCACCCCCATGGTGTAGATAGTCGAGTGCATGTGCCACATCAATTGCTACATCCACCCTTTGAGAAAGACTCATGTTCTCATGAACTCCATGCAGCCATTTATCAAGGCTTCCATTGGACATGAATTCATATACTAAAGCTCTGAAATCGTTTCTTTGAAAATCGATACTTGAGCAAGCTGTTATGATGCCAACCAAATTTCGATGACGAATATTTCTCAATGCCTTGCATTCTGCCATGAAGCTCTTGGATGCAGCATGATGTTGCAGGTTGAGAACTTTCACTGCAATTGATTTTCCATCCAAAATCCCCTTGAACACCGATCCAAAAGAACCGGAACCTAGCAGGTTCTCTGAAGAAAAACCACCTGTTGCTTTGAGTAGCATGTCATAAGACACTTTCATGAATGCTTTCCCCATTACTAAATCTGATGATAGAATTGTCTTTTTCTTTCTGATGCATGCTAAGTATACCCCTATTACCATTGCCAGTCCTCCAACAAGTGTACTAATAATTGGAATTATCAACTTAAGAGTACGAGACATTGTTTTTCTCTTTCTTCCCATATTCTTTGTGTCAATGCATTTGGGTAAGTGAAGTTCTGGTACTCCTCCGCAAAGCCTCGGATTACCGAAGAGAAATACTTCACTTGCATTTGCAAAAACTGAGTTGGTTGGGACTCTTCCCTGGAAGTCGTTGTTGGATAAGTTTAGGTAAACTATCGAGGGAATTTTAGAGAAGAAGGCTGGAACTGGTCCAGATATGTTGTTTTGGGAAAAATCAATTGCTTCGAGGCTAGCCAGAGATGCATAAGATGAAGGAATGTCTCCATGGATGAAATTCCCATCCATATACAAGTATTGAAGCTCAGTACACTCACTAAGACCATCTGGAAGTACACCTGAAAACTTGTTATTGGATATTATCAATTCAATTAGGCTGGTTTGCTTACCTATCTCCACTGGTAGGGGGCCTTCCAAATGATTAAACGACAATTCAAGTCCTACAAATGTAGCGGGTCCTGTGAATAGTTCCTTGTCCAAGGTTTCATTGAGTTCATTGTTTGATAAATCCATCTCAATCATACTCCGGCAGTTCCTGATGCTTGGAGGTACATTCTGTTTCAGTTTGTTGTCATTCAAGTATAGTATACTCAAAAGTGAAAGATTTCCCACAGAATTGGGAATTTTGCCTGTTAGTCTATTATAATTTAAATAAAGTTGTTCCAATTTCTGGAGTTTCCCTAGATCATGTGGAATCGATCCTGTCAATTCGGTTTCACCTATAAGTAAGATCTGAAGGTTAATGAGATTGGTAATACCGGAATGAAATACTCCGCTTATTGGACTACCCCTGATCGTGAGATATGTTAAACGGGTGGAGAGATTGGCG
Source organism: Agrostemma githago (assembly GCA_958450325.1). Lineage (NCBI taxonomy): Eukaryota > Viridiplantae > Streptophyta > Magnoliopsida > Caryophyllales > Caryophyllaceae > Agrostemma > Agrostemma githago. The sequence continues at coordinate 79,206,682 of OY288241.1, read as the reverse complement.
ACAGATTGTGGTAATATTCCAGAAAAATTATTACCCCCCAGTGTTAGAATAGTTAAGTGGGTGCAGTTAACTAGTGTACTTATAAAGTTAATGTCACCCTCAAGATAGTTGTTATTCAAAGCCAACACAGATAGATTTTGAAATTGCTTGTAATCTTGAGGAACCCTTCCTGTAAACCTATTCATTTGAAAATCGATATGATGTAGGCTTGTGAAGTTTGCAATTCTCGGGATGGGTCCTGAAAAGTTATTCATAGCAAAGCTCAACCACATGAGACCAGGAATATTGAATCCTCCATACGCGGGAAGTTCTCCATATAATTGGTTGTCCATAAAATCGAGAACTTGAATGGACGAGAAATTGAAAAGTGAGATAGGAAGTGTGCCAGAGAATTTGTTCCCTCCAAGTCCAAGGAAAGTAAGGTTCTACATCCGACTGATGCTGTTTGGGATAGACCCTGAAAATGAGTTCTTGCCTGCACCTATTATTTGCAAGGAGGTAAAATTTTGTATGATATCAAAAAGAGGTCCCGTTAGGTTGTTATGCTGAATGCTAAGATCTGTTAGCTTTGTCAATGATCTTAATTCTGTTGGGAGTTTTCCCTCTAGCTTGTTGAAATCTAGGTAAAGCAATTCGAGGTTGATGCAACTAGACAAGTTGGCTGGAATTTCACCCACAAGCGTGTTGTTGTCAAGCGCTAGGTATTGTAACTTGAATAAAGAACCCAAGTTGTTGGGGATTTGGCCGTATAGACTATTATTGTACAGATAAAGGGTATTAAGGAAGTTGAGGTTTGCAACGGAAGGAGATATGGTACCTGACAAACCTCGGGAGTTGAGATCTAATTCAGTCACTCTCTTATGTTTGCGCCCACAAGTAACTCCCTCCCAATTACAATGGTGAAATGAACTATTCCACGAGCTTAAAGCCCCATCCGGATGATGATCGACTAGTTGGCTCTTGATGGCCAACAATGCCATGTGGTCCATTTCATTGCCTGGGTAGTCGAAACCATGAAGGGCTCCAACAGCTGCAATATTCAGCATTACAAAGGCAAAGAAAACGAGAAAAAAGGGTTTGTAACAAAGGGAATAAAGTAAACTTGATAGATCATCCCGAGTAACTTTCATGTTTGTACTATGTCGTTTATGTGTGGAGTAAGATGCTGTTTGGCTTTCTGTCTCTACATTTCATTACTCTATTTAAGAGGTTTATGGTATGTGGAATTTTGGGCACTGAAAGCTACTCCGTATCTGTTTTCTGTGGAATGGAAATCAGGATGAGGTCAGTGCTACTTACTGAAAACATTTGTTTACTATAAGCAAAGACCATTGTCAATGTTTTAATATTAAAACCATAACATTTGTTTAGTATAAGCGTCACTCCAGGAGCAACACTTCATGCTCATTCGTTCTCTTCTTAACCTGCCCAGACGATGACCAAACTCTGTGCTCGACTTGATAAAAACCAAAAGATAAGTTTGGAAAAAAAACTAAAGACCAATTTTTTTTTTGGCATAGTCTACTTGGCAAATTAAATATTCGTTTTTTATTTAGGATTGTTTGTGCATATCTGCTTGCATTTAACTAATAGAGTAATTGATACCGAGTAACCATTGCACTATCTGCATTTGCTAGTTCCTGTAGTTCATATTTGCCAGTTTAATCTTGAACTTGATTTGGCGATTTACATATGCTTCTGCAAAATTATGTGTAGAGACATTGAGAATCCGTGGAATTTATATATTCGAAAAATCCCCAATTAGTGGACTTCTAGCATTGAGCTGTTCTTTGTTTAAGACGAGCATATGAATGCAAGTGTTGTTCCCCTCCATTTTGGTTTGTCCCAAAAAGATGGTAATGGTGCATACATTCGACACCCTTACCCCACAATTTGCGGTAGCTTTTGAGACGCTTTGGTAGTTATTCAGAATGTAAAATGTAATACAGTACTTTTTATTTTCAACTAACTGTAGCATAATATCTATCTTTAAAAACTGGTTTTCCATGATAAGTCTTCAATTTTTGGTGCCTGTGTCCTAGTCTATAGTCGCGCTCGTGCCCCTGCGATCATTTACATCACGAAAAGCAAATTACGTTCTTGGTTTTGTAGAAAACTAATTAGGGTTCATGGGACGTGTCATGATACATTGATATACCTCTTGCAGGAAGGGTGCGCATATTCCCAGTGGGGCCAGCGCTGATCAGGCTGTCGTTTGCTGCTTGAAGCCTACTTTTATGGCATCACTGATTTTCAATGGTTGGATATATGGTCTTCATGCTTCAAGACCTGGCAATGGAGGCCAAAAGGTAACGACGAACACAAATTTCAAGGGTCGACAAGCAAAGTGAAGTGTTAAAATAGTATTGTCTTTGTGATGTGCAGGTCTGTTTTATGGTTATGGATACTCTGGCACAAACAGAACTGCAAATTCACAGGGAGTATGATCTGAAAGGGTCTTCACAAGGAAGAAACCCTACAAAAACCGGCACACAGTCACGATTGACTTTAAAGGACTTGGAATTTGATCTGTACATCTATCTCAATCTTTCAACTTGATGTCAGCTGTTAGAATGAGTTTGTCCTACTTTCTGTTTAAAGCCCTGATTCTGAAAAAAGTGTCAATGGACTTGAAATTGATCCTTTTTCTTATAATTAACAGACAAATCAAGATAGGCTGCAAGTTCTTGGAGGATCAATGCATCATGGATTACGGTCTACTACTCGGTGTACATATAGAGCACTCACCTCGCGGTACTTTATTCTTATTAGACTGATTCTCATTAATCTTTTTGTTTCTTGTCGCATACATTATATATGTCCTAAATATCATGCTGTATCTCCTAAAGGTAAAAAAAAGCCTCAGGCTGTGAATGCTGTTTAACTCATGTCTTCCATTCGGGTGTCGGATTGGGTTATTCGTGTCAAGTTAGGTTCGCCAGGTCCTATATGTTTATTGGAATCGACATCAAGATACACTAGTTTCGACAATGCTCTTCATTGGTGAACTTCTAGCGTTGAGCCGTTGCTTGATTGTGGAATTTGTTTAAGACAAAATATAAATCCAAGTGATGTTTGGATGTTCCCTTCCATTTTGGTTTGTCCCAAAAAGACCGTAAGGACATGTAAATCCGAATCCCATACCCCCACAATTTGCGGAAGCTTTTGAGACACTTCGGTAATCATACAAAGGATACATCAAATTTACACAAGGTAATACAGCAGGTTTTATTTTCAACTGTGGCATATATTCCCTGCAATAACTTACGTCACATGAAGCAAATTAGGTTCATGATTTTATTCCCTCGAACAAAGAAAAAGTTCGTGATTTTATCGAAAACTAATTAGGGTTCATGGGATATGTCATGATATACCTCTTGCAGGAAAGGGACGCCTATTTCCGGTGTTGAGTAGCTTGTCTTTCGCTGCTTGAAGCCTAGTTATGACATTGCTTATTCTCATTCGATCTTGTGGCAAATGTTTGGAGCACATCACTCCGACACTAATCACAGTAGTAATGCATTCTACTCTTCGCCCAAGTGTATTTTGGATTGCTCTACTATCTTCGGCTTCTTCTATGAGATTATTTTCTTCAAGTGACGGGTCTACAAATTGTAACACTTGGTCAGGTAAGGCTGCTTCTGCATACATATGAATGTTGTAGTCTTCTTTGAACATGTTGTCTGTTGGACTCTTTCCTGTCATAAGCTCAAGGAGCAAAATACCGTGGCTGTAAACATCTCCCGCTGTAGATGCTTCACTTCCTAGGCCGTACTCTTAACATCCATATCCAATAACAAGTCTTAGTTAATGAAGAATAAGAACTAAAACAATTTTATTTATGCAAATTACTTTAGACTCTCCCAAATTTATTCTTAGGAGTATCTTTTTTGAAAAGGGGTTATAATGATAACATTATTTTATTAGTTTTCTTTTCCTAAAACAACATTTATAATAACAGGAGTAGCAATACTATTACCTGGAGCAGCATAACCAACCGTGCCATTGATTCCGATTGTGCTACTTTGATTTGGATGTCGTGGTTGAGTAAGAATTCTTGCTAATCCAAAATCACCAACATGAGCAACCATGTCCTTATCCAGCAATATGTTGCTCGGTTTCAGGTCACAATGTACAATAGAAATTTCACCCTCATGGTGTAGATAGTTGAGTGCATGAGCCACATCAATTGCTACATCCACCCTCTGCAAAAGGCTCATGTTTCCAAGAACCCCATGCAGCCATCCATCAAGGCTTCCGTTGGGCATTAATTCATATACTAAAGCTCTGAAATCATTCCTTTGAAAATCGATACTCGAGCAGGCTGTTATGATGCCAACCAAATTCCGATGACGAACATTCCTCAATGCCTTGCATTCTGCCATGAAGCTCTTGGATGCAGCATGTTGTTGCAGGTTGAGAACTTTCACAGCAACTGATTTTCCATCCAAAGTTCCCTTGAACACCGATCCAAAAGAACCAGAACCTAGTAGGTTCTCTGAAGAAAAATCACCTGTGGCTTTGAGCAGCATGTCATAAGAAACCTTCATGAATGCTTTCCCTATTGTTAAATCTGATGATATCGTTGTCTTTTTCTTCCTGATGAATGCCAGGTATACCCATGTTACCATTGCCAGTCCACCAACAAGTGTACTAATAATTGGAATTATCACCTTAAGAGTACGAGACATTGGTTTTTTCTTTCTTCCCATGTTCTCTGTCTCAATGCATTTCGGTAAAAGCAGTTCTGGTATTCCTCCGCAAAGCCTCTTATTACCGGCAAGAAATACTTCACTTGCATTTGCAAATACTGAATTGGTTGGGACTCTTCCTTGGAAGTTGTTGTAGGATAAGTTCAGGTAAACTATCGAGGGATATCTAGAGAAGAAGGCTGGAACTGGTCCAGATAAGTTGTTTTGTGAAAAATCAATTACTTGGAGGCTAGTCAGAGATGCATAAGATGAAGGAATGTCTCCATGGAAGAAATTCCCATCCATATGCAAGTATTGAAGCTCAGTACACTCACTAAGATCAGTTGGAAGTACACCTGAAAACTTGTTCTTGGCCATATACAATAAAGTTAGGCTGGTTTGCTTACCTATCTCCTGTGGCAGGGGCCCTTCGAAATGATTAAATGACAAATCTAGGTGTACAAATGTAGCAGATCCTGTGAATAGTTCCTTGTCCACGGTTCCATTGAGTTCATTGTTTGATAAGTTCATGTACATCAAACTCCGGCAGTTCCTGATGCTTGGAGGTACATTCTGTTGGAGCTTGTTATCATTCAAGTATAGATTACTCAAACGTGAGAGATTTCCCAAAGAATTGGGAATTTTGCCGGTTAGTCTATTAGAATTTAAACCAAGTTTTTCTAATTTTTGGAGTTTCCCTAGATCAGGAATAGACGCCGTTAATTCGGTGCTACTTATTTTTAAGAGCTGAAGGTTAATGAGATTGGTAATACCTGAAGGAAAAACTCCACTTATCGGACTACCCCCGATCGTGAGAAATGTTAAAAGGGTGGAGAGATTGGCGACAGATTGTGGTAATATTCCAGTAAAATTATTACCCCACAGTTCTAGTTTAGTTAACTTAGTGCAGTTAACTAGTGTACTTATAAAGTTAATGTCACCCTCAAGATAGTTTTCAGCCATAGCCAACGTAGTTAGATTTTGAAATTGCTGATAATCTTGAGGAACCCTCCCGGTAAAGCTATTACTTCCAAAATCGATATGTTGTAGGCTTGTGAAGTTTGCAATGCTTAGGATGGGTCCTGAAAAGTTATTCATACCAAGGTTCAACCACGTGAGGCCAGGAATATTGAAGCCTTGATACGCGGGAAGTTCACCATAAAATTGGTTTTCTATAAATTCAAGAACTTGAAGGGACGAGATATTGAAAAGTGTAATGGGAATTATGCCAGAGAATTTGTTTCCTCCAAGTTCAAGGTATATTAGGTTCTGCATCCGATTGATGTTGTTTGGGATTGACCCTGAAAATGAGTTCAAAGTAGCGTCTATAAATTGCAAGGAGGTAAGATTTTGTATGATATCAAAAAGAGGTCCCGTTAGGTTGTTATGCGGGATGACAAGATGTTTTAGCTTTGTCAGTGCTCTGAATTCTGTTGGGAGTTTTCCCCGTAGCTTGTTGAAATCTAGGTAAAGATATTCGAGGTTGATGCAACTCGACAAGTTGACTGGAATTTCACCCACAAGCGTGTTGTTGTCGAGTGCTAGGAATTGTAACCTGAATAAAGAACCCAAGTTGTTGGGGATTTGGCCGTATAGACTATTATTGTTCAGATAAAGGTTATTAAGGAAGCTGAGGTTTGCAACGGAAGGAGATATGGTACCTGACAAACCTCGGGAGTTGAGATCTAATTCAGTCACTCTCTTATGTTTGCGTCCACAAGTAACTCCCTCCCAATTACAATGATGAAAGGAACTATTCCACGAGCTCAAAACCCCATCTGGATGAGGATCTACTAGTTGGCTCTTGATGGCCAACAATGCGTTGTGGTCCGTTTCATTCCCTGGATAGTCGACACCATGCAGGGCTCCAACAGCTGTAGTACTCAGCATTACAAATGCAAAGAAAACAAGAAAAAACGGTTTGTAACAACAAAGGGAATAAAGTAAACTTGATAGATAATCCCGAGTAACTTTCATGTTTGTAATATGTCGTTTATGTATGGAGTAAGATGCTCTCTTTGGCTTTCTGTCTTCTCTACATTTGATTACTCTATATAAGAGGTTTATGGTGGAATATTGGGCAACACTGAAAGCTACTCCGTACCTGTTTTCTGTGGAATGCAAATCAAGATGAGGTCAGTGCCTCTTAACGATAATATTTGTTTACTACTCCCTCCGTTCCAATGAATTGTTTGCTTTTCCTTTTGCCACCAAGGGTAAGGGATCCAATAAGGGAGTGACATGTGGAGCAAAACTCATGAGAAGGTTCAAATTGCATATAAAAAATATTCCTAAAATAGAAAGGCAAACAATTCATTGAGACGCCCCAATATGGAATAGGCAAACAATTCATCGGAACGGAGGGAGTATAAGCAAAGACCATTGTCAAATTAAATATCCATTTTTTATTTAGGATTTTTTGTGCATGTACATACTTGCATTTAACTAATACTCCGTAATTGATACGCAGTACTTGATTTGTGCATGTGCAATTTTTTTAGGATTTATCCGTTTTAGGATTGAAGACTGAAAATTCAGCGAGCTTAGGTATCAATCATCTACATTCAAACCTCTGGTTTTGATATAGGATTATTTTATGTGAATTTATGTCGCGGTTAATCAGTATGATGTCAAAATTCAATGACTATTCTTTTCGTTGTACATGAACGATTGCAATGTTTGTATAAGCTGCCTGCAATTCATGTTTGCCAATGTTATCGTCAACTTGATTCCCAATCAGCTGCAAATATTTGGTTACCAACAATGAATACTCGTATCTGCAAAGTTTTATCATTCGTATCTGTTTTTGCGTTTAAAGTTTTTTTTTTGACACTATTTACAACTAAAGAGAATTTTTGATATTTTCAATAATCTATAAGACAAAATATAGTCAGGTGGGATCTTGTTTGATTCATTTTTACGAGTAGGTCAAGAATATCAAATTTTTATAATTTTTGCTAATATTAAATGAAAGATATCGATGATGCAAAAGAAAAATGTATAGTTTGAATTTGAATGGAGAGATTAGCATTGAACCTCATATCTTGACCTGTATTCATATTTAATAGTCAATAGTTTTAAGATTCATAGATGGCTTGTCTGTCTTTTACTAAATTTCTCCTTGTACAAAGAAACAAATTAACGAAAACTTTGTTCATATTAAAGTGAAATTACGTAAATTACTGCGGAAGTTTGAAGACATTTAATATTGGGATCAAATCGGTCCGAAAAATATGGGTAATACACTTCAATTTGAGACATTTTTTACCGACATTAGTTTATGCGTAATTACACCATCAAATGTTCTCTGTTGGAGCTAAAATTTTGTGTGGGCGTAATATACGGTCTAGGTAACATCCCGTAAAAATTTTGGTCATATTTTTTTTGGACTCCGAATTTGCAAAAAAAACGTAGATAATACACTTCAATTTGAGGCGTTTTCGACCGACAATAGTTTAGCGCGTAATTACACCGTCAAATGTTCTCTGTTGGAGCTAAAATTTTGTGTGTGCGTAACGGCCTAGGTAATACCCGTAAAATTTTGGGCCATATTTTTTTTGGACTCCGAATTTGCAAAAAGACGTGGATAATACACTTCAATTTGAGGCGTTTTCGAACGACATTAATTTATCGCGTAAAGACGCCATCAAATGTTCTCTGTTGGAGCTAAAATTTGGTGTGGGCGTAATATACGGCCTGGTAACACCCCGTAAAATTTTCGGCCATATTTTTTTTCGACTCTAAATTTGCAAAAAAAGTGGATAATACACTTCAATTTGAAGTGTTTTCGACCGACAATAGTTTATCGCGTAATTATACCATCAAATGTTTTTTGTTGGAGCTAAAATTTTGTGTGCGCGTAATATACGGCCTAGGTAACACCCGTAAAATTTTCGGCCATTTTTTCATGGGACTCCAAATTTACAAAATATTTCAAACCATAAGTATCTTCTGTTATATCGAGACATTACTACAATGTATGAATTAGGTACTTTGCGAATCTGGAAATATTTAATTTTGAGATCAAATCGGCCCGAAAATTGTGGATAATAACCTTCAAATTCGTCCGTTTTGGGTGATTTTTCGAAAAATGTGAAATATTTTTCTCGACATCTAAATAGGACCTGCATGACATAAAATGACTGACGGTTGTTAAAAACTCAATTAAATGGTTCAGTTTTGAATATAAATATATCGAATATTTCGCTCTAATAGAACGTTACTCGAAAGATATTGAATGTCTTTTAAATGTGTTTATTTCAAAACATAAGTGTGTTCTGTTACACCAAGACATAACTACAATGTACGGAGTAGTTACTGTGCGAATTCCGCGATATTTAATTTCGGGACCAAATCGGTCCGAAAAACATGGATAATAACCTTCAAATTCGTCCGTTTCGGGTGATTTTTAAAAAATGTGAAATATTTTTTTGGCCATCTAAATAAGACCTGCATAACATAAAATGACCGACGGTTGTTAAAAAAACAATTAATTTGTTCAGTTTCGTATATATATATATATATAAAGATCTCGCCCTAATACAACGTTACTCGAAAGATAGTCGAATGTCTTTTAAATGTGTTTATTTCAAACCATAAGTACCTTCTGTTACACAAGACATTACTACAATAATGTACGGAGACATTTAATTTCGGGACCAAATCGGCCCGAAAAATGTGGATATTAACCTTCAAATTCTACCATTTCGGATGATTTTTCAAAAAATGTGAGATATTTTGCTGGCCATCTAAATAGGACCTATAACATTAAATGACCGACGATTGTTAAAAAAACTCTAAAATGATTCATGTTCAAGTATAAATATTGAAAATTTTGCTCTAACTCAAATTACTCGAGAGATAATCGAACTTCTTTTATACTCCTGTGTTTTTAAACCATCCATACATTTTGTTACACCGACGTATTTTTAAAATGTGTGGAGTGGTTAGTGTGGGAATTTGAAGATATTTAAATTCAGGACCAAATCAGCTCGAAAAATGTGAATAATAAACTTCAATTCGCTCGTTTCAGGTGATTTTTCAAAAAATGAGAGATAATTTGTTGGTCATCTAAATAGAACCCGTATAACATAAAATGGTCGACGGTTGTTTAAATAACTCTAAAATGGTTCACTTTCAAGTAATATATCGAAAATTTCTTCCAAATTCAAAGTACTTGAAAGATGATCGAATGTATTTTATATAGTATGTTTTTTTAATGCATCCGTACCTATTGATACACTGAGACATTTCTAAAATGTGTGGAGTACTTACCATGAGAATTTGAAGATATTTAATTTCTGTGTCAAATCGGACCGAAAAAACGTGGATAATAATAGTACTCATTACACTTCAATTTCAGACGTTTTACGAATTTATATATATACTTCCAACGATGATGATTCTGTTTTGATTGAACAAATTATGATTGGCAGTTCCAACAAATCCACTTTCATGAATACCTCCACGAAGTCTGGTATTGCCATCAAGAAAGACTCCACTTGCAGTTGCAAATACTGAATTTGTGGGAACCCATTTGTGATGGAAGTTGTCTATGTAATGAGCTTTTCAAGAGATGAGGAATTGAAATGGGACATGGAAAGTGAGTCCGATATTGGCAGTAACAGATACAGATTCTAAGAAGGTAAGAGGTTCTGTAAGTTTATTGAAATCGACATCAAGATACACTTGTTTCGACAATGCTCTTCATTTGTTAACGTCTAGCATTCAGCTATTGCTTGATTATGGAATTTGTTCAAGACAAAATATAAATTCAAGTGATGTTCCCTTCCATTTTGGTTTGTAAATCCAAATCCCATACTCCTGAAATTATACAAAGGATACATCAATTTTACACAATGTAATACAACAGCTTTTATTTTCAACTGTGGCATATATTATGCCTTCAATTAGAAACTATATTTAATTAATTATAAGTCTTTAGTTTCTTGGTGCTTGTGTCCTGATTTGAAATCGTGCTCATACCCCTGCAATAATTTAGTCACATGAACCAAATTAAGTTCATGATTTTGTCGAAAACTAATTACGATTCATGGGATATGTCATGAGATATTGATGTACCTCTTGCAGGAAAGGGACGCCTATTTCTGGCGTTGAGTAACTTGTCTTTCGCTGCTTGAAGCCTACTTATGACATCACTTATTTCCATTCGATCTTGTGGGAAATGATTGGAGCACAGCACTCCGACACTAATCACTGAAATGATACATTCCACTCTTCCTTGCAGTGCATCTTGGATGGCTCTATCATCTTCCACTTCTTCTGTGAGATCATCTTCTTCAAGTGTCGGGTCTACAATTTGTAACACTTGGTCAGGTAATGCAGCTTTTGCGTACATATGAAGGTTAGAATCTTCCTTGAATATGTTGTCTGTTGGACTCTTTCCTGTTATGAGCTCAAGAAGCAAAATACCGTAGCTGTAAACATCTCCGGCTGTAGATGCTTCGCTTCCTAGGCCGTACTCTTCAATATCAAATCAAATTAATAACAAGGCTTAGTTAATGCCAAAAAAATATGAGTATGAAATAACAAAATAATTGCATTTATGCGGATTACTTGATACTCTCCGAAATGTGTTGTCCAGGGACGTATTTTTGGAAAGTTATTTTGATAAAACAAGTTTTATGATAAAAGGAGCCAAAGAATTATTACCTGGAGCAGCATATCCAACTGTGCCATTGATTCCGATTGTGCTACTTTGATTTGGATGTCGTGGTTGAGTAAGAATTCTTGCTAATCCAAAATCACCAACGTGAGCGACCATGTCATCATCCAGCAATATGTTGCTCGGCTTCAGGTCACAGTGCACAATAGGTGTTTCACCCCCATGGTGTAGATAATTGAGTGCCTGTGCCACATCAATTGCTAAATCCACCCTTTGAGGAAGGCTCATGTTCCCAACAACTCCATGCAACCATTTATCAAGGCTTCCATTGGGCATGAACTCATATACTAAAGCTCTGAAATCATTTCTTTGAAAATCGATACTTGAGCAAGCCGTTATGATGCCAACCAAGTTCCGATGACGGACGTTCCTCAATGTCTTGCATTCTGTCATGAAGCTCTTAGATGCAGCATAATGTTGGAGGTTGAGAACTTTCACAGCAATTGATTTTCCATCCAAAATTCCCTTGAACACCGATCCAAAAGCACCGGAACCTAGCAGATTCTCGGAAGAAAAATTACCAGTCGCTTTGAGCAGCATGTCATAAGACACCTTCATGAATGCTTTCCCCATTGCTGAATCTGATGATTCAGTTGTCTTTTTCTTTCTGATGCATGCCAGGTATACCCCAATTACCATTGCTAGTCCTCCAACAAGTCCACTAATAACTGGAATTATCACCTTAAGGGTACGGGACATTGGTTTTTTCTTTCTTCCCGTGCCATCTGTCTCAATGCATTTGGGTAAATGCAGTTTTGGTATTCCTCCGCAAAGCCTCTTATTACCGGCAAGAAATACTCCACTTGCATTGGCAAATACTGAGTTGGTTGGGACTCTTCCCTGGAAGTCGTTGCGGGATAAGTCTAGGGAATATATCGACGGAACTCTAGAGAAGAAGGCTGGTATTGGGCCTGATAATTCGTTTCGAGAAAAATTAATTTCTTGGAGGCTAGTCAGAGATGCATAAGATGAAGGAATGTCTCCATGGAAGAAATTTCCATCCATAAACAAGTATTGAAGTTCGGTACACTCGCTAAGCCCATCTGGAAGTACACCTGAAAATTTGTTCTTGTCCAAGTGCAATTCAATTAGGCTGGTTTGCTTACCAATCTCCAGTGGTAGGGAGCCTTCCAAATGATTAAATGACAAACCTAGTCTTACAAATGTAGCAGATCCTGTGAATAATTCCTTGTCCAAGGTTCCATTGAGTTCATTATTTGATAAATTCATCTCAATTATACTCCGGCAGTTCCTGACGCTTAGAGGTACATTCTGCTTCAGTTTGTTATCATCCAAGTATACCACACTCAAATGTGAGAGATTTCCCAAGGAATTGGGAATTTTGCCTGTTAGTCTATTAGAATTTAAATCAAGTACTTCTAATTTTTGGAGTTTCCCTAGATCATCAGGAATAGATGCTGTCAATTTGGTGTCACTTATATATAAAATCTGAAGGTTAATGAGATTGGTAATACCGGAAGGAAAAACTCCGCTTATCGGATTATCCCCGATATAGAGATGTATTAAACGGGTGGAGAGATTGGCTACAGATTGCGGTAATATTCCAGAAAAATTATTACCCTGCAGTGTTAGAATAGTTAACTGGGTGCAGTTAACTAGTGTACTTATAAAGTTAATGTTACCCTCAAGATAGTTGTTATCCAAAGTCAACACAGATAGATTTTGAAACTGTCGATAATCTTGAGGAACCCTCCCGGTAAAGCTGTTATCCCCAAAATCGATATGTTGTAGGCTTGTGAAATTCGAAATGGCCGGAATGGGCCCTACAAAGTTATTCATACCAAAGCGCAACCATGTGAGACTCTGAATATTGAAGCCTATATGCGCGGGAAGCTCTCCATAAAATTGGTTGCCTAGAAAATCAAGTTCTTGAAGGGACGACAAATTGAAAAGTGAAATGGGAAGTGTGCCAGAGAATTTGTTCTCTGCAAGTCCAAGTCTAATTAAGTTGTGCAATTGACTGATGCTGTTTGGGATAGACCCTGAAAATGAGTTCTCACGTGCAATTAATAGCTGCAAGGAGGTGAGATTTTGTATGACTTCAAAAACAGGTCCTGTTAGATTGTTTTCCTGAATGAGAAGAGTTTCTAGCTTTGATAATGCTCTTAATTCTGTTGGGAGTTTTCCCTGTAGCATGTTGCCACCTATGTCAAGAAATTCGAGGTTGATGCAACCAGACAAGTTGGCTGGAATTTCACCAACAAGCGTGTTATTGTGTAGTCCTAGGCGCTGTAACCTGAATAAAGAACCCAAGCTGTTGGGGATTTGGCCGTATAGACTATTATTTATAAGATAAAGGGTATTAAGGAAGCTGAGGTTTGCAACAGAAGGAGATAAGGTACCTGACAAACCTTGGGAGTTGAGATCTAATACAGTCACTCTCTTATGTTTGCGCCCACAAGTAACTCCCTCCCAATTACAATGGTGAAAGGAACTATTCCAGGAGCTCAAAACCCCATCCGGATGATGATCTACTAGTTGGCTCTTGATGGCCAATAATGCATTCTGGTCAGTTTGATTCCCTGGATAGTCAAAACCATGCAGGGCTTCAGCCGCTGTAATACTATGCATTACCAATGCAAAGAAAACAATAAAAACTGGTTTGTAACGAAGGTCATCTTGGGCTTTAAGGTACGTACTTGTCATGTTTGTACGAAGTTGTTTATGTGTGCAATTCAAGTGAGATCCTCTCTGGCTTTCTGTCTCTACATTTATATAGACTGTTATTCCATGATTCTCAGTGGTATGGCCATTAATGTGGAATTTCGTGGAAGGGAAATCAGGACTTCAAGACTTGTAGAAGTAGAGGAGGTCAATGCCACTCAAGGAAAGTAGAAATGGTGGAAAGACTTCAAAACATTTCACTATTATTGTCTCCTTTGATGAATAAATAGGACGGTTGGTTACGACAGAAGCGAGAAAAAATAAAACTAAGAGGACGTAAACGTTCTTTCTATCGTGGGTGCTCTTAATCGTCAATGATGCTGTTTGTTGAATATAATGCACCATCTCTTATCTTAATGCTCCTTAGTATAATGATCTTCTTTGAAAAAAGCACTAATCTTGGATAGAGAAGCCAATAGTTTAATATTCCTTAAAATCATAGACGACCTAAGTCAATAGTTTAATATTCCTGAAAATCATGTATGTCTTTTACTTCATTTCTCCATGTAGAAAGTAACAGGTTAACCATGGAATTGGATTGCCATGTCCTTGCACTTGTGATTATTTATCCAGATTTCTGCTCGCGCTACTCTTGCTTTACTTATGACTTATGACTTGTGAGTTATGACTACGGTTGCAGGAGTACTGGAATCATCTCTGTTTCACTAGGGTTTGTTTCCCTATGATTGATCAATGTGAGAAATCAAATATTGTCCATGTTTCTAAAATTAATCAATGTCTAATCAAACATTTCCATCCCCGATCCATTCAATAACACGCTCATGATATACCTCTTGCAGGGAGATTCGATTCCGCCTATATATTGTTTCGTTTTGAGATGGTTTAGGCTCGATGATTGAAGACTGAAAATTCAGCGAGCTTGGGTATCAATCATCTACATTAAAACCTCTGTTTTTGATATAGGATTATTTTATGTGAATTTATCTTGCGTTTAATCAGTATGATGTCAAAATTCTATGACTAATCAGTATCAGTATAAACTATAAGCAAGAACATGCTACAAAGTTACAGAGTACACAGCAAGGTAATTATGCTAAGGTTTCAGCAAATGGACTGAACTTTATAGCTTTGAAATTCAAATGTGGCATATTTTAACTCCCTATAGATTATATTCCAGTCTCGAGTCTTCAATTGTCTGGGGCTTGTTTCCGAGATGAAAAACCACCTTCATTCCCCTGCAATCATTTAAGTCACAAGAAGTACGTTAGGGTAATGTTATTTCAGAAAACATATCAGGGTTCTGTTAGCAAAACATTGTAACTCTTGGGAAAAAAATTACTATAGTTTTACTACATAGATCACTGATAAGTGATAACCTCATGAGATGTCATAATATTTCAAGTGTGGGAAGGGTAATATCTATTGTGGGCGTATGTGTTGCTCTCTGGCTTTCTTTCTCTCCATATATATTTATATATAGACAGTTATTTCATGATTTACCTCGAACAGAAAATGTAGACCTGCTTGTACGACAAGCTCAAAGAGCGGTTTTCTACCGGTTCAGTTGTCTATGGTATGTAGGACACTAGGACAGCCACTTTGTAGTAGCACCTTACTGAATATAGTGCATATCTGCCTACTAATGTGGAATTCTTGGCAACACTGAAAGCTTTCTGGCTATTGTTTTTGTTAGCAGTAGAGCTTAGTCAATGTTTTAATAATAAGGCAAAACATTCCTTAAACTTCCTCTATACCACTATTGCTGATTCCTTTGAGAATTGATTGAGAGATTTTATTTATTTATTTTTAAAAAAATGGCATTAAATTATTTGATAATTGGGTCTGAAATGAAACTATTTAACAATTCGGTGTTCGGGTGAACTGCCATTTGGAATTAATCGCACCAGTTACGTATTGAATTTATGTAATTATACTGAACTAGGGAACTATGTTCTGTAATCCCGTATTATGAATCTAGTAAGCAGAGTACCTATATATTCTAAGAAAGCTCGATAATCATCCTCTAAAATGCGGTTTTTCTGATGATTGGATGGATTTTACAGTAGTTTCCTTAACATGGATACTGTGTTTCATAGGAGATAAATTCTAAGGAAGAACGTGCTAAGTAATTATACTAAGGTTTCAGCAAATGGACTGAACTTTATAGCTTTTACATTCAAATGTGCCATATTTTAACTCCCTATGGATTATAGTACGTATATTCCAGTCATGAGTCTTCAATTGTTCGGGGCTTGTTTCCGAGATGAAAAGCCACCTTCATTCCCCTGCAATCATTTAAGTAACAAGAAGTATGTTAAGGTAATGTCAATTCAGAAAACATATCAGGGTTCTGTTCTGTTAGCAAAGCATTGTATCTCTTTGGAAAAAAACTTTTAGTATGGTTTTACTACAATAATCACTGATAACCTCATGGGATGTCATTGATATTTCTCATGTAGGAATGGTAATATCTATTTCCGTAGTTGAGCAGACTGTCTTTCGCTGCTTCAAGCCTATTTATGGCATCACTTATTTTCATTCGATCTTGTGGCAAATGGTTGGAGCACAACACTCCGACACTTATCACTGAATTGATGCATTCCATTCTTTGCTGTAGTGCTTCTTGGATTATTCCTCTCTTATCTTCAGATTCTTCTGTGACATCATCTTCTTCAAGTGCCGGGTCTACAATTTTTAAGACTTGGTCAGGTACTGCTGCTTCTGCGTAAACATGAAGGTTGTAGTCTTCCTTGAACATGTCGTCTGTTGGACTCTTCCCTGTCATGAGCTCAAGAAGCAAAATACCGTAGCTGTAAACATCTCCCGCTGGAGATGCTTCGCTTCCTAGGCCGTACTCTTAAAATCCGATTCCAATAACAAGGCTTAATTAGTTAACAGAGAATAAATCCGATTCCAATAACAAGGCTTGTTAAAATAAGAGGAATCAATATATTATTACCTGGAGCAGCATATCCAACTGTACCATTGATTCCGATTGTACTACTTTGATTTGGATGTCGTGGTTGAGTAAGAAATCTTACTAATCCAAAATCACCAACGTGAGCGACCATGTCATCATCCAGCAATATGTTGCTCGGTTTCAGGTCACAGTGCACGATAGGAGTTTCACCCTCATGGTGTAGATAATTGAGTGCATGAGCCACATCAATTGCTACATCCACCCTTTGAGAAAGACTCATGTTCTCATAACCTCCATGCAACCATTTATCAAGGCTTCCTTTGGACATGAATTCATATACTAAAGCTCTGAAATCATTTCTTTGAAAATCGATACTTGAGCAAGCAGTTATGATTCTAACCAAGTTCCGGTGACGAACGTTCCTCAATGCCTTGCATTCCGCCATGAAGCTCTTTGATGCAGCATAATGTTGGAGGTTGAGAACTTTCACAGCAATTGATTTTCCATCCAAAATTCCCTTGAACACCGATCCAAAAGAACCCGAACCCAGCAGATTCTCTGAAGAAAAATCACCAGTCGCTTTGAGCAGCATGTCATAAGACACTTTCATGAACGCTTTCTTACTGATGTTACAGTTGTCTTTTTCTTTCTGATGCATTCCAGGTATACCCCTATTACCATGGTTAGTCCTCCAACAAGTGCACTAATAATTGGAATGATCAACTTAAGAGTATGAGACATTTGTTTTTTCTTTCTTCCCATATTCTCTGTCTCAATGCATTTGGGTAAGTGCAGTTCTGGTATTCCTCCGCAAAGCCTCGGATTACCGAGGAGAAATACTCCTCTTGCATTTGCAAAAACTGAGTTGGTTGGGACTCTTCCTTGGAAGTCGTTGTTGGATAAGTTTAGGTAAACTATCGAGGGGATTCTAGAGAAAAAGGCCGGAACTGGTCCAGATAAGTCATTTTGGGAAAAATCAATTCCGCCGAGGCTAGTTAGGGATCCATAAGAAAGAGGAATGTCTCCATGGAAGAAATTCCCATCCATAAACAAGTATTGAAGCTCAGTACACACACTAAGTCCATATGGAAGTACACCTGAAAACTTGTTCTTGGATATTATCAATTCAGTTAAGCTTGTTTGCTTACCTATCTCCTGTGGTAGGGACCCTTCGAAATGATTAAATGACAAATCTAGGTATACAAATGTAGCAGATCCTGTGAATAGTTTCTTGTCCAAGGGGAGAAAGTAAAGTTGAAAGATTGTTGTTAAGGTATGTATGTTTCATTTCTATACTCTTTATCGATTTTATGTGTACGAGTGAGATACTCTTTGGCTATCTGTCTCTACATTTATATTTATACTGTTATTTCATACTTTACTATTTACGTTGAAACAAAAAAAGTAGACCTGTTTGCAAGGCAAGGGCAAAAGGACGTCTTGTCCATTGATATGGAAATTTGGGCAACACATACACTGGATGGTTTCTCTTTTGTGTGGAGGAAATCAGTATGACTTGCTCAAGTCTTTTTTTTTTGTTTTGCTTTGTGATGCATCATTGTTCAAGGTCACTATACTGTTTCCCTATATGTCTCTTCATTTACAGACTTTTATTTCTTAATTTACGATTTACGTCCAACAAAAAAACTAGACAGTTTGTCCATTAATGTGGAATTTTGGGCAACACTGGATAGATGGTCTTTGTTTTGTGTGGAGGGAAATCAGGAGGAGGTCGACATCCTGTATAGCTCAGTAACTGACTTACTATGCTCTTTTGTTTTTGGTATTGCGAAGCATCTTTGATCAGCGTCACTATGGGCCTCCGGTAAACAACCACCTTTAAAGGTTTTCCTGCTAAGGCTGACGGACATGGTGCAAGTGTGTTGCGGTGAAGATAGAGCTAATGAGGAAATGTTTCGTCGAGAAGCAGCGTCTGTTACATTCTGTAATTTGGAAAGTTGTCGAGTCAGGAATGGCGAGGAGTTGGCTTTTAATCCCCAGATGACCGTTAAAGCCAAACTCGTTTGATAATGTCAAAGTCACGGAAAAGTTGTATTGTACTCGTACTTGATTTTGTGTAGTTAATCACGGAAAATGTTGTTAAATTCAGTATTCTCAATCACTTGTCTGTTGTATACTTGTATGATGACGTGGTACACTAAATATATGAAAATTTCATTGTACATAACTACATAAGAGGATTGAATTGATTGCATTGTCGCGTTTGATAAGAGGATTGAACTCAAAACTAGTTCTCGGAGAATCAACCTCTGATATTTGACATTCAGGATATACGCTAACTCTTCTAAGAACTTCGAATAATTTGTTTTTTTTAAACCATACGTACCTTCTAATACACCGAGACATTTCTACAATAGTTACTATGGAAATTTGAAGGCATTTAATTTCGGGACAAAATCGGTCGGAAAAACGTAGATAATAACCTTCAAATTCGTCCGTTTCAGGTGATTTTTAAAAAATGTGAGATATTTTGCTTATCATTTAAATAGGACCCGTATACCATCGAAATGACCTACGGTTGTTAAAAAAACTCGAAAATGGTTCGCTTTCGACTATTTATATCGAAAATTTCGCACGAATCCAACGTTTCTCGAAAGATAGTCTAATGTCTTTTAAATGTGTTTTTTTTGTAAACCATACATATCTTTTGTTATATCGAGACAATTTTACAATGTTCGAAGTAGTTACCGTGGAAATTTGAAGACATTTAATTTCGGGACTAAATTAGCTCGAAAAACGTGGATAATAACCTTCAAATTCGTCCGTTTCAGGTGATTTTTCGAAAAAAAATTATATTTTGATGGTCATCAAAATGGGACCCGTATAATATCAAAATGACCGACAATAGTTAATAAAACTCAAAAATAGTCCCGTTTCGAGTATATATATTGAAGATTTACCCCTAATAATCCGACATTACTCGAAAGATAATCAAATGTCTTTTTAATGTATTTTTTTAAACCACGCGTACCTTCTGTTACACTGAGAAATTTATACTATATATGGAGTATTTACTGTGAAAATTTGAAAACTTTTAATTTCAGGACAAAAGCGGCACGAAAAACGCTGATAATAACCTTCAAATTTCCTCGTTTAAGGTGATTTTTTTTAAAAATGTGAGATATTTTGCTAGTCGTCTAAATTGGACCCATATAACACAAAACGACCGATGATCATTAAAAAACTCTAAAATGGTTCAGTTTCGAGTACATATATATCGGAAAAATTCTCCCTAATTCGACGTTACTCGAAAGATAGTCGAATGTTTTTTATGTGTTTTTTTAAACCATCCGTACCTTTAGTTACACCGAGACATTTCTAAAATGTGAGGAATAGTTACCGTGGAAATTTGAAGACATTTAATTTCAGAGCCAAATTGGCCCGAAAAACGTGGATAATAACCTTCAAATTCGTCAGTTTCGGGTGATTTTTCAGAAAATGTGAAATATTTTGCAGGTCATCTAAATAGGACCTGCATAACATAAAATGATTGTTGCTTGTTTAAAATTAATTAAATGGTTCAGTTTCGATTATATATATCGAAGATTTCGCTATGATTCGACGTTACTCGAGAGATAGTAGAATGTGTTTTAAATGTGTTTATTTCAAACTATATATACCTTCTGTTACACCGACACATTACTACAATATATAGAGTAATTACTGTACGAATTTGGAAACATTTAATTTCAGGACCAAATCGGCCCGAGAAACGTGGATAATAACCTTCAAATTCGTCAGTTTCGGGTGATTTTTCGGAAAATGTTAAATATTTTGCAGGTCATCTAAATAGGACCTGCATAACATAAAATGATTGCTGCTTGTTTAAAATTAATTAAATGGTTCAGTTTCGAGTATATATATCGAAGATTTCGCTATAATTCGACGTTACTCGAGAGATAGTAGAATGTGTTTTAAATGTGTTTATTTCAAACCATAAGTACCTTCTGCTCACCGAGACATCACTAGAATATATAAAGTAATTACTGTGCAAATTTGAACACATTTAATTTTGGGACCAAATCGGCCCGAGAAATTGGATAATAACCTTCAAATTCGTCAGTTTCGGGTGATTTTTCGAAAAATGAGAAATATTTTGCTGGTCATCTAAATAGGACCTGCATAACCTAAAATGACTGACGGTTGTCAAAAAAACAATTAAATAGTTCAGTTTCAAGTATATATATCGAAAAATTTTGCCTTAATACAACGTTACTCGAAAGAGATTCGAATGTCTTTTAAATGTGTTTTTTTCAAACCAAAAGTACCTTCTGTTGCACTGAGACATATGGAGAAGTTACCGTTCGAATTTGGAAACATTTAATTTCGAGATCAAATCAGTCCGAAAAACGTGGATAATAACCTTCAAATTCGTCAGTTTCGGGTGATTTTTCGGAAAATGTGAAATATTTTGCAGGTCATCTAATAGGACCTGCATAACATAAAACGACTACTGCTTGTTAAAAAACAATTAAATGGTTCAGTTACGAGTATATATATCGAAGATTTCGCTATAATTAGACGTTAATCGAGAGATAGTCGAATGTGTTTTAAATATGTTTATTTCAAACCATAAGTACCTTCTGTGACACCGAGACATCACTTCAAAGAGCATAACATCTGGGAAAAAAAATTGTCATTTTTATTTCGGACCTCCGAATCATAGAAAAAACGTGTATAATACACTTTAATTTCAGTTGTTTCGGAGGTCGAATAACGCAACATTTTATCCTCTCTCGAATTTTATACCACGTGTCATGGGTCGCCTCACGATATAACTCAATCGATTTCAAGCCCAAACAACAACTACACGTAGCTTTGACGCGACTAATAAATTCTCGACCGACATTTACTTTATTGCGTAACGACGTCATCAAATATTTTTTTTTTGCTACTAAAATTTTATGTGCCCGACCTCCTGAATGTAACACGGTGTCGTGCCCGACCTCCTGAATGGCTCAAATTGTTGCTTATAATACACGGTTTTCAGTGATGAAGGAATGCGAATGAAAAATATCCAAAAATTGCGCGAAATGTGTCACAAGTTCACATTCAAACCAATCATTGACACCGACTCAAGTTCGGGAGATTCGAAGAAATTCGATCACTGACACTGATCACCAATAATTGATACTCTGTAATTTCAATTCATGAATTGTTGTTATGATTGTACCAGCTATAATTTGCATTTAAATTTTGATTTGGGGAAGTATGTTTGAAACTGCAAAATTAGGTTTAATGACATTGGATGAATATCTGTGGAATTTAATCATTCGAATTGAAAGATACTATACCCCAATTCCTACATTTCCAGTATTGAGTTGTTTCTTGACTGTGGAATTTGTTTAAGAATTAAGACGAACATATCGATGCAAGTGTTGTTCGCTTCCATTTTGGTTTCCGTTTCATTTCTCCCAAAATTATACTAAGATTACTGCAATTTTACAGAATGTGATACAGTAGCTTTTATTTACTGCAAATTTACATAATGTAATTATACTCAGCTTACTGCATAATTTCTCTCTTAACAAACTACAGTATATTTCATTCACAAGTCTTCAACTTTTTTTGTAATTGTCTCTTAGTTTACGATCGTGCTCATGCAGTCATGGCCCCTGCAATCATTTACGCCACAAAAAGCAAATTACGTTAATGTTTGTGTAGAAAACTAATTAGGGTTCATGGGACGAGTCATGATACATTTATATTACCTCCTGCAGGATGGGTACGCCTATTTTGGGCTGCCTTTTGCTGCCTGTAGCCTACTTACGACATCACTTATTTTCATTCGATCTTGTGGCAAATGGTTGGAACACATCACTCCGATACTGATCACTAAAATGATGCATTCCACTCTTCTTTGTAGTGCTTCTTGGATTGCTCTCTTATCTTCAGTTTCTTCTGTGACATTATCTTCGTCAAGTGCCGGGTCAACAATTTGTAACACTTGGTCAGGTAATGCTGCTTCTGCGTACACATGAAGGTTGTAGTCTTCCTTGAACATGTTGTCTGTTGGACTCTTCCCTGTCATGAGCTCAAGAAGCAAAATACCGTAGCTGTAAACATCTCCCACTGTAGATGCTTCGCTTCCTAAGCCGTACTCTTAAAATCCGATTCCAATAACAAGGCTTAATTAGTTAACAGAGAATAAAACCCTAACAAAAACAGAGAATAAATCCGATTCCAATAACAAGGCTTGTTAAAATAAAAGGAATCAGAATATTATTACCTGGAGCAGCATAGCCAACTGTACCATTGATTCCGATTGTGCTACTTTGATTTGGATGTCGTGGTTGAGTAAGAAATCTTACTAATCCAAAATCCCCAACGTGAGCGACCATGTCATCATCCAGCAATATGTTGCTCGGTTTCAGGTCACAGTGCACGATAGGAGTTTCGCCCCCATGGTGTAGATAGTTGAGTGCATGAGCCACATCAATTGCTACATCCATCCTTTGAGAAAGACTCATGTTCTCATGAACTCCATGCAGCCATTTATCAAGACTTCCATTGGACATGAACTCATATACTAAAGCTCTGAAATCATTTCTTTGAAAATCGATACTTGAGCAAGCTGTTATGATGCTGACCAAGTTCCTGTGACGGACATTCTTCAACGCCTTGCATTCCGCCATGAAGCTCTTAGATGCAGCATAATGTTGGAGGTTGAGAACTTTCACAGCAATTGATTTTCCATCCAAAATTCCCTTGAACACCGATCCAAAAGCACCAGAACCTAGCAGATTCTCGGAAGAAAACTTACCAGTCGCTTTGAGCAGCATGTCATAAGACACTTTCATGAATGCTTTCCCCATTACTAAATCTGATGATACAGTTGTCTTTTTCTTCCCGATGCATCCCAGGTATACCCCAATTACCATGGTCAGTCCTCCAACAAGTCCACTGATAACTGGAATTATCACCTTAAGGGTACTGGACATTGGTTTTTTCTTTCTTCCCGTGCTCTCTGTCTCAATGCATTTTGGTAAATGCAGTTCTGGTATTCCTCCGCAAAGCCTGTTATTACCTAGAAGGAATACTCCACTTGCATTTGCAAATACTGAGTTGGTTGGGACTCTTCCCTGGAAGTCGTTGTGGTATAAGTCTAGGGAATATATCGACGGAATTCTAGAGAAGAAGGCTGGAAGTGGGCCAGATAACTCATTTTGAGAAAAATTAACTTCTTGGAGGCTAGTCAGAGATGCATACGATGAAGGAATGTCTCCATGGAAGAAATTTCCATCCATATGCAAGTATTGAAGTTCAATACACTCACTAAGACCATCTGGTAGTACTCCTGAAAACTTGTTCTTGGACATGTACAATAAAGTTAGGCTCGTTTGCATACCTATCTCCACTGGTAGGGAGCCTGCCAAATGATTAAATGACAAATCTAGTGTAACTAATGTAGCAGATCCTGTGAATAGTTCCTTGTCCAAGGTTCCATTGAGTTCATTGTGTGATAAGTCCATGTACATCAAACTCCGGCAGTTCCCGATGCTTGGAGGTACATTCTGTTTCAGTTTGTTATCAGACAAGTAAAGTCCAGTCAAACGTGAGAGATTTCCCAAAGAATTGGGAATTTTCCCTGTTAGTCTATTATAACTTAAATCAAGGTATTCTAATTTTTGGAGTTTCCCAAGATCATGAGGAATAGATTCTGTCAATTCGGTGTCATTTATATGTAATATCCGAAGGTTAATGAGATTGGTAATACCGGAAGGAAAGACTCCGCTTATTGGACTACCCCCGATCTCGAGATATTGTAAAAGGGTGGAGAGATTGGCGACAGATTGTGGTAATATTCCAGTAAAATTATTACCCCACAGTTCTAGACTAGTTAACTTTGTGCAGTTAACTAGTGTACTTATAAAGTTAATGTCACCCTCAAAATAGTTGTCCTCCAAAGACAACACGGATAGATTTTGAAATTGCTGATAATCTTGAGGAACCCTCCCGGTAAAGCTATTGATTTCAAAAACGATGCACTGTAGGCTTGTGATGTTTGCAATGCTCGGTATGGATCCTGAAAAGTTATTGTTACCAAAGCTCAACCACGTGAGACCAGGAATATTGAAACCTTTATGTGCAGGAAGTTCTCCATATAATTGGTTGTCTAGAAAATCAAGAACTTGAAGGAACGAGATATTGAAAAGTGAAATGGGAAGTGTGCCAGACAATTTGTTTATTCCAAGATCAAGTTGAATTAGGTTCTGCATCCGACTGATGCTGTTTGGGATCGACCCTGAAAATGAGTTGTCGGTTGCACCTATGTATTGCAAGGATGTAATATTTTGTATGACGTCAAAAAGAGGCCCCGTTAGTTTGTTACCCTCAATATTAAGATATGTTAGCTTTGTCAATGCTCTTAATTCTGTTGGGAGTTTTCCCTGTAGCATGTTGTAACCTAGGAAAAGCGATTCGAGGTTGATGCAACCAGACAAGTTGGCTGGAATTTCACCAACAAGCGTGTTGTTGCCGAGTCCTAGGCGTTGTAATCTGAATAAATAACCCAAGTTGTTGGGGATTTCGCCATACAGACTATTATTGTACAGAGAAAGGGTATTAAGAAAGCTGAGGTTTGCAACAGAAGGAGATATGGTACCTGACAAACCTCGGGAGAAGAGATCTATTCTAGTCACTCTCTTATGTTTTCGCCCACAAGTAACTCCCTCCCAATTACAATGGTGAAAGGAACTATTCCACGAACTCAAAACCCCATCTGGATGAGGATCTACTAGTTGGCTCTTGATGGCCAACAATGCGTTGTGGTCCGTTTCATTCCCTGGATAGTCGAAACCATGCAGGGCTCCAACAGCTGTGATATTCAGCATTACAAATGCAAAGAAAACAAGAAAAAACGGTTTGTAACAAAGGGAATAAAGTAAACTTGATAGATCATCCCGAGCAACTTTCATGTTTGTACTCGGTCGTTTATGTGGGGAGTAAGATGCTCTTTGGCTTTCTGTCTTCTCTACATTTCATTACTCTATATAAGAGGTCTATGGTGGAATATTGGGTGACACTGAAAGCGACTCCGTATCTGTTTTCTGTGGAATGGAAATCAGTGCCACTTACTGAAAACATTTGTTTACCATAACATTTGATACGGATCAGCTGTCAATGTTTTAATATTAAAACCGTAACATTTCTTTAGTATAAGTGTCCGTCACTCCAGGAGCAACAGTTCATGGTCATTCGTTCTCTTCTTAAGTGCCCAATAGATGACCAATTCCTATGTGCTCGACTCGATAAACACCAAAAGACAAGTTTGGAAATAAACTAAAGAAAGTATGGCAGAATTCCAATACTCCCTAATATTAAATACAAGCATAGACGACCTAAGTCAATAGTTTTATAATTCATAAACGTCATGTCTGTTTTTTTGCTGAGAATTTCTCCATGTAGAAAGTAACAGGTTAACCATGGAATTGGATTGCCATGTCCTTGCACTTGTGATTGATTATTCATCCAGATTTCTGTTCGCGCTACTCTTGCTTTACTTATGACTTATGACTTATGACTACGGTTGCAGGAGTACTGTTTGTTACTAATTCCTGCAATCGATGTTTGCTAATAGTATCCTGAAAGGAATCGTCTCTGTTTCACTCACTAGGGTTTGTTTCCAAATAATTAATCAATGTCTAATCAAACATTTCCATCTCCGATCCGTTCAATAACACTCTCTGATATACCTCTTGCAGGGAGATTCGATTCCGCCTATATTGCTTTGTTTTGAGATGGTTTAGGCTCGATGATTGAAGACTGAAAATTCAGCGAGCTTAGGTATCGATCATCTACATTCAAACCTCTGTTTTTGATATAGGATTATTTTATGTATATCAATCAGTATGATGTCAAAATTCAATGACTGCAATTCATGTTTGCCAATGTTATCGTCAACTTGATTCCGAATCAGGTTTGAAGCTGCAAATATTTGGTTAGCAACGATGAATACTCGTATCTGCGAAAGTTTTATCATTAAAAAAATCCAGTCAGTAAATTCTACTCCTCCATTCAAATCCAAGTAGTTTCTTTTTTTACTAGTTGATAGTTTTAGATTCATAAAGGACATGTCTTGACCTGGATTCACATTTTTTTTTTTTGAGCGGGAAGAATAATTCATTAATAGAACGCCAAACGGCACTTACAACATATACCTATAATTGCAATCAAATCCAATAAAAACCAAAGAAAGTAATTTCTCTTATAAACTAAGGATCTCAAGACATAATCTGACAATTCAGCATGACCTCGTATCGCTATCTTTTTGCAGCTTTTGTTGAGGGGATCCTTCGTTTGATTCAGAACTTGAGAAATCTTACCTTCTATTGGCCTCAAAGATCGTTGACAAATTACTTGTAGACATTGAATAAACGTGCGACGAACCATCAACAAACTATCCTTGTCAATAAGAATAAAACTAAGCCCCATGACAACGTAAGGGACAGAAACCTTGAACAAAAGAACAAAAACCTTGAAATAAAGGACGAAACTCCCATAAAAAGAGAGACTTTTATTGAATAGCATATTGAATACCAAACTAGGAAGTGAAAACAAATCAGTTTTTGGGGCTTACCATCGATTAATTATCGATGGAAGCCCCGGATGAAAGACGAAGGCTAGGGTTTTTTTGGGAGAGGAGGCTAGGGTTTTTTTTGGGAGAATGTTGGGATACCTGGATTCATATTTAATAGTCGATAGTTTTAGATTCATAAGGGACATGTCTGTCTTCATAAGGGACATGTCTGTCTTTTACTAAATTTCTCCTTGTACAAAGAAACAAATTAACGAAAGTTTTGTTCATATTAAAGTGAAATTACGTAAATTATTGCAAAAGTTTGAAGACATTTAATATCGAGATCAAATCGGCCCGAAAAACGTGGATAATAAACTTCGAATTCGTCAGTTTCAGGTGATTTTTTGAAAAATGTGAGATATTTTGCTAACCATCTAAATATGACCTGCATAATATAAAATGACCGACGGTTGTTAAAAAAATTAAATGATTTACTTTCGAGTATATATATATATATATATATATATATATATATATATATATATATATATATATCGAAAATTTTGCTCTAATACGACGTCACTCGAAAGATTGTCGAATGTCTTTTAAATGTGTTTATTTCAAACCATAAGTATCTTCTGTTACACCGAGACATTACTACAATGTATGGAAAAGTTACTGTGTAAATTTGGAGACATTTAATTTCGGGACCAAATCGGTCCGAAAAAACGTGGATAATAAGCTTCAAATTCGTCAGTTTCGGGCGATTTTTCGGAAAATGTGAAATATTTTGCAGGTCATCTAAATAGGACCTGCATAACATAAAATGACTGTTGCTTGTTAAAAAACAATTAAATGGTTCAGGTTCGAGCATATATATCGAAGATTTCACTATAATTCGACGTCACTCGAGAGATAGTCGAATGTGCTTTAAATGTGTTTATTTCAAACCATAAGTACCTTCTGTTACACCGAAACATTACTACAATATATAGACTAATTACTGTGCGAATTTGGAGACATTTAATTTCGGGATCAAATTGGCCCAAAAAATGTGGATAATAACCTTCAAATTCGTCAGGTTTGTGTGATTTTTCGAAAAATGTGAAATATTTTGTTGGTCATCTAAATGGGAGTTGCATAACATAAAATGACTGCTGCTTGTTAAAAAAACAATTAAATGGTTCAGTTTCGAGTATATATATCGAAGATTTCGCTATAATTCGACGTTACTCGAGAGATAGTCGAATGTCTTTTAAATGTGTTTATTTCAAATTATATATATCTTCTGTTACACCGAGACATTACTACAATATATAGAGTAATTACTGTGTGAATTTGGAGACATTTAATTTCGGGACCAAATCGGCATGAAAAACGTGGATAATAACCTTCGAATTCGTCAGGTTTGGGTGATTTTTCGAAAAATGTGAAATATTTTGTTGGTCATCTAAATGTGACTTGCATAACATAAAATGATTGTTTATTGTTTAAAATTAATTAAATGGTTCAGTTTCGATTATATATATCGAAGATTTCGCTATAATTCGACGTTACTCGAGAGATAGTAGAATGTGTTTATTTCAAACCATAAGTATCTTCTGTTATACCGAGACATCACTAGAGTATATAGAGTAATTTCTATGCAAATTTGGACACATTTAATTTCGGGACCAAATCGGCCCGAGAAATGTGGATAATAACCTTCAAATTCGTCAGTTTCGGATGATTTTTCGAAAAATGAGAAATATTTTGCTTGCCATCTAAATAGGACCCGCATAACCTAAAATGACCGACGGTTGTTAAAAAAATAGTTAATTAATTCAATTTTGAGTATATATATCGAAAACTTTGCACTAATACAACAATACTCGAAAGATAGTCGAATGTCTTTTAAATGTGTTTATTTCAAATCAAAAGTATCTTCTGTTGCACCGAGACATGACTACAATGTATATGAAGAAGTTACTGTGCGAATTTGGAGACACTAAAGTTTTGAACCAAATCGACCCGAAAAACGTGAATAATAAGCTTCAAATTCGTCCGTTTCGGATGATTTTTCGAAAAATGTGAAATATTTTGCTGGTCATCTAAATAGGATCTGCATAACATAAAATAACCGACGGTTGTTAAAAAAACAATTAAATAGTTCAGTTTCAAGTATATATATCGAAAATTTTGCTTTAATACAACGTTACTCGAAAGAGATTCGAATGTCTTTTAAATGTGTTTTTTTCAAACCAAAAGTACCTTCTGTTGCACCGAGACATTACTACAATGTATGGAGAAGTTACTGTTCGAATTTAGAGACATTTAATTTCGAGACCAAATCGGTCCGAAAAACGTGGATAATAACCTTCAAATTCGTTTCTTTCGGCTGATTTTTTGGAAAATATGAAATATTTTGCAGGTCATCTAAATCGGACCTGCATAACATAAGATGACTACTGCTTGTTAACAAACAATTAAATGGTTCAATTTCGAGTATATATATCGAATATTTCGCTATAATTCGACGTTATTCGAGAGATAGTCGAATGTGTTTTAAATGTGTTTATTTCAAAGCATAACTACCTTCTGTTACACCGAGATATCATTAGAATATATAGAGTAATTACTGTGCAAATTTGGAGATATTTAATTTCGGAACCAAATCGGTCTGAAAAACGTGGATAATAACCTTCAAATTCGTTAGTTTCGGGTGATTTTTCAGAAAATGTGAAATATTTTGCAGGTCATCTAAATAGTACCTGGCTACCTGCATAACATAAAATGACTGCTGCTTGTTTAAAATTAATTAAATGGTCCAGTTTCGAGTATATATATCGAAGATTTCGCTATAATTCGACGTTACTCGAGAGATAGTCGAATGTGTTTTGAATGTGTTTATTTCAAACTATATATACCTTCTGTTACACCGAGACATTACTACAATATATAGAGTAATTACTGTGCGAATTTGGAGACATTTAATTTCGGGACCAAATCGGCATGAAAAACGTGGATAATAACCTTCAAATTTGTCAGTTTCGGGTTATTTTTCGGAAAAAGTTAAATATTTTGCTGGTCATCTAATATAGGACCTGCATAACATAAAATGATTGTTCCTTGTTTAAAATTAATTAAATGGTTCAGTTTCGATTATATATATCGAAGATTTCGCTATAATACGACGTTACTCGAGAGATAGTAGAATGTGTTTTAAATGGGTTTATTTCAAACCATAAGTATCTTCTGTTATACCGAGACATCACTAGAATATATAGAGTAATTACTGTGCAAATTTGGACACATTTAATTTCGGGACCAAATCGGCCCGAGAAATGTGGATAATAACCTTCAAATTCGTCAGTTTCGGGTGATTTTTCGAAAAATGAGAAATATTTTGCTGGCCATCTAAATAGGACCTGCATAACCTAAAATGACCGACGGTTGTTAAAAAAATAGTTAATTAATTCAATTTTGAGTATATATATCGAAAATTTTGCACTAATACAACATTACTCGAAAAATAGTCGAATGTCTTTTAAATGTGTTTATTTCAAATCAAAAGTATCTTCTGTTGCACCGAGACATGACTACAATGTATATGGAGAAGTTACTGTGCGAATTTGGAGACACTAAAGTTTTGAACTAAATCGATCCGAAAAACGTGAATAATAAGCTTCAAATTCGTCCGTTTCGGATGATTTTTAGAAAAATGTGAAATATTTTGCTGGTCATCTAAATAGGATCTGCATAACATAAAATGACCGACGGTTGTCAAAAAAATAATTAAATAGTTCAGTTTCAAGTATATATATATATATCGAAAATTTTGCCTTAATACAACGTTATTCGAAAGAGATTTGAATGTCTTTTAAATATGTTTTTTTCAAACCAAAAGTGTCTTCTGTTGCACCGAGACATTACTACAATGTATGAAGAAGTTACGGTTCGAATTTGGAGACATTTAATTTCGAGACCAAATCGGTCCGAAAAACGTGGATAATAATCTTCAAATTCGTCAGTTTCGGGTGATTTTTCGGAAAATGTGAAATATTTTGCAGGTCATCTAAATAGGACCTGCATAACATAAAATGACTACTGCTTGTTAAAAAACAATTAAATGGTTCAGTTTCGAGTATATATATCGAAGATTTCGCTATAATTCGACGTTACTCGAGAGATAGTCGAATGTGATTTAAATGTTTTTATTTCAAACCATAAGTATCTTCTATTACATCGAGACATTACTTCAAAGAGCATAACATTTCGGGAAAAAAAAATTGTCATTTTTATTTCGGACCCCCGAATCATAGAAAAAACGTGTATAATACACTTCAATTTCAGCCGTTTTGAAGGTCGGATAACGCAACATTTTATCCTCTCTCGAATTTTATACCAAGTGTCATGGGTCGTCTCACGATTTAACTTGATCGATTTCAAGTCCAAACAACAAGTACACGCGACTAATAAATTCTTGACCGACATTTACTTTATTGCGTAACAGCATCATCGAATATTCGTTTTTGCTACTAAAGTTTTATGTGCCCAACCTCCTGAATGTAACACGGTGTCTTGCCCGACCTCCTGAATGGCTCAAATTGTTGCTTATAATACACGGTTTTCAGTGATGAAGGAATATGAATGAAAAAGATCCAAAAATTGCGCGAAATGTGTCACAAGTTCACATTCAAACCAGTCATTGACACCGACTCTAGTTCTGGAGATAGTCTAACTCGTCGAAGAACTTCGATCACTGACACTGATTCAAGCTCACATTCAAACCAATAATTCATACTCGGTAATTTCAATTCATGATTTGTTGTTATGATTGTATCAGCTATAATTTGCATTTAAATTTTGATTTGGGGAAGTTTGTTTAGAACTGCAAAATTAGGTTTAATGACATTGAATGAATATCTGTGGAATTTAATCATTTGAATTGAAAGATTCCCCAATTCCTACATTTGACTCTGGAATTTGTTTAAGAATTAAGACGAACATATCGATGCAAGTGTTGTTCGCTTCCATTTCGGTTTCTGTTTCGTTTCTCCCTAAATTTGCAGGAGCTTTTGAGGCACTTCTGTAATTATACTAAGGTTACTGCAATTTTACATAATGTGATACAGTAGCTTTTATTTACTGCAAATTTACATAATGTAATTATACTAAGCTTACTGCATAATCTCTGTCTTTACAAACTGCAGTATATTTCTTTCACAAGTCTTCAACTTTTTTTGTTTACGATCGCGCTCATGCAGTCATGGCCCCTGCAATCATTTACGCCACAAAAAGCAAATTACGTTAATGTTTGTGTAGAAAACTAATTAGGGTTCATGGGACAATTCATGATACATTTATGATTTATATACCTCTTGCAGGATGGGTATGCCTATTTTGGGCATTGAGCAGGCTGTGTTTCGTTGCTTGAAGCCTACTTATGGCATCACTTATTTCCATTCGATCTTGTGGCAAATGGTTGGAGCACATCACTCCAACACTGATCACCGAAATGATGCATTCCACTCTTCTTTGAAGTGCTTCTTGAATGGCTCTATCATCTTCAGCTTCTTCTGTGACATCATCTTCTTCAAGTGCCGGGTCTACAATTTTTAAGACTTGGTCAGGTAAAGCTGTTTCTGCGTACACATGAAGGTTGTAGTCTTCCTTGAACATGTTGTCTGTTGGACTCTTCCCTGTCATGAGCTGAAGAAGCAAAATACCGTAGCTGTAAACATCTCCCACTGTAGATGCTTCGCTTCCTAGGCCGTACTCTTAAAATCCGATTCCAATAACAAGGCTTAATTAGTTAACAGAGAATAAAACCCTAACAAAAACAGAGAATAAATCCGATTCCAATAACAAGGCTTGTTAAAATGAAAGGAATCAGAATATTATTACCTGGAGCGGCATAGCCAACTGTACCATTGATTCCGATTGTGCTACTTTGATTTGGATGTCGTGGTTGAGTAAGAAATCTTGCTATTCCAAAATCACCAACGTGAGCGACCATGTCATCATCCAGCAATATGTTGCTCGGTTTCAGATCACAGTGCACGATAGGTGTTTCACCCCCATGGTGTAGATAGTTGAGTGCATGAGCCACATCAATTGCTACATCCACCCTTTGAGAAAGACTCATGTTCTCATGAACTCCATGCAGCCATTTATCAAGGCTTCCATTGGACATGAATTCATATACTAAAGCTCTGAAATCATTCCTTTGAAAATCGATACTTGAGCAAGCAGTAATGATGCTAACCAAGTTTCGATGACGGACATTCTTCAATGCCTTGCATTCCGCCATGAAGCTCTTAGATGCAGCATGATGTTGGAGGTTGAGAACTTTCACAGCAATTGATTTTCCATCCAAAATCCCCTTGAACACTGATCCAAAAGAACCGGAACCAAGCAGGTTCTCTGAAGAAAAACCACCTGTCGCTTTGAGCAGCATGTCATAAGACATTTTCATGATTGCTTTCCCCATTACTAAATCTGATGATCCAGTTCTCTTTTTCTTCCTGATGCATGCCAGGTATACCCCAATTACCATTGCTAGTCCTCCAACAAGGCCACTGATAACTGGAATTATCACCTTAATGGTACGGGACATTGGTTTTTTCTTTCTTCCCATATTCTCTGTTTCAATGCATTTTGGTAAATGCAGTTCTGGTATTCCTCCGCAAAGCCTGTTATTACCAAGAAGGAATACTCCACTTGCATTTGCAAATACTGAGTTGGTTGGGACTCTTCCCTGAAAGTCATTGTGGGATAAGTCTAGGGAATATATTGAGGGAATTCTAGAGAAGAAGGCTGGAATTGGTCCAGATAATTCGTTTCGAGAAAAGTTAACTTCTAGGAGGCTAGTCAGAGATGCATAAGATGAAGGAATGTCTCCATGGAAGAAATTCCCATACATATACAAGTATTGAAGCTCAGTACACTCACTAAGACCAACTGGAAGTATGCCTGAAAACTTGTTCTTGGACATTATCAATGCAATTAGGCTGGTTTGCTTACTTATCTCCACTGGCAGGGAGCCTTCCAAATGATTAAATGACAAATCTAGTTTGACAAATGTAGCAGATCCTGTGAATAGTTCCTTGTCCAAGGTTCCATTGAGTTCATTGTTTGATAAGTTCATGTACATCAAACTCCGGCAGTTCCCGATGCTTGGGGGTACATTCTGGTTCAGTTTGTTATCATTCAAGTATAGTAAACTCAGACGTGAGAGATTTCCCAAAGAACTGGGAATTTTGCCTGTTAGTCTATTAGATCTTAAAGCAAGTATTTCTAATTTTTGGAGTTTCCCTATATCATGAGGAATAGATCCTGTCAATTTGGTCTCTTCTATTTCTAAAAGCTTTAGGTTAATGAGATTGGTAATACCGGAAGGAAAAACTCCGCTTATCGGACCACCTCCGATATCGAGATGTGTTAAATGGTTGGAGAGATTGACGACAGATTGTGGTAATATTCCAGAAAAATTATTACCCCACAATTCTAGATCAATTAACTGGGTGCAGTTAATTATTGTACTTATAAAGTTAATATCACCCTCAAGATAGTTTTCACTCAAAGACAACACAATTAGATTTTGAAATTGCTGATAATCTTGAGGAACCCTCTCGGTAAAGCTATTACTTCCAAAATTGATACTCTGTAGGCTTGTAAAATTTGTAATGGACGGGATGGGTCCTGAAAAGTTATTCATACCAAAGCCCAACCACGTGAGACTAGGAATATTGAAGCCTCTATACGCGGGAAGTTCTCCATAAAATTGGTTGCCTGTAAAATCAAGAGCTTGAAGGGACGAGAAATTGAAAAGTGAAATGGGAAGTGTTCCAGAGAATTTGTTTGCTCCAAGTTCAAGGACAGTAAGGTTCTGCATCCGACTGATGCTGTTTGGGATAGACCCTGAAAATGAGTTGGAATCAGCATCTATTATTTGCAAGGAGGTAAGATTTTGTATGATATCAAAAAGATGTCCCGTTAGACTATTACGCCCCATGGTAAGATATTTTAGCTTTGTCAATGCTCTGAATTCTGTTGGGAGTTTTCCCTCTAGCTTGTTGTAATCTACGTGAAGAACTTCGAGGTTGATGCAACAAGACAAGTTGGCTAGAATTTCACCAACAAGCGTGTTGTTGCTGAGTCCTAGGCGTTGTAACCTGAATAAAGAACCCAAGCTGTTCGGGATTTGGCCGTACAGACTATTATTGTACAGATTAAGGGTATTAAGGAAGCTGAGGTTTGCAACGGAAGGAGATATACTACCTGACAGACCTTTGGAGTGGAGATCTAATCCAGTCACTCTCTTATGTTTGCGCCCACAAGTAACTCCCTCCCAATTACAATGGTGAAATGAACTATTCCACGAGCTCAAAACCCCATCTGGATGACGATCGACTAGTTGGCTCTTGATGGCCAACAATGCGTTGTGGTCCGTTTCATTGCCTGGATAGTCGAAACCATGCAGGGCTCCAACAGCTGTGATATTAAGCATTACAAATGCAAAGAAAACAAGAAAAAACAGGTTGTAAGAAAGGGAATAAAGTAAACTTGATAGATCATCCCGAGTAACTTTCATGTTTGTACTATGTCGTTTATGTGGGGAGTAAGATGCTGTTTGGCTTTCTGTCTTCTCTACATTTCATTACTCTATATAAGAGGTTTATGGTGGAATATTGGGCGACACTGAAAGCGACTCCGTATCTGTTTTCTGTGGAATGGAAATCAGGATGAGGTCAGTGCCTCTTAATGAAAACATTTGTTTAGTATAAGCAAAGACCGTTGTCAATGTTTTAATATTAAAACCATAACATTTCTTTAGTATAAGCGTCGTCACTCCAGGAGCAACGGTTCATGGTCATTCGTTCTCTTCTTGACTGCCCAATAGATGACCGATTGCTATGTGCTCGACTCGATAAAGACCAAAAGACAGGTTTGGAAGAAACTGAAGACCAATTATACTTAGTATATAGTCAAATTAAATATCCGTTTTTTATTTAGGATTGTTTACGCATGTACATACTTGCATTTAACTAATACGGAGTAATTGATACGCAGTAATTTCATAACTGTTGTTTTAATTGTACCAACTACGACTTCATTATCTGCATTTTTGCTAGTTCCTGTAGTTCATATTTGCCAGTTTAATCTTGAACTTGATTTGGCGATTTACATATGCAACTGCAAAATTAGAGGACTTCTAGCATTGAGCTGATCTTTGATTGCAGAATTTGCTTAAGACAAACATATGAAAGCAAGTGGTACAAATGCTACTTCAATTAGAGGAGTTCAAGGAAAGTACAAATGGTTGAAAACAAAACATTGCTTTTACAGGTTACTCCTTCTATTTCACTATTGTTGTCTCCTTTGATGAGAGGCTAGATTGGCAAACTAATGAATAAATAGGGCGATTGGTTATGACAGAAGCGAGAAATGATAAAACTGAGAGGAAGTAAACATTCTTTCTATCGTGGGTGCTCTTAAATCGTCAGTGATGCTCTTTGTTGAATATAATGCACCATCTCTTATCTTGAAGGTACAGTACTTAATATTTAATACAAGCATAGACGACCTAAGTCAATGGTTTTATAATTCAGAAACGTCATGTCTGTTTTTTTGTTGAGAATTTCTCCTTGTACAAAGTAACAGGTTAACCATGGAATTGAATTGCAGGAGTACTGTTTGTTACTAATTCCTGCAATAGAAACCTCTGTTTTATGTGAATTTATGTCGCGGTTTAATCAGTATGATGTCAAAATTCTATGACTATTCTTTTCGTTGTAATATTTGTATAACCTGCAATTCATGTTATCGTCAACTTGATTCCGAATCAGGTTTGAATACTCGTATCTGTGAAAGTTTTATCATTAAGAAAACTCATATCCCCAGTCACTAAATTCTAGCATTGAACCTCATATCTTCACCTGGATTCAGTGTTTAGATTCATAAGGGACATTTATCATTAAAAGAATCCTCAGTCTGTCTTATACTAAAATTTCTCCTTGTACAAGGAAACAAATTAACGAAAGCTTTGTTCATACGAGTATTAAAGTGAAATTACGTAAATTACTGCGGAAGTTTAAAGACATTTAATATCGGGATCAAATCGGTCCGAAAACGTGGGTAATAAACTTCAATATTTTTAATATCAGGATCTAAAATTTTAATATATGGTTTAGGTAACACCCCGTAAAATTTCCGGCCATATTTTTTTTTGACTCCGAATTTGCAAAAAAACGTGGATAATAAACTTCAATTTGAGGCGTTTTCGACCGACATTAGTTTATCGCGTAATTACACCATCAAATGTTCTCTATTGGAGCTAAAATTTTGTGTGGGCGTACTATACGGCCTAGGTAACACCCCGTAAAAATTTCGGCCATATTAAAAAACGTGGATAGTACTCTTCAATTTGAGGCATTTTCGACTGACATTAATTTATCGCGTAATTACACCATCAAATGTTCTCTGTTGGAGCTAAACATTTGTGTGGGTGTAATATACGACCTAGGTAATATCCCGTCAAATTTTCGGCCATTTTTTTATGGGACTCCGAATTTGCCAAAAAACGTGGATAATACACTTCAATTTTAGGCGTTTTCGACCGATATTAGTTTATCGCGTAATTACACCATCAAATGTTGTCTGTTGAAGCTAAAATTTTGTGTGGGCATAATATACGGCCTAGGTAACATCCCGTCAAATTTTCAGTCATATTTTTTTTGGACTCATAATTTGCAAACAAACCTGGATAATACACTTCAATTTGAGCCATTTTCGACCGATATTAGTTTATCGCGTAATTACACCATCAAATGTTCTCAGTTGAACCTAAAATTTAGTGTGGGCGAAATATACGGCCTAGGTAACATCCCGTCAAATTTTCAGTCATATTTTTTTTGGACTCAGAATTTGCAAACAAACCTGGATAATACACTTCAATTTGAGCCATTTTCGACCGATATTAGTTTATCGCGTAATTATACCATCAAATGTTCTCAGTTGAACCTAAAAATTAGTGTGGGCGAAATATACGGCCTAGGTAACACACTGTAAAACTTTTGGCCATTTTTTTATAGGACTCCGAATTTGCAAAAAAACGTGAATAATACACTTCAATTTGAGGCGTTTTCGACCGATATTAATTTATCGCGTAATTCCACCATCAAATGTTCCCTGTTGAAGCTAAAATTTTGTGTGGGCGTAATATACGGCTTAGGTAGCACCCCATAAAACTTCCGGCCATTTTTTTTATGGGACTCCGAATTTGCAAAAAACGAGGATAATACACTTCAATTTGAGGCGTTTTCAGACGATATTAGTTTATCGCGTAATTACACCATCAAATTTTCTCTGTTGGAGCTAAAATATTGTGTGGGCGTAATATAAGGCCTAGGTAACACCCCGCAAAACATTCGGCCATTTTTTTATGGGACTCCGAATTTGCAAAAAAATGTAGATAATACACTTCAATTTGAGGCGTTTTCGACCGATATTTATTGCGTAATTATACCATCAAATGTTGTCTGTTGAAGCTAAAACTTTGTGTGGGCGTAATATACGGCCTTGGTAACACCCCGCAAAACATTCGGCCATTTTTTTATGGGACTCCGAATTTGCAAAAAAATGTGGATAATACACTTCAATTTGAGGCGTTTTCGACCGACAGTAGTTTATCGCGTAATTACACCATCAAATGTATTCTGTTGTAGCTAAAATTTTGTGTGCGCGTAATATACGACCTAGGTAATCCCCCGTAATATTTTTGGCCATATTTTTACGGGACTCCGAATTTGCAAAAAAACGTGGATAATACACTTCAATTTGAGGCGTTTTCGACCGATAATAGTTTATCGCGTAATTACACCATCAAATGTTTTCAGTTGAAGCTAAAATTTTGTGTGGGCGTAATATACGTCCTAGATAACACCCCGTAAATTTTTTGGCCATTTTTTTATGGTACTCCGAATTTGCAAAAAAAACGTGGATAACACTTCAATTTGAGGTGTTTTCAACCGATATTAGTTTATCGCGTAATTACACCATCAAATGTTCTCTGTTGAATCTAAAATTTTGTGTGCGCGTATTATACGGCCTAGGTAACACCCCGTAAAAATTTTCGACAATATTTTTTTTGGACTCTGAATTTGCAAAAAACGTTGATAATACACTTCTTTTTGAGGCGTTTTCAACCGACATTAATTTATCGCGTAATTACACCATCAAATGTTCTCTGTTGAAGCTAAAATTTTATGTGCGCGTATTATAC
Organism: Agrostemma githago; assembly: GCA_958450325.1. Taxonomy (NCBI): domain Eukaryota; kingdom Viridiplantae; phylum Streptophyta; class Magnoliopsida; order Caryophyllales; family Caryophyllaceae; genus Agrostemma; species Agrostemma githago. The sequence goes on along the minus strand of OY288241.1, from coordinate 79,166,935 downwards.
GGCCTAGGTAACACCCCGTAAAACTTTCGGCCATATTTTGTTTGGATTCCGAATTTGCAAAAAATCGTGGATAATACACTTCAATTTGAGGCGTTTTCGACCGACAAAAGTTTATCGCGTAATTACACCATCAAATGTTCTCTGTTGAATCTAAAATTTTGTGTGCGCGTATTATACGACCTAGGTAACACCCCGTAAAATTTTCGGCCATTTTTTTATGGGACTCCGAGTTTGCAAAAAAACGTGGATAATACAATTCAATTTGATGCGTTTTCGACCAACAATAGTTTATCGCGTAATTATACCATCCAGTGTTCTCTATTGAAGTTAAAATTTTGTGTGCGTGTATGATAACGCGCTATTATACCGGTTTTTGCCCCATATTTCTACTCTTATTCGATCAATTTTATAACCCGATTTGTTAGTAATTAGTCATTTTACGTTTAATTTTGATTATTAGTCGAGTCTAGCTTAATAATGTCGTTTTAGCATATTTCTTAGAATTTTGGTACTGCTCGAGTTATTTTGATATTGTAGGTACCAACCCGGGAAGAATCGAGACGAGAAAGACGGGTCAAACCCGACCTTGACCAAATCCTTAGGGAAGAACTCAAGTCTTCTCTGCTTCATCCCAAATTCTATTCCCTGCCTCAATTTCTAATTCAATCAAATTCAATTCAATCCACCACCATCAATCAAATTCATCGCATCACTCACCATCATCATAATTCATCACCATTACTTCCTCCATCTTCATCCCCGATTCAACTTCACAATCAATCAACTGCAATTTCTCCATCTTTCTTCACCAAATTCAATCAACCATTCCAATCCACATTACTTGCCTCCATCCCAATTCAATTGCATCTTCAATTTAATTTACCCAATTCAAATATCACCTCCTCTCCATGAACCACCAGATTCCGGCAACGCTCCACCACCTTTGCTCCGTTTCAGCACCAGCAGAGCCGACGCCCCAGCCGCCGTGCTCCTTCCCCGTATTCGTCGCAGCAGCATCAAATTCCGACGAACACCGCGCCTCCTCCGGCCAGCCAAGCTCCGATGAACTCAACGAACGCACGCCGAGCCGTGCGTAACAGAAGCAGGAGCGGAGCCGCCGTGCGAAGTTGACCGTGCGTATCGAAGATGGCCGTGCTCTCCGTCTTTCATTTGATTTGGCTGGTGGTTCTAATTGGAATAGAAGAAAGACAATTCTGCCCTCCATTTTACTCTTTCTGTATCATTTTAAGTTGTGGGCATTTTTGTCATTTCATTTATATTTTGGGATATTTAAATGAGTCAACCCCTCATTTGAAGGGGGCTGTTAAGTTTAGAAATGTTAGAGAATTAGATAGGGGTTTAGGGTAGTAGAAACGCAACAGCAGCCCATTACCCCTTTTTTATTCTTCTTAATTTTTGTTTTGGATTTAATTAATTTTAATACTTCTAGTAATTCCATCCTTTTTGGTATAATTCTCATCTCTTTTCTTATTTATAGTTTATGTTAAGTTTATGGTTATTTAGTCAAAGTTCTTATCTTTATAATAATTTGTGTTTAGGATTGTTATTTAGTAATCTTCATGTTTGTTTATGTGTAGTTAATGTTAGGATTAATTAAAGTTTTCATCTTTATCATTTTATAATGTTAAATCTTGTGTTTAGAGTAATAATTTGTGTTATGATTAGTATAATTATCATGAGTAGTGAGTAGTCTTTTACTAGGGGACCGATTGAACCCCGATATGTCTAAATTGTGGGCTTGAGTTCCGTAATTGAGTTGTTTGGGATATACGGAGGAGGTTAGTTTGGGATTCGGGAATCGACTCGTCTTTTGGGTTGTGTTTGAACCTTTGACCCTTGTCCACCGACGGGAGTCGGTTAGGTCTAGTAGTAAAACTCGCCCCTTGACTGACCTTGCCCCGCCTAGTTGGACACGAGAGTGGGAATTAGGTAGGGTACCCTAACTTTCGGTCTAGACTCTTCACCTTGGGAGAGGGGAGAGAAAGGAACGGGATTAAGACGCGCACTTAGTGACCTAGGACCTTGGATTGGGTACCACGGGAGTGGGCTCACTCGATTGACCTAGGAATCCGACTCACGAGCCCGGGAGGGAAGTGATCGGATTTTACTTAGTTGGACTACGAACCCGGGAGGGAGGTAGTCGACCCTTAGAGGCGTTCCACTCATCCTAATATCCTTAGCAACTCATTATCGGTGTTTCTTACCCATTATTATGATATGTCGGTGGTTAAGTCGGACCTAGACCTTTCTTTACTATTAGATCACCATTCTTATTACTCGTTAGTTTTATTATTAGTTCGCTTATGCTTTTATTAGTTATCTTAGTTAGTATAATTTCACCCTTGATAATTGATTCGCGTAGCTAATTCATAGTCCGAGACCGAACTAGTACTTATTCCCGATCTCTCTGAGGATTCGACCCGACTTGCCCTTGCTATTCTAGTATAGGTTAGTTGGTTTGTTTGATGGTAGGATTGGCGACAAATCCCGGCTATCAGTGTAATATACGACTTAGGTAACACCCCGTAAAAATTTCAGCCATATTTTTTTTGCACTCCAAATTTGCAAAAAACGTGGATAATACGTTTCAATTTGAGACGTTTTCGACCGGCAATAGTTTTTCGCGTAATTACACCATCAAATGTTCTCCGTTGAAGTTAAAATTTTGTGTGTGCGTAATATACGGCCTAGGTAACACCCGTAAAATTTTCGGCCATTTTTTTTATGGGACTCCGAATTTGCAAAAAACGTGGATAATACACTTCAATTTGAGGCGTTTTCGACCGACAATAGTTTATCGCATAATTACACCATCCAGTGTTCTCTATTGAAGTTAAAATTTTGTGTGCGCGTAATATGTACCTTAGGTAACACCCCGTAAAATTGTCGGCCATATTTTTTTTGCACTCCGAATTTGCAAAAAATGTGGATAATACGCTTCAATTTGAGGCGTTTTAGACCAACAATAGTTTATCGCGTAATTATACCATCCAGTGTTCTCTGTTAATGCTAAAATTTTGTGTGAGCGAAATATACGGCCTAGGTAACACCCCGTAAAATTTTCGGGCATTTTTTTATGGGACTCCGAATTTGCAAAAAAGCGTGGATAATACACTTCAATTTGAGGCGCTTTCAACCGATATTAGTTTATCGCGTAATTACACCATCAAATTTTCTCTGTTGGAGTTAAAATTTTGTGTGGGCGTAATATACGGCCTAGGTAACACCCCGTACAATTTTCGGCCATATTTTATTTGGACTCCGAATTCGCAAAAAAAGTGGATAATAGGAGTAGACTTCAATTTAAGGCGTTTTTGACCGATATTAGTTTATCGCGTAATTACACCATCAAATGTTCCCTGTTGAAGCTAAAATTTTGTGTGGGCCCCGTAATATACGGCCTAGGTAACATCTGTAAAATTTTCGCCCATTTTTTTATGGGACTCCGAATTTGCAAAAATGTAGATAATAAACTTCAATTTGAGACGTTTTCGACCGACAATAGTTTTTCGCGTAATTACACAATCAAATGTTCTCCGTTGAAGCTAAAATTTTGTGTGGGCGTAATATACGGCCTAGGTATCACCCCGTAAAATTTTAGGCCATTTTTTTATGGGACTCCGAATTTGCAAAAAAACGTGGATAATACACTTCAATTTGATGCGTTTTCGACCAACAATAGTTTATCGCGTAATTATACCATCCAGTGTTCTCTATTGAAGTTAAAATTTTGTGTGCGTGTAATATACGACTTAGGTAACACCCCGTAAAAATTTCAGCCATATTTTTTTTGCACTCCAAATTTGCAAAAAACGTGGATAATACGTTTCAATTTGAGACGTTTTCGACGGGCAATAGTTTTTCGCGTAATTACACCATCAAATGTTCTCCGTTGAAGTTAAAATTTTGTGTGTGCGTAATATACGGCCTAGGTAACACCCGTAAAATTTTCGGCCATTTTTTTATGGGACTCCGAATTTGCAAAAAACGTGGATAATACACTTCAATTTGAGGCGTTTTCGACCGACAATAGTTTATCGCATAATTACACCATCCATTGTTCTCTATTGAAGTTAAAATTTTGTGTGCGCGTAATATGTAACTGAGGTAACACCCCGTAAAATTTTCGGCCATATTTTTTTTGCACTCCGAATTTGCAAAAAATGTGGATAATACGCTTCAATTTGAGGCGTTTTCGACCAACAATAGTTTATCGCTTAATTATACCATCCAGTGTTCTCTGTTAATGCTAAAATTTTGTGTGAGCGTAATATAAGGCCTAGGTAACACCCCGTAAAATTTTCGGGCATTTTTTTTTGGACTCCAAATTTGCAAAAATTGTGGATAATACACTTCAATTTGAGGCGTTTTCGACCGACAATAATTTATCACGTAATTACACCATCAAATGTTTTCCGTTGGAGAGCATAATATACAGCGGCGAATGAAAAGATCCAAAAATTGCGCGAAATGTGTCACAAGTTCACATTCGAACCAGTAATTGACACTGACTCAAGTTCTGGAGATAGGCTAGCTCGTCGATCACTGACACTCATTCAAGCTCACATTCAAACCAATAATTTCAATTCATGAATTGTTGTTATGATTGTAGCAGCTTTAATTTGCAGTATTTGCATTCTAATTTTGATTTGGCGGAGTATGTTTGAAACTGCAGAATTAGGTTTAACGACATTGAATGAATATCGGTGGAATTGAAAGATTCCCCAATTCCTACATTTCCAGTATTGAGTTGTTTCTTAAGTGTGAGGAATAGTTATCGTGGAAATTCGAAGACATTTAATTTCAGAGCCAAATCGGCCCGAGAAACGTGGATAATAACCTTCAAATTTTTTCGTTTCAAATGATTTTTCGAAAAATATGAAATATTTTGCTGACCATCAAAATATTACCCGCATAACCTAAAATAACCGACGATTGTTAAAAATAACTCTAAATAGGAGACGTAGCATACAATTGAGGTTAAATTGAAGCCTAGTCTGGACACTCTCTGCAATATGAGACAGTTTTACCTGGAACGAACTACGAGTACTACGAAACTCAAGAAGAAACTACAGGTAGTGACTAAGTCTAGGTATTCTTTGATTTGATTTCTCGACTCCTCAATGAGTCTTGCTCTCACATATCATATTTATAGATTTGGATGAAAGATATACAGTACGATCTCCCAGCGTTTTACACAACTTTAAATAACACGCGATCATCCCTTCCTGAAGAGATCTTGTAGAAGTGGTAGGAAGAAAAAGAGTCTGCAATTTTTGGTGCTTGTGTCCTAGTCTATAGTTGCACTCGTGCCCCTGCGATCATTTACATCACGAGAAGCACAGTCACGATTGACTTTAAAGGACTTGGAATTTGATCTGTACTTCTATCTCGATCCTTCAACTCTATGTCAGCTGTTAGAATGAGTTTCTGAAAAGAGCGTCAATGGACTTGGAATTGATCCTTTTTCTTATAATTAACAGACAAATCAAGATAGACTGCAAGTTCTTGGAGGATCAATGCATCATGGATTACGGTCTACTACTCGGTGTACATGTAGAGCACCCACCTCGCGGTACTTTATTCTTATTAGACTGATTCTCATTAATCTTTTTGTTTCTTGTCGCGTACCATTATATATGTCCTAATATCGTGTTGTATCTCCTAAAGTTAAAAAAAAGCCTCAGGCTGTGAATGCTGTTTAACGCGCATGGGCTATAGTTGATTGTCGGTGCAGTTTGGGTTACAAGGCAAACTCAGGTTTTCCATTCGGGTGTCGGATTGGGTTATTCGTGTCGAGTCAGGTTCGCCAGGTCCTATATGTTTATTGGAATCGACATCAACATACACTAGTTTCGACAATGCTCTTCATTGGTGAACTTCTAGCGTTGAGCTGTTGCTTGATTGTGGAATTTATTTAAGACAAAGTATAAATCCAAGTGATGTTCGGATGTTCCCTTCCATTTTGGTTTGTCCCAAAAAGACGGTAAGGACATGTAAATCCGAATCCCATACTCCCGCAATTTGCGGAAGCTTTTGAGACACTTCTGTAATTATACATCAAATTTACACAATGTAATACTACAACAGTTTTATTTTCAACTGTGGCATATGCCTTCAATTAGAAACTATATTTGATTAATTGCAAGTCTTTAGTTTCTTGGTGCACGTGTCCTGATTTGAAATCGTGCTCATACCTCTGCAATAATTTACGTCACAAGAAGCAGATTAGGTTCATGATTTTATTCCCTCGAACAAAGAAAAAGTTCATGATTTTGTCGAAAACTAATTAGGGTTCATGGGATATGTAATGATATATTGATATACCTCTTGCAGGAAAGGGACGCCTATTTCTGGCGTTGAGTAGCTTGTCTTTCGCTGCTTGAAGCCTACTTATGACATCACTTATTTCCATTCGATCTTGTGGCAAATGGTTGGAGCACAGCACTCCGACACTAATCACTGAAATGATACATTCCACTCTTCCTTGTAGTCCATCTTGGATGTCTCTATCATCTTCCACTTCTTCTGTGAGATCATCTTCTTCAAATGCCACGTCTACAATTTGTAACACTTTGTCAGGTAATGCTGCTTCTGCGTACATATGAAGGTTGTAGTCTTCTTTGAACATGTCGTCTGTTGGACTCTTTCCTGTCATGAGCTCAAGAAGCAGTATACCGTAGCTGTAAACATCTCCCGCTGTGGATACTCCACTTCCTAGACCGTACTCTTCAATATCAAATCAAATAACAAGGCTTAGCTAATGCCAACAAAAATACTCGTACGAAATAACAAAGTAATTGCATTTATGCAGATTACTTGATACTCTCCGAAATGTGTTGTCCAGGGACGTATTTTTGAAAAGTTATTTTCACAAAACAAGTTTTATGATAAAAGGAGCCAAAGGATTATTACCTGGAGCAGCATATCCAACTGTGCCATTGATTCCGATTGTGCTACTTTGATTTGGATGCCGTGGTTGTGTAAGAAATCTTGCTAATCCGAAATCACCAACGTGAGCGACCATGTCATCATCCAGCAATATGTTGCTCGGTTTCAGATCACAGTGCACGATAGGACTTTCACCGTCATGGTGTAGATAGTTGAGTGCCTGTGCCACATCAATTGCTACATCCACCCTTTGAGAAAGACTCATATTCCCAAGAACTCCATGCAGCCATTTATCAAGGCTTCCATTGGGCATGAATTCGTATACTAAAGCTCTGAAATCATTCCTTTGAAAATCGATACTTGAGCAAGCTGTTATGATGCTAACCAAGTTCCGGTGACGGACGTTCCTCAATGCCTTGCATTCTGCCATGAAGCTCTTAGATGCAGCATGATGCTGGAGGTCGAGAACTTTCACAGCAATTGATTTTCCATCCAAAATTCCCTTGAACACCGATCCAAAAGCACCGGAACCTAGCAGGTTCTCTGAAGAAAAACCACCAGTCGCTTTGAGCAGCATGTCATAAGACACTTTCATGATTGCTTTCCCCATTACTAAATCTGATGATACAGTTCTCTTTTTCTTCCTGATGCATGCCAGGTATACTCCAATTACCATTGCTAGTCCTCCAACAAGTCCACTGATAACCGGAATTATCACCTTAAGGGTACGAGACATTGTTTTTTTCTTTCTTCCCGTGCTCTTTGTCTCAATGCATTTTGGTAAATGCAGTTCCGGTATTCCTCCGCAAAGCCTCGGATTACCAAGGAGAAATACTTCACTTGCATTTGCAAATACTGAGTTGGTTGGGACTCTTCCTTGTAAGTCGTTATGGGATAAATCTAGGGAATATATCGACGGAACTCTAGAGAAGAAGGCTGGTATTGGGCCTGATAATTCATTTCGAGAAAAATTAATTTCTTGGAGGCTAGTCAGAGATGCATAAGACGAAGGGATGTCTCCATGGAAGAAATTTCCATCCATATACAAGTATTGAAGTTCAGTACACTCACTAAGACCAGCTGGAAGTACACCTGAAAACTTGTTCTTGTCAAAGTGCAGTTCAGTTAGGCTGGTTTGCTTACCTATCTCCACTGGTAGGGAACCTTCCAAATGATTCGATGACAAAATTAGTCTTACAAATGTAGCAGATCCTGTGAATAATTCCTTGTCCAAGGTTCCATTGAGTTGATTGTATGATAAAAACATGTCAATAATACCCCGGCAGTTCCTGATGCTTCGAGGTACATTCTGTTTCAGTTTGTTATCATTCAAGTATAGGTAATTCAAAAGTGAGAGATTTCCCAAAGAATCGGGAATTCTGCCTGTTAGTCTATTAGAAATTAAATCTAGTTGTTCTAATTTTTGGAGTTTCCCTAGATCACGAGGAAGTGATCCTGTCAATTTGGTCCCATGTATCTGTAATCCCTGAAGGTTAATAAGATTGGTAATACCGGAAGGAAAAACTCCGCTTATCGAATTACCTCCGATCGCAAGATCTGTCAAACTGGTGGAGAGATTGGCAACAGATTGTGGTAATATTCCAGAAAAATTATTACCCGACAGGTCTAGTATAGTTAAGTAGGTGCAGTTAATTAGTGTACTTATAAAGTTAATGTTACCCTCAAAATAGTTGTCATCCAAAGACAAATAAGATAGATTTTGAAACTGCCGATAATCTTGAGGAACCCTCCCTGTAAAGCTGTTATCCCCCAAATCGATATGTTGTAGGCTTGTGAAATTTGTAATGGCCGGAATGGGTCCTGAAAAGTTATTCAGACCAAAGCCCCACCATGTGAAACCAGGACTACTACTGAACCATGCGGGAAGCTCTCCATAAAATTGGCTGTCTACAAAATCAAGAACTTGAAGGGACGACAAATTGAAAAGTGAACTGGGAAGTGTGCCAGAGAATTTGTTCCCTCCAATGTTAAGTTGAATAAGGTTCTGCATCCGACTGATGCTGTTTGGGATAGACCCTGAAAATGAGTTGTCAATTGCATATATTGTCTGCAAGGAGGTAATATTTTGTATGACGTCAAAAAGAGGCCCCGTTAGGTTGTTATGGTGGACGCCAAGAGTGTTTAGCTTTGTCAATGCTCTTAATTCTGTTGGGAGTTTTCCCTCTAGCTTGTTGAAATCTAGGTAAAGATGTTCGAGGTTGATGCAACCAGACAAGTTGGCTGGAATTTCACCCACAAGCGTGTTGTTGTCGAGTTCTAGGTATTGTAACCTGAATAAAGAACCCAAGTTGTTGGGGATTTGGCCATATAGACTATTATTATAAAGAGAGAGGCTATTAAGGAAGCTGAGGTTTGCAACGAAAGGAGATATGGTACCTGACAAACCTCGAGAGTAGAGATATAATCCAGTCACTCTCTTATGTTTGCGCCCACAAGTAACTCCCTCCCAATTACAATGGTGAAAGGAACTATTCCAGGAGCTCAAGACCCCATCCGGATGAGGATCTACTAGTTGGCTCTTGATGGCCAATAATGCATTGTGGTCAGTTTGATTCCCTGGATAGTCGAAACCATGCAGGGCTTCAGCCGCTGTAATACTATGCATTACCAATGCAAAGAAAACAATAAAAACTGGTTTGTAACGAAGGTCATGTTGGGTTTTAAGGTAAGTAGTTTTCATGTTTATGTGTGCAATTAAAGTGAGATGCTCTCTGGCTTTCTGTGGCTACATTTATATAGACTGATATTTCATGATTCAAGTGGACAGTTTTTCCAACAAATCTCAGTGGTATGACCATTATAATGTGGAATTTTGGGCTTCAAGACTTGCAGAAAGAGGAGGTCAATGGCAGTCAAGGAAAGTAGAAATGGTGGAAAGACTTCAAAACATTTCAGTATTGTATTGTTGTCTCCTTTGATGAATAAATAGGACGGTTGGTTATGACAGAAGCGAGAAAAGATAAAACTAAGAGGAAGTAAACATTCTTTCTATCGTGGGTGCCCTTAATCGTCAATGATGGTCTTTGTTGAATATAATGCACCATCTCTTATCTTAATGCTCCTTACTTAGTATAATGATGTTCTTTGCAAAAAGCAGTAATCTTGGATAGAAGGCAGTGGCACTCAAGGAAAGAAAGTATGGCAGAATTCCATAGACGACCTAAATAGTTTAATATTCCTGAAAGTCATGTCTGTCTTTTACTTCATTTCTCCGTGTAGAAAGTAACAGGTTAACCATGGAATTGAATTGGCATGTCCTTGCTTGCAGTTGTGATTGATTATTCATCCAGATTTCTGCTCGCGCTACTCTTGCTTTACTTATGACTTATGACTTATGACTACGGTTGCAGGAGGACTGTTTTGTTACTAATTCCTGCAATCGATGTTTGCTAGTATTATCCTGAAAGGAATCGTCTCTGTTTCACTAGGGTTTGTTTCCAAATGATTGATCAATGTGAGAAATCAAACATTTCCAGACTCCGATCCGTTCAATAACACTCTCATGATATACCTCTCTTGCAGGGAGATTCGATTCCGCCTATATTGCTTTGTTTTGAGATGATTGAAGACTGAAAATTCAGCGAGCTTAGGTATCAATCATCTACATTCAAACCTCTGTTTTTGATGTCAAAATTCTATGACTATTGTTTTGGTTGTACAAGAATGATTGCAATATTTGTATATCCTGCCCAGGGGCGGACCCAGGAATCCAAAGTAGGTGGGGCTAAAATAATTAACACTATTTTTTAATTTAAAAAAAACACTTATAAATTAATAACTAACTAAATTTTACTCTACAGGATCCATTTAGTTCAAATTGAGCAATTACATCATCATTGTCACTTTTACAAAGAAATGTTCTTTCAATATAAAGGACCATCAAATCATCAAAAAATTCTTCATTCATCTTATTTCTCAACTTGTTTTTGATGATGCTCATACTTGAATAGTTGAATACGCTTTAATATATCTATATCATCATCGTAAACATCCATAGTTTAAATAAATGAATAAATAGTAAATAATGTAGAATAGGAGAGGTGAACATAAATAGGAAAACTTTCATAAACAAATTGTGAGTCGATAAAATGATGAGTACTACGGAGTAACAATAAGAAACATAGGTTAGCAGCCCGTAAGAAACAAAATAGGTGTCGAACCCCTGACATTCAGTCCACCATGACCAAACATCTCAACCATCCACCAACTGCGCTACAGACAATACTCTGTATCTTGTTGCATCAATTTTTATTTAACATAAAAGCAAGTCGGGCTAAAGCCCGACTAGCCTAAGGCTAGGTCTGCCCCTGATCCTGCCTGCAATTCATGTTTGCCAATGTTATCCTCAACTTGATTCTGTGAAATTACGTAGCAGGTCTGGACCACACCCGAGAGTCGGAAGAGTCCACCCACAAGACAAGAGGGTTCCACTCTAAAATCAATTGGCCATAGAGGGTGTAACCCCTTACTTTATAAGGTGGAACATTTTTCTCTCATATTTCAATGAATACTCGTATCTGTGAAAGTTTTATCATTAAAAAAATCCAGTCAGTAGATTCTAGCATTGAACCTCATATCTTCACCTGGATTCATATTTAATAGTCGTCGATAGTTTTAAGATTCATAAAGGACATGTCAGTCTTTTACTAAATTTCTCCTTGTACAAAGAAACAAATTAACGAAAGTTTTGTTCATATTAAAGTGAAGTTATGTAAATTACTGCGGTAGTTTGAAGACATTTAATATCGGGATCAAATCGGTCCGAAAAACGTGGATAATAACCTTCAAATTCGTCCGTTTCAGGTGATTTTTCGAAAAATGTGAGATATTTAGCTAACCATCTAAACAGGATCTGCATAATATAAAATGACCGACGGTTGTTAAAAAAAAATTAAATGATTTACTTTCGAGTATATATATATATATATATATATATATATATATATATATATATATATATATATATATATATATATATATCGAACATTTTGCTCTAATACGACGTCACTCGAAAGATTGTCGAATGTCTTTTAAATGTGTTTATTTCAAACCATAAGTACCTTCTGTTACACCGAGACATTACTACAATGTATGGAGAAGTTACTGTGTAAATTTGGAAACATTTAATTTCGGGACCAAATCGGTCCGAAAAACGTGGATAATAAGCTTCAAATTCGTCAGTTTCGGACGATTTTTCGGAAAATGTGAAATATTTTGCAGGTCATCTAAATAGGACCTGCATAACATAAAATGACTGCTGCTTGTTAAAAAAACAATTAAATGGTTCAGTTTCGAGTATATATATCGAAGATTTCGCTATAATTCGACATCACTCGAGAGATAGTCGAATGTGCTTTAAATGTGTTTATTTCAAATTATATATACCTTCTGTTACACCGAGACATTACTACAATATATAGAGTAATTACTGTGCGAGTTTGGAGACATTTAATTTCGGGACCAATCGGCATGAAAAACGTGGATAATAACCTTCAAATTCGTTAGTTTCGGGTGATTTTTTGGAAAATGTTAAATATTTTGCAGGTCATCTAAATAGGACCTGCATAACATAAAATGACGGCTGCTTGTTTAAAATTAATTAAATTGTTCAGTTTCGATTATATATATATATATTGAAGATTTCGCTATAATTCGACATTACTCGAGAGATAGTAGAATGTGTTTTAAATGTGTTTATTTCAAACCATAAGTACCTTCTGTTACACCGAGAAATCACTAGAATATATAGAGTAATTACTGTGCGAATTTGGACACATTTAATTTCGGGACCAAATCGGCCCGAGAAATGTGGATAATAACCTTCAAATTCGTCAGTTTCGGGTGATTTTTCGAAAAATGAGAAATATTTTGCTGGCAATCTAAATAGGACCTGCATAACCTAAAATGACCGACGGTTGTTGAAAAAATAGTTAATTAATTCAGTTTCGGGTATATATATCAAAAAAATTGCCCTAATACAACATTAATCGAAAGATAGTCGAATGTCTGTGTGTTTATTTTTAATCGAAAGATAGTCGAATGTCTTTTACTACAATGAATGGAGAAGTTACTGTGCGAATTTGGAGACACTAAATTTTTTAACCAAATCGACCCGAAAAACATGAATAAGCTTCAAATTAGTCCGTTTCGGATGATTTTTCGAAAAATGTGAAATATTTTGCTGATCAACTAAATAGGATCTGCATAACATAAAATGACCGACGGTTGTCAAAAAAACAATTAAATAGTTCAGTTTCAAGTATATATATATATATATATATATATATATCGGAAATTTTGCCTTAATACAACGTTACTCGAAAGAGATTCGAATGTCTTTTAAATGTGTTTATTTCAAACCAAAAGTACCTTATGTTGCACCTAGACATTACTACAATGTATGGAGAAGTTACTGTTCGAATTTGGAGACATTTAATTTCAAGACCAAATCGGTTCGAAAAACGTGGATAATAACCTTCAAATTCGTTAGTTTCGGGTGATTTTTCGGAAAATGTGAAATATTTTGCAGGTCATCTAAATAGGACCTGCATAACATAAAACGACTACTGCTTGTTAAAAAACAATTAAATGGTTCAGTTTCGAGTATATATATCGAACATTTTGCTATAATTCGACGTTACTCGAGAGATAGTTGAATGTGTTTTAAATGTGTTTATTTCAAACTATAAGTACCTTCTGTGACACTGAGACATCACTTCAAAGAGCATAACATTTCGGGAAAAAAAAATTGTCATTTTTATTTCGGACCCCCGAATCATAGAAAAAACGTGTATAATACACTTTAATACACTTCAATTTGAGGCGTTTTTGACCGACATTAGTTTATCGCATAATTACACCATCAAATATTCTCTGTTGGAGCTAATATTTTGTGTGCGCGTAATATACGGTCTAGGTAACACCCCGTAAAATTTTCGGCCATTTTTTCATGGGACTCCAAATTTGCAAAAAATGTGGATAATACACTTCAATTTGAGGCGTTTTCGATCGACAATAGTTTTTCGCGTAATTATATCATCAAATGCTCTCTGTTGAAGCTAAAAATTTGTGTGCGCATAATATACTGCCTAGGTAACACCCCGTATAATTTTCGGCCATATTTATATTGAAATCCAAATTTGCAAAAAACGTGGATAATACACTTCAATTTGAGGCGTTTTAGACCGACAATAGTTTATCGCGTAATTACACCATCAAATGTTTTCTGGCATAGGTAACATCCCGTAAAATTTTCAACCATTTTTTTATAAGACTCTGAATTTACAGAAAACATGGATAATACACTTAAATTTGAGGCGCTTTCGACCGATATTAGTTTATCGCATAATTACACCATCAAATGTTCTCTGCTGAACCTAAAAATTTTGTGTGGGCGTAATATACGACCTAGGTAACATCCCGTAAAATTTTCGGCCATTTTTTAATTTGACACCGAATTTGCAAAAAAACGTGGATAATACACTTCAATTTAAGGCATTTCCGACTAACAATAATTTATCACGTAATTGTACCATCAAATGTTCTCTGTTGAAGCTAAAATTTTGTGTGCCTGTAATATACGGTCTTTGTAACACCCAGTAAAATTTCCAGCCATTATTTTATAGGACTCCGAATTTGCAAAAAAAAACGTGGATAATACACTTCAATTTGAGGCGTTTTCGACCGACAATAGTTTATCGTGTAATTATACCATCAAATGTTCTCTGTTGAAGCTAAAATATTGTATGGGCGTAATATACGGCTTATTGAACACTCTATAAAATTTTCGGCCATAATTTTTTTGGACTCCGAATTATCAATAAAATGTGGATAATTGACGAACGGGGATTTTCTCGAGTCTCTATCGAATACGGTCGGTAATTGGGAAGATAAAGGGTCTCTCTCGAGTCTCTATCTACCCGGGACGGTCCTAATAACGGGCTCTCGCACTTATTACTAGGTCGACCCACCCCAAAGAAAGCTCGACGAAATACGATTCACCCATCGCGGCCAAGACAAGTAAATCATACAAAAGTCACAATCAAAGGAGAACACAAACAATAATAGACAAGAACGTAAACCCACAACAAAACCCACAAATATGAGACAAACCAAGTCTTCCTCAACCCTAGAAATTAACTACTCAAACATGATTAAAAGTAAACTAATTAAGTTACCCACTACTCTAATCATAATAATAAACATGAATAACTCATAAAAAATAAACTTTAAACTAATTAAGCAATAAAAGAAGGTAAAACCCATAAACATAAAAGAAGAACAATAAAAAAAAAAGGAGAAGAAATTGTACCAAACTTAAGATGAAGAATTGTATAAATGATGGAGAAATAGACTTCAAGGATTATCCCAAACTAATTAACACTAATTCCATCTAACTAACCATGGATTAAGACTAATAAAGGTGGAGAATTAAGATGAAATGAGTTCCTTATGATACACTAATCTACTCCTACGGTATGCTGCGTCTGCTGTTTGCTACTTCTGCTACCTTCCTCCTCTTACCCTCCTGCTCCTGTCTCCACTACTCTACGTATCTCCCTTACTTTTTCTTTCTTCCTTTTTTCCCCTTTCTTGCCAGCTGCCCCACTGCTCAAATCAGCCCTCACCCATTCTTTGAATATTGGGCCGGTAGTCCACCTCTATTTGGTGTTTTAGGCCCGACTTTCACCTTTTCAATAGCTGCTGCTTTGTAGCTCGATTTCGACCCATGATAAAACATAATTGAGTCTCGCTCCCTTCTACAAACTTTTAGGTCTCGAACTTAACTTTCCAACGCATCTTGAATCACTTAATTCTGATGTCATATGAGTGAGATATCATCATTTCAAGACAGCCCGATTGAGTTGGCCTTTGACTTTTGCTTGACTCGTCTTAACCCACTTTATTCATTAACTCGGTTTCTTTTCTCTTCTTTACTCGGTCATTCCTTCAGACGGCACCTACAAAAATACACACGAGACAAGGCAGTACCAAATTCTCGGAAAATAACAATTATTACGATAATTATAACTAAAACGACTAATTAACACTTAATATCGTATAATAACCTATATTGAACTATAATATCAATTAAGCACACAAAATCGACCCGAATAAGCAAATAAATGTGGGTAAAATAATGACTAAAATGACGTTTATCAATAATACACTTCAATTTGAGGCGTTTTCGACCGACAATAGTTTATCGTGTAATTACACCATCAAATGTTCTCTGTTGAACCTACAATTTTGTGTGGGCGTAATATACGACCTAGGTAACACTAACACCCCTTAAAATTTTCGGCCATTTTTTTATGAGACTCCGAATTTGCAAAAAACGTGGATAATACACTTCAATTTAGGCGTTTTTGACCGACAATAGTTTATCGCGTAAATATATGACCTAGGTAATCCCCGTAATATTTTTGGCCATATTTGTATGGGACTCCGAATTTGCAAAAAAACGTGGATAATACACTTCAATTTGAGGCGTTTTCGACCGATAATAGTTTATTGCGTAATTACACCATCAAATGTTCTCTGTTGAATCTAAAATTTTGTGTGCGCGTATTATACGGCCTAGGTAACACCCCGTAAAAATTTTCGACAATATTTTTTTTGGACTCTGAATTTGCAAAAAACGTTGATAATACACTTCTTTTTGAGGCGTTTTCAACCGACATTAGTTTATCGCGTAATTACACCATCAAATGTTCTCTGTTGAAGCTAAAATTTTATGTGCGTGTATTATACGGCCTAGGTAACACCCCGTAAAAATTTCGGCCATATTTTTTTTGGATTCCGAATTTGCAAAAATCGTGGATAATACACTTCAATTTGAGGCATTTTCGACCGACAAAAGTTTATCGCGTAATTACACCGTCAAATGTTCTCTGTTGAATCTAAAATTTTGTGTGCGCGTATTATACGACCTAGGTAACACCCCGTTAAATTTTCGGTCATATTTTTTTTGGACTCCAAATTTGCAAAAAAGACATGGATAATACACTTCAATTTGAAGCTTTTTCGACCGACAAAAGTTTATCGTGTAATTATACCATCAAATGTTCTCTGTTGAAGCTATAATTTTGTGTACGTGTAATATAAGGCCTAGGTAACACCCCGTAAAATTTTCGGCCATATTTTTTTTTGGACTACAAATTTGCAAAAAACGTGGATAATACACTTCAATTTGAGGTGTTTTGGACCGACAATAGCTTATCGCATAATTATTCAAACAAATGTTCTTTGTTGGAGCTAAAAAAATTTGTGCGCGTAATATACGGCCTAGATAAAACCTCGTAAACTTTTCGGCCATTTTTTATGAGACTCCGAATTTGCAAAAAACATGGATAATACACTTCAATTTGAGGCGTTTTCGCCCGACAATAGTTTATCGCGTAATTATACCATCAAAAGTTCTCTGTTGAAGCTAAAATTTTGTGTGAGCGTAATATACGGTCTAGGTAACACCCCGTACAATTTTCGGCCATATTTTATTTGGACTCCGAATTTGCAAAAAAAGTGGATAATAGGAGTAGACTTCAATTTGAGGCATTTTTGACCGATATTAGTTTATCGCGTAATTACACCATCAAATGTTCTCTGTTGAAGCTAAAATTTTGTGTCGGCCCCGTAATATACGGCCTAGGTAAGACTCCGTAAAGTTTCAGGCCATTTTTTTATGGGACTCCGAATTTGCATAAAAACGTGGATAACACACTTCAATTTGAGACGTTTTCGACCGACAATAGTTTATCGCGTTATTACCCCATCAAATGTTATTTGTTGAACCTAAAATTTGTGTGGGCATTATATACTGCCTAGGTAACATCCGTAAAATTTTCGCCCATTTTTTTATGGGACTCCGAATTTGCAAAAATGTAGATAATAAACTTCAATTTGAGACGTTTTCGACCGGCAATAGTTTTTCGCGTAATTACACAGTCAAATTTTCTCCGTTGAAGCTAAAATTTTGTGTGGGCGTAATATACGGCCTAGGTAACACCCCGTAAAATTTTCGGCCATTTTTTTATGGGACTCCGAATTTGCAAAAAAACGTGGATAATACACTTCAATTTGATGCGTTTTCGACCAACAATAGTTTATCGCGTAATTATACCATCCAGTGTTCTCTATTGAAGTTAAAATTTTGTGTGCGTGTAATATACGACTTAGGTAACACCCCGTAAAAATTTCAGCCATATTTTTTTTGCACTCCAAATTTGCAAAAAACGTGGATAATACGTTTCAATTTGAGACGTTTTCGACGGGCAATAGTTTTTCGCGTAATTACACCATCAAATGTTCTCCGTTGAAGTTAAAATTTTGTGTGTGCGTAATATACGGCCTAGGTAACACCCGTAAAATTTTCGGCCATTTTTTTATGGGACTCCGAATTTGCAAAAAACGTGGATAATACACTTCAATTTGAGGCGTTTTCGACCGACAATAGTTTATCGCATAATTACACCATCCATTGTTCTCTATTGAAGTTAAAATTTTGTGTGCGCGTAATATGTAACTGAGGTAACACCCCGTAAAATTTTCGGCCATATTTTTTTTGCACTCCGAATTTGCAAAAAATGTGGATAATACGCTTCAATTTGAGGCGTTTTCGACCAACAATAGTTTATCGCTTAATTATACCATCCAGTGTTCTCTGTTAATGCTAAAATTTTGTGTGAGCGTAATATAAGGCCTAGGTAACACCCCGTAAAATTTTCGGGCATTTTTTTTTGGACTCCAAATTTGCAAAAATTGTGGATAATACACTTCAATTTGAGGCGTTTTCGACCGACAATAATTTATCACGTAATTACACCATCAAATGTTTTCCGTTGGAGAGCATAATATACAGCGGCGAATGAAAAGATCCAAAAATTGCGCGAAATGTGTCACAAGTTCACATTCGAACCAGTAATTGACACTGACTCAAGTTCTGGAGATAGGCTAGCTCGTCGATCACTGACACTCATTCAAGCTCACATTCAAACCAATAATTTCAATTCATGAATTGTTGTTATGATTGTAGCAGCTTTAATTTTTTGACCAAAATGAATTTTTTATTTATACCTTCGTTGCTGGAACTTGGGCGTCATACCTGGAACGAACTACGAGTACTACAAAACTAAAGAAGAAACTACGGGTAGTGTTAAAATAATATCGTCTTTGTGATGTGCAGGTCTTTTTTATGGTTATGGATACTCTGGCACAAACAGAACTGCAAATTCACAGGGAGTATGATCTGAAAGGATCTTCACAAGGAAGAAACCCTACAAAAACCGGTACACAGTCACGATTGACTTTAAAGGACTTGGAATTTGATCTGTACTTCTATCTCGATCCTTCAACTCGATGTCAGCTGTTAGAATGAGTTTGTCCTACTTTCTGTTTAAAGCCCTGATTGTGAAAAAACTAAAAAAGTGTCAATGGACTTGAAATTGATCCTTTTTCTTATAATTAACAGACAAATCAAGATAGACTGCAAGTTCTTGGAGGATCAATCCATCATGGATTACGGTCTACTACTCGGTGTACATATAGAGCACCCACCTCGCGGTACTTTATTCTTATTAGACTGATTCTCATTAATCTTTTTGTATCTCCTAAAGGTAAAAAAAAGCCTCAGGCTGTGAATGCTGTTTAACCTGCACGGGGTACATCTAATTGTCGGTGCTGTTTGGGATACAAGGCAAACTCAGGTCTTCCATTCGGGTGTCGGATTGGGTTATTCGTGTCGAGTCAGGTTCGCCAGGTCCTATAAGTTTGTTGGAATCGACAGCAAGATACACTAGTTTCGACAATGCTCTTCATTAGTGAACTTCTAGCGTTGAGCTGTTGCTTGATTGTGGAATTATTTAAGACAAAATATAAATCCAAGTGATGTTCCCTTCCATTTTGGTTTGTCCCAAAAAGACCGTAAGGACATGTAAATCCGAATCCCATACCCCGCAATTTGCGGAAGCTTTTGAGACACTTCGGTAATCATACAAAGGATACATCAAATTTACACAAGGTAATACAGCAGCTTTTATTTTCAACTGTGGCATATATTCCCTGCAATAACTTACGTCACATGAAGCAAATTAGGTTCATGATTTTATTCCCTCGAACAAAGAAAAAGTTAATGATTTTATCGAAAACTAATTAGGGTTCATGGGATATGTCATGATATACCTCTTGCAGGAAAGGACGCCTATTTCTGGCGTTGAGTAACTTGTCTTTCGCTGCTTGAAGCCTACTTATGACATCACTTATTTCCATTCGATCTTGTGGCAAATGATTGGAGCACAGCACTCCGACACTAATCACTGAAATGATACATTCCACTCTTCCTTGCAGTGCATCTTGGATGGCTCTATCATCTTCCACTTCTTCTGTGAGATCATCTTCTTCAAGTGTCGGGTCTACAATTTGTAACACTTGGTCAGGTAATGCAGCTTTTGCGTACATATGAAGGTTGTAATCTTCCTTGAATATGTTGTCTGTTGGACTCTTTCCTGTCATGAGCTCAAGAAGCAATATACCGTAGCTGTAAACATCTCCTGCTGTGGATACTCCACTTCCTAGCCCGTACTCTTAACATTCCATTCCAATAACAAGGCTTAATTAGTTAACAGAGAATAAAACCCGAACAAAAACATTCATATTCATTATTCAGGGGAGTTTTCTATAACACTTTTTAAAATAAAAGGAATCGGAATATTATTACCTGGAGCAGCATAGCCAACTGTGCCATTGATTCCGATTGTGCTACTTTGGTTGCGACCATGTCATCATCCAGCAATATGTTGCTCGGTTTCAGGTCACAGTGCACGATAGGTGTTTCCCCCCCATGGTGTAGATAGTTGAGTGCATGAGCCACATCAATTGCTACATCCACCCTCTGTGAAAGGCTCATGTTCCCAAGAACTCCATGCAACCATCTATCAAGGCTTCCATTGGGCATGAATTCATATACTAAAGCTCTGAAATCATTTCTTTGAAAATCGATACTTGAGCAAGCCGTTATGATGCTAACCAAGTTCCGATGACGGACATTTTTCAACGCCTTGCATTCCGCCATGAAGCTCTTTGATGCAGCATGATGCTGGAGATCGAGGACTTTCACAGCAATTGATTTTCCATCCAAAATTCCCTTGAACACCGATCCAAAAGCACCGGAACCTAGCAGGTTCTCCGAAGAAAAACCACCTGTAGCTTTGAGCAGCATGTCATAAGACACCTTCATGAATGCTTTCCCCATTGCTAAATCTGATGATAGAATTGTCTTTTCCTTTCTGATGCATGCTAAGTATACCCCTATTACCATTGCGAGTCCTCCAACAAATGTACTAATAATTGGAATTATCAACTTAAGAGTACGAGACATTGGTTTTTTCTTTCTTTCCATATTCTCTGTCTGAATGCATTTGGGTAAGTGCAGTTCTGGTATTCCTCCGCAAAGCATGGTATTGCCGAGAAGAAATACTCCACTTGCATTTGCAAATACTGAGTTGGTTGGGACTCTTCCCTGGAAGTTGTTGTGGGATAAGTCTAAGGAATATATCGAGGGAATTCTAGAGAAGAAGGCTGGAAATGGGCCTGATAAGTCGTTTCGAGAAAAATTAATTTCTAGGAGGCTAGCCAAAGATGCATAAGATGAAGGAATGTCTCCATGGAAGAAATTTCCATCCATATACAAGTATTGAAGTTCAGTACACTCACTAAGACCATCTGGAAGTACACCTGAAAACTTGTTCCCGGACATTTTCAATTTAATTAGGCTGGTTTGCTTACCAATCTCCATTGGTAGGGAGCCTTCCAAATGATTAAATGACAAATCTAGTGTAAAAAATGTAGCAGGTCCTGTGAATAGTTCCTTGTCCAAGGTTCCATTGAGTTCATTGTTTGATAAGTCCATGTACATCAAACTCCGGCAGTATTTCCATTGAGGTACATTCTGTTTTAGCTTGTTATCATTCAAGTAAAGTATATTCAAACGTGAGAGATTTCCCAAAGAATTGAGAATTTTGCCTGTTAGTCTATTATAACTTAAATCAAGGCGTTCTAATTTTTGGAGTTTCCCTATATCATGAGGAATAGATGCTGTTAATTCGGTGCCACGCATATATAATTGTTGAAGGTTAATGAGATTGGTAATACCGGAAGGAAGTACTCCACTTATCGGACTACCCCCGATCTCGAGAAATTTTAAACGGGTGGAGAGATTGGCGATAGATTGTGGTAATATACCAGAAAAGTTATTACCCCACAGTTGTAGAGTAGTTAAGTGGGTGCAGTTAACTAGAGTACTTATAAAGTTAATGTCACCCTCAAGATAGTTAAAACCCAAAGACAACACAGTTAGATTTTGAAATTGCTGATAATCTTGAGGAACCCTCCCGGTAAAGTTATTTTTAAAAAAAATGATACATTGTAGGCTTGTGTAATTCGTAATGGACGGGATGGGTCCATAAAAGTTATTCATACCAAAACCCAACCACGTGAGACTAGGAATATTGAAGCCTCTATATGCAGGAAGTTCTCCATATAATTGGTTGTCTGTAAAATCGAGAGCTTGAATGGACGAGAAATTGAAAAGTGAAATGGGAAGTGTATGCATCCGACTGAGAATTTGTTCTCTGCAAGATTAAGGGTTATTAGGTTCTGCATCCGACTGATGCTGTTTGGGATTGACCCTGAAAATGAGTTCCAAGTAGCATCTATAAATTGCAAGGAGGTAAGATTTTGTATGATATCAAAAAGATGTCCCCTTAAGTTGTTATGCCGCACGTTAAGAAATTTTAGATTTGTCAATGCTCTTAATTCGGTTGGGAGTTTTCCCTGTAGCCGGTTGCCATTTATGTTAAGATGTTTGAGGTTGATGCAACGCGACAAGTTGGCTGGAATTTCACCAACAAGCGTGTTGTTGACTAGCAGTAGGCGTTGTAACCTGAATAAATAACCCAAAGTGTTGGGAATTTGGCCGTATAGACTATTATTGTACAGAGAAAGGGTATTAAGGAAGCTGAGGTTTGCAACGGAAGGAGATATTGTACTTGACACACCTCTGGAGTGGAGATCTAATCCAGTCACTCTCTTATGTACCTGGCAACACTGAAAGCGACTCCGTATCTGTTTTCTGTGGAATGCAAATCAGGATGAGGTCAGTGCTACTTACTGATAACATTTCTTTAGTATAAGCGAAGACCATTGTCAATGTTTTAATATTAAAACCATAACATTTCTTTAGTATAAGCGTCACTCCAGGACCAATTTGATAAAGACAAGTTTGGAAATAAAGACCAATTTTGGAAATAAACTAAAGACCATTTTTTTTTGGCCGTTTTTTTATTAAATATCCGTTTTTTATTTAGGATTATTTGTGGATGTACGTACTTGCATTTAACTAATACGGAGTAATTGATACTCCGTAATTTCATAACTGTTGTTTTAATTGTACCAACTACGACTTTATTATCTGCATTTTTGCTAGTTCCTGTAGTTCATATTTGCCAGTTTAATCTTGAACTTGATTTGGCGATTTACATATGCTACTGCAAAATTACTCGAAAAATCCCCAATCAGTGGACTTCTAGCATTGAGCTTCTTTGCCATGTCCTAATGATCTTAATCTTAATGCAAAATTATTTAATCTTAATGCTCCTTAGTATAATCATCTTCTTTGCCATGTCCTTGCACTTGTGGTTATTCATCCAGATTTCTGCTCTTATGACTTATGACTACAGTTGCATATTACTGTTTTTTTTACCAATTCCTGCAATAGAAACCTCTGTTTTATGTGAATTTATGTCGCGGTCAAAATTCTATGACTATTCTTTTGGTTGTACGTATGATTGCAATATTTACCAAACCTCTGTTTTTTGTTTTCGATTGCAATATTTGTATAACCTGCCTGCAATTCATGTTTGCCAATGTTATAGTCAACTTGATTCCGAATCAGGTTTGAAGCTGCGAATATTTGGTTAGCAACAATGAATACTCGCATTGTGAAAGTTTTAAGGGACTCCGAATTTGCAAAAAAACATGGATAATACACTTCTATTTGAGGCATTTTCGACCGACAATAGTTTATCGCATAAAGACACTATCAAATGTTCTCCTTTGGAGCTAAAATTTTGTGTAGACGTAATATACGGCCTAGATAACACCGGGTAAAATTTTCGGCCATATTTTTTTTGGACTCCGAATTTGCAAAAAACGTAGATAATACACTTCAATTTGAGGCGTTTTCGACGAATATTAGTTTATCGCGTAATTACACCATTAAATGTTCTCTGTTGAAGCTAAAATTTTGTGTGCGCGTAATATACGACTTAGGTAACACCCCGTAAAATTTTTGGCAATTTTTTTATGGGACTCCAAATTTGCAAAAAACGTGGATAAATACACTTCAATTTGAGGCGTTATCGACCGATATTAGTTTATCGCGTAATTACACCATCATATGTTCTCTGTTGGAGCTAAAATTTTGTGTGTGAGTAATATACGGCCTAGGTAACACCCCGTAAATTTTTCGGCCATATTTTTTTTGACTCTGTTCCGGTTACGGAAACAATTTACCCGGCCTAGAATCCGGGTAGTGTAGTTGAATTGATGATGGATAATCAGTCGCTTGATTCTCTTGATCTCCCCTTCCTCTCACTCTTGGAATCGGACTTTCCCGGCGGAAAATGGCCTGCTCCCTGCACAATAAACGCACAGGGCCTCGGAGGTTGTCCGAGGAAACCCTCTCCGATGCCTAAGTCAGTCCGTGAAATGCCTTGACGAACCTAGCTCGTGAGGAACTAGGCGGCGTTTTAAGAGTAAGAGTCTAGAGAGAGAAAATCCAACCCCCTTCATGTGGGAAATGGAGAGGTATTTATACCTTCCCACAAGAGAGAGAAGAGAAAGAGGAATGGTTGGATGGGAAAGTGACAAGTGGCGGCTTCTCATCCATCCATTCCCAATTACCTTAGGCAAAATGACGAGAGGGCCCCTGGGATCCCGGCCCTGTTGGCCAGGGACCTTTCCAGGGCAGACAGTCTCCAGGCAGGGGCTGCTAAGCTCTGGCAGGCTGGGTTGGGCTGCGCTCTCGGCGGCTGACGGCCAGCCTTTAGCGCTTTCATGCTTTGCTCTTGGTCCCTGCTGGGGGCTTGTCTTTCGACTCTCCGACAGGAATCGTCTCGGGGCCTGCATAGCAGGCAATTGATTGACAGGCGGCCCACCCCCAATCAGACTCCAAATTTGAAAAAAAACGTAGATAATACACTTCAATTTCATGTGTTTTCCACCGATATTATTTTATCGCGTAATTACACCATCAAATGTTCTCTCTGGAGCTAAAATTTTGTGTGTGCGTAATATACGGCCTAGGTAACACCCCGTAAAATTTTCGGCCATATTTTTTTTTGACTCCAAATTTGCAAAAAAACGTGGATAATACACTTCAATTTGAGACTTTTTCAACCAACATTAGTTTATCGCGTAATTACACCATCAAATGTTCTCTATTGTAGCTAAAATTTTGTGTGGGCGTAATATACGGCTAGATAACACCCCGTAAAAATTTCGGCCATATTTGTTTTGGACTCCAAATTTGCAAAAAAACGTGGATAATACACTTCATTTTGAGTCTTTTTCGACCGACATTAGTTTATCGCGTAATTACACCATCAAATTTTCTCTGTCGGAGCTAAAATTTTGTGTGGCCGTAATATACGGCCTATGTAACACCCCGTAAAATTTTCAGTCAAATTTTTTGGACACCGAATTTGCAAAAAAACATGGATGCACTTCATTTTGAGGCGTTTTCGACCGACATTAGTTTATCGCGTAATTAAACCATCAAATGTTCTTTGTTGGAGCTAAAATTTTGTGTGGGCATAATATACGGCCTAGGTAACACCGCGTAAATTTTTGGTCATATCTTTTTTGGACGCTTAATTTGCAAAAAAAACGTGGATAATACACTTCAATTTGAGGCGTTTTCGACTGACATTCGTTAATCGCGTAATTACACCATCAAATGTTCTCTGTTGGAGCTAAAATTTTGTTTGGGTGTAATATACGGCCTAAGTAACACCCCGTAATATACGTTGGTTCTCTTTCCCTTTGTGCCAAAAGCAAAGGCAAACAATTCATTGGAACGGAGGAGTACTCCGTACTTTACTAGTACTCCCTCCTATTCTGAGTATTCCTCCCACTTTCTTTTTTGAGTTTAGTTTGATTTTCTTCCCACTTTCTTTTTTTGGAAATAATTTTAATCGTTCTTTATTCTTTATTCAATTCTTTATTTTTTTCCTCCACACCTAAACCCAACACCTTTTCACTTCATACCCCACTTTCTATTCATCTCTCTTACTTTATCTTCAACCTTATTATTATTTTACTCCCCTCCTTGGTTTCCCCCTAAAAAAAATTGGGAAGGAATACTCTGAATAGGAGGGAGAATAAGACTCTAAAGATAAAAATAAGCTCAAATTTAAGTAATGTAACAAAGTATTTGCTAGTATGGAGTACTCCGTATAAGTTTTGGTATTTAGGGCCGGGGAATACTGTGACGAGATAGCTCGAGTTCAGCTAATACTATAAGTCAAACTTGAATAGTGTTTGGGTTCAACACGATAATTTAACGAGTCAGGCCAAATTAACTTTAGATTCGGCTCAGGATGATATGATTAAATAATACTCCACAAGTACTACCTTTGCTCAATATTTTTATACGTAGTACTCCTACTCTGTATATATTAACTATCTAACCGTGAGTTATTAAAAATTATCAAATGAAAATAAAACGAATAAGTAAGAATTACTCGTACGTACTCCATACTTGTATCATTATATGCATGGAGTATAAGTTTGAGTAAGAATCGAACTTTAGGTTTGAGTAAAGTCGGCAAGCTCGATTAGAATTTCAATTTTCATAAGACCGTCACGAAATACTTAACTCCATATGCAAATAATTTTGACGGAATTATCCGTCACAAATCTATAACGGGTCAAATACGATCCGTTTACATAAAAAAAAAAAAAAAAAAAAAAAAAAAAAAAAAGATAAAATACTAGAAAGGTACATGTATTGTATTTTCTGCATAGATGAGGAATATTTGACCGATTATAACAAAATGATGGATACCTCCATCAGAAGGCTGAACTCCATAATAGACCATAGTCTTAGTCGATATGAAGATCACCGTTACCAGTAGTGTAATCATGTGATAACCCACCCACTGATCTAATGAGAGTTGGGCCCAATTTCTTTTGGTCTGGATGTTGCAATTCCGAAAGAAAATGGCCCGCTAGCCTCTTACCCTTCACCCAGCCAGCCCACTGACTGCATCAAGGGGGTTCGTCAATGATCTTGTTTTGTTCATTGAAGTGAAGTAGAGTGAACCGAACTAAATTGAATAAAAATTGGACGAAAGTGATTTGAAGTACGGAGTAGCTAACATCAAATGAATTCAATGCTTTAAACTGAAATGAAGATGAACCGATGATGAACTGAAGATGGGTTAAAAAGTACAAAACCATTATCTCGCAGGTAATCAAATTCTCAACCTCAATGTTGGAATAAGAGAGGTCGTTCGTTCAGTCGTTCCTTTGACTTAGCGAATATCCTTGGTTAGCATTAGAGCTTCCACTCTGCATAAGAAACAAACAGAGCCTCAGAGGTTTCTGAGGGGACTCCCTCTGATGCCTAAGTCAGTCTCTTGGAGACGTTATCAACCGTTACTCAAGGAGATTTAATTGACTTAATTGCAAGGAATTTAGGGGGCGTTTGGTTGGTGAGGGGGAAAGGGAATGGAATCAACAAAGGGTATGGAAAGGAAAGGAAAAGGTTACCCTTTGATGTTACTTGTTGTTTGTTTACAAAAGGTAAGGGAATCAGAAACAACTACAGGTCGGATATGGATACGAGTTAAGTCAAAATTTGGTCGAGGTATATGGGTCATGATTCGGGTTGTGGTTAAAAAATAATTTCCGACGCCTTTCTTTTTACCAATTAAAAAGTTGGAATTTGTTTTCCTATTGACTATGCTGCTATTATATTAATTACACCGTGTTTAAAATTTAAAAATTGTAAAAAAAAATTATAATATTTTATAATTATTTTATTGCTAAATGATAACAAAAGTAATATAAATTTTATTTTTTAATTATTTTTATAATTTATCATGTTATTGTTAATAACTTTTTAATCATTATTTTAAATAGAATAAATTAACGGGTCAAGTCTCAAATGAGTCATCTCAAGATCGGGTCAAATGGGCAATGGGTCAAAAAATATGAGTCTTGACCCTAAAATAAATGGTCAAGTGGGTCGAGTAAAAAATTAACGGGTTTGGTGGTGATGATGGTGAGGGTAGGTAATGGGTAATCAAAATTCAAACCCTAGGGGGTGAGGGTAATGGAGATAGAAGGGTTAGGGGTAATGGGGAGGAATGAAATAGGGAAAGGGAATGGAAAAAGTGATGAAACAAACAAGAACAAAGGGAATGGTAAAGATTGTTTCCCTTTCCCTTTCTTGTAGACCCTAAACCAAACGCCCCCTTAGTTAGAGAAAGAAAGATTAATTACCCCTTAATGAGGAACATTAAGGGGGTATTTATGAGAGAGAGAGAGAGAGAGAGACTACTGGGACGGACAACTCTCTTCTCCTGTTCTCGCCTTTGGCTGTAGCTAGA
The DNA here is from genome assembly GCA_958450325.1 of Agrostemma githago. Lineage (NCBI taxonomy): Eukaryota > Viridiplantae > Streptophyta > Magnoliopsida > Caryophyllales > Caryophyllaceae > Agrostemma > Agrostemma githago. The sequence goes on along the minus strand of OY288241.1, from coordinate 79,138,331 downwards.
GAGGGACGTCCCTTTAGTTACATCCAGGAGTATTGTGGACATATGACTGTCCTGTCTTCCTGCTTCGGGTGGCGAGGCACCAAGGCCTGCAGGTCTTCCGAGCCCTTCAGTCTGGGGGTCCGGAAACTCGGCTGATGTTAGGCTCGGCGTCTCTGATGACGCTGCTGGTAGCCTCAGCCTTTGAAGTCCGAGACCCTTGACCGAGGGTCTAGATGAGCTCCTGGCGGGATTACCCATACTCGACCTGGACAGGATATGATCCGGGTCGAAGGGTGGCAGCGATACCGACCCCATCAGTAACTATTGAAAAGGACGAATGGAGTAACTGAAAATATAGAATAAATAAAAAGAAGAAAATGTAATTTAAATAGACTAGATTATTAATAACCTTCATTTTTTTATTGTAGGAGTACATAGATATCATTGAAGGTATAACAATAATAACAATACAAATTACAACGTCCACGAAATACAAACGGAATATGAAATGCATACAAAGCAAATGTCACCACTTCTTGATTCATGACTAGATAGGCGAGTAGCTTCACATATTACATACTTTCTTTGTGAGCTATATTCTCATCTTCAGATAGTTTCTCATTCAAATTATTTTCAATGAAAATAATTCACCCATGGATTCTCGTACCCAAAAAATGAGCTACCATCCTTTTTCATCAAATCTTTTAACACATTGTTGACATTTTGGTGATCATAACCTAAAAGATTTGCCCATGGATTTATATCATCCGCAAACGATTTACCTTCTTTTTTCAGCAAATCTTTCAACACATTAAGCTGGTTTGCATTCAAATCTTCATCGTCACTTTTCACATTGTTGACATTTTTGTGATCATAACCTAAAAGATTTGCCCATGGATTTATATCATCCGCAAACGATTTACCTTCTTTTTTCAACAAATCTTTCAACACATTAAGCTTGTTTGCATTCAAATCTTCATCGTCACTCTTCACATTGTTGACATTTTTGTGATCATAACCTAAAAGATTTGCCCATGGATTTATATCATCCGCAAACGATTTACCTTCTTTTTTCAACAAATCTTTCAACACATTAAGCTTGTTTGCATTCAAATCTTCATCGTCACTCTTCACATTGTTGACATTTTTGTGATCATAACCTAAAAGATTTGCCCATGGATTTATATCATCCGCAAACGATTTACCTTCTTTTTTCAGCGAATCTTTCAACACATTAAGCTGGTTTGCATTCAAATCTTCATCGTCACTTTTCACATTGTTGACATTTTTGTGATCATAACCTAAAAGATTTGCCCATGGATTTATATCATCCGCAAACGATTTACCTTCTTTTTTCAGCAAATCTTTCAACACATTAAGCTTGTTTGCATTCAAATCTTCATCGTCACTTTTCACATTGTTGACATTTTCGTGATCATAACCTAAAAGATTTGCCCATGGATTTATATCATCCGCAAACGATTTACCTTCTTTTTTCAACAAATCTTTCAACACATTAAGCTTGTTTGCATTCAAATCTTCATCGTCACTTTTCACATTGTTGACATTTTTGTGATCATAACCTAAAAGATTTGCCCATGGATTTATATCATCCGCAAACGATTTACCTTCTTTTTGCAACAAATCTTTCAACTCATTAAGCTTGTTTGCATTCAAATCTTCATCGTCACTTTTCACATTGTTGACATTTTTGTGATCATAACCTAAAAGATTTGCCCATGGATTTATATCATCCGCAAACGATTTACCTTCTTTTTGCAACAAATCTTTCAACACATTAAGCTTGTTTGCATTCAAATCTTCATCGTCACTTTTCACATTGTTGACATTTTTGTGATCATAACCTAAAAGATTTGCCCATGGATTTATATCATCCGCAAACGATTTACCTTCTTTTTTCAACAAATCTTTCAACACATTAAGCTTGTTTGCATTCAAATCTTCATCTACACTCTTCACATTGTTGACATTTTTGTGATCATAACCTAAAAGATTTGCCCATGGATTTATATCATCCGCAAACGATTTACCTTCTTTTTTCATCCATTCTTTTAACAGTTCAAGCTTGAATCCATTCAAATCTTCGACTTGGATCAATTTGTCTTCGATTGACTCAGGCGTGGACTTCTCCTTCAAATCTCTTCCATTAATTGGGCTGGCAATCTATACGCAATGTCGGAAGTTAAGTACACTTAAGTAACAAGCTAAGAAATGTTACAAAATATCAACACAACTGATAAAATATAAAAAGTATTTATAATGATAAAATATAAAAGAGATTTGTACTGTATTATTGTAACTTCTTAACTTTCTTATCATAAAGACACCGTATCTAACTCAAACTAGAAAACGAAATCATATCTTACCCTCAATCATATCTTGATGTTATTATTGTGTTTCCTAATCTGTCACAGTCCTATTGTGTTTCTTACTTTGTGTTGTGTTTCTTACTCTGTCACACAATATTGTCCGCACACAGTATTATCCTATTGTGTTTCTTGAGTTTGCACGTACAAATTAAAATAAATCGATTTCGTCGATCTATCTTATCTATGTCAGGGGAATGGTCTTTGGACCATGATGATTGAAGGAGATGGTCATGATAAAATATAAAAGAGATTTGTATTATTGTAATTTTAACTTTTCTGAATATGAATACTGTTAGAGTTAATGCTTCAAAAGAAGCTCTTTTAAGTGTTATTATTATCCCGCATGGATCATTTATGACTACTAAACTATGCTTATATATGACCCTCTTTAATGCTCTACTAGTTGTGTACAAGAGAGGACTATGTACACCACACACACGCGCGCGCGCGCCGAGCACGGGCTCGGGCTCGGGCTCGGGCTCGGGGCTTTGGTAGAGCGCCTGCGGCGCACCGCTTGCGGGTAATTTTTAGTAGTCGGATTATTTGTTTTTATCCAGAAGCTTCCTTTTTCTCAGTCAGTCTTTGTTGCCTTTCCAAGACTGATTATTGTCATTCCCAAGACTGATTGCTGCAAGTCTCCACTTGATCTTGATCTTTATTGCTGTGCACTGAACCAATGCCACTACTCCACTATATAATGCTCTCTTCTCTTCAGTTTTAAACACACAGAAAACATACATACACATACTCTCTCGTTCTTCATATTTCATATTCATCTCTGTTCCGGTTAAGTTATTGGCAAGCGTTCTTGGCTGTATTCAACCGTACTTCACCTACACTGAAGTTACGGTATAGTTGTGGAATCCTGGGAGTTGAGTGCTTTTGAGGCCGTGTGTAGCAGACGGGGCATAAATCAACTTTAGGACAGTGACGTTTGTCGCGACACAGCTTCTGTTCTTCGTCCAGATAAGATCTATCTCATTTCTTCCCTTACCTCTATTACTACCGTGATATCAATCTAAAGTTGACTTAATTTTCGTTATAACATCATGGTTGGTAGTCCGGTTAATGTTGTTCCCTCTACTCCTCCTACTCCTGTTGTCACTTCTGTTCCTGCTACTATTGTTCATAACCCTTTTATACTCGACATGTCCAGATTAGAACTTTTTGATGGAAAAAATTACCGTATGTGGTCGGATAAAATGGAATTTTTTCTAACTCAATTGGGGGTCGTTTATACACTTACTAAATCTCAGGCTCCAGAAAAATCGGGTAGAGATTATGAAACAGATAATGTTACTTGTAGGGGAATGTTATTGCATTATATGACTTCTTCTTTGTACTTGATTTACAGTAAGTTTAAGAAGGCTACTGAAATTTGGGATGCTCTCAAAACCAAGTATGGTTCTGATGATTATGGAACGAAAAAGTATGCTTGCGGTCGTTGGTTAAATTTCAAGCTAGTCGATGAGAAACCCATTTTAGATCAAGTCCATGAGTACGAAAATCTGTGTGCAGAGGTAATGGCAGAAGGTATGAAAATTTGTGAGGTTTTTCAGGCTAATTGTCTTTTAGATAAACTTCTGGTTTCTTGGGAAAATTATGTTCGTAGTATGAAACACAAACAAAAAGATTTTACCCTTTTAGAACTAGTGTCCCATATAAAGATTGAGGAACAAAACCGTATACAGACTTTGGGAAAACAAGTCGAACACTCTTCTTCCATGGCTAACCTGACCGAGTCTAAGAACCATTACAAGGGGCAAAAACGGGGTAACAAATCTTCTAATCAAGTTCATGGGACTAGAAACCAGAATACCTTCAAACGGGATGGCAAAGGGGATTCTAAAGGTGAAGGTAAACGGGAATTTAAGGGAAATTGTTTTACATGTGGTAAACCGGGTCATTCTTCTAGATTTTGTCCCGATGGCTTTTCTCCCGCTGGTAGACGGAACCCCAATAAATCTCATGTTAATCTTACTGAACAAGATGACGATATCATTGCTGCTGTTGTATCAGAAGTTAATTTAGTAAGCAATTTTTCCGAATGGGTTGTTGACACCGGCGCTACAAGGCACATCTGCTCTAATCGGGATGTCTTCACGGATTACTCTCAAGTACCAAGTGGGGAATGCGTATTTATGGGAAATTCTAGCACCGTGAAGGTACTTGGTAAAGGGAAAGTCATTTTGAAGCTCACTTCTGGTAAGACTCTTGAACTTAATAACGTGCTACATGTTCCTGACATACGAAGAAATCTTATCTCTGGAGCTTTATTAAACAAAGCAGGTATCAAATTAGCTTTCGAATCTGATAAACTTGTGCTTACTAGAAATGGAAATTTTGTTGGCAAAGGCTTTTGTAATGGTGGACTATTTGTATTAGACATAGAAGTTATTAATAAGAATTCATCCTCTTCCGTTTACATTGCTGAGTCTGTCTCCTTATGGCATGCTAGACTAGGACATGTTAATGTGACCTCGATTAAAAACATGAAAAAGCATGACCTTATTCCTGACTTTAGCGACACAAATTTTGATAAGTGTGAAATATGTGTCGAAGCTAAGCATGCTAAAACACCCTTTAATAAATGTGTGGAACGTTCTACTACGCTTCTTGAGCTAATTCACTCGGACTTAGCTGACTTTAAGAACACCACAAGTAGGGGTGGGAAACATTATTATATCACTTTTGTGGATGATTATTCTCGCTACACTAGGGTCTATTTATTAACAACCAAAGATGAGGCTGAAAACAAGTTCATAGAGTTTAAGGCTGAGGTTGAAAATCAATTAGACCTTAAAATAAAACGAGTAAGATCTGACCGGGGAGGTGAATACGATGGTAATCCACTTAGTGACTATTGTAAGACCCATGGCATTATACATGAAAGGACCGCCCCCTATTCACCCCAACAAAACGGTGTTGCCGAACGCAAAAACCGATCACTAAAGAATATGATGAATGCAATGTTGTTAAGTTCTGGAATGCCAACTAATATGTGGGGTGAAGCAGTCCTTTATGCATGTCATGTTCTGAATCGCGTACCTCATAAGAAAACAGGTAAGACTCCTTATGAGCTATGGAGAGGATACAAGCCCAATCTCAAATACCTCAAAGTGTGGGGGTGCCTGGCGAAGATCGGGATTCCAACGTTTCAAAGGAGCAAAATTGGACCGAAAACCGTAGACGGAATTTTCATCGGGCATGCCATGAATAGTGCAGCTTACCGCTTCATTCTTAAAGATTCGTCCGGTTTCGGGGCCATAAAAGAATCTAGAGATGCAGAATTTTTTGAGCATATTTTTCCTATGAAAACTAACTCTTTGGCTCCTGTTGTTGCAGCGCGTCCCCCTACTCCTGCGGCGGTTCCTGAGGAACCTCGAAGGAGCAAACGATCCAGGACCGAAACTAGCTTTGGTCCAAATTTCGTGACCGCTTTTCTTGCCGAAACGAGTTTAGTTGATGAGTATGTTGTAAATGTTTTTATGCTCGAAACAGATCCTAGAACTTATAAAGAGGCTATGAGCTCCATTGATTCCACCTTTTGGCTTCAAGCCATTAATAGTGAAATAGAGTCTATTATGAGTAATAACACTTGGGTGTTAACAGATTTACCTAGGGGTTGTAAACCCCTAAGTAATAAGTGGGTGTTTAGAAAGAAACTCAAACCCGATGACTCAGTTGATAAATTTAAGGCCAGACTTGTTGTATGTGGTAATCGTCAAACGAAAGGTTTGGATTTCTTTGATACTTACTCACCTGTTACTAAAGTGTCTACTATTAGAGCTCTAATTGCACTTGCATCTATACATGATTTAGTTATTCATCAGATGGATGTAAAGACTGCATTTTTAAATGGCGATCTTGATGAAGAGATCTACATGAAACAACCAGAAGGTTTTTTGGCTCCTGGACAAGAGAACAAGGTATGCAAGCTCATCAGGTCCTTGTACGGCCTGAAACAGGCACCAAAACAATGGTATGACAAATTTGACAAAACTATCAGATCCAATGGTTTCACGGTAAACGATTCTGATGCATGTGTGTATTCTAAATTTGATGATTCTGGTTGTGTGATAGTATGTTTGTATGTGGATGATATGCTCATTTTTGGAACAAACATGCATGTGGTAGAAGCTACCAAAAGTTTTCTAAATTCGCGTTTTGACATGAAGGACCTAGGGGAGGCGGATGTTATTCTTGGGGTAAAAATAACTAGAACTAAAACAGGATTATGTTTGAGTCAGTCTCACTACACGAAAAAAATTCTGAAAAAGTTCAATCAATTTGATAGTTTACCCTTGTCCTCACCCTATGACTCTAGTATAGATCTGGCTAAAAACCTCGGGAACAGTGTGGGACAAGAGGAATATGCCAAGATTATAGGTAGTGTCATGTACCTAATGAATTATACTAGACCCGATATTGCCTACGCAGTAAGCAGACTAAGTAGGTACACTCATAACCCCGGACAAGACCATTGGACGACCCTTATTCGTGTGTTGAGATACTTGAGGGGCACTATGGATTGGGGTTTACATTATGAGAGAACACCTGCTGTCCTAGAAGGTTACACTGATGTTAATTGGATAGCCGATTCTCCTGATATTTTATCTACTAGTGGTTATGTGTTTACACTTGCTAGTGGTGCCATTTCATGGAAATCGTCTAAACAAACTTGCATCGCCAAATCGACAATGGAATCTGAATTTATTGCTCTAGAATTGGCAGGACAGGAAGCAGAGTGGTTAAGGAGTCTGCTAGCTGACATTCCATTGTGGGGGAAGCCGACTCCATCGATCTCCATGCATTGTGACAACCAAGCTGCAATTGGGGTAGCTCACAGTCAAACATACAATGGGAAAAGGAGACACATACGCCTAAGGCATGGAATAGTGAGGAATCTGATCAGAGAAAATGTAATCTCAATTGAGTTTGTAAGATCCGAGAGGAACATAGCGGATCCTTTCACCAAAGGCCTTGGTAGAAAGATGGTGCTGGAGACAGCACGGGAAATGGGTTTAAAGCCCGTAAAGGAGTAAACTGTGATTGATACCCAACTTAGCTCAGCTAAGGTCAAATGCGGTCAAACGAAGTCACAGTAAACTCGAGTAATAATGTCACAACCATTTCCCTTTGTAATTGTTTTGAGTGACATATGTTTTATTTTATTATTTCTACTGTCGTGTGTATTTAAGGTTGAGCTTTGGCTCTTAATAAATTCATAGTCCTAACGGATGGTTTGTGACAGTCAAACCTGATGAATTTACCTATGTGAATGTGGGGGATTATTGCTCTAAACCCTAAGAGATCCTTAGGCTTTAGGATCTCTAGAGGCATTCATGAATTACCAGGATTCATTTGGAGAGCACTTGGGAAGTCCAAGTAAAACACTTACTAAATACAGTTAGCGTTCATGATGAGTTCATGGATGGTGCGAATACTAGCCCTGATTTGAGTACGGTAAGTGCACAACTAACCTTCTACCAACATCATTAGGAGGTTAAAGGCTTCGATCCACCTCTAAATGATGGTTTTAGGTTTTTGTACGCACTGGGTGTCAGTTAAAGTCCACAAGACACTGAACATCTAAAAACTAAAACTCCGTTTGCCAATAACTTCTCCATCTTCTCTTCTTTTGAATCATGTGGGGGATTGTTAGAGTTAATGCTTCAAAAGAAGCTCTTTTAAGTGTTATTATTATCCCACATGGATCATTTATGACTACTAAACTATGCTTATATATGACCCTCTTTAATGCTCTACTAGTTGTGTACAAGAGAGGACTATGTACACCACACACGCGCGCGCGCGCGCGCCGAGCACGGGCTCGGGCTTTGGGCTTTGGTAGAGCGCCTGCGGCGCACCGCTTGCGGGTAATTTTTAGTAGTCAGATTATTTGTTTTTATCCAGAATCTTCCTTTTTCTCAGTCAGTCTTTGTTGCCTTTCCAAGACTGATTATTGTCATTCCCGAGACTGATTGCTGCAAGTCTCCACTTGATCTTGATCTTTATTGCTGTGCACTGAACCAATGCCACTGCTCCACTATATAATGCTCTCTTCTCTTCAGTTTTAAACACACAGAAAACATACATACACATACTCTCTCGTTCTTCATATTTCATATTCATCTCTGTTCCGGTTAAGTTATTGGCAAGCGTTCTTGGCTGTATTCAACCGTACTTCACCTACACTGAAGTTACGGTATAGTTGTGGAATCCTGGGAGTTGAGTGCTTTTGAGGTCGTGTGTAGCAGACGGGGCATAAATCAACTTTAGGACAGTGACGTTTGTCGCGACACAGCTTCTGTTCTTCGTCCAGATAAGATCTATCTCATTTCTTCCCTTACCTCTACTACTACCGTGATATCAAATACAAACTGACTTATATTTATAGTATCATGAATATACCGTATCTAACTTAAACTAGGAAACTAAATCATATCTTAATAACACAATATTGTCTTGTTTCCTAAACATCATACAATATTGTAGTGCTTGCTAATCTTTCACGCAATATTGTCTTATTACGTGTTTCCTAATTCTGTATTTCCTAAACCTACTCGGATACCGTGGTACGATATCCTCTATTAACAACATATGCACGCAGGAGATAATGGGTCTCACATTAGACTTCAAATTAATTAAATAGTATGTGGTTCTAGACGGTGGGTTGTACGGGGTAGTTAACTTAATTGTATTAAATGTTGAATTATTGTGATCCAAATATTTGTCAAAATAGTTATTTCTCTAATTAAGTTACTGGTTAATTAAGTTCATACTAGTAATAAACACTCCCTCCATTTCGATGATTGTCAAAATAGTTATTTCTCTAATTAAGTTACTGGTTAATTAAGTTCATACTAGTAATAAACACTCCCTCCATTTCGATGAAACCTTTTATTTTTCTTTTTTTTGGAAATTTCTTTGATAGCTTCCACTTTTTTTTTGGTATCACTTTTCTCTCTTACCGTCCACGTACTTGACGTTCTCTCTACTTTTGAATATTTTATTATTCTCCTTCTAAAATGTACCTTTTTTTCAGGTGAATATTTTATTATTCTCCTTCTAAAATGTACCTTTTTTTCAGGTGGAAACTTTCATTAAAATGGAGGAGGTATAAAGTATTACTCCCTCCGATTCATTAGATTCGCAACGTATTCTGTTTTTGGCAAATTCATCAGCTTTGCAACATTTCCATTTTAGGCCATATTTTTCTTATGAAATGACTAATCTACCCTTCACTTTTCATTACTATATTCCAAAATATTCAATCTAATATTATTATATTACTTAATCTTACATGACATTACTATTGTGGTCCACCAATTCACTTTTCTTATTTTTTTTGTGAATAGTAAAAGTTGCGATTCCAATTAATCGGAGGGAGTATGTTAGTGGGATACCTAAAAGCTAGGAAAAATATTTTCATTGAAATATTACGAGTATTTGTTTTTTAAAATATATTGGTACTTACAAAAAGTATACAAAAAAAATTGTTTTAAATTATTTTTGTAATTTAAATATTAAAATTAATAATTTTTATTAGTACTAAAGCACGTGTGTTGCACGGGTTAGTTGACTTAATTACATTGAAGAAAAAAAATTATATAGAAATAAACTATTGATTAGTCATATTTATAATATAGAATTTCTTAATAAATGATTACTCTTAAATATAATATACTATAATTTTTCTAATGTGAGATAATTTACTGTTTTAAGAGCTCTTTTTAAGACAAAAAAAATACATGATTACTCTTATTTTTTATTTTTTCAATGTAAGATAATTTTAAATTTGTAGTTTTATTAAGAGCTTTTTTAAGACTCAAAAGTTTTTTGGTCAATATTTAAAAACAATGATTACTTTTATTTATAATTTAAAATTCCATAACATCACAATTTTTCGATGTATGATAATTTTTTCAGATTTATAATCTTAAAGAGCTCTTTTAAGACTCAAAAGATTTTTGGTGGATAACGAATCATTACTCTTAAAGAATATAGAATTTCATCCTCTTATTAATAAACTGTCGATGTGGGATATCTTTACTATTATTTGTATTGAAGTGGTTACTCTTATTTAGTTATTTATAAACTCCGTAATAGAAATTCATCACCTTATTATAATTTTTTGGGATTTTCTACGTGGTACCGCTGAACTTTTTACTTTTCTACCTAATACTCCTACCATTTTTACATGTATACATGGTACCCTTGTACTTTACTAAAAGTTTCTTTGGTATCCCTAAACTTTATTATTATCTTTATTGGTACCCAAACTTTTTTTCCTGTCAAGTTTTGGCAACAAATTACCTTTTTCTGTCCAAGATTAAAAGTTAAACGTCATTTAACATACCTAATTAACCGATAATTGAACTTAAACTAACAAATTTGTACGTGTTTGCGGTTATACTCCGAATCTAAACGGAGAAGTCTTAATCCTACGTTAAAAACATAATTTAACGACAAAACTTGTTGGAAAAAAAAATTTGGGGCGCTATTTAAATTAATAGTAAACTTCAAGGATACCATGTATAGACATAAAAAAGGTACGGGTACCATGTAGAAAACTGAAAAACATAGGGGTACCGCTTAAAAAATACCTAATTTTTTTAAGACTCAAAAGATTTTTGGTTGATGGAAACTTTATAATTTTTCGAATGTAGGATAGTTTTAGTTAAATTTATAGTTTTAAGATATTTTTAAGATCCAAAAGATTTTTGGTTAATATATAAAAATACATGATTACTCTTATTTATGATATAAAGTTCCAATCATCTTATTATAATACTTTGATATGAGATTATTTATTTATGTTTGTACACTTTTTAAGACTTACAAAGTTTTTTTTATTGATATTTAAGAACGAATGATTAGTCTTTATTTATAATATAGAATTCATCAACTTATCATAATTTTTTGATGTGGGATAATTTATTTAAGTTTTAGTCTCCTATCACCTCGTTATAATTTTTCGATGTGAGATAATGACTTAAGTTTATAGTCTTAGGAGCTTCTTTTAAGTCTAAAAAAAATACATGATTACTCTAAGTTATAATATAAATTTCATCACCTTACTATAATTTTTCGATGTAGGATGATTTTAACTTTGTAGTCTTATATATTAAAAGCTTTTTATAAGACTCAAAAAAAATTTGATCGATATTTGAAACAAAATTATTACTCTTATTTATAATATAAAATTTGAATTTCATCACCCCATCATTCAATGTAGGATAATTTAATTTACTTAAGGTTTATAGTCTTAAGAGCTCTTTTTGAGATTCAAAAGATTTTTGACAGTTATCTAAGAACGAATGATTACTCTTATTTATAATATAGAATTTCATAATTATATTATAATTTGTCGATGTGAGATAATTTTACAACTGCTACAAGTAATAGATTCATCACATAATTAATGTAAGACAAATAATATAAAATTTATACTCTTAGTTTTGAGGGAATGGCCGGAGTTCGAACCGCCTTCACCCCTTTTGTATACTCTTTCCATTTTAATTAAAATATTTCTTACAAATAATATAAAAAGACGTATGATAAATGACTGAGACGGACGATGTATTAATTTGTCCCGTTTTGTACAATAATTTGTTCACCCTACAACGTCTTTTCCTCTTTTATATATCCCACTTATAAAAGTCTCTTGACTCTTCCTCTTTTGTACTTCCGTTTTGTTTTGATCCCCATGAGATGTTTTTTTTTGTTTATCCAGATTATCAATGTTTTCTAGTCTATGTTCATTACTATTACCTCCATGGCTCCGTCCCAAAAAAAAATGTTATATTTCCTCGTTATTATATGTGACGAATATTTCAATAAAACGGAGGGAGCATTTTTTAATCTAACTAATATTCCACATCCAAATTTTCATAATCATCAATTGATGATTTCTTGTCTATGTGCAATTAATTACGAAAATTAGCATGCAATTCTAGAAAGCTAATTCAAATTTTATTACTTACTCCATCTTTTAATGATCTACCTATTGTAGATTCATTTAGGTGACATATTTTTAACGGAATTATTTTTTCATAAGTCAATGTTACTCAATCATTTTCTAGTATTACCCTTTCTCTATTCTAAACAACTTCCATTGTTTTAATTCTATTCTAAACCAATTTTTTCATCAAAATTCTTTACTTAAACCTCATCCATACTATAAATCGATCACTCATTATTTGCGAATTCACTATGGATCATAATTCGATAATCGATATTTTATCATATAGAAATTTTATAATTAATTGATTGAAAATTAGGGCTAATTAATGTTAATTAACTATTTAGGCTTCTTGTATAATCGCAAATGAGGACTCTTTCGAAAAAACACTATTTGGTGCAATTGATTTGAAATTCATCGCATATTGGTACTTTCTCGAAGAATCCTAATTGGTGCAATTGATTTCAAATTCATCGCAAATTAGGACTTTTCCAAAAAAAATCTATGCAATTGATTTGAATTTTCTAACCTCAGTTTCTACTTGTATTATCGCAAATAAATACTTTTCGAAGAACCCAAATTAGTGCAATTGAATTTGAAATTTCTGACCTTAATTTGTATTTGAATCATCGCAAATTAGGATTTTTTTTAAAGAACCCTGATGCAATTGAGTTGTGAAATTTTATCTCTCTAGAAATTTAATTAGGTGGTGATGGGTAAGGAGCGTAAATGAGAAGAATATTATAGTAATTTTGAAGTATAATTGAGTAAACTTGAACTATAAAAAAGTACCACCCTTTTAATCAAATGGATAGAGCATACACTCTTCGAAAAATTTAAAACGTGCCACCCCCCAATTCTAAAATCCCGGTCCGCTACTGACCGGTGAGATGGCCTGGTCTCATTTGAGAATTAATGAAGTAGTCCGTATCACTGATATTATCATTCAAACAATATTAATTGTAATTCTATGTTTTAGTGGATACAAACAATAATGAACTTTATTATATTTGGAAATGTATGTGTAATAAAATACTCGTAAGGTAGTAGTGGTAGGTGTACGGTTTGCATACCAAGGAGAGTGAGACCAAACAAATGATGAAACACACGATGATATTCGGCTTCTTCGACTCCATTAATTAATTACTCCTTTTTTTTTTGGTGAAATAGTTACTTGTGACTTTGTATGCTTTCTTCTATATCGAAACTGGCCTATTTATAGAGGAGAGATCGATTACGGGCTCAAAAGGGTATAGATCGATTATAAGACCCGCCAACCCGGATCGGATCCGAATCCATGATTCGTAAGTTGGATCCATACCCAATCCAATGGGCCCGTATTTTTAGACCCGTGGGTCTGAAATTTTTAATACAGAAAAATGTCACTAATTGCAATAAAAACTTGCAACCTAAACTTCAAAACAAAAAAAATCAGCACGTGAAAGTTTACAAATCACTAAAACGGTTAAATGTTTGGTACGGAGTATTTGCTTCTTTTTGTTTTCTTCTTTTTTTAATTATTAAGGGTTTACAGTAGGTTATGAGTCTCAGTCGTCTCACATCCGAGACTCGCACCCACACCCGGAAATTTTTAGGAGGACCCATACTCGACTTGTACCCACAGGGTCCAAAAAAAATAAGAACCATACCTGAACCATTAGGGTAAGAGCCGAAAGATCAGGGCAAGGTCTTGGACATGTTGCCAACCCTACTCAAGGCTACTACAAAGATAGTAAGATACACATATTTACATAATTATGGAGTATTTTTTTTTAACGAAAATTTACTCAATCCTAATTAATTTGAAGATTTTTTAAAGAGAGAGAGACAAAAAAAAATTGTGATAAGATAGAATGAAGAGGGTAAAACGATTAAATGTAGATAGAATTGAGTAAAAATTCGTTAAGAAAAAAACACGACCCTGTATTTATTGCACTAGTTTTTTCCACCACAAATTTTATACTCGTACTAAATGAGTTGGTCCTCTTCTTCTTAGTTGAAAAAAAAATGAGATGTGCTTTACTAAAAGGGGCGAGTCCAGATTCTGAGACAATCTTGGACTAAATTTTATATAATGTACTCCGTGGATCTTTTGTTTCAGAATTAAAATAAATAAGATATAGACATATAGTGTTAACCCTAGCCGAATACCTTATGAATATCATTAACTTTTGGAAATGATAAATTCGTTTAAAGTGTACTACATACTAGTCTACTACATAGTATTATGGTTTCGAGACATTTTTTTCGAACAAATGTTTGTTTGCATTGTTAAAGTCATTCCATGAGTGTTTTTCTAAGCACACCCCTACAAAAATTCATAAGTTGGACAAATACAGTGCATATGAAATATCATATTGCAACACCACCCAAAAGCTTAAGACGAATTTCCGTAACTTTACTTTTTAAGACGAAGTAAAAATACACATTATTTTCGTTCTTGTAAATTGTACTCCGTACATTGTTACTCATTTAAAATATGAATTGTCAGTTTTTTATATCTAAATAATCTCGAGATAAGTTATTTAAATCATTTTACGGAAAAAAAATATCTAAGATATACGGAGTAACTAATAAGAGAAAGTTATAAAAATCTAAGATGAAATTAATAGGAAAAAGTTTGAAATTAAAAATCTTTAAAATATTTTACAGAGTTTTATTAGTCTCATGTACGTACCCAATATCTGAGAAAAATGCAGGATGGTTACATAAGTTGGTGTAGTCTTCAGGAGTCTCTTTTATAATTTTGTGACGGTTAAATTATTTACTCTGTACTTTACATTTCATAAAAAAAAAACAGTGACGGTCGACTTATATACCTTACATTTCATCAAAAAAAAAATACATGAAAACTAGACTTGTAGAGTTTGATCCCTTGCAGGGGCGGATCTAGGGCTAGGCTACTCGGGCTCTAGCCCTAGTTTAATTCAGAATAGATAATGTTTAGTTTAGTAATTAAGCAATTATCTACCCTTGCCACAGTGGGAGGAGGGTTGAAGTTTTACGTGGGAGACCCGGGTTCAACCCCCACTGGCAGCAATTTCTTCGCATGATTGAACCGTCGATGTTAAATTTAGCCCAAGATACTTCCGAATCCTGGATCCGCCTCTGATCCTTGCCTTTTTAACAAACCAAGTTCTTTACCATCACGCAACTGTAACTCATTTAATTCAAATATAACTTAATTTTTATTTATCCTAAACTTTAATTGGGCTATAGACTCTCTTGCCCTGATCAATCCGCCTCTGATGCCTTTACTCAATTAAAATGAAATGAGTTGAACTGAATCGTCTGAATGTAATTGTATTAGGTTGGACGACTTCAACTACATTATTGAAGTGAGTTAAAATAATTTAAAACGAAAAGGATCAGACTGGTTCCATTGTTTGATCTAATTAATCACAAATCACAATGTGCTTCAAATGCTACTGTTTTTTTTTTTTTACAGTTTTTGCCCTTAAGATTTGAAATAAAGAAATTAGTCTATTTTATTTTCAGGAATCACATGGTAGATGTAGATTACATATAGAGATTGGATATACTTTATTAGTGATTTGAGATCACAAATTATTTATGTGATGTATTTGGATTCTCAATCGAAATCGGTGTAGATTCGGAATAGATATAGCATTGGTTCAGTCGTTCAGAGGTGTCAAATCATATCTAAAAATTGTAGTTTGAATAATTAAATGTATGTCATTGTCCAACACTGGCCAAATATATAAATAAATTAATCATTCTCAATTAAATTTAGTATAGCATGGTAAGAAAAACTTCAATATCATGTCACATGTACAAGTCGTATATTTTAAAAGAGTTTATTCGCCTATATAATAGTCCCTCCGTTCATATTCAAAGGGTACATATTCTATTTTGGGTCGTTCAAATCCAATTGACCACTTTACTTTTTAGTCCATTATTTGGACCAAACTATCCCTAACTTACTAACATATTTACATCATACACTTTGGAAAATTAAATATTAATTTGTTCCAAATTATTATACCTTAATAGTATTCTAAGTTTTTCTTAATTCTCGTGCAAAAGTGAAACGTACTATTTGGATAGGAACGGAGGGAGTACTCCGTACTACTTATTTGTAATTACTTTAAAACAAAAATTTTAAAAAATGATTATTTAAATAACGGGATTATGGTTAAGTGACATAAAATTTAGTGCTATTGATTTTTTTTGTTCTTTTCTAATTTTCATTATTAAAATTAATATTTCCTTTGACTTCCCAAGATTTTCTCATTTGATTATTTTAATCTCTCTCAAATGAATATATAACGGGAAGATCTTAGAAAGTTGGAAGAAGTATTAATGTTAATTACGGAGTATTATTAAAATAAAATACTCCGTACATAAATACTAATATTTTATATTTTTAACGTTTTTTCTTTTGATCTAACGTACTCGAATTACTTACATTAATATTTATTTCAGGCTGCATATCGAGATTTATGGGTGTCCACTAAGTAAAAAGAATCGAATAATTTACGTGCCGGTTTCAAAAAGTATGCAGATTTTTATTCAAGCAAATTAAAATGATTGTGTAAACCGTGAATATAAAATACAGGTACGTAATTACAAGGTAGAAAATAATGTGTCCGCCTCGAGTAATCTTATTTAAGAAGCCATTTTTTTTTGAAGTAAAACTACCACAAATAATTCAGAAAAATATCGTTTTAGTAACTTTATAAATCATTTAAAATATCCACTACCAAGCCGTTATTGTTTTTTAAATGTCTAGATATAAGGATATTAAAAATGAATTTTATGTTCAAAACAATTTTTTTTACATTTTTCATTTCCTCAAAAATACGTGAAGAGACCCAGTAAGTCTCTCGTGAGATTGTCTCACATACGCTTATTGTGAGACACATTCTATAAGCCACTAAAACTAAAATTGATTACCACCATCATGTGAGACCGTCTCATATGAATTTTTGTGAAAATCAATTACGAGCACATTTTGATTTAAAAAAAAATGAATGCACATGTTCTTAATTAAATACTCCCTCCGATTACCTGTGTTCTTCCCCTTTCTTTTTGGGGAAGAAAATAAGGAGGGAGTAATTATATTAATAGAATATGAAGGGTGGAATGAAAAAGTATGTGAGAGAAATATTATATTAATTAAATGAGAAAAAGTAGGAGAGAGGAATATTATACTCCCTCCGTTCCAATGAATTGTTTGCCTTTATTTTTTGCACCAAGGGCAAGAGATCCAATTAGAATGTGACATGTGGAGTCAAGAGTCAAATTACACATAAAAAGCATTCCTAAAATAGAAAGGCAAATAATTCATTGAGACGCCTCAATGTGGAATAGGCAAACAATTCATTGGAACGGAGGGAGTATTAATTAAATGAGAAAAAGTGTGGTGGAAAAGTAGGAGAGAGAAATATTATATTAATTAATGAAGATGATAAAACTTTCTTTAAATGGAAAGAGGGAAGAAAATCAAACTCAACCCAAAAAGGAAAGAGAGAAGAACATACATAATTGGAGGGAGTAGTACGGATTACTCCTGAGGTACAACGTTGTGTCAGAGTACGATCACAAAAATGAATGCTCATGTTCTTAAATATAGTACTTGTCGTAAGGTACAACTTTGTGTCAGAGTAGGATTTGCTCCCCAGTTCCCTACCTAACAGGCTAATACTCCATCCGTTGAGTATCTTTTGTCCCGTTTAATTAAAATATTTTCATAAATAATGATGAAATGAGGAAAAAGATTGTTAACAGAGGGAGTAATTAAGTAGTACGGAGTTTCCTTTATCGTTGAGGGAGATCACGTTGCATGTTGCAAGTACTAGAGCTGGCAATTTGCAAGTATATGCGATATATCAAGTTAGGGTCAACATCTCTTTCGACATAAGTTAGGGTCGGGTCGCTATTGGGTCCGATCATTTTTGGTTAATTGGTTTGACGAACCAGATCGGGTTTGGATTAGGTCATCATTATCGGGTGTAGTTAGTTACTTTATCATACGGAGTATTATTTTAATATTTTCCTAATAAGTTTAGTTTTTTTTAAAATTTTAATGTATTACATTTTGTTTAATTATTTTGCCATTAAATCTAACATATCAAGTTAAACACTAAATCGCTTTTATTTCGATTAATTTAAAAGAATAATAGTAGTAGTTTTTTTGTCACAATCTTATTAGTTGGGGCACAAATCGGGTCAGATCGGATCGAGTTGAGTTCAGGTCACTGATTAACGTATTGGGGCTCGAGTCAGAAGCGAATAATTAAGGTCGGGTCGATTCCGGGTGACTAATTTTTCGGATTTAAATGGGTCGAGACAAAGTTTTTCAGCTTTAGCCTAAATACCAGTCTTCAATCTTAATCAAAGCACAATAACAAAATCAATTAGCAGCATCCCTCAATAAATATTATGGCCTAAAATCGATAATCATAGCACAATAAAAAACAGTTTCAGGTTAGAGCTGACAAAACTTGTCCCGACCTTCTCGAAACCCGACCCATTAGAATCTGAAAATTTATTCACCCGAAACCGACCTAACCCGATGCGCTTGTGACTCGAGACCCAATACCCGTTAATCAGTGACCCAAACCTGACTCGATAATAACCCGATTGTAAAAAAACTAAATTTATTAGAAAAATATTAAAATAATATGATAACGTAATTAATTAGACCCGATAATGACTCAATCCAAACCCGTTCTGGCCCGTCAGACCAATTGATCAAAAACTAGTATAGGTCCCGCGCAATTATGCACGGTATTAATAATAAATTTATTTTATACTATAATATTTTTCCTTAGATTTAAAATTAAAAATCCAATATTTTAATTTTAAATGTAACTATTAATTGATAACTGTGTAATTCAGATATAAGAAAATATTTTTAAAATTGTAAAATTAATCAAGATAATTGAAGGCTTGAAATGTCATTAAATGATATTTTAGTAAATATAATGTCGATAATGTATATACTTCATATATGTCAGCTCGTAACTCGGCATATCCACTTTTGCTTCAATATAATATACCGTAAAATGTATTAAACATTTAATAAAGAATGTATAATAATGATTTTTTTAGTAGTTCACATGTCGTGAAACACCATTTAATATCACGTAAATGAAATATCATTTTACAAAATGTATTGTCTCATGTGTATTTTTTGTGTTAGACTGTGTCCTCCGGTATAGTTCGTGAAATTTTTTCACAAGAAGTTTAATGATATACTTTGTATTTTGAGTATTGTTTTAAAATTAAATTAAAAATTGAAAATAAAATTTCAACTCTAAATAATCAATTAGTTTGTACGTTTGTAAGTATGGTAATATTAATTTGTACAATATAATATTACATACATATGATAATTAGGTATGTGGGTAATATAAATATGGGTCTATATATTATTTGTACAATACTCCGTAGTATATATGGTAATACTATTATTTTGTACAAATTAATAATGTTATTATTTAATATACTTACCATATATATGTGAGAAAATGTATTGGCGGGAAAATTTTTAGTGTGGTGTTGACACGTAGGCATATTTTTAGGTTTTCCTATTCTTTCATTAGAAGAGGGATGACCGGACCCAATAGCGACTCGAACCCGTCTCGAAAGAGATGTTGACCCGAACTCGATATGAGCCGACCCGACTTGACTCGACCCAAACCTGACAAATTTTGAAGAGTAATTAATTTTTTTGGATCAATTTGTGACATGAGATTTTTTTTTACCAAAATGGCACTTACCCACTACTTTTTTTACCAAATTGTCATGTAAGTCTTTTTTTTACCAATTTGTCATCAATCCTCCATTTTATTTATCAATAAGGTCATTTGGCCCGTGATGGTCTCCCTCAATGATAAGGAAACTCCGTACTACTTATTTATTAAGTACGGAGTAAATCATACACCGACCAAGGTACATGTGCATTATTGAGTTTTGTGGGAGGCCCAGGATCGATTGAGGTAGACACCAAATTAATAGGATAAGACAAAAATATATTCCCCATTCTAATGAATTGTTTGCTTTTGCTTGTGGCATCAAGGGAAAGAGAACCAATGAGGAAGTGACATGTGGAGCCAATGATCAAATTACATATAAAAAACATTCCTAAAATAGAAAGACAAATAATTCATTGAGACGCCCAAATGTGGAATAGACAAACAATTCATTGGAACGGGGAGAGTAATTGGTAAAATCTAGGTAAACAATTATCCTTCTCTCCTCAAGTGACACTTATTTGACCCGTTTTAATCTTACAACGGATATATCCGTCGTAAGTAAGACCAACTGTTTTTAATGATAGAGCAGGTATCGCATGGGCGAGGTAAGAGGGTATGTGCTGTGAATATCTCGCACCGACGAGAATGGAGCGAGGCTGAAGTACAATTATTAATTTTTTTTAATGAAATGTAAGTATATTATATCAAAAAAATTACAAAATTAGAAGAAGAACACTAGTCAGTCACAATAATGTCTGTAGCCATCTAGCATCTTTAGATGGAACCAGATAATGAATCAACTGTATTCTATTCATAATTTCTAGTTTAATCGCTGCACTAACCACTTGGAGCCGTGTCAGAACCCCCTCTAGCCGACTCAAATAACTAACGTTGCCTCCATACATGATAGAAACAAGCATTAACCATTGCGCTCCCAACTCTGCATTGTAACTTCGATCATTGAATCATGACATCCCCAGTTATCTTCTGATGCAACGTCAGATGTAGCCAACTCTGAACCTCTCACAAGACTTGAATTGAGCATTATAGGAACACCCAAAGGTCAAGTACTCCTTAATTAGTTTCACACAAACAACATAGTTCACTCTCCACTATTCTCATTCACCCTAGTATTAAGGTTATTCTTATGAATCAGTCAGGAAATGAACCTCTGTCTGGGAATACTACTCCAGGAATCTCACACAATTCTCTCTCCACAGAAGAAAATTATGTGTCATTTTTAATATTCTCCTACATAATTGTTTTCTTTATTGATGTATTTTCCGTTATAATTAGAGTAAATAAGATTTTACACCTTTTTAAAACCCGAATTTCTGATTTTACGTTCTTTTATAGTTTTTTTAAATTACACTCAAAAGTAAGGATAACAATGGGCCAGGTATGGGTCGAGTGACTTGAGTCCACTGGACTCAGACCCTGATCCATTTTACCTACCCTAATCCCAGACCCGCATGAGTTTAAAGTCAATGGACCCAGACCCGATCGGGTCTGGAGTGGGTCTGGGTCTAACCGTGGGTCTTAAGATATTACAAGTTTACAAGAAAAAACAATAGCAAATCTCAGAAATCAATAACGATTTCAATTTTTAGCCGAAATTCATATTCCCTCTTAATATGAGTTTTCCTCGCTTCCCTTTCTTTTGGAGAGAAAATTTAAAAAAAGTGTAAAGTGTAAATAAAACGTGGGGTATAAAGTATAAAGGTAGGAAAATGAGTTAGCTTCACCCCTCCACATGCATCCCTTATGAATAAAAGTACACCGAAAATGAAAAGGGGAAAGAAAAGTTAATTAGTGTCAATAAGAAAAGAGGAAGGAAATATGCAACAAAACCAATAACTAAATTGATGCTTAAATTCATTAAGAAAGATAAATGAGAAGTTATAAATTGTAAGTTTGATGAAAATGCTTAGAAATAAATGAAATAATGAAAAGTTATCGGTGACCGTGCACCGGTGGCCACGAGTGAGCGCAGGTGGGTAGTCGCTTGGTCTAGGATGGGGGAGCTTGGTGTATGTTTTTGTCTTTATAGTGCTATTTTTTGTCCGGCCTTAATGTTTTTTTTACTCAATATAGTACAGTCGAAAATTTTAAAAAACAAAACGTACAATGGCAACAAATTGGAAAAATGTCTTGGGTCAAAGTTATATACTGCATCAAAGTTCAAAAAAAATTATTGATAAAAGAAGCGTATTGCGTTTAGCAAAGTTAAAAAAAATGTGTCAAAGATTTTAAAAAATGCAATGCGTCAAAGTTAAAACCAATATACTGCGTCAAAGATTTTGATAATTTCTCTATTATTTTTCATTTTTCTTTTTAATACATTATTTGTGGTTCTTATTATTTGTGACCCCACCACCTAACATGAAGAATAGAAAAGAAGTGAAGGAAGAGATATTTTATTAAAATAAGACAATAAATAAAAAATCTAATGAAATATATGGTTAGTCTATTTAATGTGTGTATACTCCTCTCATCTAAGCAACCAATTCAAGCTGCTCTTCAAAATAACACACCTCCCTCACTCACTCAAACTCAAAATGCATCCCAAATATGATCCTTATTGGATGTTGGCCATGTCTTTGCTTTTCTCCATGGTGGGTATTAATTAATTAATTAATTAATTAATACATCATCTCTATTTTTTTCTCAATCATTCATTTATTTTTATTCATTTACTTTTATATTATTTGAAAAAAATAAAAAATGCTTAAACTAATTATTTGAATTTTGGCATGCATACAGGGGAGTATACGTATACGTAGCACTACTGCAATCATGGAGACCCATATGAATGCACCCTCCACCTCCACCTCCGGTATCATCGACGACCCTGGCCACGTGGTCCACCCAGAATACGTGTTTTTCGCCTTCGAAGACCTAAAACCGGGAAGTATCCGACCCACATACCAACTTTCCATGGATCCGTACACATCCCCGCGTTTGTTACCTAAACAAACCGCGGATTTAATCCCCTTTTCACTTTCCAAACTCCCTTTCATCCTCGACCTTTTCAGTCTGCCTCGGGACTCTCCCAAGGCAGACGCCATTAAAGACACATTAACAATGTGCGAGGCCCCACCCCTGAAAGGCGAGACCAAGGTTTGTGTGACTTCCTTCGAGTCCATGCTGTCTTTCGTTGAAAAAACATTCGGTTCCATGAAATACAAGCCTCTGATCACCCAACAAACCCAGCGAACCGGCAGTTTTCTTCAGAACTATACAATGATTGGGGCTGCCAGACGTGTCGTTGCCCCGAAAATACTGGCCTGTCATTCCCCCACGTACCCGTATATGGTGTATTTGTGCCATTACTTTGTGGGTGATAATCAAGCGTTTAAGGTAACCCTGAGGAGTCAAGAAACCAGGATCGAGTCCGAGGTGGTAGCTGTCTGTCATATGGATACATCGGAATGGAGCCCCGAGCAACCGTTTCTTAAAGCCTATGGAATCAAACCGGGTACTGTCTCGGTGTGCCATTTCATACCGTCTAATAATATCGCTTGGGTGGCCGTCGATGATGATGATAATAAAGGTTCCTCACAAATGTGATCGATCAGATCGTATTCATTATATATATTACCCAGTATTATTCCGTGAATAAATACCCAAGGATGTTATGTGTAAAACCAGCTCCATTGTTAAAAATCAGCCTAGTTGGTCCCTCTTTTTCCTTGAATAAAATCTCATTTTTCCATTAATGAGAAAATATGAAAAAGTGAGGCTAACTTAAGGAAACGGAGGGAGTAAGTAATAATAATAGTTATTATGGTACTTCGTACTAAATAATACTTATATGAGATGATCAAAATAAAATTCAAGCTCAATAATTAAAGTGTTTAAGCTTGATTTTTTTCCGTCTAGGTTTGTTTAGATAGCTAAATAGGAGGGAAAATGAGGGGAGGGGAAGGGAAAGATACAATTTCTTTCCTAATCTTTCTAACAACGAAGAGATTTTCATTTGTCTGGGAGTAGGGATGTCAAAGGGTAGGATCTGGATCGGATCCTATAGGATCCAGATCCTTATCCTTATTTCTCCCCTTGGATCCGGATCCGATCCTTATCCTAAGGGTCCAAAATTATAGGATCCTTATCCGGATCCTAAGGATCAGGATCGGACCAGGATCGGATCAGGATCTTTTCATTTTTAAGTTTATTTATGGTTCTATATTATATTATCACCTTATGTAATCATTTAAATTATTTAGACCATTTAAAGGGTTTAAGCAACCAATAATTATACAATGTTCAAACAAAGCTAAATGGAGTTTAGAGTTTAGACTAACGCTACTCCACTAGTCCATACAACCACAAAGATCAATTATTCAAAATACGTTACTCAACAGAAACTAACTCCACAAGACCACAAGAAACACAAGTCCACCGCTACTATTTCTTCATTATTCATCAATTTGATGATTCATGTTCCATATCATCATCATCAACCATGTCATCATCATCAATTTAGACATTTGGGCTTGGGCCTAAATTTAAAAATTACAATATTATGCAAAAATAAAATAAAAGGGTAGGATAAGGGTCGGATCAGGATCTTATAGACGGGATCCTTATCCAACCCTTTTATTTTTAAAAGGATCAGGGTCCGATCCTTATCCTCAGGATCCAAAAATATTGCGATTCATATCCTACCCTTAAAGGTATTGGATCCCAGGATCAGGGTAGGATCCGAGATCCATTGACATCCCTATCTGGGAGAAGGAAAATGGATCCCGCCGAATATCTCACCCTCTATTTTCCTTCATTCTCATTTTCTAACCAAACAAAAGATTATATCTTACATCCCTTACTTCTCCCTTTCCATCTCTCTCTTTTCCTTCAAATCACTCAATCCAAACACCCTTAAAGTAAGATCAGAATGTAATAAACGTGGAGTATGAGTTTGTAATTGTAACACCCACATCATTAAACAAATGGAATCCTAAGGTCAAGTCCAGAGGTCACTCCCGTTCCGTGTTAGTCTCAAACTAACTCAAGTCAATTAGACACACACTAAGAGCATGCACATTAGAGTTTTACTGCGAGGACGAGAACTTGGAAAGAAGTGAAATAATATTAAAAAAATAAAAAAAATGTTGATTGTGTAGGAGAGAGAAGGTGAGGTTCTCGCCTGTCCGAGAATGCACGAGAACTGCAGAGTTGCAGTGATGTAATTTCTTTTTCTTTTTTAATTAAAATATTAGTTTTTATATTAAACAAAAAATACGTACGTAATTAATTGTGAAACATCGTGTATTATTATAACCGTTATAGTACCTATAACCGTTATTAGTACCGTTAATTTATGATTTGTTAATGGTACTCGTAGTTACCCCGTAATTAATTATGCCATATTTATCATTTACCTACGAGTTATGATCAGACAAATTTGTATGGGTTACTAGTGGACTAGAGTTGCAATAGTTGACCCGACCCGACAAAAAGATCTGGCTCACCTGAAAATCGACCCGATAGAACCCAAAAATGTAACGACCCGGAACGGATACAACCTGACTAGCTTGTGACCCGTTATCCGATATAACCAGATGACTGACTAACCAAACTCAATATGACCTGACCCGAGTGACCCAATTGCCACCAAACTCGATGCCGACCCGACCCGACCCGATCCCTATCCGTTGATCCGTTTTGCCAAGTCTGCTTGTGTGGGGTATATAAAAAAGTAAGAGAGAGAGTGAGAAATGAATTCTTGTTGATGTGGGATGTTTTAGGTGAAAATTGAAGGATGGGTGGAAAGCTGAGGTGTAAGTTGAGTAGGATAGAGAAAAGTTGAAAAAGTGGAGGTTGAGAATTGGGTAATTCTTGCTAATGTATATGGTCTAACAAACAAGTGTTTGTGATACCCCGCTAAATTCTCACTCCCATGTTCAATATAGTGAAGTAAGGCAAGGTAAAAGCGTAAAGTTGACAATCTATTCTAATCGACTCCCGTTAATGACCAATGGACTAAGGCTAAGTTTAAAGGGAGTCTGAGCATGAGTCTGAGACTCAGATTTGTTGAGTCTGAGACTCATAACTGGATAATGTGGTTGGTACGAGTCTGATGCTCAGACGGATGGAAGATTAAAGGGGGTCTGAAGTTGAGTCTGAACAAAAGTCTGAGTCTCGGATTCTCTGAGTCTGAGACTCATATCTGGTTAAAGTGGTTGAGACGGTCTGAGACTCAGATAAGTCTGAAGTTGAGTCTTGGATTTCAAAGACTCATCCTCAGACTCGTTCATTCATTTTATTTCAGTTCCGTTCATTTTAGTTCAGTTCAAATAAGTTGTTGTTATTATTATTATTATTATTATTATTATTAGTAATAATAATAATAATAATAATAATAATTATTATTATTATTTATTAAATATTAAAATTAATGACATTTTTATAAAAATTAATATTAATATAATAATAAAAATTAATATTGTTTTTATTGTTATTAATATTATTACTATTAAATATTAAGATTGATTATTAATATTAATATTAGTATTATTATAATATTATTAATTATTATTATTATTATTATTATTTATTATTACTATTATTACTATTGTTATTGTTAAAAATATTATTATTATTATAAAATATTATTATTAATAATATTTTTATTAAAATTAAAATTAATATAATAATAATAATTAATATTTTTGATACAATAATTAACATTATTATTTGTTGTTACAACAATAATTAATAATTTTTTTGTAACTAGTAAACTTGTTATTATTATTTCTGTATTTCATGCTACTGTAGTTCAATTTGTCTCAGCTCAGTTCAGTTCAACTTATTTTACTTTAGCTCATTTCACTTCATTATAAAAAGACATGATCAAAATAATTTGTATTAGATGATATAGTTGTATAGATGATAAAAAGCAAATTCGTA
Organism: Agrostemma githago; assembly: GCA_958450325.1. Classification (NCBI taxonomy): domain Eukaryota; kingdom Viridiplantae; phylum Streptophyta; class Magnoliopsida; order Caryophyllales; family Caryophyllaceae; genus Agrostemma; species Agrostemma githago. The sequence goes on along the minus strand of OY288241.1, from coordinate 79,111,362 downwards.
TAATAAATGATAAATAATACTGCACGTAGTAATAAAAACGGATAATGAATTGATAGTTATTCCCGACCAAACCAAACAAAACCTAGTTCGACCTGAACATGACCAAACCGACGATCCTACCCGGAAGTGATCCGCATCTGACCCAGACCCGACAACTAGACATGACAAAACTGACTCGACCTGAAATGACCCAACCTTAATAAGCCAACTTGATCCCGATCTGATATCCAAACTAAAGATTCTAGGTGAACTCGTAACCTGAATTGACCCGAGTAAACCCAAAATTGACCCGACTATTATTATAAAAACGAGTCGATATCCCTAAAAATATGAAAATAGCAAACCCGAAATGATCTGGCCCGACCCAAAGTCAAAGCGAAACTCACCTAACCCAAACTCGACCCGGTTGACTTGTTTGCCAGGTTTATAAAAAACCAACCCGAACTCGACTCACCCGCTCGATTGTCACTTTTAATAATGACCACTTGGAAATAAATTTATTCGTATGTCACAAGATTTATTTAACAATTAATTATTTAATTGTAATTATTCGAGTAATTAATCGAGTTATAAAATAAACTTAGATATTGAGGTAAATAAAAAAAAAAAGTTATGTAGAAAGTTGAGGTGAGATGATATAAATTAAAAATTACAAAAATAAAATAAGATAGGTAAAAAGTTGAGGTGAGATGAATAAAAAATAATATAAAATAAGGTATGTGAGGGAAGAAAGTTTGAGATTAGAATAAAAAGTGAGTGGAAAGCTGAGGTGGTCAAGTCTGAGAAAAAATGATGGATTTATGGATAAACATAGTTTAAGGGTGATGACCTAAGAGGAATACACTTAAGAATGCAATACAAGTTTCTTGTCAGAATCAGCCTAAGTACTGTAGGCCACTTGGGGAGGTCGCAGCTACCAAATCAGGTCTAACCATCAACCACACAACCTTGGCCCACTGAAAATATGCAACATTAGCTTCAAAAAAAGTCCCAAGACATCCAAGGCTAATTCTAAATAAATAAGTTGATCAAAAATCAAGGGTCAAATCTATTGCAAAAAACAGATTTCAAAAAGTCCAACTTTCCCTTTTTGGTGCAGACATTTTGACAAAAGCTTAAGTAATTTTGCATTGTTCCTAACTGTTCTGAAACCAGTTGATATGAATAACAAGCCAAAATATATATGCATTTAATACTTCGAGTCATGGTTTCACATAAACCAAACTCCACCGGGCATGAACAAGATGACAAAGACCACTGCTGCATCACTTTATATCAATTTTTCTTAATTGTTTTGTTTGTTTGCCGGTAGTATTTTCAATCCTTGGATGTAACTTTTGTGAGATCGAACTATCAGATGTTAAGGCTTATATAAGGACCTTAACTTCGTATGTTTTAAGCAGACTTTGATTAATGAAAAAATAAGAGATATTTTCTCAACAAAACCTTACTAAAACTTGTGCATTGTTGTAGTTTTATTAAGTCCTACTAATCTTCATCATGTGCTAGGTTGTGGGAGTTTGAGTAGTCATCTGTAGCATACTTAAGATAATTCTTGTGTTTTGCATTAGGTTAGCTCCCGTGTGTGTTAGTTTAAGTCCTAAACTCTGTGCTGAGCTGTAAGTTTGAGGGCTCGCTTGGGATAGGGTAATTATTCCGGGGATAATAGGGCAAAAATGAACTAGAAAATGATGGAAAGTAGGGATGATGTCAAGCGGAAATGTAGAAAATTAAGGAAATCTAGCTTATTCGGGGAATTGTTACTCCCTTCTCCCCTCCAACTAATGCATTACCCCCATTGGGGGTAATGAGGGGGTAATTATTCCTCCTCATATCACTTTTACACAATAAAATGTTACAACCAAGCAACAAGCTCATCCATTTCTAATTCATTTTTGCTCTATTACCCCTACCCCCATCCCAAGCGAACTCTGAGAGTTAAATTATCCAATTGAGTGTGTGAGTCTAAGTCATGTGCTTTGGTGTGGATTTTTGAGTCATTCTCTATATATTTCCTCTGTTTGCATACCCCAAACGCTGCAACGTTATTTCTAATTACATCAAAAACATGTTTAACAGTTCGTTCGTTCAATGTCTGTGAAATTCTGCAATTTCGTTCCTTTCCATAAAACAACAGTGTTCAAACTGGGAATATGCTAACCCGTCTCACAATAACAGCTAGCGAGCTTTAATTTCGACTTGGTCTATGGTCTGCATCTAATTTTGCACTTTCCTCCATATACAGAGAGTAGTTGCATTGGTAGATCGAAAAGGTGTCGATGACATTCATTTGCTTCTCTGCATAGAATACAGCAGTTTGAAATGTACAACGTTAACCCTCTACTCTGAAGTATATCAATAGTAGCAAGTTTATTTTGAGCAACAAGGGATAAAATGATACGGTGTCTAAGGAATAATAATAGTATAAGCATTCATAGCTTGATGATACCCATGAATTTTGTTGTCCTTTGTCCTGAACCAATTGTAAGTCGTTCTCGTATTGAACAATACATTTCCTGATCCCACTGGCTGGGAACATGTTTCCTTCCATTATCAATATGCATTGCCATGAGTTTGTTTCACAATGTCGGTACAAATCTTAATCACACTTCTTTCTGTCTTTTTCATTTGTTATCTATCGCTGTTTTGAATGTCCAACTGGTTTGTAGGTCCGATTCTTGTGTGGGTTTCGGTATTCGTTGATTGTTTCCATTTGTTTGTACCTTCCAATTTTTTAGTTTCCAAGTCTCAGTTTTGAATTGTTTGCTTCGATTGTAGCCCGATTTTTTCCATTTGTTTGGTTTCGTAGCGTCGCGTTTCAGAACGGACTTTATGAGTGGTTTTGAATGTCCAGCTGGTTTGTTAGTCCGATTCTTGTGTGGGTTTCGGTGTTCGTTGATTGTTTCCATTTGTTTGTACCTTCCGATTTTTTGGTTTCCAAGTCCCAATTTCGGATTGTTTGCTTCGATGGTAGCCTGATTGTTTCCATTTGTTTGGTTTCGTAGCGTCGTGTTTCAGAACGGAATTTATCGGTTGTTTTGAATGTCCAACTGGTTTGTAGGTCCGATTCTTGTGTGGGTTTCGGTGTTCGTTGATTGTATACTGATCGACTTGAGCCTATCGCACGTCAATAGGGTTGAACTTGATTCATCTACTTGGAAACCTGTTGGGACTATCTTTCAGTTTAGATATTTTGAAGAAGCAAAGTTTTTTGGAGTGTGATGAGCTGCATTAGTCGAGTACCTACTGTTTTTCAGAGATCGATTTACAATAGATTGAAGGCTTAAAGCTCTCAGCAACGAGGCTTGAGATTGGGGAAACAAGGGGAGATTGTGAGGGGTGTGGAATTACATAAACACAACATGTATGAAGGTGAGAAAATCACAAGAGCTTCATGGTTATTGAAGAAAATATAGCACTAGAAATGACAGTGCTAAGGCAAAAGAATCTAGGTAGAAAATGGAGTTAGTTTGACTTCTAAATTTATTTTATTTTAGTTTTTGCTTATTTTTAAACTTTTTTTCACTTGGTCTCTTTAATTGTCATTCTGTGCATAATTTTTTGAAACTTCACATGATGCATATTTTGTGCACATCGCAACCTCTTGTGCTTGGTACTGTATCCGTCCCACTGAATTGTTTGCCTATTTCATATTTTGGCGTCTCACTGAATTGTTTGTCTTTCTATTTTAGGAAGGTTTTTTATATGCAATTTGATCATTCTTATGAGTTTTGCTCTACATGTCACTCCCTCATTGGTTCCCTTGACCTTGGTGCCAAAAGGAAAGTCAAACCATTCATTGGAACGGAGGGAGTAATACTTGTGATTGCAGATTTGTTGAATTATTGTGGCAACTTTCTCTCCATGCTTTGCGGGAAGTTCACCGGCGGATATTTCCAGCTGATGTCGCTTCCAACCCATTGCCTGGTTCCTTGTAGGGATGTCAACGGGTCGGTTTCGGGTCGGGTGGAGCCTCACCCGAATCCATCACCCGAATCCGCATACTCCACCCGATCCATCCGTCACCCGATTAACCCACCACCCGGATCCAATCCATCCATCATCCGCGGGTGATTCGGGTGGATCGGGTGCTTAGCGGATGAAAAATATTTTTTTAAAATACAATAACAAATATACAAATTATAAGATGCGTAAAGTTTTTTGGGATTTTTTGGTGGTCGGAAATTAAGACGGGAAAGAAAATTTAAAATGGTGGCCGCCAAAGTGATTACGGAAAATATTTTCTTAGGGTTTTAAGGAAAAAAAGGATAATGAGTATAAAAATAGAGTGAAATTAATATTTTTTTTTATATATTCATATAATTTTTTAAAAAAATCTATAAACGGGTGAACGGATCGGGTGGACGGATCGGGTGACGGGTGAAAAGTCTCCACCCGAATCCGACCCGATCCATCACCCGATTCATCCGTCATCCGCTTAAAATCCATTTAGTTCGGGTTTTCGTCCATTAATTTTATTCGGGTGGATGAATTTTGAACGGGTTCGGGTGAAATTGACATCCCTAGTTCCTTGACTGATGTGGCATTTTCACACGCAGCTGCATTACTTCCTACTCCCTCCGATCCGTTCCAATCATTTCCATGCATTTGGAAATTATGCACTATTCATATATGAGAAGAATTATCGATATAACTTTTGATATATACGATAAAATATAGTCATGTGAAATCTGGTTTAAATTGTCTAATCGAATGCATCATGAATATCAAATTTTTATAATTTTTAGAAATATGTAGCTATATAGACAAAAGAAAACGTACATCGACAAATGTGAAAAAGCAAACGTATGGAATTGATTGGAACGGAGGGAGTATTACAAAGGTATCACTATGTACGTCCCATGAATTAGTTGCCCGGAATTTTCGAGTTGTTTAAGTGGTAGTTATAATGCCTCTTTCTAACGAATGCAGAAACTGCTGTCCAGACCCAGACAATGTAGTCAAGTCTCACACATGAAATGACTGCAGAATTGTTAAAGTTGTAGAATAATCTAGAAAAATCTAGGACAATATATATCTAGAATTGAAGAGTAAGATTAGTCTAGAAAAATCAAGAGAAGATGGCAAGCAAGATTAATCTAGAAAATTCACCAAAACTAGTATAAATAGGCATTGATGGCATCCTTGCATGGTGTAGTCCCAAGCTCCAACAATGGAGTTATGGTAGACATACCCTCTCCCCCAAATTATTGTAATATCACACAAATATCAAATCATAATAAAAGATCATCAACATTCACGAACATCGAGCTCATCAAATACTTCCGCTGTCTAAAATTCCAACAAGAACATCGCCAACTTTGTGCAGAAGAGGTACTTGCTCAAGCTACAATGAATACACGTATCTGTGAATACTAGCATTGAACCTCATATCTTCACCTGGATTCATATTTAATAGTCGATGGTTTTACATTCATAAAGGACATGTTTGTCTTTTACTAAATTTCTCCTTTGTACAAAGAAACAAATTAATGAAGTCGTAGTTCATATTAAAATGAAATTACTTACAGATTGGATTATTTTAAAAAGATTATTCCAATGAAATAACTTTTTTTTTTTCAAACCATACGTACCTTCTAATATACCGAGACATTTCTACCATGTATGGATTAGTTATTGTGGAAATTTGAAAACATTTAATTTCGGGACAAAATCGGCCCGAAAAAAGTGGATAATAACCTTCAAATTCGCTTGTTTCAGATGTTTTTTTCGAAAAATGTGAAATATTTTACTGGCCATATAAATATGACTTGTCTAACAAAAAATTTCCGACAGTTGTAAAAAAAACTCGAAATTGGTAAAGTTTCGAGTATTTACATCGAAAATTACCCTATAATCCAACGTTAGTCGAATATCTATTAAATTTATCTTTTTTAAACCTTATGGACCTTCTATTACACCGAGACATTTTTACAATCTATGGGTTAATTACTGTGGGAGGTTTAAAGACATTTAATATCGGGACCAAATCGGCCAGAAAAACGTGGATAATAACCTTCAAATTCGTCAATTTCGGGTGATTTTTCGAAAAATGTGAGATATTTTGCTAGCCGTCTAAATAAGACTTGCATAACATAAAATGACCGACGGTTGTTAAAAAAACAATTAAATGATTTAGTTTCGAGTATATATATCAAAAATTTTGCTCTAATACGACGTTACTCGAAATATTGTCGAATATCTTTTAAATGTATTTATTTCAAACCATAAGTATCTTCTGTTACACCGAGACATCACTACAATGTAAAGAGCAGTTACTGTGCGAATTTGGAGACATTTAATTTTGGAACCAAATCGGCCTGAAAAACGTGAATAATAAGCTTCAAATTCGTCCGTTTCGGATGATTTCCCAAACGTTGGAGACATAATAAACTTCTGTTGGAGCTTGTTATCATTCAAGTATAGATTACTCAAACGTGAGAGATTTCCCAAAGAATTGGGAATTTTGCCTGTTAGTCTATTAGAACTTAAAATAAGTTGTTCTAATTTTTGGAGTTTCCCTAGATCATGAGGAATAGATGCTGTTAATTCGGTGCCACGCATATATAATTCCTGAAGGTTAATGAGATTGGTAATACCAGAAGGAATAACTCCACTTATCGGACTACCCCCGATCTCGAGAAATTTTAAACGGGTGGAGAGATTGGCGATAGATTGTGGTAATATACCAGAAAAGTTATTACTCCACAGTTCTAGATAAGTTAACTGAGTGCAGTTAACTAGTGTACTTATAAAGTTAATGTCACCCTCAAGATAGTTTTCATGCAAAGACAACACAGTTAGATTTTGAAATTGTTGATAATCTTGAGGAAACCTCCCGGTAAAGCTATTACTTCCAAAATTGATAGTCTGTAGGCTTGTGAAATTTATAATGGACGGGATGGGTCCTGAAAAGTTATTCAGATCAAAGCTCAACCACGTGAGACTAGGAATATTGAAGCCTCTATACGCGGGAAGTTCTCCATATAATTGGTTGTCTATGAAATCAAGAACTTGAATGAACGAGAAATTGAAAAGTGAAATGGGAAGTGTGCCAGAGAATTTGTTCATTCCAAGTTCAAGGATTATTAGGTTCTGCATCCGACTGATGCTGTTTGGGATTGACCCTGAAAATGAGTTCCAAGTAGCATCTATATATTGCAAGGAGATTAGATTTTGTATGATATCAAAAAGAGGTCCCGTTAGACTGTTTTGCCGCATCTTAATAGTTTTTAGCTTTGTCAGTGCTCTGAATTCTGTTGGGAGTTTTCCTTGTAGCTTGTTGAAAGCTACGTGAAAAACTTCGAGGTTGCTGCAACTAGACAAGTTGACTGGAATTTCACCAACAAGCGTGTTGTTGTCAAGTCGTAGGTTCTGTAACCTGAATAAAGAACCCAAGTTGTTGGGGATTTGGCCGTACAGACTATTATTGTACAGATGAAGAGTATTAAGGAAGCTGAGGTTTGCAACGTAAGGAGATATGGTACCTGACAAACCTCGGGAGTTGAGATCTAATACAGTCACTCTCTTATGTTTGCGTCCACAAGTAACTCCCTCCCAATTACAATGGTGAAAGGAACTATTCCACGAACTCAAAACCCCATCCGGATGAGGATCTACTAGTTGGCTCTTGATGGCCAACAATGCATTGTGGTCCGTTTCATTGCCTGGATAGTCGAAACCATGCAGGGCTCCAACAGCTGCAATATTAAGCATTACAAATGCAAAGAAAACAAGAAAAAACGGTTTGTAAGAAAGGGAATAAAGTAAACTTGATAGATCATCCCGAGTAACTTTCATGTTTGTAATATATCGTTTATGTATGGAGTAAGATGCTCTTTGGCTTTCTGTCTCTACATTTGATGACTCTATTTAAGAGGTTTATGGTGGAATATTGGGCAACACTGAAAGCTACTCCGTATCTGTTTTCTGTGGAATGCAAATCAGGATGAGGTCAGTGCCTCTTAATGATAACATTTCTTTACTATAAGCAAAGACCGTTGTCAATGTTTTAATATTAAAACCATAACACTTCTTTAGTATAAGCGTCACTCCAGGACCAATTTTGGAAATAAACTAAAGACCATTTTTTTTTTGGCATGGTCAAATTATATATCCGTTTTTTATTTAGGATTTTTTGTGCATGTACGTACTTGCATTTAACTAATACTCCGTAATTGATACGCAGTAATTTCATAACTGTTGTTTTAGTTGTAGCAACTACGACTTCATTATCTGCATTTTTGCTAGTTCCTGTAGTTCATATTCCTGTAGTTAATAGTTTCAGGTTAAGCATGGAATTGAATTGCCATGTCCTTGCACTTGTGATTGATTATTTATCCAGATTTCTGCTCGCGCTACTCTTGCTTTACTTATGACTTATGACTTAAGACTACGGTTGCAGGAGTACTGTTTTTTACTAATTCCTGCAATAGAAACCTCTGTTTTATTCTTGACTGCAGAATTTGTTTCAGACAAACATACTAATAAGGTTACAACAAATTTACGGAATATACTCCGAAATACATTACTAGCTTTTATTTTCAGTTGCTTCGTACATGGAGTTGTCTATTTGTTTCACAAGTGTTCGATCTTTTTTATCCATCGCGTTTTTGGGCTGATTAAGTTGCGTTTTTGTAGAAAATTAATTAGGGTTCATGGGACGAGTCATGATACATTTATGATTTATATACCTCTTGCAGGATGGATACGCCTTTTTTGGGTGTTGAGCAGGCTGTGTTTTGCTGCTTGGAGCCTACTTATGGCATCACTTATATTCATTCAATCTTGTGGCAATAGAAACCTCTGTTTTATGTGAATTTATGTCGCGTTTAATCAGTATGATGTCAAAATTCCACGACTATTGTTTTGGTTGTACAAGAATGATTGCAATATTTGCATAACCTGCCTGCAATTCATGTTTGCCAATGTTATCGTCAACTTGATTCCCAATCAGGTTTGAAGCTGCGAATACTATTTGGTTACCAACAATGAATACTCGTATCTGCAAAAGTTTTATCATTAAAAAAATTCAGTCACTAAATTCTACTCCTCCGTTCAAATCCAAACCACACATTTATTGTTTTTTTTACTAGTCGATAGTTTTAGATTCATAAAGGACATGTCTTGACCTGGATTCATATTTAATATTCAATAGTTTTAGATTCATAAAGGGCATGTCTGTCTTTTACTAAATTTCTCCTTGTACAAACAAACAAAATTAACGAAATCTTTGTTGATATTAAAGTGAAATTATGTAAATTACTGCGGTTGTTTGAAGACATTTAATATCGGAACCAAATCGGTCCGAAAAACATATGTAATACACCTCAATATGATGCGTTTTCGACCGACATTAGTTTATCGCATAAGAACACCATCAAATGTTCCCTATTGAAGCTAAAATTTATGCGGACGTAATATACGGGCCTAGGAAACACCCCGTAAAATTTTCGAACATTTTTTTATGGGACCCCAAATTTACAAAAAAAACGTGGATAATACGCTTCAATTTGAGGCGTTTTCGACCGACAATAGTTTATCGCGTAATTATATACCATCAAATGTTCTCTGTTGAAGCTAAAATTTTGTGTGGGCGTAACATATGGCCTAGGTAACACCCCGTAAAATTTTCGGCCATTTTTTTATGAGACTCTAAATTCGCAAAAAATGTGAATAATACACTTCAAGTTGAAGCGTTTTCGACCGACAATAGTTTATCTCGTAATTATACCGTCAAATGTTCTCTGTTTAGACTAAAATTTTGTGCGCATGATATACGGCTTAGGTAAAACCCCGTAAAAATTTTGGCAATATTTTTTTTGGACTCCGAATTCGCAAAAAATGTGGATAATAACACATCAATTTGAAGCATTTCGACCAACAATAGTTTATCGTATAATTATACTATCAAATGTTCTCTGTTGAAACTAAAATTTTTTGTGCGCGTAATACGGCCAAGGTAACACCCCGTAAAATTTTCGGCCATTTTTTTATGGGACTCCGAATTTGAAAAAAACGTGGATAATACACTTCAATTCGAGGCGTTTTCGACCGACAATAGTTTATCACATAATTATACTATCAAATGTTCTTTGTTGAAGCTAAAATTTTGTGTGCGCGTAATACGGCCTTGTTAACACCCCATAAAATTTTCGACAATATTTTTTTTGGACTCCTAATTTGCAAAAAAACGTGGATAATACACTTCAATTTAAGACGTTTTCGACCGATTTTAGTTTATCGCGTAATTACACCATCAAATAGTTTATCGCGTAATTACGCCTCAAATTAAAATTTTGTGTGCGCGTAATGTAAGACCTAAGTAACACCCCGTAAAATTTTCGGCAATATTTTTTTTGACTCCGAATTTACAAACAAATGTGGATAATTACACATAAATTTGAGGCGTTTTCGACCGATATTAGTTTATCGTGTAATTACACCATCGAATGTTCTCTGTTGAAGCTAAAATTTTGTACGGGCGTAATATACAGCCTAGATAACACCCGTAAAATTTTCGGCCATTTTTTTATGGGACTCCGAATTTGAAATAAAACGTGGATAATACACTTTAATTTGAGGCATTTTCGATCGACAATAGTTATCGCGTAATTACACCATCAAAAGTTCTCTGGTGGAGCTAAACTTTTGTATGGGTGTAATATACGACCTAGGTAACACCCCATAAAATTTCCGGCCATTTTTTTATGGGACTCCAAATTTGCAAAAAACGCGTATATACACTTCAATTTGGGGTGTTTTCGTCCGATAATAGTTTATTGCGTAATTATACCATCAAATGTTCTATGTTGGTGCAAAAATATTGTGTGGGCGTAATTTACGACCTAAGTAACACCTAGTAAAATTTTCGGACATTTTTTATGGGACTCCGAATTTGCCAAAAATGTGGATAATACATTTCAATTTCAGACGTTTTCGACCGACATTAGTTTATCGTGTAATTACACCATCAAATGTTCTATGTTGAAGCTAAAATTTTGTGGGGGCGTAATTTACGGCCTAGGTAACACCCCGTAAAATTTTCAAACATTTTTTTTTGGGACTCCGAATTTGTAAAAAACGTGGATAATAATCTTCAAATTCGTCCGTTTCGGGTGTGTTTTCAAAAAATGTGAAATATTTTGCTGACCATCTAAATATGACCTGCATATCATAAAATGACCAACAGTTGTTAAAAAAATAATTAAATGGTTCGGTTTCGAGTATGTATATCAAAGACATTGGCATAATACAATGTTGCTCGAGAAATATTTGAATGTATTTTAAATGTGTTTATCTTAAACCGTAAGTACCTTCTATTACACCGAGACATCACTACAATGTACGGAGTAGTTAATGTACAAGTTTGGAGACATTTAATTTCTGGACAAATCAACTCGAAAAACGTGGATAATAAACTTCAAATTCGTCCATTTTGGGTGATTTTTCAAAAAATGTGAAATATTTTGCTTCCCATCTAAATAGGACCTGGTAAACCTAAAATGACTGACGGTGGTTATAAAAACAATTAAATTGTTATAAAAACAATTAAATTGTTCAGTTTCGAGTATATATATCGAAGATTTCGCCTAATCTGACGTTACTCAAGAGGGAGTCGAATGTCTTTTAAATGTATTTATTTTAAAGCAGACATTAATACCATGTATGGAGTACTTATTGTGCGAATTTGAAGTCATTTATTTTCGGGACCAAATCGGCCTGTAAAACGTGGATAATAACCTTTCAAATTCCTTATTTTTAGGTGATTTTTCGAAAAATGTGAAATATTTTGCTGACCATCTAAATAGAACCTTCATAACATAACATGACTGACAGTTATTAAAAAACCATTAAATGGTTCAGCTTCGAGTATTATATCGAAGATATTGTCCTAATTCGACGTTATTCGAGAGATAATCGAATGTCTTTTAAATGTGTTTAGTTCAAACCATAATTACCTTCTGTTACACCGAGACATTACTACAATGTATGCAGTAGTTATTGTTGTGCGATTTGGAGACATTTAATTTCGAGACCAAATCGACCCGAAAAACGTGGATAATAACCTTCAATTTCATCCGTTTCGGGTGTTTATTGAAAAAAAAGTGAAATATTTCAATGACCATCTAAACAGGACTTGCATAAAATAAAATGATTGACGGTTGTTAAAAAACCAATTAAATGATATTATTTGATAATTACTCTATTTGCGGCAAATAATTACTCCATTTGCGGCAAATAATTACTCCATTTGCGGCATTATTTTGTTAAGACGCTGCAAATAATTATGTCATGTCGAAAATCGCAACACTTAGAGTGATTATTTGCGGGTTTGTACAAAAAACGCCGCAAATAAATCTGTTTTATCGAGAAAACACCGCAAGTAGTGAGATTAGTTGCGGCTTTGTGCAAAAAAACGCCGCAAATAATTACTCTATTTACGACGTTATTGTTAAGACGCTGCAAATAATTACTCCATTTACGACTTGCTTTAGCTATGACGCCGCGAATAATTCTGTCTTATCCAATTAGAGTTATTATTGGCAGCGTTGTACAGAAGAAACGCCGCAAATAATAATTACTCTATTTGTGGCAAAAAATTCTTTTATTTGCGGCGTTTTCTTTATTAAACCGCCTCAAAAATATTTATTCAAAAAAAACAAAAAAAAAACCTTGCAGTTATCAATAATAACATTTGTATCAAAAAAGCCAAATGTGTCCCATCATCTACCGCTCAAATACATCCACAACATATCAATTAAAATACTCATAATGTAACATTCATTTCAAAGTACGGACTACGGAGTATCTTCTAAATAAAATGGTCCTAGAAAATTAGTAAGTACTCCCTCCGTTCCAATGAATTGTTTGCCTTTTCTTTTAGCACCAAAGTTAAGGGAATCAATGAGAGAGTGACATGTAGACCAAAACTATCAAATTGCATATAAAAAATATTCCTAAAATAGAAAGGCAAACAATTCATTGAGACGCCTCAATATGGAATAGGCAAACAATTCATTGGGACGGAGGGAGTAAATAGTACTCCCCCATATTGTATTATTGTATTAATCTTCTAAATAAAATGTCTAAAACCCAATAATTATCTCGTGAACTAAATCATCCAAATTACCTGCTGATGTTGAGGACGAGATTGAATGGTCTCTACTACAGGGGGAATTTTTAGGTTTTTGAGAGAGCAAGTTCCATTTGATGGGTTTATCCCTGTGAAAAGAAAAGGTGAAGGTCAGTTCATATCTTTCGATGTGCAAGACGGACTTTATTTAACATTTTTCAAGCAAATAAAATTCAGAGTTATGAGATTTTGCTGTCCTTCAAGGTCGTGTGCAAATAGTGTAAAAAGCAAAACAATTTGAAGCATTCGTCAAAAGAAGATTCAAGGGGAGACCCACTAGATATGATTGCACAACCAGTAGAAGTCGGTCAACATAAGAGAAGTTTCTCTAAGACGCAACACGTAACAGTTCCATTCACATGAAGTTCTCAAAAATTGTATATGATGAAGGAAATTAATCGATTATAAATTTGAACATCTACAAATATACTTAAACATTGGATGTAGTTGTTCAGATTTTAGGAGAGAGCAAGTCATTTACGGAATTTTAGGGGCAATCATTTAAAACCGGAGGCTATACAAGGAGTCGTAACTGCTGCCTGCTGGGGTTCATTAGAATCAGAAGCATGAGCCACTAAAGCAAGTAACGCACGCAGACTCAGAAACATTACATGATTACATTGTTAAACTTCAATTATATGAGACAAACAGATGCAAAACGGTAAACATAGATAAGTGAAGGCGAGCAACGGACCTTGTAATATTTCAGCTGCTGCTTTCACTGTATGACTGTATCGACATGATTTTCGCAGTAGACTCCAACAACATGTTTCATATCGTATCTAGGTTCGAAAGGAATAATATGTTGTTAATTACCCTTTAATTGGAATTTGTGTGTCAAAATTTGCGAAACAAATCAAATAGGTAGAACAGAGCATGGAAGCAAAATAGAACAATTAAAAAGATGAGAATGCATCTCAACCGATATCGAAAATACTTGAGACCTGTGCCTGAAATGTCGAATCCCCTCCTCGAAGCAACATTCACTCTTCAAACCCTAAAATAATCCAAAAGTCCAAGGGTAATATCTTCAATCAATTAGAATCTGAAAAAAATCAAAACGAAAACCCTAATTTTAATTTCAAAACTGAAACCCTAATTTGATTTCAATACTTAAATCGATAAAAATAATAAATTCAAAACAGAAAATCTTCAATTAAAATCTGAAAAAAGCAAAACGAAAACCCTAATTTAATTTCAAAACCGAAACCCTAATTTTAATTTCAATACTAAATTGATAAAAATAATACTCCATAACTTAAAGAGGATGACCTTACCTTACATACGCTGGTGTCATGTGGTGGTAGAAGCAATGGCGAATCATCCTCCGAAACGGTTATCTGACCGACATTGAGAGCGACCTACAGGTCGACGACGACGACGACGACAAATTTGAGAGCTAAGGATTTTAAGCAGAGAGAATGGAAAGAGGTGGAAAAACGTTGAACGCGGTGGAAAGCCGACAAAGGATTTCGAAGTTCGTGATTCGTGAGACCGTCCCGTACAATAATTTAAGGGATTTTCTACGCGGTACCCTATGTTTTTCAGTTTTCTACATGGTATTCCTACATTTTCTATGTCTATACATGTATCCTTAAAGTTTAATATTAATTTAACTAGCGTCCCGAAATTTTTTTTTTTTCCATCAAGTTTTGTCGTTAAATAATGTTTTTAGCGTAGGATTAAGACTTCAATATCATTTAACTTAGATAATTAACAAGTAATTGAGTTTAATTGAAGTGTTATCAATTGATTTAGACAATATAACGTCAAAAATATAATCCGTTTAGATTCGGAGTATAACTGCAAACACGTACAAAATTGTTAGTTTAAATTCAATTATCGTTTAATTAGGTATGTTAAATGACGTTTAACTTTTAATCTTGGACAGAAAAAGGTAATTTGTTGCCAAAACATGACAGGAAAAAAAAAATTGGAGTACCAATAAAGATAATAATAAAGTTTAGGGGTACCAAAGAAAATTAAATACAAGGGTACCATGTATACATGTAAAAATGGTAGGGTATCAGGTAGAAAAGTAAAAAGTTCAGAGGTACCACGTAGAAAATCTCATAATTTAAATTGTCGATAGACACTGCTTTATTGTGTAACAACGTTCTTGAAGGTTCGTTTTTGCTGCTAAATTTTTCGGTGGGCATTTTATATGACCATTTTATAAAATCTCGAAAAAAAGTTGGCCATTTTTATTTCGGATTGCATAGTGTTTTATTTTCTCCCGATTTTTATATCAAGTGTCATGGGTCTCCCCACCACATAACTCGATCGATTACCAGTCAAACAACAAATACACGTTACTTTGGTGTGACTATTAGATTGTCCATCAACACTTCTTTATTGCGCGATGGCGCCTTCGAATGTTCGTTTTTACTGATAATTTTTTGTGTGGGCATTTTATATGACCTGTATAACATCTCGGAAATTTTTTGACCGTTTTTATTTCGGATCCCCGAATCATAGAAAAAAACGTATATAATACACTTCAATTTCAGCCAATTCGGAGGTTGGATAACGCATCATTTTATCTTCTCTCGAATTTTATACCACGTGACCCGGGTCGCCTCACGATATAACTCGATCAATTTTAAGTCCAAACAACACGTAAATGTAGCTTTGGTGAGAATAATAGATTTTTTTTTGAGTAAATAGATCATTTCATTAATAAAAAGTCATACGACATCTACAACTTACGGGCATATCGAAATTGAACGGATACAATACAATAAAATTTGAGTAAAATAAATTCTCGTAAAAATAAAGATCTCTCACCTATGACCAACATCTGTGGAGTTTAATCATTCGAATTGAAAGATCCCCCAATTAGTAAGTAAAATTCCCTGCAATCATTTACGCCAAAAAAAGCAAATTACGATATGTTTATGTAGAGAACTAATTACAGTTCATGCATGGGACGATTCATGATACATTTATATACCTCTTGCAGGATGGGTACGTCTATTTTGGGCGTTGAGCAGGCTGTGTTTCGTTGCCTGTAGCCTACGTACGACATCACTTATTTTCATTCGATCTTGCGGCAAATGGTTGGAGCAAAGCACTCCGATACTGATCACTGAAATAATGCATTCCACTCTTCTTTGTCGTGCTTCTTGGATTGCTCTCTTATCTTCAGTTTCTTCAGTGACATTATCTTCTTCAAGTGTCGGGTCTACAATTTTTAACACTTGGTCTTGGTCAGTTAATGCTGTTTCTGCGTACCCATGAAGGTTGTAGTCTTCCTTGAACATGTTGTCTGTTGGACTCTTCCCTGTCATGAGCTCAAGAAGCAGTATACCGTAGCTGTAAACATCTCCCGCTGTAGATGCGTCGCTTCCTAGGCCGTACTCTTAACATCCAATCCAATAATCAAACTTTGTTAATGAAAAAAATATGAAATATAACGAAATCTTTGCTCATATTTCAGAACTCTCGGAAATGTATTGTTCAGGGAAGTCTTTCTGAAAAGTAATTTTGATGAAGCAAGTTTTATGCTAAAAGAAGCCAAATAATTATTACCTGGAGCAGCATACCCAACTGTGCCATTGATTCCGATTGTGCTACTTTGGTTGGGATGTCGTGGTTGAGTAAGAATTCTTGCTAATCCAAAATCACCAACATGAGCGACCATGTCATCATCCAGCAATATGTTGCTCGGTTTCAGGTCACAGTGAACGATAGGGGTTTCACCCTCATGATGTAGATATTTGAGTGCCTGAGCCACATCAATTGCTACATCCACCCTTTGAGAAAGACTCATGTTCTCATGAACTTCATGCAGCCATTTATCAAGACTTCCATTGGACATGAATTCATATACTAAAGCTCTGAAATTATTTCTTTGAAAATCGATACTTGAGCAAGCTGTTATGATGCTAACCAAGTTCCGATGACGGACATTCCTCAATGTCTTGCATTCTGTCATGAAGCTCTTAGATGCATCATGATGTTGGAGGTTGAGAACTTTCACAGCAATTGATTTTCCATCCAAAATTCCCTTGAACACCGATCCAAAAGCACCGGAACCTAGCAGATTCTCGGAAGAAAAATTACCAGTCGCTTTGAGCAGCATGTCATAAGACACCTTCATGAATGCTTTCCCCATTGCTGAATCTGCTGATTCAGTTGTCTTTTTCTTTCTGATGCATGCAAAGTATACCCCTATTACTATGGTCAGTCCACCAAACACACCAGCAGCTATTATAATTGCCAAATTCTTCGTACTCAATCCATTACATTTAGACCCAGCTGGTTTCCCACACAACCCACCATTCCCATCAAAGTCAGACTCATCAAAATGAGCCAAAGATGGCGGAATTTGACCAGAAAGGTGATTATTAGCGACAGAAAACACAGTAAGCCTATTCAAATTAGACAGCTGAGAGGGAATAAACCCAGACAATGAATTATGAGACAAAACCAACTCGCTCAAATACTGACAGTTTCCAAGATCAGGAGGAATTTGACCAGACAAGAGATTATTAGACAAATCTAAAGTAACCAGAAAAGGAAACCAAGAGCAGACACTTGGAGGAATAGAGCCAATCAAAGCATTACCAGAGAGATCAAGTGTCTGAATGCTAGAACAAAACTGCAGAGATTCAGGGATATTCCCAGAAAGCTGGAAATCTCTAAGTTGCAGACTTATAACCTTGTTCTCCCTGTCATTCCAGCAGGATGCACCCACAAACTTGCAGACAAATCCCACATCAGAAGTATTGGAGAAATTCCAAGAATGGAGCTTTGATTGTGGGTCTTTCAGGGAGTTCTTCACACCTCTAAGACACTTGACATCATCTTCAGTGGCAGCTGAAAGGGGTGATGGGAGGAGGATGAGGAGGAGGAGGAGGAAGATGGGCCTGGGTACATCCAAAGTTTGCTTCTTTCTTTTCATCATCAACATCGAAATAGAGTGGATTAGCAGTTAAAATGGAGATGGAGGTGCATATTGGAGGTTGTAATTAAGATAATTAATTTGGAGTGAGTTCTTATGTATATGAGTGAGATACTCTTTGCCTATCTGTCTCTACAGTTATATAGAGTTATAGACGGCCATTTCATGATTTACAATTTACGTCGAGAATACAAAGTAGACCTGTTTGCACGGCAAGCTCAAAATGACATCTTGTCCATTAATGTGGAATTTCGGGCAACACACTGGTTGGTTTCTCTTTTGTGTGGAGGGAGGCAAATCAGGTTGACTTGCCAAAGTCTTTTGTTTTGTTTGTTTTTGTTTTGTGATGCATCATTGTTCAGTGTCACTATACTGTTTCACTATCTGTCTCTTCATTTACACTGACTTTTATTTCTTAGTTTACGATTTACGTCGAACAAAATACTAGACCTGGTTGTCCATTAATTTGGAAATTTGTGCAACACTGGATAGATGCTCTTTGTTTTGTGTGGATGGAAATCAGAAGGAGGTCAGTATCCTGTATAGTTCAGCAAATGACTTAAGGCTCTGCAAATCCCCAATTAGTATGTAAAATTCTACTAGCATTTTGATGTTTCTTGACTGCAGAATTTGTTTCAGAGTTAACACCGTTTCTTATTTGATTTGAAGACGGATATATAAAATCAGATGGATACTCCCATCACAAACAAGAATTTGCCGGGTACATATACATGAACTTAATTACTTAGTATTTGGTCGCAGTAACAGTAAGTGACAAACTGACAACATATGATATTGTTATTCTGATCGCAAATCTAAAACATATATACACCCTAGAAGTTCAAGTAAATAATTCACACTAAGAAGAAGAAGAAAAAACTTAAAAGGAAATTAGTAGATAATTAAGGCTCCTCGTCGATGATGACGTGGTACACCAGGATAGATTTCCTCGAAACCAAACAAGAGAGGTGGTATTAGCGCCGCCACGTCTTTCACTTTATTTTCAGATCTGGATCTGGATCTGGATATGTCATAGTTGGAATTTGGGGGTCTAATAGCAAGTGTAATATCGAATCATGATTATCGTAATAATCCTGACCAATAAGATCCTCCGAAAAGTTCGTAACTTGATTTGAAGAATTATGTTTGAAACTGCAAGGATCAGGTTAGGGACATTGCGTATCGGTGGAATTTAATCACTCGAAAAATCCCCAATTAGTAAATTCCATTAGCATTGAGCTGTTTCTTGAGAAATCCGACACCCCCACAATTTACGATAGCTTTTGAGACACTTCCCTAATTATACTAAATTTACCAAGGTTACTGCAAATTATGATACAGGCATACAATAAGTTTTATTTTCAGCTGCCACTGAAACAATATATTTGTATCATAAGTCTTCAGTTTTTTTGGTGCTTGTGTCCTAGCTTAAAATCGTCACTAGAAGCAAATTGGATTCATGTTTTCGAAGAAAACTAATTAGGGTTCATGGGATGTGTCATGATATATTGATTATATACCTATAGCAGGAAGGTTACGCCTATTTCCAGCGTTGCGCAGGCTGTCTTTCGCTGATTGAAGCTTACTTATGGCATCACTTATTTTCATTCGATCTTGTGGCAAATGGTTGGAGCACAACATTCCGACACTGATCACTGAATTGATAATTTCCACTCTTTGTTGCAGTGCATCTTGGATGGCTCTATTATCTTCTTCAAGTGTCGGGTCTACAATTTTCAAAAGAGCATCCCGAGATCTTGAGGACTAGATGCCGTCAGTTTGGTGTTACCTATAATCATTGCCTTGAGTTAAATGAGATTGGCAATACCAGGAGGAAGCTAAGTATCCCACTTATCGAACTATCCCCAACCGTGATATATAATAAACTTGAGAGGTTAGTAATAGAATTTGGTAATATTATTCCTGAAAAATCACTCCCCATCAGTCGAAGAGATCGTAATTGAGTGTGTTTATAAAGTTGATGTACCCATGAGGAACCATCCCTGTTAATAAATTGTCCTCGAGAGTGATATCCACGAGGCTTGTGAAAAATTTTCATGGTAGGGATTGATCCTGAAAAGTTATTTTGATCAAGTTCGGACCATTTCAGAGGAGCATTGAAGCCCATTTGTGATGGAAGTTGTCCATGTAATGAATTTGTAGAAAAATCAGGCTTTTCAAGAGATGAAAGATTGAAAAGGGACATGTGTGTCCGATACTCTGATAGGTCGTTCCATCCGAGACAAGGGCCAGACAGGCTCTGCATTCTACGAATGCTGTTCGGGATTGTTACTGTAAATGATTAGCCAGTAGCAGATAAATTTCTAAGAAGGTAAGGTTCTGTATGATACCGAATAGAGTCCTGTAAGTTTGTTGGAATCGACATCAAGATACACTTCAACTATGCTCTAGTGAACTTCGCTCTAGCATTGAGCTGTTGCTTGATTGTGGATTTTGTTTAAGACAAAATATAAAACCAGGTGATGTTCCCTTCCATTTTGGATTGTCCCGAAAAGATGGTAAGGACATGTAAATCCAAATCCCTTACGCCCGCAATTTGCGGAAGCTTTTGAGACACTTATGTAATTATACAAAGGATACATCAAATTTGCACAATGTAATACAACAGCTTTTATTTTCTACTGTGGCATATTTTATACCTTCAATTGGAAACTATGTTTGATCATAAGTCTTTGGATTCTTGGTGCTTGTGTCCTGATTTGAAATCGTGCTCATACCCCTGCAATAATTTACGTCACATGAAGCAGATTAGGTTCATGATTTTATTCCCTCGAACAAAGAAAAAGTTCATGATTTTATCGAAAACTAATTACGATTCATGGGATATGTCATGATATATTGATCTACCTCTTGCAGGGAAGTCGTTGTGGGATAAGTCTAGGTAATATATCGAAGGAATTCTAGAGAAGAAGGCTGGAATTGGGCCGGATAATTCGTTTTGAGAAAAATTAATTTCTTGAAGGCTAGCCAGAGATGCATATGATGAAGGAATGTTTCCATGGAAGAAATTCCCATCCATATACAACTTTTGAAGTTCAGTACACTCACTAAGACCATCTGGAAGTACACCTGAAAACTTGTTCTTCTCCAAGTGCAATTCAATTAGACCAGTTTGCTTGCCTATATCCTGTGGTAGGGAGCCTTCCAAATGATTAAATGACAATTCAAGTCCTACAAATGTAGCAGATCCCGTGAATAGTTCCTTGTCCAAGGTTCCATTGAGTTCATTGTTTGATAAATCCATCTCAAACATACTCCGGCAGTTCCTGATGCTTGGAGGTATATTCTGTTTCAGTTTGTTGTCATACAAGTAAAGTATACTCAAACGTGAGAGATTTCCCAAAGAATTGGGAATTTTGCCTGTTAGTCTATTATAACTTAAATCAAGTCTTTCTAATTTTTGGAGTTTCCCTAGATCATGAGGAATAGATCCTGTCAATTTGGTGTTAGTTATTTCTGATCCCCGAAGGTTAATGAGATTGGTAATACCGGAAGGAAAAGCTCCGCTTATCGGACTACCCCCGATCGTGAGATATATTAAATGGGTGGAGAGATTGGCAACAGATTGTGGTAATATTCCAGAAAAATTATTACCCTCTAGTGTTAGAATAGTTAACTGTGTGCAGTTAATTAGTGTACTTATAAAGTTAATGTCACCCTCAAGATAATTGTCATTCAAAGACAACGCAGATAGATTTTGAAATTGCTTGTAATCTTGAGAAACCCTCCCTGTAAACCTATTCATTTGAAAATCGACATTCTGAAGGCTTGTTAAGTTTGCAATGCTCGGGATGGGTCCTGAGAAGTTATTCAAAGCAAAGCTCAACCACATGATACCAGGAATATTGAAACCTCTAGGTGCAGGAAGTTCTCCATATAATTGGTTGTCTACAAAATCAAGAACTTGAAGGGACGAGATATTGAAAAGTGAAATGGGAACTGTGCCAGAGAATTTGTTTATTCCAAGTCCAAGGTTAATTAGGTTCTGCATCCGACTGATGCTGCTTGGGATAGACCCTGAAAATGAGTTGTACTTTGCACCTATTGTTTGCAAGGAGGTGATATTTTGTATGACGTCAAAAACTGGTCCTGTTAGATTGTTATTCTGAATGACAAGAATTTCTAGCTTTGATAGTGCTCCTAATTCTGTTGGGAGTCTTCCCTGTAGCATGTTGCCAGCTATGTTAATTATTTTGAGGTTGATGCAACTCGACAAGTTGGCTGGAATTTCACCAACAAGCGTGTTGTTTTGTACTTGTAGGAGCTGTAACCTGAATAAATAACCCAAAGTGTTGGGGATTTGGCCGTATAGACTATTATTATAGAGATTGAGGGTATTAAGGAAGCTGAGGTTTGCAATGGAAGAAGATAAGGTACCTGACAAACCTCGGGAGGGGAGAGCTAATACAGTCACTCTCTTATGTTTTCGCCCACAAATAACTCCCTCCCAATTACAATGGTGAAAGGAATTATTCCAGGAGCTTAAAACCCCCTCGGAATGAGGATCTACTAGTTGGCTCTTGATGGCCAACAATGCGTTGTGGTCAGTTTCATTCCCTGGATAGTCGAAACCATGCAGGGCTCCAACAGCTGTGATATTCAGCATTACAAATGCAAAGAAAACAAGAAAAAACGGTTTGTAACAAAGTGTAGAAAGTAAACTTGAAAGACCATTCTTAAGGTACGTATGTTCCATTATTTATACTCTTTATCGTTTTTATGTGTACGGAGTGATATACTCTTTGGCTATCTGTCTCTACATTTATATACTGTTATTTCATACTTTACTATTTACGTCGAAAAAACTGAGCAGACATGTTTGCACGGCATGCTCAAAAGACATGGACATCTTGTCCATTAATGTGGAATTTTGGGCAACTCAGGATGACTTGCTAAAGTCTTTTTTTGTTTTGTTTTGTGATGCATTATTCTTCAGGGTCACTATACTGTTTGACTATCTGTCTCTTCATTTATACATACTTTTATTTCTTAATTTACGATTTACGTTGAACAAAAGAAGTAGACCTGTTTGCACGGCAAGTGCAAATGACGCTGGATGGTCTTTGTTTTGTGTGGATGGAAATCAGGAGGAGGTCGATATCCTGTATAGCTCAGTAAATGACTTGCTTTGATATTTTGTTTTTGGTATTGCGAAGCATCTTTGATCAGCATCACTATGGGTCTCCCGTAAACAACCACCTTTAAAGGTTTTCCTGCTAAGGCTGACGGACATGGTGCAAGTGTGTTGCAGTGAAGATAGAGCTAATGATGAAATGTTTGTGTCGAGAAGCAGCGTCTGTTACATTCTGTAATTTGGAAAGTTGTCGAGTCAGGAATGCCGAGGAGTTGGCTTTTAATCCCCAGATGACCGTTAAAGCCAAACTTGTTTGATAACGTCAAAGTCGCGGAAAAGTTGTATTGTACTCGTACTTGATTTTGTGTAGTTAATTACGGAAAATGTTGTTAAATTCAGTATTCTCAATCTCATTTGTCTGTTGTATGATGACGTGGTACACCAAATATATGAAAATTTCATTGTACATAACTACATACTCGTATATACGAAGCTTGAAATTATTGAGCCTGAAGTGGAAAGTAAATCGAATAACCAACCAATCGAGAGCAAAAGAATGAATTATCAGAATCGAAACAAATCGTTTTTATAGCATACATTCCAACTACACTTCTCTAAAACAACTTCACACCTTTCACTATCACCTACGGCCTCAAGACACGGTCCTAAACCCTTGGCATTGTCTTCTTCATCGGAAAGATATTGACAGCGATCTAACTCGTCCATTTCAAGCATACGGCTTGCTAATCCTTCCCTCCACGATATCCTCACCTCAGACTCAGGACTCCCCATATCAATGGCTCCTCGGATAAGCTCCAGGTCGATTGCATTGTCACGTTTAATAGGAGGATTGAACTCAAAACTTGCTCTCGGAGAATCAACCTCTGATATTTGACATTCAGGAGATTCGCTAACTCTTCTAAGAACTTCGAATAATTTGTTTTTTTAAACCATACGTACCTTCTAATACACCGAGACATTTCTACAGTAGTTACTGTGGAAATTTGAAGACATTTAATTTTGGGACGAAATCGGTCGGAAAAACGTGGATAATAACCTTCAAATTCGTCCGTTTCAGGTGATTTTTAAAAAATGTGAGTATTTTGCTTATCATTTAAATAGGACCCGTATACCGTCAAAATGACCTGCGGTTGTTAAAAAAACTCGAAAATGGTTCGCTTCCGACTATTTATATCGAAAATTTCGCACAAATCCAACGTTTCTCGAAAGATAGTCTAATGTCTTTTAAATGTGTTTTTTTGTAAACCATACATATCTTTTGTTATATCGAGACAATTTTACAATGTTCGAAGTAGTTACCGTGGAAATTTGAAGACATTTAATTTCGGGACTAAATTAGCTCGAAAAACGTGGATAATAACCTTCAAATTCGTCCGTTTCAGGTGATTTTTCGAAAAAAATTATATTTTGATGGTCATCTAAATGGGACCCGTATAATATCAAAATGGCCGACAGTAGTTAATAAAACTCAAAAATAGTCCCGTTTCGAGTATATATATATTGAAGATTTACCCCTAATAATCCGACATTACTCGAAATATAATCAAATGTCTTTTAAATGTGTTTTTTTAAACCACACGTACCTTCTGTTACACTGAGAAATTTATACTATATATGGAGTATTTACTGTGAAAATTTGAAAACTTTTAATTTCAGGACAAAAGCGGCACGAAAAACGCTGATAATAACCTTCAAATTTCCCCGTTTAAGGTGATTTTTTTTAAAAAAATGTGAGATATTTTGCTAGTCGTCTAAATCGGACCCATATAACACAAAACGACCGATGATCATTAAAAAAACTCTAAAATAGTTCAGTTTCAAGTACATATATATCGGAAAATTTCTCCCTAATTCGACGTTACTCGAAAGATAGTCGAAGGTTTGTTATGTGTTTTTTAAACCATCCGTACCTTTAGCTACACCGAAACATTTCTAAAATGTGAGGAATAGTTACCGTGGAAATTCGAAGACATTTAATTTCGGAGCCAAATCGGCCCGAAAAACGTGGATAATAGCTTTCAAATTCGTCTGTTTCAGACCATTTTTCGAAAAATATGAGATATTTTGCTGACCATCAAAATAGTACCCGTATAACATAAAATAACCAACGATGGTTAAAAATAACTTTAAATAGGACTCGTCTCCAGAGACGTGGTATACAATTCAGGTTAAATTGAAGTGTATTCCGATCACTCTCTTCAATATGAGACGGTTTTACTGTAATTACCCTGAGACGTCTCACACAGAGGAGGTTGTACAAAAACATCACCATTTTCATGTGTCTACTCCGACAACTCCTTCTTCATCCTTCCCTCCATCATATCAATGGCTTCTCCAACAAGCTCTACCTCCATTGAACTCAATATTGGAGATTGTCTAGCTAGCTCTTCGAAGAACCTCGATCACTCACTCCTTCAAACCAGTAATTTCATGACTTGTTGTTGTTATAATCTGCGTTATTGTTTGCATTTGTTAGTTCCTGTAATCTTAATCTTGATTCGGCGACATTTAACGACATTCGAATTGAAAGATCCCCCAATTACTACATTACTACATTTCCAGCATCGAGCTGTTGTTTCTTCACTGTGGAATTTGCTTAAGAATCAAGACAAAGATGTCAATGCAAGTGTCATTCACTTCCATTTCGAGATGCTTTCGGAGTTTGATAAATTGGATGATTGATTGAGTAACTACATTTCTAACAATATTTTCTTATTGGTCTAGAGAAAAGCGCAGTACGCCGCAGATGAGAATTGAACCCTCAACCTCTCGGTCAGAGTAAGAAAGCTCCTACCCATGAAGCAAATACAAGTTGGGCATCATACCTGGATGAACTACGAGTACTACGAAACTAAAGAAGAAACTCTGGCTAGTGACTGAGTTTAGGTATTCTTTGATTTGATTTCTCGACTCCTCAATGAGTCTCACTCTCACATATCATATTTATAGATTTGGATGAAAGATATACAGTACGATCTCCCAACGTTTTACACAACTTTAGATAACACGAGATCTTTCCTTGGCGAAAAAGTCTTGTAGAAGTGGTAGGAAAATTGGAAGAAAATGAGACGTTTGTTTAAGAATTAAGACGAACATATCAATGCAAGTGTTGTTCGCTTCCATTTTGGTTTCTGTTTCGTTTCTCTCTAAATTTGCAGGAGCTTTCGAGGAGTATGTTACCTGGGCCGCTTGAGAAAAGAGAACTTGTCAGGAAACTTACGAGCTAAAATGTAGGAGTATGTTCAAGCCAAACTCGAACTTTATACATAAGAATTTAATTTCCCTTTTTTTTTAATCAATATTTTTTTTTATTCGAGATGCAAACGATATATATTAAAAGGTACGAAGCACTAATTAAGGTTTTTCAAAAACTTTATCAGATCACATAAGTTCAAGTTGCTTATGATCTATGAAGTACCCTGTAGCTTTTTTAATCGAGCTAATGGTTGCTCAGTTCACTCGTTAATTTCTCGAGCCGAAGCCCGAACACTAATCAAAAATTTACAGAATGTAATTGTACTAAGCTTACTGCACAATCTCTGTCTTTACAAACTGCAGTATATTTCTTTCACAAGTCTTCAACTTTTTTGTAACTGTCCTAGTTTACAATCGCGCTCATGCCCCCTGCAATCATTTACGCCACAAAAAGCAAATTCTGTTATGTTTTTGTAGAAAACTAATTAGGGTTCATGGGACGAGTCATTATACATTTATGATTTATATACCTCTTGCAGGATGGATACGCCTATTTTGAGCGTTGAGCAGGGTGTCTTTCGCTGCCTGTAGCCTGCTTACGACATCACTTATTTTCGTTCGATCTTGTGGCAAATGGTTGGAGCACGACAATCCGAGACTGATCACCGAAATGATGCATTCCACTCTTCTTTGAAGTGCTTCTTGAATGGCTCTATCATCTTCAGCTTCTTCTGTGACATCATCTTCTTCAAGTGCCGGGTCTACAATTTTTAAGACTTGGTCAGGTAAAGCTGTTTCTGCGTACACATGAAGGTTGTAGTCTTCCTTGAACATGTTGTCTGTTGGACTCTTTCCTGTCATGAGCTCAAGAAGCAATATACCGTAGCTGTAAACATCTCCCGCTGTGGATACTCCACTTCCTAGGCCGTACTCTTAACATCCCATTCCAATAACAAGGCTTAATTAGTTAACAGAGAATAAAACCCTAACAAAAACAGTTAAATACAAGGCTTGTTAAAATAAAAGGAATCAGAATATTATTACCTGGAGCAGCATAGCCAACTGTACCATTGATTCCGATTGTGCTACTTTGATTTGGATGTCGTGGTTGAGTAAGAAATCTTGCTAATCCAAAATCACCAACGTGAGCGACCATGGCATCATCCAGCAATATGTTGCTCGGTTTCAGATCACAGTGCACGATAGGAGTTTCACCGCCATGGTGTAGATAATTGAGTGCATGAGCCACATCAATTGCTACATCCACCCTTTGAGAAAGGCTCATGCTCCCGAGAATTCCATGCAACCATTTATCGAGGCTTCCATTGGGCATGAATTCATATATTAATGCTCTGAAATCATTTCTTTGAAAATCGATACTTGAGCAAGCTGTTATGATGCTAACCAAGTTCCGATGGCGGACGTTCCTCAATGCCTTGCATTCCGCCATGAAGCTCTTAGATGCAGCATGATGTTGGAGGTTGAGAACTTTCACAGCAATTGATTTTCCATCCAAAATTCCATTAAACACCGATCCAAAAGCACCGGAACCTAGCAGGTTCTCTGAAGAAAAACCACCTGTCGCTTTGAGCAGCATGTCATAAGACACCTTCATGAACGCTTTCTCCATTACTAAATCTGATGATACAGTTCTCTTTTTCTTTCTGATGCATGCCAGGTATACCCCAATTACCATTGCTAGTCCTCCAACAAGTCCACTGATAACTGGAATTATCACCTTAAGGGTACGGGACATTGTTTTTCTCTTTCTTTTCGTGCTCTCTGTCTCAATGCATTTTGGTAAATGCAGTTCCGGTATTCCTCCGCAAAGCCTGTTATTACCAAGAAGGAATACTCCACTTGCATTTGCAAATACTGAGTTGGTTGGGACTCTTCCCTGGAAGTCGTTGTGGGATAAGTCTAGGGAATATATTGACGGAACTCTAGAGAAGAAGGCTGGTATTGGGCCTGATAATTCGTTTCGAGAAAAGTTAATTTCTTGGAGGCTAGTCAGAGATGCATAAGATGAAGGAATGTCTCCATGGAAGAAATTCCCATCCACATACAACTTTTGAAGTTCAGTACACTCACTAAGTCCATCTGGAAGTACACCTGAAAACTTGTTCTTGGACATGTCCAATTCAGTAAGGCTGGTTTGCTTACCAATCTCCACTGGTAGGAGCCCTTCCAAATGATTAGATGACAAATCTAGTGTAAAAAATGTAGCAGATCTTGTGAATAGTTCCTTGTCCAAGGTTCCATTGAGTTCATTGTTTGATAAGTTCATGTACAACAAACTCCGGCAGTTCCCGATGCTTGGAGGTACATTCTGTTTCAGTTTGTTATCAGACAAGTCTAGTAAACTCAAACGTGAGAGATTTCCCATAGAATTGGGAATTTTGCCTGTTAGTCTATTATAACTTAAATCAAGTTGTTCTAATTTTTGGAGTTTCCCTATATCATGAGGAATATATGCTGTTATTTTGGTTTCAGTTATTTGTAATACCTGAAGGTTAATGAGATTGGTAATACCGGAAGGAAAAACTCCGCTTATCGGACTCCCTCCGATCGTGAGAAATGTTAAAAGGGTGGAGAGATTGGCGACAGATTGTGGTAATATTCCAGAAAAGTTATTACTCCACAGTTCTAGAATATTTAACTTAGTGCAGTTAACTAGTGTACTTATAAAGTTAATGTCGCCCTCAAGATAGTTTTTTTCCAAAAACAACGCGGATAGATTCCGAAATTGCTGATAATCTTGAGGAACCCTCCCGGTAAAGCTATTAGTTCCAAAATTGATATTTTGTAGGCTTGTGAAGTTTGCAATGCTTAGGATGGGTCCTGAAAAGTTATTCCTACCAAAGCTCAACCACCTGAGACTAGGAATATTGAAGCCTAAATACGCGGGAAGTTCTCCATAAAATTGGTTTTCTATGAAATCAAGAACTTGAAGGGACGAGATATTGAAAAGTGAACTGGGAAGCGTGCCAGAGAATTTGTTCTCTCCAAGTGCAAGGACAATAAGGTTCTGCATCCGACTGATGCTGTTTGGGATAGACCCTGAAAATGAGTTGGTATGAGCAAGTAGTGTTTGCAAGGATGTAAGATTTTGTATGATGTCAAAAAGAGGTCCCGTTAGGTTGTTATTCTGAATGTTAAGATATATTAGCTTTGTCAATGCTCTTAATTCTGTTGGGAGTTTTCCCTCTAACTTGTTGAAATCTAGGTAAACATATTCGAGGTTGATGCAACTAGACAAGTTGGCTGGAATTTCACCCACAAGCGTGTTGTTGTCGAGTCCTAGGCGTTGTAACCTGAATAAAGAACCCAAGTTGTTGGGGATTTCGCCGTACAGACTATTATTGTACAGAGAAAGGGTATTAAGGAAGCTGAGGTTTGATATGAAAGGAGATATAGTACCTGACAAACCTCGAGAGTAGAGATCTAATTCAGTCACTCTCTTATGTTTGCGTCCACAAGTAACTCCCTCCCAATTACAATGGTGAAATGAACTATTCCAGGAGCTCAAAACCCCATCTGGATTATGATCGACTAGTTGGCTCTTGATGGCCAACAGTGCGATGTGGTCAGTTTGATTCCCTGGATAGTCGAAACCATGCAGGGCTCCGACAGCTGTGATATTCAGCATTACAAATGCAAAGAAAACAAGAAAAACCGGTTTCATGGAGGTATGTTTCATGTTTGTACTAACGTTGTTTGTGTAATTATGTGTGCTATGAAATGCTCTCTGGATTTCTGTCTCTATATTTTTATAGACAACATTAATCGAATTGTACCGTGTTGGTTCAAATCCAGGTCGTTTCAGTAAACGGGTTTGGTTATGTCGGGTAGAAGATACTTGCATGGTTCAATTAGTGTCTATTGGTCTTGTTGATCAGCTGTATTATTGGATTAGTTAGAGGGTCAAACAGTGTATATCGTGTAAAAACACTAAATAAAAAAATGTCTCTAATCCGACCCAAGTTAAAATATTTCCTTTTTGTTTCAAATATTTTATCTTTAAATTTTCATTGGTGGGTCATGGGTGGTTTGCTTATAATTCTTCGTTGACTTGAACCTCATAATTCCGCTTGATTATGACTTGAATTTAGTTTGAACTAGCAAAATAATACTCCCTCCATTACTAAAGTATAAGTAGTTCTCACTTTTTGAGACACATACTTCTCTCTTAAATATCTCTCAAAATTTTCGAGTAAACATTATGAGATGTATACTCATGTGAAAGCATTTTCATGACGAATCTAATGATATAATTTTCATACGAGTAATTTTTTTCAAAGCATTATTTTAAATAATTGAAAGTCAAAGTACTACATCGTTAAACGAAAACTACTTATATTTTGTAATGGAGAGAGTACGGAGTAAAAAGAATCAAGTCGATAATGACAGTGTAACACAAACCACTCAAAACTTGCTCAAACCCAACCAAATACACTACCCGTACGCGAGCTTTGAACTGACCCGGCTAACCTTGCCGAACACGACCCAAGTATAGTCATGAGTCATGACCCGATATGATCCAAACCGAATCCAACCAAAAACTGACTCAACCGATCCGTTTGACACCTGCACTTGAATACAGGTAGTGTCGGTGGTGGTGGTGTCCATGAGCGTTGAATATTCATGGAGCAGTACAACATTAGAAATCTGAAAATTACTTGTCGACATTGAATATTCTGTCTATTCTTTCGCATTCCTCCAACTTCTGCTGTTCTTTATTGTTGTCATCATAATTACATAATGTTGACATGTTCTAGGTCTCTGAATAATACTCCGTTATCTGTTTTGAGACTTAAATGAGTCAAACAGCACCTCACTTTGATAGACGAGAAAGACATTTTGTTAGTAGTTAATTAAATGTGAATTTTGTATGAAATAGTCGGGATTAATGGGTTCGCCTTATATAAACTTGGATTGATGATTTTATACCTCGTTGGAACTAACTTGCAAGAAACCTGGAACGACCCACTACGAAACTAAAGAAAAAACTACTACGGAGTACTACTGACTAAGTCTAGCTATTACTCCGTAATATTCATTAAAATATAAGTTCTCGTGAGATGATCTCACAAGAGAATTACCATTTATTAAAATATCTCTGGCGATATATATATATATATCAACGAAAGGTGAGGAACAATATGATATGGAGGGAGTATCATCATATTTATAAATATAGTCTATAGATGAAGAGACACGATCTCCTAGCGTTTTACACAACTCTAGAATCTAGTGAACGCACGATCTTCCCTTTCTTAAGAGTTCTCGGATAAGTAGTTGGAAAATCGGGAGAAAAAGAGACGTTGCCTAATACATGGCTTTCGGAGATCCGGGACCCCGAAACAAAACTTGACAAAAATCGCACCAAGTGTTTCTTAGGTTTGGTATCGCGTCCTCCCAAATATTTAGGACAAACGACGAGAACTGAAAATATTGGAAAATGATAAACCCACGTCGACAAAAAATCAAAAACTCGTGCAATATGGACATTTAATTGTTGGAAAGGAGAATGGATGTGAAAGGATAAGGATCACCATTTTCATTTTCATTTTCATGGCGAAGGTCTAGATCGATTGAACTCCTCAAATGTCGATCTCAGAGAATCAAGCTCTGATATTCGACATCATGGAGATAACGCTAATCCATTCAAACCAGTAATTTCATGGCTTGTTGTTATTATTTGCTTTTGCTAGTATGTTTGAAACTGCAGAAATAGGTTTAACGACATTGAATGAATTATTTATGGATTTTAATCATTCGAATTGAAAGATCCCCAAATTACTACATTTCCAGTATTGAGCTGTTTCTTCACTCTGGAGTTTGTTTAATAATTAAGACGAACATATCAATGCAAGTGTTGTTCGCTTCCATTTCCGTTTCGGTTTCGTTAGTCCCAAAAATTTGCAGCAACTTTTGAGGAACTTCAGTAATTATACCAAGGTTACTGCAATTTTACACAATATTGTGATACAGTAAATTTTATTTTCAACTGTGGCATAATCAGTAATTACTGTCCTTAGAAACTATATTTCTTTCACAATCGTGCTCACGGGACGATTCATGATACATTTATATACCTTTTGCAGGATGGGTACGCCTATTTTGGGCGTTGAGCAGGCTGTCTTTTGATGCCTGTAGCCTACGTACGACATCACTTATTTTCATTCGATCTTGTGGCAGATGGTTGGAGCACATCACTCCAACACTGATCACCGATGTGATGCATTCCAATTTTCGTTGTAGTGCTTCTTGGATTGCTCTACTGTCTTCAGCTTCTTCAGCGAGATTATCTTCTTCAAGTGTCGGGTCTACAATTCTTGCTAATCCAAAATCACCAACGTGAGCGACCATGTCATCATCCAGCAATATGTTGCTCGGCTTCAGGTCACAGTGCACGATAGGTGTTTCACCCTCATGGTGTAGATAGTTGAGTACATGAGCCACATCAATTGCTATATCCACCCTTTGAGAAAGGCTCATGTTCCCAACAACTCCATGCAACCATCTATCAAGGCTTCCATTGGGCATGAATTCATATACTAATGCTCTGAATTCATTTCCTTGGAAATCGATACTTGAGCATGCTGTTATGATGCCAACCAAATTTCGATGACGGACATTCCTCAACGCCTTGCATTCTGTCATGAAGCTCTTAAATGCAACATGATGTTGGAGGTCGAGAACTTTCACAGCAACTGATCTCCCATCCAAAATTCCCTTGAATACTGATCCAAAAGAACCTGAAC
The DNA here is from genome assembly GCA_958450325.1 of Agrostemma githago. NCBI lineage: Eukaryota > Viridiplantae > Streptophyta > Magnoliopsida > Caryophyllales > Caryophyllaceae > Agrostemma > Agrostemma githago. The sequence continues at coordinate 79,078,243 of OY288241.1, read as the reverse complement.
CTAGCCGATTCTTCGAAGAAAAATTACCGGTCGCTTTGAGCAGCATGTCATAAGACACCTTCATGAATGCTTTCCCCAATACTAAATCTGATGATACAGTCGCCTTTTTCTTTCTGATGCATGCCAGGTATACCCCTATTACAATTGTCAGTCCTCCAACAAGTCCGCTGATAACTGGAATTTCACCTTAAGGGTACGAGACGGGGTACGAGACATTGGTATTTTCTTTCTTCCCATGTTCTCTGTCTGAATGCATTTGGGTAAGTCCAATTCTGATATTCCTCCGCAAAGCCGCTTATTACATACCGACAAGATATACTACACTTGCATTTGCAAATACTGAATTGGTTGGGACTCTTCCCTGGAAGTCGTTGTAGGATAAATCTAGGTAATATATTGAGGGAATTCTAGAGAAGAAGGCTGGAATCGGGCCAGATAATTCGTTTTCTGAAAAACTAATTTCTAGGAGGCTAGTCAGAGATGCATAAGATGAAGGAATGTCTCCGTGGAAGAAACTCCCATCCATATACAAGTATTGAAGTTCAGTACACTCACTAAGACCATCTGGAAGTACACCTGAAAACTTGTTCGTGGATAATATCAAATCAACTAGGCTGGTTTGCTTACCTATCTCCACTGGTAGGGAGCCCTCCAAATAATTAAATGACAAATCTAGTATTACAAATGTTGCAGATCCTGTGAATAGTTCCTTGTCCAAGGTTTCATTGAGTTCATTGTTTGATAAATCCATCTCAATCATACTCTGGCAGTTCCTGATGCTTCGAGGTACATTCTGTTTCAATTTGTTATCTTTCAAGTATAGCAAACTCAAACGTGAGAGATTTCCCAAAGAATTGGGAATTTTGCCTGTTAGTCTGTTATAACTTAACTCAAGGTATTCTAATTTTTGTAGTTCCCCTAGATCATCAGGAATAGATGCTGTTAATTCGGTGTTATATATGGCTAAGAACTGAAGGTTAATGAGATTGGTAATACCGGAAGGAAAAACTCCGCTTATCAGACTACCTCCGATCGCGAGATATGTTAAGCTGGTGGAGAGATTGGCGACAGATTGTGGTAATATTCCAGAAAACTTATTACGCATCAGTCCTAGATTAGTTAAGTGGGTGCAGTTAACTAGTGTACTTATAAAGTTAATGTCACCCTCAAGATGGTTTTCTTCCAAAGACAACGTAGATAGATTTTGAAATTGCTGATAATCTTGAGGAACCCTCCCGGTAAAGCTGTTATCCGCAAAATCGATATGTTGTAGGCTTGTGATGTTTGCAATGCTCAGGATGGATCCTGTAAAGTTATTCATACCAAAGCTCAACCACGTGAGACGATTAGGAATATTGAAACCTCTATGTGCGGGAAGTTCTCCATATAATTGGTTGTCTGCAAAATCAAGAACTTGAAGGGACGAGATATTGAAAAGTGAAACAGGAAGTGTGCCAGAGAATTTGTTCACTCCAAGCTCAAGTTCAATTAGGTTCTGCATCCGACTAATGTTGTTTGGGATTGATCCTGAAAATGAGTTGTCGGTAGCAGCTATTGTTTGCAAGAAGGTAAGATTTTGTATGATGTGAAAAAGAGGCCCCGTTAGACTGTTATACTTGATGTTAAGAAGTTTTAGCTTTGTCAATGCTCTTAATTCTGTTGGGAGTTCTCCCTTTAGCTTGTTGTAACCTATTTCAAGAATTTCGAGGTTGATGCAACGAGATAAGTTGGCTGGAATTTCACCAACAAGCGTGTTGTTGAGGAGTCCTAGGCGTTGTAACCTGAATAAAGAACCCAAGCTGTTGGGTATTTGGCCGTATAGACTATTATTTGAAAGATGAAGGGTATTAAGGAAGCTGAGGTTTGCAACGAAAGGAGATATGGTACCTGACAAACCTCGGGAATTGAGATCTAACACTGTCACTCTCTTGTGTTTGCGTCCACAAGTAACTCCCTCCCAATTACAATGGTGAAAGGAACTATTCCACGAGCTTAAAGCCCCTTTCGGATCATGATCTACAAGTTGGCTCTTGATGGCCAACAATGCTATGTGGTCCGTTTCATTGCCTGGATTGTCGAAACCATGCAGGGCTCCAGCTGCGGTAATATTCAGCATTACAAATGCAAAGAAAACAAGGAAAACCAATTTGTGACAAAGCGGTGAAAGTAAAGTCGAAAGATCATTGTTAAGGTAGGTATGTTTCATTTTTTAAAATCTTATTGTTTTTATGTGTACAAGTGAGATACTCTTTGGCTATCTGTCTGCTGCCTCTACAATTATATAGACTGCTATTTCATGACTTACGATTTATGTCGAAAAAACAAACTAGACCTGTTTGCACGGCAAGCTCAAAATGACATCTTGTCCATTAATGTGGAATTTTGGGTAACACTGGATAGTTTCTCTTTTGTGTGGAGGGAAATCAGGATGACTTGCTTTTTGGTCTTTTTGTTTTGTTTTGTTTTGTGATGCTGATGCATCATTGTTCAGGGTAAAAACTGAGTTGTGGGTCTTGAGGATGACACGGTCCGACATGACTTAAGACCGCGTTAAACAGTCCCATCTATGACACGCCGCAACACATATGAAGTATTTTTCCAAAAAAATAAATACATGGACCCTTGTAACCACTCCAAAGACGAAGCTAGGTTTGAATATTGTCAGGGTCAAAACTCGCCCGGACATGCCGGGTAGGCATGGTAAGGCTCCGTCCCAACTTGTAGACGTGCATATTACATTTATACATATAGATGAAGAGACAATCTCCGATCGTTTTAAACAACTCTAGATAACACACGATCTTCCTTCCCAAAAAAATCTCAAAGAAATGGTAGGAAAATTGAAAGAAAATGAGAAGCTTCCCAGTATGACTTTCCAGACGACTCAAATTGTAAGGTATAGTACACGGTTTTCGAAGATCTGGGACCCCGAAACAAAACTTGACGAAATCATACAAAGTATTCCTTAGGTTTGATAAACGAAAATGTAAAGAGTATATAAACATTTTTGGGCCTCCAACCAAAACCTTAAGGCGATAACTTTGTTGGAGACCCAAAAATGTTTATATACTCTTACATAAAAAAACCGAAAATATTGAAAAAAGGATATAAACTTTGATCGACTAAAATTGGAAACTCATGCATATGGACAGGATAAGGATCACCATTTTCATGTCTCCACTCCGACAACTCCTTGTTAATCCTTTACGATATCAATGGCTTCTCGAAGAAGGTCTTGGTCGATTGAATTCAAAAATGGAGATAAGCTAGCTTTTCGAAGAACTTCGATCACTGACTCAACTTCACATTCAAACCAGTAATTTCGTAACTTGTTGTTATGATTGTACCAACTATAATCTGCATTATTATTATTTGCATTTGCTAGTTCCTGTAATCTTAATCTTGATTTGGCGAAGTTAAGTTTAACGACATTGAATGAATAGTTTAACGACATTGAATGAATATCTGTGGAATTTAATCATTTGAATTGAAAGATACCCCAATTCCAACATTTCCAGTATTGAGTTGTTTCTTAACTGTGGAATTTGATTAAGAATTAAGACGAACATATTGATGCAAGTGTTGTTCGCTTCCATTTCGGTTTCTCCCAAAATTTGCAGGAGCTTTTGAGGCATAATGTAATTATACTAAGGTTACTGCAATTTTGCAGAATGTGATACAGTAGCTTTTATTTACTGCAAATTTACATAATGTAATTACACCAAGCTTACTGCATAATCTCTGTCTTTACAAACTACAGTATATTTCTTTCACAAGTCTTCAACTTTTTTTGTAATTGTGTCTTAGTTTACGATCGCGCTCATGCAGTCATTCCCCCTGCAATCAAATTACGTTAATGTTTGTGTAGAAAACTAATTAGGGTTCAGCAGACGAGTCATGATACATTTATGATTTATATACCTCTTGCAGGATGGGTATGCCTATTTTGGGCATTGAGCAGGCTGTGTTTCGTTGCTTGAAGCCTACTTATGGCATCACTTATTTCCATTCGATCTTGTGGCAAATGGTTGGAGCACAACACTCCGACACTTACAACTGAAATGATGCATTCCACTCTTCTTTGTAGTGCTTCTTGAATGGCTCTATCATCTTCAGCTTCTTCTGTGAGATCATCTTCATCAAGTGTCGGGTCTACAATTTGCAACACTTGGTCAGGTAATGTTGTTTCTGCATACATATGAAGGTTGTAGTCTTCCTTGAACATGTTGTCTGTTGGACTCTTCCCTGTCATGAGCTCAAGAAGCAGTATACCGTAGCTGTAAACATCTCCCGCTGTAGATGCTTCACTTCCTAGGCCGTACTCTTAACGTCCGATTCCAATAACAAGGCTTAATTAGTTAACAGAGAATAAAACCCGAACAAAAACAATTATATTCATTATTCAGGGGAGTTTCTATATATAAACACTTTTTAAAATAAAAGGAATCAGAATATTATTACCTGGAGCAGCATAGCCAACTGTACCATTGATTCCGATTGTGCTACTTTGATTTGGATGTCGTGGTTGAGTAAGAATTCTTGCTAATCCAAAATCACCCACGTGAGCAACCATGTCATCATCCAGCAATATGTTGCTCGGTTTCAAGTCACAGTGCACAATAGGGGTTTCACCCTCATGGTGTAGATAATTGAGTGCATGAGCCACATCAATTGCTACATCCACCCTTTGAGAAAGACTCATGTTCTCATAAACTCCACGCAGCCATTTATCAAGGCTTCCATTGGACATGAATTCATATACTAAAGCTCTGAAATCATTTCTTTGAAAATCGATACTTGAGCAAGCCGTTATGATGCTAACTAAGTTCCGATGACGGACATTCCTCAATGCCTTGCATTCTGCCATGAAGCTCTTAGATGCAGCATAATGTTGGAGGTTGAGAACTTTCACAGCAATTGATTTTCCATCCAAAATTCCCTTAAACACCGATCCAAAAGCACCGGAACCTAGCAGGTTCTCTGAAGAAAAACCACCTGTCGCTTCGAGCAGCATGTCATAAGATACTTTCATGAATGCTTTCCCCATTACTAAATCTGATGATACAGTTCTCTTTTTCTTCCTGATGCATGCCAGGTATACCCCAATTACCATTGCTAGTCCTCCAACAAGCCCACTTATAACTGGAATTATCACCTTAAGGGTACGAGACATTGTTTTTCTCTTTCTTCCCATATTCTCTGTCTCAATGCATTTGGGTAAGTGAAGTTCTGGTATTCCTCCGCAAAGCCTCGAATTACCGAGGAGAAATACTCCACTTGCATTTGCAAAAACTGAGTTGGTTGGGACTCTTCCTTGGAAGTTGTTGTAGGATAAGTTTAGGTAAACTATCGATGGAATTCTAGAGAAGAAGGCTGGAACTGGTCCGGATAAGTTGTTTTGGGAAAAATCTATTTCTTGGAGGCTAGCTAAAGATGCATAAGATGAAGGAATGTCTCCATGGAAGAAATTTCCACCCAGATACAAGTGTTGAAGCTCAGTACACTCACTAAGATCAGCTGGAAGTACTCCTGAAAACTTGTTCTGGTTCAAGTACAATTCAATTAGACTGGTTTGCTTACCAATCTCCACTGGTAGGGGGCCTTCCAAATGATTAAATGACAAACCTAATCTTACAAATGTTGCAGATCCTGTGAATAGTTCCTTGTCTAAGGTTCCATTAAGTTCATTGTTTGATAAATCCATCTCAATCATACTCCTGAAGTTCCTAATGCTTCGAGGTACATTCTGTTTCAATTTGTTATCGTTCAAGTATAGTAAACTCAGACGTGAGAGATTTCCCAAAGAATTGGGAATTTTGCCTGTTAGTCTATTATAACTTAAAAAAAGTCCTTCTAATTTTTGGAGTTTCCCTAGATCATGAGGAATAGACGCTGTCAATTTGGTGTCACTTATATCTAATCCCTGAAGGTTAATGAGATTGGTAATACCGGAAGGAAAAATTCCGCTTATCAGACTGCCCCCGATATCAAGAGTTTTTAAACTGGTGGAGAGATTGGCGACAGATTGTGGTAATATTCCAGAAAATTTATTATACGATATTCCTAGACTAGTTAACTTGGTGCAGTTAACTAGTGTACTTATAAACTTAATGTTACCCTCAAGATAGTTAAATCCCAAAGACAATTTAGATAGATTTTGAAACTGCCCAAAATCTTGAGGAACCCTCCCGGTAAAACTGTTATTGAAAAAACTGATATACTGTAGGCTTGTGAAGTTTGTAATAGTGGGGATGGGTCCTGAAAAGCTATTCATACTGAAGCTCAACCATATGAGACTAGGAATATTGAAGCCTATATATGCCGGAATTTCTCCATATAATTGGTTTTCTGTAAAATCAAGAACTTGAAGGGACGAGATATTGAAAAGTGAGCTGGGAAGTGTGCCAGAGAATTTATTCCCTCCAAGGTAAAGGAAATTAAGGTCCTGCATCCGACTGATGCTGTTTGGGATTGATCCTGTAAATGAGTTTAAAACAACATCTATTATTTTCAAGGAGGTCAGATTTTGTATGGTATCAAAAAGAGGCCCCGTTAGGCTGTTAGGCTGCATGCTAAGAGTTTTTAGCTTTGTCAATGCTCTTAATTCTGTTGGGAGTTTTCCATGTAGCATGTTGTCACCTAGGTAAAGAAATTTGAGGTTGATGCAACTAGACAAGTTGGCTGGAATTTCACCAACAAGCGTGTTATTGTGTAGTCCTAGGCGCTGTAACCTGAATAAATAACCCAAGCTGTTGGGGATTTCGCCGTACAGACTATTATTATAAAGAGAAAGGGTATTAAGGAAGCTGAGGTTTGCAATGGAAGGAGATATGGTACCTGAAAAACCTCGGGAGTTGATATCTAATTCAGTCACTCTCTTATGTTTGCGCCCACAAGTAACTCCCTCCCAATTACAATGGTGAAATGAACTATTCCAGGAGCTCAAAACCCCATCTGGATGAGGATCGACTAGTTGGCTCTTGATGGCCAACAATGCGTTGTGGTCCGTTTCATTGCCTGGATAGTCGAAACCATGCAGGGCTCCAACCGCTGTGATATTAAGCATTACAAATGCAAAGAAAACAAGAAAAAACAGTTTGTAACAAAGGGAATAAAGTAAACTTGATAGATCATCCCGAGTAAATTTCATGTTTGTACTATGTCGTTTATGTGTGGAGTAAGATGGTCTTTGGCTTTCTGTCTTCTCTACATTTGATTACTCTATATAAGAGGTTTATGGTGGAATATTGGGCAACACTGAAAGCGACTCCGTATCTGTTTTCTGTGGAATGGAAATCAGGATGAGGTCAGTGCTACTTACTGATAACATTTCTTTAGTATAAATAAGCGTCACTCCAGGAGCAACAGTTCATGGTCATTCGTTCTCTTCTTAACTGCCCAATAGATGACCAATTCCTATGTGCTCGACTCGATAAACACCAAAAGACAAGATTAGAAAAAAACTAAAGAAAGTATGGCAGAATTCCATTACTCCCTAATAATTAATACTCGTACAAGCATAGACGACCTAAGTCAATAGTTTTATAATTCATAAACGTCATCTCTGTTTTTTTGCTGAGAATTTCTCCTTGTACAAAGTAACAGGTTAACCATGGAATTGAATTGCCATGTCCTTGCTTGCACTTGTGATTGATTATTCATCCAGATTTCTGCTCGCGTGACTCTTGCTTTACTTATGACTACGAACCTACGGTTGCATGTGTTTAAGACAAAAATAGCAGTGCGAGTTATGTGCCACCCACCCCCGAAGTGTCGATCATTATTCCATTTTGGTTTGTCCCACTCACCTTTCTGGGTTACTGGATTCAATTAGTCACTTACTGTATCGCGAATTAATCGCACCTGTTACGTATCCAATTTATATAATTATACTGAACTATGTTCTGTAAGCTCGTATTAAGAATGCTCGATGACCATCCTCTAAAATGAGGTTTTTCTGATGATTGGATGGATTCAGTGTGTCACAGGAGATAAAATCTAAGCAAGAACATGCTGCAAAGTACTCCATAGCAAGTAATTGTACTTAATAGCTTTTAAATTCAAATGTGGCATATTATAACTCCCTATAGAGTATATTCCAGTCTTGTACTCTTGAGTCTTCAATTGTTCGAGGCTTGTTTCCGAGATGAAATGCCACCCTCATTCCCCTGCAATCATTTAAGTCACAAGAAGTACGTTAGGGTAATGTTATTTCTGAAAACATATCAGGGTTCTGTTAGCAAAGCATTGTAACTCTTTGGAAAAAAAAATTACTATGGTTTTACTACATATATCACTGATAAGTAATAACCTCATGGGATGTCATAATATTTCTCTTGTAGGAAGGGTAATATCTATTTCCGTAGTTTAGCAGACTGTCTTTCGCTGCTTCAAGCCTATTGATGGCATCACTTATTTTCATTCGATCTTGTGGCAAATGATTGGAGCACAACACTCCGACACTGATCACCAAAATGATGCATTCCACTCTTCGTTGCAGTGCATCTTGAATGGCTCTATTATCTTCGGCTTCGTCAGTGAGATTATCTTCTTCAAGTGCCGGGTCTACAATTTGTAAAACTTGGTCAGGTAATGCTGCTTCTGCGTACATATGAAGGTTGTAGTCTTCCTTGAATATGTTATCTGTTGGACACTTCCCTGTCATGAGCTCAAGAAGCAATATACCGTAGCTGTAAACATCTCCCGCTGTAGATGCTTCGCTTCCTAGGCCGTATTCTAACATTCAAATGCGATTTCAAACGCTTAGTTAACAAAAAATTAAAAAAAGAACTAACAAGAATGATTATATTTATTGTTCAGGGGAGGTTTTTTTTTTGAAAAGTGATTTTGATGATAACATTATTTCTTTTTCTGTAGCAGTTTTTAGATAAAAGGAGTATGAGGTCATTACCTGGAGCAGCATAGCCAACTGTGCCCATGATTCCCATTGTGCTGCTTTGATTGGGATGCCGTGGTTGAGTCAGAGTCCTTGCTAATCCAAAATCACCAACGGGAGCGACCATGTCATTATCCAGCAATATGTTGCTCGGTTTAAGGTCACAGTGCACGATGGGAATTTCGCCCTCATGGTGTAGATAATTGAGTGCATGAGCCACATCGATTGCTATGTCCACCCTTTGATGAAGGCTCATGTTCCCAAGAACTCTATGCAACCATCTATCAAGGCTTCCATTGGGCATGAACTCATATACTACAGCTCTGAAATCATTCCTTTTAAAATCAATACTTGAGCAAGCTGTTATGATGCCAACCAAATTCCGATGACGGACATTTCTCAATGCCATGCATTCTGCCATGAAGCTCTTAGATGCAGCATGGTGTTGCTGGTTGAACACTTTCACCGCAATTGTTTTTCCATCCAAATTTCCCTTGAATACCGAACCAAAAGAACCCAAACCTAGCAGGTTCTCTTGAGAAAAATCATCAGTCGCTTTGCGCAGCACGTCATAAGACACCTTCATGAATTCTTTCCCCATTACTGAATCTGATGATACAATTGTCTTTTTCTTTCTGATGCATACCAGGTATACCCATATTGCCATTGCCAGTCCTCCAACAAGTGCACCAATAAGTGGAATTATCACCATAAGGGTATGAGACATCGGTTTTTTCTTTCTTTCCATGTTTTCTGTCTCAATGCATTTGGGTAAATGCAGTTCTACTATCCCTCCGCAAAGCCTGGTATTACCGAGAAGAAACACTCCACTTGCATTTGCAAATACGGAATTGGTTGGGACTCTTCCATGGAAATCGTTGTGGGATAAGTCTAGGTAATGTATCGAGTGAATTTTAGAGAAGGCTGGAATTGGGCCTGATAATTCATTTCGAGAAAAATTGATTTCTTGGAGATTAGCCATAGATGCATAAGATGACGGAACGTCTCCATGGAAGAAATTCCCATCCATATACAAGTATTGCAGTTGAGAACACTCACTAAGACTATCTGGAAGTATACCTGAAAACTTGTTATTTGACATTATCAATTTATTCAGGCTGGTTTGCTTACCTATCTCCACTGGTAGTAGCCCTTCGAAATGATTAAACGACAAATTCAGTGTAACAAATTTAGCAAATCCTGTGAATATTTCATCATCCAAGGATCCATTGAGTTCATTGTTTGATAAATCCATGGTTATCAAGCTCTGGCAATTCCCGATACTTCGAGGTACTCCTTGTTTCAGTTTGTTTTCATACAAGTAAAGTCCACTCAAACGTGAGAGATTTCCCAAAGAATTGGGAATTTCGCCTGTTAGTCTATTAGAACTTAGATCGAGTATTTCCAATTTGTTGAGTTTCTCTAGATCATGAGGAATAGATCCTGTTTGGTATCAGCTATTTGTAAGAACTGAAGGTTATTGAGATTGGTAATACCAACAGGAAAAACTCCACTTATTGGACTACCTCCGATCGTGATAAATGTTAGACTGTTGGAGAGGTTAGCGATGGATTTTGGTAATAATCCCGAAAAATTATTACCCTCCAGTGCTAGTTTTCTTAACTGGGTGCAGTTAACTAATGTACTTAAAAAGTTAATGTCACCCTCAAGATAGTTATCTCCAATAGCCAAAATCGATAGATTTTGAAACCGGTGATAATCTTGAAGAAACCTCCCGGTAAATCTATTACTCCCAAAATAGATATTCTGCAGGCTCGTGAAGTTTGCAATGGACGGGATGCGTCCTGAAAAGTTATTCATCGCAAAGCCCAACCACACGAGACTAGGAATATTGAATCCTCTATGTCTCGGAATTTCTCCATATAACCGGTTGTCCATAAAATCAAGAACTTGAATGGACGAGAAATTGAAAAGTGAAACTGGAAGTGTGCCAGAGAATTTGTTCACTCCAAGGTAAAGAAGAGTTAGGTTCTGCATCCGACTGATGCTGTTTGGGATCGACCCTGAAAACGAGTTGTAAGTAGCAGCTATTACTTGCAAGGAGGTAAGATTTTGTATGATGTCGAAGAGAGGGCCGGTTAAGTTATTGTGCTGGATGACAAGAATTTCTAGCTTCGACAATGCTCGTAATTCTGTTGGGAATTTTCCCTGTAGCTTGTTGAAACCTATGGCAAGAGTTTCGAGGTTGATGCAACTCGACAAGTTAGCTGGAATTTCACCGACAAGTGTGTTGTTACCTAGTCGTAGAATCTGTAACCTGAATAAGTTACCCAAGTTGTATGGGATTTCGCCGTACAGAGTATTATTTTGAAGGTAAATGGCATTAAGGAAGCTGAGGTTTGATATGAAAGGTGATATGGTACCTGACAAGCCTCGGGAGTGGAGATCTAATACCGTCACTCTTTTATGTTTGCGGCCACAGGTGACTCCCTCCCAATTACAATGGTGAAAGGAATTATTCCACGAGGTTAGAACCCCGTTTGGATGATGGTCTACTAGTTGGCTCTTGATGGCCAACAATGCTATGTAGTCGGTTTCATTGCCTGGATAGTCGAAACCATGCAGGGCTCCCGCTGCTGCAATACTTCGCATTACAAGCGCGAAGAAAACAAGAAAAACCGGTTTGCAACAGAGGGAAGAAAGTAAACTGGAAAGATCATCCTGGATTTTAAGGTAGGTATGTCGTTTCATGTTTGTAGTACTGCGTTTCATGTTTGTAGTACTATGTTGTTTATGTGTGCTCTACTGAAATGCTCCTTGGATTCCTTTCTCTATATTTATATACACCGTTATTCAGGAAAATATGATTATACACCTGATTGTACAATAACATTGTACAACCAGAGCAAAGTTGTTGAGTTTTTGTATATATATATTGAGCTTATAAAAGTTTCTGAGCTGAGTTGTAAGCTTTTGAGCTTAAACATTTATGTGATTTTATTCGACAACTTTACACTAAAGTTCAGAAAGTTTACAACAAAACTTGAAAACTTTGAAATAAAGCTCAAAATCTTAAAATCAGTTGTACATCGTGCTATATACAACTCATTGGTTAGTTCAATAATTTATGTGGTGTTTTAGGCAAACACTAAAAGCACATTTAATCGGGTTGGGTTTGGTCGCGTACAAGTCGGGTCACTTGGGTCAATAATTGTATTGTGTTTGTTCTAATACAGGCCGTTTCAATAAACGGGTTTGGTTATGTCAGGTACAAGATGTTCAATTTGTTTCTATTGGTCACGTCAGTTGTATTGTCGGATCAGGTACGGAGAGAGTCGAATAATGAATAGTCTCTCATTAAATTCTTCGTTGGTTGTTGGTTGATGATAGATGTTTCTACCTGACCCCGATAAAAATCAAAAGACAATGGGGAAAACTAAAGAAAAATATTTACCTATCTCTAATATTCTCCAATAAATATTCAACATAGTCTCCTGTGAAAAATTAAAATTTTGAAGTAACTTTGTTATAAAGTATTTATCAAAGTAATAAAATCGGTAAATATGATGCTCTATCGGGTAAAACTGTAACTCATCGAGTCTTTAGTTGAGCCAAGTAACCATTCCCAAACCCGACCCAAGTGTAGTCATGACCCGATATTAAAGCCGGCAAAAATTGACACGACACGAAAACACGACACGAACCCGACACGAAATAAACGGGTTTGGGTTGAGGGTTGAGGGTTGATGACCCATTTATATAAGTGGGTCGACACGAACACGACACGAGATTTAATTGGGTCGGGTTTGGGTTGAGGTCCCAAAACACGAAACTGACACGAATAACCCGTTTATTAAATTAGTGTTGATATTTTTAATCATTTTTAACATAAATATGTTAATATTTTCCAAATATGGACATGACACGAAAACACGACACGAACCCGACACGAAATAAATGGGTTTGGGTTGAGGGTTGATGACCCATTTATGTAAGTGGGTCAACACGAACACGACACGAAACTTAAATGGGTCGGGTTTGAGTTGAGGGGTTCGTGACCCGTTTATCAATGACACGAATACGAACACGACACGACCCGATCTGTTTGCCAGGTCTACCCGATATCATCCAAACCCAATCCATCTAGACGTTTGAGACGTAAGTGATGAGTTGAATACGGGTAGGCGAGACGATGTCACCCAATGAGCGTTGAATATTCATGGACAAAAACAAAGACAAAACATTACAAATCTGAAAATTACGACATTGATTATTTCTCCCAACTCGTGTTTATTGTTTCTCGATTATCCATCATTTTGTTATAACAGGTCAAATACTATTCATTTGTATAAAAGGGTTATCCATCACGGGTCAAATACTACTTTATTTGTATAGAAAAAAATACTTCCTTGATTTTTATAAGTACGGTAGTATTTGACCTGTTATAAAAAAGTGACGGATAACTCCATTACAAACAAAAATTTGCAATTCTTTAGTATTCCTTGAATTTCATAAGGCTAAAGTTCGCTGAATAATATCCGTTTCGAGATTAATATGTGAGTCAAACCACACCTCAATTGAATAGACGAAAAAGAAACATTAAGATTATTTCATGAATTTTGTATGAAATAGTCAGGATTAATGAGTTCATCGCCTAATATGTAACATTGTTTCTTATTTGATTTGAAGACGGTCAGACGGATATATAAAATGGATAAAAGTTGTCGTTCGGGTAGTTTACTAGATGCCCACCAATGTACATATCAACCCTCTGTCTCGATCATTAAAATATTATTCACAAAGAAATATAAAATATAAACAAATGAATAAGTTATTCTGAATCTAAAACATATACCCAAGAAGTTCTAAGTAAATAATTAACAGAAAAAAAAAAAAAAAAAAAAAAAAAAAAAAAAACTTAAGGAAATTAGTAAATAATTAATGTTATTTGTTGATGATGACGTGGTACACCAGATAGATTTCCTCGAGGTGGTATTAGCGCCGTCACGTCTTTCACTTTATTTTCAGATCTCGATCTGGATCTGGATATGTCATAGTTGGAATTTGTGGGTCTAATAGCAAGTGTAATATCGAATCATGATTATCGTAATAATCATGATGTTGGGTTTGTTGATGATGACAATGCCTATTTAACTTGTGCTCTAGTTTAATCTTATAGGTTAATCGTCATTAGTGCGATAATTATCAAATGTGCTAATTCAAGAATGATGTTATCAAGACAAGCCAAAGCTACCCAAGATAAAGATCAAGAACTTCATTTGAAGAGAATAGAAATGAGTCTAAGTCCATAAGTCACTTGTAAAGGCAAAGTGTGTATATTCGGTACAGCAGTAAGTAACAGTCAGGCTGACTGTTACATCGTTCGACAGCTCTTAAAAGGATCAAAAAGATTTTATTTTCAAAAGTTTAATCCTTAGAAAAATCTTTTACAAAAAATAAAATTGGCTTTGAAAAAATCTGATTTCTGAAAAAAAAAAGATGGGTTGGTTTCTTGTGCAACAATAAACCTCTTTCCCCAAGTTCTTCCATAAAAGCATTCATTACTTTGGAAGGATGAATTGACTACTCAACTTTGCTAGTTGTGCACTTCAATCTAATGGTTCTTCCTTTTATCCATTGGAAAAACAATTATCTCTATAAACCTTTGGATTTGAAATGATGCATCTTTCTTTTATCCAATTTTCACATCTACTATAAAAGAAACTCATTTGCTTCATTCATTTCTTAAGACTTTCAAACACATCAATTCTAAATCTGATATTGCATTTTGTTCTTTAAAAGGTTTAAATCATAAAACATTTTGCAAAGTATTTTCGAAAAGTCTTCAGTAATTTCAAAGTCACAGTCGAACACACTGTTATACAGAATCATATACACTCTTGTCTAACTTGGTTAGAATTATAATCTTTGTAACTTTTCTAAGTTATTAAGAGTCGTAGTCGGAGTAGGCTATTGGTCGTGACCGGAGTAGGTCATTGGTGAGTTAGAGACTGAGTAATCTCGTAAACTCAAAATCGCAACCGGAGTAGGTTGTTGGTCGTAACCGGAGTAGGTTATGGGTCGCTTTATTATTGTAAGGGTCTTTTGAATTCGGAGTAGATTTCTAAAGAAAAGCAATAAGAAAAGCATTGGACGTAGGCCCTTAAAGTGTTGGCCGAACCAATTCAAAAATATCGTGTTTTTATCGCGTTCTTTATTTTCCGCTGCATCTCTTTGATAAAACATGTTATTTAGCTTTTTCTTTCATTTGCTCAAGCTTCAAACTTAGTTTAGTTGTGCTAACTCTTTTCACGCAACAGTCGCCTACTGTGACATTCGTCTGTAGCTTCTCATTCTGCTAAGCGAATCGAATACAGTCTGACAACGGTCGATATATTGTGGCTTTGTTCTGTAGCCGTACTCCTTGCTAAGACAGAGCGTAACAGTCTGACTGTCCGTTGTATGTTAAGTCTAGTACTTCTTCACCTAATTGTTTTCTACTTCCACTCAACTTACTTAAATCAATAAAGATTAAGTTGAATTTTTAAAAGGTACCTAATTCACCCCCTCCCCCTCTTAGGTACTTAGGGATCCATAAACTCTTCATTTGGTATCAGAGCCTCGTACTCTTTTAAAGGTTAACCACCTAGAGTTTGATTCCTCGATATGGATTCTGCTAAACACTCCAAGATCCCGGTCTTTACCGGTGAGAATTTTGGTTGGTGGAAGCTAAAAATGGAACACTATATCAAAAGTATCGATTATCAATGTTGGAAAATCATTAAAGAGGGTCCGTTAGAAATAACCGAGACCAATGCTACAACCGGTGTGTCTAAAGTTAAAGACGAGTCTAAGTATGATGAAAATGATTTTAAAATTGTAGAGAAAAATTCCAAAGCAATGTCTATCCTCCAAAGATGTGTCGGAGAGGAGGAAGTGAGTCGTATAAGTGGATGTCCCACGGCTAAGGAGATTTGGGACTCCCTCGAGCTAGCCTATGAGGGCACGTCTCAAGTCAAAAAGCACCGTATTGACCTTCTCATGCAACAATATGAAATGTTTCACATGTCAAAAGACGAGTCCATAAATAGCTTATCGAGTCGTTTTTCTTGTATCATTAATGAGCTTAAAAGTCTAGGAAGAGATTTCCAGTCCGAAGACATCATTCGAAAAATCCTTCGTAGTCTAACCGAAAAATGGCAACCAAAGGTCACCGCCATAGAGGAAGCTAAAGATTTATCCATCTTGACTCTTCATGAACTAATGGGATCACTTATGGCTCACGAGTTAAATCTCGTGAAGCGTTCAAGTGATAACCAAAGGGGAAAGAGTCTTGCTCTCAAGTCCACCTCAAGTGATGAGGATGAGGACGAAGAGGATGGATTTGCCATGTTCACTAGGAACATTGTTGGTATGGTAAATGCTCAAGGAAGTCGTAGGTTTAACAACAATTTCAGTAAAAAACGATTTCCTAAGAAACGACCTAGCTCAACCATAGGATGTTTTAAATGTGGTGATAAAACTCATCAAATCAAAGAATGTCCTAAATGGAATGATATTCACTCAAAAGAAAAACGGGATAAAGCTAAAAGGGAATATAAAAGTAAGGTCATGTCCGCTATTTGGGGAATGTCCGATTCGGAAGAAGACGAACCTATAGATGAGGAGTTAGAAGCTAAAATGTGTCTCACCAAAAACGCAAAAAATTCCAAAGTTGATCATCTTAGGTGTCTCATGGCCAATCCCGATGACTCCGATTCCGACTCCGAAAATGAGGTACAAAACCTTAAGGCTAAAGTTCGTACCTACTCAAAAGAAAAGGTCTGTAAACTGTTAGATAAACTTTTTGATAGGTGTCGTTCTCAAACTAAAAGGTCTTTAGTCATGCAAGATGAAATTGAGGAAATTGCTATGGAAAATGTGCGTCTTAAAGAGATAATCAAGGTAACAGACAGTGAGACTGTGACTTCTGAAGTGAAAAACGAGTTAAAGAGTCTAAAGAAGGCTAACAAGTGTTTGCTAAATGAGTTGCAAGATTTGAAAATGGAAGTGTCTAAACCACCAGAAGTAGATGAGTCTCTTAACTCACAAATGTCCGAGTTGTCCAAAGAGAATGAGTCTCTTAAAGTCAATCTCAACACCACTAAGGAAGAGTTAAGTAAACTTCATGAAAAAATAGCTAATGACATAAATGATGTTCCCGAGTCTAGTTCATCGAGTCCTAGAATTGTGTATCTAGAGGCGTGTGCTCATAACCTAGAGTGTCTAATTGAACAAAGAGATAAAAGTTTACATGAGTATAAAGTCAAGTGTGACACTCTCCAAGAGATGTTCAAAAAGTCCCAAAAGGAAAATGAGTTTCTCACCCACTCTATACAAACCACTATTGATGAACTAATCAAGGCTAGAAGAGTCTATAGAACTTGGGAGGGAAGTCAAACCGTGCTAAATTTTCTTGCTAGACAAGACAACCTTTGTCGTCAAAAAGGTGGGCTAGGGTTCAAATGGAACAGACGTCGCGACTGTAACATATATGATCCCGATCCCACTAAAAGAGACTTTAGGAAACGAAAATATGTAGCACTTCCCGAGTACATCATTTGTCACTATTGTGGAAAGACCGGTCACATACGAAATGCTTGCAAAGTTAGATACCACAACATAGATTTTGGTATAAATGTTACAAACCAAACTTGGAATCGTAGGGAGATAATTAAGGATGCCTTAACTAAGGGACTCAAACTTGTTTGGGTTCCTAAACTCTCCTCTTAATCTCCTTGTAGGGCTTGGTGGGGGGACGCCGCAATTGGTATCTTGATAGTGGATGCTCTCGTCACATGACGGGTGATAGAAGCCAATTCCTCTCACTAGAAGCGTATGATGGTGGCACGGTAACTTTTGGAGACAACAAAAAAGGTGAAGTCATAGGACTTGGAAAGGTTGGCAAGTCTTCATTGGTTTGTGTCGACAATGTGCGGCTTGTCAAAGGTTTGAAACATAATCTTCTAAGTATCTCTCAATTATGTGATCGTGGTAATTTGGTTGAGTTTAGTACTAGTTTGTGTCGTATTTTGAATGCCACTACCCGTGAAGTTGTTCTTGAAGGTAGACGTGTCAAAGACGTCTATTTAACCGACTTGAATACTTTAAATGGTCAAACTATGTCTTGCATGAGCGTAATGAAAAATGACCCGTGGTTATGGCATAAAAGATTTGGACATGTTAGTGCTAAAACTCTTAATACACTTAGAAGACTTGATCTTGTTGATGGTTTTCCTAACATGAAGTTTGAATTTGATAAAATGTGTGATCAATGTGCTAAATGCAAACATGTTAGAAGCTCCTTTAAATCCAAAAAGATAGTTAGTACGTCACGACCACTGCAACTGTTGCATATTGATTTGTGTGGTCCTATGAGAGTTCGTAGTAGAGGTGGTAGTCGCTATGTATTGGTGATTGTTGATGATTACTCTAGATTTGTGTGGACATTGTTTTTAAGTTCCAAAGATGAAGCATTTGATGAATTTCTAATATGGTTAAAAAGGGTTCAAAACAAACTTGATCTAAAACTTGTGTCAATTAGAACCGACCATGGAACCGAATTTGAAAACTCATCTTTTGGTGCTTATTGTGACGATAATGGAGTAGATCATAACTTTTCAGCCCCTAGGACACCTCAACAAAATGGCGTCGTAGAACGCATGAATAGAACACTTGAAAGCATGGCTAGAACTATGTTGTTATGTAGTAAACTACCTAGAAACTTTTGGGCCGAAGCGGTAAACACCGCTTGCTACATTCATAATAGAGTCATGGTTAGAAGTATATTAAATAAGACTCCCTATGAGTTGCTACGTGGTAGAAAACCGAATATTTCCTATTTTAGATGCTTTGGAAGCAAGTGTTTTGTGCATAACAATGGTAAAAATAACTTAGGAAAATTCGACCCCCGTAGTGATGAAGCTGTGTTCATAGGGTATGCCGATCATAGTAAAGCTTACAAGGTTTATAATAAAAGAACCATGATGATTGAAGAAAGTGTGCATGTCATATTTGATGAATCTAGTCTTTTTGAGCAGGTACAACATGATGATGAAGAAGATGAAGAATTCGAAATAGGCCTTGCTCGAAAAGAAGACACACTTGAAGATAAGCTAAACGGAGCTGCTGAGCAACAGTCTGCCAGACTGTTACCTGAAGACGAAGGCACAAGTTCAGGGGGAATTAATGATTCTCCTGAAAGTAACCTTCAAGGAGATAATGGTGAAGCAGCAACTAATGCCCAAGGACCAGATGAGTCCTTAGAATCTGGTGTGGAAGCATCGACTCCCAGCCATGAAGCAACAGTCGGAAGGACTGTTACAGTCGAGGGGGAAGATACTTTCATTCCAAGGAAGTGGAAGCATCAAAGCTCACACCCCCTCTCAAATCTGACTAGTGACTTGAAATCTGGAGTAAAGACAAGATCATCCCTCAACAATTTCTACTCTTGCAACGCTTTCGTTTCTCAAATCGAACCGCCCAATGTCACAGTCGCTCTGACTGATGCCGACTGGTTGATAGCAATGCAAGAAGAGCTTGTTCAATTCAAGAGGAATGAGGTATGGCATCTTGTCCCTAGGCCCTCTAATCGTACCGTCATTGGTACTAGATGGGTCTTTCGCAATAAGCTAGACGATTCCGGTGAAATCGTAAGGAACAAGGCTAGACTAGTGGTGCAAGGTTATAATCAACAAGAAGGTATCGACTATGACGAAACCTATGCACCGGTAGCTAGACTTGAGGCCATAAGGCTCCTAATAGCTTTTGCAGCTCACAAAGGCATCAAACTTTTTCAAATGGATGTTAAAACCGCTTTCCTAAATGGTTATTTAGAGGAAGATGTCTTTGTGGAGCAACCTCCGGATTTTATAGATAATGATTATCCCGAACATGTTTTTAAACTTGACAAAGCACTTTATGGTTTAAAACAAGCCCCGAGAGCTTGGTACGATCGCTTGTCAACGTTTTTGCTTGAAAATGGTTTTCGTAGAGGTTCGGTGGATAAGACATTATTTATAAAGTCACAGTCGGATGGACTGTTGGTTGTCCAGGTATATGTCGATGACATTATATTTGGAGCAACTAGTGAACTCCTTACTCTTTATTTTTCTAATCTAATGAAATCGGAGTTTGAGATGAGCATGATGGGTGAACTCGGATTCTTTCTCGGTCTTCAAATCAAGCAATCAAAAGAAGGAATTATGATTCACCAACAAAAGTACATCAAGGAGATGCTAACTGAATTCGGGATGACCAATGCTAAGCCATACACTACACCGATGGTATCATCGTCCAAATTGGACAAGGATGAAAGTGGTAAGAATGTTAGTGAATCGGTGTATAGAGGTATGATAGGCTCACTTCTCTACTTAACCGCAAGTCGTCCCGATATATTATTTAGTGTTTGTTTGTGTGCCCGTTTCCAAGCAAATCCCAAAGAATCCCATTTTAAAGCCGTAAAACGCATTCTTCGGTATTTGGTTGGAACACAAGAGCTTTATCTATGGTACCCCTTAAGTTGTCCTTTTGACCTTGTAGGTTTCTCGGACGCAGACTATGCGGGGTGTACGGTCGATCGAAAGAGTACTTCGGGTGTAGCTACCTTCTTAGGTCCGTGTCTCATTTCATGGGGTTCAAAGAAGCAAAACACCGTTGCTCTCTCCACGGCCGAGAGTGAATATGTGGCCGCCGCTCATTGTTGTTCTCAAATCTTGTGGGTACGTCAACAACTTGTCGATTTTGGTATGTATTATGACTCTGTTCCTATAATGTGTGATAACACGAGTGCCATAAACATATCTAAAAATCCAATTCAACATTCTCGAACTAAACACATAGATATCCGTCACCACTTTATTAGAGATCACGTAGAAAAGGGTCACATTAAGCTAAATTTTTGCAATACCGAAGATCAAATTGCCGATATATTTACTAAGCCACTAGCAAGAGACCAATTTGAGAAGTTTCGACTCGAAATTGGTTTGATTAATTTTTCTTATTGATTACGTGTGCTTATCGTATTATCTCGCATGATTGGCTAGATGAACTTATAACTCTTATTCTAGTAATTATGCATGTGATTAAGTCCTTAATTATTACTTAATAATTTAGCTTGATTAAGTCCTATTTAACTTGTGCTCTAGTTTAATCTTATAGGTTAATCGTCATTAGTGCGATAATTATCAAATGTGCTAATTCAAGAATGATGTTATCAAGACAAGCCAAAGCTACCCAAGATAAAGATCAAGAACTTCATTTGAAGAGAATAGAAATGAGTCTAAGTCCATAAGTCGCTTGTAAAGGCAAAGTGTGTATATTCGGTACAGCAGTAAGTAACAGTCAGGCTGACTGTTACATCGTTCGACAGCTCTTAAAAGGATCAAAAAGATTTTATTTTCAAAAGTTTAATCCTTAGAAAAATCTTTTACAAAAAATAAAATTGGCTTTGAAAAAATCTGATTTCTGAAAAAAAGAGATGGGTTGGTTTCTTGTGCAACAATAAACCTCTTTCCCCAAGTTTTTCCATAAAAGCATTCATTACTTTGGAAGGATGAATTGACTACTCAACTTTGCTAGTTGTGCACTTCAATCTAATGGTTCTTCCTTTTATCCATTGGAAAAACAATTATCTCTATAAACCTTTGGATTTGAAATGATGCATCTTTCTTTTATCCAATTTTCACATCTACTATAAAAGAAACTCATTTGCTTCATTCATTTCTTAAGACTTTCAAACACATCAATTCTAAATCTGATATTGCATTTTGTTCTTTAAAAGGTTTAAATCATAAAACATTTTGCAAAGTATTTTCGAAAAGTCTTCAGTAATTTCAAAGTCACAGTCGAACACACTGTTATACAGAATCATATACACTCTTGTCTAACTTGGTTAGAATTATAATCTTTGTAACTTTTCTAAGTTATTAAGAGTCGTAGTCGGAGTAGGCTATTGGTCGTGACCGGAGTAGGTCATTGGTGAGTTAGAGACTGAGTAATCTCGTAAACTCAAAATCGCAACCGGAGTAGGTTGTTGGTCGTAACCGGAGTAGGTTATGGGTCGCTTTATTATTGTAAGGGTCTTTTGAATTCGGAGTAGATTTCTAAAGAAAAGCAATAAGAAAAGCATTGGACGTAGGCCCTTAAAGTGTTGGCCGAACCAATTCAAAAATATCGTGTTTTTATCGCGTTCTTTATTTTCCGCTGCATCTCTTTGATAAAACATGTTATTTAGCTTTTTCTTTCATTTGCTCAAGCTTCAAACTTAGTTTAGTTGTGCTAACTCTTTTCACGCAACAGTCGCCTACTGTGACATTCGTCTGTAGCTTCTCATTCTGCTAAGCGAATCGAATACAGTCTGACAACGGTCGATATATTGTGGCTTTGTTCTGTAGCCGTACTCCTTGCTAAGACAGAGCGTAACAGTCTGACTGTCCGTTGTATGTTAAGTCTAGTACTTCTTCACCTAATTGTTTTCTACTTCCACTCAACTTACTTAAATCAATAAAGATTAAGTTGAATTTTTAAAAGGTACCTAATTCACCCCCTCCCCCTCTTAGGTACTTAGGGATCCATAAACTCTTCACATGACCAATAAGATCCTCCGAAAAGTCGTACTTGTGATCATTTGTTTGATACGGGTCACCACACTCGAATAATTCATCATAAGACGTCGTCCAAGTATCAACGTAATTATATCCATTGTTGTACACGTTATGATCGCCATTGTTATTGTTGTTGTCGCTTGTATCGACATTATTGGAGGGACGGCTCGTATTGTTCTCGACCTTATCTCCGCCATTACTAATGTCGTCCTTGGACGAAGTCGGCGACCCAACAATGCTTTCATTGCTTTCGACTTCTTGTTTCTCTTGTGGTTTCTCTTTAGGCGTTTCTTCATTTTTCTTGTATATTCTACATAATATAAAGTCATCCAACTACAAAACCAAACCAAACCCAAAACATTAATAATTATCATGAACAAATGCGTCAGTAGTTCAGTCAGGTAAAATTGAAGTCCATACCCTCATACTAGTGTCCTCGAGATCGTCGAGGGAAGAATGATTTCTTTTTCGGACAAGAGAAGGTCCGGCTATTCGAAATTCATGCATAATCCAAAGGGTTTTCTCGCCTTTTGGAGGCCGGCCCTTGTAAAACACAAGGGCCTTACGAAAGCCAACAACAGCTTCATCTCGATTGATGACTTTATCAGCTCCCGTCGCCTTCCAATACCCATCACCGGCTTTCCGGTCTGGTCTCTTTCCGTTCCGATACTTTTTTGATCTTGGTGTGAAGAAGTACCACCCTTTGTTGCCTTGGCAACTATACATCGCTATACATTGCACCATCACAATGAACCAATAATATTATTAAAAGACCGTCTCTTATAAAATTTGTTTCCTTGAATTCGCAACTATACATCATTCTACATTGCACCATTACAAATAAATAAACATTATTAAAAAACCATTTCTTATAAAGAATTTTTTCCCTTGGCAACTATACAATGCAGCATTACAAGAATAAATATTAGGTAAATGAAAATGATAAATACAGCCCTAAAAGAAAAAAAATGAAATAATTTTTTAATACATGTATATTAATACGTATTAATTACATCGACCTTCCGTTTTATTATATGCTTTGTAGAAAGAGAGTCAAGAGAGCGATTATAATACAGTACTAACAATAAGATTAGAAGCATGACAATAACTTTACAACTAAACTAGTTAACATCTTAACTTCAGCATCGACTTTAACCCAAAAAAATCGACTTTAACTCAAAAAAATTCGAAAATCGACAATTAATTAAGTATAATTAAGATAATTAAGTACTACATACCAGCAAGTTGTTCAGGATTGTAATTGTAGATATTAACATGATGCATCAAATTCAATGGCAAATTTGCTGCATTGATCTTGGGTAGTAAATAATCCACAATGAGTTCATCATCCGACGGGTCGAACTTATAACCCGGTGGAAACGAATTCAAATACATCTCTATTACACCAATTTCCATTCCTTCTTCCTTTTGCTCCTCCATCATTAATGAGCTAGACTTACCGTAAGACCGTCTCACAAAAATTATGGAGATTCTTTTTGTTTGGTGTAATTTTATGAATTTATACAAAATTTATCAGTTATAAAAAAAAAACGGATTATTAAGATTTAAGAATCTAATTAAGATCAAATTTATCATTTTTTTTAATGAGATTCCTATCTCTAAGGGGTGTTGTAAAAATAATATTATTATTTTACGTAAAAGTTTGTATTTTTTTAAATTTTTTATTTGGTTTAAGAGTATAATGTTGTTAGGAAAAAAATCGATCAATGATATTGAGATATTGGTGATCCAAATTCAGATTGAGATAAAATTTCCAACAAAATTAGATAATTAAATGTATTTTAAGATTAGTTTGTTATAGGGTTTGATGTTAAATTAATTTGTTAAGATAATACGGAGTATTAATTAATACGAGTAGAATATTAGAATGAAAAATATCAGAATAATGTGTATTTTATAAATAGGTACTCGTACTTCGTATTAAACAATATATATACGGAGTATAGAAAAATACTCGTTTTAAAAAATATTTGTAGAAAATACCCACCTAAAAAGCAAATTTTAATTATCATCATGACGACACTCATTTGAAGATTTTAATTTAAGTAAATAAACGACTAAGACGAAGAAATGCTATATTATGAAGCTATAAGTTGGTCCGTGACCATCTTGACCACTTTTTGTGCATCGACTGTGACTGCAACCTTCACATTTGGTTTATCATTCCACTCTGTTATTTCTACAAACCTATACAAACAACACAATAAACGGTTTCAGGCGTGAGACCGTTCACTTTGAAAAGACAACTTAGTTTATCATTGATAAAGAAATGAACTTTTTATGCAAAGAGACGGTTGTAAATCTGGAAAATTTTTATGTAAATCAATTTGCCCAATTTCATGTGACAGTGTTGTGTACTACAAGTGGCGAATCCAAAAAAATGTTGTCTGGTTGGTTCTCGTTGAAATTTAAAAGCTATTTATACATATAAATTATAAATTCGACATAATAGAAAGAAAATAAAAAATAATCCGTAGTTCGTTTTCCAGTGTCCCGAAACCTTGAAACCGTGTGAAAATGTAGCGGAATTATGTAGCAAGAAAACCTACCTTTTCTGATTGTTTGTATATCAACAAAATTAGATAATTAAATATATCTCAGGATTAGTTTGTTAGGGTTTGATGCTTAATTAATTAGTTAAGATACTACGGAGTATTAATTTAGTACGAGTAGAATGTTAGAATGAAAAATATAAGAACAATGTGTATCGATAAATAGTTACTCCATATTATTAAACAATATATACTGAGTATACGAATATCCGTTTAAAAAATTAAACCCTAACGTAACACAAAATAAAATAAAGTAAAATTATTTTATCGTCAATTTTTAGAGTGAGTTGGGTGAGTTGAGCAGAAGGAATTACATCATTATTAATTTATACTCCCTCCGTTTTTTATGTTCTTCCCGTTTTTTAAGATTTGTGAGGAATATTTAATTGAAACGAGAAGAAACATAAAAAACGGAGGGAGTATGATTTAAAATAAATACGGTGTAAATAATCTTGGAATAAAAACATACACGAATGCACAAATTTTGTAGGGACTATTTTTAGTGTCGGCGCTTTACTTCTTATCGTCGGCGTTAATTACATAAAATGACGACTTTATTTGATACAATAAAAAATAAACTGAATCAGAATGGATAGAATATGTAGCTGTTCAATTAAAATAATGATAGGCTATTTGATTAACAGAATTGTGATAAATAATCTCCTAAATTCTATTACACACAAATGAATGTCATGAGTTCATTCATAATTTCCTTGATAGTCCTAAAGTTCTTATATAGGCTATATGTCTTGGAAAATGAGAAATAAAACACAAATATGTCATGAGTTCATTCATAATTTTCTTGATAGTCCACCAATGACTTGTCTAATGTTCTTACATAGGCGTTATGTCTTGGAAAATAAGAAATAAAGGACAAAATGGCAAGACTACCTCATTAGTATTTTTGGTGGCCATCAAATAGGTAAAAAAAAAATGGAACAAATGTGACAAATTGTTATAAAAAAAAATTGAGTTGGGACAAATTGGGAAAAAAAAGTGGCATGTAAATGACAAATTGGTCTAAAAAAATATTTCGATATAATTTTTAAGAATTTTGATGATGTTCGACTCGATTTTTCCCGTCCGCATAGGATTAGTCTAAAAAAATCGGGATTATTTTGATTGATTCTTGGAATATGTTTTTAAAAATATTGTTGGCCTACTTAATCATTTTGTTATAACGGATCAAATACTCCGAAAACTATTTTGTCTACTTAACCATTTTTGGGATTTCTCGAAAAATTTATTTATGGTAAGACCGTTTCACACCAGAAAACTATGAAGATTCTTTGTTTGGTTATTATATAGTACTCCGTAATAATTTGGAGATTATAAATTAAAAACGGATTAAGAATCTAATTAAGATCCAATTTTATCTTTCTTTTTTTTACAAAATTCTTGTAATGAGTGTATATTGTATTATTTGAGATGATTTTTCCAACAAAATTATATAATTAAATACTCCCTCTGTTTCATTGATATCTTTCACGTTTCTTTTTTTAGATTTTAAGATTTGATTATTAGTATTTTGATTTGTTAATTAATTAGTCAAGATATTAATTACTTCCTCTGGACACTATTACACCAATAGTGTACCGAGGGAGTAACACGGAGTAGAATATTAATTAGAATGAAACTTATTCTTTATTTTAAAGTAAAATAAATAGAATAGAATTATTTTATCTTCGTAGTATAATTTATATATACGAGTATGAATCACGAAGACTGAATTGAACCTAGAATGAAATACGGATTACATCATTATTAATCTACTCCGTATGTGATTTAAAATAAATACGGTCTAAAATAATCGTAAAATAAAAACAAAACACGGATAAATAATATTGTACGAAGTACCAAGCAAATTTTGTAATACAATAAGTTTAAATTGCATTTTCTTGTTAAATGAGATTAATACTCTTTTTTGTCTCGATAATTTATTTTTTTTCTTTTTGAGAATTTCATTTGAATATTTTAATTAAGGTAAACAAATGAGTAAGACACAGAGGAGTATTATATATCATGAAGTTATAAGTCGGTCCATGACCATTTTGACCACTTTTTGTGCATCCACTGTGACTGCAACCTTCACACTCGGTTTATCATTCCACTCTGTTACTTCTCCGAACCTATACAAAACAACACGATAGTCACTTTCACGCGTGAGACAATTCACTTCTATGAAAAGACAACATAATTGATTATCGATAAAGAAATGAACTTACTTTTTCTGATTGTTGTACAGTAG
Source organism: Agrostemma githago (assembly GCA_958450325.1). Classification (NCBI taxonomy): domain Eukaryota; kingdom Viridiplantae; phylum Streptophyta; class Magnoliopsida; order Caryophyllales; family Caryophyllaceae; genus Agrostemma; species Agrostemma githago. The sequence goes on along the minus strand of OY288241.1, from coordinate 79,050,922 downwards.
AGTGAGGCCTCTGGTGATGCCAGTTCTTTGAACTCGGACGACACCTTCGGTCCAAGTAACCACGGTAGGATCTATAGCAGCAATTATCGTTGCAGGATCATGAAGGTATACGCCTGCAGCATTCGTCTTCCATCTTTAAATTCAGAATGTCGGACCAAAACATTACTGCAACAGATGATATTTAAACTGTATTGTAATTCGTACTGAGTACTGACCTCTGGTATTGTATGCATCATAGTGGTAGCCGTAATATACACCAAAGATCTTGCACAGGTACTGCGCGAATTTCCCGTCTGATGCTGCTAGTTTTTCCCTGTCTCCGTCTGCAACAGTCAGTTCAGTGATGGGGTTAATCTTTGATGTGACTAAAAATATTATATGATCAAAACTGAGGAAAAGTACCAGTAAAAATAACTTGGTGGGTCACGTTGATTCCGACAGCTAGAACATCAGCTCCACTAGTGAAGACGATATCAGCAGCGTCTGGATCACCGAATATCTACACAAAAAGGCGAGCAATTTTTCAAGATGTCCTCGGAAATTTGATATGTGGAATGAAGCGATGATACAGTTCTAAAAAATTGCATTACAGAGATGGATTACATACATTGGCTTCAGCTGCAGGATTCACATTGCCATTTACTGCAAATGCTCCACCAAGAATAACGATTTTCCCAATGTTTTTCGTGAAATCCGGATCAAGCTGGATTGCCTGCGCAAAGATACACGAACAAAGGTCATGAAAAGCCAGAAATATGCATTCGGAATAGATGACAGTAACACGTACCAAAGCGACATTTGTTAGGGGCCCTAAAGCGACCAAAGTAACTTCACCAGGATATTTTCTAGCTTGCTCAACGATGAACTCGACTGCTGATTGATCAATTGGCTTCCCATTTGGTGGAGGAAAGTTTTGGTTACCGAGTCCATCTGACCCATGGACAAAATCCGCTATCCTCAGCTTCGTACCTTGCTTCATAACATACAGTTATACATGTAATGCAATCAGTCACCAATTTGACAGTAATCTAACCGATTTTGATGCTAACATGGTTCCAACTTCCAACCCAGATCATGAATACGACCTCTCATGAGTCGATAAGTTAGGAATGAGGACAAATGAAAGGTAAGTGACATAGTGACATACAGTGATTGTGACATGGGATCCTTCAGCAACTGGGATATCAGTCCTTCCTGCAACTTCCAACTACACAGCATTTGGGACAGACAGTAGTTTAACCTCGTAAACACTCTCAGTCATTGGAATCATAGCGTATTACTAACCGAAATTCTTGCAGATAACTGCATATTATAAACTGAAAAAAAAAAGTACCAAATGCAAGGCATTTCTTGTTGCAAGAGTGGTGTAAACATTGCCATAAATTGTGGTTAGACCAATCACATCCACCTCTGGTGACTTCAATGCAACAAAAATTGCCATTGCATCATCTGTATTCCATTCATTCATTCATTTCAATCCATTGTTCAAACCACGCAAACTTTACAGAGAAAAGACGGTCTCTCAATAGCGTTATTTAATCAGATAATGATGATTCAATCTCGAGTCCATCTATAACCATGAATTTAATAAAAACTGAGGTGAATATAGAAATGATCAACCTTTGATTCGATACCATATTACCATTAAAACACTAGTAAAATTATTATATGTGAAAATATCACTAATTTCGACATAAAAGCCCCCATTTTTCTCATATTTTCGAGATTCCTTATTGAAATATTTTAAATTCGACATTATTTAAGACCCCCACATCCCAATTTTTCATTCTAACTACGCTACAATACGATTAATTAGGCATAACTAAGACAATCAGATCAAAACCCGTGATTACTAAACAGTGAACACCCCACGTCCAATTTTTCCTGACTAGGCTAGTATGTGATATATTGGGGCGTAACTAAGACAATCAGATCAAAACCCGTGATGAATAAACACGTAATTAGTAATTATATGGGGGAATTAAACAAGATTAAGATTGAATATATGAGTAATTAAGTAAACGTACCAATGCCAGGATCAGTATCAATAATGAATTTTTTCTTCATGGATTGGACTTCTGTCATCTCTGATTTATCAATCAAACGGTCAGATTTAATTTAATGATATGATGTATGGTTTTTTTTGGCAGTAAAATATGATTTTGAGTTTATGAACTAGTGGTTCAATTTGATTGATCAAACATGTGACACTCTTATTTGTCCTTATTATATTATTATACTCTTTTCATTAATTTAAGTAATTTTGTAAAATACTCCATGTAGTTGCATGGTCACCATGTGATGTTGAACTCTTGATGTTGAAGTGAAATAACCTCTTTTGTTCTTATTATATTGATTATGATATGATTACTCCACCCAAGATCAAATAATGTCATCTTTCACCATCATGGCCTTATGGTTATGGGTGTGTCATGACTCGTGCTCCATCACCATGGTGTTTATGTTCTAGCTCAACGAGCAAATGTCAACTAACTTAACTAGTAAATTTTTACGGTATATGTTACATCATACTGTAGTAAATTATTTGGGTTTATATTTCGACTTAATATACGGATGCCAACTAATTTTCATCACTCTGTTAACCTTTAACAACATATTTAGGCAGTTAAGCCCGATTTGTTTGGTAAATAATTAATTGATACAAATTTGACTAGCATAATCAATTGTATTAGGGCTCGTTTGGTTCACTATGGGAAAATTGAGTTATCGGGAACTTAAATTCACGGAAATTTGTATTTCATGGGAATTACAAAAATATTGTTTGGTTGTCATGTGGGAAATAACTCTATGCGGGAAGTTCTACCCACCAAGGGGATAACTTCCCCCATTATGTGGAGGAAGTGACAATTCCCGGGAAGCGGGAATTCCCGGGAAGTGGGCAACCAAACAATCTCTCAACGGGAGGTGGACAACCAAACCACCTCTCAATTTATCAATTCATGGGAAGTTCTACTTTCCCTGATTTAAGAGGGCAACCAAACGACCCCAAACAGATTTTTTTAGTGTCAACACATTTGTGACTTTGTGAGTTGTTAGCTTCGGATTGGGCTTTGATTTCTAAGGTTTTTGATTGAAAATTTGAATTTAATTATAGTAAAGCGATGTTATAAGTTAATGGGTATCCGATTAGCATCTTTATGAAAGTAATTACTCAGATTTGATTCCATAAGAGTTTTATAATCAAAATTCATTACAGTAAAATTAATGATTTGTTTCAGGAATATAATTTGAATCACAGTAAATCGATAAAAACGGTCACATAAAACATTAAGTTAATTTATTCTACCGTCTCCTTCCAAACTTCGTCGGGATCCAACGTCGGTGTGTTGAGTAAAGCAAGGCGACATTCGAGGGACAAAACTAGAACAGAACAAACTCCAACAGACAAAATACAATTACAAACACCCAATCTCCCAAAAATTCAAACTCAAATCATATCATATCAGAATTTATTCCTTTGTTCCCCTTAAAACTCTCAACTTCTAACTACCCATTTCCAGTTTTACCCTAAATTAATCACATTTCATGCAATTAGGGAAAAAAAACCCCAAAAAAAAAGCTGATTTCATAAGTGATGTTGAACAATAAAAACTCTGCATCAAAAAAACAGGGGAAAAAACAGGGGAATTCAAGTCCAAGGACTCCATTGAAGTTGAAGGATCTCAATGTTGAATCTTCTACAGGTTGTTTCAGGTTTTTTACCACTTCAAAAAAAGGTCTTAGCAGTAAAAGTAAGGGTAATGTTGTGAAAAATGACAGTCATTTTGAAAACCCTGATAGTTTTACTGCTGTTAAAGTGAGTAAAAGTGAAAAAGGAGATTCAAAATGTGATCTTTCTGATTATAAATTATGTGATGATCCTGGAAATTTGGGTAATTTGGGGAAACCCAATTCAAAATTTGATCTTTCTGATGGAATTAGTGAGATTTCATATGTAAATGTGATAAACCCTAATTCAAAATGTGATCTTTCTGATGGAATTAATGGAATTTCATATGTAAATGTGAGAAAACCCGATTCGGAATGTGGTCTTTCTGATGGAATTAATGGAATTTCATCTGTAAATGTGGGAAAACCCGATCCAAAATGTGATCTTTTTGATGGAATTAGTGGGATTTCAGCTGTAAATGTGAGAAAACCCGATTCGGAATGTGATCTTTCTGATGGAATTAATGGAATTTCATCTGTAAATGTGAGAAAACCCGATTCAAAATGTGATCTTTTTGATGGAATTAGTGGGATTTCAGCTGTAAATGTGAGAAACCCTAATTCAAAATGTGATCTTTCTGATGGAATTAATGGAATTTCAGCTGTAAATGTGAGAAAACCCGATTCGGAATGTGATCTTTCTGATGGAATTAGTGGAATTTCATCAGTAAATGTGAGAAACCCTAGTTCAGGATATGATCTTTCTAGTGAAATGAACAAGTTTTCAATTGGGTTTGGGATTAATTCCAGAAATCCCGGGTCGAGATATGATGTTTCTGATGGAATTAGTGAAATTTCATCTGTGAATGTGAGAAACCCTAGTTCAAGATATGATCTTTCTGATAAAATTGATAAGTTTTCAGCTGAATTTGGAAAATTGGGATGTGAATGTTCGGCTTCAGCTTCGGCTTCGGCTTCGGCTTCAGTTTCAGTTTTGCCTCCTTCTTATGAGAAAAGGATTGAAACCCGAGATGATGATAATGCAAATGAGTTGAGGTCGAATCAATGTGAGAAAATGTCGCCATTTGAATTGGTTCGGATTCCATCCTCGCCTTCATCTAGTCTCGAGTTTTCTTCAGATGCTACTACTGCCACTCCTAATAGTCGAAGAATCCTGCGTTCTTTTCCGTATACAGACGTGAGTTCTGAAATTCGAGGTGTACTTGATCCTAAACATGATCATTTTGTGCGTAGTCCATCCCCATCTTCCCCTTTCAATCCAACTTTCTATGATTCATTAGGAATCAAGAATGTCGTGAAAAATCCGAACTTTGACTCCTGAATGAAGTTCTGAGTTCTTAGAAGAGTTAGCTTATCTCCTGAATGTCAAATATCAGAGGTTGATTCTCCGAGAGCAAGTTTTGAGTTCAATCCCCTTATTAAACGTGACAATGCAATCGACCTGGACCTTATCCGAGGAGCCATTGATATGGGGAGTCCCGAGTCTGAGGCGAGGATATCGTGGAGGGAAGGATTAGCAAGCCGAATGCTTGAAATGGACGAGTTAGATCGCTGTCAATATCTTTCCGATGAAGAAGACAATGCCAAGGGTTTAGGACCGTGTCTTGAGGCCGTAGGTGATAGTGGAAGGTGTGAAGTTGTTTTAGAGAAGTGTAGTTGGAATGTATGTTATAGAAACGATTTGTTTCGATTGTGATAATTCATTCTTTTGCTCTCGTTTCGTTGGTTATTCGATTTATTTTCCACTTCATGCTCAATAATTTCAAGCTTCGTATATATATTTTTGTAAATGTTTTTATGACAAAAAGTATTGTACCGTTTCTGTTATGAAATACAGAGTAGTAGTAGGTACAAGTCGGACTCTTCTACAAGTGTGGACATAGTTTTGCACATGCCTACCACGCATGCCCGGGCGAGTTTTGACCCTGTCAATATTCAAACCTAGCTTCGTCTTTGATGTGGCTACAAGGGTCCATGTATTTTTTTTTTGGAAAAGTATAAATGAAGCGGATAGCGAATCAGTATAGTGACCCTGATCAATGATGCATCAAAAAACAAAAGAAGACTTGAGCAAGTCATCCTGATTTCCCTCAACACAAAAGAACAACCAACCATCCAGTGTTTCCCAAAATTCCACATTAATGGCCAAGATGTCCTTTTGAGCTTGCCGTGCAAACAGGTCTACTTTGTTTTTACAACGTAAATCATGAAATAGCAGTCTATATAATTGTAGAGACAGATAGCCAAAGAGTATCTCACTCGTACACATAAAAACGATAAGAGTATAAATAATGGAACATACCCTTTTTTCTTGTTTACTTTCTACACTTAATTACAAACCGTTTTTTCTTGTTTTCTTTACATTTGTAATGCTGAATATTACAGCTGCTGGAGCCCTGCATGGTTTCGACTATCTAGGGAATGAAACGGACCACATAGCATTGTTGGCCATCAAGAGCCAACTTGTAGATCCTCATCCGGATGGGGTTTTGAGCTCATGGAATAGTTCCTTTCACCATTGTAATTGGGAGGGAATTACTTGTGGCCGCAAACATAAGAGAGTTACTGTATTAGATCTCCACTACCGAGGTTTGTCAGGTACCATATCTCCTTCCATTGCAAACCTCAGCTTCCTTAATACTCTTAATCTTACAAATAATAGTCTGTACGGCCAAATCCCCAAAAGCTTGGGTTCTTTATTCAGGTTACAACGCCTAGGATTCGGCAACAACACGCTTGTTGGTGAAATTCCAGCCAACCTGTCTAGTTGCATCAACCTCAAATTTCTGGACATAAGTGGCAACAGGCTACAGGGAAAACTCCCAACAGAATTCAGAGCACTGAGAAAGCTAAAAACTCTTGGCATGCGGCATAACAGTCTAACGGGACCTCTTTTTGATATCATACAAAATATTACCTCCTTGCAAATAATAGGTGCAATTGACAACTCATTTTCAGGGTCTATCCCAAACAGCATCAGTCGGATGCAAAACCTAAGAAACCTTCAACTTGGAGTCAACAAATTCACTTTTCAATTTGTCGTCCCTTCAAGTTCTTGATTTTGTAGACAACCAATTTTATGGAGAGCTTCCCGCACGGTTCAGTAGTCCTGGTCTCAAGTGGTGGGGCTTTAGTCTGAATAACTTTACAGGACCCATTCCGGCCATCACGAATTTCACAAGCCTACAACATATCGATTTGGGGGCTAACAGCTTTACCGGGAGGGTTCCTGAAGATTATCGGCAGTTTCAAAATCTATCTGTGTTATCTTTGGATGACAACTATTTTGAGGGTAATATTAACTTTATAAGTACACTAATTAACTGCACCTACTTAACTATACTAGACCTGTCGGTTAATAATTTTTCTGGAATATTACCGCAATCTATCGCCAATCTTTCCACCAGTTTGACAGGTCTTGCGATCGGAGGTAATCCGATTAGCGGAGTTTTTCCTTCCGGTATTACCAATCTCATTAACCTTCAGGGATTGTCGATAGGTAACACCAAATTGACAGCATTTATTCCTCATGATCTAGGGAAACTCCAAAAATTAGAATATCTTGATTTAAGTTATAATAGACTAACAGGCAAAATTCCCAATTCTTTGGGAGATCTTTCACTTTTGACTTACCTATACTTGAATGATAACAAACTAAAACAGAATGTACCTCCAAGCATCAGGAACTGCCGGAGTATGTTTGAGATGCATTTATCAAACAATGAACTTAATGGAACCTTGGACAAGGAACTATTCACTGGATCTGCTACATTTGTTACACTAGATTTGTCACTTAATCATTTGGAAGGCTCCCTACCACTTGAGATAGGTAAGCAAACAAGCCTAATTGGATTGTACATGTCCAAGAACAAGTTTTCAGGTGTACTTCCAGATGGTCTTAGTGAGTGTATTGAACTTCAATACTTGAATATGTATGGGAATTTCTTCCATGGAGACATTCCTTCGTCTTATGCATCCCTTGGTAGCCTCGAAGAAATTGATTTTTCCCAAAACGACTTATCTGGACCAGTTCCAGCCTTTTTCTCTAGAATCCCCTCGATAGTTTACCTAAACTTATCCAACAACGACTTCCAAGGAAGAGTCCCAACCAACTCAGTTTTTGCAAATGCAAGTGGAGTATTTCTCCTCGGTAATCCGAGGCTTTGCGGAGGAATACCAGAACTGCATTTACCAAAATGCATTGAGACAGAGAGCACGGGAACAAAGAAAAAACCTATGTCTCGTACCCTTAAGGTGATAATTCCAGTTATCAGTGGACTTGTTGGAGGACTAACAATGGTAATAGGGGTATACCTGGCATGCATCAGGAAGAAAAAGAGAACTGTATCATCAGATTTAGTAATGGGGAAAGCATTCATGAAAGTATCTTATGACATGCTGCTCAAAGCGACAGGTGGTTTTTCTTCAGAGAATCTGCTAGGTTCTGGTGCTTTTGGATCGGTGTTCAAGGGAATTTTGGATGGCAAATCAATTGCCGTGAAAGTTCTCAACCTCCAACATCATGCTGCATCTAAGAGCTTCATGGCGGAATGCAAGGCATTGAAGAATGTCCGTCATCGAAACTTGGTTAGCATCATTACTGCTTGCTCAAGTATCGATTTTCAAAGGAATGATTTCAGAGCTTTAGTATATGAATTCATGTCCAATGGAAGCCTTGATAAATGGCTGCATGGAGTTCATGAGAACATGAACCTTTCTCAAAGGGTGGATGTAGCAATTGATGTGGCTCAGGCACTCAACTATCTCCATCATGAGGGTGAAACTCCTATCGTGCACTGTGACCTGAAACCGAGCAACATATTGCTGGATGATGACATGGCCGCTCACGTTGGTGATTTTGGATTAGCAAGATTTCTTACTCAACCACGACATCCAAATCAAAGTAGCACAATCGGAATCAATGGTACAGTTGGCTATGCTGCTCCAGGTAATAATATTCTGATTCTTTTTATTTTAACAAGCCTTGTATATAACTGTTTTTGTTAGGGTTTTATTCTCTGTTAACTAATTAAGCCTTGTTATTGGAATCGGATGTTAAGAGTACGGCCTAGGAAGCGAAGCATCTACAGCGGGAGATGTTTACAGCTACGGTATATTGCTTCTTGAGCTCATGACAGGGAAGAGTCCAACAGACGACATGTTCAAGGAAGACTACAACCTTCATATGTATGCAGAAGCAGCATTACCTGACCAAGTGTTACAAATTATAGACCCGACACTTGAAGAAGATGATGTCACAGAAGAAGTGGAAGATGATAGAGCCATCCAAGATGCACTACAAAGAAGAGTGGAATGCATCATTTCGGTGATAACTGTCGGAGTGATGTGCTCCAACCATTTGCCAGAAGATCGAATGGAAATAAGTGATGCCATAAGTAGGCTCCAAGCAGCGAAAGACAGCCTGCTGAACGCCCAAAATAGGCGTACTCATCCTGCAAGAGGTATATAAATCATAAATGTATCATGACTCGTCCCATGAACACAACTTAATTAGCTTCTTGTGGCGGAAATGATTGCAGGGGCATGAGCGCGATGGATAAAAAAGATCGAACACTTGTGAAACAAATAGACAACTCCATGTACGAGTAGTTTCTAAGGACAGAAAAATTATGCCACAACTGAAAATAAAAGCTAGTAATGTATTTCGGAGTATATTCCGTAAATTTGTTGCAACCTTAGTATGTTTGTCTGAAATCAAGAAACAGCGCGATGCTAGAATTTTACGTATTAATTGGGGATTTTTCGAATGATTTAATTCCACAAAAACCTAATTTTGCAGATTCAAACATAATTCCTCAGATCAAGTTCAAGATAAAGGAATTAACGAATGCAAATGAATCGAATGATTAAATCCCACAGATTCATTAATTCCTCGAATCAGCAAACATGAATCACAGGAATGAATTGATGGAACAACAGTCATGAAATTAAATTACTCAGTACTTTATCAATTAATTTATTAATTGCAAGTATAGAAATGCATACAAAATCCTTAATACTTGGGATTATTTAACAGAATAATACCAATTTTGGGTGATATTCCATCAATAAAACCAATTTTAATTAATACGGGAATAAAATCTATGAGATATATTATACGAGAATGAAATATGGTTACCTACTACCGCCTACACCCGTCACTATTACCACTAATACATGTAAAGTAACCAATTCACTTTTAACTTCATTAATTCCCAAACTTCAAGCTTCAAACTAATCACTTCATCTTCATCACTTCATCGTCAATTCATCGATTCATCACTTCATCATTCACTTCGTCGAAGGTAATTTTTTACGAAACTTTTGTTTGTTTATCTTTCTCCGACTTTTCTGCGTCCGTGTTTATCATTGATTATCATTAATTTTGTCGAAAATCAATTTTCAGGGGTATTGTCAAGTTCATTCCTCAATCTTGTGGTTCAGCAATGTCAACGGTGAGTTTTCTTTTCATATCCCCAAATCGATTTTTCTGGGTTTAACTTAGGTTTTCGATTTTTCTGGATAAACTTAGGGTTTTCTTATTGGTTTAATTTTGAGGTTTATAAGTGTCCAATTAGTGTTCTTTTTTAATTGGTTTGATTGAAAACGTAGGTTGATCAAACCATAAGTTAAAACGTAGGTTTAGGAGAGAGAATTTGATTTAGGAAAATGAAGAAGATGAAGATGGGTGTTTATTAATAATATGGGACCCACAAAAACCGGCTTCATCAGGTCATTTAATATGCAATTTCATTCTCGTATAATATGTCTCATAGTTGGTTTTATTTCCATATTAATTAAAGTTGGTTTTATTGATGGAATACCACCCAAAGTTGATATTATTCCTGTTAAATAACCCTAATACTTAATCAAAATCCTTTTTCAAAACTTGTCTCAAAGTGTATGGAGGTCGTCGAGGGATTCTTACTCGTATATAAACTACATCACTCACTTTATTTATCGTGAGATCGTCTTATTTCAAAATTAGTCTAACTCGGAGTAATTTTTAGGTGGGGAAATGATGAGGGTAATACGGTCCCACGCCTAGCAAGTTTCTCAATACGACTCAAGTGGAGAACGGTCAGTCATGTTATGTTATGAAGGTCCTATTTAGATGGCGAGCAAAATATTTCACAGAATGTACCTCGAAGTATCAGGAACATCCGAAGTACGATAAATCATATGGATTTATCATACAATCAACTCAATGGAACCTTGGACAAGGAACTATTCACAGGGCCTGCTATATTTGTAGCACTAGATTTGTCATTTAATCATATGGAAGGCTCCATACCAGTGGAGATAGGTAAGCAAACCAGCCTAACTGAATTGTACTTGAACCAGAACAAGTTTTCAGGTGTACTTCCAGATAGTCTGAGTGAGTGTACTGAACTTCAATACTTGTGTATGAATGGGAATTTCTTCCATGGAGACATTCCTTCATCTTATGCATCTCTGGCCAGCCTCAAAGAAATTAATTTTTCTCGAAATGAATTATCAGGCCCATTTCCAGCCTTCTTCTCTAGAATTCCCTCGATATATTCCCTAGACTTATCCCACAACGACTTCCAGGGAAGAGTCCCAACCAACTCAGTATTTGCAAATGCAAGTGGAGTATTCCTTCTAGGTAATAACAGGCTTTGCGGAGGGATACCAGAACTGCATTTACCAAAATGCATTGAGACAGAGAGCACGGGAAGAAAGAAAAAACCAATGTCCCGTACCCTTAAGGTGATAATTCCAGTTATCAGTGGACTTGTTGGAGGACTAGCAATGGTAATTGGGGTATATCTGGCATGCATCAGGAAGAAAAAGAGAACTGTATCATCAGATTTAGTAATGAGGAAAGCATTAATGAAGGTGTCTTATGACATGCTGCTCAAAGCGACAGGTGGTTTTTCTTCAGAGAACCTGCTAGGTTCCGGTGCTTTTGGATCGGTGTTCAAGGGAATTTTGGATGGGAAATCAATTGCTGTGAAAGTTCTCAACCTCCAACATTATGCTGCATCTAAGAGCTTCATGGCGGAATGCAAGGCATTGAAGAATGTCCGTCATCGAAACTTGGTTAGCATCATAACAGCTTGCTCAAGTATCAATTTTCAAAGAAATGATTTCAGAGCTTTAGTATATGAGTTTATGTCCAATGGAAGCCTTGATAAATGGCTGCATGGAGTTCATGAGAACATGAGTCTTTCTCAAAGGGTGGACGTAGCAATTGATGTGGCTCATGCACTCAACTATCTACACCATGAGAATGAGACTCCTATTGTGCACTGCGACTTGAAACCGAGCAACATATTGCTGGATGATGACATGGTCGCTCACGTTGGTGATTTTGGAATAGCAAGAATTCTTACACAACCACGACATCCAAATCAAAGTAGCACAATCGGAATCAATGGCACAGTTGGCTATACTGCTCCAGGTAATAATTATTTGGCTTCTTTTATCATAAAACTCGTTTCATAAAAAAACATAATGTTGTCAACAAAATCACTTTTCAGAAAGACTTCCCTGAACAATACATCATTTCCGAGAGTTCTAAAATATGAGTAATTATTTTGTTATTTCATATTTTTTTTTCATTAACAAAGTTTGATTATTGGATTGATTGTTAAGAGTACGGCCTCGGAAGTGAAGCATCTACAGCGGGAGATGTTTACAGCTACGGTATATTGCTTCTTGAGCTCATGACAGGGAAGAGTCCAACAGACAACATGTTCAAGGAAGACCACAACCTTCATATGTATGCAGAAGCAGCATTACCTGACCAAGTGTTACAAATTGTTGACCCGGCACTTGACGAAGATAATGTCACAGAAGAAACTGAAGATAAGAGAGCAATCCAAGAAGCACTACAAAGAAGAGTGGAATGCATCATTTCAGTGATCAGTGTCGGAGTGTTATGCTCCAACCATTTGCCACAAGATCGAATGAAAATAAGTGATGCCGTACGTAGGCTCCAGGCAGCTAAAGACAGCCTGCTCAACGCCCAAAATAGGCGTATCCATCCTGCAAGAGGTATATAAATCATAAATGTATCATGAATCACCCCATGAACCCTAATAAGTTTTCTACAAAAAACATAACAGAATTTGCTTTTAGTGGCGTAAATGATTGCAATTGTAAACTAGGACACCGTTACAAAAAAGTTGAAGACTTGTGAAAGAAATATACTGTAGTTTGTAAAGACAGAAATTATGCAGTAAGCTTAGTATAATTACATTATGTAAATTTGCAGTAAATAAAAGCTACTGTATCACATCATGGTAAAATTCCAGTAACCTTGGTATAATTACAGAAGTGCCTCAAATGCTCCTGCAAATTTTGGGAGAAACGAAACGGAAACTGAAATGGAAGCGAACGACACTTGTATCGATATGTTCGTCTTAATTCTTAAACAAATTCCACAGTGAAGAAACAACTCAATACTGGAAATGTAGGAATTGGGGTATAGTATCTTTCAATTCAAATGATTAAATTCCACATATATTCATCCAATGTCGTTAAACCTAATTTTGCAGTTCTAAACAAACTTCCCCAAATCAAAATTTGAATGCAAATGATAGCTGTTACAATTATAACAACAATTCATGAATTGAAATTACCGAGTATCAATTATTGGTTTGAATGTGAGCTCGATTCAGTGTCAGTGATCGAATTTCTTCGAATCTCCAGAACTCGAGTCGGTGTCAATGACTGGTTTGAATGTGAACTTGTGACACATTTCGCGCAATTTTTGGATCTTTTTCATTCATATTCCTTCGTCACTGAAAACCGTGTATTATAAGCAACAATTTGAGCCATTCAGGAGGTTGGGCACATAAAATTTTAGTAGCAAAAAAAAATATTTGATGACGTCGTTACGCAATAAAGTAAATGTCGGTCGAGAATTTATTAGTCGCGTCAAAGCTACGTGTACTTGTTGTCTGGACTTGAAATCGATCAAGTTATATCGTGAGGCGACCCATGACACGTGGTATAAATTTCGAGAGAGGATAAAATGTTGCGTTATCCGACCGCCGAAACGACTGAAATTAAAGTGTATTATACATGTTTTTTCTATGGTTCAGGGGTCCGAAATAAACATGACAATTTTTTTTCCCCGAAATGTTATGTTCTTTGAAGTGATGTCTTGGTGTCACAAAAGATACTTATGGTTTGAAATAAACACATTTAAAACACATTCTACTATCTCTCGAATAACGTCGAATTATAACGAAATCTTCGATATATATACTTGAAACTGAACCATTTAATTGTTTTTTAACAAGCACTAGTCATTTTATGTCATGCAAATCCTATTTAGATGACCTGCAAAATATTTCACATTTTCCGAAAAATCACCCGAAACTGACGAATTTGAAGATTATTATCCACGTTTTTCGGACCGATTTGGTCTCGAAATTAAATGTCTCCAAATTCGAACCGTAACTTCTTCATACATTGTAGTAATGTCTCGGTGCAACAGAAGATACTTTTAGGTTTTAAATAAACACATTTAAAAGACATTCGAATTTTTTTCGAGTAACGTTGTTTTAAGGCAAAATTTTCGATATATATACTTGAAACTGAACTATTTAATTGTTTTTTTGACAACCGTCGGTTATTTTATGTTATGCAGATCCTATTTAGATGACCAGCAAAATATTTCACATTTTTCGAAAAATCATCCGAAATGGACGAATTTGAAGCTTATTATTCACGTTTTTCGGGTCAATTTGGTTCAAAAATTTAGAGTCTCCAAATTCGCATAGTAACTTCTCCATATACATTGTAGTAATGTCTCGGTGCAACAGAAGATACTTTTGATTTGAAATAAACACATTTAAAAGACATTCGACTATCTTTCGAGTAATGTTGTATTAGAGCAAAATTTTCGATATATATACTCGAAACTGAATTAAGTAACTATTTTTTTAACAACCGTCGGTCATTTTAGGTTATGCAGGTCCTATTTAGATGGCCAACAAAATATTTCTCATTTTTCGAAAAATCACCCAAACCTGACGAATTTGAAGGTTATTATCCACATTTCTCGGACCGATATGGTCCAGAAATTAAATGTGCCCATATTTGCACAGTAATTACTCTCTATATTCTAGTGATTTCTCGGTGTAACAGAAGGTACTTATGGTTTGAAATAAACACATAACACATTTAAAACACATTCTACTATCTCTCGAGTAATGTCGAATTATAGCGAAATCTTCGATATATATAATCGAAACTGAACCATTTAATTTATTTATTTTTGAAAGTAAACTGAACCATTTAATTAATTTTAAACAAGCAGCAGTCATTTTATGTTATGCAGGTCCTATTTAGATGACCTGCAAAATATTTAACATTTTCCAAAAAATCACCCGAAACTGACGAATTTGAAGGTTATTATCCACGTTTTTCATGCCGATTTGGTCCCGAAATAAAATGTCTCCAAATTCGCACAATAATTACTCTATATATTGTAGTAATGTCTCGGTGTAACAGAAGGTATATATAATTTGAAATAAATACATTTAAAACAAATTCGACTATCTCTCGAGTAACGTCGAATTATAGCGAAATCTTCGATATATATACTCAAAACTGAACCATTTAATTGTTTTTTTTTAACAAGCAGGAGTCATTTTATGTTATGCAGGTCCTATTTAGATGACCTGCAAAATATTTCACATTTTTCGAAAAATCGCCCGAAACTGACGAATTTGAAGCTTATTATCCACGTTTTTCGGACCGATTTGGTCCCGAAATTAAATGTTTCCAAATTTACACAGTAACTTCTCCATACATTGTAGTAATGTCTCGGTGTAACAGAAGGTACTTATGGTTTGAAATAAACACATTTAAAAGACATTCGACAATCTTTCGAGTGACGTCGTAATAGAGCAAAATTTTCGATATATATATATATATACTCGAAAGTAAATCATTTAATTTTTTTTAACAACCGTCGGTCATTTTATATTATGCAGGTCCTGTTTAGATGGTTAGCAAAATATCTCACATTTATCAAAAATATCTCACATTTTTTAAAAATCACCTGAAACGGACGAATTTGAAGGTTATTATCCACGTTTTTCGGGCCGATTTGATCTCGATATTAAATGTCTTCAAACTTCCGCAATAATTTACGTAATTTCACTTTAATATGAACAAAGCTTTCGTTAATTTTGTTTCTTTATGAATGTAAAACCATCGACTATTAAATATGAATCCAGGTGAAGATATGAGGTTCAATGCTAGAATCTACTGACTGGATTTTTTTAATGATAAAACTTTCACAGATACGAGTATTCATTGAAATATGAGAGAAAAATGTTCCACCTTATAAAGTAAGTGGTTACACCCTCTATGGCCAATTGATTTTAGAGTGGAACCCTCTTGTCTTGTGGGTGGACTCTTCCGACTCTCGGGTGTGGTCCAGACCTGCTACGTAATTTCACAGAATCAAGTTGAGGATAACATTGGCAAACATGAATTGCAGGCAGGATCAGGGGCAGACCTAGCCTTAGGCTAGTCGGGCTTTAGCCCGACTTGCTTTTATGTTAAATAAAATTGATGCAACAAGATACAGAGTATTGTCTGTAGCGCAGTTGGTGGATGGTTGAGATGTTTGGTCATGGTGGACTGAATGTCAGGGGTTCGACACCCCTTTCCAGCTGTTTTGTTTTATTTTGTTTCTTACGGGCGGCTAACCTATGTTTCTTATTGTTCCTCTGTTTTATTTTGTTTCTTACGGGCTGCTAACCTATGTTTCTTATTGTTACTCCGTAGTACTCATCATTTTATCGACTCACAATTTGTTTATGAAAGTTTTCCTATTTATGTTCACCTCTCCTATTCTACATTATTTACTATTTATTCATTTATTTAAACTATGGATGTTTACGATGATGATATAGATATATTAAAGCGTATTCAACTATTCAAGTATGAGCATCGTCAAAAACAAGTTGAGAAATAAGATGAATGAAGAATTTTTTGATGATTTGATGGTCCTTTATATTGAAAGAATATTTCTTTGTAAAAGTGACAATGATGATGTGATTGCTCAATTTGAACTAAATGGATCCGGTAAAAGACTGACATGTCCTTTATGAATCTTAAAACTATCGACGACTATTAAATATGAATCCAGGTGAAGATATGAGGTTCAATGCTAGAATCTACTGACTGGATTTTTTTAATGATAAAACTTTCACAGATACGAGTATTCATTGAAATATGAGAAAAAAATGTTCCACCTTATAAAGCAAGGAGTTACTCCCTCTCTGGTCAATTGGTTTTAGAGTGAAACCCTCTTGTCTTGTGGGTGGACTCTTCCGACTCTCCGGTGTGGTCCAAACCTGCTATGTAATTTCACAGAATCAAGTTGACGATAACATTGGCAAACGTGAATTGCAGGCAGGTTATACTAATATTGCAATCATTCTTGTACAACCAAATGAATAGTCATACAATTTTGACATCAAAAACAGAGGTTTGAATGTAGATGATTGATACCTAATAAGCTCGCTGAATTTTCAGTCTTCAATCATCGAGCCTAAACCATCTCAGAGATGATTCCTTTCAGGATACTATTAGCAAACATCGATCGCAGGAATTAGTAAAAAACAGTACTCCTGCAACTGTAGCCATAACTCATAAGTCATAAGTCATAACAATTCAATTCCATGGTTAACCTGTTACTTTGTACAAGGAGAAATTCTCAGCAAAAAAACAGACATGACGTTTATGAATATAAAACCATTGACTTAGGTCGTCTATGCTTGTATTAAATATTAGGGAGTAATGGAATTCCGCCATACTTTCTTAGTTTCTTTCCTTGACTTCTGCTTTTTGCAAAGAAGATCATTATACTCAGGAGCATTAAGATAATAGATGGTGCATTATATTCAACAAAGACCATCATTGACGATTAACTACAGGAATATGAACTACAGGAACTAGCAAATGTAGATAATGAAGTCGTAGTTGCTACAATTAAAACAACAGTTATGAAATTACTGCGCATCAATTACTTCATATTAGTTAAATGCAAGTATGTACATGCGTAAACAATCCTAAAGTAGACTGAAAAAAAAATGGTCTTTAGTTTTTTTTCCAAACTTATCTTTTGGTCTTTATTGAGTCGAGCACAGAGTTTGGTCATCGTCACCAGTCACCAGTCAAGAAGAGAACGAATGAGCATGAAGTGTTGCTCCTGGAGTGACGATTATACTAAAGAAATGTTATGGTTTTAATATTAAAACATTGACAATGGTTTTTGCTTATAGTAATAAAGAAATGTTTTCAGTAAGTAGCACTGACCTCATCCTGATTTCCATTCCACAGAAAACAGATACGGAGTCGCTTTCAGTGTTGCCCAATATTCATTCCACCATAAACCTCTTAAATAGAGTAATCAAATGTAGAGAAGACAGAAAGCCAAAGAGCCTCTTACTCCACACATAAACGACATAGTACCAACATGAAAGTTACTCGGGATGATCTATCAAGTTTACTTTATTCCCTTTGTTACAAACCGTTTTTTCTTGTTTTCTTTGCATTTGTAATGCTTAATATCACAGCTGTCGAAGCCCTGCATGGTTTCGACTATCCAGGCAATGAAACGGACCACAATGCATTATTGGCCATCAAGAGCCAACTAGTAGATCCTCATCCGGATGGGGTTTTGAGCTCCTGGAATAGTTCCTTTCACAATTGTAGTTGGGAGGGAGTAACTTGTGGGCATAAGCATAAGAGAGTGACTGGATTATATCTCAATTCCCGAGGTTTGTCAGGTACCCTATCTCCTTACATTGCAAACCTCAGCTTCCTTTTTTTTTTTTTTTTTTTTTGGGGAAAAGTGGGTATTATATTAAATCAAGCTCCGACAATGCAACAATGGCATCCGGGTAATTAGTCAAGTACAACAAATCCTCCCCACTTCTCGAACACAACCGGGCAACATAATGAGCGACACAGTTACCGTTTCTTTTAACATGGGACCAACGACACTCAATGAAACTCGACCTATAAGCTAAGATGTCCGCAATGACTATCCCCATCACAGCTTCCTTAATACTCTTTATCTGTACAATAATAGTCTGTACGGCCAAATCCCCAACAACTTGGGTTCTTTATTCAGGTTACAACGCCTGGGACTCGCCAACAACACCCTTGTCGGTGAAATTCCAGCCAACTTGTCTAGTTGCATCAACCTCGAATATCTTTATCTAGGTTATACCAAGCTACAGGGAAAATTCCCAATAGAATTCAGAGCATTGACAAAGCTAAAAGCTCTTGTCATGCAGCATAACAGCCTAACGGGGCCTCTTTTTGATACCATACAAAATCTGACCTCCTTGGAAATAATAGATGTTGCTGAGAGCTCATTTTTGGGATCAATCCCAAACAGCATCAGTAGCATGCAGAACCTTACTTTCCTTTACCTCGGAGCAAACAAATTCTCTGGCACACTTCCCATTTCACTTTTCAATATCTCGTCCCTTCAAGCTCTTGATTTTACCGATAACCAATTTTATGGAGAACTTCCCGCGTATACAGGCTTCAATATTCCTAGTCTCACGTGGTTGAGTTTTGCTGGGAATAACTTTTCAGGACCCATCCCGCCCATTACGAATTTCACAAGCCTACAATATATCTATTTTATGGAAAACAACTTTACCGGGAGGGTTCCTCAAGATTATCAGCAATTTCAAAATCTAACTGTGTTGTCTTTTACTGAAAACTATCTTGAGGGTGACATTAACTTTATAAGTACACTAGTTAACTGCACTCGGTTAACTTATCTAGAACTGTGGAGTAATAACTTTTCTGGTATATTACCACAATCTATCGCCAATCTCTCCACCCGTTTAATAGATCTCGAGATCGGAGGTAGTCCAATAAGCAGAGTTCTTCCTTCCGGTATTACCAATCTCATTAACCTTCAGGAATTATATATTTGTGGGACCGAATTAACAGCATCTATTCAACATGATCTAGGGAAACTCCAAAAATTAGAAAGACTTGTTTTAAATTCTAATAGACTAACAGGCAAAATTCCCAATTCTTTGGGAAATCTCTCACGTTTGAGTGGACTTTACTTGTATGATAACAAACTAAAACAGAATGTACCTCAAAGCATCAGGAACTGCCGGAGTATGTTTGAGATGGATTTATCACACAATCAACTCAATGGAACCTTGGACAAGGAACTATTCACTGGATCTGCTACATTTGTATACCTAGAATTGTCATTTAATCATTTCGAAGGGCCCCTGCCACAGGAGATAGGTAAGCAAACCAGTCTAAATAAATTGTACATGTCCAAGAACAAGTTTTCAGGTGTACTTCCAGCAGGTCTTAGTGAGTGTGTTGAACTTCAAGACTTGTATATGGATGGGAATTTCTTCCATGGAGACATTCCTTCATCTTATGCATCTCTGACTAGTCTCCAAGAAATTAATTTTTCACAAAACGAATTATCTGGCCCAATTCCAGCCTTCTTCTCTAGAATTTCCTCTATATATTCCCTAGACTTATCCCACAACGACTTCCAGGGAAGAGTCCCAACCAACTCAGTTTTTGCAAATGCAAGTGGAGTATTTCTCCTCGGTAATCCGAGGCTTTGCGGAGGAATACCAGAACTTCACTTACCAAAATGCATTGGGACAGAGAGCACGGGAAGAAAGAAAAAGGCAATGTCACGTACCCTTAAGGTGATAATTCCAGTTATCAGTGGACTTGTTGGAGGACTGACAATTGTAATAGGGGTATACCTGGCATGCATCAGAAAGAAAAAGGCGACTGTATCATCAGATTTAGTATTGGGGAAAGCATTCATGAATGTGTCTTATGACATGCTGCTCAAAGCGACAAGTGGTTTTTCTTCAAAGAACCTGCTAGGTTCCGGTTCTTTTGGATCGGTGTTCAAGGGGATTTTGGATGGAAAATCAATTGCTGTGAAAGTTCTCGATCTCCAGCATCATGCTGCATCTAAGAGCTTCATGGCAGAATGCAAGGCGTTGAAGAATGTCCGTCATCGGAACTTGGTCAGCATCATAACGGCTTGCTCAAGTATCGATTTTCAAAGAAATGATTTCAGAGCTTTAGTATATGAGTTTATGCCCAATGGAAGCCTTGATAAATGGCTGCATGGAGTTCTTGGGAACATGAGCCTTTCTCAAAGGGTGGATTTTGTGAAAGTAATTGCTTGAATGAGTAATTTCATTAAGAGATGAACAAGTATAAATACACATTGAGAACAATGAGACTAACTAGTTAGCTAGCCGTAACCTAGTATCTCTACAATTATATTGTTACCTAAATACTTGAGATTACAATATTTACTATTAAGGAAAATATACTAGGAGAATATACTAATGTTATCTTATGTCATTAGTATCTTTATCTCTAATATGCTCCCTCAAGGAGGACGATCTGGAGAGTCCGATCTTGGAGAGTAAAGGTTCAAGAACTGGACGCGGAAGCGGTTTAGTAAGCGAGTCTGCAAGTTGATCTTCGGCGGCTATATGCTGAACTCGAATACGACCATTATGAACATGCTCCCTCACGAAGTAAAAGGCTAGGGCGACGTGTTTCATTTTAGAATGAAACACGGGATTAGCGGCATAAGTAGTAGCACCTAAATTATCACAGTAAATAGCAGGAGGTGAGGTAATCACGAGCTGAAGCTCGGAAAGTAAGGAGCGAATCCAAATAAGCTCCATGGTGGCAGTGGCGACTGCGCGGAACTCAGCTTCAGTAGTCGACATAGCAACAGCTTGTTGTTTCCGAGAGGACCATGAGACGGGATTGCGGCCTAGGTAAACAATGAACCCGGTGGTGGAGACATATGTGTTTCTATCACCTGCCCAATCTGCATCCCAAAACGCATGAAGAGATCAGAAAGAGGGGAAGAACGGAATAAATTAATACCAACCTGGAGAGTGCCTTTAAGATAACGCAGAAGTCGCTTCAAGGCCAACCAATGGGACTCTTGAGGATCCTGCATAAATTGTGCAAGCCTATTGACGCTGAAAGCGATGTCAGGACGGGTGAGAGAGAGGTATTGTAAACTGCCAATTAAGGTACGGTAGTCGGATGGTTGAGCGATTGGGGAACCACTCGAGTGAAGAAGAGGAGGATAGGCTGTCATTGGTGTGGCTGCCGGTTTGCAGTCAAGCATTGAAGAGCGGGTTAGAATGTCGTGAATATATTTCGTTTGAGTAAGGGTGAGACCAGACGGGGTGGGGGTAACTTCAACACCTAGAAAGTATGACGGGAAACCTAGATCCTTCAAAGAGAAGCGACGGGAGAAAGCGACTAAAAAATCGGAAAGAGCGGAAGACGCGGGGCCAGTAACAATAATATCATCTACGTAGACAAGCAAGTAGATAGGATTTTGTGTGTGATGAAAAAGAAAAAGAGAGGGGTCAGATTTTGACTGAGTGAAGCCATATGACATAAGGTAATTTTTAAGTTCGGTGTACCAAGCACGGGGCGCTTGCTTGAGCCCATAAATGGCTCGAGTAAGACGACACACGTGATCAGGGTGAGATGAATTTATAAAACCGGGGGGCTGAGTCATATAAACAGTTTCAGTCAACGTACCTTGGAGGAAAGCGTTGTTAATATCGAGCTGTCTTAGGGACCAACCACGAGCAAGAGCTAGAGCAAGAATCAACCGAACTGTGACAGGCTTGACGACCGGGCTGAAAGTTTCCGAGTAGTCCACCCCCGGACGTTGGTGAAATCCCTTGGCAACAAGACGAGCTTTGTATTTATGAATAGTGTTGTCAGGATTATATTTAATACGGAAGACCCAACGACACCCTACGACGTTATAAGAAGAGTTAGGTGGAACAAGTGTCCAGGTTTGATTAGAAAGAAGAGCTGAGTGCTCGGCTTCCATTGCCGAACGCCAATTTGGATCAGCAAGTGCGGATTTCAGCGTGACGGGAGGGGAGGAGTTGGTAGAGACTTGGGTGAGAGCTGCGTACTTAGGATTAGGAACTCTAATTTGGTTCATCGACCTAGTGGTAGGTCGAGAGGCAACCGGGGCCGAGACCTCGGTGATGGTGGGAGGAGGGACGTGGTCCGTGGCTGTCCGTGGTGGTGACACGGGTTGGTCAGCAGTGGGCTCGGGTTGGGAGGGGGGAGGGAGACGGGTCCGTCGGGTGTAAACCCTAAGGGGGCTAGGGGTATGGGAGACAGGGGGTTCTATGGGGGAAGGAGAGGGTGGGTCAGAGGTAGGGGGGAGGACAGTAAGCGAAACTGTGCACCAGTCGCTAGCGGAGGGCATGGGGTCGGGAGGTGGACCGGAGGCAAAGGGGAAGGAGTCCTCGACAAATTGTACATGTCGAGAAGTGTAGATACGTTTAGTGGAGAGGTCAAGACAGTGATAAGCACTTTGGGTCGGGGAATAACCAATAAAGACACAAGGTTTAGATTTCGGTTCTAATTTGTTCTTAGTGTAGGGTCGTAGCCATGGGTAGCAAAGGCAACCAAAACTACGTAGTTTAGTGTAGTTTGGACTATGTCCAAAGAGCTTGGTGAAAGGAGAATCGTTCTTAAGAACGGGTGTGGGTATGCGATTTATAAGGTAAACCGCGGTGGTGAAGGCATAGGACCAGTAGGATGTGGGCATGTGAGCGTGACTAAGAAGGGCAAGGCCGGTCTCGACGATATGACGATGACGTCGCTCGGCAAGACCGTTGTGTTCGGGAGTGTGCGGTGGTGATGTAAGGTGAGTGATACCATTAGACGTGATAGACGGTGTTAGTTTAAGATATTCTCCTCCATTATCCGAGAAAATTTGAATGATAGGCAAATTAAAATATTTTTCAACCAAAGCGCGAAATCGAGAAAATATAAAAGAAGTGTCCGATTTATATTTTAAAGGATAAATCCAGGTATAACGAGTAAAGTGGTCAACGAAAACAACATAATATTTAAAACCATCGATTGAGAGGGAAGGAGAGGTCCAAACATCAGAATAAAGAAGTTCAAGCGGTTTATTAGAACTTAAGGTATTAGTAGCAAAAGGTAGTTTATGACTCTTATGAGTCAAACAAGCATTACAATGCGTATGATTATTCGAAACTTTTAATTTAGCTAACTTAAAGATATTATTAATAGTGGTGGACGAGGGGTGACCAAGTTTATGGTGCCAAAGGTGAGATGAAGTGGTGGTGGTGAACAACGCCGTGGGGGGTGATGATGAGGGACTCGGTCTTACCCACTCGTACAAGCCAGATTTAAGGTGTCCCCGCAAAAGCTCCTGACCCGTTAGCTGATCCTGCAAAACACACGAATCATGAGTAAATTTGGCGATGGCGTTATTGTCAAGACAGAATTGAGAGACGGATATAATATTTTTAGAAATAAATGGTGCGTGAAGGACATGATTAAATTTAACATATTTATGAGGAGAAAATGAGATAGAAAAGGAACCAATATTTGATATGTGAAGAGGTGACCCGTTGCCAACTAGAAGATCGTCGGTCCCGTCATATGGTGCATGAAGGGCAAGGTTATTGAGGTCATGGGTAATATGGTGAGTTGCCCCACTATCGATGATCCAGGGGGCAGGGGAGGGGTCGGCCGGTTGAGTGGTGGAGACTAAGTGAGCACGGGGGGGGGTTGCGGTTTGGTGGTGGTGGGCGGGGGGGGGGGGGGGGGGGGGGGGAACACTGGCGGTGGGGTAAATGGATTTAAACACGGGGCAATTGCGAAGGTAGTGACCCGGGGCATGACACCATTGACACTTACCCTTGAAAGGTGGCAAGGTGGAGTCGGTTGGAGTAGGTAAGAGAGCCGGTTCGGTGGAGGGGCGAGGTGGTGGTCGAGAGGAACGGTTATATGTGATGTGTGCCGAGGCCGGTGCGTGGTGGTGGGTGTGAGGTGAGGAGTGTTTAAGGGATAAGTCATATTGAATTAAACGCTCATGAAGAGCATTGAATGAGATGGTGGTGTCCCTGTGCTTGACGGCGTCAATGAGCGAGCGATATTTTTCAGGATCGAGCCCATTGAGAACCCTAGAAATAACATCTTCGTCATCCATGGCCTTCCCCAGTTGGCTTAATTCATCCACACTTGAGCTGATAGCCTGCATATATTCAGTGGCGGAGAGATCTCCCTTTGTAATAGAGTTAAGACGATCCTTAATCTGCATAATATGTCCACGAGATGGGTTAGCATAAGTAGTGCTAAGATATTTCCAAATCGCGGCAAAAGTAGTACAAGAGTTAAGTAAAGGCGCGATTGTGGAGGAAACGGATCCACGAAGAGCTGCCTTAAGAAGGGAGTCCTGACGCATCCAAGCAACATATGCCGGATTTGCAGTAGTGATAGGTTTGTTGTCTTTGGTAGAGGTGCCAGTTGCATCAGGACAAGGAAAAGTTCCATCAAGATACTTCATTAGGTCGAACCCGAATAGTAGGTCGGAGAGAGTGCTGGACCAAGCACGATAAGTGAGGGGCGTGAGTTTTGTGATACCGGCCAGTTCGATGGAAACGAAGGGGCCGGCGGCATCATGAGGGTTGGAGAAAATTGTTGCCGATCCGGTCATGGTGGCGAGAGGAAGGTGAAAGGGGTTGATTGTACGTGAGTTTTTAGTATTTTGGTGGTGGAGCGATTCGCTCTGATACCATGTGAAAGTAATTGCTTGAATGAGTAATTTCATTAAGAGATGAACAAGTATAAATACACATTGAGAACAATGAGACTAACTAGTTAGCTAGCCGTAACCTAGTATCTCTACAATTATATTGTTACCTAAATACTTGAGATTACAATATTTACTATTAAGGAAAATATACTAGGAGAATATACTAATGTTATCTTATGTCATTAGTATCTTTATCTCTAATAGATTTAGCAATTGATGTGGCACACGCACTCAACTATCTGCACCATGAGGGTGAAACTCCAATTGTGCAGTGTGACCTGAAACCGAGCAACATATTGCTGGATGATGACATGGTCGCTCACGTTGGTGATTTTGGATTAGCAAGATTTCTTACTCAACCACGACATCCAAATCAAAGTAGTACAATCGGAATCAATGGCACAGTTGGATATGCTGCTCCAGGTAATAATCCTTTGGCTCCTTTTATCATAAAACTTGTTTCGTCAAAATAACTTTTCAAAAATACGTCCCTGGACAACACATTTCGGAGAGTATCAAGTAATCTGCATAAATGCAATTACTTTGTTATTTCTTACGAGTATTTTTTTTGGCATTAACTAAGCCTTGTTATTTGATTTGATATTGAAGAGTACGGCCTAGGAAGTGGAGTATCCACAGTGGGAGATGTTTACAGCTACGGTATATTGCTTCTTGAGCTCATGACAGGGAAGAGTCCAACAGACGACATGTTCAAGGAAGACTACAACCTTCATATGTACGCAGAAGCAGCATTACCTGACCAAGTGTTACAAATTGTAGACCCGACACTTGAAGAAGATGATCTCACAGAAGAAGTGGAAGATGATAGAGCCATCCAAGATGCACTACAAGGAAGAGAGGAATGTATCATTTCAGTGATTAGTGTCGGATTGCTGTGCTCCAATCATTTGCCACAAGATCGAATGGAAATAAGTGATGCCATAAGTAGGCTACAGGCAGCAAAAGACATGCTGCTCAACGCCCGAAATAGGCATCCCTTTCCTGCAAGAGGTAGATCAATATATCATGACATATCCCATGAACCCTAATTAGTTTTCGATAAAATCATGAACTTTTTCTTTGTTCGAGGGAATAAAATCATGAACCTAATTTGCCTCATTTGACGTAAATTATTGCAGGGGTATGAGCACGAATTCAAATCAGGACACAAGCACCAAGAAACTAAAGACTTGTGATTAAATGTAGTTTCTAGTTGAAGGCATAATATATGCCACAGTTGAAAATAAAAGCTGTTGTATTACATTGTGTAAATTTGATGTATCCTTTGTATGATTACCGAAGTGTATCCTTATGTCTTAATTGCAGGAGTATGGGATTTGGATTTACAAACCAAAATGGTTGGGAACATCACTTGAATTTATGTTTTGTCTTAAACAAATTCCATAATCAAGCAACAGCTCAATGCTAGACGTTTACAAATGAAGAGCATTGTCGAAACATAATTTGTTCAATCAAAACAGAATCATCATCGTTGGAAGTATATAAATTCCTAAAACGTCTGAAATTGAAGTCTAATGAGTATTATTATTATCCACGTTTTTCGGTCCGATTTGACACAGAAATTAGATATCTTCAAATTCTCCCGGTAAGTACTCCACACATTTTACAAATGTCTCAGTGTATCAAAAGGTACGGATGCATTAAAAAAACATATATAAAATACATTCGATCATCTTTCTAGTACTTTGAATTTGGAAGAAATTTTCGATATATTACTTGAAAGTGAACCATTTCAGAGTTATTTAAACAACCGTCGACCATTTTATGTTATACGGGTTCTATTTAGATGGTCATGAAAATATCTCATGTTTTTTGAAAAATCTCTCAAAATGGACGAATTTGAAGGTTATTATCCACGTTTTTCGGGCCGATTAGGTCCCGAAATTAAATATCTCCGAATTCGTACGGTAACTACTCCTTACATTGTAGTTATGTCTTGGTGTAACAGAACACACTTATGGTTTGAAATAAACACATTTAAAAGACATTCAACAATCTTTCGAATAACGTTGTAGTATTAAAGCGAAATATTCGATATATTTATATTCGAAACTGAACCATTTAATTGATTTTTTAACAACCGTCAGTCATTTTAGGTCATACAGGTCCTATTTAGATGTCGAGAAAAATTTCGAAAAATCACCCGAAACGGACGAATTTGAAGGTTATTATCCACAATTTTCGGGCCGATTTGATCTCAAAATTAAATATCTCCAAATTCATACATTGTAGTAATGTCTCGGTATAACAGAAGGTACTTATGGTTTGAAATAAACACTTTAAAAGATATTTGACTATCTTTCGAGTAATGTGGTATTGAGGCGAAATTTTCGATATATATACTCGAAACTGAACCATTTAATTGTTTTTTCTACAACCGTCGGTCATTTTAAGTTGTTAAATAGATGGCAGCAAAATATTTCAATTTTTTCGAAAAATGACCAGAAATGGACGAATTTGAAGATTATTATCCACGTTTTTCGGGCCGATTTGGTTCCGAAATTAATTGTCTCCAAATTCGCACAGTATCTACTTCCTACATTGTAGTAATGTCTCGGCATAACAGGAAAGTACTTATGGTTTGAAATTAACATATTTAAAAGGTATTCGACTATCTTTCGAGTAACGTTGTATTGGGGCGAAATTTTCAATATATATACTCGAAACTGAATCATTTAATGGTTTTTTTTAACAAACGTAAGTCATTTTATGTTAAGCAGATCCTATTTAGATGACAAGCAAAGTATTTCACATTTTTCGAAAAATCACCCGAAACGGACGAATTTGAAGGTTATTATCCACGTTTTTATGGCCGATTTGGTCCCAAAATTATATGTTCCCAAATTCGCACAGTAAGTACTCCATACATTGTAGTAATGTCTCGAAATAATAGAAGTTACTTATTGTTTGAAATAAGTATATTTAAAAGACATTCGACTATCTTTCGAATAACGTCGGATTATGGCGAAATTTTCGATATATATATATACTCAAAACTGAACCATTTAATTATTTTTTTAACCACCGTTTGTCATTTAATGTTATGCAGGTCATCTTTAGTTGACCAGCAAAATATTTCACATTTTTTGAAAATCCACCCGAAACGGATGAATTTGAAGGTTATTATCCACGTTTTTCGATTTGGTCCCGAAATTAAATGTCTCCAAATTCAAACAGTAAGTACTTCATACATTGACATTGTAGTAATTTCTCGATGTAACAGAAGGTACTTACTGTTTTAAATAAACACATTTCATGATTAAAAAAAATACATTGACAATCTTTCGAGTAACATCGTATTATAGCAAAATTTTCGATATATATATATACTCGAAACTGAATCATTTAATTGTTTTTTTAACAACCGCCAGTCATTTTATGTCATGCAGGTCCTATTTAGATGACTAGCAAAATATCTCACATTTTTCGAATAATCATCCTAAACTGACGAATTTGAAGGTTATTATTCACATTTTTCGGACCGATTTGGTCCCGATATTAAATGTCTTCAAAATTCCACAGTAATTAATTCATAGATTGTAAAAATGTCTTGGTGTATTAGAAGGTAGATAAGGTTTAAAAAAGACAATTTAAAAGACATTCGACAATCTTTCGATTAACGTCGGATTATGGGGTAATTTTCGATGTAAATACTCAAAAGAGAACCATTTTCGAGTATTTTAACAACAGTCGATCATTTTAGAAATGTCTCAGTGTATCAAAGGTACGGATGCATTAAAAAAACATATATAAAATACATTCGAGTATTACTTGAAAGTGAACCATTTTAGAGTTATATATTTAAACAACCGTCGACCATTTTATGTTATACGGGCTCTATTTAGATAGTTAACAAATTATCTCTCATTTTTTTGAAAAATCATCTTAAACGAGCGAATTGAAGTTTATTATTCACATTTTTCGAGCTGATTTGGTCCCGAATTTAAATGTCTTCAAATTCCCACACTAACCACTCCCCACATTTTAAAAATACCTCGGTGTAACAAAATGTATGGATGGTTTAAAAAAACACAGGAGTATAAAAGGCATTCGATTATCTCTCGAGTAATTTGAGTTAGAGCAAAATTTTCGATATTTATACTTGAACATAAGTCATTTTAGAGTTTTTTTAACAATCGTCGGTCATTTTATGTTATAGGTCCTATTTAGATGGCCAACAAAATATCTCACATTTTTTGAAAAATCATCCGAAATGGTAGAATTTGAAGGTTAATATCCACGTTTTTCGGGCCGATTTGGTCTCGAAATTAAATGTCTCCGTACATGGTAGTAATGTCTTGTGTAACAGAAGGTACTTATGGTTTGAAATAAACACATTTAAAAGACATTCGAGTAACGTTGTATTAGGGCGAGACCTTCGATATATATATATTCGAAACTGAACAAATTAATTGTTTTTTTAACAACCGTCGGTCATTTTATGTTATGCAGGTCTTATTTAGATGGCCAAAAAAATATTTCACATTTTTGAAAAATCACCCGAAACGGACGGATTTGAAGGTTTTTTTTTTGGTAAAAGGTAAGTGTGTATATATATGTATGATCAATGTACAAGTGTTTGACTACATCAATTTATGTAGCCATCTAGCATCTCTAGCAATTATCGGATATTTGATCTTACACAAAATTCTGTTCTTAATGTCCTCTTTAATCAATTTGGCCGCCCTCATTGGCATCGCAACAACACCATCAATTCTGCATAAATTCCTCTGTCTCCAAATATGGTAAATCGAGGCATTAACCATAGCTCGAAGCACATTACATTGGAGCTTAGATCCCCTCAGTTTGCACGCCCAATCAAGCCCGCCACTACACGGTATTTGCTTACCAACCCACTCACGTAAAAAACCAATTACCCGAGAGCTCCACTCGCATCTGAAAAAAAGGTGCTCAATACTCTCCTCTTCAGCCTCACAAAAATAACACAGGTCAGAATCAGCGACTCCAAACCTCAAAAGCTTCTTCCTCGTGTTTATTGCACCCCGAAACACCAGCCAAGAAATGAAACTGTGTCTCGGGATACTCCAAGCACTCCAAACAAGTCTCGCCCACGACACTTTCGGCCTCTGAAGCCGAATATCATGATAAGCCCTTGCAATCGAATAATGGAAACACGAACCATGCCACATGCCATGTTTTTCGAATAATCGAATAATGGATTTGAAGGTTATTATCCATGTTTTTCGGACCGATTTGGTCCCGAAATTAAATATCGCGGAATTCGCACAGTAACTACTCCGTACATTGTAGTTATGTCTTGGTGTAACAGAACACACTTATGTTTTGAAATAAACACATTTAAAAGACATTCAATATCTTTCGAGTAACGTTCTATACTTCTATTAGAGCGAAATATTCGATATATTTATATTCAAAACTGAACCATTTAATTGAGTTTTTAACAACCGTCAGTCATTTTATGTCATGCAGGTCCTATTTAGATGTCGAGAAAAATATTTCACATTTTTCGAAAAATCACCCAAAACGGACGAATTTAAAGGTTATTATCCACAATTTTTGGGCCGATTTGATCTCAAAATTAAATATTTCCAGATTCGCAAAGTACCTAATTCATACATTGTAGTAATATCTCGATATAACAGAAGATACTTATGGTTTGAAATATTTTGCAAATTTGGAGTCCCATGAAAAAATGGCCGCAAATTTTACGTGGTGTTACCTAGGCCGTATATTACGCGCACACAAAATTTTAGATCCAACAAAGAACATTTGATGGTATAATTACGCGATAAACTATTGTCGGTCGAAAACACTTCAAATTGAAGTGTATTATCCACTTTTTTTTTTGCAAATTTAGAGTCGAAAAAAAATATGGCCGAAAATTTTACGGGGTGTTACACAGGCCGTATATTACGCCCACACAAAATTTTAGCTCCAACAGAGAACATTTGATGGCGTCTTTACGCGATAAATTAATGTCGTTCGAAAACGCCTCAAAATGAAGTGTATTATCCACGTTTTTTTGCAAATTTGAAGTTTAAAAAAAATATGGCCGATAATTTTACGGGGTGTTACCTAGGCCGTATATTACGCACACACAAAATTTCAGCTACAACAGGGAATGTAATTACGAGATAAACTAATGTCGGTTGAAAACGCCTCAAATTGAAGTGTATTATACACGTTTTTTTGCAAATTTGGAGTCCAAAAAAATATGGCCGAAAATTTTACGGGGTGTTACCCACGTCGTATATTACGCCCACACAAAATTTTAGCTCCAATAGAGAACATTTGATGCTGTCTTTACACGATAAACTAATGTCGGTCGAAAACGCCTAAAATTGAAATGTATTATCCACGATTTTTGCAAATTCGGAATCCAAGAAAAATATGGCCGAAAATTTTAAAGGGTGTTACCTAGGCCGTATATTACGCCCACACAAAATTTTAGTTCCAACAGAGAACATTTGATGGTGTAATTATGCGATAAACTAATGTCGGTCGAAAATGCCTCAAATTGAAGTGTATTATTTATCCACGTTTTTTTTTGCAAATTCGGAGTCCAAAAAAAATATGGTCGAAAATTTTACGGGGTGTTACTTAGGCCGTATATTACGCGCACACAAAATATTAGCTTCAACATAGAACATTTGATGGTGTAATTACGCGATAAACTAATGTCGGTCGAAAACGCCTCAAATTGAAGTGTATTATCCACGTTTTTTTTGCAAATTCGGAGTCCAAAAAAATATGGCCGAAAATTTTACGGGGTGTTACCTAGGCCGTTTATCAAGCATATACAAAATTTCAGCTCCAACTGAGAACATTTGATGGTGTAATTACACGTTAAACTAATGTCGGTCGAAAACGCCTCAAATTGAAGTGTAATCCACGTCTTTTTGCAAATTCGGAGTCCAAAAAAAATATGACCCAAAATTTTACGGGTGTTACCTAGGCCGTTTATTACGCACACACAAAATTTTAGCTCCAACAGAGAACATTTGACGGTGTAATTACGCGCTAAACTATTGTCGGTCGAAAATGCCTCAAATTGAAGTGTATTATCCACGTTTTTTTTTGCAAATTCGGAGTCCAAAAAAAATATGACCAAAATTTTTACGGGGTGTTACCTAGACCGTATATTACGCCCACACAAAATTTTACCTCCAACAGAGAACATTTGATGATTTAATTACGCGATAAACTAATGACGGTCGATAACGCCTCAAATTGAAGTGTATTATTCACGTTTTTTTTCAAATTCGGTGTCCAAAATATATAACCGAAAATTTTACGAGGTGTTATATTACCCCCACACAAAAAATTTAGCTCCAACAGAGAAAAATTGATGGTGTAATTACGCGATAAACTAATATCGATCGAAAACGCCTCAAATTGAAGCATATTATCCACGTTTTTTGCAAATTCGAAGTCCCATAAAAAAATGGCCGAAAATTTTACGGGGTGCTACCTAGGCCGTATATTACGCCCACACAAAATTTTAGCTCCAACAGAGAACATTTGATGGTGTAATTACGCATAAACTAATGTCGGTAAAAAACGTCTCAAATTGAAATGTATTACCCATATTTTTCGGACCGATTTGATCCCGATATTAAATGTCTTCAAAATTCCGCAGTAATTTACGTAATTTCACTTTAATATGAACAAAGCTTTCGTTAATTTGTTTCCTTGTACAAGGAGAAATTTAGTAAAAGACAGACATGTCCCTTATGAATCTAAAACTATCGACTATTAAATATGAATACAGGTCAAGATATGAGGTTCAATGCTAATCTCTCCATTCAAATTCAAACTATACATTTTTCTTTTGCACATTTGTCGATGCGCGTTTTGCATCATCGATATCTTTCATTTAACATTAACAAAAATTATAAAAATTTGATATTCTTGACCTACTCGTAAAAATGAATCAAACAAGATCTCACCTGACTATATTTTCTCTTATAGATTATTGAAAATATCAAAAATTCTCTTTAGTTGTGAATAGTGTAAAAAAAAAACTTTAAACGCAAAAACAGATACGAATGATAAAACTTTGCAGATACGAGTATTCATTGTTGGTAACCAAATATTTGCAGCTGATTGGGAATCAAGTTGACGATAACATTGGCAAACATGAATTGCAGGCAGCTTATACTAATATTGCAATCATTCTTGTACAACCAAAACAATAGTCGTGGAATTTTGACATCATACTGATTAAACGCGACATAAATTCACATAAAACAGAGGTTTCTATTGCCACAAGATTGAATGAATATAAGTGATGCCATAAGTAGGCTCCAAGCAGCAAAACACAGCCTGCTCAACACCCAAAATAGGCGTACTCATCCTGCAAGAGGTATGTAAATCATAAATGTATCATGACTCGTCCCATGAACCCTAATTAATTTTCTACAAAAACGCAACTTAATCAGCCCAAAAACGCGATGGATAAAAAAGATCGAACACTTGTGAAACAAATAGACAACTCCATGTACGAAGCAACTGAAAATAAAAGCTAGTAATGTATTTCGGAGTATATTCCGTAAATTTGTTGTAACCTTATTAGTATGTTTGTCTGAAACAAATTCTGCAGTCAAGAATAAAACAGAGGTTTCTATTGCAGGAATTAGTAAAAAACAGTACTCCTGCAACCGTAGTCTTAAGTCATAAGTCATAAGTAAAGCAAGAGTAGCGCGAGCAGAAATCTGGATAAATAATCAATCACAAGTGCAAGGACATGGCAATTCAATTCCATGCTTAACCTGAAACTATTAACTACAGGAATATGAACTACAGGAACTAGCAAAAATGCAGATAATGAAGTCGTAGTTGCTACAACTAAAACAACACTTATGAAATTACTGCGTATCAATTACGGAGTATTAGTTAAATGCAAGTATGTACATGCACAAAAAATCCTAAATAAAAAACGGATATATAATTTGACCATGCCAAAAAAAAAATGGTCTTTAGTTTATTTCCAAAATTGGTCCTGGAGTGACGCTTATACTAAAGAAATGTTATGGTTTTAATATTAAAACATTGACAATGGTCTTTGCTTATAGTAAACAAATGTTTTCAGTAAGTAGCACTGACCTCATCCTGATTTTCATTCCACAGAAAACAGATACGGAGTCGCTTTCAGTGTCACCCAAAATTCCACCATAAACCTCTTAAATAGAGTCATCAAATGTAGAGAAGACAGAAAGCCAAACAGCATCTTACTCCACACAAACGACAGAGTACAAACATGAAAGTTACTCGGGATTATCTATCAAGTTTACTTTATTCCCTTTGTTACAAACCCTTTTTTCTTGTTTTCTTTGCATTTGTAATGCTGAATATCACAGCTGTTGGAGCCCTGCATGGTTTCGACTATCCAGGCAATGAAACTGACCACATGGCATTGTTGGCCATCAAGAGCCAACTAGTAGATCGTCATCCAGATGGGGCTTTAAGCTCCTGGAATAACTCGTTTCACCATTGTAATTGGGAGGGAGTTACTTGTGGGAGCCAGTGACGAAGCTAGGTTAAGGCCATCATGGGCCATGGCCCCAGGTGAGTCTGTAAGAATTAGTAATGAATCAGTGCCAAGAGAAACATTTGTAGGTGCTGTCTCAGTTGGTTGGTGAATTTATTGTTGGAACTACTTGAGTTTGGTCAGGGGTTCAAATCCCCTTTTCCTTCTTTTTGAAACTCCGTATTTACCCATTCTTTTTGCAACTTTTGAAACTTCTCATTTACCCATTATTTAAGATGTATTTTTTTTGTTTAAATATTTTTATTTATTTTTTCATCTTTTCAATCTTCTAATTTACCCATTATTTTAAAATGTGTTTCTCCCATTTGTTTGATTTTTTTTCTAATGAAGAAACTATTGAAACTTCTCACTACCCATTATCTAAAATGTGTTTTTATCATTTGTTTAATTAGTTAATTAATTAATTGTTTGTTTTATATTTGAATGATTTGTATTATATGAATCGGTGATTAGGGCATGCAAGGTTAAATGAAGCTTTTTTTTTTTTCCTGTATTTGTTTGATAGAAGAAGCTTTTGTAATCAATTTGCAATCTTTATAATTCTATACGGCTTTTTATCTAATGTATACAGAGTACATATTTAAGCATATTTGAAACAAACTGTAAATATCTTAGAAAAGCAGTAACATTGCTAACATGTGTAGAAGAAAAAAATTACTGCAACTATAATTTTTCATACATTTTAACAATTCAATCACGAAATGTTAAATCTCGGCCTCACCTAGAATTTCATTCTGGCTTCGTCCCTGGTGGGAGCAAACATAAGAGAGTGACTGGATTAGATCTCCACTCCAGAGGTCTGTCAGGTACAATATCTCCTTCCGTTGCAAACCTCAGCTTCCTTAATACCCTTTCTCTGTACAATAATAGTCTATACGGCCAAATCCCCAACACTTTGGGTTATTTATTCAGGTTACAACGCCTACTGCTAGTCAACAACACGCTTGTTGGTGAAATTCCAGCCAACTTGTCGCGTTGCATCAACCTCAAACATCTTAACATAAATGGCAACCGGCTACAGGGAAAACTCCCAACCGAATTAAGAGCATTGACAAATCTAAAATTTCTTAACGTGCGGCATAACAACTTAAGGGGACATCTTTTTGATATCATACAAAATCTTACCTCCTTGCAATATATAGATGCTACTTGGAACTCATTTTCAGGGTCAATCCCAAACAGCATCAGTCGGATGCAGAACCTAATAACCCTTAATCTTGCAGAGAACAAATTCTCAGGCACACTTCCCATTTCACTTTTCAATTTCTCGTCCATTCAAGCTCTCGATTTTACAGACAACCAATTATATGGAGAACTTCCTGCATATAGAGGCTTCAATATTCCTAGTCTCACGTATTTGAGTTTTGGTGTGAATAACTTTTCAGGACCCATCCCGTCCATTACGAATTTCACAAGCCTACAATGTATCATTTTTTTAAAAAATAACTTTACCGGGAGGGTTCCTCAAGATTATCAGCAATTTCAAAATCTAACTGTGTTGGCTTTGGGTTTTAACTATCTTGAGGGTGACATTAACTTTATAAGTACTCTAGTTAACTGCACCCACTTAACTACTCTACAACTGTGGGGTAATAACTTTTCTGGTATATTACCACAATCTATCGCCAATCTCTCCACCCGTTTAAAATTTCTCGAGATCGGGGGTAGTCTGATAAGTGGAGTACTTCCTTCCGGTATTACCAATCTCATTAACCTTCAGCAATTATATATGCGTGGCACCGAATTAACAGCATCTATTCCTCAAGATATAGGGAAACTCCAAAAATTAGAACGCCTTGATTTAAGTTATAATAGACTAACGGGCAAAATTCTCAATTCTTTGGGAAATCACTCACGTTTGAATATACTTTACTTGAATGATAACAAACTAAAACAGAATGTACCTCCAAGCATCAGGAACTGCCGGAGTTTGATGTACATGGACTTATCAAACAATGAACTCAATGGAACCTTGGACAAGGAACTATTCACAGGACCTGCTACATTTTTTACACTAGATTTGTCATTTAATCATTTGGAAGGCTCCCTACCAGTGGAGATTGGTAAGCAAACCAGCCTAATTAAATTGAAAATGTCCGGGAACAAGTTTTCAGGTGTACTTCCAGATGGTCTTAGCGAGTGTATTGAGCTTCAATACTTGTATATGGATGGGAATTTCTTCCATGGAGACATTCCTTCATCTTATGCATCTTTGGCTAGCCTCCAAGAAATTAATTTTTCTCGAAACAACTTATCAGGCCCATTTCCAGCCTTCTTTTCTAGAATCCCCTCGATATATTCCTTAGACTTATCCCACAACGACTTCCAGGGAAGAGTCCCAACCAACTCAGTATTTGCAAATGCAAGTGGAGTATTTCTTCTCGGCAATACCATGCTTTGCGGAGGAATACCGGAACTGCACTTACCCAAATGCATTCAGACAGAGAATGTGGAAAGAAAGAAAAAACCAATGTCTCGTACTCTTAAGTTGATAATTCCAATTATTAGTACATTTGTTGGAGGACTCGCAATGGTAATAGGGGTATACTTGGCATGCATCAGAAAGGAAAAGACAATTCTATCATCAGATTTAGCAATGGGGAAAGCATTCATGAAGGTGTCTTATGACATGCTGCTCAAAGCGACAGGTGGTTTTTCTTCACAGAACCTGCTAGGTTCCGGTGCTTTTGGATCGGTGTTCAAGGGAATTTTGGATGGAAAATCAATTGCTGTGAAAGTTATCGATCTCCAGCATCATGCTGCATCAAAGAGCTTCATGGCGGAATGCAAGGCGTTGAAAAATGTCCGTCATCGGAACTTGGTTAGCATCATAACGGCTTGCTCAAGTATCGATTTTCAAAGAAATGATTTCAGAGCATTAATATATGAATTCATGCCCAACGGAAGCCTTGATAGATGGTTGCATGGAGTTGTTGGGAACATGAGTCTTTCTCAAAGGGTGGATTTAGCAATTGATGTGGCTCATGCACTGAATTATCTACACCATGAGGGTGAAACACCTATCGTGCACTGTGACCTTAAACCGAGCAACATATTGCTGGATGATGACATGGTCGCACACGTTGGTGATTTTGGATTAGCAAGAATTCTTACTCAACCACGACATCCCAACCAAAGTAGCACAATCGGAATCAACGGCACAGTTGGCTATGCTGCTCCAGGTAATAATATTCCGATTCCTTTTATTTTAAAAAGTGTTATAGAAAACTCCCCTGAATAATGAATATAAATGTTTTCATTCGGGTTTTATTCTCTGTTAACTAATTAGGCCTTGTTATTGGAATGGAATGTTAAGAGTACGGCCTAGGAAGTGGAGTATCCACAGCAGGAGATGTTTACAGCTACGGTATATTGCTTCTTGAGCTCATGACAGGGAAGAGTCCAACAGACGACATGTTCAAGGAAGACTACAACCTTCATATGTACGCAGAAGCAGCATTACCTGACCAAGTGTTACAAATTGTAGACGCGGCATTTGAAGAAGATGATCTCACATCAGAAGAAGTGGAAGATGATAGAGCCATCCAAGATGCATTGCAAGGAAGAGTGGAATGTATCATTGCAAGGATGTGCTCCAACCATTTGCCACAAGATCGAATGGAAATAAGTGAGTCCATAAGTAGGCTCCAAGCAGCGAAAGACAAGCTACTCAACGCCCTAAATAGGCGTACCCATCCAGCAAGAGGTATATATATCCTAAATGTATCATGACTCGTCCCATGAACCCTAATTAGTTTTCTACAAATAGACTACTCCATGTACGAGTAGTTTCCAAGGACAGAAAAATTATGCCGCAACTGGAAATAAAAGCTAGTAACGTATTTCGGAGTATATTCCGTAAATTTGTTGTAACCTTAGTATGTTTGTCTGAAACAAATTCTGCAGCCAAGAAACATCGCAATGCTAGAATTTTACTTACTAATTGGGGATTTTTCGAATGATTAAATCCCACAAAAACCTAATTTTGCAGATTCAAACATAATTCCTCAGATCAAGTTCAAGATAAAGGAATTAATGAATGCAAACAATGCAATCATGAATCGAACGATTAAATCCCACAGATTCATTAATTCATCGAATCAGCAAACATGAATCACAGGAATGAATTAATGAAACAACAGTCATGAAATTAAATTACTCAGTACTTTATCAATTAATTTATTAATTGCAAGTATAGAAATGCATACAAAATCCTTATTCAAAACTTGTCTCAAAGTGTAGGAGGTCTTCGAGGGATTCGATTCTACCTTCTTTCCTACTCGTATATAAACTACATCACTCACTTTATTTATCGTGAAGTCGTCTCATTTGAAAATTAGTCTAACTCAGAGTAATTTTTAGGTGGGGAAATGATGAGGGTAATACGGTCCCACGCCTAGCAAGTTTCTCAATATGACTCAAGTGGAAAACTGTCAGTCATGTTATGTTATGAATGTCCTATTTCGATGGTCATCAAAATATTTCACATTTTTCGAAAAATCATCCAAAAATAATGAATTTGAAAGGTTATTATCCACGTTTTACATATCGATTTGGTCCCAAAATTAAATTGTCTCCAAATCTGCACAATAATTACTCCATACATTGTAGTAATGTCTCTGTGTGACAGAAATTACTTATGATTTAAAGTAAACACATTTAAAAGACATTCGACTACCTCTCGAGTAACGTCGGATTAGGACAAAATCTTCGATATATATATACTTCAAACTGAACAATTTAATTGTTTTATAACAACCGTCAATCATTTTATGTTGACAAGATCCTATTTAGATGGGGATCAAAATATTTCACATTTTTCGAAAAATCACCCAATATGAACGAATTTGAAGTTTATTATCCACATTTTTTGGGCCGATTTGTTCAGAAATTAAATGTATCCAAATTCGTACATTAGTTACTCCGTACAGTGTAGTGATGTCTCAGTGTAACAGAAGGTACTTATGGTTTGAGATAAACACATTTAAAAGACATTCGACTGTCTCTTGAACAACGTTGTATTAGGCCAAAATCTTTGATATATATACTCGAAACCGAACCATTTAATTGTTTTTTTAACAACCGTTGATCATTTTATGATATGCAGGTCATATTTAGATGGCCTGCAAAATATTTCACATTTTTTGAAAACTCACCCGAAACGGACAAATTTGAAGGTTATTATCCAAGTATTTTGGAAATTCAGAATCCCAAAAAAAATGTCCAAAATTTTTACGGGGTGTTACCTAGGCCGTAAATTACGCCCACACAAAATTTTTGCTCCAACAGAGAACATTTGATGGTGTAATTACGCGTAAACTATTGTCGGTCGAAAACGCCTCAAATTGAGGTGTATTATCGATGTTTTTTGCAAATTGGAGTCCCGTAAAAAAATGGCCGAAAATTTTACGGGGTCTTACCTAGGCCATATATTACGCCCTCACAAAATTCTAACTCCAACAGAGAACATTTGATGGTGTAATTACGCGATAAACTAATATCGGTCGAAAATGTCTCAAATTGAAGTGTATTATCCACGTTTTTTGCAAATTCGGAGTATCATAAAAAAATGGCCGAAAATTTTACGGGGTGTTACCTAGGCCGTATATTACGCGCACACAAAATTTTAGCTTCAACAGAAAACATTTGATGGTGTAATTACGCGATAAACTAATATCGGTCGAAAACGCCTCAAATTGAAGTATATTATCCACGTCTTATTACGCGCACACAAAATTTTAGCTCCAACAGAGAACATTTGTTGGAGTCTTTACGCTATTATCAACGTTTTTCGTGCCGATTTGTTTCCAAAATTAAATGTCTCCAAATTTGCACAGTAACTATTCCGTACATTGTAGCGATGTCTCAGTGTAACAAAAGATACTTGACAATCTTTCGAGTAACGTCGTATTAGAGCAAAATTTTCGATATATATACTCGAAACTAAATCATTTTTTAACAACCGTCGGTCATTTTAAGTTATGCAAGTCTTATTTAGATGGCTAGCAAAATATCTCACATTTTTCGAAAAATCACCCAAAATTGACGAATTTGAAGGTTATTATCCACGTTTTTCTGGCCGATTTGGTCCCGATATTAAATATCTTTAAACCTCCCACAATAATTAATCCATAGATTGTAAAAAGGTTTCGGTGTAATAAAAGGTACATAAGGTTTAACAAAGATAAATTTAAAAGACATTCGACCAACGTTGGATTATAGGGTAATTTTCGATGTAAATACTCGAAATCGGAACCATTTTCGAGTTTTTTTTAACAACTGTCGGAAATTTAATGTTAGACAAGTCATATTTAGATGGCCATCAAAATATCTCACATTTTTCGAAAAAACATCTGAAACGGGCGAACTTGAAGGTTATTATCTACGTTTTTCGGGCCGATTTTGTCCCGAAATTAAATGTTTTCAAATTTCCACAGTAATTAATCCATACATTGTAAAAATGTCTCGGTGTATTAGAAGGTACGTATGGTTTGAAAAAAAAGGTTATTTCATTGGAATAATCTTTTTAAAATAATCCAATCTGTAAGTAATTTCATTTTAATATGAACTACGACTTCATTAATTTGTTTCTTTGTACAAAGGAGAAATTTAGTAAAAGACAGACATGTCCTTTATGAATCTAAAACCATCGACTATTAAATATGAATCCAGGTGAAGATATGAGGTTGAATGTTAGTATTCACAGATACGAGTATTCATTGTTGCTAACCAAATAGTATTCGCAGCTTCAAACCTGATTCGGCAAATAAAGTTGACGATAACATTGGCAAATATTTGCACCTGATTCAGAATCAAGTTGACGATAACATTGGCAAACATGAATTGCAGGCAGGTTATACAAATATTGCAATCATTCTTGTACAACCAAAACAATAGTCATTAAACCTGATGATTCGGAATCAAGTTGACGATAACATTGGCAAACATGAATTGCAGGTTATACAAATATTACAACGAAAAGAATAGTCATAGAATTTTGACATCATCCTGATTAACTGCGACATAAATT
This sequence comes from Agrostemma githago, assembly GCA_958450325.1. NCBI lineage: Eukaryota > Viridiplantae > Streptophyta > Magnoliopsida > Caryophyllales > Caryophyllaceae > Agrostemma > Agrostemma githago. Next base: position 79,008,988 of record OY288241.1, on the reverse strand, counting down.
CACATAAAACAGTACTCCTGCAACCGTAGTCATAAGTCATAAGTAAAGCAAAGAATAGCACGAGCAGAAATCTGGATGAATAATCAATCACAAGTGCAAGACTGCAATCTGGATGAATAATTCAATTCCATGGTTAACCTGTTACTTTCTACAAGGAGAAATGAAGTAAAAGACATACATGACTTTTAGGAATATTAAACTATTGACTTAGGGAGTAATGGAAGTCTGCCGTACTTTCTTTCATTATACTTAGGAGCATTAAGTACTGTACCTTAAAGATAAGAGATGGTGCATTATATTCAACAAAGACCATCATTGAGGATTAAGAGCACCCACGATAGAAAGAACGTTTACTTCCTCTTTAGTTTTATCTTTTCTCGCTTTTGTCGTAACCAACCGCCCTATTTATTCATCAAAGGAGACAACAATAGTGAAATGTTTTGAAGTCTTTCCACCATTTCTACTTTCCTTGACTGCCATTGACCTCCTCTTTCTGTAAGTCTTGAAGCCCAAAATTCCACATTATAATGGCCATACCACTGAGACTTGTTGGAAAAACTGTCCACTTGAATCATGAAATAACAGTCTCTATAAATGTAGAGACAGAAAGCCAGAGAGCATCTCACTTGAATTGCACACATAAACATGAAAACTACTTACCTTAAAACCCAACATGACCTTCGTTACAAACCCGTTTTTCTTGTTTTATTTGCATTGGTAATGCATAGTATTACAGCGGCTGAAGCCCTGCATGGTTTCGACTATCCAGGGAATCAAACTGACCACAATGCATTATTGGCCATCAAGAGCCAACTAGTAGATCCTCATCCGGATGGGGTCTTGAGCTCGTGGAATAGCTCATTTCACCATTGTAATTGGGAGGGAGTTACTTGTGGGCGCAAACATAAGAGAGTAACTAGAATAGATCTCTACTCCCGAGGTTTGTCAGGTACCATATCTCCTTCCGTTGCAAACCTCAGCTTCCTTAATATCCTTGCTCTTTATAATAATAGTCTGTACGGCCAAATCCCCAACAGCTTGGGTTCTTTATTCAGGTTACAAGGCCTAGGACTACACAATAACACGCTTGTTGGTGAAATTCCAGCCAATTTGTCTGGTTGCATCAACCTCGAAGTTCTTTACGTAGGTTACAACAAGCTACAGGGAAAACTCCCAACAGAATTCAGAGCACTGACAAAGCTAAAATATCTTAACATGTGGCATAACAACCTAACGGGACCTCTTTTTGATATCATACAAAATTTTACCTCCTTGCAACACATTTTCTGGGTCTATCCCAAACAACATCAATCGAATGCAGAACCTTACTATCCTTGCACTTGGAATGAACAAATTCTCGGGCACACTTCCCATTTCACTTTTCAATATCTCGTCCCTTCAAGTTCTTGATTTTGCAGTCAACCAATTATATGGAGAACTTCCCGTGTATACAGGCTTCAATATTCCTAGTCTCACGTGGTTGAGCTTTGCTATGAATAACTTTTCAGGACCCATCCCGAGCATTGCAAACTTCACGAGCCTACAAAATATCATATTTCAACTGAATAGGTTTACAGGGAGGGTTCCTCAAGATTATCAGCAATTTCAAAATCTATCTGTGTTGACTTTGGAAGAAAACTATCTTTAGGGTGACATTAACTTTATAAGTACACTAGTTAACTGCACCCACTTAATTGATCTAGAACTGAAGGGTAATAATTTTTCTGGAATATTACCACAATCTGTCGCCAATCTCTCCACCCGTTTAATCTTTCTCACGATCGGAGGTAGTCCAATAAGCGGAGTTTTTCCTTCCAGTATTACCAATCTCATTAACCTTCAGGATTTAGAAATAGATGACACCAGATTGACAGCATCTATTCCTCATGATCTAGGGAAACTCCAAAAATTAGAAAACCTTGATTTAAGTTCTAATAGACTAACAGGCATAATTCCCAATTCTTTGGGAAATCTCTCACTTTTGACTTACCTAGACTTGTTTGATAACAAACTAAAACAGAATGTACCTCCAAGCATCAGGAACTGCCGGAGTTTGATGTACATGGACTTATCAAACAATGAACTCAATGGAACCTTGGACAAGAAACTATTCACAGGATCTGCTACATTTGTTTCACTAGATTTGTCATTTAATCATTTGGAAGGGCTCCTACCAGTGGAGATAGGTAAGCAAACCAACCTAATTGCATTGAAAATGTCCAAGAACAAGTTTTCTGGTGTACTTCCAGCTGATCTTGGTGAGTGTACTGAACTTCAATACTTGCATATGGCTGGAAATTTCTTCCATGGAGACATTCCTTCATCTTATGCATCTCTGACTAGCCTCCAAGAAATTAATTTTTCTCGAAACGAATTATCAGGCCCATTTCCAGCCTTCTTCTCTAGAATTCCCTCGATATATTCCTTAGACTTATCCCACAACGACTTCCAAGGAAGAGTCCCAACCAACTCAGTATTTGAAAATGCAAGTGGAATATTTCTCCTCGGTAATCCGAGGCTGTGCGGAGGAATACCAGAACTGCACTTACCCAAATGCATTCAGACAAAGAGCATGGGAAGAAAGAAAAAAGCAATGTCTCGTACCCTTAAGGTGATAATTCCAGTTATCAGTGGACTTGTTGGAGGACTAGCAATGGTAATTGGGGTATACCTGGCATGCATCAGGAAGAAAAAGAGAACTGTATCATCAGATTTAGTAATGGGGAAAGCATTCATGAAGGTGTCTTATGACATGTTGCTCAAAGCGACTGGTAATTTTTCTTCCGAGAATCTGCTAGGTTCCGGTGCTTTTGGATCGGTGTTCAAGGGAATTTTGGATGGAAAATCAATTGCTGTGAAAGTTCTCGATCTCCAGCATCATGCTGCATCTAAGAGCTTCATGGCAGAATGCAAGGCATTGAGGAACGTCCGTCACCGGAACTTGGTTAGCATCATAACAGCTTGCTCAAGTATCGATTTTCAAAGGAATGATTTCAGAGCTTTAGTATACGAATTCATGCCCAATGGAAGCCTTGATAAATGGCTGCATGGAGTTCTTGGGAACATGAGTCTTTCTCAAAGGGTGGATGTAGCAATTGATGTGGCTCATTCACTCAACTATCTACACCATGGAGGCGAAACTCCAATTGTGCACTGTGACCCGAAACCAAGCAACATATTGCTGGATGATGACATGGTCGCTCACGTTGGTGATTTTGGAATAGCAAGAATTCTTACACAACCACGACATCCAAATCAAAGTAGCACAATCGGAATCAATGGTACAGTTGGCTATGCTGCTCTAGGTAATAATATTCTGATTCCTTTTATTTTAAAAAGTGTTTTAGAAAACTCCACTGAATAATGAATATAACTGTTTTTGTTCGGGTTTTATTCTCTGTTAACTAATTAAACCTTGTTATTGGAATCGGATGTTAAGAGTACGGCCTAGGAAGCGAAGCATCTACAGCGGGAGATGTTTACAGCTACGGTATACTGCTTCTTGAGCTCATGACAGGGAAGAGTCCAACAGACGACATGTTCAAGGAAGACTACAACCTTCATATGTATGCAGAAGCAACATTACCTGACCAAGTGTTACAAATTGTAGACCCGACACTTGAAGAAGATGATCTCACAGAAGAAGTGGAAGATGATAGAGCCATTCAAGAAGCACTACAAAGAAGAGTGGAATGCATCATTTCGGTGATAAGTGTCGGAGTGCTGTGCTCCAACCATTTGCCACAAGATCGAATGGAAATTAGTGATGCCATAAGTAGGCTCCAAGTTGCGAAAGACAGCCTGCTCAACGCCCAAAATAGGCGTACCCATCCTGCAAGAGGTATATAAATCATAAATGTATCATGAATCACCCCATGAACACAACTTAATTAGCTTCTTGTGGCGTAAATGATTGCAGGGGCATGAGCGCGATGGTTCAAAAAGATCCAACACTTGTGAAACAAATAGACTACTCCATGCACGAGTAGTTTCTAAGGACAGAAAAATTATGCCACAACTGGAAATAAAAGCTAGTACTGTATTTCGGAGTATATTCAGTAAATTCCACAAAAACCTAATTTTGCAGATTCAAACATAATTCCTCAGATCAAGTTCAAGGTAAAGGAATTAACGAATTGCAAACAATGCGATCATGAATCGAACGATTAAATCCCACAGATTCATTAATTCGTAATTATTCGTTTAATCTTTGCAGTTTCAAATAAACGCAATTCATCGAATCAGCAAACATGAATCACAGGAATGAATTAATGAAACAACAGTCATGAAATTAAATTACTTAGTACTGTATCAGTTAATTTGTTAATTGCAAGTATAGAAATGCATACAAAATCCTTGATCGAAAAACGATCAATGATTCAATTTTAGGCACGGTAATATCTGTCATTTCAATACAGTATAAACTCCTCATGTATATTTTCATGAAATGACGTAATCATTTACAAATGGAGGGAGTATTTAACGACATTTTCCGTAATTGACTACACAAAATCAAGTAGTGTACATCTTTCCCGCGGCTTTGAGGTGTCATTGAACGCGTTTGGCTTTAACGGCCAACTCCTCCTCACCGTTCCTGACCGGCTGATCCGACAACTTAGAGAGGCCGCTTCTCGACCCAACAATTCCTCATCTGCTCAATTCTTTGAGAGGCCCTCTTCTCTGTTTGCAAGTTTCTCAATATGACTCGAGTGTAGAATACGCAATTTGTTATTGTCGATGTAAGTAATCAATTGCTCACCCTTGTGACGGACTCATCTTATCTCGAGAATTAAGAGACGGGTCTAATTACGCGATAAACTATTGCCAGTCAAAAACACCTCAAATTGAAGTGTATTATTCATGTTTTTTGCAAATTCGGAGTCCCATAAAAAAATGGCCGAAAATTTTATGGGGTGTTAGCTAGGCCGTATATTATGACCACACAAAATTTTAGCACCAACAGAGAACATTTGATGGTGTAGTTACGCGATAAACTTTTGTCGGTCGAAAACGCCTCAAATTGAAGTATATTATCCACGTTCTTTTGCAAATTCGGAGTCCAAAAAAATATGGCCGAAAATTTTATGGAGGTGTTAGCTAGGCCGTATATTACGCCCGCACAAAATTTTAGCTTCAATAGAGAACATAAGATGGTATAATTACGCGATAAACTATTGTCGGTCGAAAACGTCTCAAATTGAAATGTATTATCCACGTTTTTTGCAAATTCGGAGTCCCATTAAAAAATGGTCGAAAATTTTACTAGTGTTACCTAGGCTAGGCCGTATATTATGCGCACACAAAATTTAGCTTCAACATTTGATGGTATAATTACGCGATAAACTATTGTTGGTCGAAAATGTCTCAAATTGAAGTGTATTATCCACGTTTTTTGCAAATTCGGAGTCCCATAAAAAAATGGCCAAATTTTTTACGGGGTGTTACCTAGGCCGTATATTACGCGCACACAAAATTTTAGCTTCTAAAGAGATTATTTGATGGTATAATTACGCGATAAACTATTGTCGGTTGAAAACGCCTCAAATTGAAGTGTATTATCCACGTTTTTTGCAAATTCGGAGTCTCATAAAAAAATGGCCGAAAATTTTACGGTGTGTTACCTAGGCACGCCCACACAAAATTTTAGCTCCAACAGAGAACATTTGTTAGTGTCATTACGCTATTATCCACGTTTTTCAGACCGATTTGGTTCCAAAATTAAATGTCTCCGTACATTGTAGTGATGTCTCGGTGTAACAAAAGATACTTATGGTTTGAAATACATTTAAAAGACATTCGACAATCTTTCGAGTAACGTCGTATATATACTCAAAACTAAATCATTTAATTATTTTCTTAACAACCGTCGGTCATTTTATGTTATGGAAGTCTTATTTAGATGGCTAGAAAATATCTCACATTTTTCGAAAAATCACCCAAAATTGACGAATTTGAAGGTTATTATCCACGTTTTTCTGGTCGATTTGGTCCCGATATTAAATGTCTTTAAACTTCCCACATTAATTAATCCATAGATTGTAAAAATGTCTCGGTGTAATAGAAGGTGCATAAGGTTTTAAAAAAAATTAAGAGATATTCGACTAACGTTGGTGTTCCGGTCACGGAAACAATTCACCCGGCCTAGGATCCGGGCTGTATAATCGGGTTAATTGCGAACGAATGATCGTTTGATTTCCCTTGATCTCCCCTTTCTCTCACTCCTTAGATCGGACCTTCCCGGCGGAAATGGCCTGCTCCCTGCACAATGAACGCACAGGGCCTCGGAGGTTGTCCGAGGAAACCCTCTCCGATGCCTAAGTCAGTCCGTGAAATGCCTTGACGAACCTAGCTCGTGAGGAACTAGGCGGCGTTTTTCAGGAGTAAGAGTCTAGAGAGAGAAAAATCCCACCCCCCTCATGTGGGAAATGGGGAGGTATTTAACAACTGTTGGAAATTTTTTGTTAGACAAGTCATATTTAGATGGCCAACAAAATATCTCACATTTTTCGAAAAAACATCTGAAACGGGTGAATTTGAAGGTTATTATCCACGCTTTTCGGGCCGATTTATCCCGAAATTAAAAGTCTTCAAATTTCCACGGTAACTATTCCTCACATTTTAGAAATGTCTCGGTGTAGCTAAAGGTACGGATGGTTTATAAAAAACACATAACAAACATTCGACTATCTTTCGGGTAACGTCGAATTAGGGAGAAATTTTCCAATATATGTACTCGAAACTGAACCATTTAAAAGTTTTTTAACAATCGTCGGTCGTTTTGTGTTATATGACGACTAGCAAAATATCTCACATTTTTAAAAAAATCACCTTAAAGGGGCGAATTTGAAGGTTATTATCAACGTTTTTCGTGCCACTTTTGTCCTGAAATTAAAAGTTTTCAAATTTCCACAGTAAATACTCCATATATAGTATAAATTTCTCAGTGTAACAGAAGGTACGTGTGGTTTAAAAAAAAACACATTTAAAAGACATTTGATTATCTTTCAAGTAATGTCGGATTATTAGGGGTAAATCTTCAATATATATACTCGAAACGGGACTATTTTGAGTTTTATTAACTATTGTCGGTCATTTTGATATTATACGGGTCCCATTTAGATGACCATCAAAATATAATTTTTCTGAAAAAATCACTTGAAACAGACGAATTTGAAGGTCATTATCCACGTTTTTCGAGCTAATTTAATCCCGAAATTAAATGTCTTCAAATTTCCTTGGCAACTACTTCGAACATTGTAAAATTGTCTCGATATAACAAAAGATATGTATGGTTTACAAAAAAACACATTTAAAAGACATTAGACTATCTTTCGAGAAAACGTCGGATTCATGCAAAATTTTCAATATAAATAGTCGAAAGCGAACCATTTTCGAGTTTTTTTAACAACTGTAGGTCATTTCGATGGTATACGGGTCCTATTTAGATGAGTAGCAAAATATCTCACATTTTTTAAAAATCACCTGAAACGGACGAATTTGAAGGTTATTATCCACGTTTTTCCGACCGATTTCGTCCCGAAATTAAATGTCTTCAAATTTCCACAGTAACTACCTCATGCATTGTAGAAATGTGTCGGTGTATTAGAAGGTACGTATGGTTTTAAAAAAAAAAACAAATTATTTGAAGTTCTTAGAAGAGTTAGCTTATCTCCTGAATGTCAAATATCAGAGGTTGATTTTCCAAGAGTGAGTCCCGAGTTTATTAAACGCGACAATGCAATCGACCTAGAGTTTATCCGAGGAGCCATTGATATGGGGAGTCCCGAGTCTGAGGCTAGGATATCGTGGAGGGAAGGATTAGCAAGCCGTATGCTTGAAATGGACGAGTTAGATCGTTGTGGATATATTTCCGATGAAGAAGACAATGCCAGTGGTTTAGGACCGTGTCTTGAGGCCGTAGGTGATAGTGGAAGGTGTGAAGTTGTTATAGAGAAGTGTAGTTGGAATGTATGCTATAAAAACGATTTGTTTCGATTGTGATAATTCATTCTTCAGCTCTCGATTGGTTGGTTATTCGATTTATTTTTCCCTTCATTCACAATAATTTCTAGCTTCGTATATATATTTTTGAAAATGTTTTTATGATAAAAAGTATTGTACCGTTTCTGTTATGAAATACGGAGTAGTAGCAGGTACAAGTCGGACTCTACTACAATTTGGGACGTAGTTTTGCACATGCCTACAAGGCATGCCCGGATAAGTTTTGACCCTGTCAATATTCAAACCTAGCTTCGTCTTTGATGTGGCTACAAGGGTCCATGTATTTATTTGTTTGGAAAAGTATAAATGAAGCGACAGATAGCGAATCAGTATAGTGACCCTGAAGAATGATGCTTCACAAAACAAAACAAAAGACTAGCAAGTCATCCCGATTTCCCTCCACACAAAAGAACAAGTGAACAACCAACCATCCAGTGTGTTTCCCAAAATTCCACATTAATGGGCAAGATGTCCTTTTGAGCTTGCCGTGCAAAAAGGTCTACTTTGTATTCTCGACGTAAATAGTAAATCATGAAATAACAGTCTATAAGACTATAAATGTAGAGACAGATAGCCAAAGAGTATCTCACTCGTACACATAAAAACGATAATAAAGAGTATAAAAAATGGAACATACCGTTTTTTCTTGTTTACTTTCTACACTTAATTACAAACCGTTTTTTCTTGTTTTCTTTGCATTTGTAATGCTGAATATCACAGCTGTTGGAGCCCTGCATGGTTTCGACTATCCAGGCAATGAAACGGACCACAACGCATTGTTGGCCATCAAGAGCCAACTAGTCGATCATCATCCGGATGGGGTTTTGAGCTCCTGGAATAGTTCATTTCACCATTGTAATTGGGAGGGAGTTACTTGTGGACGCAAACATAAGAGAGTGACTGTATTAGATCTCCACTCCCGAGGTTTGTCAGGTACCATATCTCCTTCCGTTGCAAACCTCAGCTTCCTTAATACTCTTCATCTGTACAATAATAGTCTGTACGGCCAAATCCCCAACAACTTGGGTTCTTTATTCAGGTTACAACGCCTGGGACTCAACAACAACACCCTTGTCGGTGAAATTCCAACCAACTTGTCTAGTTGCATCAACCTCGAATATCTTTATCTAGGTTATACCAAGCTACAGGGAAAATTCCCAACAGAATTCAGAGCATTGACAAAGCTAAAAGCTCTTATCATGCAGCATAACAACCTAACGGGGCCTCTTTTTGATACCATACAAAATCTGACCTCCTTGGAAATAATAGATGTTGCTTTAGACTCATTTTCGGGATCAATCCCAAACAGCATCAGTCGGATGCAGAACCTTACTTTCCTTTACCTTGGAGGGAATAAATTCTCTGGCACACTTCCCATTTCACTTTTCAATATCTCGTCCCTTCAAGAACTTGATTTTATAGAAAACCAATTATATGGAGAACTTCCCGCGTACAGAGGCTTCAATATTCCTAGTCTCACGTGGTTGGGCTTTGGTATGAATAACTTTTCAGGACCCATCCCGTCCATTACGAATTTCACAAGCCTACAGCATATCGATTTTGGAAGTAATAGCTTTACCGGGAGAGTTCCTCAAGATTATCAGCAATTTCAAAATCTATCTAAGTTGTTTTTGGATGAAAACCATCTTGAGGGTGACATTAACTTTATAAGTACACTAGTTAACTGCACTCAGTTAACTTATCTAGAACTGTGGAGTAATAACTTTTCTGGTATATTACCACAATCTATCGCCAATCTCTCCACCGGTTTAAAAAAACTCGAGATCGGAGGTAGTCCGATAAGCGGAGTTTTTCCTTCCGGTATTACCAATCTCATTAACCTTCGGGTATTACAAATAACTGAAACCAAAATAACAGCATCTATTCCACATGATCTAGGGAAACTCCAAAAATTAGAACAACTTGTTTTAAGTTCTAATAAACTAACAGGCAAAATTCCCAATTCTTTGGGAAATCTCTCACATTTGAGTTGGCTATACTTGTCTGATAACAAACTGAAACAGAATGTACCCCAAAGCATCAGGAACTGCCGAAGTTTGATGTACATGAACTTATCAAACAATGAACTCAATGGAACCTTGGACAAGGAACTATTCACTGGATCTGCTACATTTGTAGGACTAGTTTTGTCATTTAATCATTTGGAAGGCTCCCTGCCAGTGGAGATAAGTAAGCAAACCAGCCTAATTGCATTGATAATGTCCAAGAACAAGTTTTCAGGCGTACTTCCAGTTGGTCTTAGTGAGTGTACTGAGCTTCAAGACTTGTATATGGATGGGAATTTCTTCCGTGGAGACATTCCTTCATCTTATGCATCTCTGACTAGCCTCCAAGAAATTAACTTTTCTCGAAACGAATTATCAGGCCCAATACCAGCCTTCTTCTCTAGAATTCCCTCGATATTTTCCCTAGACTTATCCCACAACGACTTCCAGGGGAGAGTCCCAACCAACTCAGTATTTGCAAATGCAAGTGGAGTATTTCTCCTCGGTAATCCGAGGCTTTGCGGAGGAATACCAGAACTGCATTTACCAAAATGCATTGAGACAGAGAGCACGGGAAGAAAGAAAAAACCAATGTCCCGTACCCTTAAGGTGATAATTCCAGTTATCAGTGGACTTGTTGGAGGACTAGCAATGGTAATAGGGGTATACCTGGCATGCATCAGGAAGAAAAAGAGAACTGTATCATCAGATTTAGTAATGGGGAAAGCATTCATGAAAGTGTCTTATGACATGCTGCTGAAAGCGACAAGTGGTTTTTCTTCAGAGAACCTGCTAGGTTCCGGTTCTTTTGGATCGGTGTTCAAGGGGATTTTGGATGGAAAATTAATTGCTGTGAAAGTTCTCGACCTCCAGCATCATGCTGCTTCTAAGAGCTTCATGGCGGAATGCAAGGCATTGAGGAATGTCCGTCATCGAAACTTGGTTAGCATCATAACGGCTTGCTCAAGTATCGATTTTCAAAGTAATGATTTCAGAGCTTTAGTATATGAATTCATGCCCAATGGAAGCCTTGATAAATGGTTGCATGGACTTCACGGGAACATTACCCTTTCTCAAAGGGTGGATGTAGCAATTGATGTGGCTCATGCACTCAACTATCTCCACCATGAAGGTGAGACTCCTATCGTGCACTGTGACCTGAAACCTAGCAACATATTGCTGGATGATGATATGGTCGCTCACGTTGGTGATTTTGGATTAGCAAGAATTCTTACTCAACCACGACATCCCAACCAAAGTAGCACAATCGGAATCAATGGTACAGTTGGCTATGCTGCTCCGGGTAATTATATTCTGACTCCTTTTATTTTAAAACTTGTTTTAGAAAACTCTCCTGAACAATAAATACAGTAATTGTTTTTTTTCTTTGTTAACTAAACTTTATTATTGGATTTGATGTTAAAGAGTACGGGCTAGGAAGTGAAGCATCTACGGCAGGAGATGTTTACAGCTACGGTATACTGCTTCTTGAGCTCATGACAGGGAAGAGTCCAACAAACAACATGTTCAAGGAAGACTACAACCTTCATATGTACGCAGGAGCAGCATTACCTGACAAAGTGTTACAAATTGTAGACCCGACACTTGAAGAAGATGATCTCACAGAAGAAGTGGAAGACGATAGAGCCATCCAAGAAGCACTACAAAGAAGAGTGGAATGCATCATTTCAGTGATTAGTGTCGGAGTGTTGTGCTCCAACCATTTGCCACAAGATCGAATGGAAATAAGTGATGTCATAAGTAGGCTTCAAGCAGCGAAAGACAAGTTACTCAATGCCGGAAATAGGCGTCCCTTCCCTGCAAGAGGTAGATCAATATAATCATGACATATCCCATGAATCGTAATTAGTTTTCGATAAAATCATGAACTTTTTCTTTGTTCGAGGGAATAAAATCATGAACCTAATCTGCTTCATGTGACGTAAATTATTGCAGGGGTATGAGCACGATTTCAAATCAGGACACAAGCACCAAGAATCCAAAGACTTATGATCAAACATAGTTTCCAATTGAAGGCATAAAATATGCCACAGTAGAAAATAAAAGCTGTTGTATTACATTGTGCAAATTTGATGTATCCTTTGTATAATTACATAAGTGTCTCAAAAGCTTCCGCAAATTGCGGGCGTAAGGGATTTGGATTTACATGTCCTTACCATCTTTTCGGGACAATCCAAAATGGAAGGGAACATCACCTGGTTTTATATTTTGTCTTAAACAAATTCCACAATCAAGCAACAGCTCAATGCTAGAGCGAAGTTCAGTAGAGCATTGTTGAAGTGTATCTTGATGTCGATTCCAACAAACTTACAGGTAGGACCTCTATTCGATATCATACAGAACCTTACCTTCTTAGAAATTTATCTGCTACTGGCAAATCATTTACAGTAACAATCCCTAACAGCATTCGTAGAATGCAGAGCCTGTCTAGCCCTTGTCTCGAATGGAACGACCTATCAGAGTATCGGACACACTGACATGTCCCTTTTCAATCTTTCATCTCTTGAAAAGCCTGATTTTTCTACAAATTCATTACATGGACAACTTCCATCACAAATGGGCTTCAATGCTCCTCTCAAATGGTCCGAACTTGATCAAAATAACTTTTCAGGATCGATCCCTACCATGAAAATTTTTCACAAGCCTCGCGGATATCACTCTCAAGCTTATTATATATCACGGTTGGGGATAGTTCGATAAGAGGGATACTTCCTCCTGGTATTGCCAATCTCATTTAACTCAAGGCAATGATTATAGGTAACACCAAACTGACGGCATCCAGTCCTCAAGATCTCGGGATGCTCTTTTAAAAATTGTAGACCCGACACTTGAAGAAGATAATCTCACTGACAAAGCCGAAGATAATAGAGCCATCCAAGATGCACTTGCAACAAAGAGTGGAAATTATCAATTCAGTGATGAGTGTCGGAGTGTTGTGCTCCAACCATTTGCCACAAGATCGAATGAAAATAAGTGATGCCATAAGTAAGCTTCAATCAGCGAAAGACAGCCTGCACAACGCTGGAAATAGGCGTAACCTTCCTGCTATAGGTATATAATCAATATATCATGATACATCCCATGAACCCTAATTAGTTTTCTTCAAAAACATGAATCCAATTTGCTTCTAGTGACGATTTTAAGCTAGGACACAAGCACCAAAAAAACTGAAGACTTATGATACAAATATATTGTTTCTGTGGCAGCTGAAAATAAAAGCTACTGTATGTCTGTATCATAATTTGCAGTAACCTTAGTAAAGTTAGTATAATTAGGGAAGTGTCTCAAAAGCTATCGCAAATTGTGGGGGTGTCGGATTTCTCAAGAAACAGCTCAATGCTAATGGAATTTACTAATTGGGGATTTTTCGAGTGATTAAATTCCACCGATACGCAATGTCCCTAACCTGATCCTTGCAGTTTCAAACATGCATAATTCTTCAAATCAAGTTACGAACTTTTCGGAGGATCTTATTGGTCAGGATTATTACGATAATCATGATTCGATATTACACTTGCTATTAGACCCCCAAATTCCAACTATGACAGATCCAGATCCAGATCTGAAAATAAAAGTGAAAGATGTGGCGGCGCTAATACCACCTCTCTTGTTAGGTTTCGAGGAAATCTATCCTGGTGTACCACGTCATCATCGACGAGGAGCCTTAATTATCTACTAATTTCCTGTAAGTTTTCTTCTTCTTCTTCTTAGTGTGAATTATTTACTTGAACTTCTAGGGTGTATATATGTTTTAGATTTGCGATCAGAATAACAGTATCATATGTTGTCAGTTTGTCACTTACTGTTACTGCGACCAAACACTAAGTAATTAAGTTCATGTATATGTACCCGGCAAATTCTTGTTTGTGATGGGAATATCCATCTGATTTTATATATCCGTCTTCAAATCAAATAAGAAACGGTGTTAACTCTGAAACAAATTCTGCAGTCAAGAAACATCAAAATGCTAGTAGAATTTTACATACTAATTGGGGATTTGCAGAGCCTTAAGTCATTTGCTGAACTATACAGGATACTGACCTCCTTCTGATTTCCATCCACACAAAACAAAGAGCATCTATCCAGTGTTGCACAAATTTCCAAATTAATGGACAACCAGGTCTAGTATTTTGTTCGACGTAAATCGTAAACTAAGAAATAAAAGTCAGTGTAAATGAAGAGACAGATAGTGAAACAGTATAGTGACACTGAACAATGATGCATCACAAAACAAAAACAAACAAAACAAAAGACTATAGCAAGTCATCCTGATTTGCCTCCCTCCACACAAAAGAGAAACCATCAAATGTGTTGCCCAAAATTCCACATTAATGGACAAGATGTCATTTGAGCTTGCCGTGCAAACAGGTCTACTTTGTATTCTCGACGTAAATTGTAAATCATGAAATGGCCGTCTATAACTCTATATAACTGTAGAGACAGATAGGCAAAGAGTATCTCACTCATATACATAAGAACTCACTCCCAATTAATTATCTTAGTTACAACCTCCAATATGCACCTCCATCTCCATTTTAACTGCTAATCCGCTCTATTTCGATGTTGATGATGAAAAGAAAGAAGCAAACTTTGGATGTACCCAGGCCCATCTTCCTCCTCCTCCTCCTCATCCTCCTCCCATCACCCCTTTCAGCTGCCACTGAAGATGATGTCAAGTGTCTTAGAGGTGTGAAGAACTCCCTGAAAGACCCACAATCAAAGCTCCATTCTTGGAATTTCTCCAATACTTCTGATGTGGGATTTGTCTGCAAGTTTGTGGGTGCATCCTGCTGGAATGACAGGGAGAACAAGGTTATAAGTCTGCAACTTAGAGATTTCCAGCTTTCTGGGAATATCCCTGAATCTCTGCAGTTTTGTTCTAGCATTCAGACACTTGATCTCTCTGGTAATGCTTTGATTGGCTCTATTCCTCCAAGTGTCTGCTCTTGGTTTCCTTTTCTGGTTACTTTAGATTTGTCTAATAATCTCTTGTCTGGTCAAATTCCTCCTGATCTTGGAAACTGTCAGTATTTGAGCAAGTTGGTTTTGTCTCATAATTCATTGTCTGGGTTTATTCCTCAGCTGTCTAATTTGAATAGGCATAGGCTTACTGTGTTTTCTGTCGCTAATAATCACCTTTCTGGTCAAATTCCGCCATCTTTGGCTCATTTTGATGAGTCTGACTTTGATGGGAATGGTGGGTTGTGTGGGAAACCAGCTGGGTCTAAGTGTAATGGATTTAGTACGAAGAATTTGGCAATTATAATAGCTGCTGGTGTGTTTGGTGGACTGACCATAGTAATAGGGGTATACTTTGCATGCATCAGAAAGAAAAAGACAACTGAATCAGCAGATTCAGCAATGGGGAAAGCATTCATGAAGGTGTCTTATGACATGCTGCTCAAAGCGACTGGTAATTTTTCTTCCGAGAATCTGCTAGGTTCCGGTGCTTTTGGATCGGTGTTCAAGGGAATTTTGGATGGAAAATCAATTGCCGTGAAAGTTCTCAACCTCCAACATCATGATGCATCTAAGAGCTTCATGACAGAATGCAAGACATTGAGGAATGTCCGTCATCGGAACTTGGTTAGCATCATAACGGCTTGCTCAAGTATCGATTTTCAAAGAAATAATTTCAGAGCTTTAGTATATGAATTCATGTCCAATGGAAGTCTTGATAAATGGCTGCATGGAATTCATGAGAACATGAGTCTTTCTCAAAGGGTGGATGTAGCAATCGATGTGGCTCAGGCACTCAATTATCTACACCATGAGGGTGAAACCCCTATCGTTCACTGTGACCTGAAACCGAGCAACATATTGCTGGATGATGACATGGTCGCTCATGTTGGTGATTTTGGATTAGCAAGAATTCTTACTCAACCACGACATCCCAACCAAAGTAGCACAATCGGAATCAATGGCACAGTTGGATATGCTGCTCCAGGTAATAATTATTTGGCTTCTTTTAGCATAAAACTTGCTTCATCAAAATTACTTTTCAGAAAGACGTCCCTGAACAATACATTTCCGAGAGTTCTGAAATATGAGTAAAGATTTCGTTGTATTTCATATTTTTTTCATTAACAAAGTTTGATTATTGGATTGGATGTTAAGAGTACGGCCTAGGAAGCGACGCATCTACAGCGGGAGATGTTTACAGCTACGGTATTTTGCTTCTTGAGCTCATGACAGGGAAGAGTCCAATAGACAACATGTTCAAGGAAGACTACAACCTTCATATGTATGCAGAAGCAGCATTACCTGACCAAGTGTTACAAATTGCAGACCCGACACTTGAAGAAGATAATGTCACAGAAGAAACTGAAGGTAATAGAGCAATCCAAGATGCACTACAAAGAAGAGTGGAATGCATCATATCGGTAATCAGTATCGGAGTGCTATGCTCCAACCATTTGCCACAAGATCGAATGAAAATAAGTGATGTCGTACGTAGGCTACAGGCAACGAAACACAGGCTGCTCAAAGCCCAAAATAGGCGCACCCATCCTGCAAGAGGTATATAAATGTATCATGAATCGTCCCATGAACCGTAATTAATTCTCTACATAAACATAACGTAATTTGCTTTTTGTGGCGTAAATGATTGCAGGGGCCATGAGCGCAATTGTAAACTAGGACACGGCTACAAAAAAATTGAAGACTTGTGAAAGAAATATACTGCAGTTTGTAAAGACAGAAATGATGCAGTAAGCTTAGTATAATTACATTATGTAAATTTGCAGTAAATAAAAGCTACTGTATTCCATCATGTAAATTTGCAGTAACCTTAGTATAATTACTGAGTGCCTCAAAAGCGTCTGCAGATTTTGGAAGAAACGAAACCGAAATGGATGCGAACAACACTTGCATCGATAAGTTTGTCTTAATTCTTAAACAAATTCCACAGTGACGAAACTGCTCGATGCTGGAAATGTAGTAATGTACTGTACAAATTGGGGGATCTTTCAATTCGAATGATTAAATTCCACAGATAATTCATTCAATGTCGTTAAACCCAATTCTGCAGTTTCAAACATACTTACTTCCCCAAATCAAGATTAAAATTACAGGAACTAGCAAATGCAAATAATAACAACAAGCCATGAAATTACTGGTTTGGATGGATTAGCGTTATCTCCCTAATGTCGAATATCAGAGCTTGATTCTCTGAGATCGACATTTGAGTTCAATCGATCTAGACCTTCGCCATGAAAATGAAAATGGTGATCCTTATCCTTTCACATCCATTCTCCTTTCCAACAATTAAATGTCCATATTGCACGAGTTTTTGATTTTTTGTCGACGTGGGTTTATCATTTTCCAATATTTTCAGTTCTCGTCGTTTGTCCTAAATATTTGGGAGGACGCGATACCAAACCTAAGAAACACTTGGTGCGATTTTTGTCAAGTTTTGTTTCGGGGTCCCGGATCTCCGAAAGCCATGTATTAGGCAACGTCTCTTTTTCTCCCGATTTTCCCACTACTTATCCGAGAACTCTTAAGAAAGGGAAGATCGTGTGTTATCTAGATTCTAGAGTTGTGTGAAACGCTAGGAGATCGTGTCTCTTCATCTATAGACTATATTTATAAATATGATGATACTCCCTCCATATCATTGAGGGGTCAATCAATCAAATCAAACAATAGCTGGACTTAGTCAGTAGCAGTAGTTTTTTCTTTAGTTTCGTAGTGGGTCGTTCCAAGTAGGTCCCTGTAGAGCATGGATTATTGGATTGGATGAGAATAAGTAGTAAAACTTCCTTGTTAGCATTAAATCCCATCTTTATTTAACTTGCTTAATTATCTGATTTTTCTATATTATTATGGAAATTATCATGATAAATTAAAATATTAAATTCTATTTACCATACTTGGACAATATCCATGATAATATTGCTATAATTAGCTTATCAACGTGTGCTCATTGGGCACACGTTAGAAAAATCGTTATCCAATTTATCAAAATCAGAAAGATTCTCGACCTTTAGTACCTTAGTAAACTGGAGTGGAGAATATTGCTAACCCCTACAATACACAATTTGTCATTGTCGATATAAGTAATCAATTACTCTCCCTTGTGACGGACTCATCTTATCTTAAGAATTAAGTGACACCTCAAATATATGCATCTTAATTTAAGGGTGGTCGTTTACTGGTGATTGCCCATAGCGATGTTGATCAAAGATTTTTGCTTCATAATACCAAAAACAAAAGAGCATAGCAAGTCATTTACTGAACTATACAGGATATTGACCTCCTCCTCATTTCCCTCCACACAATACAAAGATCATCTATGATCTATCCAGTGTTGCCCAAATTTCCAAATTAATGGACAAACTGTCATTTGCGCAGCTGCGCTTGCCGTGCAAATATTTTTTTTGTTCGACAGTCAATCGTAAATTAAGAAATACGTAACAGTCTGTATAAATGAAGAAGAGACAGATAGTCAAACAGTATAGTGACCCTGAAGAATAATGCATCACAAAACAAAACAAAAAAAGACTTTCAGCAAGTAATCCTGATTTCCCTCCCTCCACACAAAAGAGAAACCATTCAGTGTTTGACCAAAATTCCACATTAATGGACAAGATGTCGTTTTGCCCTTGCCTTGCAAACAGGCCTACTTTTTTTGTTCCACGTAAATCGTAAAGTATGAAATAACAGTCTATAAATGTAGAGACAGATAGCCAAAGAGTATCTCACTCGTACAAAATAAAATGATAAAGAGTATAAAAATGAAACATACCTACTTTAACAATGATCTTTCATCTTTACTTTCCCCCCTTTGTTACAAACCATTTTTTCTTGTTTTCTTTACATTTGTACTGCTGAATATTACAGCTGTTGGAGCCCTGCATGGTTTCGACTATCCAGGGAATGAAACTGACCACATAGCATTGTTGGCCATCAAGAGCCAACTAGTAGATCCTCATCCGTATGGGGTTTTGAGCTCGTGGAATAGTTCGTTTCACCATTGTAATTGGGAGGGAGTTACTTGTGGGCGCAAACATAACAGAGTGACAGTATTAGATCTCAATTCCCAAGGTTTGTCAGGTACCATATCTCCTTCCGTTGCAAACCTCACCT
This sequence comes from Agrostemma githago, assembly GCA_958450325.1. NCBI lineage: Eukaryota > Viridiplantae > Streptophyta > Magnoliopsida > Caryophyllales > Caryophyllaceae > Agrostemma > Agrostemma githago. Next base: position 78,989,870 of record OY288241.1, on the reverse strand, counting down.
TCCTTAATATTCTTTCTCTTTACAATAATAGTCTGTACGGCCAAATCCCCAACACTTTGGGTTATTTATTCAGGTTACAGCAACTAGTGCTAGTCAACAACACGCTTGTTGGTGAAATTCCAGCCAACTTGTCTCGTTGCATCAACCTCGAATTTCTTGACATAGGTGGCAACCGGCTACAGGGAAAACTCCCAACCGAATTAAGAGCATTATCAAAGCTAAAAATTCTTGTCGTTCAGGAAAACAATCTAACAGGACCTGTTTTTGACGTCATACAAAATCTCACCTCCTTGCAAACAATAGCTGCTACTCAAAACTCATTTTCAGGATCAATCCCAAACAGCATTAGTCGGATGCAGAACCTTACTGTCCTTTACCTTGTATCGAACAAATTCTCGGGCACACTTCCCAGCTCACTTTTCAATTTCTCGTCCCTTCAAGCTCTTGATTTTTCTGACAACCAATTACATGGAGAAATTCCGGCATTTATAGGCTTCAATATTCCTAGTCTCATATGGTTGGGCTTTGGTGTTAATAGCTTTTCAGGACCCATCCCCACTATTACAAACTTCACAAGCCTACAGTATATCACTTTTCAAAGAAATAGCTTTACCGGGAAGATTCCTCAAGATTATGGACAGTTTCAAAATCTATCTTTTTTGTCTTTCCAATTGAACTATCTTGAGGGTAATATTAACTTTATAAGTACACTAGTTAACTGCACCCAGTTAACTCATCTAGAACTGGGGGTAATTATTTTACTGGAATATTACCACAATCTATCGCCAATCTCTCCACCTGTTTAACATTTCTCTTGATCGGAGGTAGTCCGATAAGCGGAGTTTTCCCTTCCGGTATTACCAATCTCAATAACCTTCAGATCTTACAAATACGTGAGAGCCAATTGACAGCATCGATTCCTCAAGATCTAGAGAAACTCCACAAATTGGAAATACTTGATCTAGGGTCTAATAAACTAACAGGTGAAATTCCCAATTCTATGGGAAATCTCTCACGTTTGAGTATACTTGACTTGTCTGACAACAAATTGAAACAGAGTATACCGCGAAGCATCGCAAACTGCCCGAGTTTAATTGAGTTGAATTTAGCAATCAATGAACTCAATGGAACCTTGGACAAGGAACTATTCAAAGGATCAGCTTCGTTTATTACACTTCATATGTCATTTAACCACTTGGAAGGGCCCTTACCACTGGAGATAAGTAAGAAAACCAGCCTAATTGGATTGTACATGTCCAAGAACAAGTTTTCAGGGGTACTTCCAGATGGTCTTAGTGAGTGTACCGAACTTCAATACTTGTATATGGATGGGAATTTCTTCCACGGAGACATTCCTTCATCTTATGCATCTTTGGCTAGCCTCCAAGAAATTAATTTTTCTCAAAACTACTTATCAGGCCCATTTCCAGCCTTCTTCTCTCGAATTCCCTCGATATATTTCCTAGACTTATCCCACAACGACTTCCAGGGAAGAGTCCCAACCAACTCGGTATTTGCAAACGCAAGTGCAGTAAATCTTCTAGGTAATACCAGGCTTTGCGGAGGAATACCAGAACTGCACTTACCCAAATGCATTGAGACAAAAAACATGGGAAGAAAGAAAAAACCAATGTCTCATACCCTGCTTAAGTTGATAATTCCAGTTATCAGTGCACTTGTTGGAGGACTGGCAATGGCAACAGGGGTATACCTGACATGCATCAAAAAGAAAAAGACAATTGTATTATCAGATTTTGTAATGGGGAAAGAATTCGTGAAGGTGTCATATGACATGCTGCTCAAAGCAACAGTTGATTTTTCTTCAGAGAATCTGCTAGGTTCGGGTTCTTTTGGTTCGGTATTCAAGGGAAATTTGGATGGAAAAACAATTGCGGTGAAAGTGTTCAACCAGCAACACCATGCTGCATCTAAGAGCTTCATGGCAGAATGCAAGGCACTGAGCAATGTCCGTCATCGAAATTTGGTTGGCATCATAACAGCCTGCTCAAGTATCGATTTCCAAGGAAATGAATTCAGAGCATTAGTGTATGAATTCATGCCCAATGGAAGCCTTGATAGATGGTTGCATGGAGTTGTTGGGAACATGAGTCTTCCACAAAGGCTGGATACAGCAATTGATGTGGCTCATGCACTCAATTATCTACACCATGAATGCGAAACTCCTATCGTGCACTGTGACCTTAAACCGAGCAACATATTGCTGGATAATGACATGGTCGCTCACGTTGGTGATTTTGGATTAGCAAGGACTCTGACTCAACCACGACATCCAAACCAAAGCAGCACAATGGGAATCATGGGCACAGTTGGCTATGCTGCTCCGGGTAATGATCTTCAGACTCCTTTTATTTACAAACTGTTACAGAAAAAGAAATAATGTTATCATCAAAATCACTTTTCAAAAAAAATTACTCCCCTGAACAATAAATATAATCATTCTTGTTAGTTCTTTTTTAAATTTTTTGTTAACTAAGCGTTTGAAATCACATTTGAATGTTAGAATACGGCCTAGGAAGCGAAGCGTCTACAGCGGGAGATGTTTACAGCTACGGTATACTGCTTCTTGAGCTTATGACAGGGAAGAGTCCAACAGACAACATGTTCAAGGAAGACTACAACCTTCATGTGTATGCAGAAGCAGCATTACCTGACCAAGTGTTACAAATCGTAGACCCGACACTTGAAGAAGATAATCTCACTGACGAAGCCGAAGATAATAGAGCAAACCAAGATGCACTGCAACGAAGAGTAGAATGTTTCATCTCAGTGATCAGTGTCGGAGTGTTGTGCTCCAACCATTTGCCACAAGATCGAATGAAAATAAGTGATGCCATAAGTAAGCTTCAGGCAGTGAAAGACAGCCTGCGCAACGCTGGAAATAGGCGTAACCTTCCTGCTATAGGTATATAATCAATATATCATGACACATCCCATGAACCCTAATTAGTTTTCTTCAAAAACATGATTCCAATTCGCTTCTAGTGGCGATTTTAAGCTAGGACACAAGCACCAAAAAAACTGAAGACTTATGATACAAATATATTGTTTCTGTGGCAGCTGAAAATAAAAGCTACTGTATGTCTGTATCATAATTTGCAGTAACCTTAGTAAAGTTAGTATAATTAGGGAAGTGTCTCAAAAGCTATCGCAAATTGTGGGGGTGTCGGATTTCTCAAGAAACAGCTCAATGCTAATGGAATTTACTAATTGGGGATTTTTCGAGTGATTAAATTCCACCGATACGCAATGTCCCTAACCTAATCCTTGCAGTTTCAAACATAATTCTTCAAATCAAGTTACTACTTATTAGAAAATGGAAATAATGCAATCATACTTTGTACAATCGAAACAACAGTATTGAAATTACTCATCATCGATTATTATTGATAAATTCCTAAATCAAAAACGGAGGTTTAAAGAGAGATACACTGATGCTTAACTCAAATTGTGATCTAAAGGTGATGATGAATTGTTCATCAGTCCTGACAAAAGGATTGAAGCTTTTTGTTGCTGATACTTAGTCCTGAACTTAACCACAAAACCCGGTTAGATAGACGAGAAAAGGAAAATATTTACGAACTACTTAATCCGAAAACAAAACAATTTAAGACGAAATAATAAATGTCTTAATCTAATGCTTAAAAGTTAAAACGGAGGTATTCTTCAACAATGCTTAAAAGTTAATCTAATGTTTTTTTTTCACATTTATCGAGACACGTTTTACACCATAATGGTAGTCCCTTTCCTCATATTATTAAGATGAGATGCTCGCTGCCCGACCCAGGGTTGGTTCTCGACCACAACGGGCAGCTTAGTATGTTTTGTACGGAGTATAATCTTTATTTATATATTTGGTGCTCGAGTGAGCCGGGCAGTTATGATAAGACCCGACCGGTACTCCAACCAGTTGGTGGGCTGACAACTACTTCAGACTGTCGACATTAATTGGATAAATGACTCATTTGTCCTTCCGTATAATGAGATACACACGAGTATACACATCAAAGAGAAAGACAAATGAAAATCATAAGAGTGCGACTTCAAAAATAAAAGCATACAAACAAATTCCAATTGGAAAAAATCAATAACAAAAATCATTACGTCCAAAGAAGTAACAAAAGACAATCATTACATACTAACAAAACTAGTACGGAGTACCCCCTTCAAATGAAAATCATAAGAATGCCATTTCAATAATAGAAGCACACAAACAAATTCCATTGGAAAAAAAATCAATAGAAAAATCATTACATAGTAACAGAAGATAATCATTAGGTACTAACAAATCTAATGTTGAAATAAATAATAACAAAACCGATGTTAAAAATAATAATTTACTGTACAAAATTAACCAGAAAAGGGGAAAAAGGGTAAAAATAAACAATAAGTATACATATACTTAAGCGATTAGGTTTTTTAAGAGACTGTCTCGCCCTAGGTTATTGGTGTGAGACATAACATTAATTACACCTTAACCAATATTAACAAATATTGAGAGACAACCCCTTATAAATTCTTTTCTACTCCGTAGCCAAAGGGACAGAGGAAAAAACTGTGTATTTGGAGACAGTAAAAGGAAATGTCAAAGATGAAACACAAAAACTCACGTGAGACGATCTCACAATACGAATACTGTGAGACCTCTCACATGAGATATGGTTACAAATGTGTAACCACTTTTTATGTGAAAGATCTTATAATAATCTTATTGTGAGATCGTCTCTCATGAGACTTACCCAAGATGAAAATGGTTGAACGTACATATTGCACTACTTTTTTTCTTGTTTTTTTTACCAATCTATATATGGCGTCTATATATTGGGTTATGGAGTCGGAATCATGGGTTGAGACATGAGACTACGGATTGAGATTTCAAAGGGTTGAGCTAAATTTAGAACACCTTATATGTCTAAACTCCATTCCAAAATGAGCCAATCAAACATAAAAATTGTATCCTTTTTAAAATACCCAACCAAACACCCCCGGAAGGCCGGAAAGTACTCCTAGCTTATTCAAGATATGAACTCAAATGGTTCATGATTCATGAAGTGGGATACTACTAAAGATGGGTGAAATAAATGTGAACATGTAAACTAATTAAAGTCTTGATAGGTAAAAGCATTGATGGCCTATCTTCCATTACTACTTTCCTTTTGTGGCAATGAGAAAATGACTGTCACCAAGACAATAAGGTAAACTAAAGTCCTGATTTCCTAAAACAGACACTATATGTCTATAGCCAATGTTGAATTGGCTGTAACCAAGACAATAAGCCAAAAAAATGGTCCTTGACCGTGCCGTGTTAGAAGGTCTATTTTTTTTTCCCCGACGTAAATCATGAAATAACAGTCTATATAAATGCACAGACAGAAAGCTAAAGAACATCCTCACTCGTGCACAAAAGCAACAGACTGCAAAAATGAAACATACTTTTTTTGTTTTCCTTGCATTCATAAGTTTTACTGCGGCTGAAGCCCTGCATGGTGCTGACTATCCAGGCAATGAAACTGATCACATTGCATTGCTGGCCATCAAGAGTCAACTAGTAGATCATCACCCGGATGGGATTTTAAGCTCGTGGAATAGTTCCTTTCACCATTGTAATTGGGAGGGAGTTACCTGCGGACGCAAACATAAGAGAGTGACGGGATTAAATCTCCACTCCCGGGGTTTGTCAGGTACCTTATCTCCTTCCGTTGCAAACCTCAGCTTCCTTGATTCCCTTTATCTGTACAATAATAGTCTATACGGCCAAATCCCCGACAACTTGGGTTCTTTATTCAGGTTACAACGCCTAGATCTAGGCACCAACACACTTGTTGGTAAAATTCCAGCCAACTTGTCTTATTGCATCAACCTCGAAGGTCTAGACGTAAGTTATAACAAGCTACAGGGAAAACTGCCAATAGAATTAAGAGCATTGACAAATCTAAAACTTCTTAGCATGTGGCATAACAGCCTAACGGGAGCTCTTTTTGATACCATACAAAATCTTACCTCCCTGCAAACAATATATGCTACTTACAACTCATTTACAGGATCAATTCCAAACAGCATCAGTCGAATGCAGAACCTAATTAAACTTGAGCTTGCAGCGAACAAATTCTCTGGCACACTTCCCATTTCACTTTTTAATTTCTCATCCATTCAAGTTCTTGAATTTGCAGACAACCAATTTTATGGAGAACTTCGTGCACATAGTGGTTTAAATATTCATGGTCTCACGTGGTTAAGCTTTGGTATGAATAACTTTTCAGGACCCATTCCGAGCATTGCAAACTTCACAAGTTTACAGTATATCAGCTTTTTAGATAACAGCTTTACCGGGAGGGTTCCTCAAGATTTTCGACAGTTTCAAAACCTATCTGATTTGGATTTTCAGTTGAACTATCTTGAGGGTAACATTAACTTTATAAGCACACTAGTCAACTGCACCCAGTTAAATGATCTATCAGTGGGGCGTAATAATTTTTTTGGCATTTTACCACAATCTGTCGCAAATCTCTCTACCCGTTTAATATCTCTCGGGATTGGAGGTAGTCCGATAAGCGGAGTTTTTCCTTCCGGTATTACCAATCTCATTAACCTTAGGAGATTACATATAGGCAGCACCAGATTGTCAGGATCTATTCCTCATAATCTAGGTAAACTCCAAAAATTAGAAAAGCTTAATTTAAGTTATAATAGACTAACAGGCAAAATTCCCGATTCTTTGGGAAATCTCTCACGTTTGAGTACACTTTACTTGAGTGACAACCAATTGAAACAGAGTGTACCTCGAAGCCTGGGTAATTGTCAGAGTTTGATATTCTTGAATTTATCAAACAATGAACTCAATGGAACTTTGGACAAGGAACTATTCACAGGATCTACTAAACTTGTTATACTGGATTTGTCATTTAATCATTTGGAAGGCTCCCTACCACTGGAGATAGGTAAGCAAAGAAGCCTAGTTTATTTGATGATGTCCAAGAACAAGTTTTCAGGTGTACTTCCAGATGGTCTAAGTGAGTGCACTGAACTTCAATACTTGTTTACGGATGGAAATTTCTTCCATGGAGACATTCCTTCATCATATGCATCTCTAGCTAGCCTTGAAGCAATTGATTTTTCCCAAAACAACTTATCTGGACCAATTCCAGCCTTCTTCTCTAGAATTCCCTCAATATATTACCTAGATTTATCCAATAACGACTTCCAAGGAAGAGTCCCAACCAACGCTGTATTTGCAAATGCAAGTGTAGTAAATCTTCGCGGTAATACCAGGCTTTGCGGAGGAATACCAGAACTGCACTTACCCAAATGCATTGAGCAAGAGAACACGGGAAGAAAGAAAAAACCAATGTCCCGTGCTCTTAAGTTGATAATTCCAATTATCAGTGGACTTGTTGGAGGACTAGCAATGGTAATAGGGGTATACCTGGCATGCATCAGGAAGAAAAAGACAATTGTATCATCAGATTTAGCAATGGGGAAAGCATTCATGAAGGTGTCTTATGACATGCTGCTCAAAGCGACTGGTGAATTTTCTTCAGAGAATCTGCTAGGTTCTGGTGCTTTTGGATCGGTGTTTAAGGGAAATTTGGATGGAAAATCAATTGCTGTGAAAGTTCTCAACCTCCAACATTATGCTGCATCTAAGAGCTTCATGGCAGAATGCAAGGCGTTGAAGAATGTTCGTCATCGGAACTTGGTTAGCATCATAACCGCTTGCTCAAGTATCGATTTTCAAAGAAACGATTTCAGAGCTTTAGTATATGAATTCATGTCCAATGGAAGCCTTGATAAATGGCTGCATGGAGTTCTTGGGAACATGAGCCTTTCGCAGAGGGTGGATGTAGCAATTGATGTGGCACATGCACTCAACTATCTCCACCATGGGGGTGAAACTCCTATTGTGCACTGTGATCTGAAACCGAGCAACATATTGCTGGATGATGACATGGTCGCTCACGTTGGGGATTTTGGATTAGCAAGATTTCTTAGTCAACCACGACATCCAAATCAAAGTAGCACAATCGGAATCAATGGTACAGTTGGCTATGCTGCTCCAGGTAATAATATTTTGATTCCTTTTATTTTAAAACGTGTTAGAGAAAACTCCCCTGAATAATGAATATTCTTCGGGTTTTATCCTCTGGTAACTAATTAAAGCCTTGTTATTGGAATCGGAGGTTAAGAGTACGGCCTCGGAAGTGAAACATCTACAGCGGGAGATGTTTACAGCTACGGTATATTGCTTCTTGAGCTAATGACAGGGAAGAGTCCAACAGACAACATATTCAAGGAAGACTACAATCTTCATATGTATGCAGAAGCAGCATTACCTGACCAGGTCTTACAAATTGTAGACCCGACACTCGAAGAAGATAATGTCACTGAAGAAGCCAAAGATGATAGAGCAATCCAAGATGCGAAACTACAAAGAGTGGAATGCATCATTTCGGTGATGAGTGTCGGAGTGTTGTGCTCCAACCATTTGCCACAAGATCGAATGGAAATAAGTGATGCCATAAGTAGGCTCCAAGCAGCGAAAGACAGCCTGCTCAACACCCAAAATAGGCGTATCCATCCTGCAAGAGGTATATAATCATAAATGTATCATGACTTGTCCCATGAACCCTAATTAGTTTTCTACAAAAACGCATCTTAATTAGCTTCTTGTGGCGTAAATGATTGCAGGGGCATGAGTGCGATGGATCAAAAAGATCGAACACTTGTGAAACAAATAGACTACTCCATGTACGAAGCAACTGAAAATAAAAGCTAGTAATGTATTTCGGAGTATATTCCGTAAATTTGTTGTAACCTTATTAGTATGTTTGTCTGAAACAAATTCTGCAGTCAAGAAACAGCGCAATGCTAGAATTTTACATACTAATTGGGGATTTTTCGAATGATTTAATTCCACAAAAACCTAATTTTGCAGATTCAAACATAATTCCTCAGATCAAGTTCATGATAACACTATCAATTATCAAATAGTATGAACTGAAGAAATTAACAAATGCAAACAATGCGATCACGAATTGGATGATTAAATTTCACAGATTCTCAATGTCGCTAAACCTAATCTTTGCAGTTTCAAATCGTAATTCGCCAAACCAAGTTGTTAGATTACATAATCAACTCTTCAAATGATTGACGAGTATATATATATAATCGTAATTTATTGAATTTTATACATAATCAATCTTTACATAATCGTAATTTATACTCGACTCCCTCCTTTTCGATCGAAACTTTCCTTTCACTTATTTATAAGTTAGTACTCCCTCCCCTTCTCTACGATCTTCCATATTGAATTTTGGAAAGTTTTTAAGGAGGGGTATGTGGAGGAAAATGAATGGGAAGAAAAGAAAGTGGGTCACAAACAATAAGAACCACAAAATATAGTACTAAAAAGGAAAGTGGAACATCTTAGTGAATTTTCCTAAAAAGGAAATGTAGAACATCTTAGTGAGGGGAGGGAGTATTTATTTTATAACTTAGTATTTATTTAATATTAAAACAATGAGTAAAACTTAAGGCCGAATAACTGATTGAACATAATTAATCAAGTCCCTTTATTTATTGTGAGACCGCCTATTTCAAAATTAGTCTAACTGATAAAATAGTCATGTCACGTTAAGATTGGATAAAGTATCGTTAGTAAAAATCACAACCCAAGTAAAAAAGCGGACGAGGAGAAGCGGAAAATTTAGGTGATTTTGTAGGCACGGTAATATCTTGCCAAGTTTCCAAAAATTGTGTTGGAGCACGTTTCAATAAAATAAACTATGCTCCCTCTTTCCCGTTAATTTGTTAGTCTTTTATATTAATTATAAGGAATATTTTAATCAAAAGCTGAACGAGACGAGGGAGTATTTAAAAACATTTTCCGTAATTGACTACACAAAATCAAGTACAGTACATCATTTCCGCGACTTTGAGGTCATTAAACACGTTTGGCTTTAACGGCCAACTCCTCACCGTTTCTGACCGGCTGATCCGACAACTTACCAAAGGACGGAATGTAACAGAAGCAAGTTTCTCAATATGACTCGAGTGGAAAATATGCAATCTGTCATTGTCGATACAAGTAATCAATTGCTCTCCCTTGTGATTGTGACGGACTCATCTTGTCATAAGAAAGAGACGGGTCTAATATATGCATCTTAACTTAGAAGCGGTCATTTAACGAAGACCCCATAGTGATGCTGATCAAAGATGCTTCACAGTACCAAAAACAAAAGTCCATAGTAAGTCAGTCATTTACTGACAGTACTCCCTTCGAGTTCTTGTGTTCTTCCTAAAATGCGAATCACACGTTGATAAACTAAAAAGGAAATAGGGAAGATCATACGAACTGGGTATTTTTGTAAAAGTCTGTACAAATAAAGAGACAAATAGTGAAACAGTATAGTGACCCTGAAGAAGTATGCATCACAGAACAAAACAAAACAAAAAAAAGACTTTAGCAAGTCATCCTGATTTCCCTCCACACAAAGGAACAGCCATCCAGTGTTATAATTGTAGAGACAGATAGCCAAAGAGTATCTCAATCATAGACATAAAAACGATAATAAAGAGTATAGAAATGAAACATACCTACTTCAACAATGATCATTCAGCTTTACTTTCGCCCCTTTGTTACAAACCGGTTTTCCTTGTTTTCTTTGCATTTGTAATGCAGAGTATCACAGCGGTTGAAGCCCTGCATGGTTTCGACTATCTAGGGAATGAAACTGACCACAATGCATTGTTGGCCATCAAGAGCCAACTAGTAGATCCTCATCCGGATGGGGTTTTGAGCTCCTGGAATCATTCCTTTCATCATTGTTATTGGGAGGGAGTTACCTGTGGGCACAAACATATGAGAGTGACTGTATTAGATCTCAACTCCCGAGGTTTGTCAGGTACTATATCTACTTCAGTTGCAAACCTCAGCTTCCTTAATACCCTTTATCTGTACAATAATAGTCTACACGGCCAAATCCCGAAAACTTTGGGTTATTTATTCAGGTTACAGCTTCTACGACTTGACAATAACACGCTTGTTGGTGAAATTCCAGCCAACTTGTCTAGTTGCATCAACCTCAAAATTCTTGGCATAGATTATAACAAGCTGGAAGGAAAACTCCCAACAGAATTCAGAGCACTGACAAAGCTAAAAATTTTGAACATGCAGCATAACAGCCTAACGGGACCTCTTTTTGATGTACTACAAAATATTACCTCCTTGCACACAATAGGTGCAACTGAGAACTCATTTTCAGGGTCTATCCCAAACAGCATCAGTCGGATGCAGAATCTAATAAACCTTCAACTTGGAGGGAACAAATTCTCTGGCACACTTCCCATTCAACTTTTCAATTTGTCGTCCCTTCAAATGCTTGAGTTTGTAGACAACCAGTTATATGGAGAACTTCCTGCGCATAGAGGTTTCAATACTCCTAGTCTCACGTGGTTGAACTTCGCTATGAATAACTTTTCAGGACCCATCCCGTCCATTACAAATTCCACAAGCCTACAATATATCGATTTTACAATGAATAGGTTTACAGGGAGGGTTCCTCAAGATTATCAGCAATTTCAAAATCTATCTGTGTTGTCTTTGGAAAAAAACTATCTTGAGGGTGACATTAACTTTATAAGTACTCTAGTTAACTGCACCCAGTTAACTACACTAGCACTGTGGGATAATAATTTTACTGGCATTTTACCACAATCTGTCGCCAATCTCTCCACCCGTTTAACATATCTCACGATCGGAGGTAGTCCGATTAGCGGAGTTTTTCCTTCCAGTATTACCAATCTCATTAACCTTCAGGTATTACAGATAAGTGACACCAGATTGACAGCATCTATTCCTCATGATTTAGGGAAACTCCAAAACTTAGAACGCCTTGGTTTAAGTTTTAATAGACTAACAGGCAAAATTCCCAATTCTTTGGGAGATCTCTCACGTTTGACTTACCTATACTTGAATGATAACAAACTGAAACAGAATGTACCTCCAAGCATCAGGAACTGTCGGGGTATTATTGATATGGATTTATCAAACAATGAACTTAATGGAACCTTGGACAAGGAACTATTCACAGGATCTGCAACATTTGTAAGATTAGGTTTGTCATCTAATCATTTGGAAGGCTCCCTACCAGTGGAGATTGGTAAGCAAACCAGTCTAATCGGATTGTACATGTCCAAGAACAAGTTTTCAGGTGTACTACCAGATGGTCTTAGTGACTGTACCGAACTTAAAGACTTGCATATGGATGGGAATTTCTTCCATGGAGACGTTCCTTCATCGTATGCATCTCTGACTAGCCTCCAAAAAATTAATTTCTCTCGAAACGAATTATCAGGCCCTATTCCAGCCTTCTTCTCTAGAATTCCCTCGATATATTACCTAGACTTATCCCACAACGACTTCCAGGGAAGAGTACCAACCAACTCAGTATTTGCAAATGCAAGTGGAGTATTTCTTGTTGGTAATGCCAGGCTTTGTGGAGGAATACCAGAACTACATTTACCCAAATGCATTGAGATAGAAAACATGAGAAGAAAGAAAAACCCAATGTCTCATACCCTTAAGTTGATAATTCCGGTGATTAGTGCACTTGTTGGAGGACTGACAATGGTAACAGGGGTATACCTGGCATGCAACAGAAAGAAAAAGACAACTGTATCTGAAGACACAGTAATGGGGAAAGCATTTATGAAGGTGTCCTACGACATGCTGCTCAAAGCGACAGGTGATTTCTCTCCAGAGAACCTGCTAGGTTCTGGTTCTTTTGGATCGGTGTTCAAGGGAACTTTGGATGGAAAATCAGTTGCTGTGAAAGTTCTCAACCTGCAACAACATGCTGCATCTAAGAGCTTCATGGCAGAATGCAATGCATTGAGGAACTTCCGTCATCGAAACTTGGTTAGCATCATAACGGCTTGCTCAAGTATCGATTTTCAAAGAAATGATTTCAGAGCTTTAGTATATGAATTCATGCCCAATGGAAGCCTTGATAGATGGTTGCATGGACATGTTGGGAGCATGAGTCTTTCTCAAAGGGTGAATGTAGCAATTGATGTGGCTCATGCACTCAACTATCTACATCATGAGAGTGGAACGCCTATCGTGCACTGTGACCTTAAACCGAGCAACATATTGCTGGATAATGACATGGTCGCTCACGTTGGTGATTTTGGATTAGCAAGGACTCTGACACAACCACGACATCCCAATCAAAGCAGCACGATAGGAATCATGGGCACAGTCGGCTATGCGACTCCAGGTAATAATTCTTTGGCTCCTTTTATTATAGAAGCTGTTTTAAAACAAACATAATGTTGTTTTCAAAATCATTTTTCAAAAACACTTCCTTGAACAATAAGTTTCAGAGAGTATCAAGTAATCTGCATAAATATAATTGTTTTACTATTTCTTATATTTTCAATATCTAAGCTTTGTTATTGGATTCGGATGTAGAGTATGGCCTAGGAAGTGAAGCATCTACAGCAGGAGATGTTTACAGCTACGGTATATTGCTTCTTGAGCTCATGACAGGGAAGAGTCCAACAGACAGCATGTTCAAAGAAGACTACAACCTTCGTATGTATGCAAAAGCAGCATTACCTGACCGAGTGTTGCAAATTGTAGACCCAATACTAGAAGAAAATCTCACAGAAGAAGCTGAAGATAAGAGAGCAATCCAAAATGCACTACAACAAAAATTGGAATGCATCATATCGGTAATCAGTGTCGGAGTGTTGTGCTCCATCCATTTGCCACAAGATCGAATGAGAATAAGTGATGCCATAAGTAGGCTTCAAGCAGCGAAAAAGAGCCTGCTCAACACCGGAAATAGGCTGTAGTACTCAGTGCACACAAATCATGAACCTAATTTGCTTCTTGAGGCACCAAAAAATCGAGGACTTATGATAGAAATAGTTCCTAAAGGCAGAAAATATGCCATAGTTGAAAATAAAATCTACTGTATTACACATTCTGTAAATTTACTGTAACCTTAGTATAATTACCGAAGTATCTCAAATCCTTGCAAATTGTGGGGGTAAGGGTGTCCGATTTCTCGAAACCTTAATTAGTAAGTTTGTCTTAAACAAATTCCGGAATCAACAAACAGGTTAATGCTAGAAGTTTTCTAATTGGAGATGTATCCAATAATAAACACCATTGCTATACCTAATCTTTGCAGTTTCAAACATAATTCGATAAATCAAGATCAAGATTATATTAACAAACACAAACTACACGAACTGGCAAATGAAAATAATGAAATCGTACTTGCTAAAATCGAAACAACAGGTATGGAATTACTCAGTATCAATTATATATTTAACTGCATACAAAATCCTATATTGAAAGCAAAGGTTTAAATCTTGATAATTTCGTAGCTGCTTCAAATTTTGATTTAAAGGTGATGATGAATCGTTCATCGATCAAGACAGTAACGTAAGACTGTCTCATTTGCAAAAGCACTGAGGCTTTTTTCTTGCCGATAATTTCATTGCAGCTTTGATTTATATTATTTTTTATACTCGTATTCCTTATTTATTGTGACGCACATGCAAGCCAGACACTTATCATAGGACCCGGACACAGCTCTAGAAATTAGACGGGATGGCGCCTAGCGGCTAGTCACTAGTCACCTGTGAGCTGGGTCAAATCAATCCGTCCGACCCGACCCCTACACTTTTACCAGATATACTTTCAATCGCAAAAGGCTAAAGAAATTAATGGAGGATATATGTAGTCAAGCTCACTCATTGTACATATATTCTACAGAGATTAATTTTACTCAATAGTACTCTGTAGTACTTTGTATAGATTTTTAGTTTTGTCCAACATTTTACTTATCAAGTTCAATATTACATTAGCAAGTATGAACCACAGGAACTAGCAAATGCAAATAATGAAATCATAATTGGTAAAATTTAAAAATACTTACGAAATTATTCAGTATCATTTATTCGTTATTTGTTAAATGCAAGTATATGAGTACTATATACTACATGCATAAAAAATCTTAAATAAAAACATCGGATATTTAATTTAACAAAGGAGACTATGCCAAATTTCCGAGTTATCTTTATGGGTGGGTCGAATTTGGTTATTTTCTCGACGGGTTAGCAGTCGGGTTGACTTCCGATCAATGACAAATATTAAATGTTGACTGTAGTTAACACTTAGAGTCCGTACCGTAGTAAAAGAAATGTTTTGCCAGTCCCCCATTTCTATTTGGATTTCCAGTTGAGCAGCATGCCAGCATTGACCTCCTCTTTGACTAACTTCAGCAATCACTGTATAAGCCAAAAAATAAAGCATAATCATTGGCAGATTCATTGAATTCATACCCTTTACTTTTCATTATTACTTCCTTCCTTTTCAATGAGTTGTTTACGTTTGATTTTTTCCACGAATGCCTTTAGTAAGACCCGCAATATTTTGCTTTCAGTCACAAAAAAGTGAGTAATAAAATAAGGGTGGAAGATTGAAGGTTGTTCAATCCCGGTAAGAAAACGTAAATAATTAAATGAAACAGACTAAAATAGAAAACGTAAACAGCTCAAAATTGGGACGAAGGAAGTACTACATTCTAAGTTTTTTGTCCACATTAAAGAAAAGATTAAGGAGTAGTATGAATCAGTATATCTCATAAGACATTACTAGTTTGTAAACACAAGTTATGTAAGAGATCTTACCGTACAAATACAATACAATTGCGGTAAGGCCATGTGCTTTTCAATTTCTCTCTTCCGTTCAACCCAGGCGGTGAGTTCAGGGACCGTCTCAGCTACCTCAGCCCAGGTGAGGCGAGTTCAGTGCAGCAGTCCAAAAGAACAGGACCGTCTTATACCATAATTTATGGATATGAATATGAGTAGGCTCCACTCACTACAGTGACTACAGCAGCCCATTAGCAGTATGGCTTAATACCCCACTGAGACATAAACCTCTGGCGTGCTGGAAAAAACCATCTGTTTTTTGTTATTTACCAAAGTATCAGTTTTGTCATAAAACTCCAGTCTATATAAAAATGAAGAGAAAGGAAGAACATCTCACCCACACATACAAAAGACAGTATAAAAAAAATGAAAAACCAAGTTGATGAGGTATCCAACAAACCAATCCTTCTTGTTTTCTTTGCATTTCTGCTGCAAAATACCATTACAGCAGCTGAAGCACAGCATGGTTTCGAGTATACAGGCAACGAAACCGACCACATAGCATTGTTGGCCATCAAGAGCCAACTAGTAGATAATCATCCCGACGGGATTTTAAGCTCGTGGAATAGTTCATTTCACCATTGTAATTGGGAGGGAGTTACTTGTGGGCGCAAACATAAGAGAGTGACTGTATTAAATCTCAACTCCCGAGGTTTGTCAGGTACCATATCTCCTTTCGTTGCAAACCTCAGCTTCCTTCAGACTCTTTCACTTTACAATAATAGCATGTACGGCCAAATCCCGCACAGCTTGGGTAATTTATTCAGGTTACAACAGCTAGATCTAGGCAACAACACGCTTGTTGGTGAAATTCCAGCCAACTTGTCTCGTTGCATCAACCTCAAAAAGCTTCACATAGGTTACAACAAGCTACAGGGGAAACTCCCAGCAGAATTAAGTGCATTGACAAAGCTAAAAATTCTTGTCGTCCAGCATAATAACCTAACCGGACCTCTTTATGACGTCATACAAAACATTACCTCCTTCCAACTAATAGCTACGGCTTACAACTCATTTACAGGATCAATCCCAAACAGCATCAGTCGGATGCAGAACCTAATTACCCTATACCTTGGAGCGAACGAATTCTCAGGCACACTACCCATTTCACTTTTCAATATCTCGTCCATTCAAGCTCTTGATGTTATGGAAAACCAATTATATGGAGAAATTCCAGCATTTAGAAGTTCAATATTCCGAATCTCAAGTGGTTGAGCTTTGCTTTTAATAATTTTACCGGACTCATCCCAACCATTACGAACTTCACAAGCCTAGAAACGATCAATTTTGAAGTTAATAGCTTTACCGGCAGGGTTCCTCACGATTATCAGCAGTTTCAAAACCTATCTTCGTTGTTTTTTTCATATAACTATCTTGAGGGTGACATTAACTTTATAACTACACTAGTTAACTGCACAAGGTTAAGTAAGCTAACACTATCGAATAATTATTTTTCTGGAATATTACCTAAATCTGTCACTAATCTCTCAACTAGTTTAACACAACTCGCGATCGGAGATAGTCCAATAAATGGAATACTTCCTACTGGTATTACCAATCTCATTAACCTTCAGATATTAGTTATAAGTACCACCGAATTAACAGGATCTATTCCTCATGATCTAGAGAAACTCCACAAATTGGAAATACTACATCTAAATTCCAATAGACTAACAGGCGAAATTCCTAATTCTTTGGGAAATATCTCACTTTTGAGTGTACTTCACTTGAATGACAACAAATTAAAACAGAGTGTACCTCGAAGCATTGGGAACTGTCAAAGTTTAATAGACATGGATTTATCAAACAATGAACTCAACGGAACCTTGTACACTGAACTATTCACAGGATCTGCTAAATTTGTTACACTAGATTTGTCATTTAATTATTTGGAAGGGCCCTTACCTCAGGAGATGAGTAAGCAAACCAGACTAAATAAATTGAAGATATCCAAGAATAAGTTATTAGGTGTGCTTCCAGATAGTCTTAGTGAGTGTTCTGAGCTTCAATACTTGTATATGGATGAAAATTTCTTCCATGGAGACATACCGTCATCTTATGCAACTATGGCTAACCTCCAAGAAATTAATTTTTCTCGAAACGAATTATCAGGCCCAATTCCAGCCTTCTTCTCTAGAATTCCCTCAATATATTCCCTAGATTTATCCCACAACGACTTCCAGGGAAGAGTCCCAACCAATTCCATATTTGCAAATGCAAGTGGAGTATTTCTTCTTGGTAATACCAGGCTTTGTGGAGGAGTACCAAAACTGCATTTACCCAAATGCATTGACACGAAAAACATAGAAAGAAAGAAGAAAAAAATGTCTCATACCCTTATGGGGATAATTCCAGTTATTAGTGCACTTGTTGGAGGACTGGCAATGGCAGCAGGAGTATACCTGGCATGCAACAAAAAGAAAAAGACAATTGTATCATCAGACTCCATTATAGGGAAAGAATTCATGAAGGTGTCATACGACATGCTGCTCAAAGCTACAGATGATTTTTCTTCAAAGAATCTGCTAGGTTCCGGTTCTTTTGGATCGGTGTTCAAGGGAAACTTGGATGGAAAAACAACTGCAGTGAAAGTGCTCAACCTGCAACACCATGCTGCATCTAAGAGCTTCATGGCAGAATGCAAGGCATTGAAGAATGTACGTCATCGGAATTTGGTTGGCATCATAACAGCTTGCTCGAGTATCGATTTTCAAAGGAATGACTTCAGAGCTTTAGTATATGAATTCATGCCCAATGGCAGCCTTGATAGATGGTTGCATGGAGTTCTTGGAAACATGAGCCTTTTGCAGAGGGTGGATGTAGCAATTGATGTGGCTCATGCACTCAATTATCTACACCATGAGGGTGAAATTCCTATTGTGCACTGTGACCTGAAACCTAGCAACATATTGCTGGATAAGGACATGGTCGCTCACGTTGGTGATTTTGGATTAGCAAGATTTCTTACTCAACCGCGACATCCAAATCAAAGTAGCACAATGGGAATCAATGGCACGGTTGGTTATGCTGCTCCAGGTAATAGTATTGCTACTCTTTTGATTATAAATGTTGCTCTATAAAAATAAAATTAATTAATAAAATAACGGTATCATCACAATCCTTTTTCAAAAAAGACAATCCTAAAAATAAATTTGGGAGAGTATCAAGTAATTTACATTCATATTATTGGTTTAGTTCTTATTTTTCGTTAACTGTGCCTTGTTATTGGATTCGGATGTTAAGAGTACGGTCTAGCAAGTGAAGCATCCACAGCAGGAGATGTTTACAGCTACGGTATTTTGCTACTTGAGCTCATGACAGGGAAGAGTCCAACAGACAACATGTTCAAGGAAGACTACAACCTTCATATGTATGCAGAAGCAGCATTACCTGACCAAGTGTTACAAATTGTAGACCCGACACTTGAAGAAGATAATCTCACTGACGAAGCCGAAGATAATAGAGCAAACCAAGATGCACTGCAACGAAGAACGAAATGTATCATTTCAGTTATCAGTGTCGGAGTGTTGTGCTCCAAGCATTTTCCAAACGATCGAATGAAAATAAATGATGCCATAAGTAGGCTTCAAGCAGCGAAAGACAGCCTGCTCAATGCCCAAAAAAGGCGTATCCATCCTGCAAGAGGTATATAAATCATAAATGTATCATGACTCGTCCCATGAACCCTAATTAGTTTTCTACAAAAGCATAACAGAATATGCTTTTTGTGGCATAAATGATTGCAGGGGGCATGAGCGAGACCGTAAACTAGTCAACTGTGAGCTGGGTCGAATCAATCCATCCGACCCGACCCCTACACTGTTACCAGATATACTTTCAATCACAAAAGGCTAAAGAAATTAATGGAGGATATATGTAGTCAAGTTCACTCATTGTACATATATTCTACAGAGATTAATTTTACTCAATAGTACTCCGTAGTACTTTGTATCGATTTTTAGTTTTGTCCAACTTTTTACTTATCAAGTTCAATATTACATTGGCAAGTATGAACCACAGGAACTAGCAAATGCAAATAATGAAATCATACCTGGTAAAATTTAAAAATACTTACGAAATTATTCAGTATCATTTATTCGTTATTTGTTAAATGCAAGTATATACTATATACTACATGCATAAAAAATCATGTAACAAGGATATTTAATTTAACAAAGGAGACTATGCCAAATTTCCAAGTTATCTTTATGGGTGGGTCGGATTTGGTTATTTTCTGGACAGGTTAGCAATCGGGTTGACTTCCGGTCAATGACAAATATTAAATGAAAAGAGAAATGTTTTGGTATTAATATTAAAATGTTAACTATGGTCAACCCTCAAATTCGTACCGTCGTAAAAGAAATGTTTTGCCAGTCCCCCATTTCTATTTGGATTTCCAGTTGAGCAGCATGCCGGCATTGACCTCCTCTTTGACTAACTTCAGCAATCACTGTATAAGCCAAAAAGTAAAGCATAATCATTGGCCGATTCATTGAATTCATACCCTCTACTTTTCATTATTACTTCCTTCCTTTCCAATGAGTTGTTTACGTTTGATTTTTTTCCACAAGTGCCTTCAGTAAGACCCACAACGTTTTGCTTTCAGTCACAAAAAAGTGAGTAATAATAAAATAAGGGTAGAAGATTGAAGGTTGTCCAATCCCGGTAAGAAAACGTGAATAATTAAATGAAACAGACTAAAATAGAAAACGTTAACAGCTCAAAATTGGGACGGAGGAAGTACTACATTCTAAGTTTTTTGTCCACATTAAAGAAAAGATTAGTAGTAAGGGGACATGAATCAGTATTATCTCATAAGACATTACTAATTTGTAAATACAAGTTATGTAAGAGATCTTACCGTACAAATACAATACAATTACGGTAAGGCCATGTGCTTTTCAATTTCTCTTCCGTCCAACCCAGGAGGTGAGTTCAGGGACCGTCTCAGCTACCTCAGCCCAGGTGAGGTTAGTTCAGTGCAGCAGTCCAAAAGAACAGGGACCGTCTTATACTATAATTTATGGATATGAATATGAGTAGGCTCCACTCACTACAGTGACTACAGCAGCCCATTAGCAGTATGGCTTAATACCACTGAGACATAAACCTCTGGCGTGCTGGAAAAACCATCTGTTTTTTGTTATTTACCAAAGTATCAGTTTTGTCATAAAACTCCAGTCTATATAAAAATGAAGAGAAAGGAAGAACATCTCACCCACACATACAAAAGACGGTATAAACAAAATGAAAACCCAAGTTGATGAGGTATCCAACAAACCAATCCTTCTTGTTTTCTTTGCATTTCTGCTGCAAAATACCATTACAGCAGCTGAAGCACAGCATGGTTTCGAGTATACAGGCAACGAAACCGACCACATAGCACTGTTGGCCATCAAGAGCCAACTAGTAGATAATCATCCTGACGGGGTTTTAAGCTCGTGGAATAGTTCCTTTCACCATTGTAATTGGGAGGGAGTTACTTGTGGACGCAAACATAAAAGAGTGACTGTATTAAATCTCAACTCCCGAGGTTTGTCAGGTACCATATCTCCTTTCGTTGCAAACCTCAGCTTCCTTCAGACTCTTTCACTTTACAATAATAGCATGTATGGCCAAATCCCGCACAGCTTGGGTAATTTATTCAGGTTACAGCACCTACGTATACAAAACAACACGCTCATTGGTGAAATTCCAGCCAATTTGTCTAGTTGCATCAACCTCCAAATTTTTGCCGTAAGTTTTAACAAGCTACAGGGACAACTCCCAACAGAATTCAGAGCACTATCAAAGTTAAAAACTCTTAACATGGGGCATAACAGCCTAACGGGGCCTCTTTTTGATATCATACAAAATCTTACCTCCTTGCAATTTATAGATGTTACTTCCAACTCATTTACAGGATCAATCCCAACCAGCATCAGCCGGATGCAGAACCTAATTGAACTTGACCTTGGAAGGAACAAATTCTCGGGCACACTTCCCATTTCACTTTTCAATATCTCGTCCCTTCAAGCTCTTGATTTTCTAGACAACCAATTATCTGGAGAACTTCCCGCGTATAGAGGCTTCAATATTCCTAGTCTCACGTGGTTGAGCTTTGCTAAGAATAACTTTTCAGGACCCATCCCGTCCATTACGAATTACACAAGCCTACAGTATATCAATTTTGCAACTAATAGCTTTACCGGGAGGGTTCCTCAAGATTATCAGCAATTTCAAGATCTAACTGTGTTGTCTTTGGGTGAAAACTATCTTGAGGGTGACATTAACTTTATAAGTACACTAGCTAACTGCACTAATTTATTTAATCTAGGATTGGGGGTTAATAATTTTACTGGAATATTACAACAATCTGTCGCCAATCTCTCCACCGGTTTAACCTATCTCGGGCTCGGAGAAAATCCGATAAGCGGAGCTTTTCCTTCCGGTATTACCAATCTCATTAACCTTCAGATCTTAGATATAAGTAGCACCGAATTAACAACATTTATTCCTGATGATCTAGGGAAACTCCAAAAATTACAAAGACTTGATTTAAGTTCTAATAGACTAACAGGCAAAATTCCAAATTCTTTGGGAAATCTCTCACTTTTGAGTTTTCTATACTTGAATGATAACAAACTCCAACAGAATGTACCTCCAAGTATCGGGAACTGCAGGAGTTTGATGTACATGGAGTTATCAAACAATGAACTTAATGGAACCCTGGACAAAGAACTATTCACAGGATCTGCTACATTTGTTTCACTAGATGTTTCATTTAATCTTTTGGAAGGCTCCCTGCCACTAGAGATAGGTAAGCAAACTAGCCTAATTGAATTGTATATGTCCAAGAACAAGTTTTCAGGTGTACTACCAGATGGTCTTAGTGAGTGTACTGAACTTCAATACTTGTATATGGATGGGAATTTCTTCCACGGAGACATTCCTTCATCTTATGCATCTCTGACTAGCCTCCAAGAAATTAACTTTTCTCGAAACGAATTATCAGGCCCAATACCAGCCTTCTTCTCTAGAGTTCCATCGATATATTCCCTAGACTTATCCCACAACAACTTCCAGGGAAGAGTCCCAACCAACTCAGTATTTGCAAATGCAAGTGGAGTATTTCTTGTTGGTAATGCCAGGCTTTGCGGAGGAATACCAGAACTACATTTACCCAAATGCATTGAGATAGAAAACATGGGAAGAAAGAAAAACCCAATGTCTCATACCCTTAAGTTGATAATTCCGGTGATTAGTGCACTTGTTGGAGGACTAGCAATGGCAACATGGGTATACCTGGCATGCATCAGAAAGAAAAAGACAATTGTATCATCAGATTCAGTAATGGGGAAAGAATTCATGAAGGTGTCTTATGACATGTTGCTCAAAGCGACAGGTCATTTCTCTTCAGAGAACTTGCTAGGTTCCGGTTCTTTTGGATCGGTGTTCAAGGGAACTTTGGATGGAAAATCAGTTGCTGTGAAAGTTCTCAACCTGCAACAACATGCTGCATCCAAGAGCTTCATGGCAGAATGCAAGGCATTGAAGAATGTACGTCATCGGAATTTGGTTGGCATCATAACAGCTTGCTCGAGTATCGATTTTCAAAGGAATGATTTCAAAGCTTTAGTATATGAATTAATGCCCAACGGAAGCCTTGATAGATGGTTGCATGGAGTTCTTGGAAATATGAGAGTTTCGCAGAGGGTGGAAGTAGCAATTGATGTGGCTCATGCACTCAACTATCTACACCATGAGGGTGAAATTCCCATCGTGCACTGTGACCTGAAACCTAGCAACATATTGCTGGATAAGGACATGGTTGCTCACGTTGGTGATTTTGGATTAGCAAGATTTCTTAGTCAACCACGACATCCAAATCAAAGTAGCACAATCGGAATCAATGGCACAGTTGGTTATGCAGCTCCAGGTAATAGTATTGCTACTCCTTTTATTATACATGTTGTTTTAGACACTCTCACACACCTAATAATAAATTTGGGAGAGTATCAAGTAATTTGCATTAATAAAATTGTTTTAGTTCGTATTTTTTTTTGCTAACTGAGCCTTGTTATTGGATTCGGATGTCAAGAGTACGGCCTAGGAAGTGAAGCATCCACAGCGGGAGATGTTTACAGCTACGGTATTTTGCTACTTGAGCTCATGACCGGGAAGAGTCCAACAGACAACATGTTCAAGGAAGACTACAACCTTCATATGTATGCGGAAGCAGCATTACCTGACCAAGTGTTACAAATTGTAGACCCGACACTTGAAGAAGATAATCTCACAGAAGAAGCCGAAGATAATAGAGCAAGCCAAGATGCACTCCAACGAAGAGTGGAGTGTATCATTTCAGTGATCAGTGTCGGAGTGTTGTGCTCCAAGCATTTGCCAAATGATCGAATGAAAATAAATGATGCCATAAGTAGACTTCAAGCAGCGAAAGACAGCCTGCTCAACGCCCAAAATAGGCATACCCATCCTGCAAGAGGTATATAAATCATAAATATATCATGACTCATCTCATGAACCCTAATTAGTTTTCTACAAAAACACAACTTAATTTGCTTCATGTGGCGTAAATGATTGCAGGGGCATGAGTGCGAGTGTACAAAAAACTTCAACACTTGAGGACAGAAATTATGCCACAATTGGAAATGAAAGCTCATGTATTTTGGAGTACATTCTGTAAATTTACTGCAACTCTAGTATAATTTCCGAAATGTCGTCCCAAAAGCTCCCGCAAATCATGGGGGTAATGGTGTCGGATTTCCGAAAACCTTAGTATACTTGTCTGAAACAAATTCTGCAGTATAAAAACAGCTCAATGCTAGAAGTTTACTAATGGGGGATTTTTTTAATTATCAAATTCCATTGCTAAACCTAATCTTCGCAGTTTCAAACGCAATTCGTCGAATCAAGTTCTAAGATTACATCAACAAACATGAATCACAGGAATGAAACAACTGTCATGAAATTAAATTACTCAGAATCAATTACTTGTTAATTGCAAGTATATAAATGAATACAAAATCCTTAATTGAAAACGGAAGTTTTAAGACCGATATATCTATGTTAAATGTAGAATAACCGATTGAATATAAATAAGGCCTTTCATTCAAGTACGGAGTATACCACAAATTCTTAGGACGATCTTACGATAAATTTATTACGAGACCTCTCACATACGGAGTATAATTTTATTTTCTATTAGTATGTTTCGCACCAAGTAATCGTGAGACGGTCTCACGAGATAATTACTGAAATACTACTCCTTATATGAAATTATTGTACCCGAACATTTTTTTGGTATATTTATCACAAGGAAAACCAACTATAGGAAAAAATAGTCTTAGACACGACTATCGAGGTCCTTAGTCCTTACCTTCAAACAAATACCAGTGTTAGCATCCATGAAATTCATGGGTCAACAATATCAAACTGCGATGTATATCCGTATTTAATATTTGTAAGTAGTTAGTTGTTAAACGACGTTGTTAAAATTATCCGTCTCTTCAAGTTTAGACAAAAAAATATTCCCTCCGTCCCTAAAAGATTGTCCAATTTCCCAAGTTACATGGAGTATTTTAATGAAACACGACAATCTTAGTGGGACGGAAGTATTATACTCTTAGACACGACTGAAGAGGTCCTTAGTCTTTACCTTGAGACAAATATTCAATGCCGTAATTTTCAGATTTTAAATGCTTTTATCTTTGTATTGATCCAGAAATATTCAACCCTCGTGGTCGTGGGGTTGACATAAATTGATCTCATTTTCTCACCAACTACTCTTCATTATGACGGAAATATCCATTATTTTGTTATAATGGATCAAATAGTTCACATTTATGTAGAAAAGACAACTCATATATTTTTGTAGTATTTTGTCTTTTATATGTAAACAGGTCATATTTGACCCGTTATAAGTTTGTGACGGATAATACCGTCACAAACAAAAATTTGTGTTTTCTCACTCACCAGTCACCACCAACGCTACCGTTTTCAAGTGCAAGCGAGAACAAATATGTGATGCACTCATCACTTACGTGTTAAACACGTTGAACGAGTCAGATTTTTGGTTGAATTCGATTTGGATCATATCGGGTCGTGGCTACACGAACCTTTTTTTTTAACTGAAGGAGTGAAACATTAGTATAACTTCGCAAAATAAATTACAAAGTTATGATATTGACAAGTTAAAAATAAACTTCACCTTATTCATGCATGAAGAGAGAATTTGGGTACCGTTTGACAAAAGATATACTCAGTATATAGTGTTTAACAAAAAAATATAAAACTTTGTAGTGTTTCGCAAAGTGACCTAAATTATAGGTATCGACAAAATACTCTTATTATTTTAATAAATTTGTTAACAAAGTTACTTCAAAATATTAATTTTTCAAAGAAGACTATATATGTTGGATTTTTTTTGGAGGATTTTAATGATGGGTGAACATTTTTCCTTAGATTTTTTGGGTCATTATCAAGCTCAGGTTGAAACATGCATCAAGTTGCTTGCAAGTTGCAAAACACCAACCAATGAAGAGTTTAAAGAAAATTTTAGCAATTATTTTCTGAGACCGTCTCACGATAATTTATTGTAAAACATATTAATATAAAATAAAATAATACGGAGTATTAAAAGTAACTACTAGTGTAGTTGTGTGTAACGGGTCTCAAAATAAATTTATAACCCCTTTTACTGAAATGACCTGTATTAGAATTTAAAACCAACACGATACAATGATTGACCCAAGTGAGTTAGTGACCCAACTCAATCAGCTAAAGTGAGCTTTCAGTGTTGTCTATATAAATATAGAGACAGAAATCCAAAGAGCATAAACAACGCAGTACAAACATGAAACATACCAACCTTAAAACCCAAGATGATCTTTCAAGTTTCCTTTCTCCTCGCCTCTGCTGCAAACCGGTTTTCCTTGTGTTCTTTGCATTTGTAACGCAAAGTATTACAGCAGCCGGAGCCCTGCATGGTCTCGACTATCCTGGCAATGAAACCGACCACATAGCATTGTCGGCCATCAAGAGCCAACTAGTTGATCATAATCCGAACGGGGTTTTAACCTCGTGGAATAATTCCTTTCACCATTGTAATTGGGAGGGAGTTACCTGTGGTCGCAAACATAAGAGAGTGACGGTATTAGATCTCCACTCCCAAAGCTTGTCAGGTACCATATCGCCTTTCATATCAAACCTCAGCTTCCTTAACACCCTTTATCTGTACAATAATAGTCTGTACGGCCAAATTCCCCGTAGCCTTGGTTATTTATTCAGGTTAAACTTCCTACGACTAGACAATAACACGTTTGTCGGTGAAATTCCAGCCAACTTGTCTCGTTGCATCAACCTCGAAATTTTCACCATAGGTTTCAACAAGCTAGAGGGTAAATTCCCAACAGAATTAAGAGCATTGTCGAAGCTAAAAACTCTTATCATCCAGCATAACAACCTAACAGGCCGTCTTTTCGATGTCATACAAAATCTTACCTCCTTGCAAACAATAGTTACTACTTACAACTCATTTTCAGGATCGATCCCAAACAGCATCGTTCGGATGCAGAACCTAACCCTCCTTTACCTCGGAGTGAACAGATTCTCTGGCACACTTCCCGTTTCACTTTTCAATATCTCGTCCATTCAAGTTCTCAATTTTCCAGACAACCAGTTATATGGCCAACTTCCTGCGCATAGAGGCTTCAATATTCCTGGTCTCGTTTGGTTCAACTGTGCTCTGAATAAATTTTCAGGGCCCATCTCGACCATTACGAATTTCACTAGCCTGCAGTATATCAATTTTTATCATAACAGCTTTACCGGGAGGGTTCCTCAAGATTATCAGCAATTTCAAAATCTATCCACGTTGGCTTTGGCTGAAAACTATCTTGAGGGCAACATTGACATTATAATAAGTACACTAGTTAATTGCACCCACTTAACTACACTAGAACTAGGCGGTAATAATTTTTCTGGAATTTTACCACAATCTGTCGGTAATCTCTCCACCCGTTTAATCTTTCTCACAATCGGAGGTAGTCCGATAAGCGGAGTTTTTCCTTCCAGTATTACCAATCTCATTAACCTTCAGGAATTACAGATACGTGAGACCAAATTGACGGCATCTATTCCTCATGATATAGGAAAACACCAAAAATTAGAACATCTTGATTTAAGTTATAATAGACTAACAGGCAAAATTCCCAATTCTTTGGGGAATCTCTCACGTTTGAGCTTGCTATACTTGCATGATAACAAACTGAAACAGAATGTACCTCGAAGCATCAGGAACTGCCGGAGTTTGATTTACATGGACTTATCAAACAATGAACTCACTGGATCATTGGACAAGGAACTATTCACAGGATCTGCTACATTTGTAGGACTAGGTTTCGCATTTAATCATTTGGAAGGCTCCCTACCACTGGAGATAGGTAGGCAAACTAGCCTAAATTTTCTGACAATGTCTAAGAACAAGTTTTCGGGTGTACTTCCAGATGGTCTGAGTGAGTGTACTGAACTTCAAATCTTGTATATGGATGCGAATTTCTTCCATGGAGACGTTCCGTCATCTTATGCATTGATGGCTAACCTCCAAGAAATTAATTTTTCTCATAACGAATTATCAGGCCCAATTCCAGCCTTCTTCTCTAGATTTCCCTCGATATATTTCCTGGACTTATCTCACAACAACTTCCAGGGAAGAGTCCCAACCAACTCGGTATTTGCAAACGCAAGTGCAGTAAATCTTCTTGGTAATACCAGGCTTTGCGGAGGGATAGTAGAACTGCACTTACCAAAATGCATTGAGACAGAAACCATGGGAAGAAAGAAAAAACCAATGTCTCGTACCCTTAAGATGATAATTCCGGTTATTAGTGCACTTGTTGGAGGACTGACAATGGTAACGGGGGTATACCTGGCATGCATCAGAAAGAAAAAGACAACCACATCATCAGATTCAGTAATGGGCAAAGCATTCATGAAGGTGTCTTATGACATGCTGCTCAAAGCGACCGGTGATTTTTCTTCAGAAAATCTGCTAGGTTCGGGTTCGTTTGGATCGGTGTTCAAGGGAATCTTGGATGGAAAAACAATTGCAGTGAAAGTGTTCAACCTGCAACATCATGCTGCATCTAAGAGCTTCATGGCAGAATGCAAGGCATTGAGGAATGTCCGTCATCGAAATTTGGTTGGCATCATAACAGCTTGCTCAAGTATCGATTTTCAAAGAAACGATTTCAAAGCTTTAGTATATGAATTCATGCCCAATGGAAGCGTCGACAGATGGTTGCATGGAGTTGTTGGGAGCATGACCCTTTCTCAAAGGGTCAGTGTAGCAATCGATGTCGCCCATGCACTCAATTATCTACACAATGACGGCGAAACTCCAATCGTGCACTGTGACCTGAAACCGAGTAACATATTGTTGGATAACGATATGGTCGCCCATGTTGGTGATTTTGGAATAGCAAGGATTCTGATTCAGCCACGACATCCCAATCAAAGTAGCACAATGGGAGTCATGGGCACAGTTGGCTATGCTGCTCCAGGTAATGATCTTTAGAACCCCCGAACAATAAATATAATCGTTCTTGTTCAATTTTTTTATATTCTTTATTAACTAAGCATTTGAAATTGGATGTGAATTTCAGAGTACGGCCTAGGAAGTGAGGCATCTACAGCGGGAGATGTTTACAGCTACGGTATATTGCTTCTTGAGCTCATGACAGGGAAGAGTCCAACAGACGACATGTTCAAGGAAGACTACAACCTTCATATGTACGCAGAAGCAGCATTACCTGACCGTGTGTTACAAATTGCAGACCCGACACTAGAAGAAGATAGTATCACAGAAGAAGCTGAAGGTAGTAGTGCCATGCAAGATGCACTACAACGAAAATTGGAATGCATCATATGGGTGATCAGTGTCGGACTGTTGTGCTCCAACCATTCGCCACATGATCGAATGAAAATAAATGATGCCATAAGTAGACTTCAAGCAGCGAAAGACAGCCTGCTCAACGCCCAAAATAGGCGTCTCCATCCTGCAAGAGGTATATAAATGTATCACAAATCGTCCCATGAACCGTACTTAGTTTTCTACATAAACACGAACCTAATTTGCTTCTTGTGGCGTAAATGATTACAGGGCCATGATCGCAATTGTAATTCATTCGTAAAGTATCTCAAAAGCTCCCGCAAATTTAGGGAAAGGGAGTCGAATTTACGCGCCCTCTAGAAACAAATTCATATGTTTGTCTAAGTTTCTATACAAATTCACTCAAGAAACAACTCAACCCTAGAATTTTACTAATTGGGGATTTTCGGAATGATCAAATTCCACAGACACTCAATGTAGCTAAACCTAATTCTACAATTTCAAACAAACTTCGACAAATCAAGTTCAAAAATTACATCATCAAACATGAATTACAGGAACTAGAAAATATATATAATGATTGATGCAATCATAATTGGTTCGATCAAAACGGAATCATCGTTGGAAGCATATAAATTCGTAAGAAAACCCTAAATCCAAAACAGAGGTTTGAATTGAGATTCATACTTGAATGGAATTCCAACCTTGATAATTTCGATCGCAGCTTCAAAATTGTGAATTGAAGGTGATGATGACGATGGATTAATTCATGAATCACGAAAATGGCTTGATTGAAGCTTTTGTTTATTTTTTCTTACATCCCATCGTTTGGAACTTGGAAGTGTGTTTGTCAAGTCTCACTCAAATTTCGAAATGAAATCCATTTTATTCGTTCGATTGGTTTTATAATTATTGTGAGAAATATTTTTAATCAAAATAATGAACGAGACGACTATTGTAACCGAGCTGCTCATACACTTACGTGTGTCTCTCGTGTAACAGCCTAAATTTTCGCAACCAAAATAATACTAAAAACCGAAAACTCAAGACTGTTACTCCACACTTAGCTTACCGAGCCAAGTGCAAGGATAAATAATAAATGAATAAAAATAGAAATTTGATAGCTAATAAAAATAGAAACGTTGCAGCGGAAGTCTTAAGTTTTACAAAATCCAAAACGGTTTAAAACGATAGTAACCAATAAATCCAATAACAATATAAATAGTTTGGTAAATAATAAAAAGTCCTTCCTCGCTCAGCATAACCCGATACCAGAATGCACCCATGCAGCAAATCACGTGTACCTATCAGCTGTACCCAAAACACAAATAGGTACAGGTTCCAGCGGGGGAACGACCCAAAACAAAAGGACGTCAGCAAAGCTGAGTAAAAATATAATAATACAATAAATCGTGAAATTATAATAACAATAATAATAATAATAATAATAATAATAATAATAATAATAATAGTAATTTATAGTAAACTGAAATCGGAGTTAAAATCACCATTTAAATACCAAAATACCATAAAAGAGTAGTCAAAACCAAATCAACCAAAATATATATATTTTTCGCAACCTGTGTGCCAAGGTCCTACCCTTGCACGGTCTAGAGGTAACCACCTGTGCTTAGCTAGACTCATAATAGTGCGCACCTCTCACATTTGGACAGTCAGTAGGATGAAACTGCCAAAGGAGAAAGTCTAACTCCCTAGCGAGTGAGAGCCGGACAATCCTCACTCAAAAATAGTTTCGGGACAAAGTCCCAGGAACGTCTTAGACGCACCTTAAAACCGTCTAGACCAACAGAACTCCCAGAGTCTGTTATAAGTTACTAAAAATTTACCAAAATAGTACCAAAATGTAAGTAGTAGTGTCACAAAGTTCAATATCCAAACATTACGAGTATTATAAAAATATTAACGATCGACGAAATAATTTACAAAATCGTTATAAAAATATATTTTGATCCGAACATGCTCTTTACTTAAAAGTGAAAAGGGTAAAACGTCCTTACCTCTCAAGACGGTCAATCCAAGCTAATATTAATCCAAAAATTCTTTCTCCTCGAACCCACAAACTACAAATAATATAGATGGTTCAATAACTTAACCCTTCAACTAATTAATATCGAGACGATATAAATACATTATAGTAAATATTTGTCCCAAATCTCAGTCTGAAAATAATTCCACCTATTAATATATATACCTATGTCACTATGTGTTCTTAAGTTAACTAAGTACTTAATAAACCCGAACTATTAAGTCAAATTGGTGACCGCTTAAAACAATGAGACCCAACTCACAAAACTGATAGCAATTCACAACAAGGGATGTAGACTTTTATCCTTAATACGCAAAACATTTGCCTTTGATATTTGACAAATCAAAACCCAATTAATTTTGTCCTGCCCAACACGGCATCCTCACTATTACTCCGTATTATTTATTATAAGCTACCCGTATCACTCCATCAATATATACTTACAATTTACAAACGACATACCACAACTTCTCGACTAAACAACATGGTTACTCCAACCCAACTACACATCGATTTTCCGTTAATCAACAAAAAGACGGTTAAATAGACTCAACGTAAAAGAAATCGCACCTGACGGATTGTCCAATACTAATTACTCACACAATTACTAATTCATGTCGGGACAACACTTTAAGAATCAGATTTTAAAATACTCAGACAAATTATAAAAGAAAACATTAGATAAGTGAAACACTTACAATATTTGATGAAAACGATGTCAAACTTTCTGGTGTGAGAAGGGAACAAGACCCGATTTATCAACGGTGATTGAAAAGCTTAGAACGGAGGAAACCAAATAGACGGACGGTAGCACGGCAAGGAGGAAGAAATGAAAATAAAAGAAGGGTGGATGGAATAGGGGAATACGTGGGATTTTAAAGGATAGTTAGGTTTTATATAATTTTCTTTGTACTGGTATTTGAGTCCGACTCAAAGGCAAAACGAAGACGTTGATAAATTAATGTTCCATTTTTTTAAAAAGATAGTCCAAAACAACTTTATTAGCATAGAAAAGCCCAAAATACTTTAAATTTTATAAAGACAACGAAAATACTTTTCCCGACTTAATAACCCGATTTAAATAAAATAGACCAGTAACGCCTTATAATTGACTTAGAAAATAACGGAGTGTTACAGACTTCCCTCCTTCAAACAAAACTTCGTCCTCGAAGTTTAAACTCGTCCTCAAAATAAAGTCTCACATTACTCATATGTGTTCCAAAATGACCATTCACTCCATATATTCAACACTCTCCAAAGTTCCTCATATATATCCAAAATAAAATGTTTACTCCCTATCTCCAAATTCCACCAAAACAAGCACAACCTCAAGATAACTTACATTTCTAAATTCTCCAAAATCCAAAAGGATCTAATTCCTCACATCCAAAATAACACAACTTCACCACCCCTAATTCCACAAGGTACGATCACCTATTTCCACAAAATAATACTAGAGTTCGAACCCACAAAATTCTCACAATCCTTTATGGTAAAAGTGTCACTTAAGAAGCTAAGAGCATGCCGGTTAAATAAATAAATATTTTCAAAGTTTTGAA
Organism: Agrostemma githago; assembly: GCA_958450325.1. Taxonomy (NCBI): domain Eukaryota; kingdom Viridiplantae; phylum Streptophyta; class Magnoliopsida; order Caryophyllales; family Caryophyllaceae; genus Agrostemma; species Agrostemma githago. Next base: position 78,956,629 of record OY288241.1, on the reverse strand, counting down.
ATTTCACAAGTAAACCACCAAAATAAATAAACAAGTATTTCAAGAATAATTACCAATAGAAAAACCAATATCCAACCATAACCAACAATAACCAATAGATTCATAATTGTATTTGTAACCAACAAGCAATAATAACATGAAACCACACAACAAGGTTAATCCAACAAAATAAAGTAGTAAATAAAGTAATCATGCATAGTTTCTATCCCCCTTAAAATAAAGCTTCGTCCACGAAGCACGAAAATTTACCTTAGGCAAAAAGATGAGGGTATTTCTCTTTCATGGCTGACTCAACTTCCCAAGTAGCCTCCTCCACATTGTTATTATTCCACAAAACTTTGACCATTCTTGTCTCAGTTCTACGGGTTTTACGCACCTTACTATCCAAAATCTGAACAGGAGTCTCTTCGTAAGTCATAGTCTCATCAAGCTCGATAGTTTCCGGGTCTAACACATGTGACGGATCACTAATGTATTTCCTTAGCTGGGAAACATGGAATACATTATGCACTCGTTCTAGATCAGCTGGTAAATCAAGTCGATAAGCCACCTCGCCAATACGCTCCAAGATTTCATACGGACCAATAAACTTTGGGCTCAATTTGCCCTTCTTACCGAACCGCATTACTCCTTTAGTAGGTGAGACACGCAAAAGAACTTTGTCACCAACCTCAAATTCCACGTGCCTACGAGTCTTATCAGCATAGCTCTTTTGACGGTCTTGAGCTGCCTTCATCCTGTCCTGTATAATCCTGACACTCTCAACCATTTCAGTGATCATCTGAGGCCCTAGAATCACATGCTCACTAATATCACCCCAACATATCGGACTCCTACACTTGCGTCCGTACAATGCCTCAAATGGTGCCATCTGAATTGTAGCCTGATAACTGTTATTATAAGAGAACTCAATCAGATCTAACTTATCCTCCCAGCCTCCCTGAAATTGTAAGATACAGGCTCGTAACATGTCCTCCAGTATTTGATTTGTTCTTTCAGTCTGCCCATCGGTAGCTGGATGAAATGCTGTGCTCATATTAAGTTTGGTTCCCAAAGCTGTCTGAAGTTTCTCCCAAAATATTGAAACAAACCTGGCATCCCTATCTGACACAATATCCTTAGGAACTCCATGAAGTCTTACCACATGATGTACATAAGCATCAGCAAGCTGCTTCTTCTTCCAAGTATCTTTCATCGGAATAAAATGTGCACACTTAGTCAGCCTATCAATTATCACCCAAATCATGTTATTACCTTTCTGTGACCTTGGCAAACCAGCTACAAAATCCATGGAGATTGAACTCCACTTCCACTCGGGAACTTCTAAAGGTTGCAACTTCCCTTGAGGTCTCCTGTGTTCACTCTTCACCTTCTGACATATCAAGCATCGAGACACAAAATCTGCAATATGTTTCTTCATACCGGACCACCAAAATGTTAATTTCAAGTCCGCATACATTTTATCACCTCCGGGGTGAACAGAATACGGTGTTGCATGTGCTTCAGTCATGATTCTTTCCTTTATCTCCCAGTTGTTAGGCACACAAACCCTATCATGAACCTTAATCAATCCACTCTCATCGCGTCTGAACAAAGTAGGCTCATTCACTAACTTATCCTGCAAATACTTATCACCAACCTGCAATTCTCTAATCTCCCCTATCAAATCACTCTCAACAGACAACACATTAGACGGGGTTCCTGGCTTCGCCATTTGGATCGCAAAGTTCACAAACTCTTCCCTCAGCTTATCACGGTTCATCACTAACTGTACCGTATGGAGAGATTTCCTACTTAAGGCATCGGCCACCACATTAGCCTTTCCTTCATGATACTGGATCTCGACCTCGTAGTCCTTAATCAACTCTAACCACCTCCTCTGTCTCATGTTAAGCTCCTTTTGAGTGAATATATATTTTAAGCTTTTGTGATCAGAGAAAACCTTAAAGGGTACACCAAATAAATAATGTCTCCAAATCTTCAAGGCAAAGACTACGGCTGCTAATTCTAAATCATGAGTGGGATAATTTTCTTCATAAGGTTTCAACTGCCTAGAAGCATAGGCAATCACTCTCCTATTCTGCATAAGAACACAACCTAACCCATTCTTAGATGCATCAGTATAGACTTCATAAGCTTCATTCCCATCCGGTAAAGCTAACACCGGAGCAGTGGTCAACTTCTCCTTCAAAATCTGAAACGACTCCTCACATCCCTCATCCCAATGAAATTTTGTTGCTTTCCTCATCAGTGTGGTCATTGGTCTAGCTATTTTAGAAAAATCCTTCACAAATCTCCTATAGTAACCAGCTAAACCCAAAAAGCTACGAATTTCAGTCACAGATTTCGGTCTAGGCCACTCCTTAACAGCTTTAATCTTAGCAGGATCTACTGATACCCCATCTTTAGATATAATATGCCCCAGAAACGCTACTTGATCCAACCAGAACTCACACTTCGAAAATTTGGCATACAACTGTTTTTCTCTCAAGATACCCAGAATAACACGTAAATGTTCCTCATGCTCATCCTCACTCCTCGAATAAATCAGTATGTCATCAATGAACACCACAACAAATTTATCCAGGTAAGTCCTAAAAGTTCGGTTCATCAAGTCCATAAACACAGCAGGTGCATTAGTCAACCCAAAAGGCATCACAGTAAACTCATAATGGCCATATCTAGTGGAAAATGCAGTCTTAGGTACATCCTCAGGTGCTATCTTCAATTGATGGTACCCAGATCGCAAGTCAATTTTAGAGAAAACAGAAGCTCCCTTCAACTGGTCAAATAAATCATCAATCCTAGGTAAAGGATACCTATTCTTGATAGTAACTTGGTTCAATTCCCGATAATCAATACACAACCTCAAAGTTCCATCTTTCTTCTTCACAAATAAAACAGGGGCACCCCAAGGCGACACACTAGGCCTAATATACCCTTTCTCCATCAATTCATCTAATTGTTTCTTAAGTTCTTGCATTTCTAACGGTGCCATTCGATATGGTGATTTAGCAATTGGACCTGTTCCTGGCACTAGGTCGATTTTAAACTCAACTTCTCTAGCAGGAGGCATTCCCGGTATTTCCTCAGGAAACACATCAACAAACTCACTCACTACTGGAACTTCACTCAAGTCAGGATATTCCACCCTCAAATCTTTTACATGACACAAAATCAACTCAGCTCCCCTAGATAAATGCTTTTTCACTTTCATAGCAGAAATAAGTTTCACTCTAGGACCCTTTACATGACCCCTATAGGACACCCTCACATTTTTAGGCCCCCTCAAGGAAACTTTACTCTGTGCACAATCAATATTAGCCCGGTGAGACCCGAGCCAATCCATCCCCAAGATCACATCAAAGTGAGGTAACGGAAATTCTATCAGGTTTGCCTTAAAATCATGACCACCAATAAACACAGACACATCCTTAAAAATTCTTTTACAGTTCACTAAGTCCCCAGATGGCATAGCAAAATCATAATCCACAATTTCACTAGGTTCAACATTCATTTTATCCACAAACTTAGTTGAAATAAAGGAGTGAGACGCACCAGAATCAAACAGAACATGAGCTGAAATGGAGTTCACAAGAAAGTTACCCGAAACGATGTCAGTGTTTTCTGCTTCTTCTCTATTCATGACATAGAGCTTCCCAGTGGGCTTCTTAGTACTTTGTGCCCCATTCACTTGTCCTGCGGGCTTACTAGCTGCGGTAGTGTTGCCCTGAGTCGGAGCTGGGTTCTTATAAGTGTTGTTAGATGCAGACCCACCATAACTCTGTGTTCTTCCCTGACCTTGAAATCGGTTACCCTGATTCACACTCACACTAGCAGATGGTGCACTACGGGGTCTTCCCGCCTTCTTATTATTACACTCAAACTCACGGTGTCCCAATTTTCCACACCAGTGGCATGTCACCCTATTTCCCTGACAGTCAACTCCTGGGTGATCTCCCTTGCATATCTTGCAGTAATAATGTCTGGTAAAGACTTGGCCTGTCCCCTGACTCCTACCATTCCAGTTATTCCCTTCTTCTTTCACATTCCCGCCAAAAGATCGGGACTTATTCTGAGGGTTGTTATTATGGAAATTTCCTCTCTTAGCTGCGGTGTCAGATTGACTCCCCTGATACTCCCTCTTTCTGGTCACACTAGATCCCAACTCAGCCTCCATTTTCTGATTACTCCTCTCAATGTTCACAGCTCTAGCATAAATATCCCTCAATGAAGTGAAGGTCTCCCCAGCAAACCTACCCTTAATCTTCCAATTTAACTTATCCTCAAATCTTGCCGCTTTAATTCGCTCAGTCGGCACCAACTCCGTAGCGAATCTGCTAAGTTCGATGAATTTGTTATAAAAATCCTTCACACTCATCTCATCTGTTTGCTTTAGATCCCCAAATTCAGCCAGTTTCTGGTTCTTCACATGGTCGGGGAAAAATTCTTCTTCAAGTAAATCTTTAAGGTCATCCCAGTCCTTATCCTGAAGTATAACGGTACCATTAGCATTTCTCACCCTCTTAGGTTTCATGAAATCATCTTTCACAGTCTGCCACCAGATATCTGCTTCCTCCTTCAAATAAAAGACAGCGATCCTAGCTTGGAATTCATGTGGGCACCCAACAACCAAGAATATTTTCTCTATCTCCCTAATCCAGTTATCTAACTCAGTAGGATCCCCTTTCCCAGTAAAAGACGGCGGCCTCTTCTTCTGTACCGCCTCAGACATCCCAACAACAGTAGGTGTAGGATCGTTTTCATTCTCAACCCTCTCATTCATATTCCGCGCAACCGTAGTCATTTGTTGCACGGCTTCGACTAGAACTGTGTTTTGAGCTATAAGTTGCGTCACCATAGCAGCCATATCGGTATTGTTGTTTTCGTTTTCCCTTCGTGGAGGCATGGTTACTATATATATAAACAAGGTTTTATTAAGTACAAGCATAAGACCGTTCTATCACAAATAATATCACAAATAATAACATAAGTAGCATTCACAGTTCAGGTAAGGGTAATATCACAAAATATTATCATATATATACAAATATGAATATATAAATCATGCGTATGCAATGCACCCAAACCACCCAACACTCTGTTTTTTTTTTTTTTGAAAGACAGAAATAAACAATATATATTTTTTTAAAACCATTTCAAATTTTGAAAGACATTTTGGAATACCTATTGCTCTGATACCAACTGTAACAGCCCTAAATTTTCGCAACCAAAATAATACTAAAAACCGAAAACTCAAGACTGTTACTCCACACTTAGCTTACCGAGCCAAGTGCAAGGATAAATAATAAATGAATAAAAATAGAAATTTGATAGCTAATAAAAATAGAAACGTTGCAGCGGAAGTCTTAAGTTTTACAAAATCCAAAACGGTTTAAAACGATAGTAACCAATAAATCCAATAACAATATAAATAGTTTGGTAAATAATAAAAAGTCCTTCCTCGCTCAGCATAACCCGATACCAGAATGCACCCATGCAGCAAATCACGTGTACCTATCAGCTGTACCCAAAACACAAATAGGTACAGGTTCCAGCGGGGGAACGACCCAAAACAAAAGGACGTCAGCAAAGCTGAGTAAAAATATAATAATACAATAAATCGTGAAATTATAATAACAATAATAATAATAATAATAATAATAATAGTAATTTATAGTAAACTGAAATCGGAGTTAAAATCACCATTTAAATACCAAAATACCATAAAAGAGTAGTCAAAACCAAATCAACCAAAATATATATATTTTTCGCAACCTGTGTGCCAAGGTCCTACCCTTGCACGGTCTAGAGGTAACCACCTGTGCTTAGCTAGACTCATAATAGTGCGCACCTCTCACATTTGGACAGTCAGTAGGATGAAACTGCCAAAGGAGAAAGTCTAACTCCCTAGCGAGTGAGAGCCGGACAATCCTCACTCAAAAATAGTTTCGGGACAAAGTCCCAGGAACGTCTTAGACGCACCTTAAAACCGTCTAGACCAACAGAACTCCCAGAGTCTGTTATAAGTTACTAAAAATTTACCAAAATAGTACCAAAATGTAAGTAGTAGTGTCACAAAGTTCAATATCCAAACATTACGAGTATTATAAAAATATTAACGATCGACGAAATAATTTACAAAATCGTTATAAAAATATATTTTGATCCGAACATGCTCTTTACTTAAAAGTGAAAAGGGTAAAACGTCCTTACCTCTCAAGACGGTCAATCCAAGCTAATATTAATCCAAAAATTCTTTCTCCTCGAACCCACAAACTACAAATAATATAGATGGTTCAATAACTTAACCCTTCAACTAATTAATATCGAGACGATATAAATACATTATAGTAAATATTTGTCCCAAATCTCAGTCTGAAAATAATTCCACCTATTAATATATATACCTATGTCACTATGTGTTCTTAAGTTAACTAAGTACTTAATAAACCCGAACTATTAAGTCAAATTGGTGACCGCTTAAAACAATGAGACCCAACTCACAAAACTGATAGCAATTCACAACAAGGGATGTAGACTTTTATCCTTAATACGCAAAACATTTGCCTTTGATATTTGACAAATCAAAACCCAATTAATTTTGTCCTGCCCAACACGGCATCCTCACTATTACTCCGTATTATTTATTATAAGCTACCCGTATCACTCCATCAATATATACTTACAATTTACAAACGACATACCACAACTTCTCGACTAAACAACATGGTTACTCCAACCCAACTACACATCGATTTTCCGTTAATCAACAAAAAGACGGTTAAATAGACTCAACGTAAAAGAAATCGCACCTGACGGATTGTCCAATACTAATTACTCACACAATTACTAATTCATGTCGGGACAACACTTTAAGAATCAGATTTTAAAATACTCAGACAAATTATAAAAGAAAACATTAGATAAGTGAAACACTTACAATATTTGATGAAAACGATGTCAAACTTTCTGGTGTGAGAAGGGAACAAGACCCGATTTATCAACGGTGATTGAAAAGCTTAGAACGGAGGAAACCAAATAGACGGACGGTAGCACGGCAAGGAGGAAGAAATGAAAATAAAAGAAGGGTGGATGGAATAGGGGAATACGTGGGATTTTAAAGGATAGTTAGGTTTTATATAATTTTCTTTGTACTGGTATTTGAGTCCGACTCAAAGGCAAAACGAAGACGTTGATAAATTAATGTTCCATTTTTTTAAAAAGATAGTCCAAAACAACTTTATTAGCATAGAAAAGCCCAAAATACTTTAAATTTTATAAAGACAACGAAAATACTTTTCCCGACTTAATAACCCGATTTAAATAAAATAGACCAGTAACGCCTTATAATTGACTTAGAAAATAACGGAGTGTTACATCTCGTGTCAGCTTTGGAAAGCGTGTCTTGGAGGGAACGGGTCCGACTATTGTGAACTCTATTGTTGCTGATGATTTAGTTTTTATGAGATAGTCCCGAGCATGGGATTTCAAAGAAAAAAAATAATGAACGAGACGAAGGGATTATATATTTAGGGTTTAGCAAATAGCGAGGATGTCTTAGTAATCAAGAGTTTAATACTAGATAACTCGAACAACAAATTTAGATTCGAATCGTGCTTCGTTAAACAAAAAAAAAAAATTATCAAAAAATTCATGGGTCGGGGTTATTTAAAAATTAAAAAATAATGGGTCGAGCATACATTTTAGGACTTGGTTAGGCCCATTTCATGGTAAGGGGCGAGTTGGTGACTTGACGGTCACAACGGAGGAAAACTAAATTGAGAGACGGGTTGGCTCGACCCGTAAGGTTGACTAGGCCTACTTTCTATCACAAAAGGTTCATTACTATGTGTAACTCTCTACTATTGCTAAACAATGAAGCAAAATGGTTACAATCTATTGAGCCAAGGGACACATATTGTCAGAAAACCTACGTGAAATAGTCTCACAAGAAATTTTCTGTAACAAAGTTTACTTTCCCTGAATTACCAGGTCTCCATCCGTCTTGGTCATTTGTTATCTCTTGTTTTTTACACAAAGATTAAGAAAAGATGTAAGAGTGATTGTGAACCACATAAAAAATCAATATCTTATTCACACTGAATCATACTCCGTACTCTACATAAACTATACTCATATCCAAAAAAATGAAAACCGATAACAAATGAATAATACACCAAGGAAAGTGATATAACAAATGACTGAGACGAAGGGAGTATCTGACACCGTTGGTGTCACTTCACTGCATATTACGTAATGTCGTTGGTCCGCTTAATACCAGTTCTAACTGAACAGACAGTTGCAGCTTGTGTTTCGGAATTGCAGATGATGAAGGTAGCAGGGAAAAATTGGCGGCATCAAACCGGAAAATTCATTCCTGCAACTATGAATGCTGAATGCTGCATGCTATATATCTGTCGACTGTCGTTGGAGTTCAAATAACTGGCACCTCCAGAGGCATCACTTCATGAAACGGTCTCACATATATGAAAGACAAATTCATTAATCCTGGCTATTTCATACTCATACAAGACAAGTAGACGACTCATGCAACATTACTCGGCTTATTACTCGTCTATACCATGAAATCAAACATAATCAATATTGCATTTACGAAACTAAATCCATGCACCAACATTTTGTTTAGAAATAATAATGAAGGTAGTTTGTTCATTCACTCATTCAGTAATTTGTTCTTACATACATTACAAAAGATGTACCCAAAATAATGACATGAAAAACAAAAGAGATAGCCTGTCTTACAATGTTATCAAACCTTAACTCTTGAAGCCTCCATCGAATGCGAACCAAGTTACACATCCCATCTACTACCTCAAACACCCTACCCATCGACTCCATTATCAATACTCGGCTATCTACTTGCCTTTAGTAAGCTTATTATCGCCTTTGTGATCCTACCTACGTACCTAACTCGACATTTCAGACTTATGAAAAAACAATGTATTGCGCCGGGATGAGTCACATTTGTTATGTATAATACTCGTATTCTGTATCAATTTATACAAGGATGCGAAAAGTGAAGCTTATTTTTGAACATGAAGATTGAAGATTGAAGATTGAAGAAGCTTTAGTGGAGTACCTGGAGTTTAACAATAAAGCCAAATAAAAGCAATTGCTGTGACCCTTCTGGGATGGTTCCTGGGTTAAGTAAGTGGGACCTTCAACTGCAATTTCTTACTCGGAGATATCTGTCATAACCATAAAACGGATCAAGTATCATACCATATGCATAGACAAGACAAATGTTTTGCTAGTATCACGACAATGGATACTTTCGTCTTTTCAATGATACTTGACCCACTCTACCCGTCACAAGAGAGACTAACTCAACCTTCAAACATGGCAGACAATTTAAGTGGGTTTGCATTAAATTTGTTTCTCAGTGGTTATAAATGTGGATTCAGGTGTTATGTGACAACAATCCCCATTTTTAATACTTCCTCCATTCAAACTCCACTTGTCACTTATGCTTTTGGCACATTTATCGAGGCACGTTTTACAGCATCGATATCTTTCATTTTACATTAGCAAAAAATATAAAAATTTGATATTCTTAATATACTCATAATGATGAATCAAACAAAATACCACATGATTATATTCTCACTTATAGATTGTCGAGAATATTGAAGATTCTCTTTGGCTATGAATCATGTCAAAAAAAGAAAAGTGAAGAGTGAAGTTGGAGAGAGTACAAAGCGATTAATCCATTTTACGAAGAAGCTTTGTTGTCAGCTGCTCAGCAATCCAGTTACAGCTCAATTGTATTCCTAAAACACAAAACATACAATTAGCTAACCGGTTTTTCTAACATGTTGCCACTGGGCACACGTTAATAAGCTAATTAAAGTAACATTTATGTGGATATTATCATGATAAATTAAATTGAAATATTAAGTTCTATTTACCATACTTAAACGATATCTATGTTAATGTTGCTTTAATCATCTTATTAATGTGTGCCTAATGGGCACACGTTAGAAAAACCGGTTATGTGTGCCTAGTGGGCACACGTTAGAAAAACCGGTTATGTGTGTCTAGTGGGCACACGTTAGAAAAACCGTTAACTAAATTAGCTAATTATGGGAGAATATAAAAGATAGGATAGGAATATACATACTACACCCAATGACCCAAGATACAAAATATGGAAACTAAGCACAATGAATACTTCAAAAATATTACTCTAATCCAACTATGAAATATTCTGGGTTGACATGATATGTTGAAAAATGAAAATCTCAGTTTAAATTAAGGAAAACAGCCAAATTTAATAGGTGGGATAACAAAAATAGTGCCAACCAGCAAAAAGTTCGTCCTATAATCACTTTGTTTGACTCGTTTTAATCTTAAAATGTCTTATCTTATACTCCCTCCTATTTAGAGTATTCCTCCCCAATTTTTTTTGGGGAGAAATTAAGAAATGTGTAAAAAGTGGGATATGAAGTGTAAAAGGTGAAGTATAAAGTGAGAAGGTGTTGGGTTTAAGTGTGGAGGAAAAGAATAAAGAATGATTAAAAGTACATCCAAAAAAGAAAAGTGAGAAGAAAACTAAACTAATCTCACAGAAGAAGCCGAAGATAATAGAGCCATCCAAGAAGCACTACAACGAAGAGTGGAATGCATAATTTCCGTGATCAGTGTCGGAGTACTGTGCTGCAACCATTTGCCACAAGATCGAATGGAAATAAGTGATGCCATAGGTAGGCTTAAAGCAGGAAAAGACAGCCTGCTCAACGTCAGAAATAGGCTGTAGTACCCATCCTGCAAGAGATATATTATGACATCCCATGAGCTAAAGGCAGAAGGAGCATCAGGCCCAAAGGTCGATTGAGCTAAGGAACAAGAAGGAGCATCGGGCCCAAAACTTGAACGTGGTGTACACCGTAAGACATGAAACTTCTAAGCTCGAGGGAGAGTTGTTGGTCTCATGGCGATGACATTAGGTCGTCCAAGAGAAGACTGTTACAGTCCTGCCAGTGTGGCGTGTTGATCCTAAATGGAGGCGTAAAAAAGTGGTCCATAGTGAGTTCGGTCTGGTGTGATGCACTAAGGCAATGGATGTGGACAGTGGACCCAAGTCTGGGGTATGTTGGATGTAAAGGAGTTCGGTATGCAAGTGTAGCAACGTCCCCGATGCATAGTGTGTCGGTTAAGGGGATGTTATCTTGGCAGTCAAGGTTCGATTCACAACGATGGTCCTGGTTTGAGCGGAGGATTCTTAGGGTGCAAACTCATGTCCCACATCAAATCAAAATATAATAATACGAGACATTTTGGGAAGGAAACCAATAGTAAATCCATGAGGGTTCGACCCACACCGAACAATATCGTACTATTGTGGATCGTGCATACCGACGCAACACAGGCCTAATAGGTATCAATGCATCCGCTCATAACAGATATTAAAACATTGACTACGAACTATACTTATCAGGTTGGCTAGACTTGTTTTTGAAGCTCAGGATTCCTGAGATTGTGGAGGTTGATACTGAAGATGAGAAGCAATTAAATGATGAGTTAGCACTTAAAGACATAATTACGATAAAAAGGGTAGATTAGTCAATAATGCCCACTGCAGCCCCGGAAAAAAAAATACCCAATCATATGAGATGGATCTGATTGTCTGAATGTATGCACCTTAACCTAAAGTTTGGCCGTTTACCAGTAAGGCAATAGTGACCCTGATCAATGATGCTATAGTAAGTCATTTCCATTTACTAGTATGCAGGATACAGACCACCTCCTGATTTCTATACACAAAAAACACAGAAAGCTTCCAGTGTTGCCCAAATTTCCACACAAAAAACAAGAAAGCTTTCAGTGTTGCCCAAAATTTCCACACAAAAAACAATGAAAGCTTCCAGTGTTGCCCAAATTTCCACACAAAAAACACAGAAAGATTCCAGTGTTGCCCAAATTTCCACATTAGATTCAATACAGTGCAACGGAGTAGACCTTGCAAATGGCTTGACTGGGTCGGGTCGACTTTGGGTTAGGAAAATCAGGTTACCTTGGGTTGGGTCAAGTCATTTCGGGTTCAGGTTTGTTGTTTTCAATTTTTTTAGGGTTATTGGCTTGTTTCCATTAATAATATTCGAGTCAGTTGTGGGTTACGCCGTGTCAATTTGGGTTGCGGGTCAAACTCGCTCTTCAATTCGGGTCGGGTCGGGTTAGTTTTGTCAGGTCAACTACGTAATAATTAATAAACCACTAAGACAACTAGAGAGTGACAGTCCTACAAGACCATAAATGATACACCTCTGCAATGCTGGAAAAACTATAACAGTATATAAATGTAGAGACACAAAGCCAAAGAGCATCTCACTCACAAATAAAAACGACGGAGTACAAAAATGAAACATACTTACCTTAAAACCCAAGATGATCTTTCATGTTCCAAGACTTCCAACCCAGTCGTTATTGTTTTCTTTGCATTTGTAATCCAAAGTATTACAGCAGCTGGAGCCCTTCACGGTTTCAACTATGCAGGTAATGAAACTGACCACATAGCATTGTTGTCCATCAAAAGTCAGCTAGTAGATAATCCGAATGGGGTTTTAAGCTCCTGGAATAATTCCTTTCACCATTGTAATTGGGAGGGAGTTACCTGTGGGCGTAAACATAATAGAGTGATTGTATTAGACCTCCACTCCCGAGGCCTGTCAGGTACGATATCGCCTTTTGTTGCAAACCTCAGCTTCCTTAATATCCTTTCTCTTTACAATAATAGTCTGCATGGCCAAATCCCCCACAGCTTGGGTGATTTATTCCGGTTACAGGATCTAGATCTAGGCAACAACACACTTGGTGGTGAAATTCCAGCCAACTTGTCCAGTTGCATCAACCTCAAAAATCTTGATATAGGTGGCAACCTGTTACACGGAAAACTAACAAAATTAAACGCATTGTCGAAGCTAAAAAATCTTTTCATTTTGTCTAACAACCTAACAGGACCTCTCTTTGACAGCATACAAAATCTTACCTCCTTGCAAAAAATAGTTGCTCCTTATAACTTACTTACAGGATCAATCCCAAACAGCATCAGTCAAATGCAGAACTTAATTAAACTTGCACTTGGAACGAACAAATTCTCTGGCACACTTCCCATTTCAGTTTTCAATATCTCATCCATTCAAATTCTTGATTTTCTTGGCAACCAATTATATGGAGAACTTCCGGCACTTAAAGGCTTCAATATTCCTAATCTCGTATGGTTGAGCTTTGCTTTGAATAATTTTTCAGGACCCATCCCAAGCATTGCAAACTTCACAAGCCTACAGAATATCTATTTTGGAAATAATCAATTTACCGGGAGGGTTCCTCCGGATTATCAGCAATTTCAAAATCTATCTAAGTTAGATTTCGAATATAACTATCTTGAGGGTGACATTAACTTTATAAAAACACTAGTTAACTGCACCCACTTAACTAGACTAGGACTGTGGGGTAATAACTTTGTAGGAACAATACCTAAATCTGTCACCAATCTCTCCACCAGTTTAACATTTCTAACGATCGGAGCAAGTCCGATAAGTGGCATTTTTCCTGCCGGTATTACCAATCTCATTAACCTTCAGATCTTAAGTATAAGTGGCACCAAATTAACAACATCTATTCCTCATGATCTAGAGAAACTCCACAAGTTGGAAATACTTTATCTAGGTAGCAATAGGCTAACAGGCGAAATTCCCAATTCTTTGGGAAATCTGTCACATTTGAGTAGCCTTTACTTGGATAACAACAAATTGAAACAGAGTGTACCTCGAAGCATCGGGAATTGCCGCAGTTTGATATATATGGATTTATCAAACAATGAACTCAATGGATCCTTGGACGAGGAAATATTCACAGGATCTGCAAAGTTTGTTACACTAGATTTATCATTTAATCAGCTGGAAGGACCATTACCACTGGAGATAAGTAAGCAAACCGGCTTAAATATATTGATAATGTCCAAGAACAAGTTTTCAGGTGTACTTCCAGATGGTCTGAGTGAGTGTACTGAGCTTCAATACTTGTATATGGATGGAAATTTCTTCCACGGAGACATTCCTTCATCTTATGCATCTATGTCTAGCCTCCTAGAAATTAATTTTTCTCAAAACGAATTATCTGGCCCACTCCCAGCCTTCTTCTCTAGAATTCCCTCCATATATTACCTAGACTTATCCCACAACGACTTCCAGGGAAGAGTCCCAACCAATTCAGTATTTGCAAATGCAAGTGGAGTATTTCTTCTTGGTAATACCAGGCTTTGCGGAGGAATTCCAGAACTGCATTTACCAACATGCATTGAGACAGAAATCATGGCGAGAAAGAAAAAACCAATGTCTCGTACCCTTAAGTTGATTATTCCAATTATTAGTGCACTTGTTGGAGGACTGGCAATGGCAACATGGGTATACCTGGCATGCATCAGAAAGAAAAAGACAATTGTATCATCAGATTCATTAATGGGGAAAGAATTCATGAAGGTGTCTTATGACATGTTGCGCAAAGCAACGGGTGATTTTTCCCCAGAGAACCTGCTAGGTTCGGGTTCTTTTGGTTCGGTGTTCAAGGGAACTTTGGAAGGAAAATTAATTGCTGTGAAAGTTCTCAACCTGCAACATCATGCTGTATCAAAGAGCTTCATGGCGGAATGCAAGGCTTTGAGGAATGTCCGTCATCGAAACTTGGTTAGCATCATAACGGCTTGCTCAAGTATCGATTTTCAAAGAAATGATTTCAGAGCATTAGTATATGATTTCATGCCCAATGGAAGCCTTGATAGATGGTTGCATGGAGTTCTTGGGAACATGAGCCTTTCTCACAGAGTGGATGTAGCAATTGATGTGGCTCATGCACTCAACTATCTACACCATGAGGGTGAAACGCCTATCGTACACTGTGACCTGAAACCAAGCAACATATTGCTGGATAATGACATGGTCGCTCACGTTGGTGATTTTGGATTAGCAAGGACTCTGACTCAACCACGACATCCCAATCAAAGCAGCACAATAGGAATCATGGGCACAGTTGGCTATGCTGCTCCAGGTAATAATTCTTGGCTCCTATTATCATAAAAGCTGTTTTATAACAAACATAGTGTTGTCGTCAAAATCGTTGTTCAATAACACTTCCTTGAACAATAAATTTCAGAGAGTATCAAGTTATCTGCATAAATATAATTGTTTTACTATTTCGTATATTTCAATATCTAAGTTATGTTATTGGATTGGACGCTAAGAGTACGGCCTAGGAAGCGAAGCATCTACAGCAGGAGATGTTTACAGCTATGGTATATTGCTGCTTGAGCTGATGACAGGGAAGAGTCCAACAGACAACATGTTCAAGGAAGACTACAACCTTCATATGTACGCAGAAGCAGCATTACCTGACCGAGTGTTGCAAATTGTAGACCCAACACTTGAAGAAGATAATCACACAGAAGAAGTTGAAGATAAGAGACCAATCCAAGATGTACTACAGCAAAAATTGGAATGCATCATATCGGTCATCAGTGTCGGAGTATTGTGCTCCAACCATTTGCCACAAGATCGAATGAAAATAAGTGATGCCATAAGTAGGCTTCATGCAGCTAAAGGCAGCCTGCTCAACGCCGGAAATAGGCTGTAGTACCCATCCTGCAAGAGGGATGTCAGTTTATCATGACTCATTCCACAAAAATCATGAACCTAATTTTATCCTTGTGAGTTTGTGACGTAAATATGCCATAGTTTATGATAAAAGCTACTGTATTACACCTGTAAATTTGCTGTAACCTTAGTATAATTACCGAAGTATCTCAAAAGCTTTCGCAAATTGTGGGGGTAAGGGTGTCGGATTTCTCAAAACCTTAGTTTCTCTTAAACAAATTCAGGAAACAAGAAACAGCTTAAATGCTTAATTGGGGATGTGCCCATGATTAAACTCCACTGCTAAAACTAATCTTTGCAGTTTCAAACGTAATTCGACAACTTAAGTTCAAGATTAACAAACACGAACTACAGGAACTGGCAAATGAAAATAATGCAATCATACTTGCTGCAATCGAAACATCAGGTACGAAATTACACAGTATTAATTATATATAAATGCAATACAAATCCTAAACCGAAAACAGAGGTTTAAATTGAGATGATTGATACTCAGCCCTAGCCAAATTCCAATCTTGATAATTTCGTAGCTGCTTCATATTTTGATTTGAAGGTGACGATGAATCGTTCATCAATCACGACAATAATGTGACACCGTTTCATTTGCAAAATAAATCCTAGAAGTTGACTATTAATTGGAGATTTTTCGAATGATTAAATTCCACGGATTCTCAATGTCGCTAAACCTAATTTTGCAGTTTCATATGTAATTCCCCAAATCAAGTCCGAAATTACATTGGCAAGTATGAACCAGAAGAACTAGAAAATGCAAATAATGCAATCATACTTGGTACAATCAAAGTAACACTTACGAAATTACTCAGTATCAGTTACTCCATATTTAATTTGTTAAAAGCAAGTATATTAACAAATCCGAAATAAACAACGAATATTTAATTTAACAAACGAGACTGCCAAATTTCCAAGTTATCTTTACGGGTGGGTCGGATTTGGTTATTTTCTGGAAGGGTTAGCAGTCGGGTCGACTTACAGGTTACAGCCACCGGTCAATGACAAATATTAAATGAAAAAAAGAAATGTTTTGGTATTAATATTAAAACGTCGACTATGGTCAACGCTTATAGTCCGTACCGTAGTAAAAGAAATCTTTTGCCAATCCCTCATTTCTATTTCTGTTTCCAGTTGAGCAGCACGCCAGCATTGACCTCCTCTTGAGTCTTGACTAACTTCAGCAATCACTGAATAAACAAAAAAGGAAAGCATTATCATTGGCCGATTCATTGAATTCGTACCCTTTCCTTTTTAGGTACATTTAAAACTTTTGTCCACATTACAGAAAATAGAGAAGCCAGCTCATTATTACTTCCTACATTGCATGGAGTTGTTTACGTTTGTTTTTCCACATTACAGAAAAAGTGCTAGTCTTTCTACATGTCTACTTCCCCGAAATGGCCTTAATAAAACCTGCAACTTTTTGCTTTCAATCAGAAAAAAGTACAAAAAAGTGAGTGATAAAAAAGTACACATCTATATATGAGTAGGTCAACTAAGAGACAGTACGTCTTTCATTAAACTTATTATTGAGAGACTAAATAACTATATATAGTATAAAACAGTATACTAATAAAAATCGTCGCAATCTAATAAAAAAGTGTGTTATAAAAGAAACTACTCGTACAAAATAAATTGGTCAGGGATATCTAATGATAAAAGGTAAACATATGAGAGCAAATACTGTACGACTGTCTTCACAATAATTTTGGGAGATGAATAAGGCCCCACTCACTAGAGTGACTACAGCAGCCTACTAGCAGTATTGCTTAATACTACGTACCACTGAAACATGGACCTATGGCGTGCTGGAAAAAAACAGTCTTTTTGTGTTATTTGCTGAAGTATCAGTATTATAATAAAACTGCAGTCTATATAAAAATGAAGAGAAAGGAAGCACATCTCACCAACACACACAAAAGATAAAGTATAAAAAAAATGAAAACCCAAGGTGGTGATGTATCCAACAAACCAGTCTTTCTTCTTTTCTTTGCATTTCTACTGCAAAATGCTATCATAGCAGCTGAAGCACTGCATGGTTTCGACTACACAGGCAACGAAACTGACCACATAGCATTGTTGGCCATCAAGAGCCAACTGGTAGATAATCGTCCGGATGGGGCTTTAAGCTTGTGGAATAGTTCATTTCACCATTGTGATTGGGACGGTGTTTATTGTGGCCACAAACATAAAAGAGTGACCGCAGTAGATCTCAGCTCTCAAGGCCTGTCAGGTACCATATCTCCATCTGTAGGAAACCTCAGCTTCCTTAATATTCTGTCTCTTTACAATAATAGTCTTTACGGTCAAATCCCCGACAGCTTAGGTTATTTATTCAGGTTACAAGGCCTAGGACTCGACTACAACATGCTTGTTGGTGAAATTCCAGCCAACTTGTCTCGTTGCATCAACCTTGAACTTCTGAACTTGGGTTTCAACAACCTACATGGAAAGCTCCCAGCAGAATTAAGCGCATTGACAAAACTAAAAATCCTTGTCGTCCACCATAATAACCTAACCGGACCTCTTTTTGACGTCATACAAAATATAACCTCCTTCCAAAAAATACATGCGGCTTACAACTCGTTCACAGGGTCGATCCCAAACAGCATCGGTCGGATGCAGAACCTAATTAACCTTTACCTTGGAGGGAACAAATTCTCAGGCACACTACCCATCTCACTTTTCAATATCTCGTCCATTCAAGGTCTTGATTTTGTGGAAAACCAATTATATGGAGAAATTCCAGCACTTGGAGGCTTCAATATTCCTAATCTCATGCTTCTGAACTTTGCTTTCAATAATTTTACCGGACCCATCCCGACCATTACGAACTTCACAAGTCTAGAAATTATCATTTTTGAAGTTAATAGCTTCACCGGCAGGGTTCCTCACGATTATCATCAGTTTCAAAACCTATCTATGTTGTCTTTTGCACATAACTATCTTGAGGGTGACATTAATTTCATAACTACACTAATTAACTGCACAAGGTTAAGTGCGCTAGCACTGTGGGGTAATAATTTCTCTGGAATATTACCTGAATCTGTTGCTAATCTCTCCACTAGTTTAATACACCTCACAATCGGACATAGTTCGATAAGTGGAATACTTCCTACTGGTATTACCAATCTCATTAACCTTCGGATATTAGTTATAAGTACCACCGAATTAACAGGATCCATTCCTCATGATCTAGAGAAACTCCACAAATTGGAAATACTAGATCTAGATTCTAATAGACTAACAGGCGAAATTCCTAATTCTTTGGGAAATCTCTCACGTTTGAGTGAACTTTACTTGTATAACAACAAATTGAAACAAAGTGTACCCCGAAGCATCGGGAACTGTCAAAGTTTAATTGACATGGATTTATCAAACAATGAACTCAACGGAACCTTGTACACTGAACTATTCACAGGATCTGCTAAATTTGTTACACTAGATTTATCATTTAATTATTTGGAAGGGCCCTTACCTCAGGAGATGGGTAAGCAAACCAGACTAAATAAATTGAAGATGTCCAAGAATAAGTTATTAGGTGTGCTTCCAGATAGTCTTAGTGAGTGTTCTGAACTTCAATACTTGTATATGGATGATAACTTCTTCCGTGGAGACATTCCGTCATCTTATGCGTCTATGGGTAACCTCCAAGAAATTAATTTTTCTCGAAACGATTTATCAGGCCCAATTCCAGCCTTCTTCTCTAAAATTCCCTCGATTTATTACCTAGACTTATCCCACAATGACTTCCAGGGAAGAGTCCCAACCAGCTCAGTATTTGCAAATGCAAGTGGAGTATTTCTCCTTGGTAATACCAGGCTTTGCGGAGGAATACCAGAAATGCATTTACCCAAATGCATTGAGACAAAAGACATGGAAAGAGAGAAAAAAACAATGTCGCATACCCTTTTGGTGATAATTCCAGTTATTAGTGCACTTGTTGGACTGGCAATGGCAGCAGGGGTATACCTGGCATGCAACAGAAAGAAAAAGACAATTGTATCATCAGATTCCATTATGGGGAAAAAATTCATGAAGGTGTCATATGACATGCTGCTCAAAGCTACAGGTCATTTTTCTTCAGAGAACCTGCTTGGTTTAGGTTCTTTTGGATCGGTTTTCAAGGGAATTTTGGATGGAAAATCAGTTGCTGTGAAAGTTCTCAACCTGCATCATCATGCTGCATCCAAGAGCTTCATGGCAGAATGCATGGCATTGAGGAATGTCCGTCATCGGAATTTGATCGGTATCATAACAGCTTGCTCAAGTATCGATTTTCAAAGGAATGATTTCAGAGCTGTAGTATATGAATTCATGCCCAATGGAAGCCTCGACAAATGGTTGCATGGAGTTCTTGGGAACATGAGCCTTTCTCAAAGGGTGGATATAGCAAT
The DNA here is from genome assembly GCA_958450325.1 of Agrostemma githago. Lineage (NCBI taxonomy): Eukaryota > Viridiplantae > Streptophyta > Magnoliopsida > Caryophyllales > Caryophyllaceae > Agrostemma > Agrostemma githago. The sequence continues at coordinate 78,936,552 of OY288241.1, read as the reverse complement.
CGAAGTAGCTCATGCACTCAAGTATCTACACCATGACTGTGAAACTCCTATCGTGCACTGTGACCTAAAACCGAGTAACATATTGCTAGATAAGGACATGGTCGCTCACGTTGGTGATTTTGGAATAGCAAGGATTCTGTCTCAGCCACGACATCCCAATCAAAGTAGCACAATAGGAATCAATGGCACAGTTGGTTATACTGCTCCAGGTAATAATTCTTTGGCTTCTTTTATTATAAAAAGTTGTTTTATAACAAACATAATCTTGTCCTCAAAATCACTTTTCAATAACACTTCCTTGAACAATAAATTTCGAAGAGTATCAAGTAATCTGCACAAACACAACTGCCTCATTATTTCGTATTTTTTCATTAACTAACGTTTGTTATTGGTATGGATTTTAAGAGTACGGGCTAGGTAGTGACGCATCTACAGCGGGAGATGTTTACAGCTACGGTATATTGCTTCTTGAGCTCATGACAGGAAAGAATCCAACAGACAACATGTTCAAGGAAGACTACAACCTTCATATATATGCAGAAGCAGCATTACCTGACCAAGTGTTACAAATTGTAGACCCGAAACTGGAAGAACATAATCTCACTGAAGATGCCGAAGATAATAGAGTCATCCAAGATGCTCTACAAAGAAGAGTGGAATGCATCATATCGGTGATCAGTGTCGGAGTGTTGTGCTCCAACCATTTTCCACAAGATCGAATGAAAATAAGTGATGCCATAAGTAGGCTACAAGCAGCAAAAGACAGCCTGCTCAACGCCCAAAATAATCGTACCCATCCTGCACTAGGTATATAAATGCATCATGACTCGTCCCATGGTTTTATACGTGCACATTCTTTTTGTCGTGAATGATTGCAGGGGCATGAGCTCGATCTAAACTAGGCCACAAGTACTATAAATTTGCTGTAATCTTCTTAATATAATTACCAAATTGTCGTCTCAAAACTCCTGCAATTTGTTGGGGAAAGGGAGCCGGATTTCTTGAAACCTTAGTAACTCTGTCTTAAACAAATTCCTCAACAAAGAAACAGCTCATTGCTAGAACCCTAGAATTATACTAATTAGGGATTTTTCAAATGATTAAACTCCACAAAAACCTAATCTCACAGGTTCAAACATAATTCCTCAAATCAACTTCAAGATAACACTACCAAACAGAATGAACCAAACGAATTAACAAATTCAAACAATGCGATCATGAATCAAACGCATAAAAAACCCTAAATAAAAAACGGAGGTTTAAAATTCAAATAGAGATAGATTGATACTTAACCCTAGCCGAATTCCAATCGTGACGATAATTTCGTAGAAGCTTCAAATTGTGATGAGAAAGGTGATGAATGGATGAATGAATTGTTCATCAAACACAACAATGGCGTGGGATTGAAGCTTTTTTCTTGCTGCTAAAATGAACTTTTTATTAAAATAATGTTGAAAAATAAATAAATTAACATTTCGGGTCGGAATTGAAATTAATTAACAAAATGGTGTCCACCTAGGCTTGGACAAATACAAACCTAACATTCACCACTTAACCTTCCCAAACCCAATTCATCTTCTTCAACCCAACAAACACCCACCATACAGCCATACCCCATTAACACCACCAACCACCATGGCCACACAACCACCATGCAGCCACCGTCCCTCTCCATTCACTCCGACGAGCCCCACCACGGCGACCACCGTCGCCCTTCTCTGCAACTACCGTCACATTCCACCGATCGAATTTCTCTCCCTTGGCCACCATTAATGTCTTCTACCGCCACCATGACTCGAGTTCGTGCCCAATTCCCGAAAGTCGAGTAACCACCACAACTCAGCCTCGAACCATCGCAACATAATCCGATTTCCAAGTTCAATCCTCCATTTTACAATGAAGACACCAACGAGCAAAATCGGGACGTCAGCGAGCGAAAAGCGCGAACAGTGGCCAAAGGATTGAAATTTGATCGGTAGAGACAAGGGCCACGGTGGTCGCCGTGGCGGGTCGGAGTGAATGGAAAGGGACGGTAGTTGCAGAGAAGGGCGACGGTGGTCGCCGTGGTGGGGCTCGTCGGAGTGAATGGAGAGGGACGGTGGCTGCGTGGTGGCTGTGTGGCCATGGTGGTTGGTGGTGTTAATGGGGTATGGCTGTATGGTGGGTGTTTGTTGGGTTGAAGAAGATGAATTGACTTTGGGGAGGGTTAAGTGGTGAATGTTAGGTTTGTATTTGTCCAAGCCTAGGTGGACACCATTTTGTTAATTAATTTCAATTCCGACCCAAAACGATAATTTATTTATTTTTCAACATTATTTTAATAAAAAGTTCGCTAGAAGATCACAAAGTCTTTTTTTTTGGCGCCCAAGCAAGGTCATTATATAGGTATAAAAATGACCTGACCCGTTTGTAACTCGAGACGCGATATAAGTTGAGGTATCAAATAGCCCATGCCCATAAGTCCAGCCCAACCCGGCTCGCTTTTTTGTATGGCTTGATCTTTATATTATGGCCCAACAAAGTTCTTGGGCCGACCCTAAAATGCCTACAAAATTGATATAACCGGTTAACCGATGACCTGACTTGACATGATGAACACGTCACGGTATTGACCCAATAAAATTGATGATTCGGGCCAATAATTAAGCTTAAGATTGTAGTAATGCAAAAAAAATGACTCGGCCCAATAATGACCCAACTTGAAGGGGTAGGCCACTCGACTAAAACGACCAACGTGACATAGCTGTATACGGGATAAAATAAACGTAAATATGTAAATTATATTGTACTCTTTCCGTAAAAAATTATCATGCAATTTAAGTCATGTTCTTTTCAACTTATTTTCAGTTCACTTAAGTCCCAAGAGACTCATTTTGTCTCAATACTTCGGGTCACATCAGTTCAATTCAACTCTGTTCAGTTAAGTACAATTCAACTCACTTCAATCCAAAAGAACATGATCTTAGTACACAAGACACTAAACAACTAAATATGAAATGATTCAAGTAGTCACACACTCACACTATTACGTCCAAGCCACTTTTAATTATTTTTTGGTTTGTATACCATTTGATCTATACCAGGCTCGACTCAAGTGAGGTAGGAACAATAAAATTCTCTTACAAACTCGAAACATATTATTAATCTAGATCGACAAGAGCTTACTAGTTGATCCAAGTGCTCACAGAGTCACAGGTAAATCCCGACGAGTTAGAAATTGCCAAAACTTGCAATACTATTCAAAGGACATGCTATAACTACAAGTACATGTTGTCTCATGCGGAATAATCGTAAGAGAAAAGGACTACCATGGAAGAATGGTAACAAGACTAACAACAACAAACAACATTAAAATATTTCCACAATTCCACATGTCCTACTTTTCAAAGTTTGGCAATGCTTTTTTTTGTTTTGGTGTAGGAATATTCAACACTGGTATAGTTGCAAATTTTGATCTCACTTAACTTGAACACCTACTAGGGGCTATGGTTACAATAGGCCGGGTCAAGTCAGGTCAAGTTCAGGTCTGGTCGGGAATTCGGGATCATTGCAAGTTGTAACATAAAACAGATGTTAAACAGATGTATCCGTTTTAAGAGAGAAAGACCAATTGCTTATATATAACCGGACATGGAGCAAGGTCGAGATGTAATATATCATAAACCTGTAAGGCTGCAACGGAATATAGATATTAGCCATCTTCAACGACTTTTCTCCATCGACAACGACGACCACAACCAGTGCCATCAGTATTCCGCGACAATTAACCTATCCAATCGAACCCCATTAGAAGAAAATGTTGTCGAAAAATCATCCTCAGTGATTTCGTATCAAGTACGAATATCGAAAAGTGGGAAACAGGTTAAACACATCAGAACAAAAATCAACAAATCAAGAAAACAAAGGTATAAGAAGTTAAGAACCCCATTTTTGTCTTCAGTCTTCACACAATCAACATCAACAAATGACCATTGCCAAACTTGGACCTACAATCACAGAATTAATCATGCAATTGTCAGTATAAATAGTTTAAGAAGGTAAAGAGAACATCTTACACAAAAAACCAGCCCACAAAAATGAACCCTAATCACACCAAAATTCAAAATAATCCTACAAGTTTGATTTCTTACCTCTATTTCAAATCAGCCTTTCTTGTTATCTTTGTGTTTGCACTACAACAAATTACGCCAACGAAATCCCTTCGTAGGGGAAATGAAACCGACTACATTGCGTTGTTGGACATCAAAGACAAACTAATTGATCGTAATCCAAACGGGGTTTTAAGCTTGTGGAACAACACGGTTCATCATTGTGAATGGGAGGGTGTTACTTGTGGCCGTAAACATAATCGAGTGACTAGATTAGAACTCGATTCACGAGGTTTGTCGGGTACCATATCTCCTATCATAGGAAACCTTAGCTTCTTAGATATCATTTCTTTTCAGAATAATAATCTCTATGGCCCAATCCCTGGCAACTTGGGTGGTTTACTCAGGTTACAGGAACTAGAGCTAAGAAACAACACTCTTGTAGGTGAAATTCCAGCCAACTTGTCTGGTTGCATAAACCTTCAAGTTCTTGGATTAGATTCCAACAAACTAGAGGGAAGTATACCAACAGCATTCAAAGCATTGTCGAAACTAGTGTATCTTAATGTCGATTCCAATAGCCTTACAGGACCTGTATTCGATATTATACAGAACCTTACTTCCTTAGAATCGATTTCTGTAGATAGTAATATATTTACGGGAACAATCCCGAGCAGCATTCATAGAATGCGAAACCTATCTAACCTTTGTCTTGGAGGAAACAAATTCTCGGGGACACTTCCGAGGTCCCTTTTCAATCTCTCATCTCTTGAAAGCCTCGATCTTGGTAACAATTCATTACATGGACAACTTCCATCACAAATGGGCTTCAATGCTCGTTTAACCCGGTTTGAACTTGCTGAAAATAACTTTTCAGGATCAATCCCTACCCTCATAAACTTCACAAGCCTCACCTATATCTCCCTCGGTGGCAATAGCTTTACTGGGATGGTTCCTCATGGGTTTCGACAATTTCAAAATCTAACCTTCTTATCTCTCTCGAACAACGCCCTTCACGGCGACATCAACTTCATAAACACACTCGTTAACTGTTCCCAATTAAAAGCCCTTCTATTAATGGGAAATGATTTTTCAGGAAATTTACCAAATTCTATAGCTAACCTCTCGAGTTTATTACGTCTCACGGTTGGAGATAGTTCGATAAGTGGGATACTTCCTCCTGGCATTACCAATCTCATTAACCTTGAGGCAATGATTATAAGTAACACCAAACTGAGAGCGTCTATTCCGCAAGATATCGGGAAGCTCAGCGGATTGGTGAAACTTTATTTGGATTCCAATAGACTAACAGGTAAGATTCCCAATTCTTTAGGAAATTTATCACGTCTGGACACACTCGACTTAAGCAATAACAGATTGGGAGAGAGTATACCTCAAAGCATCCAAAATTGTGGGAGCTTGACGTACTTGAATTTATCATACAATGAACTCAATGGAACCTTGAACAATGGGTTATTAAAAGGATCGGCTGAATTTATAAAATTGGATGTGTCGCATAATAATTTGGAAGGGCCCATACCTTCGGAGATTGCACAAAAAACCAATCTCGAAACCTTCAGAGTGTCTAGGAATAATTTTTCCGGCCTCCTTCCAGATGGTCTTAGTGAGTGTACCCAGCTTCAATACCTGTATATGGACAGGAATTTCTTCCATGGGGACATTCCTTCATCGTACTCTTCTTTGGCTAGCCTTCAAGAAATTAATTTTTCTCGGAACAATTTGTCTGGCCCAATTCCTGTCTTTCTCTCAGAAATTCCCTCGATATATCTCCTTGACTTATCCCAAAACAACTTCCAAGGAAGGGTTCCGACAAATTCAGTGTTTGGAAATGCAAGTGGAGTCTTTCTTGATGGCAATACCAAACTTTGTGGAGGTATTCCGCGGTTGAATTTACCCAAATGCACTGAGAAAAAAAACAAAAGAACAATGTTGTATGTCTTCAAGACGATAATTATAGTTCTAAGTGGACTTGTTGGAGGTCTGGCAATAGTGACAGGGATATACCTGGTACGTATCAGGAAGAAAAAGACGTCTCTTTCAACGGACGATACAATGATGGGGAAAGCATTCATGAAAGTGTCGTACGACATGCTACTCAAAGCGACAGATGGGTTTTCCTCAACGAACATACTTGGTACGGGGTCTTCTGGATCCGTGTTTAAGGGTATTTTGGATGGAAACGTGGTTGCTGTCAAAGTGTTCAATTCGCAACATCTCAATGCCTCAAAGAGCTTCCTGGCAGAATGCAATACTTTGAGGAATGCCCGTCACAGAAATTTAATTGGCATTGTAACAGCTTGCTCAAGTATTGACTTCCAGGGAAATGAGTTTAGAGCTTTAGTATATGAATTCATGCCTAACGGAAGTCTAGACAGATGGTTACGTGGAATTCTAGGAAACATGAACCTTCTTCAAAGGGTGGATGTTGCAATTGATGTGGCTCAGGCACTATTCTATCTACACCACGACTGTGAGACTCCAATTGTGCATCGTGATCTGAAACCAAGCAATATATTGCTCGATGATGACATGGTTGCCCATGTTGGAGATTTCGGATTAGCTAAGTTTCTTGCTCAACCACCCTATCCAAATCAAAGTAGCACATCAGGATTCGGAGGCACTATTGGCTATACTGCTCCAGGTAAAATTATCATTTCCTTTTGCATCTAATCCATGTGCATTTCACTTTAGACTGCAAATAGTTCGGTGTTTTCGTTACTAAGCATTGGTGTTGAATTCACGTTAGAGTACGGCCTAGGAAGTGAAGCATCTGCTGCCGGGGATGTTTACAGCTACGGAATATTGCTTCTTGAGCTCATGACAGGAAAAAGTCCAACTGACAACATGTTCAAGGAAGACTATAACCTTCATATGTATGCAGAAGCAGCCTTACCTGACCAATTGTTACAGATTGTGGACCCAGCACTTAAAGAAGACAATTTCACAGAAGAAGCTGGTGATAAAAAGACAATCCAAGATGACCCTCAACAACGAGTGGAGTGCATCAACACAGTAATTAGTGTCGGTGTGGCTTGTTCCAACCATTTGCCACACAACCGAATGAAATTATCACACGTCATAAGCAGGCTTCAATCAGCTAGAGACGACCTTATCAATATGAAGCAAATATAAGGAGAATCTCCCTGCAAGAAATACTCCGCATATCATATTTATAATTGGTGTATCATGTAATTTAGCGTTTAATAAATTATCATTTTAGAGCACGGTTATGACGAAGCTTTCATAGACGAGGTCTAGTGAGTGTCAGATATACTGATTTGCAGAACAACACCAAAATCAAGTCTAATTAATAAGACGTGTCCCAACCGCAATTTCATTTACCTCACAGTTCATCTACCCCTATCGATTTGCTATTGAGCAAAGAAAGGGCAGACAGAAAACAGTTGAAGTTATTTAGACATAGACAATATGCCAATACTTGATATGACATCAATCAATATTTACAAACATGAATTGGAATAGCAATTATATTTTAAATCACATTCACGATAATATTTACAAACATGATGCAGGAACTTGTACGCAGAAATATTGTGCATATATTGTACACAGAAAAACAAAGAGAAATACTAATAGGATATAAATATAATAGTTCGACCTCAACCATCACCGTAAGGTTTCGACTACATGATTCACTTAAGAGTCCAACAGACAACATGTGCAAGGAAGACTAAAACCTTCATATGCATGCAGAAACAGCATCACCTGACCAAGTGTTACAAATTGTAGACCCGACACTAGAAGAAGATAATCTCACTGAAGAAGCCGAAGATAATAGAGCCATCCAAGATGCACTACAACGAAGAGTGGAATGCATCATATCACTGATCAGCATCGGAGTGTTGTGCTCCAACCATTTGCCACAAGATCGAATGAAAATAATTGATGCCGTAAGTAGGCTACATGCAGCAAAAGACAGCCTGCTCAACGCCCAAAATAAGCGTACCCATCCTGCACAAGGTATATAAAATTATAAATGCATCATGATATGACTCGTCCCGTGAACCCTAATTATAATTCCACAAAAACATAACTTAATTTGCCTTTTGTGGCGTGAATGATTGCAGGGGCATGAGCCAGATCGTAAACTAGGCCACAAGTACAATAAATTTGACCCTAAATTTGTTGTAATCATAGTATAAGTACCGAAATGTCATCTCAAAACGCTCCCATAAATTGTGAGGGGTAAGGGAGTCGGATTTCTCGAAACCTTAGTACGTTTGTTAATTGTCTTAAACAAATTCCTCAATCAAGAAACAGCTCGTTGCTAGTAGAAGTTTACTAATTGGGGATTTTTCAAATGATTAAATTCCACAAAACCCTAATTTCGTAGATTCAAACATAATTCCTCAAATCAAATTCGATAACACCATCAAACATTACGAACCAAACAAATCAACAAATTCAAACAATGCGATCCTGAATCAAAGCATACAAAACCCTAAATTAAAACGGAGGTTTAAACAAAACTTTAAATAGAGATAGATTATACTTAACCCTAGCCGAATTCCTCTTGATGATAATTTCGTATCCGAATTCTTCAAATTGTGATGAGAAAGGTGATGAACGGATGAATGAATTGTGTTCATCAATCACGACAATGGCGTGGAATTGAAGCTTTTTTCTTGCAGCTAGAAAATCACGAATTTTCTATTTTTGGCGCCCAGGCAACGCCATTATATAGGTAGAGCGGTAAAAATGACCCGACCCGTTTGTACCTCGAGATGCGATATAAGTTGAGGTGATTGTAATCAAATGACCCAAGCCCATAAGTGAAACTTGATTCGGTCCATTTTTTGTAGGACTTGGGTTTTATATTATGGTCCAAAAAAATTCATGGGCTGACCCTAAAAGGCCCACAAAATATATTTTTTTTTTTTGACAAGCGGTAGTAACAAAATTGATATAACTGATTAACCGATGATTTGACCCGACCTGATGAATATATCCCGATATTGACCCGTTAAAATTGATGATCAGGGGAATTATTAAGCTTAAAACGACTATCCAGACAAGGAACTGAATCATGTTTCGGTCCTCTTCCCCCGGAGTTATAACATTTGTCTCTATTTGATGTCGATTCAGGGCCCGGGTACATATTCACCGCGGCATGCTGAAAATATTGTGGTAAAATCCCAAATAAAAGTGGATCTAATAATGACCCAACTAACCCGACCCAAAATCCAACTCGATTAGCCCAATCACCAACTCTAATTATACGACCCACGACCTATTACATCTTGGCCAATTATTATTTTTTTGTTTTGCATACCATTTGATATATAACAGGCTCGGTTCAAGTTATGTAGAATCACAAAGACGGTAAAACTCTCTCACGAACTCAAGACATATCATTAATCTAGATCGAGAGCAACTTACTCGTTGATCTGAGTGTTCTTAGGGTATATCCCGAGGAGTTACAAATCGCCAAAACTTGGTATACTCCCTCCGTCTCATTCATTTTATTATCATTTTGTATTTCTGTGAGAAATATTTTAATAAAAAAATAACAAATAACCGAGATCGAGACAGAAAGAGTAATATTCAAAGGACATGTTACTCCCATCTCCATGTGTAACACTACACATTGTTTTATTCGGAATAATCGTAAGAGAAAGGGACTGCCATGGAAGATTGGTAACAGAGAAGCATCTTTAAACATTAAACTATTTCCACGTCCTAATTTTCAAAGCTTGCAATGCTTTGTTTTTATTATTGGTGTAGGAATATTCAACGCTGGTACAGTTGTAAATTTTGATCTCACTCAACTTGAACACTTAACTACCGTTTACTGAGTCCAAGTTAGGGAAAACTATGGTTATAATTAGGCCGGGTCGGGTGAGGTCAGGTCAAATTTAGATATGATCGGATCAATGTTTGTTTCAACATAAAACAGATGTTAAAACAAATATGTCTGTTTTAAGAGAGAGAGACCAGTTGCTGGTATATAATCAGATATTAAGGAAGGTGGAGATCTATTTGACCGAGTATGTAATATAGTCATAAACCTGTGATGGAATATAGATATTAGTCATCTTCATTGACAACGACCACCACAACCACCAGTGCCATCAGTATTCCGCGACAATTAACCTATACAATAGAACCCCATAAGAAGCAAATATAGTCGAAAAATCATACTCTGGTTTCATACCAAGCGTGATTACCGGAAAGTCGGAAATAGGTTAAAACCCATCAAAACAAAAATCAACAATTCATGAAAACAAAGGCATAAGAAGTTAAGAAAATACTCCCTCTGTTCCAATGAATTGTTTGCCTTTGGTTTTGGCACCAAGGTTAAGGGATCCAATGAGGAAGTGACACGTGGAGCAAAATTCATGAGAATGGTCAAATTACCTATAAAAAGCATTCCTAAAATAGAAAGACAAACAATTCATTGAGACACCACAATATGGAATAGGCAAACAATTCATTGGAACGGAGGGAGTAGTCAAAATACCATGCCATTCTTGTCTTCAGCTTTCACACAATCAACATCACTTCTTCAGTTTCAACAAATGACTGCTGCCAAACTTGGAACTACTACAATCACATAATTAATCATGCAATTGTCAATCAATATAAATATTAAATAGCTTAAGAAGACAAAGAGAACATCTTACACATAAAACCAGCCTACAAAAAATGAACCCTAATCACACCAAAATTCAAAATAATCCTACAAGTTTGATTTCTCACCTCTATTTCAAACCAGCCTTTATTCTTGTTGTCTTTTTGTTTTCACTGCAACAAATTACACCGATTCAGTCCCTTCAGGATGGAAATGAAACCGACTACCTTGCGTTGTTGGCCATCAAAGGTCAACTAACTGATCGTAATCCAAATGGGGTGTTGAGCTCGTGGAACAACACGATTCATCATTGTGAATGGGAGGGTGTTACTTGTAACCATACTCGAGTTACTAGATTAGAACTCGATTCCCAAGGTTTGTCGGGTACCTTATCTCCTTTCATGGGAAACCTTAGCTTCTTAGATATCATTTCTTTTCAGAATAATAAACTCTATGGCCCTATCCCTGGCAACTTGGGTGGTTTACTCAGGTTACAGGAACTAGGGCTAAGCAACAACACTCTTGTAGGTGAGATTCCAGCCAACTTGTCTGGTTGCGTAAACCTCAAAATTCTTGGATTAGATTACAACAGACTAGAGGGAAGTCTACCAGCAGAATTCAGAGCATTGTCGAAACTAATATATCTTAATGCTGATTATAATAACCTTACAGGAGTTCTGTTCGACATTATACAGAACTTCACCTCCTTAGGATCGGTTTCTGTAATTGGTAATTCATTTACGGGAACAATCCCGGATAGCATTCATAGAATGCGAAGCCTATATAGTATTTGTCTTGAAGCAAACCAATTCTCGGGGACACTTCCGAGGTCCCTTTTCAATATCTCGTCTCTTGAAAAGCTGGATCTTTTTAACAATTTCTTTCATGGACAACTTCCATCACAAATGGGGTTCAATAGTGCTCGTCTCACGTGGTTTGGTCTTGGTGAAAATAACTTTTCAGGATCAATCCCCGACCTCAGAAACTTCACAAGCCTCGAGAATATCAATCTCGGTGGCAATAGCTTTACTGGGATGGTTCCTCATGGGTTTCGACAATTTCAAAATCTAACTATTTTATCGCTCTCAAACAACTACCTTCACGGCGACATCAACTTTATCAACACTCTGGTTAATTGTACCAAATTGCAAACCCTTCTGTTGACGGGAAATGATTTTTCAGGAAATTTACCAAATTCTATAGCTAATCTCTCGAGTTTATTACATCTCACGGTTGGAGATAGTTCGATCAGTGGGATACTTCCTCCCGGTATTACCAATCTCATTAACCTTACGGCAATGATCATAAGTAACACCAAACTGGGAGCGTCGATTCCTCAAGATATCGGGAAGCTCTACAGATTGGAGACTCTTGATTTGAATTCCAATAGACTAATAGGTAAGATCCCCGATTCTCTTGGAAATTTGTCACATCTGTCTAAACTCGACTTAAGCAATAACAAGTTGGGAGAGAGTATACCTCAAAGCATCCAAAATTGTGGGGGCTTGACGTACTTGAATTTATCATACAATGAACTCAATGGAACCTTGAACAACGAGCTGTTAAAAGGATCAGCTGAATTAATACTACTGGATGTGTCGCATAATAATTTGGAAGGGCCCATACCTTCGGAGATTTCACAGAAAACCAATCTCGGAACCTTGAGAGTGTCTGGGAATAACTTTTCCGGCCCCCTTCCAGATGGTCTTAGTGAGTGTACCCAGCTTCAGTACCTGTATATGGACAGGAATTCCTTCCATGGGTACATTCCTTCATCGTACTCTTCATTGGCTAGCCTTCTAGAAATAGATTTTTCTTGGAACAATTTGTCTGGTCCTATTCCTCTCTTTCTCTCGAAAATTCCCTCGATATATCTCCTTGACTTATCCCACAACAACTTCCAAGGAAGGGTTCCGACAAATGCAGTATTTGGAAATGCAAGTGGAGTCTTCCTTGATGGTAATACCAGACTTTGTGGAGGTATTCTGCAATTGCATTTACCCAAATGCACTGAGAAAATAAATAAAAAGACGCCGATAATTATAGTTCTAAGTGGACTTGTTGGAGGGCTGGCAATAGTGACAGGGATATACCTGGTATGTATCAGGAAGAAAAAGACGTCTCTTTCATCGGACGATACAATGATGGGGAAAGCATTCATGAAAGTGTCGTACGACATGCTGCTCAAAGCGACAGATGGGTTTTCCTCAAAGAGCATACTTGGTTCGGGGTCTTCTGGATCCGTGTTTAAGGGTACTTTGGACGGAAACGTGGTTGCAGTCAAAGTCTTCAATTCGCAAAATCTCAATGCCTCAAAGAGCTTCCTGGCAGAATGCAATACTTTGAGGAATGCCCGTCACAGGAATTTAATTGGCATTGTAACAGCTTGCTCAAGTTTGGACTTCCAGGGAAACGAGTTTAGAGCTTTAGTATATGAATACATGCCTAACGGAAGTCTAGACAGATGGTTACGTGGATTTGTAGGGAACATGAGCCTTCTTCAAAGGATGGATGTTGCAATTGATGTAGGTCAGGCACTCGTCTATCTCCACCACGACTGTGAGACTCCAATTGTGCATCGTGATCTGAAACCAAGCAATATATTGCTCGATGATGACATGGTTGCCCATGTTGGAGATTTTGGATTAGCCAAGTTTCTTACTCAACCACGCTACCCGAATCAAAATAGTGCAACAGGATTCGGAGGCACTATTGGCTATACTGCTCCAGGTAAAATCATTATTTCCATTTGCATCTAATTGAGATTCTAGTCCATGTGCATTTAGCTTTAGACTGCGAATAATTCTGTATTCCCGTTACTAAACATTGGTATTGAATTCACGTTAGAGTACGGCCTAGGAAGTGAAGCATCTGCTGCCGGGGATGTTTACAGCTACGGTATATTGCTTCTTGAGCTCATGACAGGAAAAAGTCCAACTGACAACATGTTCAAGGAAGACTATAACCTTCATATGTATGCAAAAGCAGCCCTACCTGACCAAGTGCTACAGATAGTAGACCCAGCACTTGAAGAAGATGATTTCAAAGAAAAAGCTGGTGATAAAACGGCAATCAAAGATGAACCTCAACAACGGGTGGAGTGCATCAATACAGTAATTCGTGTCGGTGTGGCTTGTTCCAACCATCTGCCACGCAACCGAATGAAAATATCACATGCCATAAGCAGGCTTCAATCAGCTAGAGACGACCTCAATACGAAGCAAATATAGGGAGGAAATATAGAGAGAATCTCCCTGCAAGAAACATAAAATAGTTAGAATCGGTGTATCATGTAATTTAGCATTTAATAAATTATCTTTTTAGAGAACGGTTATGACGAAGCTTTCATCGATGTGGTCTAGTTATGTCACGATATTATACTGATTTGCAAAACCAAAATCATGTCTAGTTAATAAGACGTTTCCCAACCGCAATTTCATTAATCTCACAGTACACCGACCCCTATCGAATTTCTATTGAAAAAAGGGCAGACAGAAAACTATTGAAGTTATTTAGACATAGACAATATGCCAATATTTGATATGACATCAATCAATATTTACAAACATGAATTGGAATAGCAACGATTTGTCAAATCATATTCATGATACTATTTACAAACATGAATTGCAGGAACTGGTACGCGGAAATATTGCGTAGATATTGTACACTGAAAAACAAAGAGAAATACTAATAGGGTATAAATTTAATAGTTGGACCTCAACTATCACCTTAAGGTTTTGGTTAAGATGGTTCTTCTAACATCGCATCAGAGCCAAACTTTAAGGTTTTGGTTGGGACAGTTCTTCTAACAATCCGCCCTGCATGGTTTCGACTATAGGAACTAGCAGATGCAAATAATGCTACCATAGTAGGTACAATTAAAAAAACATTAATGAAACTACTAATGCAATCCTAATATAAAAAATGGATATTTAATTTGACAAAGGAGACTGCCAAAAAAATTGGTCTTTAGTTTTTCCAAACTTATCTTTTCGTCTTTATCGAGTCAAGTCACGTAAGGTTTGGTCATCTTTTGGGCAGGTGAGCAGTTCGGTTGACTTACAGTCACCGGTCAAGAACAAAACTATTGTCGATGCTTACACTAAAGAAATGTTTTGGTTTTAATATTAAAACATTGAAAATGGTCTTCCTTATAGTACAGAAAAGTTGTCATTAAATGGCACTGACCTCATCCTGATTTCTATTCCACAGAAACAGATACGGAGTAGCTTTCAGTGTTGCCCAAAATTCCACATTAATCGGCTGTCCCATATACCATAAACCTCTTAAACATTGAAATGTAGAGACAGAAAGCCATAGAGTACACACAAACATGAAAGTTACCCAAGATGATCACTCAACTTTACTTTCTCCCCTTTGTTACAAACCGGTTTTCCTTGTTTTCTTTGCATTTGTAATGCAGAGTATCACAGCGGTTGAAGCCCTGCATGGTTTCGACTATCCAGGCAATGAAACGGAAACGGACCACATGGCATTGTTGGCCATCAAGAGCCAACTAGTAGATCATCATCCGGATGGGGTTTGGAGCTCGTGGAATAGTTCATATCACCATTGTAATTGGGAGGGAGTTACTTGTGGACGCAAACATACAAGAGTGACGGTATTAGATCTCAACTCCCGAGGTTTGTCAGGTACCATATCTCCTTCCATTGCAAACCTCAGCTTCCTTAATACCCTTTCTCTTTACAATAATGGTCTGTACGGCCAAATCCCCAACAGCTTGGGTTATTTAGTTAGGTTAAAGAACCTACGACTTGACAACAAAACGCTTGTTGGTGAACTTCCAGCCAACTTGTCTCGTTGCATCAACCTTGAATTTCTTCACATAGGTTCCAACAGGCTACAGGGAAAACTCCCGACCGGATTAAGAGCATTGACAAAGCTAAAATTTCTTGTCCTCCAGACTAACAATCTAACAGGACCTCTTTTTGACGCCATACAAAATATTACCTCCTTGGAAACAATAGCTGCTACTCGAAACTCATTTACAGGGTCTATCCCAAACAGCATCAGTCAGATGCAGAACCTAATTGAACTTGAGCTTGGAGGGAACAAATTCTCTGGCACACTACCCATTTTACTTTTCAATATCTCGTCCCTTCAAGTTCTTGATTTTACAGACAACCAATTATATGGAGAACTTCCTGCGCATAGAGGCTTCAATATTCCTAGTCTCACATGGTTGAGCTTAGGTATGAATAACTTTTCAGGTTCCATCCCGAGCATTGCAAACTTCACAAGCCTAGAGCATATCAGTTTTCAACAGAATAGGTTTACAGGGAGGGTTCATCAAGATTATCAGCAATTTCAAAATCTATCTGAGCTGTCTTTGGAAGAAAACTATCTTGAGGGTCACATCAACTTTATAAGTACAGTAGTCAATTGCACCCAGTTAACTATACTAGGACTGAAGTATAATAATTTTTCTGGAGTATTACCACAATCTGTCGCCAATCTTTCAACCCTTTTAACACTTCTCACGATCGGACCTGGTCCGATAAGCGGAGATTTTCCTTCTGGTCTTACCAATCTCATTAACCTTCGAATCTTAGAAATACGTGGCACCAAATTAACAGCATCTATTCCTCATGATCTAGGAAAACTCCAAAAAATACAAACACTTGATTTAAGTTTTAATAGACTAACAGGCAAAATTCCCAATTCTTTGGGAAATCTCTCACGTTTGAGTTTGCTATGCTTGAATTATAACAAACTAAAACAGAATGTACCCCCAAGCATCCGGAACTGCAGGAGTATGATTGAGATGTATTTATCAAACAATGAACTCACTGGAACCTTGGATAAGGAAATATTCACAGGATCTGCTACATTTGTAAAACTAGCTTTGTCGTTTAATCATTTGGAAGGCTCCCTACCACTGGAGATAGGTAAGCAAACCAGCCTAATTGAACTGTATATGTCCAAGAACAAGTTTTCAGGTGTACTTCCAGATGGTCTTAGTGAGTGTACTGAACTTCAATACTTGTATATGGATGGGAATTTCTTCCATGGAGACATTCCTTCATCTTATGCATCTTTGGCAAGCCTCCAAGAAATTAATTTTTCTCAAAACAAATTATCTGGACCCATTCCAGCCTTCTTCTCTAGAATTCCATTGATATATTACCTAGATTTATCCCACAATGACTTCCAAGGAAGAGTCCCAACCAATTCCGTATTTGGAAACACAAGTGGAATATTTATTCTCGGTAATACGAGGCTTTGCGGAGGGATACCAGAACTGCACTTACCCAAATGCATTGAGACAGAAAACATGGGAAGAAAGAAAAACCCAATGTCTCATACCCTTAAGTTGATAATTCTGGTTATTAGTGCACTTGTTGGAGGACTGGCAATGGTAACAGGTATATACCTGGCATGCATCAAGAAGAAAAAGACAACAGTGCCATCAGATTTAGTAATGGGGAAAGCATTCATGAAGGTGTCTTATGACATGTTGCTCAGAGCGACAGAAGAGTTTTCTTCCAAGAACCTGTTAGGTTCCGGCTCTTTTGGATCTGTGTTCAAGGGAACTTTGGATGGAAAATCAGTTGCTGTGAAAGTTCTCAACCTGCAACATCATGCTGCACCAAAGAGCTTCATGGCAGAATGCAAGGCATTGAGAAACATCCGTCATCGAAATTTGATTGCCATCATAACAGCTTGCTCAAGTATCGATTTTCAAAGAAATGACTTCAAAGCTTTAGTATATGAATTCATGCCCAATGGAAGCCTTGATAGATGGGTGCATGGACTTCTTGGGAACATGAATCTTTCTCAAAGGGTGGATGTAGCAATTGATGTGGCTCATGCACTCAACTATCTCCACCATGAGGGTGAAACGCCTATCGTGCACTGTGACCTGAAACCGAATAACATATTGCTGGATGATGATATGGTCGCTCACGTTGGTGATTTCGGATTAGCAAGAATTCTTACTCAACCACGACATCCCAATCAAAGTAGCACAATCGGAATCAGTGGCACAGTTGGGTATGCTGCTCCAGGTAATAGTATTGTGATTTGTGACTCCTTTTAATAAAACTGTTGTATCAGAATAATGTTGTCATCAAAATCGCATTTCAGAAAAAGACTCCCTTAAACAAGCAAAACAAGGAGAGTATCAAGTCATTTGGATAAACATAATTGTTTTAGTTTGTATTTTTTTCGTTAACTAAGCCTAGTTATTGGATTCGGATGTTAAGAGTATGGCCTAGGAAGTGAAGCATCTACAGCGGGAGATGTTTACAGCTACGGTATTTTGCTTCTTGAGCTCATGACAGGAAAATGTCCAACAGACAACATGTTCAAGGAAGAGTACAATCTTCATATGTATGCAGAAGCAGCATTACCTGACCAAGTGTCGCAAATTGTAGACCCAATAATTGAAGAAGATAATCTCACCGAAGAAGCTGAAGATAGTAGAGCAATCCAAGATGCACTACAACGAAAAGTGGAATGCATCATTTCGGCGATTAGTGTCGGAGTGATGTGCTCCAAACATTTGCCACAAGATCGAATGAAAATAAGTGAGGCCATAAGTACACTTCAAGCAGCTAAAGGCAACCTGCTCAAAGCTAGAAATAGGCGCACCCTTCCTGCAAGAGGTATAATATGACATCGCATGACATTATCAGAATTCTATATATAAAAATTATACTCCGTAGTAATGTTTTTCAAAAGAGTTACAATCTAGCTATATGCCTTGCTAACAGAATACTAATATGCTGTCTTAACTAACATCGCCCTAACACAAATGATTGCAGAGGAATGATGATGCCTTTTCACCTACGAGACAAGCACTGAACAATGGAAGACTTAAAACTGGAATATAGCCTATAAAGATGTTATAATATGCTACATTTGAATTTAAAAGCTATAAAGTTCTGTCGATTTGCAGAAATCTTAGTATAATTACTAGCTATGTATTTTGGAACATGTTCTTGCTTAGAGTTCCTATGACACACGGAATTCATGCTGAGGGAACTAATGTAAGACGGCCAATCATCATAAAAAATAAAAATTTCAGAGCAAGGCTATCAATTCATAGAAAATTTATAGGTACTCGCGTTACTAGATTCATAATATGAGTATACGATTCGGTTACTGAGCATAATTCGCTACATAATTTGTGCGATTGATTCGCAATTCAGTAGGTGACAAGGTAAACTTACCAGAAAGGTCAGTGGGACAAACCTGATGGGATAATGATCATCATTTTTTGGGGTAGTCTTAATTATATTCCATAATCAAGAAATGAAGCTCAACGCTCAAATTTACCAATGGGGATTACGCTCAAAAACTGTGATGCCATAAGGAGACTTCAAGCAGCAAAGGACAGCCTGATCAGCGCCGCAGATAGGCGCACCCTTCCTGCAAGGGGTATATCAATATATCATGACGCATCCCTATGAAGCCTAATTCGTTTTCTACAAAACCATGAACCTAATTTGCTTCTCGTGACGTAAATGATCGCAGGGGCACGAGCGCGACTATAAACTAGAATACAGGCACCAAAAAATTGAAGACTTACAGTGGAAATATAGTTTCTAAAGACAGATATTATGATACAGGTGAAAATAAAAGCTACTGTATTACTATTACATTCTGCATAACTACCAAAGCGTCTCAAAAGCTACCGCAAATTGTGA
Organism: Agrostemma githago; assembly: GCA_958450325.1. Taxonomy (NCBI): domain Eukaryota; kingdom Viridiplantae; phylum Streptophyta; class Magnoliopsida; order Caryophyllales; family Caryophyllaceae; genus Agrostemma; species Agrostemma githago. The sequence continues at coordinate 78,917,176 of OY288241.1, read as the reverse complement.
GGTAAAGGTGTCGGATTTATGCACCCTACCATCTTTTAGGGACAAACCAAGATGGAAGGGAACAACACTTGCATTCATATGCTCATCTTAAACAAATTCTGCAATCAATCCTAGAAGTCCACTAATTGGGGATTTTTCAAATGATTAAATTCCACGGATTCACAATGTAGCTAAACCAAATTTTGCAGTTGCAAAGGTAATTCACCAAATCAAGTTAAAGATCAAAATAGCAAATATGAACTACGGGAACTAGAAGATATAAATAATGCTATCGTAGTTGGCACAATTAAAAAAAAAAAAAACATTAATGAAATTACTCAGTATCAATTATTGGTTAAATGCAAGTATATACATGCATAAACAATCCTAAATAAAAAACGGATATTTAATTTGACAATGGATACTATGCCAAAAAAGATTGGTCTTTAGTTTTTCCAAACTTATCTTTTGGTCTTTATCGAGCCAAGTCACATAAGGTTTGGTCATCTTTTGGGCAGGTTAGCAGTTGGGTTGACTTACAGCCACCAGTCAAGAACAAATACGGTCGCTTTGTCTTGGCTCCCCTCGTGCGTGGCACTCTTTGCTTGCAGAGCGGACTAGCGGAGTAACAAAAAAGAAGAGAACAAATGAAATCAAGCTCCATAATGACCATGAACTGTTGTTGCTGGAGTGACGCTTATACTAAAGAAATGTTTTGGTAAAGAAATGGTCTTTGCTTATAGTAAATAAATGTTTTCATTAAGCAGCACTGACCTCATCCTGATATCCCTTCAACAGAAAACAGATACGGAGTAGCTTTCAGTGGTTGCCCAAAATTCCACATTAATGAGCTGTCCGCCTGTCCCACATACCATAAACCTCTTAAATAATGAAATGGAGAGACAGAAAGCCATAGAGTACACACAAACATGAAAGTTACCTAAGATGATCGATCAAGTTTACTTCATTCCCTTTCTTACACGATATCATTTTAACACTTCACTTGCTCGTTGACCCTTGAAAATTGTGTCCATCGTTACCTTTTGGCCTCCATTGCCAGGTCTTGAAGCATGAAGACCGTATATCCAACCACTTGCCACAGGATCTGATGAAAATCAGTGATGCCATAAGTAGACTTCAAGCAGCAAAGGACAGCCAGATCAGCGCCGGGAATAGGCGCACCCTTACTGCAACAGGTATATCAATATATCATGACATATCCCATGAAGCGTAATTAGTTTTCTTCAAAGCGATGAACATAATTTGCTTCTCATGACAAAAATGATCGCAGGGGCACGAGCCGACTATAAACTAGCCCACAAGCATCAAAAAATTGAAGACTTACGATGGAAATATAGTTTCTAAAGACAAATATTATGCTACAGTTGAAAATAAAAGCTGCTGTATGTGTATTACATTCTGCATAACTACCAAAGCGTCTCAAAAGCTACCACAAATTGTGGGGTAAGGGTGTCGAATTATGCACCCTTACCATCGTTTTGGGACAAACCAAAATGGAAGGGAGCAACACTTGCTTTCATATGCTCGCCTTAAACAAATTCTGCAATCAAGGAACAGATCAATCCTAGAAGACCACAAATTGGGGATTTTCAAATGATTAAATCCCACGGATTCTAAATATCGCTAAACCAAATTTTGCAGTTGCTTGCATAGGTAATTCGCCAAATCAAGTTCAAGATCAAAATAGCAAATATGAACTACAGGAACTAGCAGATGCAAATAATGCTATCAAAATTGGGACAATTTAAAAAACATTAATGAAATTACTCAGTATCAAATATTGGTTAAATGCAATCCTAAATAGAAAATGGATATTTAAATTGACGAAGGAGACTATGCCAAAAAAAATTGGTATCGAGTCGAGCTACATCTTTTGGGCAGGTTAGCAGTTGGCTTGACTTACAGCCACCGATCAAGAACAAATCTACGGTCGGTTTTCGCTCTTCTCGTGCGTGGCACTGTTGCGAGCGGCATACCAAAAAAGAAGAAGAGAATGAATGACTACCAACTGTTGCTCTTGGCGTGACGCTTATACTAAAGAAAAGTGTTGGTCTTAATATTAAAACATTGACAATGGTCTTTGCTTATAGTAAAAAAAATGTTTTCATTAAGTGGCACTTACCTTATCCTGATTTCCACTCCATAGAAAACAGATACGGAGTAGCTTTCAGTGTTGCCCAAAATTCAACATTAATGTGCTGTCCCACATACCATAAATCTCTTAAATAATGAAATGTAGAGACAGAAAGCCATAGAGGACACACAAACATGAAAGTTACCCAAGAAGAACTACCAAGTTTACTTCATACCCTTTGTTCCAAACCAGTTTTTCTTATTTTCTTAGCATTCGTAATGCAAAGTATTACAACGGCTGAAGCCCTGCATGGTTTCGACTATCCAGGCAATGAAACCGACCACATAGCATTGTTGGCCATCAAGAGCCAACTAGTAGATCGTCATCCGAATAGGGTTTTGAGCTCATGGAATTATTCCTTTCACCATTGTAATTGGGAGGGAGTTACTTGTGGGAGAAAACATAAAAGAGTGATTGTATTAGATCTCAACTCCCGAGGTTTGTCAGGTAGCATATCGCCTTTCGTTGCAAACCTCAGCTTCCTTAATATCCTTTCTCTTTCCAATAATAGTCTGTACGGCCAAATCCCCAACAGCTTGGGTTATTTAGTTAGGTTAAAGAACCTACGACTTGACAACAACACGCTTGTTGGTGAACTTCCAGCCAACTTGTCTCGTTGCATCAACCTTGAATTTCTTCACATAGGTTCCAACAGGCTACAGGGAAAACTCCCGACCGGATTAAGAGCATTGACAAAGCTAAAATTTCTTGTCCTCCAGACTAACAATCTAACAGGACCTCTTTTTGACGCCATACAAAATATTACCTCCTTGGAAACAATAGCTGCTACTCGAAACTCATTTACAGGGTCTATCCCAAACAGCATCAGTCAGATGCAGAACCTAATTGAACTTGAGCTTGGAGGGAACAAATTCACTGGCACACTTCCCATTTTACTTTTCAATATCTCGTCCCTTCAAGTTCTTGACTTTTCAGACAACCAATTATATGGAGAACTTCCTGGGCATAGAGGCATCAATATTCCTGGTCTCACGTGGTTGAGCCTTGCTCTTAATAACTTTTCAGGACCCATCCCGAGCATTTCAAACTTCACAAGCCTACAGCATATCTTTTTTCAAATGAATAGGTTTACAGGGAGGGTTCCTCAAGATTATCAGCAATTTCAAAATCTATCTGTGTTGTCTTTGGAGAAAAACAATCTTGAGGGTGACATTAGCTTTATAAGTAAACTAGTTAACTGCACCCACTTAACTACACTAGCACTGTGGGGTAATAATTTTTCTGGAATATTACCACAATCTGTAACCAATCTCTCCACCCGTTTAACATTTCTCACGATCGGAGATAGTCCAATAAGCGGAGTTTTTCCTTCCGGTATTACCAATCTCATTAACCTTAGGATACTATATATACGGGACACCAAATTGACAGAATGTATTCCAGATGATTTAGGGAAACTTCATAAACTAGAACAACTTGGTTTAAGTTCTAATAGACTAACAGGCAAAATTCCCAATTCTTTGGGAAATCTCTCACGTCTGAGTTTGCTATACTTGACTGATAACAAACTGACACAGAATGTACCTCCAAGCATTAGGAACTGCCGGAGTATGATTGTGATGGATTTATCAAACAATGATCTCAATGGAACATTGGACAAAGAACTATTCACAGGATTTGCTACATTTGTAGGACTAGATTTGTCATTTAATCATTTGGAAGGGAGCGTACCACAGGAGATAGGTAAGCAAACCGGACTAACTGATTTAATGATGTCGAAGAACAAGTTTTCAGGAGTACTTCCAGATGGTCTGAGTGAGTGCATTGAACTTCAATACTTGTATATGGGTGGGAATTTCTTCCATGGAGACATTCCTTCATCTTATGCATCTTTGGCCAGCCTCCAAGAAATTAATTTTTCTCGAAACGAATTATCAGGCCGAATTCCAGCCTTCTTCTCTAGAATTCCCTCAATATATTCCCTAGACTTATCCCACAACGACTTCCAGGGAAAAGTCCCAACCAACTCAGTATTTGGAAACACAAGTGGAATATTTCTTCTCGGTAATACGAGGCTTTGCGGAGGGATACCAGAACTGCACTTACCCAAATGCATTGAGACAGAAAACATGGGAAGAAAGAAAAACCCAATGTCTCATACCCTTAAGTTGATAATTCTGGTTATTAGTGCACTTGTTGGAGGACTGGCAATGGTAACAGGTATATACCTGGCATGCATCAAGAAGAAAAAGACAACAGTGCCATCAGATATAGTAATGGGGAAAGCATTCATGAAGGTGTCTTATGACATGTTGCTCAGAGCGACAGGTCAGTTTTCTTCTGATAACCTGTTAGGTTCCGGCTCTATTGGATCGGTGTTCAAGGGAACTTTGGAAGGAAAATCAGTTGCTGTGAAAGTGCTCAACCTGCAACATCAGGCTGCATCAAAAAGCTTCATGGCAGAATGCAAGGCATTGAGAAACATCCGTCATCGAAACTTGGTTGGCATCATAACAGCTTGCTCAAGTATCGACTTTCAAAGAAATGACTTCAGAGCTTTAGTATACGAATTCATGCCCAATGGAAGCCTTGATAGATGGTTGCATGGACTTCTTGGGAACATGAGTCTTTCTCAAAGGGTAGATGTAGCAATTGATGTGGCTCATGCACTCAACTATCTACATCAAGAAGGTGAAACGCCTATCGTGCACTGTGACCTGAAACCGAGTAACATATTGCTGGATAATGACATGGTCGCTCATGTTGGTGATTTCGGGTTAGCAAGAATTCTTACTCAACCACGACATCCCAATCAAAGTAGCACAATCGGAATCAGTGGCACAGTTGGATATGTTGCTCCAGGTAACAGTATTGTGATTTGTGACTCCTTTTAAATATAAATGTTGTATCAGAATAATGTTGTCATCAAAATCGCATTTCAGAAAAAGACTCTTAAACAAACAAATCAAGGAGAGTATCAAGTCATTTGCATAAATTTAACTGTTTTAGTTTGTATTTTGTTAACTAAGCCTTGTTACTGGATTCGGATGTTAAGAATATGGCCTAGGAAGTGAAGCATCTACAGCGGGAGATGTTTACAGCTATGGTATTTTGCTTCTTGAGCTCATGACAGGAAAGTGTCCAACAGACAACATGTTCAAGGAAGAGTACAATCTTCATATGTATGCAGAAGCAGCATTACCTGACCAAGTGTCGCAAATTGTAGACCCAATACTTGAAGAAGATAATCTCACCGAAGAAGCTGAAGATGAGAGAGCAATCCAAGATGCACTTCAACGAAGAGTGGAATGCATCATTTCGGTGATCAGTGTCGGAGTGATGTGCTCCAAACATTTGCCACAAGATCGAATGAAAATAAGTGATGCCATAAGTACACTTCAAGCAGCTAAAGGCAACCTGCTCAACGCTAGAAATAGGCGCACCCTTCCTGCAAGAGGTACATTATGACATCGCATGACGTTATCAGTAATCTATATACAGTAGTAAAATTATACTAGTTCCCATCCAATCCAATGGTAACATGGGTCCACTTTTTGTGAGGAGAAAAGTGGGTCCATGTTACCATTGGAATGGATAGGAGGTAGTAGTAAACGTTTTTCGAAAGAGTTATAATCTAGCTAGATGCTTTGCTAACAGAACACTAATATGTTGTCTTAACTAACATCGCCCTAACACACTTCTTGTGACGTGAATGATTGCAGAGGAATGACGGTGTCTTTTCACCTACGAGACAAGCACCGAACAATTGAAGACTTAAGACTGGAATATAGCATATAAAGATGTTATAAGATGCCACAAGATCGAATGCATATAAGATGCTATAAAGTTCTGTAGATTTGCTGAAACCTTAGTATAATTACTTGCTATGTATTGTTTGCTGAATCCATTGTTGAGGGAACTAATGTAAGAGAGCCAATCATCATTAAAAAATAAATTTCAGAGCAAGGCTATAGAGCTCTCACAATACGAATTATACAATTACCAGTTTACCACGAGACCGTTTCACTGGAGAATTTGTGTCACATAATTAGGGTTTAGGAATGAATCGCATTGATATCGTGAAATCAAAATCATGCAATTACTAAAGTCATCAATTTGATCACTAATTGTTCAATAATTATATACGATTACCAGTTTACCACAAGACCGTTTATTGGAGAATTTGTGTCACATAATTAGGGTTTAGGAATGAATCGCATTGATATCGTGGAATCAAAATCATGCAATTACTAAATTCATCAATTTGATCACTAATTGTTCAATAATTATATACGATTAACAGTTTACCACGAGACCGTTTCATTGGAGAATTCGTGTCACTTAATTAGGGTTTAGGAATGAATCGCATTGATATCGTGAAATCAAAATCATGCAATTACTAAATTCATCAATTCGATCACGAATTGTTCAATAATCATGTCAAAATCATGCAATTAACCGCAGGAACTAGCGCATTCAATCATACTTCTAGAATTAAACAGAAATTATGATGATCTTCGACGATTAACTAAAGGAAAATCAGTAATCACAGAAATCACTAATTAATTAAGTGAGTGATTTCTACCTGATCTTCGCGGGAATTCCGGCATTCATAGTTTTGAATTTGCTTGAATTTGTTGGTTGAACAATTTGGGGAGTGTTTTACACTTTTGTTGGTAATAAATTGCTGAGCACATGTCATAATACACAAATCATATTGTAAGACGATTTTACGTAGGTCCGACATAAATGGTTCGATTCAAATAAGTCAACCTAAATCCAACCCATCACCCGTTGTCTGAACTGAAGGTCCAAGTTTGACCCGTAACTCAAATTGACCTGATCTTAACCCGAAACTGAACCGAATATTATCATAGAAAACGAGTCAATATCCATAAAAAGGGAGTTAAAAATAACAAACCTGAAAATGACGAACCCGAAATGATCTGGCCCGACTCAGAGTCGGCCCGTTTCCTAAAACCTTAAAGTGTCTCGCCCGAAGCTGACCCACCCGAACCCGACCCGGTTACTCGTTTGCCAAGTCTAGTCTTGTGTGGGATGGTTCGATTTAGGACTTTAAGGATGTTGACGGGTTCGAAACCCAACTTACGATTCATCAATACAACCCGCCAAACCGGGGATTACAGTGAGAGGTGAGTAGGTGACAATTCTTTTATATCTTTAACGACTAAGTTAGTTTCGAATTAGAGTACTTGTTGACTACATGATCATAAATCCATAACCACTGGGCCAAGATATAAACCGAAGTCTCTTGCTATATACCTAAAAATGACATCCAAAAACATGTTGGATAAACACAATCTATTGTGGATGTTCTAAAAGTTTTAAGCATCAAAATTTTAACTAGCAGACCAAAATTTCCTATTCCTAAAGCAGTAACCCTTGAGATTCAGGGCTGAAATCTTCAGTGAGAAAAACTTTGGACATAAAATCCTGAAAACGAGTCGAATAAAGCGTAGGCTTCACAGACGAAATCTCCTTAGCATCGTACTGCAACGACTTGTACACGTGCTCTAAACGTTTGAACATGTTGTAGCTTTGTAAGAAGTCTATGATTCCTATATACAACACCACACTCGATTTCTCTGCTACCCTTTGTTTCCTGCCTGAACCTGTCGGCGATCCCTCCCTCGTGGTTCTAGATATTTTAGTCGCTCGTGCAGGAATTTTCGCTCCAAATCTTATCAGATCCCTGTCAAAATAACTGTACAGTATTAATAACAGGTTTTAATGCACTGCTATCCAATATGACTGTACAGTATTATAATAACCTGTCAGGGTCGACGAAGTAGTCGGAAAGAGTAGGATCTCTGAATAGACACGGCTGTAAATTGTCGGAAAGAGTAGGATCTCTGAAAAGACACGGCTGCAGATTATCTTCACGAGTCGACTGATCTGTCGCTATCTCTGCCTGTAAAATTTGCTGAGAATTAGCTGCAGACCCTGCAGGTGAAAAAAAGCATTCACAGTCCGACATATTAATGGTGCTAATATATTCAGTTCAGTCAGCCCACGAGGTTCATTTTGTCAAAGTACTCCAACAGTCCGACCTATTTCAGTTCAGTCCAAAAGAACATTGCCTAAGAAGAATAAGTACCTCGAGGTGTGGGCTCTATATGTACACCGAGAAGCAGACTGTAATCCATAATGCATTGATCCTCCAAGAACTTGCAGTCTATCTTGATTTGTCTGTTAATCATAACACACAATTACCAACATTAATAAAATCGTTTCTGAAATATAGATACCGTTAGATGAACCAACTAAATGTCACGAGTTCGAAGCCTGGCAGCTCCAGATGCAGATGTTGAGAAGACTCACTCTAACAGCTGACATCGAGTTGAAGAATCGAGATAGAAGCACAGATCGAATTCCGTGTCCTTTAAAGTCAATCGCGTCTGTGATGGTTTTGTAGGGGTTCTTCCCTGTGAAGACCCTTTCAGATCATATTCCCTGTGAATTTGCTGTTCTGATTGAGTCAGATTTTCCATAACCACAAAATAGATCTGCAACATCACAAACACAGATATTATTTCAACACTTCGATCATTTTGGATTGTCGACCCTTTAATAAATCTGTGTTCGTCGTTACCTTTTGGCCTCCATTCCCGGGTCTTGAAGCATGAAGACCGTATATCTTTGCCAGCAGCGAACTGCTGTTCTTTTCGAGGTGTTGATAGTAACTCGGAAGCAATTCTATCAGCATCTGCAGAACATTCAGACCCAACTCTTTAGCATTGCAGGAATTTTTTTTCAACTTTTCAGGCAATGCAAAAACTAACAGCAGTGGGTGATTTCCGCGACATTTTGATGACGGACAGCATGTTAAACAGACAATTAAAATCACAGGACAGTGATTTCAAGTAATGCAAAAATCAACAGCATTTTAAACAGCAACAGGTTCAGATTTCTGCAACATTTTGATGACGAACAGCATTTTAAACAGACAGTTAAAATCACAGAACAGTGATTTCAAGTAATGCAAAAACCGACAGCATTTTAAACAGCAATAGGTTCAGTTTCCGCAACATTTTGATGACGAACAGCATTCTAAACAAACAGTTAAAATTAATCACAAGACGCTGAAGACGGCGATTTCAAGTAATGCAAAAACCAACAGCATTTTAAACAGCAACAGGTTCAGATTTCTGCAACATTTTGATGACGAACAGCATTCTAAACGAACGTTTAAAATCACAGAACAGTGATTTCAAGTAATGCAAAAAACCGACAGCATTTCAAAACAACAATAGGTATCAGAACACAAACACTGCAAACATAAAAAAAACCGATGAATGAACAACCTTAGCCTCAGATTTCCGCAACATTTTGATGACAAATTTATTATCAGGACGCACATAAAAAGGTCGACCACAGCATCCTTGCAGTGCCAGTTCCATGAGAGTATCGTGGTTGCATATCGACAGCATATAATCCTCGTACCTAACATTTCCAAGCTCCTGTATGCTTCTACATCACAACACAATCATACTATCAGCATTCAGCAACATCCTTATAGCTTCTTTCTTCACCATGTTTCAAATTCGAGGTGAAAAAACAAACAGGAACTACCTGAAACTGGTAGTGCAGTAATCTTTCCAGATAAACTCGGCGATTGTGCCAGGAGGTAGATTTTGTCTACTGTACTGTATCTTAGTACTTCTTGTAGATTTGTATCTTGAAGAAAGTTGTTTTATAAGCAAGGCCATCCACCTGCATTGTATATGACCGAATCAAGCCCCGTGAACAAATTTCCACTACAGGTCGCAAAATGATATGTGGTCGGCCAACAATAGTTTCCATTAATGTAAGAATTTAAAATTTTCGACAATCAAAATCGGTCTTAAACTATGAGATGATCTTTAACACATTACAATGCAATCCCACAAAAATGAGCAAAAACCCATTTTGTATGTCAACCTTTTATATATAAAAAAGAGTTTTTTTTTTATTTTTTTTTAACGAAATGTTAGATAGTTTAGCCGATAATGAATTATGAATCTAGATGACGGGATCTTCATATTATTAATAGAACAACAACATAAACCTAACATAAGAGCGCAGATCGACAAACATGAATCATCCTCTTATAATCATCGATATACTATAATAAATAGTTTTAATCTGAATGCGATACATTAAATTAGAGCATAATAATCAGACAAATCAACAAACAAACAAAAAAAATCGGATAAACGCATCGAATTAGCTCAATAAATAGTTATTAATGCAATCTAATGATACCCAAATCCTGAAAATTTTCAGAAACATAATTATTTAATCAAATTACATGAACAAGCATGCATACCTATTTTTTCCATAAAAAAGCTAATGCCCTTTTTCCTGTTCTGTTTTATTTGAATTTACGAAGTTTTTAATACGGAGTATGAAATATTGAAATCGATACGAAAAAATTCAATCAAAAAGAGTATGGTAGAGTGGCAAGAGATTGAATAAATTGGATCAATTTGAAATCAATCAAGGTTTGTATAAATCGATTTTTTTTTTATAATTGTTATTTCGATTTTCAAATTGGATGAATTTGTGAAAAAAAACAAAAAAGGGTGAAAGATTTTTTTGGTTTGTTAAAATTGGGTAAATAAATGGAGTTGCGATTTGTGATTGCCTAAATTGTTAGTTAATTTTTTTTTGTGTTGGCGCCAAAATCAGTTGTGGTCGTTATTGCATCAAAGCCTATTTCTACCTACACCCGGTATAACTGACCCGACCCGCATGATTCGACCTGAATAATCCGACCTGGATCTGACCCGTAGCCCGAATTGATCTGAACTTTTATTGTAGGAAACTTGTCAATATCCGAAAATAAAGTTGAAAATTACAAACACGAAAATAATTTCGAGCTGATCCGAAGTTGACCCGATTCTTCTGAATTGAAATGACCCGATTTGGATGCAATTCACCCATTTGGTAGGTCTATTTATATCACAATCAGGTTTTCTGGGATGATAGGTCTCAGATTTGAATCCCACCTCCCTATATTATAATGCGACTAAGTGCGCTTTTCGTTGAACCAAAAAAAAGACAATTCTAACACTCGCTAAAATGGTGTGTTCCGAGTTAAAAGGGAGATCCGATATCTCATGGTTAATACGAATTACGAACCCATATCCAAATAATCCCGGTCCCACATGCTAGTCGTCCATCGGCCATCGTCACCACATCTAGTAGAATACGGCGTATCTCATAAAATCATTGAACCATGATCATAACATTTTGAAGAAATTCATAACATAGAAATCGCTCTTACAATATTTTTCCGATTTTTTTTCTCTTTCAAAAATTACATATCTTCAAACTGGAAGACAGTCCCTTCAAGCAGTTTCACTATGTGCCTGAGTGCCTCTGCCTTAAGCAATAATACAGAGTATTTTACTCTTCCCATCTCAATCATTTGTTCAACATCAAAGGTAAACAAATGAACTGAGACAACGTTAAATATTCTTTTGTAAGAAATATTATAATCGATGATAAAAATAATGAAGGATATATATAAATATATAATAATTTCTGCCCCATCATTCTGACATAGAGATGGAGATTATAAAACAGCAACTCCTGCATTACCATGACTGTACTTTAGTGGTCCTCACTTTACTTCTATTGGAAATAGCATGTGCCCTTCTACTTTCCATACTTTCACAGTTCCACCCAACTAGGGAGGAAGGGAGGACCATCCAAATATCCAATCATGCAAGTCGAGTATAATTTGACCCGTTTTAAACTCAAACACGGTCCAGACAACCAACAACAAACACAATACTGATACTACTTGCGCCGTTCTGAAGTTCCTCTGGCACAGGCACAGGCACAAGTATATAAAACTGGTAAACGGGTCATTCGAGTTGGGTTCAGAACGATCTTGGGACGGTGTTGGATTAGTCAAACTCCACAAAAGAGGAAATCAACAATATAGATTTTGCATACATAAAAAGTAATGAACTTTAGGTGAAGAAATGTTGTAGAAGAAGTAAAGAAACAAAGAAACAAACAGAAAGGTCTATTATGACATCTTTGTCCACTCCTCCTTATAATAAAACAACCACCCTTTGTTGTTTTAGCCTTTAGCCTTTCACCCAAAAAAAAAAGAGCAAATTGTATTGAATTGAATTATTTGCCCAATCCCTAGGTGTCCTGAACTTGTGACGGGTCAGATATTACCCACACGATTGGATAAAGACGGAGCATTGTTATTCCCGATGCATTTTGATTTTATCTTTTCCAGCCACGTGGGTGATATTTGACCTGTTATAACTTTATGACGGATATATTCGTCACAAGGGAAGACTAGCAGGGCAAATGCTACTTCAAAGAGTATGGTGAGTATGGTCTTTGTGGTGTTTATTTTGGAATGCAATCAATTTTCCAGCTAATACACTGTCTCATGTGAACTGTTCTGAAACATTGATGTCAATATGTCATAGCAAAAAAAAGAGAAAGAGAACAAGGAGCTTTTAGGGAGAAACCTCGAGCCTAGGTTCGAAGCAAAAACCGGTGAAAAGCTGAAGCGGAAACCTTTTAGAGACGGGACACTTTTGGGACCATCTCCATTGTTTTTGGTTCATGTCGAATAATAGCAATGTGGGTGCACCATAGCTTTGTATGTAGATAACATCTTCAATCCCGCTACTTGCAAAAACATCATCAAACTCACCAAACCCTTGAAAAAACTTGTGAGGCATCCGAGCTACCTCGTTCCATTCTTTCCCTTCCAAAACCCAAATCCCGATTCCTTTGATTATGTCCGACCGGTCGTGCTTCCCTATGCCTCCGACCATCACGAGTTTCTCCTTGAGGTTCATCAAGCGCCCGCATGTCAAAGAACAAGGCGCCGGGATGAAATTACTCATGAGTAGTGAATTTTCCGAAGAGTGGTTTGAATTTGATGAAAGGTTGTGTTTTATTAGACCGTGGCGATGATCGTGTGTTGCTACCCCGGTTGAGTAGAGTAGGAAGTAGAGAGCGCCGTCACATATGACACTTTCATCACCGGCTCTCCACCCATTTAAGATCTCGGCCGATGAAGTATCCCAACTCATTGACTCAGAATCATAGGTATGAATCGAAAGGTGCCACTCAAAGAAGTTTTCGGGCACTTGCTTTGACCTAACGACCGACACTTTATAATCATGTGTCGTCTTGTCGACAGAAATAGCCAACGCGCTGTAATCTGAAAACTCGGTCCAAGAAGACTCCGGAAGTCTCTTGCTCCACTTGGAGATGGGATTATAAACGTGTAGTTCGTTTATACTATCGTTCTTCATGAAGCAAACCAACCCAAACGAGGAAGCAATGAACCAATTTGAATTCACGAAGTAAGGGAGGTCGATGCTATACCATTTTTTCAGGGTCGGATCATATGAATACCCGAAGCATTCATGAGAACCGGTAAACATGAAATACCACGGTTTCTGTACTGAAATGATAGACGAGAAGTTCCATAGGAAACGTTTGGAGATCACTATCTCGTGCCATCTCTTGCAGACACAACCAGCTCGGAAAATACTGGCGATTGGAAGAACAGATAGAATTCTCTCTAATAGGTCATCTGGGAGAAGAGAATCAACAGAGACCGTGGTTTTGGTACAGTCGTCGTTAGGGTTAGGGTTAGCATCAGAAACCAAATCAAGTTTGATGGGTTCTAAGAACGGGCCGTAATGGTAATGGCTTACCCATGCATCCCTATCCATTGTTTCGATAACAAAGAGAAATCCTGCATCAGAACATTGTTCTTATTAGTAACAAAACTCGACCAAAACCCTAAGACGATTTCAAAAGCTTTTCGCAAATGCCACAGTTTTTATATTTCAAATAGTTCCACGCGTAAATACACAGATTCTTGTTTAAAACGAACAATTTAAACGGGTCAAATAGGGTAACAAAAGTTTGTCATATCGATCCAAGTGGGTGATATTTGACCCGTTTAAATCTTGAGCCAGTATGGTATATCAGCAAGATAACTGCTATTTACTGCTCAAGTACACAAGATAAACTTTAAATCACCTCCTGAAACCAGAAAATCTACACTCTTGGGGCAAAGTACATATATTATGGTTAAAATTGTAAATGCAACAGTCAGTCAAAATAAATTACCCCTGTTGAAGTGACAGTTGAAGGAGCAAATTAAACACTCAAATCACAGTAAAATCAAATTACTTGGTCTCATTATCTGTCGTATTATTATAACCATCATTTTTTACTCATTTAGTTAGACAAAGACAAATCAATATATCGATATCTCCGTCAGAAACACGAATTTGTAGCTAATCAATAATGAAATGTTAACTAATTAGCCAAATTAACTAACTAACCCACATTAAATTTCATAATCATCCAAAGTTCATTGATTTGGGATAAGAAAGATACAAACTTTGAGAACTCTCTTCATCATTGAATTGAATTTCTACCTAAAATGAGATTTATAATCAAAATAGTAATAGTAACAAAAACAGTAACTTTTAGGTAAAGGATTTAGACTACCAGCACCCACTTAATCAAATGACTTAAACTACCATAAATTGCACATAGCCCCACAACAGAACTAAAAAAGACGGGTATATCCGTCTTAAAATTATAACGAGTCAAAAACCATAATGCAACTATATAATAACAAAAAAAACGAAAGTTATTTGACCCGTTATAATCTTCATACGGATATATTCATCTTAAAACAATGAAATTAAATTATTGGAGTATGAAATTAAACAGAGTTTCATAACAGTGAAACAGCACAGCAGAAACAATAATTAATTAAATAATTATGTCAATAAACAAAACATAAATAAATCAATAAATAAAATTAGAGTAAGTCATAGTAACTCCCTACCCTCATTATTGAGAAACCGTCTCTGTAAAAATTTTTGGGATAAAATTAATAGATTGGGGATGAAAATTGAAGAGAAGTTACCTGTTTTTGAAGGAAAAGATTGAATCTTCCAAGAAAAATAACAATAAAGTTGACAACTTTGAAGTAATGAGCAAATGGGTATCACCAGATTTGAGATAAATCTACAGAATTACCCAGAAATGCAGGAAATTAGGGTAAAAAAATTGTAATTTTTGAAAAAAAATTGGGGGAAATTTATGGGGTTTGGGTTTTTGAGATTTTGGGTGAGTAAATATAATCAATTATTACTACTATTATTTTTAATTTATTTATTAATAATAATAGAAGTGGGGGAAAGGAGAGGAGAAGAGTATTTTTAGAAGGCAAAGAGGGGGGGGGGGGGGGGAAACGGGTATGTCGTTCACATAAAACCAAGTGTAGAAAGAAAGAAAGAGGAGAGTGTGTGTGAGGGTGTCTTTGAAGTTACGGTTTTTCTTTTCTTTTTTCTTGGTGTGTGTATGAACGTTATGTACCCCCATGCATATGGTCGGTTTTATACTTATTTAAACTTTCACCCATTATTATAAAATTCACAAAATCTTGAAAGAGACGGTTTCTCAATAACTTATTGACAGATCACTCTTTAGTACCACTCTATGTTCTATTTGTACCTTAAATGACAACTTTGTTTTGTACCTGTTTTTATAAGAAGCGTACCCTCTTTATATTTGTATACTCTTTTATGTTAATCGTACCTACCATTGTTGCTTTCATTTGTAATTAGTCTCTCAGTAGAGTTAATGAGAGACCGTCTCTCAGGAGACCTACTCTATTATAAAATTATCGGACTATGAATTTCGATCATAGATAACTAGATAGATGTCGGTTAGTTTAACTGGTAGAGCACATAATTTCATATAGCTCGGTTAGTTCATATATTATTACTCCATCTGTCTCGGAATCTCGATCATTTGTTTACAATTGGTTGTGTTACTAGAGCTGACAAACGGGTCAACTGGGTTGGGTCGAATCACTTTCGGGTTATAGAAATCGGGTTAACTTCAGGTTGGACCGGAGCATTTGGGTTCGAATTGTCACAAATTTTGGGTGCTCGATGATTTTTTTTTTTTTCAACGAAGAGCGCATTTGGTCGCATTACAATATAGGGGATTTGAACCTGAGACCTACTGTCCCAAAGCATCTAGTCCTAACCACTAAGCTAATACATCTTCGGTGGTGCTCAATAATTTTGCAATATGAGATAGTATACCCAAATAATCTTCAAATAAGTTAATCAAGATTCTTTTAAAACAACAAAATAAAAATAAAAACGTGAAAAAATACGAGTTTTGCAATATCTTGGATTGACGAGAGTATAAAGGGTCAAAAAAACAAAATAAAAATGGCAGTCTCTTCGTTATTTTGTATTTAATCATTTTACAAGAGAATAAAATGATTGAACTTATAATTAAATTAACCTTCTCCTTCCTCCCTAAAACCCTAGCCTCCAAAAAATAAAAAAATTGGGGCTTCCACCATTAATTGGTGGTAAGCCCCCCAATTTTAATTAATTATATAGTTTTAGTATCGTAACAGCATTAGTATTATAGTTTTAATAATTGTCCTCTTCTTTTGGAGAGTTTCGCCCCCATCAATTGATGGGTTTCGCTCTCTCTTTTAGGAGGGATGTTCAATCGTCTATGATAGCAGAGAGGACGCGGAAGATCAGTGCCACAATCGTTCTTTATATGGTGTCTCAAATTATGTCAGATTGGCGGTTACAATCTATCAAGTTAGATGAAATCGATTCTCTTCAAAACGTTGGAAGATCCGAAGACCCTCTTGTGAAAAGCTGTATCATTAGACAGCGATATATTGAAAGAGGATGTGCAGAAGCGGAGTTCAAAATCATAGTGAGAGATCTTTGTTTTAACGAGAATTTATTTTACTCAAATTTTATAGTATTGTATCCGTTCAATTTCGATATATTTTGTAGATGTCGTATGACTTTTTATTAATGAAATGATCTTTTCGCTCAAAAAAAAAAACTTATAATTAAATTATACGGAGGAACTAATTATTTACCCTCGCTTTCTACGGTATTACTCATTTTGTTCTAATTTGTTACTCCATGGTAAGTACTGTTTTCACATTATTTTGAGCAGTAGATAAGTCCCTTTCTCTCGTCGATCAGTGACGTTACGTAGATTCTTTACATGGGTGTATCCGTGTATGTGTATCATGTATGCTTTGGAATCGACCCAATCTAATTTGCTTCGTCATTTCACCTGCCATCCTCTAATTAAGTAATGAACTTAGATTTTTATACACACTTCCTTTTACACATTGTTGTCATTAAATGGACCATTAATATAATACACCTTACTTAGTTGTTTCACAGTATGTTCACTAATTTAGTTGGTGTTGTTGAATTGAATTAAACTGAGCAGAAGCAATGAGATAAAGTGAATCTTACTTTGTATAAAGCTAAACTGTATTGGAATGACCGAAAAGAGCAGGTCTTTAGAGTTGGCCAACGGATCAACGTGGTCTGTAGTGGCTTCGAATTATCGAGTTGACCCACCTTCGACTTGTCTTGACCCAGAACGACAGTTGTGAGCTAGCACAAGTCTTCCCAAAATAAGCACTAAGGCTCTGTTCTATTCAGTCAATTTCAATTCAGTTCAGCTGCAGGAGACATATTTTGTCTCTATATTTCAGTCACTTTCAGTTAATTTAAGTTCAGTTAAGTTAAGTTCACTCAGTTTCAGTCCAAAAGAATAGGACCTAAGTCGACCCAAACCCAAGCCGTGACCAAGTCTAGTTTGTAGTCTTTGGTGCAATAACGAAGGATGATATTCATGACCTAATCGACTTTGATCGTAAAATTACTCAAAAACCACATGAAACACACATAGTAGGAGAACAAAAGGAATAAAAATAATGATAGGAATCAAGGCATCAAGCCTCTACTAAACTGAATTGAACTGAACTGAAGTTGATCGACCTACGACAACTTACAGTTATACTGACCCCAAAATGATAGTCTGGTCCACACGTGCGTGCCTAAAATAAACATAAACTCAGTCCGAACCCAAACCGTGACCAAGTCATGACCTAATCGACTTTGCATCCCGTCAACAATATATCTTCCATTGTAAAATTACTAGAACCACATGAAACACACATAGAAGAACAAAAGGAATAAAAATAATGATGGGAATCAAGGCATGAAGCATCTAATTAAGTGAAGTAAATTATATTCGGCTTGTCGAATCACGAAGGGTTAGCTTATTTTAATAATAACGTATAATATGACGTCCATACTTAATTAATTAATTTCTACAATTAATGAAACTTTATGGTATTTTACAGGTCATAAAGAAATACTACGCATATTTGTCTTCACTCTTCATTGTAATAATTGTTGGGTAATAATGGTAATTAAATACACTCATAAAGTTATATTTATAGCAATTAAAATATTTTAAATTTGATATAAATTATAAACTTAAAAATTAAAATCTTTTAAATATATAGATGTATTATTATTATTAAGACTTTATTTTCGCTTTTAATGTCTTGATATCATTTTTTCTATGATTTTTTTTCCTTGCCTTCATATTTTTCTTTTCGTGTAAGTTAACATCATAGGGAAAATAAAAATAAAAGTTGATATGTGCATGCTAAAGTGGTTCTTATAGCCTTATAGGTGTATGATTAACACAAACTAAACACTAAGACGGTCTCAGTGTCTCATGAGATTTGAGACGGTCAACTTCTATAAAAAAAAACAATTTCATTTATTATTGATTAATGAGTGTAATTTTTATTAAATGGGTCATTTAAAATACACTGAAAATGAGGAGGGTTATTATTTTTCGCAAATTTTGAAAAATGATAATATTTCACACGAAGTAAGAGTATATTTAGGGCTCGTTTGGTTTACCATGTGGAGATGAAGTTGCCGGGAACTTTAAATTCACGTGAATTTGTATTTTATGGGAATTACAAAAATATTGTTTGGTTTCCATGTGGAAAAAGACTTCATGCGGGAAGTTCTACACACCAGGGGACTTGATGAGTAACTTCCTCCATTATGGAGAAGGTGACAATTCCTGGGAAGTGACAATTTTCATGAAGTGGACAACCAAACAACTCCCTAAAAATGTACTTCTCGAGATCTTGCACTTCCCGGTAATTAGATAGGTAACCAAACGAGCCCTTATGTTGTTGTTGTACATCTGAATCGAGTCCATGTCGGTAATACAATAATTTAAATATTTTGTGGAGGTAGCTAAGTAGCTAACTAGTTTCCCACACAAAATGATTGTGAGGAAGGTTAAAGCCCAATTGAGAAGTAATAATGGGGATAGTCTACTACAAAATCATGGCTTACAAGAATTATTATTATTATTATTATTATTATTATTATTATTATTATTATTTCATTGGAATTGCACTAGTGAGTAGTGAGGTAGTGAGTAGTGTTAGTAGTTGTTGTCACGTACGATGTGATCAAATGATAAATTGATCATGACATAATAATATACTCCACTCTACACGAGTGTATGTGTATGTCCTCCAAATGTTGGAAAGTACAACAAGTTTTCAAAATCACAATTATTGTTGATATGATTCCAAACAATGTTGAATCACTACTCCCTTAGGCCTTAGCTTGTTGTAAATGGGATCGAAAGTGTTGATCTCCGAAACTCAGATGCTGACAGACGATAATTGTATTGTCAGATTTCTCACATAAAAGACAGTGATTTGCAGTGGCGGATTTAGGGGAGCCTCAGGGGGCACGTGACCCCCCCATCCAGTTTGAAACAAATAAGTATAGA
The DNA here is from genome assembly GCA_958450325.1 of Agrostemma githago. Lineage (NCBI taxonomy): Eukaryota > Viridiplantae > Streptophyta > Magnoliopsida > Caryophyllales > Caryophyllaceae > Agrostemma > Agrostemma githago. The sequence goes on along the minus strand of OY288241.1, from coordinate 78,897,369 downwards.
ACAAAGTATAGAAAAGTCATGTTGGATTGTTGGTGTTGGTGTTGTAGTGGTAAATTTCTTGCCTTTCACACCCATGTCTTGGGTTCAAATCTGCCTAGATGCATTTTATGGTTTATATTTTACAAAGTTTTGTTGTGATTATCTTAGTTTTTAAAAGACAAGCTTGCGAAATTCGAGATTTTTTTTTGTGCCCCCCGTAGTTGAAAATCTTGCGTCCGCCACTGGTGGTTTGATAAAGGTAATCTCAACATTACAACAACAATCATTTTAAAAAGTTATTTTCGGACGTGTTAACACAAAGAAACTAAATTATCACAAATAAAATGAAACACTTTCAGAACAAAAAGAGTACTCTGTAACACTATTGAGGTAGTTGACAACTTGACGCACTACAAGGCATACAATAAGCTTATGAACTTCTCATATATAGGGTTTCCTAACTGGACACTCAATGATTACAGATATCCTACTCTATTGTACCTGATATTAAAATAAGCCGCTTACACGTACCAATGCCAAAAGATGGAGCCAGATTTGACCAAAACCCATATTTGATTACCTATAGTAACATTCGAGTTCATATATGTTACATGTCCAATCCAATATAATTAGTGGTTTGGCTTTTAATGCCACAAAATCCGACATAATTTAATTTGTAAGACAATAATCTTAAGGGTATATTACCCTCTACTCTAGGAATGAGCCCTTGGACATGTACTTAGTGATGTCTTTTTAGTCCAAATTTGACGTTGACATTACCCTTATATGAATGCCACTTTATCAGTCACTTATTGTGTAGAGACTTGTAGTATTAGTATCACTACCGACGTACGTAGTTACGTACCATACCTTTTACTTTTAATTTGTAAAGTTGTTGTACTACTCCACTAGTTACCCACATTTTGATACTAGTACTATCAACCTAGCATTTATGGCCTCGAAAATGTCGACTGAGTCTCCTTTCTGATGGATATGTTCGTTATATCTGTCATAAATCGTTAATTGATTCAATAATATTACTCTTACGTCGTACATGGTTAGATGATGCAGATCTAAGGAGTAGCAAATTTGATCGTCTTTATCCACCAAAGTGAGTATTATTTGACCCGTCACAAATTTATGTGATGAATATTCTCGTTCATCAAAGAAAAAATTGGCAAAAAAAAATGTTTGGCTACTCCACTTTCTAAGATCTACAAGATTTTAGCTTGCCTTTTTACGTTTTTTTTAGCGAATAGATAATTTCATTAATAAAAAGTCATAGACATCTACAACTTATATATATCAAAATATAAAATTAACCATAAAATTAGCTTGCCTTTTTACTACTAAAAAAACATAAAATTAACCACTTTGGTGTATCATGTAGTACAATCTACGGTTATCTACAATCTACAAGATCGTCTTTTAGAAGATTACCCATAAAAACATAAAATTCGAATGATACGTTAATTACGATCGTTCTTAATAGTTGTATAATCATGTCTTATGTTCTTTGTTCTAATGCCTCTACAACAATGTACGTTATTCCTGGCTCCAAACACAACGCACAAAATTTTAAATCGACATACACAAATTTTAACACGAGTCCAACAATTTTATGTTCTACATAATACGATTCATTAATCACAAAACAGAAAAAAAAGAAAAAGAAAAAAGAAAAAACCGTCTCAGACCAGAATTAGTTATTCCATCTCATATTTTCTGTAACTCCACGTTGAGAAGATTATATCGAATCAAATCGTACCCATTAATTAAACGACTAGCTTTGACCCGACGAGATTCAATTTGACCCCTTTTTTATCAACCGGAGTAAACAACATCCAACGAACCATGAGCCTTGACGACATTTTCAAAATGACCGATTTGCCCTTCCTTATTATCCTTCCTCCCTTTAATTCCCTCTCCCGCCAATTCCTCCTTTAACGACAACGTCGAGGACGACGTCGACAGCGACGACTTGCTCGACGCCATTGATTCCGCCTCATCGGAGAAATCGAACGAATCCACGCTCTTCCTCCTCCTCATCGTCATCCTCTTCGGCTCCCCCATCATATCACGAAACCCTATCGCCGACACCGCCGAGAGCGACGCCGAACCTTCGCTCCCGATCACCGCCGCGCCGACGTTCAACACGCCTTGGAACTCGCCGCACGGCCGCCGGACCTGCACCGCGACGAACGCCGGAACGCTGAGATGACGACTTTCCGGTGCGATTACGGTGCTGATTAACAACCGAACCGATCCGATTGCGGTATCTTTGATCACGCCGACGGCGAAGATGTCGATGTTGACAGCGGATGTATCGCGGTTGAGGAACTCGTCGGTGACTCGGAAGATGAACTTGTCGTTCCACGTCGGTGACTCGGCGGCGACTCGGTCGACTCGCGTTCGGAGCTTCTGCTTCGGGTTGACGTAAACCACGGCGTACATTTGCGGTTTTCGGAACTTCGGTGACGAACGTTTCAGGTTTTGCGCGGAGATCAAGTTGATCTCCAACAATTGCGTGTCGCTCATTGTTTTTTCTTGAATCATAATTAGGTTTCAAGAATCAGAAATCTCGAAATTGGAATCAGAAATTGGGGGAAATTGAGAAACTAGGAAAAGAGGAGGGTGGTGGTGGCGGCGGCGGCGGTGGTGGCGCCGGCCGCCGGTGGAAGCAGAGGTAAGAGGTGTTGAGGGAAGGATGAGATAATTCGTGTAATTTATTTATTTTTCTAAAATGTAATTGTGATTATATTTATGAGGTAAGGTAACGGTCGGATGTTAAATTATTTGAAAGTGTAGCTGTTGTTAACTTTTGTGATCTGATTTTCCTGAAAAAATGGCCTAAATTTAGGAGGATGAATACAAATACGTCTTATCTACTTATCTACGTTTCTAATTCATATGAAATTCATTTATTATTGTATCAAGAAAATGTGGGAAAATACTAAAAAAAGTATAATCATGAAAATTTATTATTCAGGTTAATTCTTTTATGATATAAAAAAATCGTGAATATGGAATGATATAATAAGAGTTAATGGTATAGGCGCATTAGTCACAGAACGTTGGATGGATCGTGTGCCGTGAATACATGTAGGACTGTTCAAAAAGTGACTTGGACCAGACCGGGGCACATACCAGTCCGGTCTGCGGGTCGCCAAAAACTTGGTGACCGGTCCACGCTTAAAAAAAAATCAAATTTAAGTGTATTTTTACTGTCCGGATTTCTTTGTTAACCGGTCTGGTCCGCTGGTTTGAATTTTTGGATTTGCCAGTCCGCAGGTCAATCTGGTCCGGTCGGGTCCAGTCTCGGAATGGACTGGTGAACATCCCTAAATACATGTGTTGACGATGATCATGAGGTTCTGGTCTACATAGTCGATGTTAATTCTTGGTCGAAATAGTTCAAGTTTGGGGTTTTCTAAATTTACATCAATTTTTCTAATTCTGTCTCCACCACCGTAAGAATCTTTTATATATTAAAGCCAAAGAAAATGGGAGCACCACATTCACCCACGTAGGCAGCCAACTAGACGATGACATAGCAATGACATGGCGATGTGGTGGCGTGGCTAATTAAAAAAAATAAAAAATAACTCCTATCATTAAAACTGCCATCCCAACTTCTTCAACCAAAAAACAATAAAAAATAAAAAATAAAAAATAAAACTACCGGCAATAGCCTCCTCGGCAGTTTCATATCATCCCCACTTCTTCAGTATAAATTAACTTCTATACATCCTTTCAAACAGAAAAAACGGTTGTACATCATACTATATACTCTACATCCTTTTCTGATTTACTTTCCTTTATTCCAGATTTTACAGTTTGCTTTCCTATTTTTTTAATCTGTAATATCAAACCGCCTAATGGCGTTCCACTGTCTTTTTCGAGCGCAAGTTTCTGTTTTCCATGGTGATTGCTTGCTGAACTATGATGATTTTGGTGTGTTTGATTGATTGTTTGGTGGAGAATGTTTCACTGTGGATGGTGGTTGTGTGTGATTGTTGAATTGTGGAAAATTTTGTTGTATCGATTTTTTTTTGGCGTTATTTTGATGAATTTTTGTTGTGTAATTGATTTGTAGTTTCAAAAGCAGTTGTCGATTTCAACTGTCGATGTTCGTGCTTCTTCCTCGGCAAAATGTGCTGCTGCATTGTCTAATACCCTTAGGTTTGTCATTTAATTCGATTTGATTTCATGCAATTTGTTGATTTTTTTTTCCGTTTTATTGTAGTGAATATTGATTGGTGAGATGAATAATCGTTTTAATTAGTCGATTTATAGAGATAAGTGAGGAAATGAATGAAATCGGTTTGTTTTGTTGAGTGATAGTGATTAGTGTAAAAATTGAATCTTTTTGTTTCGGTGAACTATATATAGTGATTATGAAAAGAAAATGAGTGGTTTTGTTTTGTTGAATTATAGTAGCGATTAGTGTGAAAATTGAATCCTTTTTTGTTTCGTTGAATTATCGAGTAGTTATGAAGATAAAATGAGTCATTTTGTTTCGTTGGATTATAACTATTAGTGTGAAAATTGAATCTTTTTCGTTTCGTTAAATTATAAGTATATGAGTAGTGATTAGGAAGAGAACACCCAAATACTAAGCTTAACACAACTCCAATCCAGTTAAAAGTGTCATCTTTTTTTCTTGATTATTTCCTTCACTTTTTTGTCAAACAAATTCTCAAGAAATGCTTAAATAACTTTAACTTTGAAGAGAAATTGGGTTAATAATCCAAGGTTTTGCTCCACTTCTTCTACTTCAGTAAAAAAGAACCACTTTTGATAAAATGATATGAAGAAGATGAAGAGATAAGCTCTTTTCTTAACCAAATTCTAAAATGCTGCAAAATCTCAACATTGAAGACGAATTGGGTTAATAAATCAAGGGTTTTGCTCCAATTCTTCTACATTATCATAAGAATCAAACTTTCTGCAGAGATAAATCAAACTTTCAATAAAAAAAATGCTTCAATGAAGGAGGAGGAGGGGAGGTTGAGCTTTTTTTCTTAACAAAACTCACTGCAAAATCTAAACTTGGAAGTAGAATTTGGTTTAATAAACAAGGGTTCTAAAGAGCTTCAATGAATAAGATGAAAAGATAGAACTTTTTTGAGTTAAACTGACGAAAGATTCACATAATCAAATGGGCTAAAATGAAAGGTTATGGTTTATGGAAATGTAAAAGATTTTGATTCAACCAGCCTAATGCTAGCCACTACGTATTTTTTTTCCCTAAAGACCACCACCTATGAACAATTTGAAGCAAAGTTTGAAGTGTTTTAGACGAAAATGATAAATGTAATGTAAGAAGGTTTGATTTTGGGATTTAAATTTTGAATGAGAATAAATTAGGATCAATTGTATTTTTGTTTCAAATGAACACACTATATCATGTGTAAGAATCGAACCTCGAAATTATAATTGGAGTAATAGTGCTTTTGGTTTTACGAGTTCAAATGAACACTCTATTTCATGAGTAAGAATCGAACCTCGACATTATGATTGGAGTAATAGTGATTTTACGAGTTGGTAATCAATCATATGACAAGGGAAAAAAATATGGAAAGTTTGGGAGATAATTTTTTTTTTGAAGCCCGGAAAGTGGCGGTGGTGACAACGCGTTCTGGGCGGACAAACATGGGATTTTGAAGTTGGTTGGGTAGATTTAGAGATACGACCTACTTATCCAAGTAAACTTTCCTCGCCCTATCCTAATTTAGCATCATTACTTTCTTTTCTCAATTCAATATTTCATCCTACTTTCTTTTCTCTATTGAATAAATTTAACTTGTCATGTCCTGTATTTATAGTTAAACTCTATTTTTTTTTGCAAGATGTTAATAATTGTGAACGTCATAGAATATGAAATTGTGATTTTCCTACTCCCTCCATTTTTTATGTTTCTCCCCGCTTTTTAACATTTGTGAGGAGTATTTAATTGAAACGGGGAGAAACATAAAAAACAGAGGGAGTAATAAATTGTGAATGACGAGGGTTTATTGTGTCACTATGTTGATTTCGGTACATTATTTATTTCTTCTAAAAATGTTAATTTACGGATGGTCCTTCTATCATTTGAACTAAAACAATAAACCTATGAAGGTAGATAAGCGCAAAAGAAATAATGAGCGAAATATTTTGTATTGTGAGATCGTACCATATGAAAATTTGTACAAATTTTGAAGGAACAACCCCACAATTTGCGCCCCAAGTACTCACATAATTTACTCTTTGGCTTATGGATGCAATTGGGTAAGATTCATCATGTTAATACTTTTTTTCAACCCATGCATTTGTTTACATTTTCTTTCTATGTGGATATTAAGAAACAACGACCTAATTACCCGTTTTTAAGTCCAGGTGACTACAATAAGTGGATGAGTGAGAAGGTAGATTGAGAATTGAGTGTAAAGTTAAACCAATGAGAAAATTTAAAGAAGTGATCCTAATACCATGAAAAGGAAAATGAAAGAAATGGGTGAGATGGAGAGAGTAAATTCTAAGCAAACACATGTCTACTTTGGCAAATTGATGGTTGTTAATGGCTTATTAGGATACTATGCTACCTTTGTGGCGAAAACTAATTAAGTTCATGATTTTTATTAGTTGTTGGCGCCTTTTATGATTTTTTTTTGTTTCGATGGTTGAAATTTTTCATTTGGTAATTAGTTATTGTTCATCAAATTTGTTTCTGTGATTATTGTAAATATTGTGAATGTCATTTAGATGCATACATGTTCCATAAATATGAATTCTTTTGATGACTATTGTAAATAAATTTGTTTTCATGAGTATTGTAATATCGTAAATGAGTCACCACTACTCTATTACTCCGTATAAAATTTGACATTCTTTATGTCTTTACCAAACAACCAAATTTGTCAATCATAATGTAATAGTGTCAAGTTAGATACAAAGTTGTTACATTAAGTGGTGATCGTTGAGTATCACAAAGATTATAGAAGGATCATTTATGTAAAAACGAAGAGCACTACATGCAATGACATAGAGAATATAAAATTTAAATCTTTTACATGTAAAACCAATTGATCTAAAGAAAGCATGCTATTTCATTTATAAAGAATGAAAAGACTCACGTCAAGACTAATGATACATTATTTAATATGAGTATTTAATATTATATCCAAAAACTCAAACGTATTTAGAAAAAAATCAAATTAAAATAAAGGATAATTCTATGTCCGTCATTGTCCAACGAAGCCAACTATATACGGAGTAAGTAATAATTGGATCATTCTCAATTAAATTTAGTATAACTTGGAAAAAAAAGTCAATTACACAAAAAAAATATTTTTTTGGTAAAATGTAAGAGGTATATTAATCAATTAAAAAATAATTACACAAAAAAATTATTACTTTCACATAAATATTTCTGTTTTTCATATCATGTCACACGAGTCAGGCGAGATGGTTACAGAATTCGATTATATCGGTCGAGTTAAAATAGGGGTCAAGTCATTTACGAGTCGAGTTATATTTTTATACGGTTTGAGTTAAGGCATAATACGGGTGAAAAATAGATTCGCCGCCTCATTTTGTTACTTCGTGAATTGTGAAAATATATTTTGTACTGATATTAAATCATATTTTGTAATATTCAATCATATTCGATATAATTAATATGAATATTATCATTATCTTAAATTAACAATTGAGCTCTTTTAAAATATTCTTTTCTAAAATTACTTTTTCAATTTATTTTTTTATAAATTACACATGACTTGAAATAACTTTATAAATTATTTGGAATATAACTATTAACAAGTAACTATTTTGTTTTTATAATGTTACGATAAATTTTTTGTTAAAACAATTTTTTTTGTCCATCACTTTATTTATTTTTTTATAACCATCTGTGCAATTTGCACGGGTCAAAACTACCGTTATTCAGCACGTGCTTATTTTTTTGTAATTTTATATGTTAAAATTAACAAAGATATAAAATGTGAAAACAAAATGCGAGTAGGTAATTATGAGTCATAAAAATGATTTGTCCATCTAAAAGTTAATCTAATTCGAGGAGCCAAATATTTTATGGAGGTAGGTAGATAAGCACAAAATAATTGTGGAAAATAGTATTGCATAAATTTCTAAATCATTTGAAATATATGTAGATACATGAGGATAATTAATAGTTGTAAATGTTTTTATATTTATGTTGTATAAACACAATTTTATAGAAACATCCGCGCAATTTGCGCGGGTCAAAACTAGTACATAAATATTTCTGGACCTCTAACCACCTTAAGATTTTGGTTGAGTTTGATTTCATAGCAACTAGATGCGAAATTTCAGCAAACTGTCTTCTTTTATTTATTACACACATCAAGGATACAGTAGAATGAACATAGCAAGAAAGCAAGAAAGCAAGAAAACGACTCTATTCTCGACATGGTTGATCCGTTTATACAACATTCCGACCACACATACATCAAGCTACTGGTTTATGGGGTAAGACAACGCGTGGGCGCTTACTCGACTTCACCTTGCTTCGCCTCTTAGGGATCTTCTTTTCTAAGTTACTGACTTTAGCTGTGAGGCTGGATATTACTTCTTGCTGCTCTTTCCCACATGCCACTAGCTTCTCCACCATTTCCCTCAGCTTCTCGTTTTCTTCGATTATTCTTCTGCTCATATCATTGCTGTTTGTCCTCTCCTCCTCCAACTGCTCCGGTCCACATTCTTCTATCACCTGTTTCTCCACCTCAGTGACTGGTTCCAGGTAAGGCACCGCCTCAGGAGCAGGCTCGTATCCTGCATCTTCTGTGATCGTCTCATCACGTGATTCAGCATCAAGAACAGGATTTTCAGGGATGGCTGCATCAGCATTGTCGCATTGCAGTTGAGGCTTATCGCTTAGCTGATCCACCTGATCTTTCGAATCACCAATCACAGAAGACTCATTCTCAAGTTCGAGGGAGGATTCTTTTAGTTGAGCTGTATCCTGGTCAATGTCGCGGGTGAACCTGGCAGCTCCCGCATCACATTCCCAATCCATCCTGCAAATGTCATCTTCAATTCGTTCAGCATTTTCTTCGGGTGGTTCAGTTACCTGACACTCTTTTGCCGCCTGCTGCTCCACCTCAGTAATGGGCTCTACAATACACAGCGTTCCATCATCTGTCGAGTTTTCTACCTGCTGCTCCATGATCTCAACGCCATTACTTTCATTTTCAATGTTGTTCTCCTTGAAGTCTTCTGCGTGTATCTCTGCCACCATTTCCGACTCAATAACAGATGCTACGTCTTCATCACATTTTTCCCTTGGACCAGAGTTGCCAAGAATCTGCTCTGCAGTTTCTTTCGGTGATTCTTCTGCTACGATTGATTCCAGAGCATTTTTAACAGCTCCAAGATCACACTCCCACTCCATCCTCGAAACATCATCAGTGATACTCTCTTGAGTTGATTCTGTGTCCGGGTTTTCTTCCTGATCTTTGTTTACACCAGACTCAGCTGAAGTATCCTCAGAATGCTGTTCGTCAGTTGATTGGTCGACCCAAGCTTCCATTGGTGGAACAACCTCCTCTTTTTGACCTAGATCGAAGACTTTAGAGGCATCACTTATGGCTTCAACCGATCCTGCTGAGTCTTCATTCAAGTCCACGGCCTTGGGTTGCTCAAGAGCCTCCGTAGAAACAGCGCTGCAACTCAAGGGAACGGACTCACAACTTACAATGGAGTCGAGCTTCTCTTGCAATCTGATTAACTCCGTTGCCACTGATTTCCTCACATCGCGCACACTCGGGTGTAGTCCCTACACAAAAATCAATCAAATTACATCAAACGCTTCAATTAGCATAAAAAAAACAGAATTCACAAACTGTATTCAAAACGATTGGATTGATGATGTACATACCTGTATTGTATCCAACTTCAGCAGCAAGTTCATTATCGTCTCACCAACAGCCACTTTCTCCTTATTCTCAACATTGCCACCCGACTCCAGCTTCTCGATTTTTCCACCAACTTTTCTAGCTTCTTCCCTTACATTAACTATCTGTCTGAGTTTCTTCAACGGTTCCCATCTTCTCACAACATATCCACGATACACTGACTGAATAATGACAGCTGCTTCCGTTTCTGACATCCTCTTTTCTGGTCCATCAGGTTCTTGTGGTTTACTCATTTCCACTCCCCGTGACTCTCGTACATCGTTTTCATCAAATTCACACACCTTTTCCTTGACTTCAGATTGGTGATCGACAAAACTAGACCCGTTTTCTACAACCCCATTTCCATTAGGGTTATTCTCAACTATCTCCTTGTCTTTCCTCTCTTCCTTGTCGTCTCTCAACTCTTGGCACGTTTTTTTGCCGGGAGGGCTAGGAGACCTAGAGCTGGCTTTGCCATTTTTCTTCCTAGGTGGATCAACTCTCAAACAAATCGGTGGCAACGACTTAGACTTCTTCGTAGGAGAAGACGGCTTATCTTCCTCATTTTTCACGCTCTTACTCTCCTCACCCTCCTGTTCTTTCTTCTTAGGCACCGGAACAGGATCATCCAATTGTTTAACAGGAATTATCTTCACATTATTAAAAGTTTTACTACCTCCTCGGGTTCCAACTCCCTTGACATCATCATCTGATTCAGCCCTCCCCTTCACCAGTTCTATGTTAGGATGTTTTGGAGACGGAAATGTTGAGGGCGTCTCCTCAGTAGAGCGCTTCAGCGTGTTTCTTGCTTCTGGCTCGACAGCAGATGTCTTATTAATGTTCTTTTCCTCCTGCCCTTTTGTAGTATGATCTTCTCCTTGTACACCATAAGGCATCCAAATGATAGGAAAAGGGAACTGCTTGTTCTGTTCCTTCTTTTCGACATGATCAGCCATCTTCGTCTTCTTCTCATCCCAATCTTTCTTCTCATGAGGTTTAACCAATTCTCCACCTTCCATAAGACGCTTGATTCCGTCCACGTCCAAGGGAAACCAACCATATCTGACATTTGGCTCCTGCTCAATGCCCTTCTTTGGCTTCTCTACATCGACTTGTGGCTCGTTTAACTTACAGCCTTCGATTTCCTGTCTTGGTTTAGCCCACAGAAGCGGATGCGAAGAGTTGCTTAACACAGCCGGGGCAGACAACTCAGACACCGCCTTTTTGGCCTCAACCTCAGGGTGGTGTTCTTCAATCACAACATTGTTGTTTGTGCTCTTCTTCACATGTGAAGGATGATTAGGACACTCACAACAATGGAATGCTTCAGGCATCGAAAAATGAGGTGGCGGGACATAAGGGTAAGGTGGGTAGCCGCCGTAATAATGGCCATAAGACGGTGGCATCATTGGGAAATGAGGGTAAGGTGGAGTAAAATTGTAATAAGAAGGCTGTGGAACATTTGTGCAGCAGTTTTGGCATGGGGTTGGAGCCGGGTGGCCGTGGTTGTAAGGCCAATGTTGAGGCACCGGACGAGGGTTGGTCGCGTCTTCCTTTGTTTGAGGTCGGAAACCGTCCCAAGTAGGGAGATTATTACAGGGTGGGAAAGGTGTTTGGTAAGGGTAAGGGTAAGGGTAAGAGTTCATGTCTGTGTATGCAGGAAACATCTTTGCGACACTTAAAAAGAAGGATGAAAATGAAATCAAACCACTGTGTCGCGAACTAAGTAATACAGTAGCTAGGAATAAAACAGAAATCCTGCAAAACAGATCGAACTGCCTATCAATCAGACAATCATTGCACTTCCAATAAATTTACCAGATGCGAAGCCAAAGTAAAGCAGAGGTAGGGGGGTGTGTTAACGAGATGAGCTGATATCAGTTTATAGCTGAAGTTGAAAATTTTGAACTCGACAGCTAAAATTGCAGGTTAAAGCTACAGCAATATTCTACGTTCTAAGGAAGAAAAAGATCAATACCTATTCCCATTTAAAATCGATTGTGAACCGTCACAAATGAGAATTTGACAAGACGATTTCCAGTTTAATTAACGAATACAGGTAAATAAAAGGTAAATTATAAACAAAATTATGAGAGGAACTTACAAAATTACAGTAAAATGTAGTAGGAAATTAATAATCCACCGAACAAATCCGCAACTCCAATTAAGTGACTCTATATGACAGCACGTATTCAATCCACCAACCCGATAACGCGAAAATATATTTGAGAAACCTTTTGTTTGTTTGTACGTGTGTGAATTATCTGCAGATTTTTTTTTGAAGAGGATTAATTTTCTGATTGATTTATGAAATGAAGATGATAAGGTTTATATAGTAGAAGGCAGAGTTATTATATTGAAGAAGACGCGCGAAACTTTCGTTACACTTCCAGATACTTCTCGTTGCTCTTTGCCTCTCTCGATGTTTCCTTTGTTGGTTAGATATTTTTTCTACGGACCACGAGAGTTTGTTGTTGAATTTATAATTGTCTTGAGACGAGTTTCTTTAACATCAAAGCGTCTGTAGTCCAACGGTTAGGATAATTGCCTTCCAAGCAATAGACCCGGGTTCGACTCCCGGCAGACGCATTTTTCAAATGTTTTTCACTTTTTTTCAAACTTTTTCGATTTGAATTTGCCGAAAGTCTGAAGTTGCTAAACTGAACAAAATTTACTGCCCTAAGGTGAAACGATAATAATACTTGTAAACGAGACCAAAATGATCCAAAGAAAGTCATTTTGACCCTACTCGTTTGACCTATTTTGCGTCACCTATTATTAAGGCCGGCTGAAAGAGATCTTTTCAATAGTCATTCACGAGTGCCAAATCAAAATTATATGTGGACTAAAATACATTTGATACCGAAAAAGAAGAAAAAAATCCACTTATTTTGATTGATAGATACGAAAGCAACTCCAGAATTATTGCAAGTTCAACAGATGTACGAACAATGAATTGAATACAACATCCAGCTTAAAGAGATATACGTAGTCAGTCTACTGAAGTCTAACATTATTACATTTACAACCACCCCCAATACAATGCAAGTGACAAGAAACAATAGCGACTGGGGTATCATCGACCATTGACCTATCGTGTAACCCATCATCAATTTGACGATAAAACTTCCATCGACTAGCAAACTAAGTGCACTCCCGTGTTACTAAATGTAGACAAGAAGAAGTTGGGAAAACGAGAGCAATAACTCGTTGAGAAAACCAGAAAAGGTGAGTATAGTCTATATAGGGTGCTGTGTGCTCTTCTGATTGAAAGTTAGGACACGGTACTGGACCTTAGCTTGGGTGCTTTCTGCTTGACGAAGAAAGCTGAGAGCATGCTTTTGCGGCGGAGGGGGGCTTTGATGATTGCTTGACGAGAGTTGTCGAATGACCTGAATGGGGTGATGGGCTTTGAGTCTAGCAATGTATCCTGCGATATTTTAGCAAACGTGTGAGTGACTCTCAAGTAAGATTCACACAAGTCAAGAACTAACACCGACTCATAGTCCCATACTCTCATAAATTTTCGCAAACGTGTAAGTTTTTGTTAGGCGGCCCAGACGGTGATTTATTCGGTTCTAGAAACCAGGGCCCAAGCAGGTGAAAGGACTCAATATCTATATTGATTATACAAAAAATTAGCAAAATTGCTACATTGGTGCAGTGGTTAAGATAGTTAACGTTTATCTTGAGGTTGTGGGTTTGATTCCTATAATGTAATATGGAGCTCTAATTTACCTTATGAGTAACACCGTATGATTGAACAGGACCACTGGTTGAAATGCCAGTCGGTAGCTGTGTATGAAGGCTTGATGATCTTGCGCTGCTGTTGTCCTCTGTATCTAGAAATAGGGAGATCATCAGGGGAAACATTTTTTTTTTACGGTCCAAGAGCAAAGAATGACATCAGTCACTTAAGTCAACATACCTAGGAGGTGAAACGTCGTGGCAGATCTAGGAGAAACTTTTTGGAAATCAGAACTGCACAAAAAAAACCCAAAGATTTAAGAAGTTAAGATGCTTAAAAATAATAAAATAAGATGTGGGTAAATTAATGACACGTGAACGAACCTGAAAACAGTCCTTTGTGGCCCCCTGATAGGGACCTTTGTGTCGGAAGTCAGGTGCCAAGAAAGAGTCTTTGATCCAGGTGAATCTACATCGTTCGGAAACAAAAACAAACAGCATTAGAGTGGAGGCATCAGGCATGCTACTTGAGTACTTGGATTCTCAAAATTATGTTTTATCGACACACTGAAAATTAAGTACCTGCAGGGTGAACTCGGGGCCGTGCTTGAACATGCATTTGCCTAGGATCTGCCTGAGCTGACGGACTGAAATGTACCTTTTTATTGACAGAATCTAAAACAGCACCAAATCAGGTCATTGCTAGACAATCAGCTTCGTCATTTGCATTCCAACAGAAGAATATATCAGAAATGTTCTTACTTGGCAATATATAGCGCTTGTGATGTCTAGGAATGATAGCCAACAACTGCTGTTGTCGAAGACCTTCTTTGTCCATATATGTTTGGCAGGTGCGAAGTTTCTGATATTACAACAAAATAAGCTACTGTATGAAAACACCCTGAAATTTTTATCAGTACAGAAAAAAAGAGGAAAATATACCCATCCGCCAGTATACCTGATTCAGACACGTTACTTTCACCTCCATGGTTGATACATCTGAAGTCTGCTGTTCAACAAGATCTGTCAATTTGTAAGCGACAGTGCCTAGGTGGTCAACAGCATTGACAAGAGCTCGTACGGTGTAATCCTTAAGGTTATCCAATACCCTGTTGAATAACCAATCACAAACATAATGAAGGACAACATAGAAACTTCACCGAGAATAAACTGGTAAAACCGAGAAGGACAAACAAGGGAGACCGATTAAATCATTTCGAAAATATAACATTAAATGGAGTCAATTATAAACCCATACAACAGTTTTGTTTGAGTCTCTCTCACTATGATATGAGAGGAGTGCACCAGAACATAAATCGAGATTTCAGTGTTCAATGCCACAAGTACAAAATAGGATAATTGAAAAGTAGCATTACATTTGTTTCTGGTCACTGTGAAGGTAAGACTTTTCACAATATTCAGCAGCAGAGTAAAGTTGGGGTCTCAAGTTTTTGAGTTCCTGCACGATGACATCATAGAACAACACAATTCAGGAAACCAAAATGCTAAAATATTCGTGAACAGTGCAGTATAGCGAGACGCTGACACTAACCCTTCTCACCATAACATTACTCATTCACAATACCAAGCACCTATTATAGTTGACTATGTTACTCTGACACTGCACCTGTCCCGTGTCTGACAATTACATGACACTCCAATACTTCAATTTAGACCAATACATTGAAAATTTTGCCCAAAATAGTTGTGTCCGACACTCTGACATCACATCGGACATGACACCTCGTAGAAGAGTGTGTAGTTGATGACTAGCTAAAAAATTTACAAAATCATGATTAACACAAAATTGGCTACGAAGTTCACAGTTCACAAGCTATGTTATATCCAATTATCCAAATATACCCGTATACACCATACCTAGTACTCCGTCCTAACTAAAATCATGAACCCAATAACCTACTTCTAACTAAACATGGTAGAATTAAATGAACACTCCTAATTCGGCAATCATCATCAATAGCTCAAATAATCCAAGAAATTCACTGCACAAATCCATGACTTCAACATTCGAACCAATTCCTTTGACTGAAAGGTAAAACTAACAATCGCCTCTACACATGAGAGTGTAGCTTCACCAACTTTATCTTCGACATTTCAGCTAATCTACACATTGATTCAACTGAAACTACGAAACATAGATGTGACACACACCGCCACCAACTATTGACCCTACAACTCAAACAATTTCTTGTCGGATCACCTCAGGCCTCGGGGCATTGTCATCATTAATAGAGCAATTCAATGAACATTACGGTAGCATATTCAAAAACGACTCTTGTCGAATCCTAACTAACTTCGACATCAGATCTCGCTGTTTCAAGTTCCTTTTCCTAGTGTCGTCGTCAAAATTAATGAAGTTCTCGGATTAATCACCAAGCAAAACAACTGTTCTATTGGTAGATTCACAGAAAACTTTAATCAAATTACAATTTCCATAGCTTATAAGTTACTCTACTCCATAATCCATGACTTCGTACTATAAAATCTTTTATTCGCCTCGTAAAATCAAGATCAAATAGATAGCTCAGTCTATACACAGTACTCCATTAAAGCACGAAATTCGCTATCTGGTGAACAAATCACGCAGTTTAAAATCTACCAATTCTCCCGTGAGACCGTCTCATACAAGAATTTGTATTTAAAATTACGATTCGAGAATTTCATAATTATCAATAATGTAACGCATGCTATAATTTAGTCAACGAAAACTGACGAAAATTAATTAATTAATTAATCAGCTAATTAAAATAAATAAATAAATTCAATTAAACAAAAGAAACTTAGATCAAACGGAAGAATCTGAAATCAAACAACGCAAGAAAAGCATGAAAATCCAGATTTATCGCCGAAAATAGAAACAAATTCAACAAAATAAGCAAAAATAATAATTAAAAAAAATAAATTAAATTAAAATTGAATAAAACCTGAAGAGCTTTGACGAAGCTTTTACTTCGCTCCATGGAAACTTCATCGAAGGTCATAGAAGAAGACGGTAACGGTTTCATCATCTCCACCTCCATTTTCAAACCTCAATCAAACTGTAATTATCAAAATCAGCTTCAAAATTAAAATCAACACAGTAAAAAAAAAACAAAAAACACTGTCAGCATTAAATGAAATTAAATTAAATGAATGAATTTAATAATGATACAGTATGATTTACAACCTGTGACTTATCATTCAAGTGCAGTGGAACGGAATTAGAAATTTAGAACGCGACTAGGCTAAGACGTCTTCGGTAATTTGAAAAAAAAAGAAGAGAGAATTAATTAGGTGGGGGGAGGAATCGGGAATGTTTGGTGGTGGAGGAAGAGAGGTAGGCAGTTGGGGTGGGGGGAGTGGGAAGGAAGCAATATGCCGGGAAAAGGAAGAAAGGGAGGTGAGAGAGGTGTATTTATTGGGCGTGTGAAGTGAGAGGAGATGGAGTGAGTGAGTGAGTGAGGTGGTAGTGGTTGGATTGTGTTAAATGTGGAGTATTTATGACTGTTGTGTTGTGTTGGGGATGGCGGAATTTACTTGGAAGGAAGATCCAGCTGGGATTTAGGATGGGTAAATAGGAGTATAGTTATTCTCCCTTGTGATGAGTTATCCGTTGTATTCTTATAACGGGTCAAGTAATAATCATTTAGTTAGGTAAGGACAAACACCCCATGTGCTTTGCTTTTTAACAATCATTTAGTTAGGTAAGGACAAACACCTCATGTGCTTTGCTTTTGTCTTTTCTCTCTAAACGAGTAATATTTGACCCGTCATACTAATATGACGGATAACTCCGTCACAAACAAGAATTTGTGATAGAAGTAACGGTCGATGAGGGGTCAAATAATACCATTTGATTGGAAAAGATAAGGTTAGTGGGTGGTACATGGCTTTGTCAATATCTACCTAAATGGATATTATTTGACCTGTCACGCGTTTATGACAGATAGTTTCGTCACAAACGAGAATTTGCCGGTAAATAGTACTCAGGTAAAGTAAATGGATTGATCGGATCGGGTTTAGGTAAATGGATTAATTGGATCGGGTTGAGTTATCTTTGGGTTTTCTAAAATTTCGGGTTTGTTGAGACGATCCGTTTTTAATTAGAGCACATATATACGGATATGGAGCGTGGAAAAATGTATGTTCTTAGAAATTATTTCTAGGATCGTGGTCAAAACTCAAAACGTGTATTTGTATGTATAAAAGTTACTCTATACTTGGCACGATGGATTAGTTTATTTTTTAATTTGAAAAATTGATAAGATAAACCCAAAAATCATTTCGAAACAGAATGCGTTTGATCCGTGGCCCGAACTGACTCGGATGTTATTATAACAAGCGAGTCAATATTCCTAAAAGAATTGAAAATGACCCAGCCCAACCCGATTTCTCTGACGCAAAAGTGGCCCAATACAATTCTGACATGTTTGCGAGGTCTATATCAATGCAGGTCATCATGGTTAACAATTCGATATAATTAACCGTCGTTATTAGAGTAGATAAACATCTTCTGACCTTCAACCATTGCTTTAGTTGAGTTGATTCTTTGACTTGGTGTCAGAGTCAAATAAAACGGAAAATGGGTTCGAATCTCAAGTTCTCAATCCCTTCTTTCTAAATGGAATATTTGGTGCATGCCATTGAACCAAATTATATACTCCAATATGGTGGGTAAGCAATGCTCCCGTACAAGTTATAAATGATTCCACACCACTGCAGATCTTCTGTCTCATTTTTGTGTCCCATTCTGTGTGTCACGTCATACATGAGATGACACCTCGTCTATCACATAAATAAAATACATAACAAATATTATAATTTGTTGATGTGTCATCCCATGTATGGTGTGACATACAAATGAAACACAAAAATGGGACAAAAAATCCGCACTGCACACCGCTAGCTAGTCCTTGGCTAGAGAATAATTAAAATTATGAATGCAAAGAAAACAAAGAGAAGCTCTATAATTCCATTAAGAGTGAGTACCTAATTCCCACTACTTTATTGTACTTTACCACTTGACCTATCTAAAAAGGGTCAGTTCTAGACATGTTCCCATCAACATGCCCTGTATAAACCAAACCCAATCTCCTTACTCAACTATACGACACTTTCTCAATATTTAGGTTTTTTGTACGTCCGTTTCTGAATTTTGGGATCACACCAAAATACCCCCACACTCCCACTTTTTTTGTTGTCTTTAACTTAATTATTCATGTGAAAATGTACGTACGTATTGCCTTCAATCTCGGAGTTGGAAGATGTCATGTTTTTAGGTAGCCGTCAATCAATAATACAATTCTCGATTCAGCTAGTCATTTTGTTATAACGAGTCAAATACTAATCATTTGTGTAGAAAAGACAACACATACGGAGTAGTTTTCGTAGTGTTTTGTCCTTTTTTTTTTTTTTTTATGTAAACGGGTCGTATTTGACCTGTTATAAAAAAGTGACGGATAACTCCGTCACAAACAATAATTTGTGCTATCGATTAATCTTTGGCTATAACTGTTAGTATGAGTTTTCGGGATTAATCTCTAGTATCTTCAAAATTAAAATGTTTTTGTGTCGTCGATATCTATTTTGACCCTATTCTCTTAATGTTGATTGGTTCTAATAACTCAATTTGAGAAAAGTTTTGTTTCAGGCGGGTATGAAGGTCTATAAAGAGTAGCTGCAGCAACATCAAAACCATACATTAACATCGGTGGAGGGCACAACCATTAGAAAACGTTTTTTTTTTCTCTGTAAAATTGTTGCAAGTATTCAATGTAAAATAAACGCTTCGTAAGTGTGTAGAACCGTAGAGGGAGACGTCTCAAGTCTCAACTGCGATAAAAAGTTATTTCTGATAAAAGTTCTCGTACTCCGTTGCATGATACGTTCATTTGAACAAAAAAAGAGTCACACAACTCACAAAGCAAATATGTTAGTGACGGAATTTAAATCCAGATCATCATGAGTAATATCTCTAGTACATTTACAACAATGCAACGTGAGATTTCTCAAAAGATTAAGCATCACATCTAATGATCGAGTGAGCCTTAATTACGGATTAGAAAGGCATCAAAGAAAGGACCCCCAAGGAGTGATATCGTTGATGAGTAAGGGAAGATACGTTAGTACTATGAATCCATGATCTATCTAATCGATGGATAATGGACCGTGAAGATTGCGATTAGAAGAGCTTTAATTATGATCAACGCATTACTTTATCTTCTATCGTCGCATCAAATCTCAACACACACATGTGTATGATCTTACTACTACCATTAATCAAATGCTTAAATGATGTAAAAGCTATACTAGTATAATTGAGTAGTGACCACTTTGTAAAT
This sequence comes from Agrostemma githago, assembly GCA_958450325.1. Classification (NCBI taxonomy): domain Eukaryota; kingdom Viridiplantae; phylum Streptophyta; class Magnoliopsida; order Caryophyllales; family Caryophyllaceae; genus Agrostemma; species Agrostemma githago. The sequence goes on along the minus strand of OY288241.1, from coordinate 78,877,448 downwards.
CTTTGTGGCCCCTTCTACATGTGATCCTCGATATAGACACTACAACAAGTCTCTTGTGAGACCGTCTCACAAATGTTTATTGTGAGACACATCCTATAACTCACTAACACTCAAAACGGTAACCGCCATCATGTGAGAGGTTTTATTGTGAGACCGTCTCATTTGAGAATTAGTGTTATGACTGTTGTGTTGTGTTGGGGATGGCGGAATTTACGTTGGAAGGAAGATCCAGCTGGGATTTAGGATGGGTAAATAGAAAAAGTAAATCGATTAACCACGAGTCTCCCTTGTGACGGTATATATATATATATATATATATATATATATATATATATATATATACCATCTTAAAATCTTGAAAGAGACGGTCTCTCACTAACTTATTGATAGACCACTCATCAGTACCACTTTATGTCTTATTCGTACCCTTAAATGACAAATTTTTTTGTACCTGTTTCTATAAGAAGCGTACCCTCTTTATATTTGTATACTCTTTTATGTTAATCGTATGTACTTCTATTAGGTTTGTTACTACTGTTACTTTTATTTGTACTTGGTCCCTCCGTAAAGTTAACGAGAGACCGTCCGATCTTCCCATGCTACAATATTTGGTGCATAACCCCTTCTTTCTTTATTGTACTTTACCACTTGACCTAATTACAATGTACCGATTAATCTCCAGATTATCAAATCTTCGCTGCAAATTTAATTCAATACCCAAATCCGGCTCTCAGTCACCTCTTTCTCCTTCCCCTATTCGCATTTCAAGGTTCTTTCTTTACCCACTTACTCTTCTCTCTTTTTTCATTTCTTGCTTTTGTACTGTTTCTGCATGAATTTGTGAGATGGGTTTTTGATTTTATGATGATGATTAGTGGTATTAAATGTTGATTTAAGTTAATAAATAAATAATAATGGATTAAATTGAATTAGGGTTTGTGATATGTAGGAGGTTACCTGTGGAAACAATTGCATCTGCTAGATTACACTCTGTGCTTTCTGTTGATTCCCAATCTTGGTGTTTAGTTCCTCAAGGTTTGCTCCCCTTTCTCTAAGTCTCTGTATAATCAAGTGAGTATTAGAGAATTAGTCAAGAAAATTCTTGATTTTTTGCTAGTAGAATCGTCTTGATTGTTGCCTTGTTGGTACTAGTGGGTGATTGATGCTCCTCGTTTCCCGGGTTTTGGTATATATGGTTGAGTATAAAGTTGAATTCTTGGTTGTAAACTTGTAACTAATGAATTGGTTGAGAGATCTCGAGATTATTGAGTTGAGCAATTCATCATTCTTAGACCATGCCCATCCATCCTCCATTCTCCATTCTTGGAGGAGAATGGAGAAAAATGGTTACTCCATCCATAGAGAAACCATTCTTCATGGAGAATGAAAGATATTCATTTTTTCAAACGAATGGAGTGGAGAATGAAAATCGTGGGTCCCCATGATAAAAATATTAATATTAAAATAAATTAAAGTGATGTGTAAATGAATGAATGGAGTAATGAAATGTGTTGGGACCCACGAGAGAATAAAAACTTCATTCTTGGATGGAGCAATTCTTTTACGATGAAAAAAGTAAGATAAAAATAATGAGGTGGATGAGGTGGGTCCCATCCAAGAATGAAAAAATCATTCTTGGATGAGGATGCTCTTACAGGGTAACCAAATTCAAAGGTTGTAACATTTGATAAAAAAAAGAAACTATCTTTCTCGGAGATTAAAACTTTAGGTGATTAGATAAAAGTAAATGTTGACTACTAAGAAACAAGCAGTATTCTCGTCAGTTCATTGAAGAACTGGAAGGCTCCGTTTTTAATGTTAATTTGCTGACAGCCAATGTAAAAAGGCCGACGGAGAAATTGAGATGGGTTATTCATTTGTTTTGTTAGTTTGGAGGGGTGAGATGACTGATGTTTTTATGCTAACTGTCGGTCGTTGGATAGAGGATTTCGATTCATTACAATTAGCTAAATTGGTACACCAACCAGTTTAGTGTTGGCCATGTAGTCCGAGTCATGTATGGAATCTGAAAATAGTCGGTATAGTAAGATTCACTATTTTAGAACGTAAAGAGTTTATGTGTCAAAAATGATTTAAATGTAATACAGTAGTATTAGGGAGGGTATGCTGTACAGACGTGATTGCTAGGTGTAGCATATTGAAATACTATTAAGAATTGGATTCAATTTGATTGGTTTTATGAATTGGTTAGGTGTAGCAGCTGATGAAGAAGGTTGGATTTCGAATCTCATTCATCCAACTGCCATTGTACATCCAAATGCCATCCTCGGCCAGGTGGGTGGGTTTCCCTAACTTTTGCATTCATTTTATTTTGTGTGTTTTCGGTATAAGAGTGAAGGCAATTCATGAATTATGATATGGTGAAGATATTGTCAAATTATATTACTTTATAGTTTCTGGGTTTTATACGTATGTAGGGTGTGTCAATTGGGCCATTTTGTACTGTTGGATCATCAGCAAAATTGGGAAATGCTTGTAAATTGTATCCTGGCAGTCACGTTTTTGGGAATACACAATTGGGTGATTTCTGCACGCTTATGACGTTAGTCATCTTCTGCTTCTCCTTTTTTTTGGGGGGGTTTGGTGCTTCTTTCATCTTCGTAACCTCGAGTGTCTTGTGTTAATGTTTGGCGATGAGGGCAGTGGTGCTGTTGTTGGTGATGAGTTGCCAGGGAAGATTGTCATCGGCTCGAATAATGTGATTGGGCATCATGCTGTTGTGGGTGTCAAGTGCCAAGACTTGAAATATAAGGTGCTTTATTTCATTGCTTTCTCTTTAAAATGTCTTAAACTCAAAGTATAACTAGAAGGGTGTTTAAAGTTGCTCACTTTCTCTTTCTCTTGATTTCAGATTGGGGACGAATGTTTCCTTTATGTTGGTGACAACAATGACATAAGAGAATACTGCTCAATCCATAGATCGTCTAAACCAGATGATAAGACGGTGTGCAGTTTTGATTTAGATCAAAATGAAACATTGATGCTATGTTGTTTTAAGCTATTTTTAGATTTCTTCCTCTTGCCAACTTGCTGCTTGTTTTCACTAGTTTCACACTTTTGTAGGTCATTGGTGACAGGAATCTTATCATGGGCTCATGCCATATTGCTCACGACTGTAAAATTGGAAGCAATAATATTTTAGCAAATAATACCTTGTTGGCCGGCCATGTTGAAGTTGAAGTGAGTTTATTGTCTATCCATTTAATCATATCATTTGTTCTTCATTTTCATCTATCTGGATACTTCCAATTAACACTCATTTTGATTCATCATAAAAATGGAAATAGGACTACGTTCACACGGCTGGTGCTGTGGTTGTTCATCAGCACTGCCACCTTGGCTCATTTTGTTTCATCGGTGGTGGGTCGGTGGTATGTACTACTCCTATCATATGCATGAAGTACGTTATGTGATCCCTTGGACAAAATATGATAGATTGGATGATTTCGTGTTGCTCTGAAATCTCAAGGTTTCTCAAGATGTGCCAATGTTCATGATGGTTTCTGGTGAAAGAACTGAAATTCGAGGTTTGAACTTAGTAGGCCTTAGGCGTTGTGGGTTCTCAGCTACAGAGGTGACTATCTGCTTTAAGCTCTTTATCATGCTTAGAACTTTCAAATAATTCTCTCAAACCTTGAACAAAAATACACTACTGAGCACTATTGTTCCCGCAAAAGGTAGTGAAGAGTGGTGGCTGTTAAATGGTGGTGGGGGAAGACAAGGGATGTCAAATGAGCTCATGTGAGCTAGAGGGGTTTTGTGGCTTCTTTAAATTTGTGCCATTGTGTTATGGGTCTTATTCATAAATAAGGTGGGAGTATTTGTTTAGATATTAATCATCCAATTCTTTGCAAGAGCTTAGATCAAGAGCTTGAGAGCAGCTTACCGCAAGATTTTCATGCCTCTTAATGCGGAATGTGGGAGTTTTGATGATCGTCTAATGGAAGTGGTATTATTTCTAACCTTGTTTCCGATAAATCTATTAATTGATAGTTTTTGTTAAGCTGTAACATTATCTCAGGAGCAGCATGATGAATTGGGCCAAGTTCATGTCATAAGCTCCCTGGTCAAGTCTATTCGTGACTCCTTCAAAGAACAGCGTCGTGGTATCTGTAAGTTCAGGCGCTGACATCCCTTCCGATAATCTTATCCTGTGGTTAGTGGTAAGTCTTGCTCTTACAAATACTTTGTCTCTCTAATTTGTCTCGTTGTTGAACTAATTCTTCCACCTCTCCATTTTCGTCCAACATAGCTTATGCCTTGTTCATTCCTATCAAAACTGAGCAAGAGGAACTAACCTAAGCTGAGCAGATTTTAACTTATTTGAATTGAGCTGAAATGAAAGTATTGGAGTTGAAACAGTAATTATGTACGGAGTATATACTAATACCAATACTAATACTAAATCTCCTAATGTTTTGGTTTTGGACACACTGACGACCACCCTCAATCTCCTTGTCTGCCACCCTTTCATATTCATAGCCCTCGTCGCGTCCCCTCACACCACTGATAGCAGAGATTTGCCGCGAATCCCCACGATCAAACAAGAACCTAACTAGGTAGTTAGGGTAAGTCGGGTATCGAATCCACATGGACGGTGGGCTAAATGAAAAGTCTCAGTCTAGTTGAAGTCTCAGTCAAAAGTACGAATTTTTGGGTTGAGATATCTAAACTAAACGAAACTAAGCTGACAATAACAATAAATATGATTAAAGTGACTAGGGTCAAGGTCAACAAAGACTATAATGAAGATGTCCTAGCCTAGTGGTTAGGACTAGGTGCTCTGGGACAATAGGTCTCAGGTTCGAATCCCCCTCCCCCTATAATGTAATGCGACTAAGTGCGCTCTTCGATGGACCAAAAAAAAAGAGTGACTTCAGTATGCTCGTGTTTGCCTCAAAGAACTTGATTGATTGCGGTGTCATACTGTATTCTACAATGCAGTCTTAGTATCAATGAAAACTTCTCCAATGTTTGATCTCGTACACATGCATGCTGACCGTCTTCCATGGAACTTTTCAGGCTTTACAAGAGATTAGGGGTTATCAACGACCCTCCAAGGTATATATGCATGCTTTGGTATACTTCATTCTGTCATCATATCGAAATTTTCTTGCTTTGAAGGATGAATACATCTCGGATGTTAGTTATTTCGTAAGACTTTTCTGGTCTTTATAATAAATTGTCTACATCAGATCAGGTTGCCAAAAATGGTACTCCATGTTGTTTGTGAAGGCAGGGACGTTGTATTGAATCATTCATGGGGCAAAACTGATGACGTCTTTGTGGCTCTTTGCGTTGCTGGGTGTAGCAATCCGTTGGCCGCTTCTCTCATGGTCATGGGCATAGCAATTCGTTGCTCTTTGATTTCACCTCGTCACATTATCTGTTCGTTCCCCTTCCTCGCTAACGTCAATTTGTAACTCCATCTGGTCGTTAAAAACCCGATTACAATGTACCACTTCCTCCATCCATTTTGATTCGTAGCCCAACCTAGCTAAGTCGGATGTACCGATTCATCTGTAACTCTCCATTTTCTTTGATTCGTAGCCCAACCTAAGTCGGATGTTAGTATGTAACAGTAGCATGCAATCGAGTCGTCGATATTTCTAAAAAAGTTGAAAATGACCTTGACTCGAATGATCATGTCTGACCCGTTTTTTCTGGCACGATTCTGACCTGTTTGCACTGTCTACATCAATGCATGGTTAACAATTCGATATAATTAACCGTCGGTATTAGAGTTGATAAACATTTTCTAACCCCAAATCATTGCTTTGATTGAATTAATCACAAAAACTTGTATGACACCGTCTCACGATAAATAGTTAAGATTTAATACACTACAGTACTTCGTATTAAAACAATGACTAAAATGAAAATTGGAAAATTGGACTTGAACGTCCGAAAAAAGAATATGGGTAGATTGGACTGGACTTGAACGGAGAGAGTAAGATCAGATCCATCTTTCCCTCAAGCTAGCCCGACCCATCCCAAACCCGTCAAAAAACTAAAAGAAATACGACCTGACCCAACTCAATCCAACCGCTGTCACATTGCTATACGCAAGGCCAATTATATGAGCTTGATCAATCAAATTCGAGAAATGCAGTAATTTCAGAACCTGGAATCGACGACATTGCTGATTGCTCCTTTCTACCGCCATTAATTTATCTCAATTGCATAATCTGCGTTAAAAAAAAGGTAATTATTCTGTCATAATCATATCATATTGATTTATTCAAACTTTAATTATACTTTATACTGTTGTTTGATTTTTATCCTTAGTTTTTTTTGGATTTTACTGTTACCTTTACTCTAGGAGCTGCACATGATCACAAACTACTGTCAATTCGTATAATCAGTAGTTTTTACTGTTTACTGTCGTTGTCGTTCTCGAGCAGTTAGTCTCTCTTCGTCCTCCTATTCATGTTATTTGATCCGTCGTAAACGGATATTGATTGTGTACTGTATTCGATCGAGGACAAAATATGGTTATTTACTGGTTTAATCCTCTCTATTTTCAGGTGGTATGGATATACAATTGCCAGCAGAAAAATTGAAAGCGGTTTCGAGTTTAGACGTTTCTTCTACAAATGTGGCCAAGTAATTAAGAAAAATGCTCAATTCAATCTCATTTGTTGCTGCAGTTAGTCTCGTATTGGGGTTTTGGACTTACGCCTGATAATTCGGGCCTTAGTACTAGTCATAGTGCACTTTCTTTTGTGGAAGTAGTCTTAGAATGGGTGACGTTCTGGAAACCAGATGTGCGTAAGTTCAAAATGCGCTACCGTGTGGACTGAGTGAGGTGTTACACGGAGGGCTTGAGTCGAGTCTTTAGGGTAAACTGCTTACGATATTCCAGGGTAAAGCTCCGATTTTATAATGGTAGATCCATGGGAGGTAATACACTTTACAGTTATTATACACCTACCTGCCATTTGTTTTTTGTGAATCACTGTCTCCTCACATTTAGCATTCCTCTTAAATCTCTGAAAATCGCATTCTCCCTGTTTTCATGCATATCAATGTCTTGTCTTAGTTCTATGCTTTGACTCGGCATGGCTAGAGTTATTAGACACTGTCCTAAAATGTGGATACGGGAACGAGGACACGTCTTTTCAGAGGAAAAATACACGGCTAAACGTGAAATATTTCAAAAAAAACATAAGTAAAATGGTGAGAATTTTGACAAATGAGATGAAATCATCAAATATAGCTGTAAATGCTTTTTTAACTCCCTTTCTCTACTTTTGTGGTGTCGACAAACGAGTGTTAGTATGCCATGGATTATGAGCTAATAGTGGAATGGTGATGCCATTACAGGGAAAACAAAGTACCTACCAACGAACCATCACTGTTTTATCAAGAGTGAAGAGCTTTTTATGCGAGAATCGTCTTGTTTCTGAAGGTAATTCTTTCGTTTCGGTTCCTACCAAATAAAATCGACGTACTCCGTATATGTTAGTTTCTGGATTCTGAGTAACAATCGTGTTTTCTTCCTTTCCAGGATCTCTTCGAGTCATGCTTGTTTGTGGTTCTGATTTGTTGGAGTCATTTAGCAGGAGTTTCTGGATTCCCGAGCAGGTATCTTCATGCCCCCTCGATGATTATCCTTTTTTTTTGTAATTATCGTATGAGACGGTCTCATGCTAGTTCTTTATCATTGACAGGGGTTAGTCGTATCCCTAATCAAAGATACCCTAAGGTCACTAACTAATGTAGATAGCGAAGTCAGGGGTCGAACCACAAGGAGATGAGAATTCAATTATTTATCCTAAGAATTAGATTCTAGATTATAGGTCACAGTTTTGGTTGGTTTGGTAAACTAATAACACTAATTACTGAAAGATAAATCAATAAGGAAAAAGTTTAGGGTCTCAGGTTCACAATGAATATTACTCGGGTGAGGGAGTCAACTAACAGGTCAGTAATCGAACTACCTAAGGTGCAGGTCCGGTCGGTACACTACAATCTTTAGATCTAAACTTAACCTGCGGTCGCTAGCATTAAGTCAGTCTACCCAAACTATCGTGGCCTAATTCGTTCTTAACCCGGTCGGCGAAAAGTCCTAATTTGCAATACTAATTAATTGAATTATGCATCAAACAATTAATCAGAGTTAAAACGATATTCAGGCAATAGTTCATACGATTAGAAACAGGTCAATTGACTATAACCCTAATAGTACGCATCGATCGCCCTAAACCCTAGATGAGAAATTAGCTACGCATAATAAAACTAATCAGACAAGAAAGAAAGAAATCAAATCTAAACATATCAAGATGAATTAACAATCAATTGAAGGAAATAACAATACTAGAACAATAAATAAAGATGAATTGAAAGAGAATTGAAATTCAATACCGAATGATGAAGGAAATTGTAAAGATCTCTAGGTAGGATAACTAAACTATCAAAACTGAATAATGAAAAGTGTGTAAAAGAAGGTAAAAGAAAAGTGTAGAATGAAAAGTTTCAGGAAAAAAAAGTGTCTGATACAAGTCAGAAAACTGATTTAAAGAGTATCAGTTGGGCTCGAAAACAGGCCCAAAATTTATGCTGAAATTGGGAATGACGCTTGGCCCGGATTGGGTGCACTCGATCGAGTGACACCAAAAAATATAGGCAGAGAGCTTCACGAAGTAGCACTCGATCGAGTGCAGTAGGACACTCGATCGAGTAGCGCTGTAGGTCACAGCATCGCGTACTCGACTTCAAACGGCTGCCATTTCTTCGTTACTTATTCAAATCGGAAGTGCGATATACCGTTAGAAAGCTAAGAGAAAGAGCTTTCCAACGCCACTGGAATCATCTTGATTGGAGTTGTAGAACAAAAGTTATGGACGTTTGAAGTTGACCCTTGTGTAGGCGATCATTATCTCATCTCGTTTTGTGTCTTTTCCTTCTTCTGTCTTTGTTTCTTCGTGTATTCCGCATCTTCTTCCTTTGTTTCCGTGCTTAGATGCGAATTCTTCAATTATCTATTCTGTAATGCTCTGATTAACTCCAAATGCATCCAAATCTACAAAATACACACAAATACGGAAGTATCGACATTCAAAGTATATATTGCATCATTATTAACGAGTTAAGCACAAAACCCGAGATAAAACTAACAATTAGGGGATGAAAATATGTATAAAAATAACACTCATCAATCATCCAAAGATTCTCGTGTCCAGGTGCGAACCATAGTTAGAGACTTTGGAGTGGCTTGTATTCGCCGGGAGAGCCAAGACGTTGAAAAGATTATTTCGGACAATCCAATTCTACGTGAAAACAAGGTATACACCAGGTTTCTCAATGAACTCCCTGTAGGAGTTGGGCACAAAAATGATTATGTTTGAACTTTGCTGCAGAGAAACATCGTGGTTATTGATGAACTCGTCCCTAACCAAATAAGCTCAACTCGTATAAGGTAACATCGTCTCTGTAGGACTGTACCATGTTTTTCCGTAACTAAGAATCTAAGACTTAGGAACTTATACTGGATTCGCCATTTTTTTAGGGACTGCATCTCAAGAGGTTTGTCCGTGAAGTATTTGATACCGGATGAAGTTATCGAATATATACAAACACATCGTCTTTATGCACAATCTCCCCCCGAAGTATGTCACCTTCTTTAAGTTCCTACTTCCTATGTTATTTGCATCAAGTTTTTAATAGGTTAAATTAAACGAAAATTTATTCCAGGGTTTTTGAGTTTGAAGGAGACAATATAAGGACATAGAATAAGACGGTACATTTTCATTTTCACGCCGGTTTACCCTTTGTGTCCAACAACTTCAACCCCCCACCCACTTCAAACTACTCAAACTTGCCATACGGGTCATAGAAACCCGTTTCAGCTTGAAATGACCCGGATGGACCAGGTCCGCCATCACCCTGACCCGAACCAGGCACATCTCCTGCAACAGCACCAGCAGCACCAGCAGTAACAGCGGCATTAGCATTAGCAATAGCAGTAGCAGTAGCAGCAGCAGCAGCTGATTCCTGACCAATGTTCCCGAATTCATTACTTGGGTAGTACACACCATTCCCTGCAGCAGCAGCAGCAGCAGCAACAGCAGCAATAGCATTAGCATTAGCATTAGCAGCATTAGCAGTAGCAGTAGCAGTAGCAGTAGCAGTAGCAGCAGCAGCAGCAGCAGCCGATTCCTGACTGATGTTCCCTATTCCATTACTTGGGTAGTACACGCCATTTCCTGCAGCACCGAAAATAGGATACTGAGGAGGAAACATGAACCCACCAGGCGCAATGTTAGGCCCGATGTTACAGCCATGGGGTCCACCAGGCCAAGTCATCATTGGCATCATCTCATTCTCTCGGTACTTCTGAAGGTACAACATGAGCGGACCCACATAATGCTCAAACCCAAGCCTAGACATGGCTCCAATCAGGTCCTCAGCCGTGACCGTCTTCCTATGCTCCTGCTGACAAGTCGCGTTAGCCTCACTGGTAAGAAAACTGATGAATTCCGACACACATTCTTGAACCCTCTCCTTAGCCTCGTCCGACACCTTTGCATGGGGAGGAAGGGCCTTTCGCATGATACGGACCACATTGGCTACTGGAAGGAATTGGTCATGCTCGCGGGAGTGAGCCTTGTTCTTGCCTGAGTCACCACCCTCGGGTCGGGACCTTGGGTCAGTGGTGGTCTTATGTTGCAGGGCTTCAGCATTGCCCATCATGGTTCTTGTACCTGAAAGGTTGGCATTGTGAAAATATATAAGTCATTGTTTGTGTGATGTTAATTGTTAAAGCCTAATTGTAAGCAATTTTTGAAAATGTTGCATGTCTTTGGCTCTTTACCCTATGAAGTATGAACAGTAGATTAAAATGTTTTAATGTTCCTACCTCTGTTTTTATTGTTCAGTTAGCTAGTCTTGTTTAAGACGGATATTTTGTGTTAAACCTTCAAATGAATCAAATAATAGCGCATGATGGTTGATGCTAATAAAGACAAAACATTGACATTTCTTAAACAACTTGACATACGATTTGATATGTATTTGACCGTCTTATGAATTCTTAGACAATTTATCTTTAATATTTCATCAATATGTTTATTCTCGTGAAAATTCCTTCCGTTCAAAATGAAATTCTATATAGTTTTTGTAATTATTATAGTAGGAGTAATATATTTTGTAAGAGTTAAAATCAAAGCGAAAAAAACTTCGTAAATAATCAAAAAAAAGTAATCAATTTCGCTTCAATTATTTTGAAGAGATTTTAAGTCTCATGAAAGACCGTCTCACAATAACTTAGTGTGAGATATATAATGACGTATAATTGGAAGAAGAATAACAAGTCAATAACACTATTGATAGACCTCTTTTTAAAGTTTTTGTATCGTTAACATATACTCCCTCCGTATCTATATGTTCGTCCACTTTGTTTAATGGATGAGTGGACTATTATATTGAAAGTGAACGAACATATAAATACAGAATATGAGTATTATTATGAGACCGTTTCATGCGAGAACGAGGGTGTGTTCACACTTCAAAGTTCACATTGTTAATGTGTAAGTGTTTTTATATAAGGAAAAAGCAGACAAGAAAAATAAAGTTTGTTAAGGTATTAAGGAAGGAATTAAGGAAGGAATTAAGGGTGCATCAGACGTTTTTTTTATCCTTGAACACGAGAAACTTACTATTCCACGTTTATCCACACCCAGCATATTGCATCAGTTGCATGTACGGATTCTGAGTAAAAACAATGCTTAACTTGGTATGGATTCAAACCCGTCATCATGTTGCATCGGTTTGCAAATTGTACGTTATATGGAGTACTATATATATATATATATATCAATTAGTTTGATTGGTAAAAAATCATTTACGGTGGTATTCATGATCTGGATTTAAACCCCGTCAGCATCATAATCGTCCTTGTCAGACACAGCTAGTAAGTAAATTACTTTCATCAACGATATGGTCAAAATGTGAAGTATGGTAGGCGGTCTGTATTTATTGATTAGTTGATTGGTAATATCATGTGGGGGTGGTATTCATGATCTGGATTCAAACCCTGTCAGCATCATAATCGTCCTTGTGACTCACCTCTTTTAACTTTATATGAGACCAAGTAAATTACTTTAATTTCATCAACGATAGGGTCAAAATTAGAGGTGGTGTTCATTTGCGGGTTCGAGTCGGACATGGGTCAGGCTAAGTGTGAAATTTTGGCCCACGGACAAGTGGGTTAGCGGGTTGGGTCTTTTATATTTTTGAAAATGTTGTGTCCAAGCCCACTAAAAATTCGGATCGGACGGGACAGATCAATCGGTCGGTACGTCCCATGAACAGTTATAGTCAAAATGTGAACTATGGTAGGCGGTCTGTTTTTATTGATTAGTTTGATTGGTAATATCATGTGGGTTATTATTCATGATCTGGATTCAAACCCCGTCAGCATCATAATCTTCATTGTGACTTAGCAACCTTATTCTTTATATAAGACCAACTAATAAGTTAAGTGTACTACTCGGATCAACGGTAGGGCCAAAACGTGACCATGGTGGGCGCGAAAAATTTCAACATGTGATTTGGACGACAAATTTTTAAAAATTGGGTCTAACTGTTATCCAAAATTAACTAAAATCACTTAATACTCATGCATGTTTTTTAGTTAAATTTTTTTTTATTGTTTTACTCGAATAAACGAAATTACTACTGTAAAAAAAATCAAATAGTTATTCACTTATGAGTATTTTTTTTACCAGCAGTAAAAATTTACTTGCATGACAAGTATTATAAACTTATAACGGTTATCCACAATTAACTAAAATCACTTGATACTCATGCATGTTTTTTACTTAGAAAAATCTGTATGATTTTACTCAAATAAACGAAGTTACTACTGTAAAAAAAAACAAATAGTTTTTTTTTTTTTTTTTTTTTCTGCCAGCCAAAACAAATAGTTAATCATATTTTTTTTACCAGCAGTAAAAACGACGACGGATAATCACTTACCAAGTTGAGAAGCAGGTAAATCAGTAACTTCTATGCGCCTTTTTTGGTTTGGGCTTGAAATCTCAATGTCTCTATCATTTCCATTCAATACAACATTTTGGTTGTTGTTGTTGTTGTTCTTAGCCTTTGTTTGCAACTTTTGTCTTTGGTTCAATTTCTTCCTATCCATCTCCAAATCTTTTTTTTTTCCTCACAAATTTTGTAACAAAATAAATTAATTAGTATCTTCAATTGATGATTTGTGGATGAATCAGGTGAGAATGCATTTATATATACAGATTACAGATTAAAACGTAAAATCTAACGGATAATCTGCGTTTTTCACGTGAGATAAAACGTTGAATTAGTGATCTGCAACGGCTAGATGTCACGAGTTTTGTGGTTTACGTTAGAACTTAGAACTTTTAAATCACATAATCTTTCAAAATAATGAGGAAGATTAATCGGTGAGAATGCGTTTATATATACAGATTACAGGTTAAAACGTAAAATCTAATGGATAATCTGCGTTTTTCACGTGAGATAAAACGTTGAATTAGTGATCTGCAACGGCTAGATGTCACGAGTATTGTGGTTTACGTTATAATTTAGAACTTTTAAATCACATTATCTTTCAATAATGAGGAAGATTAGATGATTAAGCTTTCACTAAATGAATAATCTAAGTTGTGATTATGTTCCTATTGATAAATTAAATGTTTCTATTATTAACTTGCATTGCATTGGTTAGTGAATGAATTGTCTCCGTCTTGATCATTTGTTTATCTTTAGTTGAAATAAACGGATAATTCCGTTACTTTAACTAAGAACATAGATTGTGTCATTGATGCATGAACGTTATTACAATAATCAACCGGAGAAATATTGCATGAACTCGCTCGTGATTCATGAACTATATACTATAGCTACTTTAAATAAGGGCCCAATATCCTTAGAAGTTCATTGGACCGGACCGGTTGAGTAACCAAATGGTCTTCTCCTTGGTGAAATAAGCCCATTTACATCAAATGATTTTTAATTCGTAAAGTGGCATATCGACAAAGTGACATATTAACCGGAATCTACTGTTAATCGGGTCAATATGTTAGGTTCATGTACAAAGAATTTGAGTCAAATCAGATCGGGTTGGTCATTTGGTTTTCAGGTCATTTAGTATCAACTTTTTGGGATACAAGTTTGTGTCTAGCATGTCTTCAACTCAGGTGTAATTTGGATCAATTAGGGGTGCTTGGTTGGGGGTCTTGAAATGGAATCCATTCCAATGTTTGGCTGATACATTTTGGTACGGAGTTGAATCCCAAGGGATTGTAAATCCACTCCAAAACCTTGGAATCACAACCCCTGCCCTACGGCCTACCCTCAACCCCCGGGATTCTAAATCCATACCATGTTAATACAAATACAATCCATTTCACCCTCGAATCAAACAACCCTAAACAAGTATGGGTATCTAACTTCAATCCTTCATGGAACCGCACTCCATTCCAATACTTCGAACCCTTAGCTTAGTTGGTAAAGTCATAAAAGATGATACTCATGACATGAGATTTGAACCCCGTCAACATCATGATCACTCTTCCATCTCTACGAAGAGAGTTTCGTACTTTCGTGATGAATTTATTTGATTACTTCTCCTGCCTAGACGGTTTAATACTACAAATTGATGATTGATGTAAAAGAAACGGTATTTTGGTTTGAAGATATCAATCTTTACCTTACATTTACTTACGTGCCTGAGTTAGACTAAGTTGTACGGCTGTGGAGTAACGTGGTACGGACGACTTACCCTTTGACAGCTTCCTATCAATTTTTATACCCAATAATAGTAGCCTACTACGTAACTTATTATAAAAATAACGTTTTTTTTAATGGAAGTTAATATTTCAATTTCTCGTAATAATATTCAGGTTAATGTTGTTTTAATCAACTTATTATTAACATGGACACGTTAAAAAAACCGTAAAAATAAATAAATAAAATATTGAGGGTACTAATCATGTTAATATGGCCACGTTAGAAAAACCGTAAAAATAAATAAATAAATAAATAAATAAAATATGGAGGGTACTAATCATCCTTTTTCGAAACTTAAACTATTACCGTCTTACCGAGTTACACAGTCCAATAACAACGCCTTAAAATTTAAGGAAAATCAGGACTAATTATTCGAAAATGGATTCACGTAGGGCTACATTTGGCCATTGAACTGCTGGTTTTCCTTAAGCAAAATTTTACCGGTATCACTTAAAGTTGCTAAGTGGCTCAACGACTTTGCTGTCGGCCTGTCCGAATTGAAATAATAGAAGCAGGAAGAAAGTTCACAGCTCATGAATGCAGCCTACATTTGCTGTTCATCTTTTGTTATACCTGTCCTACACATCAACCAGTTCACCACACACCTGTGTGTTGCATACTGCATCAACTTTTGTACGTGGTCCAATGCACTACATGCTTCTGTGAACTGTATGTATCCGATACGACACGACATTCTGAAATTTCTGCATCAAAAAGCCGTATCTGATACAGAGTCGCGTCCACGGCATGCAGGATACAGTGATACAGTAACAGTTTAATCGTAGCATGAAATTGAAGAACAACATATAACAAGATGAATACCGGTTTAAACTATAAATATCTGGTATCACACCTTTAATAAAAAAGCAAAATAGAGAAAAACATGAAGTAGAATTGAGATGATCTCGTCTTTTCGCTGGCAAAAACAACCATGTCGAACAAACAAAATTCTCGACACCAGCATTGTTCAAGCAAAAACTTGAATATAAACGTCGACATGAGATAAGAGATAGGATCAACCATGGGTGTTGAAAGCTTCCCATAGCAAATTCTTGGACATTGGATCGGTTAAAGTCCTAGCTTGGAGCGCAGCATCACGAAGAGTCTTGAGTGTCGAGACGTTAGCCTCCCAGAAAGTAAAGCTCCTGTAAGGGAGGTTATGCTTCTTGCAGTAGTCCTGTATCACGGGCGACACCTTCCTGAGATGACAGCGAGGCAGACGAGGGAACAGATGGTGTTCGAGCTGAAACTGTAACCCGCCAAACAACCAGTCCATGTATGTCGCACACCTGATGTCGATGGAACCCTTGGTTTGCTTCTCAAACCAGTCATTACCCTCAGGACGACCAACATACACGTTGGCAGAGAAATGGTTGAGGCAGAACTGAATGTGCTGGAAAGCAGTCACGACGAAGCTGGTCAACACAAACAACACCATTTCTTCCAAGTTGGGTAGCCGGGAAACGAGGAGAGGAAACCAAGTCCAAAACACCATGATCCCTAATATGTTAAGGGTTCTATTGGGTACGTTCCGTTTAGGGTTGAACAACAGGAGAAAGGTTTGGATGTACAAATTGATCCTACCAACAATCATCACAGGGTAAAATGTGAAATGCTGATAACTGACCATAAACCTAGCAACCGAGTCAAATTCCATCTTCCTCCCATAGAAAACTGAGGTCAGATTACTGAAGAAACTAGATGAAACAGCGAAAACCGGGATATGTTGAAGATCAGGGTCATGATCCAAACTATTACAGGCAATGTGATGAGCATTATGAGTCCATTTCCACCAGGCAATACTGATTCCAGTCAAACAATTCCCAGTTATGAACTGTGCAAGCTTATTATACCCGCGATTCGACATCATTTGATAATGTCCAGAATCATGCCCAAGATAAGCACTTTGGATGAAAACCATACCAAGAATTGCAGCACAGCAGAGATGCACAAACATGCTATCAGTACACAGTACACCATAAACACACATTGCCATCATAACAGCAATAGATATAAACACATAGATCACACCATGACCTTTTTTCTCAAATAAACCCATTTTGGCAAATTCATTCACCAGTTTCCTGTAATCTTTTGAAACTTCTGATACCTGGAAATCTGAAAGATAGTATCCATTAAAGAACTGATCTAGGGTTTTCCATGCTGTACCTGGATGATATGCTATGAATGCATCTGTTGCATCATTTCCTGCAAGTGACAGTAGAGGTACATCTCCTCCTGGGTGATCTTTCATCCAGGTTGATACATCATATACTTTTCCTTGGATTGAAATCCATAGATCACCTGATTTGTTGTGTGTTTTCAGTTCTTCTGCTGTGATGTATTTCTTTGTTTCCTCCATTTCTTTTGTAACTCAGAAAAATTTTTACCACAGGAAAATGTGATTTCTGGTGTAAAGATTGGATCTTTTTTACCACCCAGAAATTTTTACCACAGGAAAATGTGATTTTTGGTGTAAAGATTGGATCTTTGTTACAATTCAGAGATTTTAACCACAGAAAAAAGTGCTCTTTGGTGTAAAAAGATCAAAAAAATGTGATTTTTGGTGTAAAGATTTGATCTTTTTTACAACCCAGAAATTTAAACCAAAGAAAAATGTGATTTTTGGTGTAAAAAAGATCAGAAAACTATGATTTTTGGTGTAAAGATTGAATCTTCGTTACAACCCAGAAATTTTAAAGACAGAGGATGTGATTTCAGCAACAAAGATTGAATCTTTTCGATAATTTGATACTAAAAAAAGAACAATGTGAGTAATAATGAATGCAGATTTGCTACAAATTTATGAAGAACAAAGAAGAAATCAACCAAAACAGAGAAATCTCATTGTTGTGGGTGATTATTGGATTTTGGATCTATGATTGAATGCTGAAAAAAAGAGGTGGGGATTAAATTTGAAATTTGAAATGCAGTAATGCAAAAAGTAGAGAGTTTGTGAAACAAAGAATACAGATGGTATATATGGAAAGGGAAGGGATAAAGAAGAATAATAAGAGATGAACAGCAATGCAAACGGTGGATGTATTCTGTGATATGGATGGATAGAACCAAGGGGGAAGGAAGGAGGGGGCATATACTTCTATGCCTTTTCAAATACCCGTCACAATATTATAACGAATTAAATATCGTCTACATAGAATCCTGAATAGACAAGATATACGTGGATAAAATGAATAACGCAAGACTATGGTTATCCTTTGGTTTCCTTCACCAAGGTCCAACCCATATTAAATTATTTTTTATTCATAACCTACCTGGCTACCTTATCAAATTCACGGTTGAGCCCAAAAGAAGGTTTGGGTCCAAATTTTTTATCATTATTTTGCCTTTCACCTTCCACCTTCACCTTCTTTCTCACCTCCAATAAACATGTTAAAACGATATATCTAAGTACGGTAAATATGACTTTATGAGTTAAGATTTTAATCTTTTGTACTAAGTAGGCCGTCTTAGCTCAGTGGTAGAGCGCGTGGCTTTTAACCACGTGGTCGTGGGTTCGATCCCCACAGACGGCGAAAATTTTTTTAATCTTAAATGTTCATCGGAGAATCTTCCCATACTTGGACGGTTGAAGTACTCCGTAGTTGTTATTAATTTAATTATATTTTTTTCCGTTAATTACATGGGACGACCTCACGATAGACCTACTCAACAAATTTGATTGGACGATATCTATGGTATGACACTATGACATGAATACGAACGTCATAAATCTTTTTTTGTAACGGATATGCTTGTCATAAACACGAATTTGTCTGCAAGGGTGTTGCCTAGTAGTTAAAACTTGTTGTCAATCAGCCCAAGGTTTTCAGGTTCAAGCGCGAATTTGTGGGGGTTATATGGCTTGAGACTGTGCTTTCCAGACTTCGAGTCTGTCGCCCACGGACGGTTTATCCTAGTGTGCGTGGTTTGCAGGCTATGCGTACACCCGAGGGTTTAAAGGTAGCGACGGCGGATTCTCCCGTTCATTAAAAAAAACACGAATTTGTAATACATAAATGGTATCAATTCAATTTGTGTTTATTATAGGAAAAAAATAATGAAACGTCCCAAATGGAGTAAGATATGTGTTGTAGCTCTTAATTGTCTTCTTTACCGAATATGATTAAGTATTAATTAAATTAAATTAAATTAAAAAAAATGTAGGTGGGGTATGCTTAAAATTGAGAGGTAGTAGTAGTAGTAGTTGGGCGAATCACGGCCACATGAGAATTGA
The DNA here is from genome assembly GCA_958450325.1 of Agrostemma githago. Lineage (NCBI taxonomy): Eukaryota > Viridiplantae > Streptophyta > Magnoliopsida > Caryophyllales > Caryophyllaceae > Agrostemma > Agrostemma githago. The sequence continues at coordinate 78,858,415 of OY288241.1, read as the reverse complement.
GAAGACAGTGGGGATGAATATGATACGATATGTGAGTAGTAGTGGACCATATTCATAATTGAAAAGAGGTGGACTTCCATCTACATCCTAATATAACTCCTAAGTCCGTAACGTTAACTCGTTAAGTTTCGTAGATATTTTTGAGTTTTAAATTAATTTAACTACTTTAATTTGAGCCCTAATCAAACGGTCGCCCCACGCTAATGACCGCGTCCCCAGTCCCCATAGGCCATAACATAACATTTGCTATATCCGTGACAACGTTGTGACGGTTTAAGGCTTAGTTTCATTTTTATGTGTTATCTCAGGTCTCTTAACCTTTGTCATGCGACATATTACCTTTTAGGGCTTGCTTGGGAGGGGTAATACATTAAGGGGTAATGGAGGTTGAAATGTGAAGAAAATGGAGGAATGTGGTGGATAGTGATAGTATTTTATAGTCTAAAAGGAAGGTGAGAGAGTAACAATTACCTCCATATGGGGGTAATGCATTACTTAAGGGTGAGGGGAGTAATGTATTACCTCCATATAGGGGTAATTGTTCCTCCTTCACATCCTCTTTGCACCATAAATCACCACTACTAACCACCCCTCACCTCCATTTTCTTCACATTTCAACCTCCATTACCCCTTAATGTATTACCCCATCCCAAGCAAGCCCTTAATTGATAAAATTAAGGATTATTTCAAGGCAGACAATTGAATGGAACAGAGAGAATATATTGATTAGACAGTTCGTTATAACTATTAAGGACTCGCTTGGGATAGGGTAATGTATTAAGAAGTAATAAAGTTAAAATGAACTAGAAAATTGAGGAAGCTAGTGATGGTGCTAAGCGAAAATGGAGAAAAAGAGATTAAAATGAAACTAATATGACCTCTTTTGGATAATACATTACTCTCCCCTCCCCATAAGTAATGCATTACTCCTATATGATGATAATTGTTACTCCCTTCTCCCCCTTTGCACATAAAATATAAATACTAAACACTCATCTCCTCAATTTTCTACTTCATTTTAGCTCAACTACCCATTTAATACATTACTCTCATCCCAAACGAGACCTAAATTAGAACATTTTACGTCCGGATTCTATGGTATTATAATCAAGCGAAGCAAAATGACGCATGTGCCATGCAGTTTACAAGTTACAACCATACGACGTCGGTTTATAATATTATGATTATTACTGCTCCTTTGTCATATGTGTACGTAAAGGTATAGAGTTCACAATTGGTTATCCTGCCATTTTATGAACACAGAGAAGAATATACAAATTACAAAGCCCAACAAATTAAAGGATAATACTATAAATTCGAACCCGTAATCTATTATCCATATTTACATGACTTACATAATACGAGTAACTTTGTCAGTCACATGGTAATTGTACACATTTCTTAATTACTATCGTAGTTTCATCACAAAGTAGTCAGTAGATCAATTTGGTTAAATTGTTTTCATCACGAAGTACCTATTTAATCGTATTACAATAAAAAGAAAGATGAAAGTCATGAAACCCATTAAACTAAAATATCTACGATGAGTCGGCCGCTCTAAATTTCTATAAAATGTCTAGTATCATGCTTACTAACGTGAGAAGAAAAATTGGTCAATAATTCAAGGAGGAAATTGTCTACTCTCGTTAAAATTGTCCCCTCATATAGAAAGGGAGTTGATTAAGTAAATTGATAGCAAAGACTAAAAACCTTCGACTCAAATCAAAACTCAAAAGTCGTAGGCTACGATTATTTCATGTTCCAGAAGGAAAGGAAGTTTCTTTGCTATACGTACATCATTTACATAAATATCTAACAAGTGAGTAGAAAAAAACGATCTCTTCCCACTTTCGATATTACTACTAGTTTTGCTATCTACTGCAAGAACAACCATACTAATAAGTTTCAAACTACTACTACGCAAGTCTTAACAAACTTCTCTAGCTACCGAAGATGTCTTAGCCTAGTGGTTAAGGCTAGGTGCTCTGGGACAATAAGTCTCAGGTTCGAATCCTCCTCCCCTATATTGTAATGCGACTAAGTGCGCTTTTCTTTGAACCAAAAAAAAAAAAAAAACTTCTCTAGCTAGTCGAGTAGTCATGTTCAACTTTGCACCGTTAACGGATTCAGAATTTTTTATGTGAGTTATCTCATAAAGGATACTACGTTTATGAGTAATACTTAAGAAGTACGGAGTATTTTTTTATAGAACTGTTCTATACTGAAAAAAAAAAAAAAAAGAGTCGTTTTGCTTAGATCAATATCATGCTTAACATAACCCTAGATAAGATTGATCTCGTAACGTCCCATTAACATCTAAAAATGATACGGAGTATAAGACCAACCAAATATGATAGCGAGTCATGTATATATATACATAAGAATGAATGAAACCTATCGTATTTATAATAAAATTGAGGATTCTTCGCTGTAAGATATCATTTTATTGAGATTAATTACTTACATGTTACTATTTCCGTCTCAATTATTTTATGATTTATATTATTTATATAAGGAGTATTTTAATCCAGAAAAAACGAATGATGAGACGGGTATATAAAGGTACACTTAACATGGACTTTTTTAAAGAAGGATTGTTTGGGCTAAATGCGGTATCAGCCCACACAGGTCCAACCACTTTATACAGCCTTTATTCACTTTGGACTTGAATAACTTTCTTTGTCAGTCGTTCTTAAGAAAGATATGGTAATATGACATGTGGGGTCAAAGGTCAAATTACATACTCCCTTCGTTCTAATGAATTGTTTGAGGAAGTGACATGTGGAGCAAGACGCATGACAATTGTCAAAATGCATATTGAAAACATTCCTAAAATAGAAAGACAAACAATTAATTGAGACGCCCCAATATGGAATAGGCAAACAATTCATTGGGACGAAGGGAGTATAAAAAGCATTTCTAAAATAGAAAGACAAACAATTCACTGAGACGCCCCAATATGGAATAGACAAACAATTCATTGAGACGGAGGGAGTACTTATTTTAACGGTAATTCTTTTATAGAAATGCCCAATACTGAAAAAAGTGAAGAGACGTTTTGCTTAGATAGATCAATATCGTGCTTAATTAACACAACCCTAGATAAGATTGGTCTTGTAACATACAATTAACATCTAAATATGACATAAGACAAACCAAATATGATAACGAGTTATGTATATATATATATACATAGGAATGAAAGAAACCTATCGTATTTATCATATTCGAGGATTCATATCATTTTATTAAGATTAGTTTTATACGGAGTACATGCTACTATTTTTGTTTCAATCATTTTATGGACACGTTATTTGTAAAGAGTATTTTAATCCAGAAAAAACGAATAATGAGACGGGTATGTAAAGGTACACTTAACACGGACTTTTTAAAATGAGGATGGTTTGGGCTAAATGTGGCATCAACCCACACAGGTCCAACCAGTTTATACAGCCTTTACTCGCTTTGGACGTGAATAGCTTCTGAGCCCATGCAATGCGAAATATGAACTTATACTCTTCCACTAGGCTTTTGCTGATAGCCCATCTTTCCATCGCCCCATGTACCCTTTTTTTTTCAACAAACCTGAAACGGGTCAGTTAGGTCGGGTTTGAGTCGTTTTCAGGTCGGATCACCTTCGAGTTATAGAAATTGGGTTGACTTTGGGGTCGGGCTGCGGATTCGGGTCATTTTCGAGATTGCTAGCTATTTTCAACTTTTTTTAGGGATATCGACTCGTTTTTCTATAATAATAGTCGGGTCACTTTCGGGTTAGCCCGGTCAGTTCAAATTACGGGTCAACCTCGGGTCTCCAGTTCGGATGTCGGGTCGGGTTCGAGCTGACTTATTCAAGTCGGATCAGTTTTGTCATTCTACCTGAAACTTAATTTAGAATATCTATTCTCAATTTCGAGATTAATAGAGAGTGACGCACATAAAATTGTGCTAGGGCTAACGATTTAGTAGCCCGGCCCACATCACCCAACTCCACACAAACGTTGTCCCCGGGCACCAAGCATTAGCCCGACTCGATGATTCCCAAGCAACTCACCCAGTCACCTTAATCAGCCTCACTTAGGGGTGTAAACAAGCCGAGTTGAGCGCGAGCCTGGGGCTGCTCGGCTCGAGCTCGAAAAGCGAAATGGGAGTATCGGATCAAGCTCAAGCTCGTCGAGCTTCGAGATAGTGGCTCGAGTTCGAGCTCGAAAATGAAACCATGGCTCGAGCTCGACTCGTGGTTCTGGAAAAGGCTCGACTTCGGGCTCGAGTTGAGCTCGACTCGCATGGTGGGTTGGGCTCGAGCTTGAGTGCTTATTTGAATTTTTGATCAATGAAACGAAAATTAAATTAATAAATTATTGATTTATCGATGTCTTAAGCTATTGCGAGAAAAAGAGAAATAAAAGTACAAATTGCAACGATGAAATATAAGAATCGATGTCTTGACCTTACAGTATGATTTATGCAAAGAAATAAAATTGTAGCTTTAAAATTATATCGAGTTGCTCGCGAGCTTTTCGAGCCGAGCCGAGCCAAGTCTTGCTCAGCTCGACTTAAAAAGGTTCCGAGCCGAGCTTGAGCTCGAGTCGAGCTCACACGAGTCGAGCTTTGACCGAGCTGCTCACGAGCTGTTTCGGCTCATTACCACCGCTAGCCTCACTTGTAAATAACGAGTATATGCATCTCAAACATGATAGATCAAGTATTGTGGATAAATAATGATAAATCATTTTTTATTTCTCGAGAATTGCATTACAATTAGAAGAAGAAGATTCGAACTTGTGATTCAGATGTCCAATATCAATCGTACGCGACGTGCCACTTTCCTTACAAAAATGACAATTGTACACACGAATTGAATTAATGAGAAATAAACCCTTCATCTGCACACAACAATCAACATTTTATCAACTGTTGTTCTAACCCCCATCTGACCTCACCACCATTTCCAGATCTCTCCTCCCACCACCACCATATCATATTCCCCCTCTCTATCTCTCTCCTCCAATCCCTAATTTAATCCAATCGCAATTCAATTCCAATCGAACAATCCAATTCCATCGATTGATTGATTGCGTTTAATTTAGGTATTTTACGATGTGGAGTTCAATCGCGAACTTGAAGGAAAACCTAAACAAGATTGCACTTGATGTACACGATGACGATGATGACGACGATGATGAGCTTGCGATTTACGGTCGTGACTCTCCGTTTGTTGATCGTCGAAGATCTCATAGTCTTGCTCATTCTAATGCTTCGATTGATTCTCCTTCCTCTAATGGTGTCGGCGTTGATTCTCCTTATCTTTCTGAGGTGTGTAATTGTTGATTTTGCATTGAATTAGGTTTTGTGTTTGTGTTTGTATTTGATTTGAGGTTGATAGTTTGATTTTGTGATTTATTTGGATGTTGATTTGTGTGGTTTGATCATATCATATGTGATCGTTGAATTTGTTATCATTCAGCTTGAATTTGTGTTGCTATTACTCCGCATCGTTTAGTTTCGTGTGATGAAATCTAGGGTTTGTGATTCCGTTCCAAACAATCATAGCATTCGAATTGCAATAGTGTAGCTGATACCTTATAATATTTGAAGCAAGCGGCGTGATTGAGTACACTCAACTGATTTGTGAATCGTTCAGGGTTGAAGGAATTTGGTAACGTAGGCTATGATTTAGGAATTTTTGACAGAGTGGAGAGTGAAGAGGAAGGGGATCACAATGTTGACTGTTTCGAAAGTGTGTTTGCTCGTGCGCGCTTAAGGCTAATTGTTTCAAGAGTTGTTTGTTCTAATGTGTAGGCTTAATTTTTGTAGATTGAATTAGGTTTTGTGTTTGTATTTGATTTGATGTTGATCGTTTGGTAGTTTGATTTTTTTTGTTGGATGTTGATTTGTGTGGTTTGATTGTATGTGAGCGTTGAATTTGCTATCATTCAGCTTCATTTTGTGTTGCTATTACTCTGTATCGTTTAGTTTTGGGTGATGAAATCTAGGGTTTGTGATTTCGTATGAAAAAAATCATAGCATTCAAATTGCAGACACACTTTAATAGTGTAGCTGATATACCGTTTAATACTTGAAGCACGCGGTGTGATTGAGTACACTCGACTGATTTGCGAATCATTCAGGATTGAGGGAATCCGGTAACATAGGCCGGGATTTAGGAAATGGGAGAGTGGAGTGTTGAGAGGAAGGAGATCACATTGTTGACTGTTTCGAAAGTGTATGTGCGCGTGCGCGCATAATGCTAATCGTTTCAAGAGTTTTTTGTTCTAATGTGTAGGCTAAATTTAATCGGGGGAATGATAGGAATTCATTCACTGCTCGCACTGTTGTGTGTGGCAAAAGCTTGTTGTGATATTGACGATAAGCTGGAATTAGATTGTTTGTCATAGACACTGCCTGTTAGAATTATGTGGCTTGTTCTGATTTCTCGATGAATAGCTTCTTATAATTTATCTGTATTGTTTGTAGATTGAGAGGTACAAATCAGAGATTAAAAAGCTTAGGGAATCTGAGAATGAAATAAAGGCGTTGTCAGTTAATTATGCAGCTTTGTTGAAAGAGAAAGAGGTATGGTTCAAACTGTTTTTTCAAGATCGTTCTAGAAAAGTTCATTTTCGTGATATCTTGATATGAATACTGTTCATCTCTAAGCCCGGGCTTGTTGCAAATTGAAAAAGTCCCTTATTTACTTAGTGTAAATTGTACTTTTGCTTTTCGTAGTCAAGTGGTAATCTTCTTTCCTAAATATCTATGAGAAACACTGGTCTTGAACTGATAGCCCTTTTTTGAGGGTTGCACTTTATAACTGAGAGTGGAGATGCTATTCAATGAGCAGTGACCAGTGAGGCATGATTATAGCTGTAAACTTGGAATAATTCTTCCGTTAGTTCCTTACTACTCCGTATTTTGTATCTATTTGGGTTGTTGATAGTTTGATACTGGGTAGACAGTAGACTGCTTAAGTTGTGGAAGGAATGATAGCCGGGAGTAAGAGTTCATTGGGAGAGAAATATTGTCCTAATCTTTCTTATTTGGTTCGATTAAGAATTTTCACTGTGGCTATGTCCTTGCTGGATTGTGCTTTTTATCTTTAACGGAAGATTGATACAGGAATGAGCTGTGAAGGCACGTGAACATGTCACGGTCCTCACTTCTCACGGACTGAGTTGTATGGTGGGAGGATAGGGTTTATTACATTAAGCAATTCAAGAAAAGCAGTTTGTAGTGCTGGACAAATTTTATACTCCGTAATTTCTATTTTATCGAGCTTGATAATGTGTATAGTCCAACATTGGAATTGCGGAGCTAGTTCAGAGCATTTTTCAGTAAAGTGTATTCATCTAGGTTGTCGATGAGGCATAGACTGCATAGATATTCAAAGTAAACTCATTTACGGAATCTGCATATATCTACCTTCTAGGAACATGGGAAAACCAATTTTGGGCCATTCAGCGTAAATCTGAAACGAATGGCTAATATAAGGGTTCATAATACTACTGGAACTGAAATTTGTTTTGAACCGGAGTCTCCTTCCCCCTTTCCGCTACCCAGAAGGTTGCTTATAGCAACACCATTACTGCTTTCACTTTTTGCTGTATTATATCCAGCGAAATATTGTCCCTGTTTATCTGAGATATCCACTTTGCGGACTTTGCCTCTGTATATTAGTACTTGTCAGCTTCTCCATCTTCTAGCTAAACTCATTCGACTGTATTTTTTGCATTCTGGCAGAGAAAAACATCGAAGCAAAATAGTGATATGCTAAATACGACTTTCATTTCCCTGTGTTTATTTGAGTTATTTAGCTTATGAATGCTGCCACAGACTCCAGGGAAACAGTATATCTATTCTAGTGGGCTTCTCTGTTTGGCTTCTTAGTTTTCTAGTCTAACTCATTAAACTGAATTCATAGGATCACATTGCCAGACTGAAACAAGAAAATGGCACACTGCAACAAAACCTGGAAGTGACAAGTGCTGCCCGAAGTCCCTCTAGAAAGGACGCTACAACAACAAATAGTGTGAATGGACTGAGGGTAATGTCTGAAGCATTACTGCAAATATTTATTAGCTTAAACTTTCGATCAATTGTTAGTGTGTGAATATTTGACTTTTTCTAAATAGTAAGGAAAACTGCTTTATCTAATATTTTCTTTTTTTGACTCACTTTTTATAGTCATTGAAACTAGAATATATAAGCACGTTCATCATGTTTTTTTATTGAAAGATTCATTCTGATTTTTGGTTTTTTTGGGAAATGGGTGAAGTTAAATTATGAACCATCTTTATCTATTAGTGGTCTACCATTAGCCACACTGACAACTCTGTAGGAGGAATCTAGAAAATATAAGGGAGGCTAAATATAATTTTGGAGAGGAGTTAAGGGATGGAGGGATATATAGTTAAATGTGAGAATGAAGTTTATTTTAGTCGTTATGGTTAAGATTTACGGAGTATTATTTTCGAATCTCATCCCATCTTAATTTGAACTTTTACTAGTTTAGTATTTCACAACCTAATAGATATTGTATTTTTGTAATCTTTGCAAGTAATAACAATTCTTCACTTTTGCGGTACATAACTACTTCATTAGATGACGTCTTATACGGATACTTCATTATCTTCTTTTGGGTTGAGGAAGGGAGGTGCCTTCCATTTCATTTACTTCTACCATTATTCATTCTTCTCGAATAAAAAAAACAATAATGATTGTCGAGTGAGTAAAGCGAGGGAATACTATTTGCTGGGCATGAGTTTGTGGATTCCAAATTTCCAATTGTGTGCTACGGAGTATTTTACTCTGTAAATTCAAATTTTATTGTTTTTTGTACCTTCCTTTTTTTTTCTTTTTTAATTTGTCCATCATTTTTGTACGACTCTTCTTTTTTGTAAGTTCTTCTTTTAACATATCAACTGGCACTTATTTTGGAGATGTGTATAGGAGAATGGCGAACAATCACCAAGCCGACAGAACAAGGTCCCAAAACATCGTTCCAGTGGAAGCCACTGGCAGAATGGTACCATTTCTAAACCTGATGGGTACAGCAATGGACACATACACGGTATTCATCCTGATCCAGCTCCCAAAAGTCCGAATTTACGTGAGAAGGTAACGCACAAATTGTTCCGCATTGTTCTAATATACTTCACCTGAACACACGCTTTCAAAAGCTGCATTTAATTCTTGTGCAGTTTAATGTCTCACGTAAAATTTTGATTTTAAGGAGACCACTATTTTTGTGCCTCATGAGTAGCCTACAACCAACTTTGTGTACACTGATTATTGCTACATTATTTCCATATTGTATTGTCATTTATCTTTTCATGCAATGATGCATAATAAAGCCTTGACCCAGAATAAATGCCTATTAGGAGCTCGCAGATATGTTAGAAGAGAAACACAGGACCCTGGCCGCTGTGCAGGATGAGCATGAATCTCAGATGAAGAAATTGAGGGCGGAATTGGAAAAACAGCGTGATGAATTGAAAGATGCGAAACTCAAGTTGCAAGGTTTGGTTCTCTACTTGCTCAAAGAACCAAAGATGTCCCCACCGAGTTTAGTTAATTTGAATGTATGAATGTATCACTGCTGTTTACAGATGAAAGAAGGACGAGCAGTTCTTTGAAAGATGAAATCAATAAACTGAAGTCAAATCACAATGAGGTAAATTCTGGCTCAGTCCCCTGTATTTTTTTTGCTCGTGTGTTCTGTGAGCCATGCTGTATGTCTTCAGTCCAGCAATAACGTGCGGTATTTGTAGACTATTTCTTGTATGTGTCCCCTCTTATGTTATCTTGATTGTTACTTGTGTACCGTTTCAAACTAGCAGGCGTCATTTGATGCGGACAACCTCCGAAAAGAATTGGCTGAAAAAGAATCTGAATTAAGACGATTACAAATGGAGCTCAGTAGAAGGGACAGTGATGGAGTTAATGATACTGATACTTTGAGAAGAGTAACTGTAAGATTAGAGAAGGAAAATGGCAAACTAAAGGTTAGCATTTTGTGTTTTATTGAAGTCATGGGTGATATATTTTCCGTTGATGTAAATTAGGAACTTAATTTGTATTCAATTCCAAAACTTTTTAGGTGGAGATGGAAAAGCTCCAGACTGAACTCAAAGATGCTCTAAAAGCAGCGAATCAGGATGCCAGCACTTTGAATGAGGTTGTCCTTAAGTTCTAAAATAATGGCTTTCAATGCGAGATTGTGTGTTGACCATTGTATTTTTTCTTATCTGTTTGATACATGATTTATATGTAGACTTCGAATGTATCAGCAAGCTTTCCTGGAAAAGAGGAATTGGAGCAGTCTCTACGTAAGCTTGAGAAAGATTTGAAGGAAACTCGTCGAGAAAGGGACAAAGCATCTCACGAGCTGTCTCGTCTTAAGCAGCATTTACTGGATAAGGTTTCACGCAATCAGTTGTGATGTTTTTCTTCTTTTAATTTCAGAATATTCACATTTTCATAAATCGAATTCTATAAGGGTATCTGTGTTACTTTATCCTATATATGCTTGCCGCCTCCTGTATTGTAGAGTAGTTCTTAGTTCCAACCAAGACCAATTTTGGAGGAAAGTTTGGGAAAATTAAATACAGCTTGTGGCATGTGCATGGGCAAGTCATCCATTGTATGCTTATTTTTTCTCTTGAAGGCACTCGTATTTCACAACAACAAAAAACAAGCATTGTTTGGAAATGTAATAAATGCTAGATAGTGTAAAAAAATCCCTTTAAAGTCAACAATTTTTCAGGTTAAAAAACATGCCTTTCAGTTTTCACCTATTACAATGTTGGAAGTCGATGCAAAAGTATTTATCGTATGATTTTTTTTGGGGATAAGGTGTATTTATCATATGATTACTAGATATTCTCCGCAACATTAATGAGAATGAAGATTGTCATATTTGATGATATTCTCTTGCCAGAAATATAATTTGTTTTACCGATATTTGTCATAGGAACTGGAAGAGTCTGAAAAGATGGACGAGGATAGTAAAGTGATCGAGGAATTGCAACAGCATGTTGAGTACCAGAAAGCAACCATTTCTAATTTGGAAAGAGCCTTGCAGCAGGCCCGTGGAAGTCAGGAGGAGTTCAGGATTACAAATGAACATGAACTGCAGAAGTCGAAGGAGATTATTGAGGATTTGAAGAAGAAACTTAGTAGCTTTATGAGCACCATTGATGCCAAAAATACTGAACTTATGAATCTGCAAACTGCTCTTGGACAATACTATGCTGAAATTGAAGCTAAGGTTACCTTTATACTTAATTTTTTTTCCTCCCTTCAATTGTGTGATGAAGTCTTCAGTAGTTCAGGGTTTATCTGAATCTTTCTCATTTCCGTTCCTTGATTTTTTTTTGGACAGGAGCATTTGGAGAGTGATCTATCACTGGCTAAAGAGGAGTGTTCAAAGCTTTCGCAACTACTACAGGTATGAATGTGTGCTGTAATATTTGAAATTCTTGACATCATGACATGGTATTTTCTGTGAGTTTTCTATTTTTTTTCTTGGATGCTTCAATAGCTTTTAGCAGCTATGTAGGATTGTACGAGGAGCTCCACAAGGTACTTAATTGAAGGCTTAGATTTATTGTAATGTTTGCTTCCATGAAAAATGTATATATACACAAACATGCATATAAATGAATAGCTGAGAGCCTGGGAGAACATTGGATTTTCCTATACATATAAGAGAGGTTTGGAGGACTACTATTTCAGTCTTTAATATTGGAGTAAAGTTATTTTCATTAACTCAGTAATACCTACTTTAAGAATAATCCAGAAGATCTTTTCTCATAACCTTTCGAGGAAAGATTTGACACCACATGTTGAGAAAAAATTACATCTCTTCTACTTCAGGATTCTAAACGAGAAATTGAAGGGTCAAACAAAGAGAAGGAAGAAATGCTAGCCAAGCTTGCACGAGCAGACAAGTTGGTAGCAGAATGGAAGAGTCGTGTAAATAAACTCGAGGAAGACAATACAAAAATGCGGCGTGCCGTTGAGCAAAGTATGTCTAGGCTTAATAGGATGTCGGTTGATTCCGATTTCCTAGTTGACAGGTTAGTTCATTTATGGACTTGTTTCTATGGTTCATGTGTAGTACTCTGTATATAATATTATTATAATAAAAAATTCACAACTGCCAGCATTCCCTTAATGTCGCTTTGATTCACATTTACTTACATGAGATCGCGTTCTTACAATCCTCTGTTTTAAGAACATTTCACATTACTTGGCCACACACATTTCCTGCTTTCTCTCTTCATTTTATGGTCTTCCTGTGTTAGTAGTGAAGTAGTAATTTCCATTCCCAATAGAGCTAAAGACTCTGTATTCTTTGCCTTTTCGATATGATGGAACAATGCAATTTGAACCATTAAGCTATTCTTGCTTTCAATTTTGTGAAGTAACTGTAGGCCAATGCAGTTCCCGACATAGTTTCCATATTGAGTAATCCATATGCTATTCATTTGCCATGAGATTGGTGCTGTGTTATTTGTTGGTAACTTGGAACCAAGTAGTGATGTAACCAAGAACCTACCACATGTTCTTGGACATTCTTTTTTCGGATTAGCGCCTTTTTCACGAAAATTTGATGTGATTTATGTTCCTTTCAGGCGCATCGTCATCAAATTACTGGTGACATACTTCCAGAGAAACCACAGCAAAGAGGTGCCCGTCTTGTATTTTCAATTGTGTTTGTGACTCACGTCTTTTACAAGTCCTCTGAATGTAATGGCTAATGTATTCCTAAACTTTTGGAAATGAGCAGGTCCTTGATCTCATGGTTCGCATGCTGGGATTTACAGATGAAGATAAGCAGAGAATAGGTGTTGCTCAACAGGGTACTGGAAAAGGTGTTGTTCGTGGTGTGTTAGGCTTTCCAGGCCGCCTTGTTGGCGGCATCATGGGTGGGGGTTCTGCTGGTACACCTTCAAGCTCGACTTCTGATGATCAGGTAATCGATAATATAATTTGACAGCCTCTTATGCTAATCATCTTATTTCTAATCATCTCCGATACATTAACTTAACATTTAATTATAATAAGTGTAAGCTTTGGATTGGATGGGAGTGACCGAGTGAACAAAAATACATTAACCAAACATTAAAAAACCGTGTTGTATTTATGAACAAAAATACTACACGGATGAGAGGGAGTATCTCAGAATAATCTCCAGAGTACGAGTAGTATTTATGAACAAAAATTTACTAAAAAACCGTGTAGGCACGGGTTTTGTACTAGTGTTAGTATGTGCTATGTGGGGTTCCAATTAGGGTTGTGCACCGGACCGGAATCTTCAAAAAAAATCCGGACCGGACCCGAACCGGAATCTAAAAATTTCGGACCGGGACCAGACCGGAATACTCCGGTCCAAGACCGGACCGGTTGGACCGGAATTTTCAAAAAAAAAATTGAAATTTCGACCGGTTGGACCGGAATTTTTATGAAATAACTATAATTTCGGTCTTTCCGGGACCTGACCGGAACCCGGAATCGCCCAAAATGATGGACCTGAGACCGGACCAGAATTTTTCATTCCGGGTCCGGTCCGGTTCATTTTTCCAGTCTAGACCAGATTTTGCACACCCCTTCTCAGGGCTAGAAAACTAATATTTTTTCTCTGTACATTGCCCAATTTTTGCAAAAATGTTTGAATTCGATAATCTTGTTAACCTAAAGTTCAAAGAGACTATAATCTTTACTCTTTTAAGACTTACTTGAATGCTGTCTCTTATCATGCACCAGTCATTTGCGGATCTATGGGTTGATTTTCTTCTCAAAGAAAACGAAGAAAGAGAAAAGCGTGAGTCTAAGGAAATCGACAGTGGGCCCAATAAAGCTGCAGAAACCGGTAAGCCTACTACTATTCCTGCAACTACTTCACTTTTACCAGAACGAAGATCAAGTTCTGGTGGACGTCCACCTATCGTTACTCCTGTTTCAACCACGACCCCTTTGATCGATACATCAAGATCCTTGTATTCATATCAGAACACAAAACAGTACGACACTGGTTCTGCCGAGTTCTCTACAGTTCCCCTTACGCCTTCTGGGAAACATTTCTCGTAGTGGACAGTTGGGTTGGGGCCGGGGTCCTTGATATAAACAACACCAGATTGTAATTAAGCAAAATAGGTCTCGGTTTTTTTTGGGTTTACATTTATATTTGTTACGGTTTATGAAGTATCAATTTGTTATTCGTTGGTTCTACTGATTCAATTGCAAATATAATATGTAACGGACTTGATATGTAACGGACTCTTTCCTAAAGCCTGCCTGCAAGTATTTTTCTTCTTGTAATTCATTGGTTTGCCTGCATGTTTTCTTCTGCACTTGCACTGATACATAGAACTTGTATCGTTATGTGCTTGTACCGTTGCCTTGTGGAGTTGTATGTTTCATCAACTCAATCAATTGAACCGAGGATTGGGTCGTGATTGGTGAATAGTGCAATGTTCTTATAAATTCTGGGAATGAAAAACGGTGGGACTTCATAAATTTTGTGGAACGGGCATGTAACTGATCTGCCTAACTAAAGTGTAATGAAAAACATTGAATGCTTGGATTTTTAAATGTATTGACATTTATGGCATATCCAAATCCGGAGAAACAAATACACGAATCCTAACTCCTTGTTAGACTAACTGAAATATGGGGTAAATCTTTGGCAGCTCCCCTCACAAAAAAAAGTAGTGCGGTTAATTCAAGAAAATAGAGGGAGTCCTTGGTATCAAAATGATCTCCCCATTATGAATTCATTTTCCAGAAATTGACACATCATAGTCTGTAATTGCGTTTGAACGAATTTAGCTCTTCCTATTGATATTGGAAGATCCAAAGAGTTTTTCCAATGTATCATTTCTGAGTCCAATGGAATTCATAGGTATAGGAAGAAGCCCTATCAAATAGAGATTTTTTCTTTCGACCATATTTCGATTGTTAATACGATATAGAAGGACCACTACTACAAAGAGTAGTACACCCTCGATCGTAAAATATCGATTGCTTGTTGAACCCTGTGAATTGCGTGATACTTTAGCATTTTCACAAGGCAAAAAGGACATACTCTGCTGAAAAAGTAGATCTCTTTGATGCAATGCTAATCTGTCTTCAAAAAGGTAAAGGCATAAAGCCAATCGATTTAAGATTCAAAGCTGCAAAAGTAACAAGCAAGGTATCACAACATATGATATGAAAGAATTCTTCACCAAGCTTCCACATAAATCATCAAAGTCATAACCTGAAATTACAAATCACGAAGGAATAATAAGATCTATTCTTACGAAAAACATATACGCAGGAAAATAAACACAAAAAACGGTCTGTAATAAGCTTGACTAAGACGTCAATTCACCATTAAATAAAAACCGTGAACAACTCACAATAAAAAATTGTTCACATTTCTTAACAAAAACTCGGTACCTTACTGCTAAAGTTCTTCTAACAATAGCCAAACACGTTAAGCTAAAAATTACGTAACCAAAAAGACAAGTGCCAGATCGAGTGGGCATAGTGAACGATTGTCTATATGGCAAAATAAGTTGTCGGAACTTGGCTTAATTGCTTCGGGTAATATGATTATAGTTAACTTCTCCCTAATCTGCCTTCTTGCTCTTCAATGGTCCTCTTGGGATTTTGCTGATGTATCTTTCGTTAACCACACCGTAATGTTTCTTGGCCTCGGCAAATGCCCTCTCTGCGAATGCATCAACCTTGTCCTCATGCTTCTCGTAGAGGACAGGAACGGTGTGAAGCAGTACAAAGTCTGTAAACCAAAGATAAATGAGAAGATGTTATCAGATTGCTCATAAACGTAACAACAATGGACAACAACAATCGACAACATCATAATGTGGAGGCGAGGTAGCTTACTGATGTAGAAAAGGGTCAAGAAATCGCAACTCTTGCCTACAATAGACAACAGCCACAATCCTGCAATAACCTGTGAAAAACAACATCAAAACACAAGCCACAGTCAAATTATATGAAAGGTGACGGGACTGAACATGGGTCAAAAGCCCCAGTGCTCAACGAGAATAAAGAGAAGCATCATGACTTACAGCGAGGAACTTCTTCAAATCTTTTCCAATAGCAATATCATGTAAGAGCGCAAAAGCCCTGTTCAACTCGTGCCTGAAGGCAGCAGCAACTTGGAGGAACGGTTGTTCTGGTAGACTGAACTCCGGGAAATGTGGTGGTGACCTGTGATTAATCAAAAGAATTCGAACTCAGAACAATCTAAAACTAATTAAACTTCAAGCGAGCAAACAATTCGAGCAATTAGTAAACGAAAAATGGAAAATGTTCTCTTGAAGCTCACTTGTTGATGAAGTGAGTGGCGTTAGCCCACAAGAACAAGACGGCCAGGCCGAAGATCAAGACATGGCAAACAAGAGTGAGTAAATGATACTCGAGCAACTCGAAGAGGATCCAAATCGCGGTTGCTGTTCCCAACACAGTAGCTGAGATCTTTTTGTTCCTCCACAAGAACACTTCAGCAGCTGCAAAAAAAATAATCATTGAATTTTTCAGATTTTCGAAGATTCATATATCAAACATAACAAGTGTTCAATATAATTACAAGAAAAACCGATCTATTATTCAAGAATCGATTACATGATCGCAGCAATTTAGGATCTCAGGTAAGATTCTACGAAAAATCAAGTGATTGTAGCACAATCGGAAATCAACTACTCACGATTCATACGAAAAATAGAGAAAAAAATCGAAAAAAAACTGCGAACATAAAAATTGAAATCATACTTAATTCGATCAATAGATGAAGAAATCAACAATTAATAGAAAGTGCTACTCCGTATATAGTAAAAAAAACAGCATCTAATTAATAATCGACAGCTAGCTAAATCAAAACTTGAATCAACAATCAAAGCAAAAATACCTAAAATCAACATCAGCTCAAAAATCGGATGAAATGAATTCAAGTACACACAAAAATACACCGATCTACGCAAAAAAAATCAAAAAAATCAAATCAAAGACAGATGAATAGATAGAGAGGAAGAAGAAGCATACGTTTGCCTCCACCAAGAACTTGATAAACAGGCTTCTCACGGCCGAAAAGTCGATTCATCTTATCTTTAACAGACTTAGGAGAAGATGCAGAAGCAGCAGCAGATGCAGGAGCAGGAGAATGAGACGACACCGTTTTGATCTTCTCAGATTCATCATCAGATGACGAAGATGAAGAAGACGAAGAATCTTCCTTCACCTTCTCCTTCTCCTTCTCCTTCTCCTTAACCTTCTCGGCTTCAGGCTTGTGTTCAGGTTTGTGTTCAGGCTTGTGTTCATGCTCCTTACTGTCGTGAAAATGGAGCTTCTCGGCGATCTTCTCCATGAAGGTCTCGTGATGAGCTCCGGTTTCGCTGTGGTCCGCCATTGATGAAGGTTACGAGGTTTGTAGAGAGAGAAAGTAGGGGTGTTTCTAGAGAGAGAGAGATTTGGGGAGAAAAGTGAGGGTTTTGGTAGGAGGAGGGAGTGAAGGGGGTGTTATTATTGAAGGAGGGGATTACGAGGTTGGATCGTGGCCGTTGGATTGAAATTCGTGATTTTATTGAGTGAGGGAAATAAAGGAGGTTTTGAAATTTAAAAAATTTGGTGAAAGAGAAAGAGGGGAATTTGCCGTGAATGTAGCTTTCACCGAATGTACTCTATGTCTCCCCCATTGTAATAATCTATCGAAAAATTAAGAAGATACGGTCTCTCATTCACGTTAATAAAAATAATTAAATATTCGGTAAATTGTCTTAGGTTAAATTAAGGTGAGATGTAACACTTTTAAAAAAAAGTACTCCCTACGTTCCAATGAATTGTATACGTTTGGTTTTTTTGACACTATTCATGAGTGAGATGAATCTTCAATATAACTTTTAATATATAAGATAAAAGATAGTCATGAGGGATCTTGTTTAAATCGTCTAGTCGAATCTATTATAAATATCAAATTTTTATAATTTTTGGTAATACGTAATTAAAGATATAGACAAAAGAACACCAGTATCAACGTACGTGCATAAAGTAAACGTATACTATTCGTTGGAACGGAGGTAGTATTGTACTTTTTACATGTGAGAGGTTTCTAATTAACGTTATCGAATATAGATATCACCAAATGTACTGTATCTCCATTGTACAGAGTAATAATTTTTCGGGAAACTAATAAAATACGGTATCTCATTCACGTTAATAAGAAAATAGTTAAGCATTCGATAACCATCACGTTAAATTAAGGTGAGATGTAACATTTTTTTTAAAAATGAAATAAAGTTATATCGTACTTTTTATATGTGAGAGGTTTCTAATTAACGTTATCGAATGAAGATATCACCAAATGTACTTTGTCTCCATTGTAATAATTTTTCGGGAAACTAAGAAGATACGGTCTCTCATTCACATTAATAAAAAAAAATTACATATACTCAATTGTTCTGATAAATCATCTTAAGTTAAATCAAGGTGAGGCGTCACATTTTTTTTTTTAAATAAAATAAAATTATTCTGTGCTTTTTACTTGTGAGTGATTTTTTGTTAACGTTATCGATAAAACTGTTTTTTAAGTTTTTGGGATAGGTTCTCCTGTAAGTTCCGTTTATGATGGATATATACGTTAAAAATTTGTAACGAATAAAATTTAAGGTTTGTCTTCTTTGAATTATGTAAGTGAGAAATAAGTTTTTTTTTTTTGTGATTGATTTTTTGAATGTTTATTTGTAATGTAATAATCAGAGATTTTAGTTGTGATTCTCAATCAAGCTTAATTAATTTCTTAAAATAGTTGGTCTCCAAAAATAAATTCAAATAGTTATGATACAACTTGGTCAAATACGAATTGATATAATATTTGAAATTAAATTTATTCAACAAGATAAAGGTTTATGAAGACAGATTAAATAATGCTTGTGTATTTTAATATTTTACTCCGTATATCATTTTAATTTTGCAAGTTTGTTATTGGGTTATTTCTTTCTTGTTCATGAAGTTATTCTATAGACAAGTCATTGGTTGGTTTATTCAATATCCAGCATGTAATCATCTACTCCCTCCGCCCCACAATGATTTACCTATTTTTATTTAAATGTGAGGGATTAAAATAATAAGTGGGTAAATTATAATGGATTGGAGGGAGTACTCTGTATCTAGTCTTAGTTAAATTTTAAAACGTACGAATTATTCGTATTATTTTGAAAAAGAAGCATGATGCAAACACTTTTTTCTCCTTCTTTCGTAAAGTTTTTTTTTTCCGCCAGCGTAAAGTGTTTTTTTTTAATATCGCGAAAAAAAATGTTACTAATAGGCGAACAGTTCGCAACCACCACTAACCGGTGCCCCCATTTCATACTAATTCATTAGTTAAGTTGAATTAATAATTTTAAAAATTGCGTTAACCTTACACAAATAAAGCCGTGTAAATTCCTCTAATTTACGGAGTATTTTTATTCATTCATCAATTTTCATGAAGATCAGTTTACGACTAGAGTCTTAAATAAATAGATAAAATATACAGAGTCCAGTAGCAGATTATTTTCCAAGATAACCTATTATAAATTTATAATTAAATATTTCTGTCATAAGCAAAAAAAATATCTACTACATCATTTCATTCACTTATTTACTTTTACATTCATTGTGAGAAGTATTTTAACGAAACGAAGTAAGTATATCATTTAGTGCTCCAATCATCCATTCAATTCTTTATACTTACTATAAATGGACAATTCAATCAATCCTTTATATTCCCTTTTTGGCAAAAGACTTTACCTTATAATCCTCATATCTTTCTTTTATTTACGCAAAATATCACTACTTTTTTCTTACTTTAAGTTTAGTGAACCCATAACACCACTTAATTTACCAATAATACCCTTACTTTTACAACTTTTATTAAAAATTGTGAAAAAATCAATGTCAAGCATTGAATGGATGGGAGAGAGTATCATATTGTAAAACGGGTCCATATATACTCAAATTTGATTTGTATTTAAATGGAGTAGAATCTTTAATAGAAGAGGTAGTGGCGTTTTCCATTGAAAAGCTAGCTCGCCCTATTGTAGTGTGTGACTGTGTGAGTGGAATCTTTGAGGACGTACGTATATTGTAGGGGTGCCGACCATTAGGGAATATTGTCGGCACGTGCCACCTACTTTCCCTATTCTCTCACTAAATTCTTGATGTGGGTCATGAGATAATCATCTTTCAACCAGCTCCCCAGTCGACTCATATCTTACCCTACAAAATGATTTTCGATGTCGAAGATGTCTTAGCCTAGTGGTTAAGGCTAGGTGCTCTGGGACAATAGGTCTCAGGTTCGAATTCTCCTTCATCTATATTGTAATGCGACTAAGTACGCTTTTCGTTGAACAAAAAAACGATTTTCGATGATCTGGGATCCCAGAATAAAACTTGAGGAAGATCCAAAGGTCTATTCTAAGGTCTAGCCATCTGGTAACGCGTCTTCTCGAATTTTATGGACCAATGTTTTGAGAGATGAGAGCCTAAGAGTATATTATATATATAAAATGGAGTGTATAAATTGTTTCAAATGATTCCGAAACGTCTCAAAAGAAATTCTTATGGATTTAAAATGTCTCTATTGAAGACCAAATGACCATCATAATACAGCAACACATTTTATTTGTGGCGGAGTATGTTCAGCGGAATATGGATTCATTTTATTCTGGGACGAAAATGTCGAAAAACGGTGGATAATAACCTTCAAAATCGGCCATTTTTTTACTTATTTCGAGAGTGATGAAAGTTGTTCTAAAACGCGAACATTTTTTTGACGGAAATTTGTCGATAGGAACATAATGCTTAATAATGATGGTTGAAATAATCTGACACGATATAAAATGGAGTATACAACTTGTTTTGACTAATTCTGAAACGTCTAAAAAAGCAATGTTATGGCGTTTAAATGTCTCTTTCGAAGACTAAATAACTCTCACGATACATCAAGACATTTTATTTGGTGTGAATTATGTTCAACGCGAATATGGACTCATTCTATTTCGAGACCTAAAAGGTCAAAAAAATGTGGATAATAACCTTCAAAATCGGTCGTTTTCGACTTATTTTGAGAGTGATGAAAGTTGTTCTAAAGAACGTTTTTTTTTTTTTTCTGAAAATTTTCCGATAGGTACATAATGTTTAATAGTCATTGTTAGAACACTCTGACGCGATATAAAATGCAATTTGTTTTGACTGATTCTAAAACGTCTTAAAATACAATTTTATGGCTTTTAAATATTTTTTTCCAAGATCAAATGACTCTCACAATACACCGGGATATTCATTTGGGGTGTAGTCTGTTCAGTGCAAACATGGATCTGTTTTATATCGGGACCGAAAAGGTTGAAAAAACGTGGATAATACTAACATTTAAAATCAATCGTTTTCGACTGTTTTCAAAAGAGCTGAAAGTTGTTTTAAAGCGCGAACGTTTTTTGACGGAAACTTGTCGATATGAACATAATGCTTAATAATTATTGTTAGAACTTTCTAACAAGATATAAAATAAAGTATAAAATTATTTCAACCGATTCTGAAACGTGTCACCCTCGTAGAAAACGGGTCAATTGTATCTAACACTATTTCAAATTTTTATGATTTTTTATTAACGTAAAATGAAATATATTAGTGATTTTTTTTTTAAAAAAATTATTTTTAAAAAATAAAATATATTATTGACTGACTTAAAACACGTCTCGACAAATATAAAAAAACGGACGTATTCTGGGATTTGAACGGATGGAGTATCTCCGCAGTCCGCATTCCATCCCTACTCGTCACTCTCACTCTGACGGTCGCCTGAGTAACGCGGTATTTCTCCTCTCTCTTCGCTCTATTTCTCGATTATTGCAGTTTGTTAACTCGATTTTCTGATTGATTTTGGTGGCATTCTTTTTCTGCGATTCTATCGTCAATTCATGCAAGATTTACGTGATTTCGATTTAATTTGGGGAAATCGGAAGTCAATATCGCGTATTAGGGTTTTTAATTATACCGACGATATCAAGATTTACGAATGGTCAATCGAACCCTTTAATTTGATCATCCCATGTTTTGAATATGCTTTGTTTTGTTGTTTTATGTACAGTAGTATATTAATTTTAGAAGGATACAGTATTTGATTAGTTTTTGGTAAATCCTTGATTGATTCTATTGTAGAATCGGTATGTCCAGCAATCGGTATGTCTAGCAATTGTCAAGTTACGAATGCTCAAACCGTTTAATTGGATTATCCATGTTTTGAATATTCTTAGAATCTTAGATTTGTTGTTCTATGTACAGTAGTATTTTAATTTTAGAAGGATATAGTATTTGATTAGTTTTTGGTAAACCCTAATTTTGGTATGTCTAGCAATTATCACTTAGAGGTTTTATTCTATCACTTTTCCCCAATACCTCTAATTTGAGCTTGAAATTGTTAGGTTTCCATGTACTACAGCTGACCTGTGTGTGTAATTGTTGACGCAGGTCGTTCAGTCGATGGTGTAATTGCGTTGCTACTACGGTAGAAAAACCGGACTCTGCAGAGAAATTTAGATCTGTCTGTAAGGTTCTTGATTACCTCCTGATGCTGTCCGTAATTTTCATGACTTTATCGTCAATCTAAAACTTCATGGTTCTTTAGTTCCTAACAACCCGATATCAATGAAAGGATGAGGGTTATACTGGTTGATTGGATGAAAGGATGAAAGCAGCCCGAGACTCTTTATCTTATAATGAACTTGGTTGATTGATTGATTGATTTCTCTCACGGAAATTTGTGCCTTGGAGGGAACATACAGCCAAAGGGAAGAAGAAAGCGATAAAAATTGGGGTACGAATTCGAATGCCAACAGTTCAATGACTGGTAATGGCGGTGGAGTTTCCAAAGGGAAGAAAGGTCTACTGACCAAGAATTTGATGGCCGAAAGGCAGCGAAAGAAGAAGCTTAATGACTGTCTTTACATGCTACGTTCAGTTGTGTGCCTAAGATCAGCAAGGTCAGTCATTGCTCATTTGCTCCTCATCATCACTTTTATTATTTATTAATTACGGTACTTATTTGGGTATATGCATGATTATGTTTATAATTCACTTTGCTCCTCACCATCATTATGTACAAGACACTAGAATTTGTCACCATAATAGTAGTAGTGAATTGTTCTTGTATCAAATTATGTTGACTAGAAAGTCTTGTATAAGAATATAAGCTACGAGTAGTTTTCTACTAAGATGTCAATCAAACACTTGCACTAACACCAGAAATTGCTGTAATCACTACAAGTTTTCTAATAGCCTATTTCGGTCATGTAACCCCCACACTTCTACATATACATCATAATAGAACCGCCTTAGGAATTTTCGAGGCACAGGGTACTGTTGTTGACTTGTAGTAGCCGTCTGTCATAATTTCTAGGATCAAGCCAAAATCTTGACCCAGATCCGATCTACCCACGACCCATATTCACGCTTGACCTGTTTAACGGGTTGAAGTAGTAGTGTAGCACACATAAAACTGTCTTTTATGTTATTGATTTTACTATATATTCTCAGCACATCGCATCAATAGATTACAACGTTCCTCGTATTAATTATTGATGATTTTTCCCAAAAATTTACAGCAGTGACGAGGGGTGTAAATTTATGTTTCGGTAACAGTTAATGTTTTTTTGGCGATATCAGAGGGGGCGGACAGCTGTGTGCAGATTCTAAGATGGAGAAGACCATACTGGGGTAATTAGAACGACATATTAACATGGTCACTTCATGTTAAACAATACGCACCCAACTTGACCTATATAGAGTTTCTTCAAGACTGGTTCACTCAACATCTTCACAATTAAGGTTTCTTTCTTTCTTTCTTTACATCTTTCTCTGTCTTAGCGGCAAATTTGTCATCATTTGCGCGTAAGACTTTGATTTGTCTACTTTATTTAGCTGCATCTTAATGAATTTGATTGTAGATTCCCCCCCCCCCCCCAATTATATTTAGTTATTTAGTTTGTCTTTCATTTGCCTACATAAGACTTGATTTTCCGTCAGTGCCTTGCCGTCGACCATTGTTTACCAGATTTTGGTGTCGTTTCTCCGTGCTTTCCCCCCAATACTTATCCCCAAATCAATTGGAAATCATACATTTTTGTGCCTCATTTGATTGTCCCTGCGGTTTTAAATTTTTAATCAAGACAATTTTTGTATCATGACTTGTTTTGAATAAAAATAATACATGTTGGCTGTTAGAGCATCACTTCTTTTTTTGGTTGAATGCCAAGTATGCTTGTGCTGTGAACTGTCATCTTTTTGTTATTGATTTTTCCTTGCGATGAAATTGTTTTCAATCATTGTTTGCATTTATTTTAATACATTTATTTCACTGTAACAGATCAAATGGTGAATATGTAATTTTGAAGGTACAGGTGATGAATGTTGCATCCTGTATACCGTTGCCCATACTTTTTATATAATAGGGTTTGTGTAATTGTAATCTGTTATATGATCTCACTTGAACACTTTTGATGTCAGTTTCAATTGCTTTGCCCTGATTTAGGTCCGGATCTAATATTTAACTGCCCTTGTTTTACATTATATCTATCACCTTGTTAGTTTCTAACAACTTGGTGCTTTTTAATTTCTGGTAGCTAAAAAACATGAATGGTAACATCCAAGATTCTTCTACTCCAATTTCTGTTACAAAGATGAATCTCAGGTTACCAGAATAAAAAAAAATCATTAGTATATGTTGTTTTGGCGACTTTTGTTGTTAAAAGAAAGAAGCTTTTTTTTGGTTACCAGAAAGAAGATTAGTATATGGCGGATTTTGGTAATTCTCTTAAGCTTCTCAGCTGTGAGCCCGTGATACCATATTTGTGAGCAACTAAGTGCCTAAAAGTATAATTGATATTTTTTTGGTTTTATAATACAAAGGTTTCCAATGCTTAAATATGTTATGTGGTGTACGCTGTATAGAACACGTGATCCTTTATGGACTGAATACTTCAAAATTACTTATTTCATTGTTAGTACTATAGGTGAAGCTCGACAAACTCCTAGATGCCGGGTCAACAAATCATAACCAAGATGGTAGAAGTGGTTGGGTTATTCTTAGGTTTGGATCTAATGCAAAGAGGAGCCATACGTCTATTTGATAGGTCGTGGACGTCTATTTAAGTGGTAAGTGGACAACGTATTATATTTAATATTGAAAATAGACCATGATTTTTTTAAAAAAAATTTAAAAGATATTATTTGAGGCGTTTTATTTACTAAATGACGCATATATAGTTCATATTTGAGGCGCCTTATTTACTAAATGCTGCAAATACAGTGATTATTTATGGTGTTGACAGATTGTGGAAGTCTATTGAGGAGTCTTTTTCACTGAACGTCGCAAATATAATGATTATTTGAGGCGTCATACTCAAAAAGCGCCGCATATAAGATGAGTAGTAGCGGCGTTTTACCATGTATAAAGTGAGTATTTGTCGCGTTTTATTACAAACGCTGCAGATAGTGTCCAATCTGAGGCGCTTCTGAAACGCCTCAAATGATTATTTCATTTGCTGCCATGCAAACAGCGCCTCAAATAAAGAGTTTTTCGCAGCCGCAGTCTTTCTACCTGTGACTTTTAAATATCTTTATAGAAGATAATGTAATGTGTTTCTTATTAAAATAGACCTTAATAGTTTGAAATTTTTTTTAAAAAATATTATTTGAAGCATCTTATTTGGCAATGCCGCGAATATAGCGGTTATTTGAGGCGTCAAAGTTAAAAAAACGCCGCATATAAGGTAAATTTATAGCTTTACATTTTATTTCGGAACTCCTGAACGTGAATAATAATATTCATAATCAAACGTTTTTGACTATTTTCGAAAGGGATGAAATTGTGCAAAATAGCCCCGTTTTATTTCGGGATCGAAAAAGCCAAAAAAACGTAGATAATAACCTTCAAAATCGGTCATTTTCGACTAATTTCGTGAGTGATGAAATTCTTCTAAATCGCAAATTTTTTTTGAGCGAATTGTGTCGATAGGAACATAATGCATAATTAATATGGTTAGAACACACTGACGCGATATAAAATGGTGTATTCAACTTGTTTTAATTAATTCCGAAACGTCATGAAAAGTATTTTTATGTGTTTTAAATGTCTTTTTTTGTAGACCAAATGACTCTCACCATACTCCAGGATATTTCATTTGGGCTTGAGTATGTTCAGTGCGAATATGGTCTCGTTTTATTTCGGGACTGAAAATGCCGAAAAAAACGTGGATAATAATAACTTCTAAAATCGGTCATTTTTGGCTAATTTTGAGAGTGATGAAATTTCTTTTAAAGTGCAAATTTTTTTTGACCAAATTGTGTCGATAGAAACATAATGCTTAATTAATATGGTTAGAACACTCTGACGTGATATAAAATGGTGTATTCAACATGTTTAAACTAATTTCGAAACGTCATAAAAAGCAATTTTATGTGTTTTAAATCTTTTTTGTAGACCAAATGACTCTCATCATACACCAGGACATTTGATTTGGGGTGGAGTATGTTCAGCGTGAATATGGATCCGTTTTATTTTATGATCGAAAAATGTCGAAAAAACGTGGATAACAACCTTCAAAATCGGTCGTTTTCGGCTAATTTTGAGAGTGATTAAATTTCTTCTAAATTGCGAATTTTTTTAAACCAAATTGTGTCGATAGGAACATAACGCTTAATTAATATTTTTAGAACACAATGACGCGATATAAAATGGTGTATTTAACTTGTTTAAACTAATTTCGAAACGTCATGGAAAGAAATTTTATGTGTTTTAAATGTCTTTTTTAGGGCAAATGACTCTTACCATACACCCGGATATTTCACTTGGGGTGGAATATGTTCTACGCGAATATGAACCCGTTTTATTTCGGGACCGAAAAAGCCGAAAAAACGTGGATAATAACCTTCAAAATCGATCATTTTCGGCTAATTTTGAGAGTGATGAAATTTCTTCTAAATCGCGATTTTTTTGACCACATTGTGTCGATAGGAACATAATGCTTAATTAATATGGTTGTAACACTCTGACGCGATATAAAATGGTGTATTCAACTTGTTTAAACTAATTTCGAAACGTCATGAAAAGAAATTTTATGTGTTTTAAATGTCTTTTTTTTTAGGCCAAATGACTCTTACCATACACCCGGATATTTCACTTGGGGTGGAATATGTTCTGCGCGAATATGAACCCGTTTTATTTCGGGACCGAAAAAGCCGAAAAAACGTAGATAATAACCTTCAAAATCGGTCATTTTTGGCTAATTTTGAGAGTGTTGAAATTTCTTCTAAATTGCTATTTTTTTGACCAAATTGTGTCGATAGGAACATAATGCTTAATTAATATAGTTAGAACACTCTGACGTGATATAAAATGGTGTATTCAACTTGTTTAAACTAATTCCGAAACGCCATGAAAAGCAATTTTATGTGTTTTAAATGACTTTTTTGTTGACTAAATGACTCTAACCATATACCAGGACATTTCATTTGGGGTGGAGTATGTCCAGCGCAAATATGAACTAGTTTTATTTCGGGACCGAAAAAGCCAAAAAAACGTGGATAATAACCTTCAAAATCGGTCATTTTCGACTAATTTCGAGAGTGATAAAATTTCTTCTAAATTGCGAAATTTTTTTGACCGAATTGTGTCGATAGGAACATAATGCTTATTTAATATTGTTAGAACACTCAGAAGCAATTAAAATGATGTATTTAACTTGTTTAAACTAATTCCAAAACGTCATGAAAAACAATTTTATGTGTTTTAAATGTCTTTTTTGTAGACCAAATGACTCTCACCATACACCAGGACATTTCATTTGGGTTGGAGTATGTCCAGCGCAAATGTGAACCAGTTTTATTTCGGGACCGAAAAAGCCAAGAAAACGTGGATAATAACCTTCAAAATCTATCATTTTCGGCTAATTTTGATAGTGATTAAATTTCTTCTAAATCGCGAATTTAAATGTGTCAATAGGAAGATAATGCTTAATTAATATAGTTAGAACACTCTGACGCGATATAAAATGGTGTATTCAACTTGTTTAAACTAATTCCAAAACGTCATGAAAATTTTTATGTGTTTTAAATGACTTTTTTGTAGACCAAATGACTCTCACCATACACCAGGACATTTCATTTGGAGTGGAGTATGTTAAGCGCGAATATGAACCAGTTTTATTTCGGAACCGAAAAAGCCGAAAAAACGTGGATAATAACCTTCCAAATTGGTCATTTTCGGCTAATTTCGAGAGTGATGAAATTTCTTCTAAATCGCGATTTTTTTTTTACTAAATTGTGTCGATAGGGACATAATGCTTAATTAATATTGTTAGAACACTCTGACGCGATATAAAATGGTGTTTTCAACTCGTTTAAACTAATTCTGAAACGTCATGAAAAACAATTTTATGTGTTTTAAATGTCTTTTTTGTAGACCAAATGACTCTCCATACACCAGGACATTTCATTTGGGGTGGAGTATGTTCGGCGCGAATATGGGTCTGTTTTATTTTGGGACCAAAAAAGCCGAAAAAATGTGGATAATAACCTTCAAAATCAGTCATTTTCGGCTAATTTCGAGAGTGATGAAATTTCTTCTAAAGCACAATTTTTTTTGACCAAATTGTGTCGATAGGAACATAATGCTTAATTAATATTGTTAGAATACTCTGACGCGTTATAAATGGAGTATACAAGTTGTTTCAACTAATTCCGAAACATCTTGTAAAACAATTTTATGTGTTTTAAATGTCGTTTTTGTAGATCAAATGACTCTCACCATACACCAAGACATTTCATTTGGGGTGGTGTATGTTTAGCGTGAATATGGACCCGTTTTATTTTGAGACCGAAAATGCCAAAAAATGTGAATAATAATCTTTAAAATCGATCATTTTTTACTAATTTTGAGTGTTTAAAGGTTCCAATCTTCTATACCCCAATTCCAAGGGAGATTTCATAGTTTCAAGGCCTACTACTTGGGCTAAACAAAATTGAGGAGCTCAATTGTTTTGTCACATGTGTCCAAGTTTTAAGCAAACTACTATAATAAGTCAACTCTTTTCAGTAATTATAAACAAATGTTTGTTGTCTCCAAATCTCAGGATCCACTTTGACTACTACGCCACAACAAGCCATACAGTTTGGTCCATTATTCCATGATTTTACATCTACAATTCTCTACATGCAACATTGCAAGCTAAGTCATACATTTCATGATACATATTCTTCATTTCTCACTTGTGACTAGGGGTGGGCAAAACCTATCTAGAGATAAATCTTATAAGAATTCGAATTCGGAGACCAGACCAGATGATTATAGATTCCATACAGATTATTGATCTGCAAACAATAGACGTGGTTTTTCAATCTAAACTAAATCCGACTTAAGTCCAGTTCCACAGAATGCTTAGGATTCGAGAGTGGTGATTGATCAGATGCCAATCTGCCTGATCAATTTGTTACATTTCAAAACCAAAGTGGCAACGTGTTGATCGATGATTGTCGGATTGATTGGGGAACTAGAATCCCGGACAATGCGTACTGTATTGCATTAGCTGATTTAAATCCATTAATTCCCTTTTGAAAGTTCTCAAAAAAGAATAAAAGAAATAAAAACAAAGTGACATTTAGATTATTATTTTTCCTCAAGAACCTTAGAAATGGATAAGATATATAAATATTTGACTTTAATTTATTATTTCCTCCATTTTTTTTGAATTAGCCTCGTATATTTGTGAAAAGAAGTTAAATGATGCACATTGCAAATTTGCAAAATAAGTAGATAACGTGGGATTTGGGAATATATACTTTATACAGCTCTAAGCAAACAAAATAATTAGTCTTTATATGCAATAATTGAAGAGAAGAATCAGAATATAACAAGCAAGTATGGCAGAAGCACATGATATATGGTTTCATAGTGTGTCTATATTTTTACTCATTTCATCACTCATTATGTTCATAGGAGTAGTAATGCATGTATTGCATGCATATTACATGCATGCATGTGCCTTCAAATGCGTAGTTGATAGTTGAAATTTGTACCTGTAAACAACTCATACTAAATGTGTTCTATAAGAGTTTTTATAGTGAACAAGTCATACTAAATTCGTTAAAAGTCCGCCTCTTTTCAGCTCAATTCAACCTACAAGATTCTTTTTCTCTCAGTTACTTCAGTCTACTTTTAAGGGGTTGTTTGGTTCATCATATCACAAGAAGATTGAGTTACCAGGAATTTAAATTCATATGAATTTGTATTTCACGTGTATTGCAAAAAAGGTTGTTTGGTTGTCATGATGGAAACTAATTCATGTGGTAATTTGTACACACCGAGGGGAACTAGGTGAGCAACTTCTGTGCATGATTTGAAGTTCCTTGTGAAGTACAGAGTAATTCTTATTAAATGGGCAACTAAACACTATCAGAATTTATCAATTTATGAGAAGTTATACCCGTGATTTAAGAGGGCAACCATACGATCTCTAACTCATTCCAGTCGAGTTCAGTTATATCCGGTCTACTATAATTCGAAACACTAGCACATCAACTCAATACCTGACCTATCCCAACTAGAAGCCGACTGCATATGTTTTAAATACTGTAAGAATTTGTGTTCACAAAGATAATCCATGATACTTCTAAGTCACATCAAACTAGAATACGAGTATATCCGTTTCAATTCACAAAAGAGAATTTGCGTTCACATTGAACCGATGATACTTGTAACAAGTCACACAATATGAAGCAAAAAACAAATCTTGTTCACAAAACGAAGAAAAAGACGTATGATGACTCATAAATAAACAACGTAACATACATGTACGTACGTCCACAATAGCTTACACAAATACATCACAATAGTAAGTAGGTAATGGGTCTCTATAATCTACCTATATTCACCACAACCCCCCCATATAATGCATTTCACATTACATTACTCCCTTCATTTATCATTTTATCTTCCCAACTAATTTCAATTTTAAATGCATTATTAACATCAAATTCATATTAACTCCCAACATTAATTGACTATTTTTCAAAATTTTCTAGCAAAAAAAAATCATTTTTTTTATTAAGAAACATAACCTGTCTTCAAATTGAACGAGGTAAAATTCATCAAATTCGTATTATATAATTAACTCCTTAAATTAATTGAGAATTTTTCAAAACTTTGTAGCGAAAAAAACACAATTTTTTAATTAAGATAGACATACCCGTCTTCAAATTGAACGAGGTAAAATATTCCGACGAGGAAGAGAAACAAAATTAACACAAAAAGACCTCATTTGGTCTTGGTCTTTATTCTGGGATAGTAGGTTCCAGGTTCGAATTCTCCCTCCTCTATATTGTAATGCGACTATGAACCAAAAAAAAAAATCTTTTCATCCTTTACTACGAGTATTTTTTTCTCTTTTCCCTTTAAAAATACTCTTTATCTGTGATATTTATTTATTTTTATATTATTTATAAAAAATATTTCTATTATTTACAAAAAAAAATAATCAAAATAAATAAATGATGGAAACGAAAGAGTGATAATTGCACGATGAAGATTATCATACTAACAATGATACGACTCTAATTTCTTAAAAAAAAAATACTCCCCATTTAATTAATTATAATGTAGTTTGTTAATCGATAATTCTATGCATGTTAGCTACCTTAATTACATAACGTAGGTCCAATTAAATCTTAAAATCGATAAAAATGTCAACTAGTTTAACTAATCGAACCCAAAAAGTATAAAAAAAACAGTTAGGAGTATAACTTGACGCACGAATTAGACCAAATCCAGTAAAATTAACTCGTGAATTACATCTAATTTTCTATTACGACAATTAATTATCAATAATCACTCCTAAAAATAAACAAATAACAAAATTAAAATAATAATCTCAAATTCAAAAAAAAAAATATAAAAAAGAAAAGAAAAAAGAAGAAGACGAAGAAGAGAGTAAACTTTTACTACGACTACGAAGAGGAGGAGATAACGGCGGAGCGACGGCGGTTATCAGGATACTGAGATAACGGCATGACCTCAGCTAACGGCGTGGAAACCGGAGTCGGCAACGGAGAATTCCGGCAAACCGGACACGAACCGTTCAACTTCAGCCACGCGTCAAGACAACATAGGTGGAAATAATGCTTACAATCCGGCATCATCCTCAACATCTCTCCTTCCTTATAATCACACAAACAAATCGAACACGTATTTCCGTTACCGTTATTACTCTCCAAATCAACGGAATCTTCTCCGGAATGTTCTAGAAGGTTTAGATTCTTCTTGTAGAACTGGAACTTCGGGTACGAGTTGATGACGGCGCGATCGAGTCCTACGACGCCGTTTGCGGCGGATTCTTCGGCGGAGTTGTCGTCTTCGCCGCCTTCGGCGACGAAGAAGATGCGGGGGACGATGGAGGAGGTGGTGGTTGGGGAGGGAGGAGGGCGGTGGCGGCGGCGGCGGCGGAGGCAGCAGAAGTAGGAGGAGAGGAGGAGGGAGGAGAGGAGGACTAGGAATGCGAAGGCGATGGCGATGGAGTAGCCGAGGCCGAGGGAGTGGAGGGAGAGGGTGAAGGGGTGAGGTGAGGGTGGAGAAGGTGAAGAGGAAGGGGACATTGATGAGAGAATTTGGAGGAGGGTTTCATTTTTTGTTTTTAATTAGAGGAAGGAGAGGGAAGTGTAAAATGAGGGTGAGAGTCGGAAGATAATAGTTATTGCGTGAGACGGTTTTGCATTGGACATCGTGTTTCTTCTGTGTAAACTCAATCGAAGATGTCTCAAGTCTCAGCCCTATGGTTAAGGATTTAAGATTATTTATTCTAAATACTCATAGGTTTCAATTTTGAATCTTCATTCTGAAGTTTTTAATACAACTAATTATGCATTTCGTTGAAAAAAAAAATTGTATACAATTGTACATTTAGCGATTTATGATTAGTTATTATCATTTTAAATTCTAAATTAAACAATGATCACCTTATATTAAAACATAGAGCAATTACTTACTCTCTCCGTTACAAAATATAAGTAGTTTTAGATGATTGAAGACTTTATTTTTTATAAATTGTTTTACATTTTTCAATATAGTAAAACTTCTTTAATTGGTGAAGAGGAGTTTTCCAATTTCCAAAGTAGCTTAATATCCACTTTAAACACTTTCTTAATAAGTGTGCAAATATCTTAAACTACTTATATTTTGTAACGGAGAGAGTATTATTTATCTGAAAGTAGTAATTAAATAACAAAATTAATGTGAATTTTTTTTACCCTACATTACAAATTTTAACTTATGTTGCACGATATAACGATTATGTATAATTATGGATCAAGTTTTATAAAAATGGATCGTTTTAGGTGTAAGAGGGTGTTGATGGGTGTGGTGTTGGGGGGAGGTGGGTGAGGAGTGTTAAAGAGGGTGCATTAAATAGTTTGGGGTTGGGAACAGAGATGGTGTATTTAATTAGGGTGGGGAGGAGGGACATTACAAAGGGGGTTGAGCATCCAAGTTTTGTAATGAGAGATGACTTTTGGTGTGAGAGAAAGAGGAGAGTATTTATTTGAGAAATTATGAGTGTTACCAAACCCATATTCAAATCTTCCTATCTTCATTCTAAAGTTTTACTGTGAGTAGTGTCAAAAAGGAAATATATCCTTTGAATTCGAACGGAAGGAGTACAATTAGACCTGTTAAATGGGTTAGGCGGTCGGGTTTTGGGTTCGGGTAAAATA
The DNA here is from genome assembly GCA_958450325.1 of Agrostemma githago. NCBI lineage: Eukaryota > Viridiplantae > Streptophyta > Magnoliopsida > Caryophyllales > Caryophyllaceae > Agrostemma > Agrostemma githago. Next base: position 78,824,614 of record OY288241.1, on the reverse strand, counting down.
CGGATCAGGTGTATTTTGGGTTTGAAAAATACGGGTTTTATACGGATTGGATTTATACGGATTATTAAAGTACTTTGAAAACATTAATTTTCTTTACTTTTTTAAATCCTAAATACAATTTTATTCTTAATTTTTTTAATTATCTCATTTAATATATTTAATACGGAGTATTATATAATATTAATGAGAATAAACATGTTTTATTTAATATATTTTTTAATACACCCTTTTAATATATATTGATATTTTATTTTTATAGGAAGTACGAATATATATGACGAATTTGACTCGATTTATTGACTTTTTTTTTTCTCATTATAATAATCATGTGATAAAAATATGATTTAAAAGATATATATAAATATTATTTATTAAAATTTTGAAAAAAAAATATTTCTTGGTGTTTTTGAGAAATTTTAGTGTATAATAGCAATATTTTTTTTTAATTTATCTATTTTCGGGAGAGTAACGGGTTCGGACGAGTTTTGACCCAATATATTCGGGTTACCATCGGGTCGGGTCATTTTCAGGTTTCGATTATTTTCAGGCGGGTTTTTTCAGATTTTTATTCGGACGGTTTCGGGTCGGATCATTTTTTGACAGGCCTAAGTACAATTTAGATCATAAAACGAGAATTTTATTCAATTATGTCCAAAAAATATTACTCACATCACCAAATATAGGCCTAACTCAATGCTCCCGAGCAACATATACTAATCTCGACCTATCAAGTACTTGGGGCATTGAAGGCCAAACTTGGAGGAGAAGAGAGATTTCGCTTGGGAGGCATCCCTATCGACTCAAGCCCTCCTTGTAACATATCTACCACCCCACTCATCGACGGTCGATCTAATGGATACGTCTGAATACACCATAGACTTACCAAAATCATCTTCTTTTGTATCGCTTTCTCTTCATTATTCCTAGTTCCTTCAAACGAAGATTCATTATCAACTACTTCTAGTTGTTCATATATCCACTGTGGAAAACACAGTTCACTGCTTCGTTGTCGATTAGCTAACAAATCCTTGCGACCACAAACCATGTCTAAAACCATCATCCCGAAGCTATAAACATCTGATTTATGAGAAACTCCACCGATAGTCCTACAAAAGACTTCGGGAGCTATATAACCTATTGTCCCTCTTGCTTCCATCATCGATAGGGTACTTTCTCGCAACGGACATAACCTTGCTAGACCAAAGTCAGATATCTTAGGGCAGAACTCTTCGTTGAGTAGAATGTTGTGAGGCTTGATGTCTAAATGCAAAATCCGAGCATTACAACCTCGGTGCAAGTAATCAAGCCCTCTTGCAATGCCCAATGCAATATTAAGTAGTGTTTCCCATGGCAATGATTGAGTACTATTACTGGCATTTGCGCCGTGAAATGTAAATTTTTCGAGAGAACCGTTTGGCATGTATTCATATATCAAGGCTCTTTTGTTACCCTCGAAGCAGAAACCTAATAGAGCGACGATATTGACATGGTTAGTTCTGCTGATGCTAGCCACTTCGTTGAGGAAGTCTTCCCCGTCTCCCTTGGACTGTTTCAACACCTTCACTGCCACGAGACTGTCATTCGGTAGCTTGCCTTTGTACACAATAGCATAACCACCTTCACCGAGTTTGTCTTTGAAACCACTCGTCATTTTCTTTATGTTCGCGTATGTGTGCCTTGTTAAAGCTAAGGAACCATAGATTTGTAAGAAGACGTCGACATTTGGGCAGTTTGCTGCCTTTGATTTCCAGAAAATGCTAAATTTCTTGTTTGATCTCCTTGAGAGCGTCACTGGTGAACGGAATATGGGTTTCAGGCAACAGCATAGACTCAAACTGAGCACTAAAACGAAAACAAAAACGCCTCCAATGCCTGAAATTGTGAAATCATCCACCAGTTATTTTTCGTTACTGTATTATCTTGGCAACTGCAATAAACTGTGTATAACATTCATTTTGACAAACTCATACCTATTCCTAGATCGAACACGAGCTTCCATTTTCCTGCGGATGGATAGAAACAATTAGTTTCCGATATAAGCTTATACTAGAAACTCCCACAAAAAATATATTGTTTGTCATATACGATAAATAATTGAAACATTCAACATTGAAAATGTCTTATTTATGACTTTAATGATTGTGCTTAAAAGGATCGAAATTACTGCTCATATCAATAACGTGCATTTTCTTTTCTGTTCATCCATGCAAAAGAACTCCTAAGCGGCGTGTTTGGCTGGGAGTAGTCTAAGATGGTTGAAAAGGTTTCCAGGATATGCATGAGTGAGGTCAAAATGCGCTGGAAATGACTCTTATTGGTCTGTGGATCAGTAGAGACCACGACTAACATTTCATGTCCAAGTTTGGGCCGGGGTGTTACAATAATACTCCGTACTCCATACTTTATAATGAATATAAATATAAAAGTTGAAACTGAACCATCGCTTAAAGTTTTGGTTGAAATGGTTCAAATGTTCAACTAATATGGTATAAGAGCCAAAGGTATGAGTTTGAACCCTGACAGCCCCTAATATCTCGAATTGCTTTCTCATCATTCAAAATCAATGTACTTGACTCTGTTTGAAATATACAGATGCATACCTGGCTTTTCCTTTTTGAACCAGCAATGAAAAGCGGAATCCTCAAATGACCCGCATCTACCACCCGACTCTTGACATTTGATACAGTCTGAGGAATACTCGTAAGTCACCTCAAATCCCTGGTTCACGACTTGAGTAAGATGTGTTATGTTCCCTTTGTTATAACGATCCAACTGCTTCTTAAAAACAGGGAACTGAAATGAGCTACAAGCTGCATATTCCTTTCTAGCTGATATGTTCTGCAGGTAGTAAGCTTGATATGTGGTCAGAAACCCGAAGCATGGAACTGGGTCATGAAGATTACCCATTGATAAGCCTTTTGAGCAATTGTAGATTAATGTTATATTGTCATCCCTTGTAGTCAAATTGAAGAGCTCACTATACTTGTTATTGAATGTTGTGCAAGTAATGGTTTCATATCCTCGGAGCTCAAGAGTAATGCTAAGCTGATTATATTTCATGTTCAGAACCATGAAAGGTGTTGTGTTTTTCCCATGATTGATAAGTAGTTGAACCCGGTCGCCTCCTTTATCAGCAGGAAGACACTGAAGCTCCAAGGAAGGGTGGCCGCAATATTTGGGCCTCCCGTCTCCCCAGAAGGGGTAGCTGATACCTGAAATATTAGAGCCATGGCATGAAAAAGAGGTAGAAGAGCATGTCTGATACCTGTTGTCTAGCTCATCCTCCTGAGTAGGCAAAACAAGAAGGGTGATGCAAATAGCAAAGAAAATAGCAGCAAGAGGTAACATTTTGGAAAAACAGCAAATAATGGAGTGATAGATTATTAAAGGGATTTTGTTATTGTGGGGAATTTCAGACAATGTATGTAATGTTATTGGTGTATACATACAATACAGTCCTCTCCTTCTCTTTTAAATTTGGAGGCATGCTCATTGACTTCGTCGCAACTGTTTCGAGTACTTGAAAGACTTGACGATGGTGACACTACTGCTATTGTTTCATCTGTTGAGAGCAAGTCGACGGAATTAAGGCTTCGTTGATTATTCTACTTTTGGGTCCCTAAAGAAAGTCGATGGTATAGAAAAAGAAAAAAAAAAACTTGTTTGCGACGTTCATATTGTGTTATAATTGATTAAATTTGGATTATTTGGCACAAAGACAAAAATTAGTTCAGAACACAGAAGTAAGAATGATAAAAACAAAGACAAAAAAACTATTAAAAATGGAGATGCGGGGTATCGATCCCCGCACCTCTCGCATGCTAAGCGAGCGCTCTACCATCTGAGCTACATCCCCTGTTTGATTCTGTACTTCAATTTGTATAATTATTCACTGTAGATAGGTGGATATCGCCAATGGACAAAAGCAGAGGATTTAAGGGAAAGCCGGAAATTGTCACAAACTTGATTAATTAATTTACTAAATTCAGAGCTATTGTTAATATGTAGCCGAATAACTTTTCGCTAATCTAAATCCGATTCTAAAACACTTTGGCCCGACAATTATCGCTCTAAGATGCTTTTCAGGAGTCGATATTGATTTCGAGGTCAAGTGGCAAACTTGAGCACTAAAGTACGCTAAATGAAACTTAACTACACTGAACTGAACTCAAATGAACGTGAAGAAAGCCGAATATAATGGAGTGGGTGAAATCGATAAATTAAACCTTTCGTGTTAGATGGAAGAAGTATATTATTACACTCAGTAAAAGCATGTAAAACTTCAAAGTTCAAAGGTACATAAACACAAGGGAATACGATAATGTAACACAATTATGTGAGTTACGGGCCGGTTAGTCTTAGTCTTTTTCCTTCTTCTCCTCATCGTCATCACCACCACCACCGAAGATGCTTCCGAGGGTAGGAAGCTTGACCTCACCATTAGTAGTAAGGGGAATGGTGAAGTTACCAATGATGGGAAGGTCGATGATTAGCCCAATTTTGAGCTCGTAGTCGATGTCCCAATCCTTCCAGATATCTTTGGCTAAGCTCATTAGGATGTTGTGTGGCACTAACATCGGAATATCCAATATTGTCGTGTCCTTACCCTTGATCGAGCCTGGGTCTGGAATGTTGCCCGATGCTATCACCCTGTTAACATTAATAGCCGATACTTGTAAGAGTACGTATATAAACATTTCTGGCCCTCCAACCATCGTCTTAAAAGGTTTTGGTTGAGTTGGTTCCATAACAATAATATACTTTGTCAACATATATTCTCGAAACAAAAAAAACTTAGGAGCTTTTGGAGTTTTATTCTCATTTGAATGGGATGAGAACCATATTCTAGTCTTAGTGGAGGATTTGGGTTTCATAGATTGTGATCATGATAAGCACTAATGTCTTATAAAAACAACTTTAGCATCTGGAATTTTGGCTAAGTCAAGAAATTGAACTAGCTTAGTAAATTAAACACAATTTATAAGTTTTTCCCCTCGCAACAAATGATCTACCAATCGAAGATGTCTTAGCTTGGTGGTTCACTAGGTGTCTAGACAATACATTTCGGGTTTGAATTCTCCTCCCCTATGTCATAAACTCATAATGGGACTAAGTGCAAAAAGCAAACAAACAAATGATCTACCGATCAACGAGTCTTTTGTGACGGTAATATCCAATCTTTATATAAAATTGGGATCAAATAACATATTGCCACATATATATACAGTTATATACACTTTTTTTTGTCTTTTCTATGATATTTGATATGTTATAAATTTGAGACGAGAATAACTTGCAATGAACTAACCTTATCATATTTTCAAGTTCCTTATTTGAATCTAGTACGTAGATAAAATAGAATATACTAATGTTATCGAAAGACCGTGTCTGAAATTTTTGTAAACATTCTTGTGAGACGAATTTACACAAATATTCAATAAAAAATCTCTACCAAAATTACTGTCTCCGATTTTTATTTATTTCCACATTTCATGAATATATGTGAAATATATTTTATCGAAATGGACAATAAATAAATAAATAAAAATCGGGGTAGTAACAGATCTGGATTCCAATTAAACAAACTTTCAACACCAAATTATGTTGTTTCATCATTCAACCAGAAAAAACCTAATACTTTCAACATCTTCACCAACTAACATTCCACTAATAGCACAATTCGTTTCGTACAACCAAAGTCACACAACAACCAATCAACCATTCACCCCAATTCACAAAAAAAAAAAATCAAAACAAAATCAACGATTTTTCTAACACGTATCCCTCCAAAACACATACCCCTCTAAGTCTAAATGATCTTCACCTTTATTTATTAAAATAAATGGGAAGATCATTCAGACTTTTAATCAAAGGAGAACATCATTCAGACTCGGAGAGATAATTTAAACCCACCTTTCCATCTTCCAATTTGATGGATAGTACACGCATTAGAAAAACCGTTAATCAATAAAAAATAGGGAGTATAAACTATTGACGGGGTCAGAGGGAGTACCTATTGTCGGTTTTGAGGCAGAAAGAGATCTCGCAAATAGGAACAGAGTGAGAGTAAGGGTTAAGGACACCGATCTTAGCGTGGTAGGTAACACCGGACTTGTTAAGACCCTTGAGGCTAACATCCTCTATGCTTGCTTCGGGTTTCGGCATATCACCTATCTTCTCCGATATGTAGTTCGTCGCTTTCTCCATTAATCCCGACATTCTTATATATTTCTTCTTAGATTTTTTGTACTAGATTTCTGTGGATTTGTTATTACGACTTTTAATTTGTTTGGGAATGAGATGATGATGATGATGATGATGATGATCGAATGCGAATATATAGAGTGTTTGATTTGGTGGGATTTGATTTAATTTACGCGTCTTTGTCACGTCTTTCGACTTTATCCTTTGCCACCTTTACGTTAACGGTTTTTTATTTAACGGAATATAATTGTTGTGATTGTAATAATCGAATATATAGTTTAACGGTTTTTCTAACGTGGTTCACTGGACACACGTTAACAGGTTCATTAATGAATCAATTACAATGATATTATTACAATAAGTTGATATATTAACTCATATTTACCATATTTGGATAATATTATTGATTTATTGTGATTTGATTCCTTAATGAACACATTAGAAAAACTGATAGTTTAGAAAAACATTACTGTATTATGTGGTCGATTTCTAAGTTTATCATATTAAGAAAGTATTTAAATGGTTAAATACAAGGTTTAGGCTATATTTAACATCACCCAATTACACATACGGAGTAGAATTTGTTCGTGTCTTGTTCGATTATAAGTATATTTGACCTGAATTTCACTTATATCACCCTCCTTATTACGGAGTATGGAGTATTTCTTTTAACAAAAAGGCAGAGAGATAAGTCGATAACTCGATATATGCTCATAATCTCGTATGCATGTCGAAGAATATATAGAAGGTGTGAATTAAGACAAATTTTTATTTTTGACGGTAATATTGATTTTAAACATAAAATGGGTCAATAGTCTACCACTTGTATACTCCCTCCGTCCCAATGAATTGTTTGCCTATTCCATATTGGGGCGTCTCAATGAATTGTTTGTCTTTCTATTTTAGGAATGTTTTTATATGCAATTTGATCATTTTCATGAGTTTTGCTCTACTTGTCATTCTCTCATTGGTTCTCTTAACCTTGGTGTCAAAAGTAAAGGCAAACAATTCATTGGAACGGAGGGAGTATATATTTGACTTATTTTATGCTTAAGTTGAATATTACCGTTTGAAGGGAAACTATTGGGTAGGTAAAGGGAGGTGGGGAGGTGATAGAGCACGTGTACAAGCCGTGGAAATGGCGTATCCAGAGATCCGAGGGTACGTAAAACATTAAGAGGTGTCAGATTTTAAGATGGGCGGCCTCTGCACATCCACCGACAACAGCTGACTCACTAGTCTTCAAATTTATTATGGGACCATTTGTCATTTAACGGGTCTCATAATATGAGACGGGTCATCGTGTAAAAAAAAAAAAAAATACAAGTGGCAAAAACTTCATTACTCTGATCGGAAAATTAGAGTTCAATTCTCACCTGCGAGATAGTGCGTTTTTCTTTAGATCAAAAAAATAAAATAAAATAAAGGTCATTGTATGTGACGGATATAATCAATATAAAGGAGATTAACGGTTGATTGATAAGCATAATACTCATAAGTGATACCGAGTACGGAGTAGTGATAACTCTCCCTTTTAAATTGAGGTTTTATTTTCATATAATAAAAATATATTTAAAATAATAATTATTCTGTGAAACCGTCTCGTGTAAATTAATCATGAGACATATTAATAGAAATTAAATAATACAGAGTATTACACTCCGTAATAAAAAGTAACTACAAAGTACCTTGTCACGATAAATTTGCGACACCGTTTCATACAAAACTTCGCGTATTTGAAAATGTAAAATCAAATGAAAGAGTGGGGAAGGAAGAAGGGTATTGTGGATTTGTGGGCCTACTACGTCGGCTGGTTTTGTTCAACTTAAATTACATACTGATTGATGAGCCCACATTATCCAGTCCAATCCATTCACTCCTATAGTGATGAGCCCCGAATTTGGATCATCCGAACTACGTATAAGTGATAATACCAAATGGTCCCGTTTTTAATTTTCGTCCCATTGTGTTTAGCACATAAATTAAGAAAATTTGATAAATTATTGATAAAATGCTAAATGATGATGAAATTTGGTGACTAGACACCACCAATGAGTCATCAAAGTTAAGAGAATATAATGTTAGTTTAATCAATTCAATGACAAAATGGGTAAATAATAGAAAATTATAAGGATAATATGGTAATATATATACATGACAAATAAGAAAAGTTAAGAAGTGGGGCAAAAAATAAAAATTGCCAAATAAGGAATACGGGGCAAAAATTAAAAATCGGAGGGAGTAACACCCAACCTAAGCAAGTCTAACTCTCGTTTCTCTAATAACTTTATTATCTCGATAAATTTATTTATCTTTTACTCCATATTTTAAAAGATAAACAAATGGTTAAGATGATGTTAGTATTCCGTATATATTATGATATTTTATTGAAATGAGAAAATCATTTATGAAGGAACTATGTTATAATCGGGTATGTCTTAAACTTTAAACGACCTTATATCCAGAGGGTAAGACAATAGTCATGTGCATAAGGATTAGCGATAAGCCTATAAATTCATGTTATCTTCCTTAAATTGATTGTTATTTGACCTGTTGCAATTTTAAACTCGGAAACCTATTCAAATGAGCATTACATTGCATTTAAATGTGAACTATCAATAGATAGATTTGATCATGTATAGTTCATGTACATTTCCTCTCCAATGGTAGACCAAGAAGTCTTGTATATATATAATTAGCAAGAACTTAATTAACTAATTAAACTAATAAGAATTAAATTTGTTGTGTTTACAAAGTAAATTAAAGTCGAAAACCTAATTAAAATAGTGAATTATATTTAAGAAGAGGAGTGTTGAGTTAAAGTAGAAAGAAAGTGCATTTGAGTAAGAAGAGGAGAAAGAGCTTCCATGAGTTGTTCACAAGGATGATTATGAACTCCTTCATATGTTGTCACCACTATGCTTGAATCCTTTGATAGTCTTTGTACTTGTTTCTTTACATTGCATGTTAGATGTGTGCACCGGTAGTAGCTCCTGTCACACAAACAACAACGACGACAACAACAACATCAGAATCTTAATCCCAAAAAGATTTAAAATCGATTAACATGAATCATTCTCCGATACTGTAAAATAAACACGCAAATAGGGCTACCCATGCGATGCAAATAAATTAAAGCTACATTTGAATTCATCCATTATAAACTTCATCGGTTTCATTTGACTGTATACATTCTCCTACACTCCTCTCATACGAGTATATTTAGGGAAACGAATACAATGATCAAATTTACCTAAAATATCTTATTATAAAGCAAGAAAAAACGATCCAACAAATACGTTGCTGATGAGATTAGATATTCAAACTAAGATCATGTATACCACCTCTCATGATCAGCATGAGACCAAATAATTCAATGATTCAATCATATGATCAAATGGAATCAATAGAAGCTAAAAGCTCCAATAATTTAAAGGGTATAAAAGCGACAAATATGTTGCTGAAGAGATTATATTCAAACCAAGATCATGTATACCACCTCTCGTGATCAGCACAAGAACATACTATTGTAACAGTTAGTCTCAGACGGTCTCACAATACGATTATTGATCAAAGCACCAACCTTGGATAGACACTATTCTTGACAGATTTTTGGCCATACTTCCTCCAACGATACCCATCGTCAAGAATATCCTCAGAACTCCTCGTCTCGAACGCGAATCGAGGAACAACCTTACTCCTTTTAGCCCTAATAATATTACTATTACTACCATAATTCACCATTTCATTCCTCTTATGATCCAACATACTACTACTACCATTATCTTCATGAAAATTATTACTACAACTACTATTTGCCCTAATAATATTATTATTATCTCCACATAACATCATATTAGACCCATGTTCAAGTGACCCTATTCCATCATTATTATCATCATTAGAAGAATTATTAGCCAATAATCCCATAGATGGTGAACTAATAAGGGTAGACCAATCAAAATTATCGGAACCCGAGACGTTATTTGATGAAGGGTTATTAAGGGTTGTGATTGTTTCATGGTTGTGATCTTCCATATGAAAAGTGGGATAATAGAGTAAGGAAAATATGTTAGTTTTTGGAGTTTTAAATGGGGAAAAAATGAGTTGAAATGGTGCAAGGAAGGAAGGTGAGAAGAGGTTGGACAGAAATGATATAAATGAAGGGGGAAAAGTGGATTTTGAAGTGTGGAATGTGGGAGGGAAAAGAGGGGTGATTAGGAGTTTGATCAAAGAGGTTAAAATCCTAAAGGAATAGAGGAATAGCCAACTAAATTGTACCTAATTTTGTAGTTCAACAACTACCCACATTACGTTTGTAGAAGAAGAAAACCCTAAATCCCTAAAATTTTGATATGTGTAAATTGTAATGCATGAATTGATGAATACAATAAAGATTATACTGGTTTATGTCACGTGTAAATAACTAAATATACGGGTTTTAAAAGGGGTATCGTCATAGAAATGATGATAAGTTTAAAAACGAAATGTCAAATTATTGTAATTTTGTAAAGATATATCAAATTATCGTAATTTAATAATCATATGATGATAAAAATTATAAGTATAAAGTCAAATTTGAAGTACAATATAAAAACTCGATTTTATTTAACTCAATTAGGACATAAAATTTTGTAACAAAAATAAAATATCAAGGAGCAACATATTTAATTTGTCTTTTATTTTTGAGTGATTTGGCATAGAAAATTTTATCATTGAATTGTCATATAATCATAGGGTATAATAAGACAATAATGAGAGAAACTTGTTCAAGGTGGAACTTATTTCAGGTTTTCCAAGAACTTGAGAGTTCTCGTATTAATTTGTTAAACCACTTACCTAAGTATTGTAAAGATGATGACTTCATTAGACCAACACATATTCTTTCTCAGTTTAGCTGACTTCCTCTTATTATGATATATACTCGTCTGAGACTACTAGACCACGTTTGATAGTTGATACAATAATCGGTTGGTCATCATTACGATGGATATATCGGTCTTAACGTTAAAATGGTTCAAATATATACCTCAACTAGGAAATAAATGTCAAATATTTTCCTACAACCTAAGCACATGAAATTTGTTTTATCCTAAGTTCATATGTAACTATCTAACCCGTCATAAACATAAGACGGATATATCCATCTTAATACTTCCTCCCACCACAATGATGTTCCCACTTGATAATGGCACATGAATTACGAAATGGATAATGAAATGTGGTAAATTGTTGAGTGAATTTCAAGATGTCAAATCACAAAAAATAACCAATAGAAAGAGAGTATAATGGATAAATAAGAAAAGTTTTGAAATGTAAAAATCTTAGTAAAGTTTCCTTTTAAGGAAAGTGGGAAAATATTAGTGGGGAGAGGGAGTAAGAATTTGTCTCAATGAGTGTACCAAATACGAGTAGTCATTTGCCTTTTACTAGTTTATTTGTTCCTTTTCAATTCAAGACAGTATATTTTATAGCAAACAAAAGGTTTATTTGAGACGGTCTCAAAGGATAGTTACCGTTTTACCAACCAAATGTTTCTCCTGAGTGGTAGACTAAATATTCGTTTGATCTAACTTTTCAAAGTATTTTTCTCAAAAAAAGAAAAATAAAAATTGACTAAATAATTATTCAAAAGTCAAAAAAAAAATACACCGCAATTTTTCATAGAACTGTTTTTTATTACTCCGTACATGGAATGAAATGAATAATCACATGAGAGCCTCAGAACAGGAAAATCTAGGGAGGTATACTTGAGCTTGGCCTTAGTTTGAGTCATTTACATGCCGTCAATCCCGAACCCTGTAAGGGCTGTAACGACATCCATTCTGTCGACAGTCATCATCCTAAACCGTAATGTTTGAGGCAAAGATATCCTGAACTTAGAAGTTAGAACAAGGGCTTCTTTCCGTTTAACATCCCCATAAGTTGATCAAAAACATGATTTCCATTGTCACGTAAACCCGAATGCATGTACTCATTTGTCACCCACCGTCTTATTCCCGAGATTTGATCAGCTGTCTCCATTGCCAGCTTGAAATTCACGTATAGGTCGTCGTAATAGAGTGCAGCTGCAACCGGTACCTATTTTCCATTGAAACAATAATATCAAGCTAACGAAGTGGAAGAAAAAATACTGTTAATGAACTCAGAGGGCTTATTAATTTGCAGGTTTACTGCGAATTTTTTCTTCTTATTTGTCGATTTGCACTTTGAATTTGAATGAAGAGAGTAATTCATATGACAAAAAAAATATTAAAAATTTTGTAGCAAAATATATACTCCCTATTGAATATTTTTAAAAATCTCGGTATATAAGAAAAGTGGCCGATATGAGGAATCAGTAAGAGAAGATTAAAAAGTGTGATCGAGATTGAACCTTGTTACTCTTCAAAGCAGATTCGTCATACAACGGAGGCCAATCTTTTTCCTCGGCTAATAAGTGTGCAGCTTCCTTGAAATGTTCCAAGGCAGGAATCTCATCGAACATCCACGGGAAAATCATCTGCACAGAGTAAACAAGATAGAAACTAAAATTTGGTCGAATTTCAGACTCACATTCACATGAAATCTGTAAGACGAGAAACTAAGGTTGGTACCTCTCCTGTGAATAAGACGGGGTTCCCGTCTTTTGCTGCTTTGATAGCATCAAACTTGCTTCCATGAGATTTCCTCACTCTTTCTGCAGCCCACTGTGATGCAGCGCCCTGCAAATTTCAGGAGTAACAACGTAATGCAATCTGTAATACAGGTACAAAGAAAAGCAATAAAACAAACGCTAATTACATTTTTCGTTCTAATACACTTACCTGGCAGTAGATCAGCTCGTGAAGGATTGCATACAGTGGGTTTGTGTTGAAAGCAGACCACCGTTCAAACTGCCACCCATTAACATGTTTCAAGTCAATTTTATAAAATTTCGATCAAATTGAGTCAATTTTTTTCAAAAAGGCAAAAATAAATGTAACATGAGTATAGCTTACCGCGTTCAGGAAGTAATAGCTAAGTTGCTTCGGTGCACCTGGAGTTAAAATAGGATCCCACGCTCTCTCGAACCTGAGAAAACAGAGAAACAATAAATAGGGTGCCTTCGAAAACACAGGAAGTTTATGAAGCCATATGATACAAATTACATAGAACAACACCTAGCTGCTTACATGTAATGTAACTGCTCAAAACCGTTACTGGCTCCTAGACCTGTAAGCCCAAGAGTTTGCAATCCCCGAGGTGTCAACAACCCACCAGAAGGAAGTGGTACCTTTAGCAGAAGTATAATTAAATCTTTCAGTGAAAAGCTATTCAAAGATGTTATGAAAGAATCAAAGTATTGACCATACCCCGCCACCTTCACACTCTGACAAGTATTTCACTATGTTTCCGACAACTTGAACATCTTGAGGAAATCTCTCGTAATATTTCTCATTTTGACGAATGATCTGCTCAAAACACGATTGATATACGGCTTCTGCAGTACATCCATCACCAATAGGAGGAATTCCGCCTGTTATGAGGACTTGCTTTAATCCTTGAGGAGCGAAACTGAGGTATGTAACAGCACAAAAACCGCCGTAGCTCTAACAATAGGAACAAGAGAATATATCGTTAATCCATGATAATTGTAGCTAGAAAACGACAAATGAAAGGCCGAGACTACTGAATTGACATGAAATAAAATGCTGAAAAGAAAGAAAAACAAAAATAACTCTACAAAGCAAACTGTCACAAAGCAAAGCTAATCCTTCAGAATTTACACAAACCTGGCCTAAGATACTCCAAGGACCAGCTTCAGGTACTATCCGTACTCTAATGAACTCGGCATCTTTAACTATATTGTCACTACGAAAATGTTTCAAGAACTGCGACAGTTCTTTTGCGGATTTGATTTGTTGCATAGAGGATGCCGTCAGTGGTGTCGACAAGCCTGTTCCACGCTGTAAGAAATCTTTATCAGGTAACTTCAACACACAGGAATAGCAATCATGACTCAAAAATCAACAACATATTACATTTCTAAAAAAACTAATGCTCCAAGAAATCATGCCTGATCTAAAAGCACAACGCGATATTCTGCACATGCTCTTCCAATCCAACCAGAACATTCGACTGGACGTGGAGACTCGAACCCAGGTCCACCTTGTAGAAATAGAAGATATGGCATTGGCTCATCCTCTTTACCGGCTGAAAATCAACAAACAAAACAGTATAGTGATTAGTATACACTTTAATTCAAATTAGCCAACAAAAAACAGTAAAATAGCTAACTAATATGTATGGAGTAGCAAACTAATTTGTCTAAACAATTTCAAAGTATTTTAGTTAGTTTCTTTACAGGTTTTTTCACAGAGTAATATTATATGTCGAGAGTCTTGTATCCAACAAGTAACGATCCAAGGATCAGACACTTCAACTACTATTACATCTCGAGTTTCAATTGGATGTCGAGACGTGAATGATACACTCTGCCATTCATTTCCACTCTCCTTCTGCGTTGATTGAGTTGAGATCATCTGTACACTATTGTCCCATATCTTGCCCCAGAACCTTTATTATGTGACACGTCAAACTCTTAATTGATGAAAAGGGTGATAATTTAGGTGTAAGTGATTATGTATCAGAAGAATAAATAATGGGACAGAGACACAATGGTACATGTCTACATGATCCATAGCAGTCAATTTATAAGAAGTTGTACAAAGTGTGACCAAGTCATCTACCTTATTAAATGAGTTAATACACAAAGAACCCAGCTCGTCGCATGCTCACAATAGTCTTATGGATTATTTCCTGAGCAAAACATAATATTCGGAGTAATCCTCCAGTACTATTAAACTGGCACGTAAAATCCAAAATCGTGATGGATTCCACAAACAGTTCGTATCAAGGAATTTACTACTAACAAATATCTCAAACAGTATCCCGATTTACGCTTTAAAACATGATTAAGCAAATTGTCTCCATTTCAACAGTATCTTGACTATCTTCCAGACTTCCACTAAGAAACAAAAAAAAAAGAAAAAAAAAAGAAAAAGAAGAACAAGTACTTTTTTATGAGAAAAACAAAAAGAAAAACTTTAGAAGAAAAGCAGCTTAAGCTATGTCACATTTCGTGGACTATTATGTGGAACTAACTACTCAGCCTTTTGAGCAAAGTTGAGACTTGAGAATATACACTTCCCAAAGTAGCAAAAGTTTACGCAATATGAGTATTTACTTTTGCATGAACACATGATTGTTTGTGACCGTCAATATCCGTCACAAATTTTGTAACGAGTTAAAGTACAAGATACGTGTGTTTATGACAGATACTTATCAGTCATTAAGGAGGCTTACTATTAGCATGAATTACAAACACTTTTGATTATTCATACTCACTGAGCACCAAAATAATCTTGATATAGCTGTAAATAGACGATTCAATAAATGATGCGGAGTGAAAAATTCAAAAACGTATATGCTATCAAATCATCAAGCATAAACATGAATGAACAATTGAGAATCGAACTAACCTAATCATGCAAGAAAAACACAATTCAATGAGTGATCAAATTGTAGTAAACGCAATCAAAATCAATGAAGCATATTAACTACAGAAAAATTGAGAATCGAATTAACCGCATCATGCAGGAAAAACATGATTCAATGAGTAATCAAAGTGTAGTAAACGCAATCAAAATCAATGAAGCATATTAACTACAGAACAATTGAGAATCGAATTAACCGCATCATGCAGGAAATACACGATTCAATGAGTGATCAAAGTGTCGTAAACGCAATCAAAATCAATGAAGCATATTAACTACAGAACAATTGAGAATCGAACAAACCTAATCATGCAAGAAAAACACGATTCAATGAGTGATCAAAGTGTCGTAAACGCAATCGAAATCATCGAAGCATATTAACTACTAGAACAATTGAGAATCGAACTAACCTAATCATGCAAGAAAAACACGATTCAATGAGTGATCAAAGTGCAGTAAACGCAATCAAAATCATCGAAGCATATAAACTAGAAAAATTGACGATCGAACTAACATAATGCTCGAACAATTCAAAATCGAACTAACGGAGATTTAATCACTCGCAGTAGTTTTTACATACTGACGATTATAAATGAAAATAATCAGAATACAGTAAATGCAATCAAAATTATGAACTCGAGCAGATGAATTGAGAAGTTGATCAAAATGTAGCAAAATCAATCAAGAATTAAACTAACATAAAGCAATTAGAAGCAGCGAGACGAACCAGCAACAACTTCGCGAGCGAAGACGGTGATTTTCGGCGATGAATCAAGTTGAAGAGAGTAATCGAGAGGAACGGTGAAGAAATGGTCGCGAAGTCGGAGTTCCGGCACGGAGAACCAGTTTCCGACAGTGTGTTCGGCGGCGACGGCGGCGTTTGATTGAGACATGGCGGCGGCGCGTGAGGAGAGTCGCCGGAGATGAAGGTAAAGCGGCGGCGGAGATGGCGGAGCAGGAAGTGGAGAAGGATAGTGAGGGTGAAGGAGTAGAAATGGGGATGGTAGGAGTGTGGTTTTTAAAGGGATGCGAGTTGACCACATTGGAAAAGGATAGTGCGATGGAGTAGTGTATTAGGTTGGGGGACTTGTTTATTGTTAGTTCTGGTATATACTCGGTAAATGGGTTAATCGAGTTTCGTCTGGTTAATTCAATTTGAATTGGTATTGTTTGAGTTTTAAACGAATTTGGGTCAAATCATATATTTTTGTTGGATAGAGTTATTTTGAATTTGAATTTAAGTTACCCACTCCGAAAAGAGAGAAATGAGAGAGTAATCGTGAACCACACATTGATAGATTAAAAAGAAAAAGGAAAGTGGGACCATATCCGTCATAAATTTGTGACACTTACCGGTCAAAGACAAAGTATTTGTTACTCTTACCAATACATTTCGATTTTGTCTTATCTATTCATATGGATGATATTTGACCTATGATATTCCTGTGAGAAATAATCGCGGGACAAAAGTCACAAGCCACAATGTAGGTACTATTAGCTCATAAGCTTTGACGGTTTGACCAAGGCTATAGATGACACAAGGGGCAAAAAAAAATCAACATTCAGCAGCGAGACATACATCACTTGTTGAGACAAAAATAATGTGAAAAGTTGAGATTTTTTTTTTTTTTTTTTTTTTTTTTTGCCATCGAAAAGTTGAGACTAAACGACTGTTTTCATCGTTTTCTTGGTTGCATTTGCATAGAGCGCTTGAGGGCTGAGGCTGCGTTAAGTCAACTAAACAACCATGCAAATATGCAATAGGGGGAAAAAAGGAGGGCATAGAGATAGTATAATAACCAAGCTTCTAGAATCTAGATTCACTAATCTCTTTTCGTAAGTCCACCTTGTGAGTTGTGACAAATATATCAGTCATAAATTTATAACTGCTAAATTATCTTTCGTATGGGTAGACAAAGACAGATCACATTAGCCGATCAGGATGTCTATCGAGTGAAAAATGATTTGTATTTATCCACCAATATGGGTAGATGTATGGCTGATTGTAAGTTTCGTGTACAGTCGTACAGATATACTCATCACAAACAAGAATATGTGAATATTCGTCACAAACAAGAATCTTGTGTCTTTAATAATGAGTTCTTTCTATTTAGGGACGGAGTTAAGCACAGATCGACCAGGTCATGACTCTAAATAGGACTGTACTTATGTGATTATTACAAAGTGCATGAATGCCAATTCAAACTCCAAAGTAACACCAAATTCATTCATTTTCACAATTACCTAACCTCACATATGACATAAACTTAAGTACAAAAATGGTTGGGTATGCAAAGACGATGGCATACGGAACCATTATCTTATTCCATAAAAATGATTCTCGCACGTTGGATAGGATCGTAACAGCAACCATTCAAATTATACCCCTTCGTTCCAATGAATTGTTTGTCTTTTCTTTTGCCACCAAGGGTAAGGAATTCAATGAGGAGGTGACATGTGGAGCAAAACTCATGAGAATGGTCAAATTGCACATAAAAAATATTCATAAAATAAAAAGGCAAACAATTCATTGAGACGCTCCAATATGGAATAGACAAACAATTCATTGGAACGGATGGAGTAGTATAAGAAGGTTTTACGTCTTTATGTGAAAAGACAATTTCATTTATCATTGAGAAATGAGTAAAAAAATTTATACGGATTACAGAGGGACCGTTGAACATAATTAGAGTAATGATATTGCTATCGGGTTTTGGTCAGGCCGCTTTCTAGTTATAAAAATCGGGTTACTTCGGGTCGGTCAGATCATTTCCGGTTTGGGTCATTTCAGATTTGCTATTCAACTTTTTTGGGAATATCGAGTCGTTTTCTATAATAATAGTCGGGTCATCAATTTCGCATTTAGCTCGTGTCAATTCAGGTTATGGATCAAACTCGGTTTTCAGTTCGGGTGTCGGGTCGGGTTTGGGTTGACTTAATTGGACCGGGTCTAGGTACCAACATGATGGACCGGCTTGGTCCGACCCGTGACCTTAGGGCTCAGACCCATTTTTGTTGGCATGCTAAGGTCGGCCCAAATGTTTGATATCCAGAAAATTGAGCCTAGCAACTTAATTATGCTAAGCTTGGCCCAAATTTTTACTTATGAACTAAACTCTCACTAATCTAAGTACAGTTTCAAATTTCAAGCCCATATGAGAAATATTCATGCTCTCATGACCTCTTTCTCATGTGATTGAATCGATTAAACTGACCTGAACCAATGATTCGGTATATATATTTGTTGAAGGAGTGTCTACACTGAACTGAATTAAACTATAGTCATCTAAATTGACCTGATCTAAATCTGTAGTGAACATAATCGAATGTACCCGATCAAATATGTCTAAGGTGTACGTGTTTAAAACTCAACTACTCGAGAAAATGACTGAACAAAATATATACTCCATAATAGGCCAAAATATAATCTATGGACATCGTACATTGCTTCTCCAACATTTCACCTTCCTTGGTGAAAATGTAACGAATAAGTCGAGTTAGGGTCCGGATCTCACTGTATATGATATAAACCTCATTGCATTATATTGGGTTTTTTTTGCATGTGATGATGTTGTGATTTAACTCAGAATTGTTGAAATTCAAGCTTCTTATATTATGATTGAATAAGCAAGTGAGTATAATTGTGATTGGACAAGGAAAGGGCAAAGTTGAAGATAATTCCATGATGTTGGAA
This sequence comes from Agrostemma githago, assembly GCA_958450325.1. NCBI lineage: Eukaryota > Viridiplantae > Streptophyta > Magnoliopsida > Caryophyllales > Caryophyllaceae > Agrostemma > Agrostemma githago. The sequence continues at coordinate 78,805,198 of OY288241.1, read as the reverse complement.
TAATGAAAATGAATCAGGTTCACATAATGTGACTGCAATATTCAAAGAAAAAAAAAACATAATGTGACACTGCAATGAAATTAAATTCACATGAATGACATGCAGCAGGGCATAGCATGGCCAACTGATATGCTGGACCTTCACTTTGCAGCTAGCATAGTTGCATTCATCCTATTTTTATTTGCTTTACAGAACACATTCAAAGTTTACAATAACATCTCATCTAATTCACAACCTTTTACTGTATTTTACAAATATTACGAGTATTCAGTTTCGTAAAAGTCTTTGATTTGGTTATTTCGATCAAATTCATTATAATTTGGGTTATTTCATGAGAATAATACCAACTATACGTGTGCTTCTTAAATTAATACAAATTATACGTAATCTCATTTTAATATGAACTGCGCGTCTGCGCCTACATTAATCTCGCATTGTTATGGGTGACCGGTTACCTGTTGAACCTTCCTTTTTCAACTCTTCCTCTGACTTTTCTTCTTCTAATTTACATTTCGTTTGTTTTTCAATTAGCCTTATAGAAGCTGTGAAAAAAAAGTTTTTATTGCAATTTTGGCTTTCACGATAACTGCAACGGACCTAATAAAATCATAGAAAGTTAAAACAAGTCACTATGACCGGTAATAGCAAGTCATAATTTCATACATAGCAAAGCGAGATTAATGAATGCGTAATTCATATTAAAATGAGATTACGTATAGTTTGTATTAATTTAAGAAGTACACGCATAGTTGGTATTATTCCCATGAAATAACCCTTATAATTTTGGTCTCAAATGAAATGTCTAATTATAATGATATATGGAGTAAGTAACATTGTGAGCTAAATCTACGGCTATTTAAAAAAAAACAATTTTTAATTTCACGTATACATTTTAATTTAAATTGTGAAAATTAAATTAGAACACCGACCCGAGCATTCATGACTCTAGGTCTGTCACAGTCACATGAAGTCATGCATGCCATGTCGGAGTAACATAGATTGCATCAGATCTTTATTTGTTACATTGATACTTCAAATAGTTGTCACGTCACAGTTCATAATTAAACATTTAGTGTTCACAGCCTTTCATGTTAGACGTAAAAATTGAAAACTTCGCACAAAACAATTCCATCCAAAATCCACACATCGTATCGTGCTTATTACTTGCAAACGAGTCGGAGTAACGTACTATTGGCAATAGCCTCCTTTTAGCCATAGGAGATTAAGAGACCAAAAGTGGTAATAAAGTGTTAATATATGTATTAATTGCATCGATGAATGTGTAATCTAGTCTTCAATTTCTAAGTTTATACCACAATTAGAAGGTTTTTAATACTTAAATACAACCCTGTAGGCTGTATTTAACATTACCGATTTTTGTCTTTTCATTTACTATTTGACTTGTTATAACAACATGAAAGATATTATTGTTAGTAATAATGATGAAATGTTTGACATTCCGTTATTAGTGTCTAGTTTTATATATTCTCGTCATTAGTATAGCTCTAGATTTGAGTGATCATGACAAGATACATCGAATCTAGATGTATACTAATGAAAGAAATACTCCGTATGTAAAGTAGAGCGGATCTCCCGTCCCATTTTAGTGTCCCACTCTGTGTGTCACACCATGCACTGGTGACACATCGCTTATTGAATCAATAAAATATGCAACAAATATCATAACCAGTTGATATGTCATCTAATGTATGGTGTGACACAAAGCGTGGGACACAAAATGGGACAGAAGATCCCACTGTATATAAAGCTAGATACTAATGAGGGAATGTCATAACATTCATCATTATTACTCTTACTAACAGATATTTCCGTCACAAACGAGAATTCGTGCATCAAAGTAAAAACATATATTTACTCCTAACAGACATAGTTTCTGATAACCTCTGTAGGTAAGGTAAAGACACACATTAATGATGAAATGTTAAGGAAATGATGGTGTGAAATTGCTCTTGGTAGTTTCCCCTTAAAGCATTCTCTATTTCTCTCTGTTTTTCAGTAGAGGCCTACATACTACTGTACTACTACTACTACTAGTATTAGTAATTGCATGCAGTAGTATAGTGCAGTGTACTGTAGAGGCACTACTAGAGCTGAGTTCAGTTAAATTAGACAGTTATTGAGTTTCTGCCCTACAAATTTATATTCCACCTCTACTATGAAAGAATTCTAAGGAAGATGGTGACCTCCATTAACATGCATTGGAGATTGGAGATTGGAGATTTCAGAACAGACAGCTGTGATTCTCTGAACCATGCTTTTGTTTTTGCCCTTAGATGATGATTCCATGCTTTGGTCCCTAAACCCACAAAAGGTAGCTACTCGATCTATGTCAACCAGCTTAGTTGATGAAACGTTTTATTGTCTGAGTTTGAATCTAATTGTGTTAGTTATTTCAGGAACCTTGGCTGAGTTGGTTCAGGTTAGGGTATAAGAGTCAGCGTGATAGCTCCCTATATCTCTGAACTCTCAAGTGAAAACTCAATATATGGTACGCGGTAGCTTGTGCACTAACCACTGATCTTCAAGTTCAATGGGCATTCGAGCGAGGGCGTAATAGAATATAAATACAGAGTATAATAGTTGTGCTCAATCATCATCGTAAAGTATTGATTGAGTTGGTTCATTTAACAAATCGGCATAAAAAATTCAAAAGTTCAAGCATTTAACACAATCACCATCCTCCATGTAATTAAAGACAAAATACCACTTCAGCCTACTTAAAAGATGTCAACAAGCTTATTTAGTGAAACGTTAGAGGTAGGATGATGTTCATGACCTGGGTTCGAATCCCAACAGTATTAAAAATTTAGAATTATCCTTGTGATTATTCCTTTAAACCAAAAGTAAATAAATATAAATTATCAACCTCCTTATACATATGAGATTATGTAAGCGATCAAAAGACATACGAGTACGATTACAAAGTACTCCGTATCATATAGTTTTCGATTTCATTACTAGAACACCCTTCCACGGAACGATTAAGGCAAATTATAACGTCTTCTCTCACTTTAAAGAACTCCGTAGAAGATAAAGAATAATACTCCGTACAATTTGCTCGGATACTAGAAAATTCGACGGGGAATATTATATATAGATATTCCTAATAACAAAACACGAAAACTACTTGTATATGAGTATGGGTAACTTCACCAATATTATCGCTTTGAGAAGAAGGGGTAAGCTCAGGTGGTAAGAGCTCCCTTGAGATTAGGAGTTCGATTCTCACCTGTGACATAGTGCGTTATTCTCTTGACAAAAAAAAACCTAATATTAATACTCCGTATGTATTTATTCCAATACTAGAAAATTCGAATATATATATTGACATTCTTCATAATCAAATAGGAATATGATGAATAAACTTTACCAACATTATTGCTAAATATACTTTTGATTATTCTTCTAGACTACTTATCCGTACTAGCTTAGCACTACTATTCAAAATACTACAAACTTTTTTCATTCACATAAACAAAAGAATATAATTAAACTATAAGCATATAGAATGGATATGCAACCAACCAACCAACTTCCCCCCCTTCCTTTTTCCTCCTCTTCTACTACACTTGGTAGAGATTCTACCAACAATGTCTCTCTCAATCTCTCCCCTAACTTTCACTATTAACCCTCCACTAACTCACCCATCACAAACCCATTTGTGAATTTACATCGATTTCCCAGTCCTCTGAAAAACCGTCTCATACCACTGAAAGTGTGAAACACAATCTCTTCCATGATTTTGCATTCAGAAAGACTGTCTTATGATATTGAAAGACCGTCTCTTTAAAATTTTACTTTCTGCTGGCATAGCCTAGACAAAGCTAACACAAAAAAAAAAAAAAAGTTGACCAAACTATAGGATATGACTATACGAGCCTAAAAAAAGTCAACCCCCATTCCACACCCACAACCACAACCACCATTATAAAAGTCAACTCCCACCGGCCGCGGTGGCGGTGGAGCTGCTACCATTGGACAACCATGGAAACTCGGAGGAAGACGGCGAGAATTGTTCAGAAAAACAATCACTATCATCACTACCACCATCAAGTTGCTCAAACCCAACATAAAAGTCATCATTTAGCATCAAGTCATATATCCCACCCATGTCTTCATCACCATTGTCTGCCTTTGAGGACTCTGGGTGTTGATCGGTCAACGGTGGGTTGGCCGCGGGGGAGGAGGTGGAGGGGGAGGAGCAGGTGGGTTGGTCGGCCGGTGTGACCGCTTTCTGACGTGTACTGCCAGCTAAGGAGTTCCTGTGAGTTGGCATAGGGTGATTGTGTTCTGATGTGTATGTGACTATGAACATTTTGGGATCTGATCTGTTTCTTTCTACTTGTTTTCTTGCCAAACATCCCTTTGAACTGCTACATCTGTAGTATCCCCTGTTTTTTTCCACAAACAAACAAATTTTAATCACTTGTTGTACTGTTTTTCGGTACAAAGGTCCCGTTCTTTCTAGTTGAAAAGTGTTGAACTGGATTTAAACGAGAAGGGTTTGATGCAGTTTAACTTAATTCAACGGGGTTGTGTTAATTCGGTTAAACTAAAATGAACTAAGTGACTTAATTTAACGAGGATTAGGATGCTGATAGGGTTCAAACCCCAGACCCTTCCCGTCTCACTCAATAGTTAGGAAAGATAATACATGAATTAACGAGGATTAAGATGCTGATAGTTAACTATTGAGAAAGACGGAGGGAGGATTATAGGAAGATAATACATGCATGACAAGAATTAGTAGTATAAAGTTAGGAAAGAGGGGGACTAAAGGATGTTTTGTTTTGGTTGGTGGATTTCCATGAATAGATTAGTAGCCTTGAGAAAGAACTTTAGTTAGTTGATTTAACAATTAAAGAAAAGAGTGCATGAAAATAGAGATTTAAGATTCTAAGATTGTTCTTGAAGAATTTTGTGATATAATAAAAGTTGTCACTTCTTTTCTTTTGCTTGATAAAGTAAAAAGAAAAAGGTGGGCTTTGAAGCACAAGTTTTATCATCTTCTTCCTTTTTGTTCCTTAACCTTTTGAAAGCATTTTTAGGTTGCATTCCTTTAACATATGCTCAACCAACCCTTCCAATACAATTTGCTTAAATCAAGCTAATTAAACACCCTCAAATCACAAATTCTTCTTTGTAACGGTCATATCCGTCGTATACTTTTTCCACTTTTCTAGTTATTAGACCCGTTATGAGTTTGTGACAGATATATCTGATACGAGGAAAACTTGTTGTCCCAAATTAACATGCAATTAAGAGGAATAACTACTATAATTAAACACTAATCTTCACCCTAATTATTAGGGAGTGAAGATTCAAAGAAAGAAAGAAAAGGCCAATAAACTGACCTTGGATATGGAGAGCCTTTAATAGGTTTCTGACCATATTTTCTCCATGCCCACATATCAGAGGACAAACCTTCTGCTGGTACATGACACACCTTCTTCATCAAATTTTTCCTGTATTATTTCAAAAATCAAACAATTACCCATTATAATTCACACCATTTTATCAAAAGGGTACTTTTCAAAACTCAAAATCCAATCTTTTTTCCATCAATTTTTTTTCAATCAATTTTTTCCTCAATCAGATTTTTTTTAATCAAATTTTTCATGCAAATTGAAAAATCCAAGCAATACCCATTAAAATTCAGCTCATTTTAACAAAAGGGTATCCCTCAAAACCCGATATTAGCTCACCTTTTCTTAGCTCTCTGACTATTAGAAGTAGCAGCAACAGCAGTAGTAGTAGGAGAAGACGCTCCAAATATAACATGAGACGAAGACGAAGATGACGACGCATGATGCTTCGCCACCTCTCCCCGCCGCATCTGGTGGTGATTCACGGCGGCGATTATCGACGACGACGACGTACACTGCAAACTACTCATGCTATTATTATAACTATACGTCGTCAACGGCCGGCAAATCTCCTGCAACTCCGGCCACCTAGTCGAAAACGACGTCGTAGTATTCGTCGTCAACGGGGTCGAATATCCCAGTAATACAGACGGTGGCGGTTGTGATGGCGGTGGTTGAGACGGCGGAGGCGGTGTTGATTTAACCGGCGGTGAAGCGGTGGTGGTGGAGGAGGTGCAGCTTCTTACGACGGCGAGTAGATCCCAATCTGGAGGACCGTCCATTATTTTAATAATATTATAATATTATTTTAATGGAGAGTGAGTAGAGAGAGAAAAATGAGGAGAGAGAAAGAAAGAAGGCGCTGACTTTTGGTGATAGTGGAAAAATGAAGAGGGAGAAGGATGAGAGGGGGTGGGGTATATATAAATCAACAATTTATTTTTTCGGGTAAATATATCCGCCCAAATTTTTCGTTTGTGATGAATCTATCCGTCATAATTCTGTAACAGGTTAACTATTATCCACACTGATGTATAAATACAAATCATTTGTTATTGTCCGTCCATTCTGATTTTGTTTTATCTAATCCTGTACTGTAGGTGATTTTGAACCGTTACAACTTTCTGATCGGTATCATCACGGGGGAGACTCAGCTGATATATCCGTCACAAAATTATGCGGAATAAAACATTTGCTACTAACCGAGATATATCCATTTTGTTTTACCTAACTACGGAACACTCCTTTTCACTCATTCAATTCTTGACATAGATTTTTTCACTACTTTTTAAGAAAAGTGATAAAAGTAAGAGTATTATTGGTAAATCAAATAGTTTTATGTGTCCACCAAACGTAAAGTAAAGAAAAAATAGTGACATTTTATCTAAATAGAAAAAGAATATGAGGATTATAAGGTAAAATCTTCTACAAAAGAGGAATGTAAAGAATTGATTGAATTGTCCATTTATAATAAGAGTAAAAAATTAGATGGATGAAAGATAATATATACAAAGATCGGTTATAACTTTGTGACGGATATACAAGTGTAAAAAGAATAGTGGGATTGTAACTACTCGGTATATACGTACCATTTTTATTTTTATTTTGAATATTTAGAATATTTAATAAATTAAAGCCAGGGTGGGTTGACTTTGGAAAATGTCAAAAGGGGGGATTTGTAATAAAACGCGGTTCAGTGAATATTAAAATGATAGAGCAGAGGGGGGTGACCCCAGAGAGAAAGGGGTGGTCTCGTGAGTCGTGAGTGAAGAGGGGGAGAGAGGGGAGGGGAGGGGACCGACAAAGGGAAAGTGATGGAGAGAGTGTAGGGTCCAGTCCCATTTGTTAAGGGAAAAGAGCTATTTACGGGCACTATTTACTGCATTTAATGCTCCGATTAATAGGGCACCCTTAACGATGGATGGATCCACTTTTGTAAGAATTTTTTGGGTGGATGTGTTACTAGGCTTCAATGGATAGGTCCGGTTCGGTTGGTCCGCACCGGCTCACAAGAGCATGTTTGATCGATCATATTGATAACCATGATCCGGTCTAGTCTAGGTCTTACGATGGTAGTTCGATTAGGTTGGGATTGTCAGATTGGAAGACAAAAAAAACACTCTCATGATGCGTTTGGCTCAGTCACATATAGAGCTGGCAAATCGGACGTGCCGGGCCGTGCTTCGTGTCGGTCCAATCGTGCTTCGTGCCTGTCCAGCCCGACCCAGTCGTGCCTGGCAGACCCACCGTGTCGTGCCTGACTCTGAGAACATGCGTCGAGGCACGGTTCCTAGCCTGGGCCCGGTCGTGCCTCGTGTCGGGCCGTGCTTAGGCACAGGCTTTTCTTCAAATTGGCGTTGCGGCCCGATCTGGAACCGGTCGTGTCGTGCCGTACTTTTCGTCACGTCATCACCGTGCCAGGTTGGGTCGTGCTTATTTTCGTGTCGGACCGGGCCACCGAGATAGGCCAAGCCCGGTTTGCCAGCTCTAGTCACATACTATTACAAACTAGTTCAGTGTCTTGTAGTAAGAGCTCAGTCATCCCCGAGGTCTGAACCCCACTCAGGACCAGATCTGTACGATAGATAAAGAGTGTGGTAGACTGGGAGGATGTTATTTACATGGGGTTGAACTTGTCCTATGTAATTTACATGCATTCGCTTGGTAGTCAAGCCTAAGAACATGTAGTCTTTCCATTTCGCATGAAGTATCTAACGTTAGACGTGAACCAACTGACACACTGAAAACATACTCCGTATTATATATAGTTGTCTTGATAAATCGACGAATTATGTAAGACAGATCTTGGTTTCTCTGATATGAGGGTAAGAAGGTTAATTGATAGGGTTAGAATCGTTGGGAATCGTCCTCTACCAAGGTCGACTCGAACCCACAAGTCACGAGGCCCAATAACACTTGGATGATCCGTCACCCATGATTCTTAGAGCCCAAGTTCAAGCCCCCAAGGCCAAGGAAGCTTAGTTATGCAGAGTATTCTGTAACAATTTCAAAAAAATTAAAACTCTTTACCATACAAAAGGGATCTCTTGTTAATGTTATTGAAAGACCGTCTTACAAAAACTAAAATTAAACTACTTAGATGCATATATTCCGATCAATTAGGGGATTTCATTCAACTAATTATACACCTTGAACGAAACATTCTACTCCTATATTTCTATATGTATTTGATGGTCAACAATTATCCAATTCTTTCTAATCAAAAAAATTATTGAAATGAGAGGTTGACACTTGGATTTCCACAAAAGCCAAACACCCAATACTTTTTCTTTATTTGATAAGTTTATCCCAACAATACGTCGTATAACATTTTTTTCATTTTATATTGCAGATTTCCCACCCACCTTTCACAAAAAAATAAATAAAATAAAATAATAATAAAATAATTCCTACACGTTAGAAAATATAAGAGCATTATCTATCTAATATTCTAATTATCTTTTGTTGTTACGCTTACTAATTCCAATTTCCTCTCACCGTGTTACTTATAGTCTTATCAAGTCATCGTTTAACTCGTCTTTCTTGTAACGAGTATATTTGTCATAAATTTGGACAAAACAGTACGGAGTATTACAATATACGTAACGAATAGTAAATGATTTGTCTCTATTTGCGCACATGAATCTTATTTGACACGTCACACTTTCTTGTAACGGGTATATATCTATCGTAAATTTGGACAAACAGTATTACAATATACATAAGGAATACAAGTAGTAAATGATTTGTCTCTATCCGTGGACATAAATTTTATTTGACAAATCACATGTTTATACTGGATATACTCGTCATAATCAAAATTTTGTGTTTTATGTTTTAACCTTATAACGATCAATAAGAAGAATAACACAAAAACAAAACGTATATAGATTACCAAAAGCTTTATCTTATCTAATAATCACAATTTTTTTTTCAACAAACACATTTTGTCGCATAATTATTCGTCTCTAATTTTTAAATGGATAGTTGGATATATCTGTTTTAAGAGATGTCAACTGGTTACTCATTTTGATACGGGGTAACTTTGATAAGTTCTTGTATTGGCTCCTTGTTTTAATTTGGTTGATGCCAATTTCCAATAACTCTTGGTTTAAATGGGTAGAGCATACCAAATTGGATGATATTTTGCATTCATCAAATTTTTACCATGTTGGTTCAAAAGTATATCCAAAAAATTTATACGGGTATTTACGTTAGAAGGACTCCGTATATAACTACGAAACGTATAACCTAAATCAAGTATAAATTGATTAAGTCGGGTAATGTCATTAATATCCAGTTTTACTTTTATTATTTCGACGTTTAACCCGTTTTTACTATCGATCATTATTTTAGATTATGACAATCAAGCATAACTTGACGGAATCTAGCTAGATTCATTCATTTTTTTTGTTTAGTTTTCACCATTTTGAGCTTGAATATACTACATTTTAGTATCTAATCTGATAAGAATCAACTAGTACTCAAGCTACATTCATTCATATTGACTTCGATTTTCACTATTCCGAGCTCATATCTATTTTCAATGTCAAACAGTTCGAATCAAGTCACTTCTGATTATACCCCCTCTGAGTCGGACTTATCTTCCCTCTTTTCTTTTTGGCTGAGTCATTCTTTCTTCCCTATTTTCTTTTTAAACCATTGTGGCTCATATTCACCCATTTATTTCTCTATCTTACTCCTTCATTTTTTAGCCACACGTTTTCATATCCTTATTTTATCCTCCAAAAACACTAGGAAAATATATCTTAGACTCGGAGAGAGTACTCAATTTGACATTAACACAACTATTTTGTCTTTTTACGGAGTAACTTTTCTCTTAGCCGAGTTCGCTCTAGTTCATTTTAATTCATTCTACCTCAATTCAGTCCATTTCACTTCAGTTCAGTCCAACGAAACTCATGTTGTCTCAGTTACTTTCGGCCACTCCAGTTCAGCTTAGTTCAGTTCCATTCAATTAATTCAAATTCAAAAGAAGGGATTACTCTACTACTCTACGGTTCAGATGAGGTCAGTTTTACGATGTCAAAAGAAGTTAGTTGGGTGTGGAACAAACGCAGCGCGTGGGGAGAGGAAGTGGGAAGTGATGGTTGGTGGAGTGAAATAGGGGGAGGGGGAGGAGTATAGTGCGTGTGACCGGGGGTGGGGGTTCAGTCCATAGGCCGACAAACTGACACATGGGTTTCTACCGATAATTGGGTCCCACTCACGCGCCTTTCCGCTATGCCATTGAGCCGTCCCCTCTTTCACTTCTTCTACGGGATTATTCTCTAAGAATCCTATGATTCCAAAAATTTTAACAATAATCTCAATTATAAATGTCCTTTTTAGGAGTCGTTTGGTTGTTCTCTTAAATCATGGAAAATAGAACTTTTCATGAATGGATAAATTAAGATGTTGTTTGGTTGTCCACTTCCCGAGAATTGTCAATTTTCAGGAATGGTCACTTACTCCATAATGGGGGAGTTACTCACCAAGCCCCTGGTGTGTAGAACTTCTCGCATGAAGTTATATCCCATATGACAACCAAACAATATTTTTGTAATTCCCATGAAATATAAATTCACGTGAATTTAAGTTCCCGATAACTCCATCTTCCCATGTTGAACCAAACGAGCCCTTAAATCAATCTATACTTTATGTGATTTATGATTAATATGTTTGATGATTTTATTAATTTTTTTGTTGTGAGTGACCGACTACCTATTTAACCTCTCTCATTCAACACTTCTTATTACTCTTCTTCTTCATCTTCACATTTTCTCTTCATTTTCGACAATTGATAATAAAAAAACAATTAAAGTTATTCAAAATTCATTTTCATTTTTTTGTTAGTCTTATAGAAGTCATGAAAAAAAGTTTTTATTATTGTTTTCGGCTTACACGATCGCAACGAACCCAATAAAAATCATAGAAAGTTACAACAAGTCACTATTATTAGTATAACATTTCATAATTTCTTACCCATATAAAAGCGAGATTGATGAAAACGTTGTTCATATTAAAATGAGATTAGTTCATATAATTAAAATAATATTAAAACTAACCCCATTGTATGTGAGAGGTCTAACGATAAATTTATCGTGAGACCATTTCATACTGTACAAAATTTGTGATTTAATATGTCATGCAAGGTGGTTATTTTATTTTTATTTTATTTCTATTGGTATGTCTCACATTAACTTACTATAAGACGGTCTCACAAGAAATTTGCTATATTTCATTTAATTTAATTACCACTTGTAAATGGAGTAATACTGGTAATAAGACTTGGTCTAGCATTTACGGCGCGTTTTCACAATTTCACACACACAAAACAAATTCCATTTTGGCTAAGTTACGTAGTCTAACATCACCAAATTGGAGGCATGCATTTTGCAATTTGCTACTAGTTTTTTTTTGACGCATTCATATGGAATCTAAATATCTAATTATATCGCAAGATAATGTAAATTAAATTAAATGTCGTTGTAGAAAATATTAGCAAAATTTTTGACAATGACACGTACTCCGTATGAGGTATATTGTTGTACGTATTTACGTGTAAACATACGTATACACTTCATTTTCTTCCCATTTTACTATAACCCCGAAAGATTATACCACACCAAGAATATACTCCATATAAAGTTTCTGTAGCGAACCAAACAATGCCTTATTATTATTATTATTATTATTATTATTATTATTATTATTATATTTTTTTTGATGAACGAGGCAACCCGCAGCCGCTACTTTTTTTGTGCGCTCTGGGTAAACCCTCGGATGTACGCATAGCCTGCAAACCACACACACCAGGTTAAACCGTCCGTGGACGACAGACTCGAAGTCTAAAAGACACAGTCTCAAGACATTCAACTTACCAAAAATTTTAACCATTAGGTAACACCCTTACGGACATGCCTTATTATTTGCCGAGTAGTATTTCTCATCATTCACAGTCAAACTCACTCTTTCTTTTCATCAACAGCTAACAAAACTGTTGCTCGTTTGGTCAAATATATTATAGTACGGAGTATCCATCATCTGTTTGGCTTACGCACTTTGGTAAAACAATACGAGTATGTTGAAAATCTTGTTTTAGGGTACAAGCTGACAACTTGTACATACGTAAGCAGCCAAGAAATAGAGTTTATGATGGGTTGATCATCGTCCGATTGACTCGTTTGGTCAGGTCTGATCATTTGAGGGACTTGGACAGCAAAAAAATTAGATGGAAAATGTGTCGGATAAGTCGACCCGAATTACTTAATGATTGAATCTGAACAAAAAATGTTTTTGAACGAATCAACCTGATCGACTCACTAGTGAAATGTTTACATATGTATTTACTTAAACAATACGGAATATATATTTTCCCAGTGAGTAAAAATTATGAATGTGATTATACTTAGAACACATAAAATAATCTAAAATCGTATTTTTATACTCTCTCCGTCCCAATGAATTGTTTGACTATTCCATATTGGGGCGTCTCATTGAATTGTTTGTCTTTCTATTTTAGGAATGTTTTTTATATGCATTTTGATCATTCTCATGAGTTTTGTTCTACATGTCACCCTCTCATTGGTTTCCTTAACCTTGGTACCAAAAAGAAAGGCAAACAATTCATTGGAACGGAGGGAGTATCTATGGACTAATGGACTAATGGGCCATCCAGTTTTTCCTATAAACAAGCGGAGAAGGATAAATAATATGGGCCTGCCCACTTTGATATTTTGGGACACATACTTTTCATCTTTTAGCCCAACTATTTGGCAAACTTGGCATGTTTACTGGCCCAACCTAGCCCGGTTGGCTACCTAGGCCAGTTCCGACCTTGTTTTATTAGGCAAATTCTGTGTCTTTTAGTCGTCACAAATTTGTGATGGGTCAATAATATTCATTTAGTTAGATAAAGACAATCATTTCAAATGTACCGATAATGAACAAATTAAAGTCTCCTAAATAATTTTTTTGACTTAAGACCAAGAACTACTAGATGGTAACGAGTCAACTGAAACGAGTTTGGGTCGGATAATCATCAGTAAAATTGAGCCAATATTTAGTCAAATGGGTCATTTCTGGTTTGTTATTTCTCAACTTTTTAGGAGCATCTACTTGTTTATTACAGTACAATAAACATTGAAAATTTGGGATTAGTTCGAATTATGTTGGATCATTTCAAGTTACGTGTCTTCATTCTGGATATCACTTCGGACTTAACTTGAGTCAGATCATTTTTGTCGGATCGAAGAAGTAAAAAGTAGTGGCCATTATACATTTCACAAATTCTTGTTTGTAACGGAGATATCCGTCACAAACAAATGATGGGCCAAATAGATACCATTTGAGGGTAAAAAACAAAAGTGAGTTTGGTGGGACCTTTGTCCTTTTCCCCTCAAATGGTATCTATTTGACCCGTCTTAAATTTGCGACGGATATATCAGTTGCAAGAGAGACCAACTGTATACATTTATACTACTCCACTATTTGATCAAAAAAATTGGGTTGCTAATAATTAACCTAACCCTACTAATCGTCCTTTCGAATGTGCAGACAGACCTACCAAGCAAGGCTATTATTTTGCATGGCTTTCCACTTTCACTTATTATTTGATTAGAATTCAAATTGTTACGTTAATTAGTGACAATTAAAAGTTGAAAGGACTTGTAATAAAAGTTTTGCCAATATTCACTGATCTCCGCATATTCTACATGCAAACGACCCCTTCGAAGACTGCATGGACAATGTTTTGATCATCAACCCAAAACTTTAGGAAAATTGTACTCCCCCATTTCAATGAAATATTTCACTTAAAAAAGGACACATTTTTTAAGAACAATAACAAAATATTTTAAAGTAGAGAGATGGTAAAGTCGGTGAGCCATTTAGGTAAGAGAGAAGAGTGATATCAAAAAAGAAAGTGAAAACTTTCAAAGAAATTTACAAAAAATGAAAAATGGAAGTTTTCATTGAAACAAAGAGAGTATATCGATATTATTATTGAGAGAACTTTCACGTAAAAATACACTTCCTTCGAGTCTGACTTATGTCCCCTCTTTCCTTTTTGGACTGAGTCATTCTTTCTTTTTCTTTCATTTTTAAGTCATGAATAGATGGTTCATATTCACCCTTTCATTTTTAAGTCATGAATAGGTGGTTCATATTCACCCTTTCATTCCTCTCTCTTTCTCCTTCATTTTTTAGCCACACATTCTCGTACCCTTATTTTTTTCCCCAAAAAACCCGGGGGACATATCATAGACTCGGAGAAAGTATATATTTCCTCCGATCTTTAATGTTCTATACCTAGGAGTATTATATATATTCATTTAAAGTGGTATAAAATAATCAAATGTGAAGAAGATAGAACGAAGGAGAAAGTATATTAAATTTTCGTTTTCATGTACTCACACAGAGTTAGTAGGAGACGATATCAAAGTTACTTATTTTTATGTGTCTATCATGTTATGGAACCAACTCAACCCTGGCTCTGATACCATGTTATGGAACCAACTCAACCAAAAACTTAAGACAATGGTTGGAGGCCCAGAAATATTTATATACTCTTACCTATCACTCTAATTTGATATGCATCATGCTTTTCCTCAATAAAAATGATCACAATTTCTCCAATTCAACATATCATTATATACACCATAGAAAATAAAAAACAAACTACTAATAAGCCAAACATGCACTATATGTGGCTAAAAAATTATCCCCTCAATTATATTCAAGGCTGCTTTACAACTACACTCTACTATACTATGTACAAATCTAGGCTTACAAGTTACAACCAAAAACAAACCATGAAATTAAAAATACATCATATTTCCATTTCTCAACACTCCATCCAAAAGTTCAAATCAGATCAGCTCGATCGAGATTTAAATTCAGGTCATGAGTATCATCGTTCATAACTTTACCAGTTGACCTAACTGATCGACATCTGCAGCAAACAATAATATAAGTAATAAAATCCACATTTTTCATTATCAACAAATAGTACAAGCATTAGGGTTTTCTTCAATGCTTTGAACATAATAATTAGTAGCCATTTGAGGGTAATATGCCCTATAATGAGCTTGAACAATCTCGTGTACAGGGTCGACGACGACTTTCTTCTCTTCTTCCTTTTTAGCCTCGTCTTTCTTTCCCTCTTCTTTCTTCGCTTCCTCAACACTACTCGCTTCTCCTTCCTTCTTCGCCTCCTCTTTCTTTTCCTCTTCCTTTTTCGGCTCTTCCTTCTTCTCTTTCTCCGGCTCTATGGCCGGCCCTACGATCACTATGTCCGTTGTCGGCCATTGTTTTCGTAGTTTGCTTACTATGCTTACTGGATCCATTGTGCCTATTACTGTTAGTTGCCTTGCCTTCATGTCTATTGCAATTGAGTCTATCCCTACATATGTACCAAAACCTTGGATTAACAAGTTATAACATGAGCGATATTTTAATCAAAGATACAAAAACTGAATGAAAAACATGTGATTTTATAAATTTTGTGTAAAATTGTTGTATACAGAGAACTGAGTATATCAGTACTCCTTCCCCCACATTGATGTTCTCATTTTGACTTGGCACATGGATTAAGAAATGGATAATGAAAGATGATAAATTGTTTAGTGGGGTTCAAGATGTCAAATCACAAAAAGTAACCAATAGGAAGAGAGTATGATGGATGAATAAGGAAAGTTTTGAAGTGGGAAAATCTTAGTGAAGTTTTCTTTTAAGAAAAGTGGGAAGATCTTAGTGGAGGGAGGAGTATATGAATTGGTGTATGAACATAAGTCAAGATAACTTCGCGATTTTTTTAGTGTAAAGAGAGTCACAAGAGCGATTATGATGATGTTAATTAGTCGCTATTGAAACCCTAATCCACGAGTATTTTTATTTTTCATAATTTTACCAATTACGTTAGTTGAAGTTGATTAAGTAGGATGTACCTGGAATAGTAGAGACGGTCTTAAGTGCTTTTTGCTTCGCCTTGTGGTCATCCACGTCCAATCTCAACACAATTTTCTGTCACAAGAGTGATTAACCATTTAACATTTTGACTTACTACAAAAATTTAGAAATACAAATTCCCGATCAATAGTTACCTTTACTTTATTTTCTATTGACGGACATAGAATGTTATATTTAAACGAGTTTAAGGATGTAACGTACCCAAAACATTAAAAAAAACGATCACTTAATAAGGAATATTCACCATGAAAAATACTTTAAAAAGAAATTAAGGGAAAAAAAAAAATCATTCAAAATTTGGCAAAGAACCAGAATTAAGAAGAAAATGACATAATTGATTAATTAATGACAAAACCGTGTACAATAACGTAGTAATTTGTGTGTATGATTTTACGTTATATTATACATACCTTCATTGATTGTTGTATGTAATGGAAGTTGTAGGATGAATGAAGGAATGAATGGATCAGAGAAAAAGAGTTTGTGTTTTTGTTAATAAGAGAGGAGGAGATTAATTATTACAAAGGGAATAAGGAAGAATGAATGCGAAAAGGAATCATATTTTTTGTGAATTTATTCAGCAGCTTTATTTGAGTGATCTTTTTGGACTGCTCTATGAGGGAATAAATACAACAATATCGATTATAGTCAATGTCTTATATACGTAATTGCTTTCTACAGTACAATACTAATAATACTACTAATAATAATAATACTAATAATACTAATAATAATAATAATAATAATAATACTAATAATACTACTACTAATAATAATAATAATAATAATAATAATAATAATAATAATACTAATAATACTAATAATACTACTACTAATAATAATAATACTAATAATACTAAAAAAAAAAAATAATAATACTCTAAGGGAGTGGGAGCCCAGATAGTATCTCGGCTTCCCTCTAACTTCTTGTAATTTGTTCTGGTGTTTAATGAAAGTTCCGTTTTATAAAAAAAAAAAAAAAAAATATAATACTAATAATAATAATAATAATAATAATAAACGTGGTTTATTCGCAAGTAGCATGGTTCATTTAAATTACTACAACTGCTCAGAAAATATTGTTTCTCGGTGGCGCTAATTCATTTTCTATATATATATACTCCATTCGATTTTTAATTATCTTCTCATTTAACTTTTTGGTGATAAATAAGGGTGTAGAAATGTGTGCCTCAAAAGAGAAGAAGGATGAAAGAGAAATGTAAGGGTAATTCTAGACCACATGTTGATGACCCAAAATAGAAATAGGGAAGAAAGAGTATTTCAGCCAAATAAGAAATCAGGGAAGATAATTAAAAATCGGAGGAAGTATTACTTTGTATATTATAGCGAGTCAATATTATGAATATGACAAAAGTCGAATACATGAGATATACAAAAAAATATCAATCAGTTGACTTCTCCATCTTTAAATCATGATACATCAGTTTTCCACTAACTTTTATATATGGAGTACGAGCATTATTTTTATATTGTTCAGACTCGTCTAATTAAGAGTCAATGCATTATTACATGCATCTCGATCCGACTTTATTTTTTTACTTAATTTATTTTTTCCGACTTCTAAAGAGAAAAAGATGAAAACAAATTACAAGTATACGTGTCAATTATTAATTGGTAGAAATGTCATAATTGTGCCAAAACTCTACAAAGAGTCTTAAATTTTAAAGACTCTTCTTAATACTCGTACTTTAGTAAAAAAATTAATTTGATAGTAGTTGATTAGTAATAATTAAGACAAGACTAACCTCAACACTAATAACGATGATCTTACTCTTATATACTCCTATTAGACACATGAAACATCATCATTTACCTGTTACGATTTTAAGACGGATATATTATAGGCCAGGTAAGAAAGACAAGTATTGAAGCAATATATATGTGTATGGTGTGACAAAGATTGTATATATATCGTCAAGTTTATGAAGTAAGTACGAGTAGTTGATATGAATTCTATAGTTGTTTTCATGCTTTATATCTTCTTATTATATAAAAATAATGGGACTACCGATTACTTGGATTCACAAGACTTTGATGCACTAAATACTTTCATGGTAGTACGTTGTTGTCCATGTTATTATCTCTAACATTATCATCCTTTTTTTAATTTTTTTTTTTTTATTAAAATTTAATTTCTTCCTATTATTGTTTTCTTGCCTTTTGTTGCTACTTCTTTTTAATTTTGTGGCGTGCAATTAAAGTTTTCTTTTCCTTTGTGTTTTTTTGCCTAGAGTTTCATCAATCAATTATATATACTCCGTATTTCATAATGATAACAAAATCAGAATGACAATCGACAATGTAAGTCACAACCCCACAAGTTAATACTCCCTCCGTTCAAGTCCAAGCTTTTCTTTTGCTTTTTCACGTTTGCCAACACGCATTTTGCATCGTTAATATCTTTCGTAACATATTAGTACAAATTATGGAAATTGGATATTAATAATGTACTTTTAAAGGCGAATCAAACAAGATCCCACATGAATATATTTTCTCTAATAGATTGTCGTAAATATCGAAAGTTCTCCTTGATTGTGAATAGTGTCAAAAAGAGAAAAAGGAAGCTTGGACTTGAACAGATGAAGTAAGAACTAGACTTAATGGGTTAAGTCAATAGTGTGTCAAAGCTCGGTTAAACTTGGATTTGGTCTAGACTCGGAGAACCAACCCTGAGGAGAGGCCGCCTCCTGCCTGATCAAGCTCGTGCTTCACTTGCCCGACCCAGGCCAGGCCCAATCTGTATAGTAGTCTTTAAAAAAATGTTTCAATTAGGTCATGGATGGTCAGGTCCGGGTTGTTGTGGCCATGGATAGGCACGAAGCCATTGACGAGCTATACAGGGTAGCTGTGATCTGATCTACTTTAAATGACAAAATGAAACTTCCCAAAAGTGCGAGCTAAGCCAAAACCCAATTGGTTTGGCTCACACTTTTTACCATTTCTGATCAAAGCATCCCAGGTGTATTTCACACGATAAGTAAAATTGAGTTCGTGTAAGACGTTTATTTACTTATTTTAGTTTAAACAATCGTACTAAGCTATATCGCAGGTAAAAATTGAACCTACAATCTAATGCTTCAAGTAAGATCAGAGTATTTTACTCCTTCCGATTTTAAATGATTGTTCCATTTGATTAATATACATGAGAAGTACTCCCTCCCCTTCACTAAGATCTTCCACATTTCCTTTTTAGGAAACTTCACTAAAATGTTCCACTTTCCTTTTTAGTAAATATTTTGTGGTTCTTATTGCTTGTGACCCCACTTTCTTTTCTCTATCTTCATTTTCCTCCACATATATCTATTTTATTAATTTCTTCCCACAATCAAATGTGGAACATCGTAGAGAAGCGGAGGGAGTATTATATTAAAATGAGATAATTATTTAAAATTAGAGAAAGCATGATAAAAGCATTTTTTTTCATGGAGATTATGTAATTAATTATTAAAAAATGATGGAAGTACGGACTATATATATAGTCATGATTTGAGGAGTTGATTCTCAAGATTGATACTCCGTACTATTCAAATACAGCAATGATCTCTTTCTTACACTTTGTGGACTGCACATTTGCACTCCATTTGCACAATTGCACCTACCTTATTAGGTCTTGCTATCATCTGACTTTAATGAGAAAGTCTCCGTAATAAATCGATAACGGATCAATTAATGCTCTGAAAACTAAGTTAGAAAAGATCAGATTTGGAAGTATCACGTAAGTTCGTCTTTATTTACTCAAACAAATGTTATTTGAACCGTCACATATTTGTGACGGATATTCTTAACACAAGCAAGAATTTGCAAGCTTTAATTGAATGGTTTAGCTAGTAAAGAAAGTTGGGCTCATCTACTATTAGGACTTCATGAGATGACAAGTCCAATCAAATCTGGTTTTATATAGACCTACAAAGCCCATCATCCTACTTAGACTATGTTATTCTTACTCCCTCCGCTTTTCTATGATGTTTCACATTTGATTGTGGGAAGAAATTAAGATAATGGATATATGTGGAGGAAAATGAAGATAGAGAAAAGGAAGTGGGGTCACGAGTAATAAGAACCACAAAATATTTACTAAAAAGGAAAGTGGAACATCTTAGTGAAGTTTCCTAAAAAGAAAATGTGGAAGATCTTAGTGAAGGGGAGGGAGTACAATATAATAGCCCAACCCAGTGATTTCATTTCGTTGTGAGCTGATGGCGTTCTTGTTAAAAGTTGGATCATTTGTCAGGTTTGGTAGGTTAAGAAACGGGCCCATGAGTGACACCGAATGCCCATCAGGAGGTCGAGCAGGCCGGTGAGCAAACGCATAAGACCCGTCAGGAAGCGGATCAGGTCCGGCAGGATTTCCTGAAGGCTCGGTACGATGCTGAGAAGTGTAAGGAGGCGACCAAGGGCAAGGGTCCGGGCCTGGGCCTGGGCCTGACCTTGGCCGATGAGGGTTTTGTCGACCGATTTCCTATTTAATCATCGGAAAAGCATGCTTTGACACGAGATACATGAAGCATGTCGAACCTATTAGATTAATGCAACTAATTTTGCCAAACCTACCGTTGATGGGTTCTACAATTGCACTTCAAGTTTCACCTGACTTGTGATATGAAGTTGACGCAAGAGAAATTGAACTTCAAGAAACAGAGATATTGTAACTTTAAATGATTCCCTAGAAATAATTTATACATCTGTATCAAATTATCTTTCATAAAATATATATTTCGTCAAGAAAAAGTTTCATTTACATGTCGAGATATATATGGTCAAAATACTGTCTTTGATACCATGAAAAAGCAAATGGAAAGAAATCATTTAATTGTGTAAACTTAAAAGTTAAATTATTGAGGAATTTTTTCCGGGTAAAAGGGTAAAAGATTACATGTCGACATAATAAAAGAAAATCATAAAACCATGTGCCCATGATTATCCGTATTATTATGGAGTTTGTCTCTTTTAAGACGGATATATATTTATCTGTAGTAAGATTAATTAAAACGAGTCAAGTAATTAGAGCATTCCCATCCGAGAATGAGTTTTCCATTTTTGGGTGGGACCCCCACATTCCACCTCATTTTTTTTACAATCCGTCTCTTGTAAGACCGTCTCACATTAAGATAGTGTGAGACATGTTAATACACTCAAAACTTAACTAATAAAAAATAAAAATAAAATCAGTGAAAAATAACTACCCATCTTATGAGAGGTCTCACAATAAATTTATTGTAAGACCGTCTCATATGAGTTTTTGTGTTTTTTTTAATCTCATTTTCTCTATCCTAAAAGTACTTCTCCGTCCAAGAATGAAGTTTTCATTTATCTCAATATTCATTTAGTTTATTTTTAAATCAATATTTTTATTATTGGAATCCGCTCACATCATTCTCCACGCTATTCTTCGTCAAGAATGGTTTTTTCATATTCTTCTCCAAGAATGACTTATTCTTGGATGGATGATCAATTTTCATTCATTCTCCTCCAACTCCAAGAATGGAGAAAGAATGATGGATGGAGTCATGGAGGTGCTCTTAGAGCATCCTCATCCAATAATGATTTTTTCATTCTTGGATGGGACCCACCTCATCTATTTAATTACTTTTATCTTACTTTTTTCTTCATAAAAGAATTGCTCTATCCAAGAATGAAGTTTTTATTCTCTCGTGGGTCCCAATACATTTCATTACTCCATTCGTTCATTTACACATCACTTTAATTTATTTTAATATTAATATTTTTATTATGGAGACCCACGATTTTCATTCTTCACTCCATTCGTTTGAAAGAATGAATATCTTCTATTCTCCATGAATAATGGTTTCTCCATGGATGGAGGAACCATTTTTCTCCATTCTCCTCCAAGAATGGAGAATGGATGATGGATGGGATGCTCTTAGTATCCTCTTGAGTGGATAGGAAAATTATTTAGAGTATCGTCATCCAATAATGATTTTTTCATTCATGGATGAGACCCACCGCATCCACTTCATTGCTTTACGTACTTTTTTTCATTATAAAAGAACTGTTCCATCTGAGAATGAAGTTTCTATTCTCCCGTGGGTCCCAACACATTTCATTACTCTCTTTAATTTATTTTAATATTAATATTTTTATCATGGAGATCCACGATTTTCATTCTCCACTTCATTCTTGTGAAAGAATGAATATCTCCTATTCTTCGTGAAGAATGACTTTCCATGGATGGAGGAACCATTTTTCTCAAGTCTCCTCCAAGAATGAAGAATGAAGGATGGATGAGGATGCTCTTACCTAGATCCCAACCAACTTTACTTTTATCTTATCTTTCCTACTCGTATTTGATATCTATTTGACCCGTGTTATTTCTATGTTAAACAAATTTGGGATGATATTGCATTCATGGTAGTGTTATCCAAAACAAAGGGCGCATAATCCTTCACATATCCAAAAAAATCCTACCTTCATTATCCCAACTGCCACATCACACCCTCATTATCTGACATGTCATCACACCTGGCCAATCCCATCAACCCTACAGATTCCCACCAATCACAACACTCCTTTCTCCATCCCACGTGTCACTCCCACATCCACGTAATCTCCCATTTAGTCCACACTCCCACTTCACTTCCACCCTCAAAACAAAAACCCTACCAAAAAAAATAATAATTTTAATTAATTTTAAAAAAATAAATTAAATTAAGTGAGTAGGGGAGGCTATGGCTTCGATAGCGGCGTCGACGGGGGCGGCTTGCCTAGGGAAGTCGGAGATATTGGGGAACCAATTGAAAAATGCCACGTCATCATCAAGTAATATTGGTGTTGTTGCAGCTTCCCCTAGTGGTGGTAGTAAGATCGTGGCTTTGTTCGGTAAGAAGAAGGCGGCACCGGCTAAGGCGAAGGCTGTGGCGGTTGCACCGGTTGATGATGAGTTGGCTAAGTGGTACGGTCCAGACCGGAGGATTTTCTTGCCTGATGGTTTGTTGGACCGGTCTGAGATTCCTGAGTACCTTAATGGTGAAGTCCCCGGAGAGTATGGACTTTTTCTCTATTTTTTATTCTCGTTTTATTTGATGTGTTCTAAATTTAAAACCGATATCTTTCTATGAAGAACGAACTAATGGTTATGGTTTATCCACTATGCTAGAGTAACTTTTCACCTTTTTTTGGTAAATTTATGAATGTGGTAGTAGTTCTTGCTTCTTGGGATTTGAGTATTCTCGCAGTTTAGTTATATCACGTGTACCATGTCATCGTACACCATAGTAATAAAATCTTGAATGGTTATTTTCTTATCTTGTTTACGTAAATTTGTGGGTTATCTCGAATAAATCGGGACTTTTCATTGGTTAAGGTGTACACCTGATATATCTAAAAAAAAATTCAAGAAGTATTAAAATTGTTTTACATTAATGTTGGTTTTATAGTAACAGAACATCTATCCAGTTGTAAACATTGAGTTTTATCTTATCTATTGTGTTAAATCTATTTAAATTTAATAGAGATATTTATGTTCATTTTGTTGGAGAATATATCAGGTTAATATTGTGTTATAAAATCTCTAATTCTAGAATGTTACATGTAGTAGATCCATAGCAAAACGCGAGCTACCAACAATGTGTAGCATTCGCACGTCTGAAAAAATTGTTAAAATTGTCGATTTTCAAATTGAATTTGGAAGATGTCTTAACGAAAATGTAAATGTTCAAAGAAAGTTCGATAACCAAAATATTCATTTCTAGCTTTGCTCTAGTCCGATAGATATAATCAATACCTGTCGTAGTCGTTATTTTTCGGAGACATTCTTTAAAGTAGGTTTTTTTTAAAATGTTGCAGCTATGGTTACGATCCCTTTGGTCTTGGCAAGAAACCAGAGGATTTGGCCAAGTAAGTCACACATATACATACCCTATTTCACAACAATTAATCAATTTAATTCAATAAAATGTTGTAAATTAAACCATCTTATACACAAAAATACGATACATTATGCTTCAGATACCGTGCATTTGAGCTAATCCATGCTCGATGGGCTATGCTTGGAGCTGCTGGATTCATCATCCCTGAAGCTTTCAACAAATTTGGAGCCGACTGTGGCCCCGAAGCTGTTTGGTTCAAGGTTCCTCCCAACCCTGCTCTTTTCGACTCATATATATAGGCTTAATTGAACTGAACTGAACTGAACAATATGAACATTATATATGATGTGTATTTATGTAGACTGGCGCGTTGTTGTTGGACGGGAACACACTAAACTACTTCGGGAAGAACATTCCGATTAACCTGATTTTGGCTGTCGTTGCTGAGGTCGTTCTCGTTGGTGGTGCTGAGTACTACAGAATCACCAATGGCTTGGTATGACTAGTACTATTTCATTATTATTCTTTTCGTCTCAATCATTTGATTACATTTTATATTATTTATCTGCTTTGACTCATTTGGGTACGTACGTGTCATAATAGTCTTTGGGACTGAGTCAGATTACGGGATCAATTTTATGAAGTCTGGTTATATATATATATGAGTCATTTGGTTGCCCTCTTAAATCAGTGAAGTTCTACTTCCCATGAATTGATAAATTGGGATGCTGTTTGGTTGCCCACTTTCCGGAAATTGCCACTTCCAGGAATTGTCATTTCCTCTATAATGGGGAAGTTGCTCACCAATTTAAGTCCCCGGTAACTCCATCTTCCCATGGTGAACCAAACGAGCCCATAGTATGTGAGTCGTGACTGACTTAGATGAAGCTTCATAATCCCTCTGATTTTAAATGATTGAACTATTTTGGATAATATATGTGAAGAGAATTACTCCCTTCGGTCACTATTTTTCGCCCTATTCCATGAAAAATAGTGACCGGAGGGAGTATATTGAAACGAGACAATCATTTAAAATCAGAGAGAGTATGTATGAAATTGTTGAATAATTGATGGTAAATCCTCGTCACAAACGGGCAACTAATATCCACTACCGTAGATAAAAACAAACAATTTGCTACTCTCTACGCTTACCTTACCAAACCAGGTACTCGCAATATATTTGAACCGTCACCGATTTGTGATGAATATATTGTTGGGTGACAGGATTTTGAAGACAAGCTACACCCAGGAGGCCCATTTGACCCATTAGGGTTAGCCAATGACCCAGACCAAGCAGCCATATTGAAGGTGAAGGAAATCAAGAATGGAAGACTAGCAATGTTCTCAATGTTGGGTTTCTTCATTCAAGCCTATGTAACAGGACAAGGCCCAGTTGAGAACTTGGCTGCTCACCTA